>CM071617.1:20983711-22403711 GCA_036365135.1 Miichthys miiuy
ATAACTACTAACTACCAAGGAAACAGTTCCTATGAAAATTGTTGATGCTGTAGTCTATGGATTATACTTAAAGTTGATGTTGAATATTTTAACTGGCATTTTGAAGACTGCGCATTCTTTAACCTCCACCATATTGAGGTGGCAATATAAATCTCAGAGACACATTCGTCAAAACCTCATAAGACTAAAATTTTCTGCATGGCTAGATACTGCTAGAGGTAAGTCCGAAAATACATTTTTGTAATTTGGGTGAGCCAACCCTTTAAACTTGGTCCCCTCTATTTAAATGCCTGCTCTGAAACATTGCTACAGAAGGGTAATAGAAAAAAAAATAGTCTCCAAGGCTTTGACATAAAGTTTTCCTCAGAGTATTAGCAGTTTTTCTTTAAAGTACAATATAAATCTTTTGGCTGGGGATGTATTCACTTAAAGGTTTTTCTTCCGAAATGATAAAAACTTCCGGGACAGATTGACCTGACATTTCATGCATTCTGGGGACACTATTAAATGTGAAGGGACTGCCTGAAGACCAAAACATTAAGAAAGCTACTGTCCCCTCCATGAATGATAGAAACGTGTACCGTTTGCAGAGATTTTAGGGGAGGAAGAAGAACTGCTCTCCCTACGAATATAAGAGAGAGATTAATTTCAACTCCATATTAGGTACTGAACTCATTCCATCTTCTCATTATCATGTTGACACAGGCGCTATTTTTTCCTCACACTTTGTCGGGATTAAAATATTTTCACATGAAAGACAAATGTGACTAAAATACACCTTCGGACTTGGATGATGAATACCAGAGAGGCTCTGCAGGGGTGTTTCTGTTCATACGTTGAGGTGATACTGAAAAGGGATCTGAGCTGTATTCAGGCTCTGTTCCTGACATGTTCCTTTCCTTTTACTCCCCCGATGAAACCCTTTATCTACGGGTATGACTGCGGGAAGCTCTGCTCTCTTCAAACAACCATGGATATGAAGGGGAGGTGAACGAAGTGAAATTAAATTTCTAATTTTTTCAAGTCGTGCAAAGTTGTCCTCCGTGAGTAAAGTTGTATTTTTTTCGTGAAACTATAACCAAATCTTTTACTTCAACCGAATAGTTTCAACGGTTGGTCTTGAACAGGTCTTTTGTCCCCAAGAGGTCTACAGGTAAGGAAACAACATAAAGCCAATCTGCTCAAGCACAGGTCGCCATTTATTTAATAAATAGTGGACACAATCTTAAAAACAGGGACAAAAGATTAGAAATGAATCATCTGAGGCAAGCAAATAAAGAAGAAGGGCTGCAGATGGTGCCAAATTAATAAACAAATGAGGCGCATCAATCCCAGGAGAGAGACTGCAAGGCTCTATTAAAACTATAAAGCATCTGGACCACAAGGATTACAGTAAACATACCTGGCTAACGGCAAAGAATGTAACAGATGTATTAATTGATAAATGATCTCTTTTTTGGCCATTTGGGGGCAGCGCAACAGACTGTAAACACAACAGTAACAGATTCTCACCTTATGAGGTTGATATAAAGACATTGTAAGCAAACAGTTGCCTGTTAACACAGCATCAGACAGAGAGCGACATTAGCATTTATTTGGAACCTCATCAGTAGAAGTTCAGGATACTTTAACTCTGATATGATGCTTTTTATTGGTTAAATGCTGCCCTATGTCTACCAGCTTGTCACTAACTGTATGTAACTGTATGACTGCTGTTTGATGTTTGACAAGTAGCTGTCAACTGTTGCTCTTTTTGAGGTTGACAAGATTGAAAACAGTAACCCCCAAAATCCACTGAGTGTTGCGTCATTGGGAGTAATACGTGGCCATTCTAGTCAATGTATCAAACCCCACCGGCTCCACCGTGGTCCGTTTCAGACGAAGTGTCTCGATGCTCGGCTACGCGTCAATTATGCGTCTGTTCTATTTTTGACGCTTGATGCGAGCAGCATGCGCCGATTTACACAGAGCACCTCGAGCAGGCGGAAGCCAGACACAGAAAAAGCAAAGAGAATCCGGTAGATTTTCAAAATAAAATACCCCATGCAAACTGCCAGTCGTAAAAATAGACAAAAACGAAACTAATTAACTACGTAGCTTATTTACACACGTAGAAGCATGTTTAGAAGAACGTACACCAAAATCCAAATCTGAGCAAGTAAACAAAGTCTGGCGGGCTAAACGCTTGCTTCTGAAACGCTCCTGGTGGGGGGTTGACGTCGCGTGGAGGACGGACCAAATACGCGACTCTCACGCAACGCACTGCGGACAGGCCCGGTGGATTTTCCCAGTAAAGCTGCAAGGAGTCAGGTGATAATTTTCTGTCAGAATGAACATGTGGCATCATTTTATTTCTTATTTGCATGTATATCATTTGATTATTGATTAAACACTCAACTACACATCTACATTTGTGCTTGTAACTTGAAATATGGAGGAAGTGTTGATTAGAAAAGAGGGAAACTTCTGTCTTGAAAATGATAGAAAGAAAGGCTTATTGTACTTATACTTACTTATACTTATATACCTTTACTTATTATACTTGCTTATTATAGACTAACTTCTCTCTTCAGTTGTAAATCAAACATTTTGACTTTTGATATTTATTTGTTTGTATAGATACAGACTGATTTAGGAGTTTGTGCACATAACCAATGATAACTCTCTGAATCTGAGTCTGGTGTTAGTGTTACACACATCTCTTCCAGACGAGAGTCCTCGTCTCATTGAGTGTTGAATGTTCAGGTTTGTCATCCATGTTTGACCAGTGCCTCAGACAGTTTTCATACTGGTGTCCAGTCTGGGACCAGTTCACACTTTGGGCTGAAACATAAATATGTGTTTGTTTTGTGCACAGTAGTCATATTTAACTCCAGACAAACAGAGAGTGAGAAAACAAACACAGTGAGTGTCTTTAACAAGTGCCTGATAATAACAGAGTCAGAATCAGGGATGTTCTGATCCGATCTCAAAGATCATTATCGGGCCGATCAAGGCATTTTTTAAATGGTAAATGGACTGTCCTTATATATCTCCTTTCTAGTCTTCCGACCACTCATAGAGCTTCTACACTACATATCTCATTCACCCATTCACACACACATTCATACACTGATGGCATTGGCTGTCATGCAAGGTGCAAACTGCTCAAAATTTTTATGAGCTAACCATTCGCACACATTCTGCCTGGAAGCTCCTCTGTTTCAGTGGCTTGTAGACACCCAGTAGTCTACAGTCACGGCGGTAGATCAGCCATGTGTTGAAAAGGGCAAGCATTATGGTTTGCCAAAACAGGTAGAGGTACCACCTCCGTGACCTCATGTGGTACTTGTACCTTGAAACACATACACCTTAGAGGTCTACCCCTCCAAAGGATGTGTTGTACTCCTTCACAATGTGTGGCCTGTTGACTTCCACAAGTGCTTTGTCTGATTTGCTTCAGCATTGAGCTATGTCGACCTGATCTAAGCTACCTCCACAACCCCCAAACTCACTGTCATCTCCTTGGATGATTGCCAGTGCATCCCAAACCCCATACCGCTTCTTGTTATCCATACTAGAGAAAAATATAAATTACATTGAAATATTACTGATATGGGGTAGAATAATCTTGTTTGTCTGTTTATTTTATTTACTGATTACTGGTTTACTTGCATTTACGGTGCATTTTCTTAATAAATAAAATTAATATAACGTAATTTTTGTTCACATTTGTTTTAATCTGCTTTAAATTGAACATGAATAAAATATATTAACTGAATATCATTGAATCAGCTAAATTAACTGAGCAGTTCATAACTTTTTTTCTTATTGTGACATAAATGTCACATTAGGTTTTCCGTGACAGTTTTAAGGTTAAAGGGCCAATGTGACATATTTGTCACAACGATATTTATCTGATTTATTTCATATCAATTTGTGCAAGAAATGTGTTCACAACAGGTTAAATGTAATAAAGGACATGTTATGTAAGCATTAGAATTTTGAAAGGGTGGAATCTTTCCTTTTGCAACAAAAAACAAGCGTTTCTGTCACATTTACTAACCTGGCACACAGACATCTTGGAAATGGTGTCATCATGGCAACACAAAATCACATGACCTGACACATAACCCACCAGGATGTTCAGTATGTGTCACTTAGGGACTTCAAGTTAAAGTCAAGGACAATGTTGAAAAAGGAACTTTCCGAAACATTTAAAGGGCATGTGACACCTGTGTCACTGTGGGTTCTTATGGTTCTTGCTGGTGATGGTTTTGTTTGAAGTTTGTTCTGTACTTTTCAGTTTGTTAAATAAAATTTTAGTCTATTCAAATACGGATGTTGAAACTCTATGATTAACTTCTTTGAACAACATTTCTGTGAAACTCACTCACACTTTCATGAGAAGCTGCTGACAGATAACAGGTTACTGTGGTTGCCTTTCCTTGACAACCAGGGCAGGATGAGCTGTAAGATTAATGCTGTGAGAGTCATCTTCTTGTTTCTGATAGACATGTTCACATCTGCACATCATTCAGGTATTTTGCCAGACGTGACATCTTTTTGTCAGAATCAGGGATGTTCTGATCTAATCTCAAAGATCATTATTGGGCCGATCAAGGCATTTTTTAAATGATCAGTATCGGCTCTATTGACATGTTTGACATCAGCTTCTTAAATTCTGTTTCCTGTATCGTTTATGGCTGATAATTTTTCATTATACACATATTTTCATTACATTTCAATATAACTGCTTCAGGGCAGTATTTCACTACTGACGATAACCACCAATCTGCAATATGAAATGTTATACTAAAAGCTGGCGTTGTCACCATAGCAATGGTTGATGAGGCTCATGGGGACTGTAGTGTAGACTGACACAACAAACAATGTATTTCTCAGAAAAGAAGCAGAAATATTTCTTGTGATGGCCACAACACAACTTTGCAGTCTCTTTAATGATCAGGAGGACACATTTATTTTATTTTGACCCAAAAGAACCACGAGAACTACTTATTTTCTGTCATGTGTGCCGCCTATACATAAAAACAGTGCGCTACCTATAAATTATAGAAAGATATCAAATAAAGATAGGATCTAAAATTTTAAATGTCAATTAAGACATTAAAAACACTTAAATGTGACCGTCAAAACCAAACCGATCATGCAGCTGTAAAATGTGCAAGCACAACAGATGCTTCCTATTGAAATACATAAATTTTAATGTCGTCCAGTGATGTGTCGTTCGTGAACGAGTCCTGTCGGGGAGAGCTGAGTCTTCAGCCACGCCTGCTCAGCTCTGCTGAGAATCCATGTAGGCAGGAAACTGTATTTTGATGGGCACACGATGCGACCAATCACATGCGAGGACAGACTAGGCTCATACCATTATGTGAAAGAAACACTTTGTTTCTATATGTTGGTGTCACAGGTAATCGTCACATTTTCATCCTTCATTAGAGTTCCAACAAACTCTGGGAAGTTTGTGACTCCAGAAGATCCAGTTAAAAAAACTTTAAGGGAGTGTTTCACTGCAGGACAAACAAGGTTTATATATTCAGTATAAAGTTGAGGTAATAGTAAAACTAAGTTGTGTAAAGCAAAGAGCTAAAAGTAAAGATTTCAAATGTGATCTTACCTGCTGATGAAACGTGACAGAAGAGAAGCAACAAAAATAATTTTTTCATCTTGTTTTGATGAAGATGTGTGGGTACAGAGCTGGTTTAGGTGAGTGATACTCAGTCTCAAACTGTTTCCTGGTGAGGTGAATTTGGCATTGTTACTCAGTAAATGTCTGACTTCTGGATCCTCCCTGCTTTTCACACACCTTGCTGGCCTGACTCCAGCATGCAGTCCGTGTTGTTCAGGACTGTTTTGGGTGCACATATCTGTCAGGTGACTAAAAAATTCATACTATGTTTTTTTGTACTCCTGCACTTAAATTTCACTATGCATTGCATAATGACAATAAAGATATTCTATTCTATTCTAAAATACTACAGTCGACCTGACGTCAGCTATACACACAACATTCATGATTTCATATCACTCAAACAGAAAATGATAAAACCTTCAATGTGAACCTCTGACTTTATTCATGCAAGAGTAAGAAAATATTTAACTGAAGTTCAGAGTTTGTTCAAAACACTGTCATCGTGTAAGACAGACCGTCCTCCCTAAAAATGACAGAATTAGTCGCTTCAGCAAGTTCCCCAAAATGACATTTGCTTACGTTCAAGTGTCTGTTGGAAGGATCCGACATGGTCACACTGTTAAAGTCCAGTCTAACTGTAGTAATTCGACCATGATGGCCTGATTCATGCAGTCTCTTTTGAACACTTGCGATGCTGACATGTGTGTGACTTGAACTCTGAAACATTTGTGTGGGCTTCGAAAGAAAGTATCAGGAAGATTTGTTGGTTGTTTGAACACTGAATACTTCCCAGTCAGGGAATTTTTCCAGCCAGCATTGTTGTCATAATTGGGCGGGCTGTGGCTCAGTAGATAGAGCGGGTCCTCCACTAATCATATGATCAGTGGTTCGATCCCTGCCTCCTCCGGTCTGCATGTCGAAGATACTGAACCCCAAATTGCTCCCTGTAAGTCGCTTTGGATAAAGCGTCAGCTAAATGAAATGTAATAACTGAGTCCTCTCTCACATCAAGATTACCATGACATCTTCCCCTTTTCATTTGGCTGGTGCTCTGCTTTTGTAGCGTGGTGCAGAATGAAGCTGTCCTCCACTACACATTTAATTTAAAGTATTTTATTTTTGTTCTGTAAAGAGCAAAAATATGTCATATTATTGTCACAGTTCGCAACACAGTAACTGTTTATCCTGAAGTGTGTGATCTTGTTCTCGTATTATAACACAGAAAAATTATGAACATCTTGAAGCTTATCCACATCAAAACAATAAACAATAATCAAAACAACATCAAAACAATAAATCACGTACGTTACATCTATATTCCAGACCAGTTTCATCATGTACATTCAATATCAACCTATTTCTCCAATACAGTCAGCCAATCATGTCTACCAAACATTTTCACATTAACCCGATCAAACACGTACCTATTTTAAGTTAAGCAAAAATATATCATATTATTGTCACAGTTTATTCTACTTCTTTGTCTTTTAATTTGAATGTCAGTTTCCTTGTATTACCCCCCCCCCACAAAAAAAAACAGCTTGACCAGCTTTTATTTTTAATGCACATTACTTCCTCGTAGTTTGTGAGCTCTGACACCAGTGACTAGAAAGTTTAGCAAAAAATCAACATCAACATATCAACTGTAACACTGACTCACAATAGCACTGACTACTGAACTGACTACTCTGACTACTCAGTTAATATTCATATAACTGTATCTATAGTCACAGGTGAGTGTGTAGACTTAGAAAAAGAGCCAGATGTTTGAGAGCTGTGGATTTTATTGTGGAGTGAAACATCAGCACAAAAAGCACAATACATTTAATTTGGATTCATTTATGTTCATTAATACACAGTAAAATGTGTCAAAGGTTCCTTATTCCTATGGTTTAAAATCCTTCATACTCTGCAGTATGACCCAGCCTTATATCTACATTATATCTGCTCAGGATGAACTAAAGAATCAGGTTTCTGGATCCAGTCTGTCAGAGAGCTCAGAGCTGTTGTCAGGAGCTGTAAGGAAAAACACTGTTAGTTGACTTGTCCTGCACTGATCTGCCTTTAATAAACTGCTGCTCCAACCTGTTGCAGAGGCAGGTTGTTCAGTATGTCATAGGTAGGCTTTTTACCCAGTAATTCAACTATCTCAGCTGTCCCTCTCCTAAGAAGCTTTGCCTCCCTCACTGGCAGAAACACACACCTGGAAACTATTGACTCATCAGAAGGTAATATTTATTAGTAGCACTCAGTATCTTGTGCTGTGTCTCAATTCTGATATTTCAGTATGTACACGTCTATGTAGTACAGCATGTGGTCCAGCAACTGTTTTATCGAAGAGGCATGCTTCATCTGTCTGAATCAATGACTTGGCTCTGCAACATTTGTGACCTGCAGCATCTGACCTGAACAAATGTCAGACTAAACATCTTATTTTGCTTTTTATATTCAGCCAGTCTTGTTGAGGAAAGCTCAGTGAAGTTATCCTGATCTGTCCGCAATCTATGAACCATATGCAGCAACACATCCTGATATAAGTGCATGCAGAGCAGATCAAATGGAATAGTTATACTCACGACATGGAGGGCACTGGGCTGTAACAAGAAGAGAAGAGAAATAATTTCAGCTGCCACAGTTGTAAATTAATGAATGAATCTGATGCCTTTTTACTCATTCTCCTACTCATGATAAATAAATCCTTTACCCTGTAGATTACAATATCATGCTACAGTCTTTGTTGGTTGCTTCATGATAGGAGGCGATCCTTGTTTGACCTTTTGTCAGCACGGCAAAATAATCAACCTAAAGAACCATTCAAAACATTAAATGAGAATTTAATTTTGGTCTCTCACTTTTTCTCTTTTTGTAAGCGATGAATCCAGCATGAGGACGAAAAGAACAACGACCGAAGCAATAATGGGAATGTCAGAAGGCTTCTCTGTAAAAGAAGATCATGACTATACAGAAAAAAAAAACAGGTTAGAACAGAAGTGTATCCATTAAAACCTTCTGTACACATGTTCATCTGGTTACATATGATGTTGCTTTGTCCTGTGATGAGTTGCTTGCATTGGTTTGAAAACACAACAAAAACTAAAACAAGCTTAAACATGGCTGACTGACTAACCCGTAACCATAACCCATAACCCTGACTGGACGACAAAAGCCAAGCCACCATAAAACAACACCTTTGCTTGAATCTCAACTTAAGTGATTAAACTTGCACTTATTGATCAGTTGCTAACCATAATTATAATGCTGACAGTTGTGTGACAGTAAAGGTACGAGCAGGTTAACAAGGAACACAAGGGTTTGGACCCAAATGGAAACACCAGGAGGCAGACCTGATCCAGTTCAATGATTTAACCCAAAATTCAAATTACTTACAGAAACACAAGGTAGTCCAAAGAAGCACACACAAACAAAAGTTTATAATGCATCACAGTACAAGAAGACAGGGAGGAAAGAACACCCGGAATTTCACCAGGAGAACAAACAGTAGGAATAGAATGATGATAAAATGATTGAACGTGGTGCAAGATGAACTGACACGTGAACTAAATAAGTAAAGTTAAAAACATAAAGCAGCTAGCCAGCTAACTAGAAGTTTGGACTAGTTGTTCCTGTGCTACCATGGACACAGGACACAAGCAGTCAGTTCCAGCATTGGAAAGGTGAGAAAATTTCTGATTTCACTCTTACCCCAGTTGGTCCTGATCTCTGCTTTGTCCAGTCTGGTGACGATGTCATCCTCTACACCAGAGAGGTGAAACACACAGTCGTATATCCTCCAGTCTTCAGGTGTGACTGACGAAAGGTTCAGGTCAGCGCTCATCTGGAAGGTTTCATCATGGTTGGGAAGGATCTCACTATGGTCCATGTCCTCATGAACCTCCTCTCCATCTTTCCTCCAGAACATCATGGCTCTGTCAGGGTAGAAACCTGTAGCATGGCAGGTGACTGGAGAGGAGGGTGTTTTCTGGAGGAGAGACACTGAGGGAAGCTCTGGAAATTGATGAGAAACCTTTAAGCTCCATGTACAGTGGATGTCACTATTTGTTCACATTTATTGTGAACATTAGAAACAATTATAAAACTACATCAGATCAGATTCTACCTGTTCTCAGCAGAGAGCTCCTCCCATATTTTAAATGATTGTGCAGCCATTCATTACAAACACGGTTAACATAGTTTTCCCAAAAGTAATTTTTAGACAGACTGAGGTTTGGGTGCGATCCATGTTTGTGTCTCCACATGAAATTCTAGGAAGTCTTCTCCATTATAACCATATTGATGAAAACCACTGATGTCTCCAGTCTCCTCATCCCACTCACAGCCAGTCAGTCTCTGTAAAATCTGGACACCTAAAAGAAGAGAGACCGCAGGGAACCAGTACAGTCAGCTACTACCAATCCACCCATCTACCTACACTGTTGAAGGTGGTGTGGCTGAGCTGCAGGGACACACAATGAGGTTGACTAGTAGATACAGATTTAACCTGATCCTTGACTGAACACTGACACCCACTGAGACCCTGCAGCCAGTGAATAAGCCCAACAATATTCTCTTCCTGTGACAAACTACAGACTAGACCAGGGGTCTTCAACCTTTTTCAGCCCAAGGACCCCTTGGACAAGAGACTAACAGCATGTGTTAGACTAACATTATTAATATATTGAACTGTCAGTCTTGTTGGTTTTTAGTTCAGTTACAGCAGTTTTGTCCATTTTCAACATATTGCATGCTCGTGTGCTAAAATCTGATATAGGACAGGTTATACCTGCCAAACATTAGCATGTTAGCATTGTCATTGTGAGCATGGTGGCTCAAAGCACTGCTGTACAACCTCACAGAGCTCTTGTTATGATGTGATGGTACAGATAAAGTGTGTCGTATTAATTAATTTGTTCGTTAAATAGCTCGTGTTCTCTTCTGACCCCCCTCACCTCACCTTTGTCCTGTTTGCATTGGTGTTTTTGTATTTGCGTCTGCTGTCAACAATTCTTTGGCCTGAGCTCTGAGACTTGTTGCAAATCACTTCTCGAAAGCATCAAGTTTCTCTTCTTTCCACCGGCTTATACTGGGAGACAGGTGATGCAAGCGCAAAAGTGTTTTTGGTAAAGCAAGTATTGGCAACAAGGACATCTTCGGAAGAGTCTAAACCTTTGTTCTCAGTGAGTTTTGAGGGCTTCTCAGAGATTAAAAACTTTAGGAAGAATGAAAATGAAGGAGACGATCTGTCTGCAACAAGAGTATGATGTTAAAAGTTGGTGATTTCTTGTGTCTGATTCTGTCTGTCTAGTGTTTGAAGCTGACTCTTTTATCCATAACTGAACAAACCTTTCTCTAAAAGTGTTCTGACTCTGGTAGTAGTAAACAGAAGAGATGCACAACCATGAACTATATTTAACCTTTATCATTTATTAAAGTTCAATATCTACACCTCTGCCTAAGTGCAGATGTGTAGCAAAGCCAGATTGAGCCGAAATGCTTTCGTGTGTGGGAGGAAACCAGAGAGAACCCGGAGTAAACCCATGGCAACACAGGGTCGTAGTCACTCCTGACAGAGAAAACAGAGAGTTCACAACCCGACTCTTCAGACCTCGTCTGTGAGGTAGACTCTTGGCCCCTGCACTGTCCCCACCCTAGATAAAGCATTTTTTGTTTGTTTGTTGGTACAGGTGTCTGACAGAGCCGAGCTGAGGTTTATATACCTGATGCTTCACACTTTGCCAGACTTCAACAAACTTAAACACTTTTCTAGGGGTATAGAGGGGATTTAAGTTGTTATTCTGCAAAATACACTAATGAAAAACAACAAACATTAAGCGAAAAGCAATCATTAAAGGTGCAGTGTGTAAGTTTTAGTGGCAGATTATAAATACTGTTCACCTCACTTAACTACTGGCTGTAAAGCGTGCAAAAAACAGAAAAGGTCCTATCTAAAGCCAGTTTTTAGTTTGTCTGTTCTGAGCTACTGTAGAAACAACATGACAATTCAACATGGCCGGACTCTGTGGAAGATAACCCGCTCCATCTGTAGATAAATGGCTCATATTAAGGCAATAAAAACACAATTCTTATTTTCAGGTTGATATACTGTAGATCAGCGGTCTTCAACCTGTTTCAGCCCTAGGACCCCTTGGACAAGAGACTACCAGAACAGGGACCCCCACATGTAATTCATATTTTAAAATGTGTCACATTTTAAGCCTGGCCTATAATAACTTATATATTTACTTAATTTAACTTTTATTTCACCCTATTAACATACAGTATTTACATACTGGGTTATTAGCCTATATGTGTTTATGATTGATAAAACGTTCATAAATAATTATTATTGGTTATTAAATGTCATGAGCTGTGTGTCTTTGGACCATTATTTTGGTGAAAAATGTCAATTTTGTCAATGACAAAAATTGGCGGCCCCCCTGGAGTGCCTCTGCGAACCCCTAGGGGTTGCGGAGAACGTCATTTATCAGCACAACAACCACAACTTCAGGGAGGTTTGATACTCCAGAAGATGCAGTGAAGAAAACTTTCAAAGAGTGTTTCACTGAAACAAAATAAAACAGGTTTTCTGGTGTTTATTTTTGTTTGCTTGTTTGTTTTACATAATTTGATTGCTGACTAGTTGTCAATTCGTTGAGCACAACAAAATTTTTGTTCCTTCAACATTGGCCACAGAAAACAAAAAGCATTTTTTCCTATTTTTAGTATTATATATTGTAAATTGAGCTTTCGTTGTTCTGTGGTAAGTTTCTAATAACTCTAAAAATCTAAACAAGATTTTGTTTGTGGGCCCAAACACTTTTAGTGCCTAAAACATCAGACTTGTAGTTATACATACCATGATCAGGGGTTGCAGTGTTACTGTACATGTAAATGTTTCTTACTACTATTATTATTATTCTTACTAGTTTTTTTGTTTGTTATTGTTTGCTAATATGGATGCTGCTCCATTGTATTTTTATTCATTTAAATAAGTTATTTATGTTTTACTGTGTTGATTTGATGGGGAGAGTTTTTATGTCACCTTGTTTTCAAAGTTTACGATGAACATTTTTCAGGAACGTGCTGCATCCATTGCATTTATTAATGTACTCTGGCCTGTTTTCCTCTTTATACTGTATGTAACACACTGTTGCATCGCCACAGATCATCTGAAAAGGTTAGGAATCTCTCCCTCAGAGCTTGACAAATTAGGGCCCCCCCAAAATAACATCTTGCATAGGGTCCCCAAATAGCTAGAAACAGGCCTGGGCACGCAGCTACAAACAGACATTATGTGAAAAGTAAATGAAGGGAAAAAAAATGTTCAACGATCATGAATCCTGCAGAACAAACTAGTTGTTTCTAAATCAGAAAGTCAGCCTAGAAACAGAAGAGAGGGAAAGAGTTGGAGCTTTTGTTTGGATTCTGTTACATCTGCCTCTGCCACTCCTACCTCCAGGGGTTAATTGTCCTGTCCCCAGTCTTTGTGTGTTTCAGGTGTGCTGGAGACAGAGCAGAGCAGGAACCACCAGCTGCACCCAATCCTGCAATTATCCTGCAACCTTCTTATACTCAGCCCTGCCGCTACCACGCTGCCAGACCGTAGCCACTGATCCGTTAGTGCGCATCAAGCCCACAGATATCGTTCCGATGTTTTTCCTATGCTGATTTTTGTGATCTCCCCTGCAGATTGTTGCCTGCTCTGCTCTGCTCAGCTCTCCAGCCCTTGACTTCCTGACCTGTTGCCCTCGCCTGCTCCACCAAGCCCTGCTCTGGATCCAGCCTCCTGGGGAGACTGTGCCCGTGTCATCCCTGTCCGGCCCCTGACCAAACCTGCCTTAAAAACAATAAACTGGTTTAACTTCATCCATCTGCTTCCCTTGTGTGTCCGCATCTGGGTTATAGTCCAGCTAGCCCTAAACAGATTTGTCAGATTTTTCTCATCAAATCAGAGGTGCTATGGTTACACATGATAACAACAAAGACAGTTCAACTTCATAATGAAGATACTGTCTGATCAATACAAGCAAGGAGGAAGACAGAGACAGCCAGGACACAATCTGTAGAGAGACAGACAGGACAGCAGACAGACAGACAGGACAACAGACAGCAGAGAGACAGACAGGACACAGACTACAATGGACCCTATGCACCCTACAATTCAATTCACTTAACTTTTCATCTTTCAGCTCAGGATGTTGTGCAGTTGAGATATTAATATTCTTATTGTGTTCTGTGTGTGTGTGTGTGTGTGTGTGTGTGTGTGTGAGGTGTGTCCTACCAAAGTCCAAAGCAGCAGCAGCAGGATCAAAAGGTGGTCCATGTCCAGGTGGAGTGTCTCTCTGCTGTCTGCTTGACTGTGTGTGTCTCTGCTCTGATCATGTCATGTCCTCAGTGTATATCTGCTTACAGGAAGAGGAGGAGCTTCACTCAAACACATTTGATTTTGTGATTTTTAGTTCCAGACAAGAGTCCTCATCTGACTGAGTGGCTGTCACATGTTCAGGTTTCTCTGTCATCCATGTTTGACCAGTGCCTCAGACAGTTTTCATACTGGTGTCCAGTCTGGGACCAGTTCTAACTCCAGACGAACAGAGAGTGAGAAAACAGACACAGTGAGTGTCTTTAACAAGTGCCTGATAATAACAGAGTCAGAATCAGAGATGTTCTGATCTGATCTCAAAGATCATTATCGGGCCGATCAAGGCATTTTTTAAATGGTAAATGGACTGTCCTTATATATCTCCTTTCTAGTCTTCCGACCACTCATTACGCTTTCACACACACATTCATACACTGATGGCATTGGCTGTCATGCAAGGTACAAACTGCTCATCATTTTTATGAGCTAACCATTCAGACACATTCTGCCTGGAAGCTCCTCTGTTTCAGTGGCTTGTAGACACCCAGTAGTCTACAGTCACGGCGGTAGATCAGCCATGTGTTGAAAAGGGCAAGCATTATGGTTTGCCAAAACAGGTAGAGGTACCACCTCCGTGACCTCATGTGGTACTTGTACCTTGCAACACATACATCTTAGAGGTCTACCCCTCCCATGGATGTGTTGTACTCCTTCACAATGTGTGGCCTGTTGACTTCCACAAGTGCTTTGTCTGATTTGCTTCAGCATCGAGCTATGTCGACCTGATCTAAGCTACCTCCACAACCCCCAAACTCACTGTCATCTCCTTGGATGATTGCCAGTGCATCCCAAACCCCATACCGCTTCTTGTTATCCATACTAGAGAAAAATATAAATTACATTGAAATATTACTGATATGGGGTAGAATAATCTTGTTTGTCTGTTTATTTTATTTACTGATTACTGGTTTACTTGCATTTACGGTGCATTTTCTTAATAAATAAAATTAATATAACGTAATTTTTGTTCACATTTGTTTTAATCTGCTTTAAATTGAACATGAATAAAATATATTAACTGAATATCATTGAATCAGCTAAATTAACTGAGCAGTTCATAACTTTTTTTCTTATTGTGACATAAATGTCACATTAGGTTTTCCGTGACAGTTTTAAGGTTAAAGGGCCAATGTGACATATTTGTCACAACGATATTTATCCAATTTGTTTTATATCAATTTGTGCAAGAAATGTGTTCACAACAGGTTAAATGTAATAAAGGACATGTTATGTAAGCATTAGAATTTTGAAAGGGTGGAATCTTTCCTTTTGCAACAAAAAACAAGCGTTTCTGTCACATTTACTAACCTGGCACACAGACATCTTGGAAATGGTGTCATCATGGCAACACAAAATCACATGACCTGACACATAACCCACCAGGATGTTCAGTATGTGTCACTTAGGGACTTCAAGTTAAAGTCAAGGACAATGTTGAAAAAGGAACTTTCCAGAACATTTAAAGGGCATGTGACTGTGGTTTCTTATGGTTCTTGCTGGTGATGGTTTTGTTTGTTCTGTACTTTTCAGTTTGTTAAATAAAACTTTAGCCTATTCAAATGTTGGATGTTGAAACTCTGTGATTAACTTCTTTGAACAACATTTCTGTGAAACTCACTCACACTTTCATGAGAAGCTGTTGACAGATAACAGGTTACTGTGGTTGCCTTTCCTTGACAACCAGGGCAGGATGAGCTGTAAGATTAATGCTGTGAGAGTCATCTTCTTGTTTCTGATAGACGTGTTCACATCTGCACATCATTCAGGTATTTTGCCAGAGGTGACATCTTTTTGTCCAAGCACAGAGAATCTCTGCAGGAAGCTCAGAGCTGTCCATTCCTGTTGGATGCAAACGTCTGAATTCAAACGTCGTCTCTCAAACTTTGAGCTGCCCCAGTACTAGGGTTCAGGGTTCAGGGCCAGTGGTTCAATGGCTAAGACAAAGAGAAAAGGGTTCAGAGGGGGAAATACATGACTTATGATTATTTCATACATAATCAAACGATACATGAAACAGCATGGATTCATTCATGTCGTTCTTCATGACCTATCAAGAATGTACAAGAATTAACAGAATCTCATGCATGACAATAATGCATGAACAGTCGATGCAAGAACTATTATTTGTATTATCATTTCTGTTATTATTATTGATGTCCATCCGTTATTTATATCGTTATAAGTCTGCAGTTAAAGGGACAGGGAAAAATATTCTGCCAATATTGTGCAAATGTATTCTGTCGAATTTCAAGTAATCATAATTAAATAATAATTACTTTTTCATTACTTCATTATGTATATGCACTAATGTGACTGGTCAGTTTTTTTTTTCCTGTCCATGAAGACTTATCTATGAAGACAATATGAACATCATTAATAACTCTTAGTTAAACATTTAGTTATTGCTTTAAGGAATGTATTAAATACGGTTAACTCTTCTTCATTCTTGATAGTTTATGTATTATTACAAGTATTACATCAATTAATTCATGCTTTTTGTGCATGGAATAATGCATGAAGTCATGTACCTTTACTGTAAAGTGTTACATGTTTGTTTTCTTAACATAATATACTTCCTCTGTCAAACTCTGCTCCACACACATTCATTGTCTTTGGTCTCAGATTCCATTTTACCATTATATTACAACTTTACATGTAGTGTTTCCTCAAATAACATTTTCATAGAGAAACACAAATATTTAAATGTGTTTATTGTTTAATAGGCTGCCAGCCATTCAAGAGAAGGAGGTGGGAAAATGACTGGCACATGAAAATATCACTCAAAAACAGAAGATGGTTTGCCATTAAAGTTCTACATTTGCCCATTAGGTTCTACATCTATCATACATCCATACATCTACAATTATATTGTTATTTTTGTTGTGTCACAGCATGTTGATCATTCTTCATAGATTACTTTGTCATTTGCAACAAAATTACATTTAGATATTGCTTAGAGTTTCTGCTAGATTGAATTTTTTTGTAATGAAAGGAGGCTCTTTTTCCAGACTTCTGTATTATTAGAAATGTTGATACCAGCTGCTACAATATGATATCACTCTGACATCATCTCTGGATCACTATTTGCAACATTAAAAAAAAAAAACAACAACATTGTGTCAATACTGTTACGTTGTTACGTTTTTGTACTGGTGCCAACACAAGGTTCACAGCTAACAAGACATCACTCAAACAATATCCCAGAGTCCTTAATACTAGGTTTCATGTGGATTGAGCCTAGATTGTATAACCTATATTTAGCAGTGACCAATTACTGAATTAAACCAAATCTTTGACATGTTGCCAAGTGCATATTTGAATATATTTGTTAAAAATATGCATTTGTTGAATATCATGATGCACAGCACTCACAATGACAGTCAGTAGTGTTGAGTAGTCCACAAAGTAGGTTTAACTTTAAAGTGTGTTAAGTGGTAGTTAGAAAGAAACACAAACCATGCAGTGTGTATGTATTGAGCTCACAAATATCTAAATACCAGACAGTCCTCAGTCCTCGTCTGGTCAACGGACTCTACTTTGTCCGATTGATTATTTGATATGATATCTCTGTTTATGTCCACTCCAGGACACTGCCTTATTTAGTCACTGGCCATTAGATTATATTGCATTACATTATATTACATGTTGCGTTATTGCTGTGAACCACCTCAGCATAAAGCATAAACACAACCATAGCTGTGCTAACAGGATATGAAAATATTTATACATTGTAAATGATTCATCTTTCTGCACTTGAGAATTAGAAAATGGGAATGGAATGAACATTTTCTCACTCTCTTCAAATGATCATATGCGTTTAGCTGTGTCGATGACAGCACTCGTTGCTACAAGTACACTTTTGCCTATCAAAGAAGTGATGCTGGTAAATTGGGAAAACACCTGTTGAACTACTGTAACATCATAACTTCACAGATAATGAGAATATCCAAAAATCTGTTTCTACTCACGGCAAATTCCATTTTTTCATTTGATGTTTGTTCAAGTATCAAAAGTAAATGGTAAACTTAAATGGTAAATGGTACTTGCATAGCGCCTTTCTAGCCTTCCGACCACTCAAAGCGCTTTTACACTACATATCTCATTGATCGATTCACACATTCATACACTGATAGCACTGGCTGCCATGCAAGGTGCCAACTGCTCATCAGTTTTAGGAGCTAAACATTCATACACATTCACACACTGATGGTTAGGTCTTTCGTTGTGTATTTATGTGACACCGTATGTGTGTTTAGAGTGCCCATAAGGAGCCCAGAGAGTAAATGAGCAAGTCACACAGACAGATCTTTCATCTTTGCACCTCAAACCACAAATCCATCCACACATACACAAACACACACACACGTCATGCACAGTTTCCAAGTCCTGTAAGGTAAAGGCAGAAGAGTCATCACTGCAATGCCCATGAGCCTCAGCAGTCCCTCAAACTACATACATTCACTTCAAAACGCTAACCCCTTCATACATGTATAGCAGAACACACATACATGACCATGCAATTTAAAATGATGCACACACACTCTACACTTAAAACACACCAAAACCTCACACACCTAAAAAGGTAATCAACAAACAAACTGTCAGCAGCTGCCCAAAACTCCCCTGCCCACACACACACACCTACACACACAACTAACCTGTTATTTAAAGTGAGTGCTTCAAGAGCCTTCAACGCTGTTGTTGCTGTTGTTGTTGTCCTGATGAAGAGAGAGAGGAGAGAGCAATGGGGAAAAAACAGCTCAGTAGGGGGTAGGGTCTGTATGTTTGTGTGTGCATATGTGTGTGTGTGTGTTTCAGTGTCAGTAAATGAACCTGTCTGAACATCCAGGAGAGATGAAGGTGTTTGTATCTGACATGTGTCATGGTGCAAGATGTTCATCCTGCAGACTGAGGAATATTGGAAACCGATAGCAGATTGATTGGCAGGATGACCCTGGACATGCTGCTCGAGTCTGCAAGAGCAGTAGCCAAGGTTGAAGTATTCTTGGAAACTGTTGAACTCATTCTGTGTTTGAACATGTAAACATGATCAGGTTTCAGGTGATTTTGTCCCTGTGGCACTCAGATGGTTTGCAGGTTGGTGCAATGAGAATATCACTGTCTGAACTGTGAGAAGCCTTGCATTAATATATTTCTTATGTTTTTTTCAGGATTACATCTTAGGCCACACTGTGGCTCCCCTTCTCCTAACTATGTGTGGAATAGTTTGAATGCTTGTTATGTTCATGCCCAGTAAAGACCATCTCTTATTCTTACAATGCCTCTTTAATGGTATCAGGGAAAAACATTTGTCGGGATCAACAGCTCATTGATTTTTAGGTGATTAGCTGATTAGCTTTACAACCTGTATCAATACATGATGCTCAGATACATAGACTGTAATGTCAGCAGCTAATGTACTGTTCAATTCCACTTAGTTCCTCTTATTCTGCTCATGCGGAAGAAATTCTGGGCATCTTGAGATTGTTTATTTGATTCCAGGTCTGTTAGTTTTCCACTAATTGTATCTAATGGAATTGTTCTTATAATACATTTTTGAATATTATTGAAGAAACTCAACATTTTCATATGAATAACAGTTCAAATGACAATGTGTAATTTGTAAGTGGTCATGTTGTAGTGACAAACCCTCACAGAATTATCTGCAGTCCAGTCTTTAGGGATTTGGCTTGGAGGGCGGCCGTTCAAGTCCAGCATGGACCAAAGTATGGAGGGTGGACTGGGCACTGCCAAGGTGCCCTTGTACCAAACCCCTAACTGCAGAATAGAATTTTGCCCACTGGTAACTTTAGGATACATTTTTCATTATAAAAAAAGAGGAATATTTCAACACTGAACAAGCAGTAAACAAACACTTCCCAAAAGGCTTTAAAGCATCTAATGCTGTCAAAAAAGTCAAAAGTGTTTAAATTAGTTCAACCTTGGCTATACATTGAAACATTCAGATCACGCAAACAAGTATGCATTGTATTCTTCTTTTTCTTTGACAAAGACAAAGAACACAAAGACAAAGAAGTACACAGAATCAGTCAAGAAATACCTTTCATTTAAGTTTAGACTGAACTCCCAAATCAAAAAACAAATTCAACCTGAAACGTGTCCTTGGAGAATAGAAAATTAAGCATCTATTTGATTTTTTAAATGTAATATAGAGCAGAAAAAAAGCAGGAAGTGTTTCCAATCTACTGAGCGCATAACAGATCGGGGGGAAAAAAGACCCATTTTTCATTTTCAACTCAAAGTGAAAATCCAATTGACAGAACAAGCACTGCCTGTTTTGCACCACGCACATGAAGAGAAAGACGTGGAATTAACTGCAAATCTTGAAAATGTCAGTTCGGTGAGTGTGTTGGGAGCTGTTTTTTGTCCATTTAGCCATGCTATCTGGCTATCTGTTAGCGCCAGGTTTAACTCCCATCTCCGAGGCCTTATACATTTGTCTGCTGCATACCTGCCGCCAGCTCTTTGCTCTTCAATCAATCAGCATTTGGCACTCAATAGAGCAGAGCACTATGGTCTTTTTCTCTCCAGCTATAGACTGGGGTTGCACTCTGCACACGAAGAAAGGGGCTGAAAAGATTGAAACAATGTGGGACAGGAGCAGAGAAGAAAAAATAGAGGTAAGGGGTGGAGAATAGAGGGGTGGAGGAGAGAAATGAGAGTAAAAAGAGAGAATGGAAGGAAAAAAGGAGGATTTCCACAGACCCTCATCATTTGAACATGTGTGCTAAATGAGGTTATCCACATTCTGAACAGATAATGTGCACTGAATACATCTGAATCCAATATTTTTGTAATTTGCAAGTCATATTTTTTTCTCCATCACTAATCTGTTATTCAAATGACACAATTTGCTACTAATGTCACTGTGCTTATTCCTAGCAACATAACTCATACCACAGCACATGGACATCATGCACACTGGTATACTCATCTGTACTCACTCTTTACATTCATTTATCTTAGGATCTGAAATTAGAAGGAGTTCCTTTTTCTTTTATGATTTCTGACTCATGACCATGAACTGATAGTAGTCACAGAAGACCTTCCATGATGCACTGACTCAAGCTAAACTAAACTTTCTCCCTCTTGTAGACTTCCTTGTAATACATGCACAATCTCCTAAATGATACATTCACTAACAAGGACCACGCCCGTACGGATTAAAGTTTAAACAGGTTTATTGCAAGTTACAGTTGGGAAGCATAGGTGATGTGCTGTGGGGGAGGGTTAGGGAGGAGGATTGAGGGGTCGAGGGATGGTGGGATGAGGGTCAGAGGATGAGGGGATGAGGGATGTTAGCATGAGGGATGAAGGGAAGGAGGAAGAAGGGATGGAGGGATGAAAGGATGAGGGGTGGAGGGAGGAAGCAGGACCATCGTTTGGAGGGGTTCTTGGGTTGACGGGTGGACAGGAGGGATCCTGGAGGGAACCTGGAGGGATTGAGACTCTGGGTGGGGGAACCATCTCTATGTGACTCTATGGATTAGAGCCCCAAAAGAGAACTTCATGTGGAGAGAAGCACGTGCACGTTTCTGACGTCACTCAGATCGTTGCGGACATAGGTCAGGTACACGGTTGAAGACCAGTAACCTAAGATTTTTGTGACGTTGTCGGGGATTCTCTGTCTGAAAGCGGTGGAGACTGCTCCGATGCGGAAGGAGTGCCCTGAGTATAGCTCCAGGGGTATGGAGGATCAGTACAGGATCTGGCGAAAGTGGTGGTGGAACCAGGAGCGTGTGGCTACTCTGCCAGTCTCTGAAATGAACAGAGGGTCTCGGGGGAAGCTCGGCAGGCTAGAGTTGATGTAATCAAGAATGGGTTCGAACGGGCTTAGGTATGAATTCAGTCGAAAGAGGTAGACTGGTTGGGGTTGACCAGACTGATTGGTTTTGCTGTGTTTTAGGAAATAGATCAGGGTGTTGGGAGAGAGGACGGTGATGTCGGACACTGATGTGTGGCGCAATAGATCATAGAGCAGGGTGGAAGCGGTGAACTC
The DNA here is from genome assembly GCA_036365135.1 of Miichthys miiuy. Taxonomy (NCBI): domain Eukaryota; kingdom Metazoa; phylum Chordata; class Actinopteri; family Sciaenidae; genus Miichthys; species Miichthys miiuy. Next base: position 21,005,786 of record CM071617.1, read on the forward strand.
TGAGCAGCATAGGAAGCTGAAGAATGCCAGGAGGAACATGGATTCAAGGACTTTGTCTGTGCTTGGGGACAGGTAGCCTTTGCGGAGGTTTTCGATGCAGCGGGCCAGGAGATCGAAAGTGAGGGGGAGTCGCTTTGGCATGGGACGTGGTTCAGCCTTGTGTAGGCCTTTGAGGAGCATGCTGATGTGGGAGTGGGTCAAGGCGGGGAACGAAGCCCCGAAGATAATTTGGCAAGGAAGTTGAGTCTGCTGATGTAAACTTGTATAGTGGATGATTTGATTTTTAGGATCAAATGGGTGAATGTGATGAAGCTGGAGATGGTGCAGACGTCCAGCGTGGGGAATGGAAGGTTATGTGAGGCATGGAAAGCTTTAAAGCAATTGCAGCCGGTTAGGTATGAAGAGAGGGTTTGTGGAGTGACGCTGTTTAGGATGAAGTCTCGTGACGTGGTGACCAGGTGTTCCAGCTGCGGAGTCAGTTGTAGATTGTGGCTGAAAACGGTGGGACCGGAGTTGGAAGGGGGTTGGAAGCTAGAGCCAAGAGTTTGAATTTCTGGAGAGAGAAGCGGGAGAGAGAGTCAGCAATGGCATTTTTGTGGCCTGGAATGTGAGATGCTCGGATGATAAATTGGTGTTGTGCGGAAACCAGTGTGAGCCTTCATATGAACTGCATGATGTCGAGGCAGTGGGACCAGCCTTTATCTATGATGTGTACTGCGGCACTGTTGTCAGAGTATATTGCAATGGTTTTCTTGGACCATTCGTGGCCCCAAAGAATAGCTGCTATAATGATGATAATAATGATATTTCGTGGTTTGTGGAGGAAGGAGAGAGGGATAAAAATTTGCGAGGCCACTGTGAACCCTTTTCCGCTGTAGAAGCCGCCGAAGCGGCTTGGGTCTGTCCTGAGCTAACGGAACCCCCTCCCAGGACCTCTAAAGCTCACTGATTAACACACTATTCATGAAACCGTATGACAAAAACAGACTTCTGTTTTAAAACTATTTCTATTATTAATTTCCATCCGGACCATACAGTTACATCAGTTTTATTTAGACTCAGTTTAGACTTACTATTTTGTTATTTTAACGTACTGTTCAAATTCAAATCATCTGTTATTTTCCCATGGATTTAGGTAAACGGTAGAAACTGTATGCATGAGGAGTATAAATAGCAGTGGAAAATAATTTATGACAAAAGAAGCAGCCAATTTCCAACAACATGCAGTATACATTTCTTAGAATGTTTGTCTTTGTGTTCCATCATGAATAAAACTGTACTTCACCGCCATGCAGGCATTTTCTTTCACGCTTCAAGGCAAGATTAATTTAGAGAGGAGGGGAGGGATGAAGAGAGAAGATAAAGAGAAATATACAGCACTTCAGTCTGCATGGATTAAGATGTGGCTATTTGCCACAGTGAGTAACAGAGATTCACAGCATGTGATGAATTGTCTGAAGATGAGGCATGAAGTGGTTGGTCTGAGCTTTGACCTCTTAAGGTAGATATTAAGGAGGAATGTGTCCATGTAGCCAAGTAGGGGTGTGTATCTGTGAAGGGAAAATGAAATATTTATGCAAATGAGTTGTCTTCTGCAGTGTGGCCACTTCAGCTCCAAGTGAATAATAGCAGCATAGTACTATTCTCCATCTCCATCTGCATCTGCATATTTATTTTATTTAATCAGACTTCATCTGTATTCAGATGCGCAGTAGGATACTTTTGAACTTGCAAACCCAAAACTTGAAAACTTTAAACCTTTATCTCTTCATACTCTGCGGCTCACCCCAATCTCCCCAATCAGGTTTTGTATTCTATCATGATAAACTCTTTTTGTTGCACCAGTATGAAAATGACGTTATCGTCAACATCTGAAAATGTCTACACCACACAGCCCCTCTTCAGAGATAAATGTGGACTGAAGTGTGACGGGATCGTCTCATTGTAGCCGTGCTTACAACATTCAATTATGAATGTATACAACTCATGTTGTTCACTGAAGAGTTGTCTCTCACATCAAAATTATTATTGGTACTAGAACTCAAAATTAAGACTTCGGGCATATGTAAACATTCCAGGGTTCAGTTCAGCCAGGTACAACAACCAATCTCTTGTCCACCTTGAAGGGGTAGACTCGGACTGATGTCAAGTGATCTCTGGAGCAGTTAATTTCTGGTGTGAACACCATTTGAACCAATCACAGGAATCATACAATTGTATGTGTCCTTTAATTGGACACAATGAATTGACCATACCAAGAGTTAGTTTTCTCTTCCTGTTTTGGTGACTGATGAACTAGTAGTACATTTGCTTATTAGAGCTAGTCGTCTTTTTTGATAAGACGCATCTTCCAAACATTTGACTACTAATTGAAGTCCAGTCTTCTACTTTGATTCCCGTGAAAATGCTAAAAAAAAAGGCTCTGCTAATGGAAACTAAATATTTCCTCCTGCTTTAGCGTCACATTAAAAGCATTTAACTGATGATTATTCTCACAGGAAACCCAGTGTGTTGGTCAGTGTTGATTTGCACTGACCGCTATCAAAAAATCCATCTACAGAGAGAGGTCATTTTGGGCCTTTTCTTGATAGCGGATGATTGTGAAATATGTCAGGGATTGATGGAACAAGAAGGAGCAGCACAGTGAGATGTTAGATGAAAAGCTGCAGGCGACAGGCTGCTACAAACTACTTACACTTTAGCTGTTCACAGATTCATGTCACTTGCAGCATAAATCAGATCACGGTTGCTCACAGAATGATGGAAAAAATCATTGGTGGTTGCACCACGAGCACTTGGTATATGACTTAAATAGTTTCGACATGAAGTCATAATTAGGACAAGTGACCAGTCAATGATGAAAGATTGTTCTATCCAAAGATGTATCGTCATGGTTACCTTGACCTTGACCCTGTTATCTTGACCTTAACATTAGCTTTTCTGGCTGGCATGAGCCACTTGGCAAGCTCGATTGATATTGAAATATCACATCATCATAAATTAGGTCTACTGTTGTTAAAAATTACTGCAATTAATGAAAAACTTATGTAGTGTCAGAAAAACTGCTGTTTTATCATTAGTGAGGATAAATATGTTACATTATGATATACAGTAGCATGTGTAAATATTTAGTTACTTATAGTTATCGCCATTTTTATTTAACTAAAGCTGCCTTTACATGATGACAGATTTGCTCTTTGCTCATTGCGAGGTCAGGTACAAAGCACAATGCAGTTAGCGGCAATACATTCTTCTTCAACAACAATGAATCAGAATTTCTATTTATCAGTGACAGTTTATATAAATATGCTTGTGATACAAAGCATATCCACTGTCACCATGTATACCATGCATTGCTACACACATCAGCAGCTAAGCTAACTTCAGCATTAGATATAGTAAGCTAAGTTTGTGAACTATGTGTCCATTCACAAGGCTGGTAGTTGCCCCATTGTTCATTCCTTTCACCCTGCACTTTCAGAGTTGAATCATTGTTTCCACAGGAAGAACAGCGCCCTCTTCCTGTTATGAGAGGAGGAGGAGGAGAACAGTCATCGACCTGGTGACACACATCTAAAATACAATGTTGAAGCAAGCAAAGGCTGCCAACCTTCTTGGCAATGGCCTTGCTTGTTTATGGTAATTATACTAATGCCTCAAAATTAATGTGGTTGCGTATGTAATTAAATGATTGATTTTAAAAATGCTGTACCATTAAGATGAAAATTATCACAAAAGCTGCAGAGGCCAGGAAATTCTTTGACCTGTTCTATATTTATTTCATCTAGACACTGCCAAAATGTCCCACCAGACTGAGCTGTTTACACCATGGGGAGCAGACTATACGGGGGTACTGTCATCTGTTGGAATATTGAGTTCATTAGCCAAGAAGCTGTTAGGATTTCAGATTTCACACAGGAAGTACCCGTGTGGATCTTCCTGCAGCCTCACACTGTGCAGCAGTGAAGGTCATCACCTCTGTCATTGCACAAAACAAATATTCTCCCCTGCAAGAAACTAAAGAAAAATAGTTTCCAAAGAGTGCAAGTATATCTGAGGATTGCTCCCCTGTGCCAGGCCTTGATTTTTGTCAGCCTGAACTTTCTTCTTCATGTAATATGATGTGAATACTGCTGTGTGTGGTGCAGAGAGCTGCAAAGCTTTTCTGCTGTATCCAGCTTATTCATTTTTTTTCTTTACTTATAATTCTGCTGTGCAATTTGAGGCAGAGTGTGAATTTGTATTGAGACTGATGGGTTCAATATGCTTATATGAGTATAACAGACGAGTTCAAAACAGAGAATTCATGAGAAACAAAAACCCAGCGGCTTTAGAGTAAGATGGAGCAGGCAAGGTCTTACACTGTTGCTCTCTTTGTCTTGTTGCCTGGCAAGAATCAGCCTTCAAAGGATGACTTGTAAAAGATCAATCATCATCATTATGGATTACAGGAATATACAGTAATAGAATATACACAGAATATAATGTTTTCAAACTTCCCAGGTTTATAACAAACTAGGTACCAACTGTTAATTTCTTCTTTTTTTCTTTCTTTCTTGCCTTCTGTCTTTTTATGAGTAAAGGAACTTTAACCCTCTAGACCTCAGTAGAATTCTTGAATGTTGCTGCAGTTCACTGAGAACTCAAATGAGCATATTTTCCTACACAATAAACAAACAGCTCTCTCTCAAAAACAGAAGAAAGTTTTTTTATTTCCTCTTTAATTTGATACCAAATATTTGACATTTGTAGCTTTTTAAACCCAGTTTGATTCAATATTTAAAAAACATCAGAAAGAAAAAAACAAATCGCACTAAAGCTGTTATAAATAACCATTTCCTTTCATAAGAACAGACAACAATACAGCTACATGACCAAATAAATGTCGCAATTTATTTGTGTAAAAGTCATCAAAACCCCGTCAGTCCTCCGTGAAGACTACTAGGTGAACTGCCACCTCAGCTCCCTCTGTGCAGTGAAGAAAATGACCTTTTCCAATATGCAAAGTGGGGCCAATGCAAAATTTACAGAGGAAACCCATGAAAAAAACAATCATAGATATCAATCGATGATGCATATTTCAAGTTGTTTATTGATGACAAACTTAAACTATCTATAATAGAAAACTCAGGATTTATCTTCTGTGTTTTGATACACTGGGAATGATTTTAAAATGACGGACGCTCTAGGGCACTATAGTAAAATCTAGAACAGGTGGCTCTGGGATCTAAACAGTTAAATGATTTGAAATTTTAGGATTATGTTTCTGCAACTCTTGCAAACTAAGTAAAAATTTGTTTTTAAAAATAAATTCATTTAAAATAATCTACTCATTTATATCTGAGTGTAAACAGTGTCATACAGCATCAAGCATAATTGTCATGACTACATGCAACACTTAAACCTATCATTCATCATATCCTTGGTTATATATGTTTGCTGTATTGAAATATACAAGAAAAGCAGGTAAAATGTTTGCCACTGTCTTAAAGTCATAAAGTCATAAAGTATTGCACAAAGTGAAATTTGGACCCAAGTAGGATGATGTCCCTCTAACAAGAAGAAAAACAATATACACTCATGAAAGTGTTAAGACATAAAACGCCATTAAAACACAAACAAATCCATAAATAAATACGAGCTGAAGAGCAGGTGTGAAAAGCTGGATTAAATGTAGCGACAGTCAATTCGGCTTTATTTTAAACGGATATTGCTGTTGGCATGAAAGTTCTCTTTTTGACCAAAGGTCCTCTGAAGCAGCTGCCTGATGGGAGTAGGCGGTGTATGAGTGGTGAGGGTTGGGGGTGAAGAGTTCTTAATAATGGAGTCTGCTTTTCTTTTCACTGTGTGACTGTGAACACGTTGAAATCTGTTTTTAAGTGGTGGTTTTGGTTGTGTGCTTGATGAGTTTTTTTCTTGTTTTCCTCTCATATGAGGACTAATTCAATAAGGACGACTGTTCAAATGTCCTGTCTCACATTACAACTTATCAGGAGAAACATATTGTAGACCCATTCTGCATGCTTTGTGTGAAGGACTGGTGGTTGATCTCAGTGCAACTCCCTGTTTCGGGTCCAGACTCTCACCGACCATGGTGGGAAGCTACTCAGCTACCCCCATCTTCTTGCATTTGCTGATGATGGAGGTGACACAGGCCTGAAATCTCTTACTGAAAACTACAAATGTAACCCCATGGTGGTGCTAAAACACCAAAGTCAGGATTCATCATCTGAGGACCATGAATGTCTGTACAAGATATAATGTAAATCCATCCAGTAGCTGTTGAATTACTTCTCTTTCAGATATATCAATTAGATATGTTTTTGTCATTTCTGTATCATATAGATGTGGTTAATGTGAATAATGTTTGCTGTAAACATGCTCTGTATTCATGCTGTAATCTTTACATCATGAATTAGATGAATTGAATGGAATTCATGATTGGTCCACACAGAGCACACACATGATCACATGTTCATGTTCACATACCAAGTTTTTGTATGTGGTCCTTGTGGTTGTGAAGATAATCACCATTTACTGTAGGTATGTCGTGTTGACTAAAAAAAATGAAAATTAGCCTTAAAATAGCTTCCAAAAGTCACAAAAATATTTTTTCAGCCTGACAACCACACTAGAATTTCACCTGTAGGTCCCTTCTAACTAAAAAAATAGGTTGTCATCTCCTACCCCAACATGTCCGCAAAAGTCTTAACAGAAGCACTTTTCAGAATTGGCCCCCTGACCCCTATGTCCGGCTGCTGTCCGCCGTAGTACTGCTACAGACGGTGTCCATAGGAGGCAGTGCCTCCTATGGACAATTTAAAGATGGACAATTTTTTTATTGTACAAAAAAAAAAAAAACACTCTGAAGGCCCAGGGCCCCTATTGGCTCTGGGGCCCTGGGCACACGCCCACTTGCCCATGTGGTAATCCGTCTATGGACACACATGCACACACACACACACACACACACACACACACACACACACACACTTTTATATAATTTATAGGTAGAATTCTGTCTGTTTCTCCTTCATGGTGAGGCCATGAGATGTTGGTTACATTTCTGCATTGAAGCTATCTGTCTGTACTGCACACTTTGAACAGAGTGAATCTGTATAAACATTCCTCCTCACTGTGAAGGATTAGCTCCTACAAGCGCAACATACCTGCAGATAATTTATTCTGTCACCACATGTAGCTCATCGACTGCCACAGGCTCTCTGCTGGCAGCAGCTGGCCGATAAAGCAAATGAAGTCAAATATCTTCACTTGTGGAACTTGCTTCATCTTCACACACACTCAACTGGACGAAAAAGTCGACTGCTCAGTTGCAAGATAAGACAAATTGAGTGCTTCTCATGTTTTTATTCATCAAGTGTTGAGGATTTAACTGGTCTGTTGCCTAGGTTTAGCTTTCCTCTTAATACACAGACTTGGGAACAGCTTCACATACTTAATATAGCCAGTGATACCAATATCTTTTGAATAATTTGATGCCCCGTTTTAATCTTCCTGCGGCCCACCTTTGGGTCCTGACCCATGCTTTGAAAAACAGTAGTACACATGCATAATTGTGTGCCGGGGGCTCAGGTGTGACCCATATACCCCCTACCAAGTCAAGCTGAGTGGGTAATTAAAGTATTTGTGTGCTGCTCAGGCACTGTGTCTGCCCACTGGGGGATGGATGTGGCTGTAATTGAGGTATTACAAATTGTTTCATTTGGAATGAATCCCCCAGTCAAAATAGACAATTTAGGAATGGTTTAAAAGAAGATGTACTCTGGCGTGTGAGTGGGCGGATGAGCTCATATGTTTCTGTTTTTACTGATGACTCAGTGTGTTTGACTTTTTGTGAGTCCTTAGACACAGAAATGGACGACAAGAAGACAAAAAAAACAAAAAAAAACACAGGAGTGAAATAAGTTTGTGGCTTGTTTAAGAATACTTCTTCCACTGAGGTTTTTATCAAATGTAATGATGTGAATAGTATGATTAAAATTAGCTTTTCTGGGATGTGGCACATTATTCAGGGCCATCAAATCATTTGAGAGGTTGAATATGACAAACTCAAATGGCTTTAACAGCCATATCCTGCATTATTTTATGCAAACTGATATGCAATATGTGGGAAATTTATACAATTTAAAGGATACTTTGAGTATATAATATAAGAAAGCTTCCTCAATTTAGCCTGAATAAGTAAGCAGCAGTGCACATGTATTTGAAGCTTGCTCAAGCGTATTTCTAAAGGCTACTTTAGCCCTGCGGGAAGACTGATGCTAATGCAGGAGGAGAATGCAATTACCCAAATGTGTACTCACACTGCCTAACTGCAGCAGCATATATTACACAAACTGTACGGTGTGTGAGCTGCATGCATCATGCACACCTCCAGAGATAGAAGTTTATCATTATTCAGGACTAGTTGCTTCTTACCCAACATGTGTTTACATCTCTCCCATATGTGTGAGTATAGATCTGTGGGTAGTGCACCACTGATCTGTCTCCCATGGTGATTTCATAACATGACCTCAAAATGACACTGTCATTCTGTGCTTCGCCTCTGTTGTTATTCCCATAGATCACATCAAGACTTGCGTCACTCGCAACCCTTATAGCTTGCTATAGCTTCAAATGCTGTGGAAGGATCCAGGTATGACACTCCTGGGAGGAAGGAAGTGGAAGACACAATCTCAAGACAAAAACTGAGCAAGATGAGTGTTGGTTGCAGGGAAATTTTTAGGTGTAGGTGAGCTAGGTGATCGCCTAGCACCACCAGCTGTATTAGGAGGATGAATCAGGATTACAATGAATGCAGCAGACCAGATATTCTATGAATTCAACCTGGTGTCTACATTACCCACAAAGCAACTTAACTCGATTCACTCAAATTTAACTTTACACCAAAACCCCACCAGGCCCGTCTGTGGCGCGTTGCGTGAGCGTCGCGTATTTGGTCCGTCCTGCATGTGTCTTCAAACCCTACTGGGACCATTTCAGAAGCGAGCGTTTAGCCCACCAGACTTCGTCTACTTGCTCAGATTTGGCTATTTTCCCGGTGTATGTTCTTCTAAACATGCTTCTACGTGTGTAAATATGCTACATAGTTAATTAGTTTCGCTTTTGTCTGTTTTTACGACCGGCAGTTTGCACAGGGTATATTATTTTGAAAATCCACCGGCTTTTCTTTGCTTTTTCGGTGCCCGGCTTCTGTGTAAATTGATGCATGCTGCTCACGTCAATCTTCAATAGAACAGATGCATAATTCACACGTAGCCAAGCATAGAGGTGCTTCTGGGACTTCTAGGTGACGAAAAAGAGTCCCTGCTCCTTTTAGCACCTTAAATTGGGTGGTGAGGGTGGGTACTCTCCAATAGTTCCCAAACTGCCAGGATCGGTCAGACTAGGCAGCTACTAAAACTTGTGTAGCTTCAAGTAAAGCTTTTGGAAAATAAGGCAGTGCTGGGAGTCACTAAGAAATTGGATAAGGTTGTTATTTCAGCTTAAGTACAGCTACCACACACCTTTCGGCACTGAGTGCACCTTTCTACACCATGGACACCATGAACGCAGCTCTTTAGGACAGCTGTGGCTCAGGTGGTAGAGCGGTTTGTCTAATAATTGGAAGGGGACTTATTCGATTAACGGCTTCTGACATCCAATCAAACGGTTCTTGGACTTGCTCGGCAGCTTCTGCGATCAGTGTATGAATTTGGGTGTGAATGGTGAGCAGTCCAGAAATAATTTACAAAAAGATACTTTCTCTTCGGCATGACCATGTTTGTATCAGATACAGTAACTCATACAGTCATTCATTTAAATAAAAACATACAGTTATAAAGGTTAAATATTACTTTAATGATAAAAAAAAGAATAATTTATTTGCAGTATTAGGAGTTACATATTGTGGGCAGTCACTAATACAGAGAGCCAAAAGGGGGCGGTGGAATTTAGTTACAAGTGACACAAAGATTTCAGCAGTAAAAAAGTAACCTCCAGAAAAATGTGTTTTGTAGCACAAGAGAGATGTTAGTGATGTAATGCTGTAATTTTGTCAATGTAAGAATGGCAGTTTGTTAAGGAGAAGATTAAAAGCAGATGTTTTGGTCATGTTTTAAGTCCCCACACCATATAAGATTTGCCTATAGGCTAGAAACACCCTGACAGCGACACACTGACTGACACAACTGTGTCAGGTAATGCGTCCTTGAGGTAAGGCACATACATTTGTTAGTGGCTGTTGTTGCTGCTGTTCAAGCAACTACTCTGCATTAATGAGAATTTATCATTATTACTCTATTACATGGCAACGGGCTGGGTGGTATTGTTGATAACATGACACAACACAAGGAGGAGTGAAGCTAAATGAATTTTACACTTTTATAATTTATATCATCATAATAAAACAGTTTTAATCCTCTGAGAGGAAACAATGGATGTCCAGAAATGTCCGTAACTGGTTAGACTCATTTTTCATACGGATTGGCTGCTTCATACTGACGGAAGTCAGGAGGAGGGCAGAATCAAACAATCCTTTTTTTTTTAAAAGAAAGAATAAAAGAAACAGAGATCAATATAGATATCTTTTGGATAGGAATAAATGAATAGGAATAGGAAAAAATTAAAGTAAGATTGCAAGCCAGCAAGGGATAACAACGAGTGTGTCAAGTAGAACATGAAAATGTGTGGTGGAGAAAGAGAAGGCGAACACAGCAAAGTAAAGGTGGATAATAGTTTCAAAAGGAAGAAATTGTGTGTGTGTGTGTGTGTGTGTGTGTGTGTGTGTGTGTGTGTGTGTGTGTGTGTGTAATGGCTGACCAGAGCAAACCAGATAGTGGAAAAAAAGTCTGCAAAAGGTAGCAAGATACAGAGGGAAAGGGAGGCACAAAAATATTTCATACTGTAACGTGATAATAAAAGAAACGGAAAGGAAACACAAAGGAGCAAAGAGACGATAAGAGAGGGAAAGGTTGAGAGAGCACCCTTGAAAGAACAGCAACACAGACAGAGAAAAGAACATTAGTGAGGAATTGTACTGAGGTCAGCTCAGTGTGTGTGAGGTCTCAGGACCACACCGTAAAGTCAATTGAATGTTTCCGGAATTTGAAACTCAGTGGAGACTTTGTCAGTTTCAAAAAGATGTTGAAACTCCTGAGAACTTATTGATTTTTCCCTTATTGTTCTCTGTAAGTAAAAAATATTTTGGATGTTGAGCTTGTTTTTTCCAAATTCCAAAAAAAAAAAAACATGTACAAATAAAATGCGTATTTCAGTTTCATCATGGATAGAAATGTTTTAAAAGAACAAAATTGCACAAGACAAACTTCACCAGTGAGCGCTGAACAACAAGGATTAAAAATAACATTATTACATTATTTATACACTACTAATATAACAAATATGTGTGTATTATCATAGATTAAGCTAACCAGCAGTATATTAATTCATTCAGGACTTAATATCTTAATATCTGATATGAATGTTTTTTCCCCCTTTCCAATGGATTAAGTGTGCCCCTTGCTTTTGGAAAAATATTGCTACGGTGGCTCTGGGCCCAGATTCATCTTTAGTAAAGTTGTGTCCTTTGAACCTCCTAGAACCCTTGGAACATCTGTGGCTATCTCAAGAGTTACAACAAAACATACAAACAAACCTACAGGTGATGTGAGATCAAATGTATACACACCATGACATTACATTGTTAGGTGGCTACCGTTTTGAAGGCTTGAGTTTGGCATTATAGACGTTGCCATCTTGTTCTTTGGAAGTGATCATATTTGGACAAGAACATAGAGCTGGTGGGTAGTAGTAGTGGCTGCACTTATACCTTATATTAACAGGTTTAACACTATTTTCAAACAGGAAAAAATCTTGTCCTGCCTGGCCATAAGCGTTCTCATATTTCAGTTAGACAGCAACTAAAACATGTTTGTACAAACATTTGAGAATAAAAAATAGTATATGTTATAACAAAGTCTTATTTAATCATAATATTGCGCTTGATTTGAACTGCACTGGTATCTGTGTATATTATGTGTACTTTTGCCCTTTTTAAATTACAAATCTTGAACATTTACTGTATATTTCTATACTATATGTTAAACTGTTGCAAAATGTATTGCTCTTGAATGTGCGCTCCTACTGACACCAGCACACCAGGTGAAGCAAATCTTTAAATAAATGACTGATGGCTTTGCTCTTGTGTAGCAGTCTTCCCCAGTCAAACAAACTCAGTTGTCTATCTCTCTTAATAAGCTCTGAACCCAGTATTCCAGCTCTTATGATGGCTGCGCCAACACTATATGAATACCTCCAGTTGTATAAGTGCCTACATAAAAAAACACATTCCTGCACTGAAGCAAGTCCTTGAATTTGGTAAGAATCAATGTGAGTGAAAAAAGGAAAAGAAAAGCTGGTTGTTGATGCTTCTCGGCATGAAGAGTTCTGTTAAGTGAGTTTAAGACTAGTACAACTAATTAACAAACATTCAGTACTAATGATACTATTTTTATAGTGTGCTATGAGACTTTATGGCTTCATGGTTAACAGCTGTAGTAGCATTTTGTAGACTCATAACTGACCTACAGAAACTCTCCTTACGGTATGTGTCTGTTTTTCATTGGTTCAGTAACTGACACTTCATCCCTTTAAAATCATCTTTAAAATAACAAAACCTATATTGAACATGTCATGTTATGTATTTTATATCAGTCTTTTATAGTTCTGTGACAGCCCTTACGTATCTTCGATGATCTTCATGACGACTGTCATGTGGAAAAGAGCACTGTTCTGTTTTTTTTAGCTGGCAAGGCTTCTGCAACACATGAAATACACCTCAGAGATTCAGACTTAAAGTTTCATCAGTTTCATGAGACTTTAGCCTGAGTGAACTTTCAACTCAAACACACACAAGCTAGTTTTGAGCAGTTCACACACAGTATGTGTATTTTGGAAAATCACCTGTATTTCACCTGTAATTTCACTTTGAAGTGTTTTTTTGTGGTTGGGTGCCAAGAAGGTCTCCTTTAAATTGGGATTTGGGATTCAGACAGGTGGCAAAAGGTGGAAATGTCATGTACTGGTATAGAGAAATATTTCATTGGGTACTATCTTGTTTGAGTGATCCTGAGCACTGGGTCTGTGCATGGGACTTTCAGCAGGTGTCAGTTAGGTAATAGGAATCATGACATTTTATGACCACCTTTGAATTAAGTCCCTCCTGCTTACAGCAGCAAAGATTTCTGTGTGTAGCAGATGAAGTGCTATTATTCTGAGTGTGAACACGAGGTGGAAAGCTTTCAGTGTAGTTTCCGTGTTCCATCATGTGAGGAGACTGCATGAATGAAGCAATGGGAAGGTGAAGGAGAGGGTTTATTGCATCAGGTGGAGGGATGGGAGGACAAGGTAATGATTATTTGATATTCCCTCTCTGGTTCTCTCCATCAGGCTCACTAACACACACTTGCACACACTGCCTCCCTATTCCAACTTTTCAGCTGCTATCATTTCTTCCCATGGGGATGTTGTTGTCAATTCTTCCCAAGACAAAATAATTGCTTTGCTAGCCTCTCCATGTAATGGCCCCATACTGAGTAATCCTGAGCACTGGGCCTGTGCTCTCCCTATGACTAAAGATTACTTTATTGATCCCTCCCCCTCTCACCTTCCTTCCCTCTGTCTCTCTGTCTCATTTCTCCACTTTTTCATGCCCAGCAGTAATTTCCTCACTGTTATCCTCTGCTGTTTCCTACCACGGGGTTCACATGACCCCATGCTGTGCAAAGCAGGGCCCCTGTGGGTAATTCGCACCCGCCCAGTGGTCGATGCGTCGCTTTTTCTTCAGCATGGCTTCACTCGAGCTGCTAAAGATTTCTGCTGTTGTGAAGTGGCAGCGCCGTTACTGCAGAATCTAAGCACCTCTTCAGAATGCACAATTCAATGTAGGTGGTGGAGCAGGTTCAGAACAAAAAGGTTGAGATAATGAGATAACACATTTGTTTAGATATAGAAAGCCATTACAGTACTTAAGAGGGAGAGAGAAAAAAGAAAGAGGAAGAACAAGAGTGAGGTGCTACATACTTGGTATGAGCTGGTATTGGATTGACAACTAGATTGTGGCGGAGCTGAGGACCCTTGACTCTGGGGTTGGTGTTAAGATCATAGGTGGCTTTTAGATGCGCTTCCCACTCCTGCTTTTTTCACAGAATCTGCTGGATGCTGCCTCGTTCAGAAAGCCATTTCACAGTCAGTTTAACAGCCCACTCCGACAGGAAATATTCATACACTCGCTCCTTCACACCCCAGTCTCTATGGAGGGAAATTGAGGCTCAGATTCTGTGGGAATGGAGTTCATATTTCTTTTGTTTATTGTAGAGAGACAGAGAGAAAAGTTATAAAATGACAATATCATGTTCTCAGAGTGAGTGCGTGTGGAACAATATCTGTTTTCTGTTCTGGGCTAGCAGTAATCCAACAGGCGATTCTTTCATTTTCTATTTTACTGTGTAGCCATAAACAGCACACTATATTACATGCAATGCTGAACAGAGGCCTGCAAAATGACACAAGTTATGATTTTGAAAATGTGAAAACCAAAAAAAGATCCTCACAGGGATAATAAGATACACACAGGCAGGTTATGTATTAGAGACTAGAGTCATCCGGGACAGTTAACTACAATAAAAGGGAAGCATATCAAAATGAAAGAGGGTTATGGAGGCTGATAAACGCAAGTGTTTCATTCATTTGGACAGTGGACCCTTTGTAATGGCTTGTGCAGTGACTTATACAGCTGTAACTTTAGATTCATCAAACTTGAACATGAGTTGTTCTCCCTTTTTTGTCTATGAATAAAATAAATCTGTATCTCAAATAAAAATCTCTCATCCTCATTTTACGGTATTGTGTGGGCTGACTTGTAATTTACTATCTTTTCATTATTTTCTCAATAAAAATTTGACTTTATAGGATGGATGCTTTATGTTTCTTTCGACGAGAAGATTGCCTCTACATTTCATTAAATTTTTGAGCCATTAAAAGAGACATTCAAAAGTTATTTCTAATTTAGTTTTTAATGCTATTGCCTGCTGTAACAAAGACCAGAAAGTTCAACCATTCGCATACAGAACAAAACATTTTGAGCTGTTTCTGGCCCGCTTAATAGATAATGGATGAAAGGAATAATACATATAAAGAGTGGTGGCATTGGTGTTTTTTGTATTATTTAATAAATGCAAAGAAAGAATTTACATTTTTAGATTTAAATGGTGCCACATCATTAGGTCAGGTGGATCACATGGTTAATTAGAAAGGGGATTCTCATTTAAAACAACAACAACAACAAAAAAAAGTACTCCAAACTAATTAACTTTTTAAACAACCCATGAGCACTTTTTGATGTGGTGCACCTATTGACGAGATGACAAGGTGTCTTTCAAAAATGTTTCATCAAAAATATGATAAAAAGAATATTAACAAAATAATATGCCACCTCACCAACTACAAAACACCCGGTACAGCTGAGTTTAGCTGCAAAGTATCCATTTTTCATTAGTTCATTACTACCGGCAACCAGTGTTTAATATACAACTATTCACGGGTGCCGTAAGCACAAAAACGGTTTGCCTGTGGTCAGGAAGACACTTTAGTTTGCTAAAAAATAAAACTTTACGTTTGAGTTTGATCTGTTATAAATTCAACAAAGGCAGCTGAAGTGTCTCCCCATAGCCCAGTGGTTCTCAAACTTTTTCGGTCATTCCCCGCTTTGGATAAGGGAGAATTTTCAAGCCCCACCTGCCCCCATCGCCCCAACACAATGCTAATGAAATACGCCAAGCTTAACATTTTACCATGTTGTATCTAAATTCTAACTCAGTAACATCAAATTAAAGAAAGGCATTGATAAAGCAGACATCCCAACCTGCAAAAAGACATTTCAGGGAGGTCTGTTCGGGGGGTGTGATCGGTCTAAATAGCGGCAACACACAGCTATAAGGATGCTTTGCTCTCACGCGCTGCATTTACAGTCACACACATGCGCAGTCACTCTCTAGTCTAGTGCGTGGTTTTGCTCCAGATTCCGGGAGAGCTGGGATGTCTGGATAAAGATAGGCATAAAAAGGAAAATTTTCTCCCGTTTGGCGCGCCCCACCTGTCACTTTGAGATCCATGGCCATAGCCCAAAGAGATCATCCAATAAGCACAAGTAGAGTATAACATTGGTAGTGTGTTACATTTCACTATAGCTGTTGGTTTCCACTCTTCCAGGTCTGTGTAGGAAGGAGCCACTGATGTTTGATATTACAATCAAAATCATTTATGTTTAAGCTTAGCAATTAGAGAATTGTTCCGTACAGGTGCTCAGGCATCGGATGTTGATTGAACAATGGCATTACCACTTTTAGGCTCAAATCCAAGTCAATGTTAGTATATACAGCATAATTTTAATGGAGAAGGGAAATGTGGTTTGGGGTACTGTCAAAGTTTAGTGACAAACCTGTCGGTATCAAGTGGTCAGTATATACAATTATACAATAGGATTCTGAACCACAGTCATTAATTATTTGTCTCTCTGTCGGGCCTTAATTATTGGTATTCTGGAAGTGACTTTAAGGATTTAGGCTCCTTATAGATTTTGAGGAGCAAATACAATTGTTAAAGAGATGAGAAGAGAGATGATAATCGGGACCAGACAGGTCCTAGATATTTAGATATTAGATATTTCTGTACACCTAACTGGGTCACACTATTCCTGATGAGTTTTTGTGTTTCACATTTCAATGAGTGTGATAGAAGGAAAAAGATACATAGGCCTTTTCAGTTTTCTGTTGGCCTCCAGTAGGGTCATTTGAAAAGCTTTGGAGGACGATTTGTAGGGTGTTGTGGCTCAAATGAGAGGGTTTAGTAAGCAGTAAAGCCATAGCTGGTGTCATTAGGGAAAATATCTAACAAGCTGTCTCCTATGCTGTACCCCCCTCTTGTCTTATGTTCATTGTGGTGGGTTTTTCTCTGAGCCCCCTACTAAAGTGGTATTGGTATTCTACCTCTGCTGGTTCTAAAATGTCCTGGCACTCTTTTTATAGGTTTCCATAAACAATTGCTCTTTGTCTTGACTGGTTTGCTAAGTGTTTCTTTTAAAAATTTTCAGCCATTTTAGTCCAAATACTATGATGACATTATAATGGTCTTGCATAACACCCTGCTCATCTGTTGGGCTATCTTGAGTTTGACCCTCTGTCATTAGGTGATCCTAGTTTAATGAAGAATTGAGTGAGATTATTGATTTTTCTCATCATGGTAAAGATTGGATGGCTTTCTGAAAAATCTATGGCTTGGCTAAAAATACCTTTAGACTAAACTGTGACATCATTTTAGGTTGTTATGGGCTGATTGAGGATATGTACAGCTGAAATGGCTCTCAAATACATGGTTCGCTCCTTATTATTAAGTGTAAAAAACACAAAATGAAATGATGGGGATGGATGGGAGGGAAGGGAAAGAAAATAAATGTTAAACAATTTTGTGTTCCCGGTCAAAAATGACCGGTCCATTAAGACTCATCATAAAAACTGTAATAATACATATATTATCACTACTTGTTGTGTTAGATATTTGTATCAACTTAAGTTCTTGTGAACATTACAAGTTTGAACTTCTATTTGTTATTCATGGCCTGTATAGCTCATTGATCTGAGCTTATACATCTTGAATTCAAGTTCTAAAAAACATAATTTTTGGATTATTTTGACTACAAGAAATAATTAGATGAAACATAGTATACAGACTACTTTGGGTCAAAGTTACCAAGGACATTTGTTTTGAAAGCAATTAATATTTTTATACAGTCACATAAAGTAACACCTTTTGTGTTCCCGGTCCAAAGTGACCGTGTAGATTTTATATGTGTACAAAGGGAATCCTAAAACTTCACTTGACACTTCAACTTGGCATGTACTGTCTGAAAGGGTAGCATCCCCTAAAAGTGACCAGACACTCTTCCACTGTGACGTTTGGACTTGGGTTATAGATGAGTGGCAGGCGCTCCACCCACTTGTCCCAAACCTCTCTGATTGCTACCAGTTTGTCTTGTTGATGACGGCCTGGTCTTGTATCACAGTCGTCAAAGCGAATCAGCCATGCCAACATGTGAAATTTTTCAGTGACACGGTGGCCCGAAAAATTGTCTGACCATACCATACCATACCATAGCATACCATGCATACCATTACTGCTAGTAGACTGATATCTAGATCTGTACAAACCAGTCAAAATCAAAAATCAAATCTCTTTGTAGACAAATTCATTAAATCTTAGATCAGTCTGATCAAATTAACTACATTTTTCAGAGGTAAAACTTTTAAGTTGGTCAAATTTGACCGGAACACAACATGAAATCAATGCTGAGCACACGATAAAGGTAACATGGTCCCATGTGTCAAAGTCACATGCTTTCATGATCAATTCACCCTTACAATACTTACTTTTGCCTTTTCCTCTGAGACAAACATCAACCTCAAGAGGTCCTTGTCATTTTAATGATGACAGAGGCTGTTTTAACTACAATCTCAACATAATGCTGCTGTTGTGAGTACACTAGAAACTAGAGGCCTCAAAATTATTTTGGCTTGGATCTGTGTAAAATAACTAGATGTATTTACACCCAGCATGTACAGAAAGAGTCTCCAGAGTCCATATCTATATTCAGACTTTCCCACCAACACTTCACATTGCCATCACTTCACCTTCTCCCACAGTGTTTGCTGTGTGAGTGAAACCAGGGTAGAGTTATCTGTCAAGTTGTGCTGTTATATGTACTTTTCTGTACATTTGAAAATGGCAAAAGAAGCCACCTGAGACAGCTTGCAAATTGCAGACAACAGAGGAGAAGGGCAGCTGCTGGGGCCGCTGCTCAGATAACTGCATGGAAGTGGGCAAAAAAGTCAAGATGAGCAAGATACTTCTGGCTGTGCAATTACTGTGTAAGTTGAAAACACTATTGCATTTGAGTGGGTCTTTACCGTGGTCACAGTGCCACTCTGACCACTGACCATTGCTAGAGGTGGATGGGACTTCATTCCAACAATGGCCACTTTTATACCTGTATTATGATAAAGTGCTTTGCAACAAAAAATATCTCAATTTCAACAACACTGTCATGGTCTTGCATGCTATTTCTCAGGATTCTGCAGTCTAGTTTTATGTGTAATTTCATGACAGTGTAGTAGACCTGCACTCATTTGCCTTTTTATAAGTTTATTTAGTTTTCCAGTGTTGGACAGCACACTTCTACCAAGGATGTGTCAAAATCAACACAAACTCTACATCAAGAGTTCATATTGGGACAACACGATATATTAACTGCAACATAATAAGTGTGTAAAGGATATTAACACAATGATTGTATGCGATAGATTTTACAGAGATGTGAAGACATTTAGGTAGTATTACTTTTTAAGTTTTAAGTTATTTAACCTTGTAACTAGGTTTACTTTACACCTGCTTTACAACTGATCTAAAATCAGACAAACCCCCAGGCATCTGTAGAAGTTTTAACTCCAACTCTTTCCACTGCTTGAACATCAAAGTGGTCATCACAGCATTTGATATTCATAACCTGTACAACAGCTATAGCAGAGCCTCAATCCATCTTTGGCAGGAGATTAACTATTTCTCCAAAGACTGGTTCATCTTTAGAGTCTATCATAAGAACAGTCCATGTTTTGGACACAAAGTCAAACCCTAACCCATATGAGCAATATCCCTTTCGAGGGTTGACATGAGGTCATTGATCAACTGTTCACATTTGTCTAAGGACCTGAGAATAACTGGAAATGCCTTTGACACATTGCGTTATCATCACACATTACATTACATCACGTTACCTAGTGGTTTACCAAACCTCCAACAATCCATTTGCTGAATTTGTTTTTTGTAGGTTCAACTCTTTGATAGATTCTTAAAACTGCACACAACATGTTTTTGGATGTAAACTTCACACCACAGTTTGGACAGCAGTCAAACTGTGACCATCAGGATACTGTACTCCAAAATGGTGTTTCGGGATGAGATTTCTCCCTGGACAGTGTTCTTTAAACAGTTTATGATGGTCTCTAATGAGCTGTTTCAAATACACAGCAAGTCCTGTGGTTACAACAGCTGCTGCATGTTTCACATAGCAATAGAAATAATTGCCAGCGTGGGTTCTTTGGATCCTTCTTGGACTGAAGTTTCCAAGAAGGTATGGTAAGGTTTGTATGAGACACCACAATTCTGTCCAGTAGCTCTTTGGGATTTCCTCAAATTGATGATGATACTGGGTTTGTTTTACTCATTTGAATACTTATAATCCAAGCTGACCATTCTTTCGTTTATTGTACCAGGCACAGCGGTTTTCCTCAAAAATGTAATGTTGAATTGGTAGTTTTAACTCTAAAGGTGCGTTGCAGTACTATCAAGCATTTTGTCAACACCCACATTGTGTGTTTCATAAAAGTATTCTAAAGTATTCAAACATGAATTGCCTTTGATTCCTGTCATAGTTCCATCATTTAAAGCAACATGCTGCTGATATTGCCTCTGCTTCACTTTTACAAGTTCGTTTTCATAAAACATCATTTGTGAAGTATTCTTATCAAGCTGGCAAAGATAGCAGAACTTGCTGAAAGAAAAAAAAGCTTTCTAAATAACCACACAATGAATGACATGCTAGGTTGTCACCTGTGAACAGGCACACTGTTCCATTCAGTAAGTGTGATTTCTTCTTTCATTTCAATCTCAATACCATGACACTCCAGAAATCTAATGTCATCCAAGAGTGGTTCGAGCATCTTCCCAAAACCTGTTTCTCTGTCAATGGAATCGAACAGAAGGCAGAGATGGATATTTGTCCAGCTGAGTTGTACTCGGGTGGCAGGTTTCTTAAGGAGGAATACACAGCCCCCATTTTATGAATGTATGTGACCCCAGAGGATTTGTGGTTCCAGATCATCAAAGTATAGCTAAAGCTGCAGGGCACTGGGATGTCTTTTGTACAAGTCATGCCTAGAAAAGTGAGCTTCACTGCCACACAGTAATCATGTATTTTTCCATCTGCATTTTCTCATTACATAACATACATTTGGAAATACAGTGAAATTATCGGCTGTTTGTAATTAATTATTTATCTTGAAAGAATGAAGTCATTGCATAGGGGCATAGAGCACTTTCATTAATTTAGTCCTTATTATCTTATCATTATCTTATCTTATGTCTTGTGGCATACTAATGCAATTTTTTTAGCAATAAAGTGAGTACATTTGTGCAACCAAAGTAGCTGCATAGATAGTCATGTAGTGTGTGACCTTTGGATTTTGATAAAGACAAGATGGTCTCTACATCAATATCCTCATCTGATGTTGCTGTGTCCAGTATGACAGTGTTTCATTACACCTCTGAAAATATTAGACTCTCCCAATACCACAGATAACTGACGTTAAAATACAGCAGCGTAAGGCAACCCTATTTAGCAACAGACAGTTTACACGGGAGGAAGGTTTATTCCTAATAATATTATTCATTGTTGATTATTGTTAGATCCTAAATGGAAGTGGTTCAAGAATCATAACAAATTTCGTGAAAAAGGAGTGCGCTTGGTCCATACTCTTTTTAATATTTTGTGTTTGGATTGTAGTGATTTTGAACCATTTAATTTTACCTCCATTTACTATCTCATCATCACATTTTAGCTCGTGACTAATCCTGGATATTGCTTGTGCTATGTGCATTACCATGAGACTGTAGCAGGATAATATCGGAATAAAGTACTACAGGAAATGCAAAACTAATTTTACGTTGCATTCCAATGATCAGTTCCTTCAATGATGGTGTTTGTATTGTCAATTAATGTTTAGTTTGATGCCTTGAGAAGAAAAAGTAGCTATTTTTACTGCAGAAAATGGTATAGTTCTGTCTGTCACATAAAGAATATACTACATGGAGATGCCAGCAAGGAAATGGTGTGATGGCCAGTGCATCAGCTGTGGCTGATGTGTCCTCAAGGATCCCTCATCACTGTTACAAAGGAAGAGGATGCTGGTCCCATACCTGAGAAATGAAAACACACACTGTAAAACCCGATAAGTTGAAAATACTCAAAATGTTTGCTGTAACTGATTACCTAAGGTTATTTAAGTTATGGTCATATATTTTTTAACCAATAAATTAAAAAATCTATTTTATGCTAACTTAATTTCTTCATTCTTTTTAATTTCAGTTTCTATTAACTTAAATATTACACTTAGTTTTCTAATATGTTCAATTTTTGACTACTCATTTAAATTGATTCAATGAAACTTATTAACATTAAATTCCACTGATTATTCTTGAACTCAATAAATTTACTTGTGCACAACCTATAGACCTACAAAAATTTAACTGTATTAAAATCAAACACACTGAAGTCTACAAACTACTGGTCAACCTAAAATTTACACAATCTAACACTTATACACAAATACAAATAAAACTCATTATTACAATTCAAGTTCTTTTATTATAAAACAAACTTGAAACATCTGTCGTATCAATGTATATGATGTATGTAACAATGTCACAATGTACATCAACTTATGTGACACTGAAACTTATTTCAAACATAGTAAGAATTTTCATTTCCCAACATTTTATAGACCAAACAACCATAAAAAACTGTTAGTTGTAGCCCAAATCTCTAGCAGTGCCGTTAAGATGAGAAAATAAAACATTTTAAAAGCAGGAGTTACACACTGATTCCTGAAGAGTTATCTAAAAACAGCAAAGTCCAAACTTTCATTTTACTACCTCTACTGTATTTTTATTTTTATTTTTTTGAAAAAGTTATTCTATTAGCAGTGCAATTACTAAAAAAGACACATTTTAACATTGTACTGAGAAAAAAACAACCATCGATTTGATGTTTTGGCAACCAAAACATAATAATCATTATAGATATATTTTCCAACACATCAAGCCGGTTCAACTTATGTAATCATGAAATGATCACAATAACCATCATTGTGCTCACAGGAAAGTTCATCTTAAACTCACATGGCGGTCATAAATCCTGAAGATCTCTCAGAGTGCCTCTGTTGTCTTGCCTGTCCGTAAGGCCTTCTCTCTGTAGGTAGGTGGGTAATTGCATTTTTGAATAGGTATTACTATTGTATCATTCTTTCTCTCTTTCCTTCTTCGTGCTTTATCTATCTATTGTGCTATTCTATCTTCTGATGTTGAGAAAAAAGTTTAAACTAAGCTCTGTTGTTTCTCACATGAAAGTTTTTACTTTTTATAAAACCTGAAGATGCAGAGTGACGGTACCGGGTTGATGAACAGCAGCTCCTAACTGTGCAATTCAAATTTCAATGTGTTAGCCACTAACACATACTAACTTTAATTAATGTTAGCCTTTCTGTTATAACTGAAATGTTGTAAACTTTGCACTTGTAAGAAAGGACAGCAGCAGAGAAAGTTTACAGTCATAGACATAACGATGACGTTACGTTACTCTTTAGCTAACGTTAACGCAACAGTAACACGCCAAACTGCTTCTTCATACTGATAAACCAAGTGCACGGCTGTAAAATAAAAAAAAAAAGAACACAGAACAAATCTTTCTTCACTGTGCTACAAATATATTTGTATTATCTTGACTTTAGTAACTTACCCACAGTAAATAAAAAGTTTTCTTCCGTTACTTCAAAATTCTTCTCGCTCGCCAAACGGTAGCCATCTTGAATTTTTTAGAAACGTGAAAACCGAGCTTGAACGTCACTCAGAAGTTATGATTTAGACACAAATATTCACTCAGAAAAATTGATCCACAAAAAATTAAAACAACATTAATAGTTAACAGCACTTAATAGTTAAGTGCTCTATCTATCCATTCATTCATCCATCCATTCAATCATTCAAAGGGTAATTCTAAAATTCCCTGATATATATGAATAGGTACATTACTAACTAATATCCTGTTTAGAAAACTGCCATGAAGGTTAAAGATGTGTTCTACATATTTTCAGTGGACAGTCATGACACCGATGCTGCGATATGGGCAGTGCACAGCTAATGCATTAAAAGCACAAAAAGATATGTGGCTGCGAAACATTCCAGCCAACAAACCAAAAAACAAGCAATTTCACATCAAAGCAGTGCATCCACTCCATCCAAAAAAAAAAAAAGCAACCTTGAAAATGAGTTGTTTTCTTTCTACCTACATAGGGTACTATTGTATGTCCCCTAATGTTATGTAATAAAATATTTT
The DNA here is from genome assembly GCA_036365135.1 of Miichthys miiuy. Taxonomy (NCBI): domain Eukaryota; kingdom Metazoa; phylum Chordata; class Actinopteri; family Sciaenidae; genus Miichthys; species Miichthys miiuy. The sequence goes on from CM071617.1 coordinate 21,030,063, forward strand.
ATACCAACAACAAGATCATATTCACTAACAAAGACCACGCCTGTACAGATGAAGTTTAAACATGTTTATTATGAGTAACATTTGGGAAGCATGGGTGATATGCTGCGGGGAGGGTTTAGGGAGGGAGGGTTAGAGGGGTCGAGGGATGGAGGGATGATGGGATGAGGGTCGGAGGATAAGGGATGTTAGGATGAGGGATGAAGGGATGATGGGTGAGGGTTGGAGGATGAGGGACGTTAGGATGAGGGATGAAGGGATGATGGGTGACGGTCAGAGGATGAGGGAGGAAGGGAGGGAGGGAGGAAGGGATGAGGGGAGGAAAGGTGAGAGGGATGAGGGATGCGAGGATGAGGGGTAGGGGGAGGAGGCAGGACCATCGGTAGAGTGGTCCTGAGGTTGACGGGTGGACAGGAGGGATCCTGGAGGGAACCTGGAGGCATGGAGACTCTGAGTGGGGGAACCGTCTCTCCGTGACTCTACGGATTAGAGCCCCAAGAGAAAACTTCATGAGGAGAGGAGCGCGTGCGCATTTCGGACGTCGTTCAGGTCGTTGCGGACGTAGGGTAGGTATGCAGTCGAAGACCAGCGGCCTAGGATTTTTGTGACATTGTCGGGTATTCCCTGTCTGGAAGCGGTGGAGGCTGATCTGATGAGGAAGGAGTGCCCTGAGTATATGTGATGCCACAATTGTGAAGTCACAATTTTGATAGTGTTTTTTCTTTTGATAATAGTATTAATATGCTTCTAACCTGTCTAGAATAGGCAGCGCACTGATTTCTCTTGTGGGGAATTAACATGTTATACCCATCGGTAGCCAGCAGGGGGCAGCGGGGCACTTTATGTCGGGTGTTTACAACAGACGCTTTATGGCTTTTAGGACATCACGGACGGTTTCCCTCATTCTGCTGAGTGAGGCTGAAACGAGCGGAAGCAAGGTTGCCCTGCCTCACTCATTTCTCCTGTTTACAGAATTTACATCTGTTTACTCGGTACCAGCCGGCACCTGTAAGATATAGCTCTGGGGGAATGCCGGATCGGAGCAGGATCTGGCGAAAGTGGTGGTGGAACCAGGAGCACGTGGCTACTCTGTCGGTCTCTGAAATGAACAGAGGGTCTCGGGGAAGCTTGGCAGGCTAGACGGGAGTTGATGTATTCGAGAATGGGTTCATACGGGCTTAGGAGTGAATTCAGTCGAAAGAGGTAGACTGGTTGGGGATGCCCGGACTGGTTGGTTTTGCTGCGTTTGAGGAAATAGATTAGGGTATCGGTGGAGAGGACAGAGATGTTGGATAATGATGCGTGATGCGATGGATCATTGAGCAGCGTAGGAAGCTGAAGAATGCCAGGAGGAACATGGATTCTAGAACTTTGTCTGTGCTTGGGGATAGGTAGCCTTTGCGGAGGGTTTCGATGCAGCGGGCTAAGAGATTGGAAGTGAGAGGGAGTCGCTTCGGCATAGGGCGTGGTTCGGCCTTGCGAAGGCCTTTGAGGAGCATGTTAATGTGGACGTGAGTCAAAGCGGGGCACGGAGACCCCAAAGATAATTTGGCAAGGAAGTTAATTCCACTGAGGTAAACTTATATGGTGGATGATTTGATTTTTAGGATCGAATAGGCGAATGTGATGAAATTGGAGTAGGTGTGGACATCTAACGTAGGGAATGGGAGGTTATGTGAGGCGTGGAAAGCTTTGAAGCGGAGTCAGTTGAAGATGGTGGCTGAATACCGTGGGATCGGAGTTGGAAGAGGGTCGGAATCTGGAGCCAAGAGTTTGAATTTCTGGAGAGAGAAGCGGGAGAGAGAGTCAGCGAAAGCGTTTTTGTGGCCTGAAATGTGTGATGCTCGGATGATAAATTGGTGTTGTGCGGAAACCAGTGTGAGCCTACGAATGAACTGCATGATGTCAAGGCAGTGGGACCGGCCTTTATTTGTGATGTCTACTGCGGCGCTGTTGTCGGAGTATATTGCGATGGTTTTCTTGGACCATTCGTGGCCCCAAAGAATAGCTGCTATGATGACGGGGTATATTTCGTGGATAGTGGTGGAATGAGGGAGAGATGAAAATTCACAAGGCCATTTGGCTGCAAAACATTTGCCGCTGTAGAAGCCGCCGAAGCCTGCGGAGGGCACTGCGTCAGTGAAGAGCTGAATTGGTGATGTGGTCGTCATAGAAAAATGATATTCCGTTCCATGTGGAAAAGAAGTGGTGCCATAGTTTAAGCTCCATTTTGCTGGCTTCGTTGAGCGTGATGTGGTCGTGGAGATTTGGGGTGGATGTGGCTATCGAGAGGAGGTGTGAAAAGAAGGATCGACCTTGGGGGATTATGCGGATGGCGTAGTTGAGGTGACCTAACAGTGAGAGGAGTTGCCGTTTGGTGCATCTGTGGGCCAGGAGGAAGTTGGAGATCAGTAGTGAGGTGCGATGGATTTTCTCGATAGGCAGGGATGCTTGTAGTGAGATGGAGTTGAGGGTGATGCCAAGAAATTCCAGGGACGTGCTGGGTCCCTCTGTCTTTTTGGCTGAGAGAGGGACGCCAAGGTTGGTGAAAGCTGAAATCATGGTGGTGAGACCATGTGACGGGGGGAAGGAAGGCAGTGTGACGGTCAGGAAGTCGTCTAAGAGGTGGATAACATATGGGAGTTTGTAAAGTAAAATGCTCCCTTCCAGAGGACACGAAGAGGTGCCAGTAGTCAGGGTGAATGGGGAGAACTTTAAAGGCGCTTGTGATGTCTGCTTTGGCCAGCCAAGCTCCTCGACCTGCAGCGTGGATGAGGAGATGGCATGATCAGTGGTGGAGTACTGCATCGAAAAATCTGGGCTGGGGATGAGGCTGTTGATGCTAGGGACGGTGGAGCCATGTGGGGATGATAGGTCGATGATAAGTCTCTTTCTGGAGTATTTTCGGGTGGCTATGCCGATAGGGCTGATTCTGGAAGAGGGGAACGGACTTCCTTTCTTTGACTTCCTTGGCCAGAAGTCTGTCTACCGTGTCGGGGTCTGATATGGCGGATTGTAGATTGTGGCATGAGAAGGAGGAATCTGGCATAGCGTGTAAACCTGGGTGAAAGCCGTGGGTGAACCCTTGGATGAGGTAGTTGACGAACTGGCGGTCTGGGTGGTTTTTTAAGGCAGAGGTGAGGGCGTGGGTGTTAATCGAAGTGCTTAGATACTTACATGGACCGTGCTTGGTAGGGTTGTGGGGACAGGTGACTCTGGCGTGGGCTCCGCTGCAAAAGGACCAGGTGTGAAGGAAATGGCAGCTGGACGAGCTGCAAGCCAGGTCATTGAAGTTGTTACAAAGGATTTGCCCCCCTGGTAGAGGATGGGTCTGCCTCTCTTGTCTACTCCTTTGGGGGCAGACCAAGGGTGGTTGGCTGTGAGGCTGCGGGGGGAAGATTGCGGGAAACTGCCTGGTTGCGTTTCTGTGGGACTGAGGTATGGGGCAGCGGTGTGGTGATGGTGCAAGTGGTGGCTGGATGTGATGGTGCGCCGCACTGATCGCAGTAAAGGGATGGACGTGCTGCAAAGATGCGACAGTAAAGCTCTGTATCTAAGGTGCCCCAGTATGTGCCCTGGTTGAATTGTTGAAGGTGCTCAGCGGCTTGGGAGGCGAACAGAATGTGGTATGAGTAGAAATCGTTGCCGCCGAACCGCAAAGCTAGGTTAATGATGAGGGATAGGTAATCGTCCAGCTCTGACCTGCGGTCGGGGAAGGCTGAACAGACTACGTTGCGGTACAGGGAGAAGGCAAAGGTGAATTCAGGAGCTGTGAGCTCTTTGGAGTGGGTGGTGAATGGTTGTTTAGGTTGGAAGGTACCCAGGGCTGTTTGCAGTTCCCTGGGGATGTGGGGGTTGCATGTGGATGGATGAATGAGTTGAGCTAGATCGACGTGATTACCGGAAAGAATCTGCTGTCTGAGGGCGGACGACACCAGGGATGGTCTTGGAAACGCCGTAGGGCATACTGGAGGTGTAGTTGTGGCTAGAGTGTGGTTGGAAGGCAGGGGGGGATAGAGGGGGAGGGAGCAGGAGCCTGCTGGAGGGGGAGCTGTGGAGAGGGCGGTGTCTGACGGGCGACAGAGGCGGGTTCTCCCCCTGGGGCTGTGAGGTGGAGAAGGCCCGATGGCGTTGGAGCTATCTGAAATGGATGACCTCGGACACCGGCAGACCTGGACGACGGAGCGCAGCCGTGGTGGCTGCCCGGCAGGAATTACCGGGGAAGGAGATGTTTCAGACACTTCGGGAGTGTTGGATATTTCGTCGAGCAGGTCGCTGTCAGAAGCGTTAAGGGCGAGTGTTTCGTCCATGGTGCCGGTAAGATCCTTCATGTTACAAATGTGACAGCGGAGTCAAAGAAGGAGTGGACGGAAAAGGAGTGCTTAAATACATGGAGAATGGAAATGGGATGAGTACGAGGCGAGGCCCTTATTCCTGAACCTAGTTATAAAAAACTCCATTACTTTGAAGAAAAAAAATAGGTGAATATGGGTCTGTAGATTGATTTTAACCGTGCATATGAAGCATGATGATGGTGGCATTGTGAGTTAATTCTGATAACCTAAATCAGTTTAATAAATGATAACTTGATTTTGCAGGATAACTTGCTCCCCTGAACTTGATACCTGCCTTTTCAAAGAACATCAGTCGATCTCATCAATCAGTCTCTGGCCTCCATCAAATGAAATGAAATGACTTTGGTTTTCAGAATGGAAAGGAATGCGAAACTTTATGATGTCATGCAGAACAATGGAGTTACTTACTGCCTGGGAGAGGGTCTGCAACACCCCCTCCTTTTGCAGCCTTTCAGGAGAACAGGGACATTCCTGTGACAGACATGGACATTGATTTTATTTTACTCATTTAATGCTGTACTTACAATACATACTGTCACTGTAACATGATTAGCATTTAAGTTAATGGAATAGATAGACTTTATATAGAGCATTTTCTGCTATCAGGGGCAATTTGGGAATTCAACCCTCTGACTATTAGACAGCCTGTTGTACCATCTGAGCCCCATTCAATTAACACTTCCTATTACTGATTAAGGGTGATCTTTTGTTATTCATGAAGGTGTTTGCTATTTTTGAGCAACTGGGAAGAGAATTTTAAACATAGAAACATTAGACATGTTGGAAACTTAAAAAAAAAAAAACACCAAACACTGCCCCTTCTCATAAAAGACTATGAAGACTATAAAACCAGAAGAAACCTAAGGATGAAGGTCTTTATCCTGTTCTTGTGCTCAACTTCAGAGCTCATGAAACTGCAACACCAGAACCGCAGAAGATGCTGAAGGCTAACATCCTGCCAACTTTGAAAGTAAGAACAGACATCAGTGTTCTGAACAAACTCTAAGCCCTCCCCACACAACAAAATGAGAGGTGTGTCAAAACACAAATGCCATGTTGCCATCACAACCAAGCCAAGCATTTGTGAGGAAAACTTCATCATTTTGCTGCCCACTCCGGAAACAGCCACCTCATGTCAGAGTCACCATGTTGTATCAAAATGGTCAAAAAGTTTCAGGAAGCTCCATTGGGAGGAAAAAACATATCAGCACACCCAAATGTTCGGTGGGACGGAACACATCCCAGCATGCATCAGAGCATCCCACAGAGAAATGGCATAACTTTCCCTCCCTCGTCCAAATCCACTTCTGTTAGCTAAAATCAGGTTAACCTTTACTTTTCCTGTGATATTGGGGCTTGATGCATTAGTTAATTAATAGCATCATAATTAAGCAATTTGAATCTAAAAAGTGAATCTACTAATGATATAGAACTGTGTGTAGTTTGTTGTGTATAGGTTGTGTCCAGTTAGTATCATTCAATAAACCTTTCATTTATAAAGAACTTTATTATATGCTTTCTGTGCGTGAAATATACACAACTCTGTGGTAACATTAAGGTCAAGACTAATTTAATTAATTGGAGATCAATTTTCCCTTTTTGAGTTGAATTAAATTTGAGTTATTTTATTTATATTCTGTTATTTAATGTGAACATTCATTTCTTCTGTTAGCTGGAAGTGGGTGTAAATCCTTTCCTTCCTCTTACCAAAATTAGGGTCATTTGCTTTAATAATTTTAAAGACCTTTAAAGCCATAAAGCCCAAACACACCTCAATATTTTGTTATTATTTTCTATATGGTAAATTTTCTTGTGCAGGGTGATAATCCTAAAACACATTTAGAACTTTATTTACAGAACAAGAGGACAAACCGAACAAACTGATGTACAAAAGACACCAACAAGCTTTCATTTACAAACATTACGCCTCCCTGTCCTTCTCAGCTGCTAAAGTGCTCCTACACGCCTTCATTACCACACGACTCGTCTACTACATCAGCGTTCTGTATGGCACCTCCACCAAAATCCTTAATACACCACATTATATCGAAAACTCAGCTGCTCGTCCACTCACCAAAGACTACATCACCCCAGCCTTTCAGAACATCCATTAGCTCTCCAATCTACAAAGAATCAAATTCTACTCCCTCTTGGATTCTTTCCACCAACAGCCCTGCACCTCACCGGACTCCCCCTGCTCTGGATCACCTACTCACCTGCACATTTCCCTCGTGTATACAGTAAACTGTGTTACACTGACTGAACTGTGTTCAGTCTCTTGGTTTGTGTTTGCATATTGAGTCCGTAATCGTTCAATGTAACATCTGCTGTTTCCATTACCATGTAAAGTGCCTTTTAGTACCTTTAAATTAAATGAAATTTTTTATTTAATTTATTTTTAATTAAATTACCTTTAAACCATTACCATGGCGCGCACTAGTGGCAGTTCGTTACAGCAGATCCTGTGAGTTTTGTGTTTTTTGTCGTTATTTTCTGTTTTGTTGCATTTTTTTGTACAGCTCTTGTGGAATGGCTTTGGGCCAAGTGGATATTTCGTGGCTCCGGTACTTTTTCCTGGTTTTTCCTGACACTTAGAACTCTCAGGACTCTCAGGGAGATGACTGTGGACTTTAGGAGGACTAGGTCTGACCTGAGCACAGTTTCCATCATGGGTAAGGAGGTGGAGGTGGTGCAGGACTACAAATTCTTGGGCGTGCACATGGATATATGCTGAATTGGCGACTCCTCCACTAAAAAAAAACTTGGTGTTAAATAAAGGCTTTGAGACCTTCAGGTAAAAAAGGACAGACAAACTACTTCAGACAAATAGATCAAATGTCTGAGGCTTACTTATACCATTATCTAGTCACACACATCAGCAGCTGAAGTAGACTAAACTACTTAACTACTTAATATTGGTAAAATTCAACGCAATAGTCATTGTTGATTTGTTTATCATACTCTTTTCTCTTAAGTAACATGACATAACAGGAAATCAATGTTCTCATGAATCTAGACAGTCAGAGCTCTACAGTGGTATGATCCTGTGACATTTCAGTGCAGGTATAGGACAGCACTATTGATGCTTGGGTGAAGCATATTAATCTGTTGACAATCTGTTGTGCTACATTAAAATGCTATGCTAAACTGCATTGTTTGAGGCAAACCAATAAAAGAGAAAGAGTTTATATCTCGTGCTTTTAGTCCTGTTAGTGATGATACACCTCCTGCCAGTGAAGATATTGATTGTGACCAATATGATATATATATTCTTTTTAACTGCAGAAAATTTGCTTTTATTGAGTGAAGCAAAGACTCTAGTGGTGACGCTTTTCACCTCCACTAACCACTATACAGGGAGAAACACTGATATACAAGTTTGTTAGCTTAGTTCTCCACATGTCCCTGACCATGGAACAACTCTGAAGGTCAGAGTACCCAAAGGCACTACTCTGGGGCACACACCAGAATAGTGTTGTCAGTCTAAAGTGTGTTTATCCATGACATAACATTTTTTCTTTTATTATTATAGTGTAAGATTAATGGTGTTTTTTGTCCAGCCACCAATTCTGTTCTTCAAAGGACAACTTAATTGCATAAATATCTCTAATGACAGTAAAGACTGTTTACAAAAGAAACAACAGAAATGAGAAACAGTCATACATTCTTGTGTCCTTTGGGTTTTCTGAACATGAGGATGATTATGTAATGGCGGGAGCCCCCAAGGGAGGATGCTGTGTTGGGAGAGTTATATCATTGTGTATGTTTTTTATTTATTTACTTATAACCTTTATTTAACCAGATAAAAAAAAACGATTGAGATCAATACCTCTTTCACAAGGTTGACCTGGCCAAGAAAGGCAGCAGCACATGTCATAACAATCAAGCCAGACAAACAACAACAACAAACAAGCAGCAAAGATCTGTTTCCACGTGTGAGAAGTAAAAGAAGAAGAAAGCCAAAGACTGTTGCTGCGTCTCATTTGGAATACTTTTTAGTACACTCTATGTAGTACATTTTGTACACTATATACCTCCTGGCAATACAGCTTCAGCTACTTCATTCATTCTCACAATGCCAGTGGTCCCTCCCCTTCTTACCATTGAGGTAGAGAAGTGTTCAGCGTTCCACAATCAACTTATTGACCGTTATGAGTGCACCATCCGGGTACTCACAGTACATAGCATTTTGCCATGGCTGGCAGTGTGAACACAATTATGTGCTTAAGATAGCAAGTCTAAGTGTGGAAGTATGAGAATCGAGAACCATCGTCCATCATCTCCCACAGTCAAAAGACATACAGGTTAAGTCAATGGAAATTCTAAAACCCCTGTAGCCCTGAAAAGTACTGTATACCAAAAGATGGTACACATATGTGGATAAACTTCATATGTTCAAACTGATTACAGGCTTTGCCTAGATTAATGCTTGTCTTAAACAACCTCAAAGAAAAAGAAATTCGTCCAACGGGTATTATTGTTTAATGAATGATTGATGACTGGATGAATGATTGATCCTGTGTTTACCACAGCATGAAAGAACCTAGCACAAGTCCTTTGTGCAAATATATTAGTGTAATTCAATGCAGATTGGCAAGCAACACAACTCTAAGTGCCTAAACTCATCTGGATTCATATTACTGTTGTTTTCATTCAGATGATGCTACCAGAAAATCAGTTGCCAAGTTCCTGAGAGGCTACCATGGCAATCACAGAAGATAAAAGAGTCCATCTCATCCCTGCGGTAATGAATAAAATATACATTTTACTCTTGTGTGCCTTTGCATCTTCCTCTTTATGTAGACATCAATAGCTTCTATACTTCTATATGTTTCACCTCAGAGAGGGAGGATGAGCCAGAAGAAACCTTTCTTTCTCACTACTGTCTTCTCAAATGTCCAAACACCCCTGTAATGGACTCAACAGGAGTCCTTCAGTGTTGACTTTAGCTCAGCCAGAACAGCATTTGGAGACTAAAGCTGTATATGTAATTTTATAGTGGTTATGGTGTAGCTATGGAAACATTTATGGGTACTGTTGGAGATTCTTTAGAGAATGCAAGGCTCAATTGTTCTCCTGCCCACCACCATGACTTCTCTCCATCACAGTGTATGAAAGAAAGAAAACATGACGATTACACAGCAGTTGTCTCCTATTCAGTGATGTGTCAAATAAAACCTCTGTTGTCAGCCTGTATCACAAAGTTAATGTAAGCATGTCAACACAACACACTGCGGTGTGTATCATGTACAATGTATCCATCTAGTGTTGCAGTGGTGTTATCAATGAGAGAAATCTAGTGCTCAACTATAAATCTGATCTTAAGATGCATCTACAGTGGAAATGCTTTTAACCATTTTTGTCAGGGTGGGATGTTCTTTGGGGTTTTGGGGTATCTGCCAAGTCTGACACGATAGTGTTTACTTCAATTAGTACAAATGTTATCAGGGTTGAGGACTATAGAGCATATACCAGCTGACATTGGGCAAAAACCCAGGTACTGATATACAGACCTAACCACTACAGCGCTGTCCTTTCCATAGTATGTCACTAAAAAAATAAAACCAGACGCTGTTGAGAAATAATACGTAGTCAACGAGTCAATCTCCAAGATAAATAAGAAATAACACATTTTACAATTTTTATCTTTACACTCTGAGTCAACATCACCTCATCCTCCTACTTGCTGCTACTGCTGCCCAGGATCATTGAGCTTAGAGAGTCCACACATTCTTCATCCAAACAGCTTCCAATGTTCCCTACAGCAAAATGCAGTCAGTGGGCCAAACACCCAGAGAAGACCGATCATCTGACAAACCTTCCACTCAGGAAGCCACACCCTGAGGAAGCTACATCTGTCTGTTACAGAATCTCACTCTGTTTTATTGTGTACACATAACCCTGTCCAGCAGTGACTCTGATTCACAGTAGTAAAATTCCTCTTATGATATTACTCTAAACGATACAGATGTTCTTTTTGCTTAAATTATGCTTTGCAAAGATGCATTATGCATAATGTAAAAGCCGTGAGTGGGCGGAGGGGAACAGTTATTGTTGATGGAGCTGTTGGTGGACTCAGAGCCTAATTAACTAAATGCAGGTCTCTGAATACACATTGGACTTTAGATTAAATTGGCACAAAATAATCATTTGAATTTTATTTACAGATAATGTAGCCCTGTTTAGAAAATAGTAGAAAACACTTTCACAATTTAATCACAATAGATGTAATGTGTTCATATATATACGTTGTGTTCATATATACACCATAAGCCAGGTATAAATTGTGCTATGACGTAATCCTTGTGCTCCAAATCTGTGATATATCCTTCATATAGTAAATTTCCCCATTCATGACTGTACTTGTACTGTACATGTACTGAGGGTGATTTTTTTTATAGAACTTACCCGTTCAAATTATATTAAGGCTTAAAGTTATGCAGAATTAAGAGTGTGTCTGCTTGGACTAACAGGTGGGTGCCATCACAGATGGCTGGTTTCAGTAACCAGGCTTCATTCAGCCCACCTCAGCTCAACCCACGCTCCGTGTCTTTGCCCATTTTCGAGTTAGTGGGGAGCCAGTGGAGGCAGGACTGCCAAGATGGCAGCAACCAGAGCCACCACACACTGATCTTCACAACGACTCTTCAGAAACCTGTGGGTGACGTCACAAATACAACAGCCATATCTTATACAGTCTATGATCGGATTTGGAAACTTTGATTAATGACATTCCCATCAGCTTCAGCTGTACTTAGTGTAAATTTAGTTTAGCATTAAATAGCAAATGTTAGCATTCCTGACACACTAAGCTAAGACAGTCTCTCAAAACCAGCTTGGCTCATAGTTGTGCCCTTGATACATTGAATCAGACAGCGTGGTTGTGGTATACAGAGGCCTTGTTTGTTTTTGATTCATCTTCCTCTTTTACCTGACTTGGATATGTGGTATTATAAATTCAGAATTTTCTCTCCAAACAGTACATCCATACAGTTCTCCTGATCTCAGACAGTTTAATCAATATCTGCGAGCACACACAAGACTCTCCCAAAGACAGAAAGTAGAGAACCAAAAATCTCTTGGTAACAGCACCAGTAAACAAACCCTGAAGCGGCTTCATTGGCAATTAATGTGGGACAGACTTTGTGTAAAATGGAGCCTGTTTTTTTTTTTTTTTTAGCTCTACTCTGTGGGAGTTGCACACAAGCACATAAACTTATCAAACCGTAAATATTAAGCAGGAATGACACGCCGTGTGTATAATGCAATCTACACAGTTTAAGTAATTTCTTCATAACTAAGATGTGCAAAGTAAAATTTCTGTTTGCTTCTTGGAGAGCTCTAAATTCTCCAGCTAATGACTGTGGAAACAGTACAACACGCCATCCTCATCTTGGTTATGTCAGAGTTAAACCATATTAAAGGAATGAACCTTCGTCTCACGCTGAGCTCTCACCTTGAAATTGATTGCACGAAACACTTTTAGAATATCAAATTGAAGCTATCCCTGGGAGAATACATTAGAAGTCCATACCTGCTGTGATTTTGTTCTTTGTCCATTTTAAGTATTGGACATTATAAAGTCACAGTACAATAGGGGCTATTACTGAAGTATTTCACTTCTCGCTTCAGGCTATTAATGGCTGATCAAAGATGGTACATGCAGGGCTACATGCACACGCACACAAATACTAATTCATTCATGCTTACACGAGCTGCAAAAATGGATATTGAAAATGAATTTGTAAACTATAGTCCAACCAATGAAGCTTCAATCAGGAAGACTATCCTATCTTTTTCCATTTCCGGCTCAATCAGCTGACTAAGGCGTTCCCTCTTTTAACCAGAATTTGCCACGACCTCTGTGAGCCAATCTTGCTACTGTCAAACTTTAAAACTGTTCCATTCTCTGCTGCTGTCAGCCGTCATTTCAGTGTCAGATGGAGGCAAACCTCCTCCACTCCATTCAACTCATGTTTGTATTACAACCAGCATCCTGTAATTAAGATCGAGAGCAACAGATCAAGAGACAATGGAGGCAGACAAACTTTTCCTGAACATGTTACTTTTAAATATAAAACACAGACACTGGAAACAAATTTTTCATAGATTTATGAGAACACAGAATCAAATACGTGGTGGGCATTGGGCTCTGCCACTATTGTGCCACATCACCGATTCTGTTTTGGAGCAGATCTCTAGGGGCATAGAAAGTGTAAAGAGTATGATGGACTTTGGATTGCAGATGATGTCATTCTGTTGGCTTCATCAGACCATGACTTCCAGTACAGCTGAGTGTGAAGCACCCGGGATGAGGATCAGCACCTCCAGGTCTAAGGCCATGGTACTGAGCTGAATAAATGGTGGACTCCTCCCTCTGGGTTATGCACCAAAACACCAGGGCAAAATTCCTCAGAAGTGAAAACCTACTTGGCAATAAGCCGAACTCTGACTTTGAGTGAGTCACTGCCCCAGGTGAAGGAGTTCAGGTAAATTGTGGTATGTTGAGATGAAGTGTGAGATTGACAGGCTGATTGGTGCAGTGTCTGCAGTAATGTACTTTACCAGACCGTGTGCTATACCGACCTGGCCTGGTGAAAACTGTTTTGCCCTCAGGCTCAGCTCTTGATTTTTGAGTCAATTTACACTCCAACCCTCACCCATGGTCATGAGCTTTGGGCAGGGTGGGACTGGGTACACAATTCGGCCCTGGCAATTTCTCTGAAAGAAAAAGCTCACAGATACAAGCTGAGGGAGGAGAACCAAGGGCAGACACAAAACATGCTGGAAGGAGATCCCATCTGGCCCAGGACCACCTCTGGGGGAAACCTGGACTTGAGCAGGGAGAAAAACATATGAGCTATCATGCTTAGCTTAGTCTACCTCCAACTCAACTCACCTGCAGTAGTGGTGAAAATAAATAATAAACGGCTTGCAGTCTTACTTTTACACAGTTGGTACAACTCCCACCATGTCAAGAACCAAGCAGGAAAATCAAGGCAAAAAGACTAAGGTGTAAATACAAATGTTTTTTTTAATAATGCTGAACAGTCTGATGAGAAAAGAAGCTAGAAAAAAGGGCCCAAACTCAAAGGAGGTCAATTAATCAATAAAGAGACTGAAGCTTTAGCGTAACACAGTTTAAGCAGACCCATTTGCCAAACGACACACAAGGGGGTTATTATACACACTAGCCCTGGACAGGCACAAGGGAGAATTTGAGAGACAACGACAATGAAAGATAAAGATATCCAAACTTAGACAACCAAAATCTATCAGAAGAAATGATCTATTAGGAGAGAATGATCTTGTAGGAAATCATATCAAAACCAAACAAAAAGAGATCTTTGAGGGCCCCCTTCTAGGTCCCTGTTGGTTTCTTCTACTTCCTGTAGGGATGTACTTTAAAGGCTATCTTTCCCAGGCTGCAGGTATTTGCCAGAGGAGCTCAGTAAGACAACACAACTTGCATTAAAAAACCACGTGGCAGATTGGGCAAAATTCCTCAGAAGTGAAAACCTACTTGGCACTAAGCCGAACTCTGACCCCGAGTGAGTCACTGCCCCAGGTGAAGGAGTTCAGGTAAATTGTGGTATGTTGAGATTAAGTGTGAGATTGACAGGCTGATTGGTGCAGTGTCAGTAGTAATGTGCTATACCGGCCTGGCTTAATAATAATAATAATAATACCTTTATTTATATAGCACCTTTAAAAACTGCGTTTACAAAGTGCTTTGACAGACAAGCATGAACAAAATACTCAGGCAAAATAAGAAGAACCAACAACATTTAGAAGACAATAAAAAGCTATTTAAAAATAATAATAATAATAAAGTTAAACAATGCATAAACAACCACATAACAAAAATAAAATAGAATAAAACACAGTGAAATAGAATGATTTAATTCAACAAGTTAAAAAAATAAAGTTAAAAAGACAAAAATCACATAAAAGCAAGTCTATAAAAAAAAGAAGAAGCCTGTTTTAAGAAGTGACTTAAAATAATTCACTGATTCTGCAAGCCTTAAGTCCTCAGTCAGGGCATTCCAAAGTCAAGGGACCCTGATGGCAAACGCCGGTCACCTTTAGTTTTAAGCCTCAACTTTGGAACAGCCAGAAGGGAACCACCTGATACCTAAGGCTGCGGGCTGGCTCGTAAGGTGTCAATATCTCTGATATGTAACTTGTAGCCAGTCCCTGACGTGCCTTAAAAGTGATCAGTAAAATCTTAAAATCAATTCCAAAACGAACAGGGAGCCAGTGAAGAGAAGCTAAAATTGGTGTAATGTGCTGTCGTTTGTTAAAACCAGTAAGAAGCCTAGCTGCTGCATTTTGCACAAGTTGGAGGCGAGAGAGTGATTTATGATTTATGCCAGAGAGAAGTGAGTTACAATAGTTTAGTCTGGAGAATATTAGTGCATGTATAACTTTTTCTAAATCGGAGCGGGAAATAATTTCTTTGATTCTGGAGATGGTTTTGAATTGAAGGAAACAAGACTGAACTACTTTATTGATATGTTTTTCGAAGCTGAGGTTTGAATCAAAAATGACTCCTAAATTACAGGCAGTGGGCGTTATGCAGTTGGAATATGGACCAAGAGAGGTTAGAATGGACCTGGTGTGGATTAAGTAATATGATTTCAGATTCTGAGTTGTTGAGTTTCAGGAAATTTTGTGCCATCCAGCAGTTCACATCACTAAGACAGTCTAAAACAGCAGCTAGGCTTCTAGGGTCAGCAGGTCACAGGGGGAGGTATATCTGTGTGTCATCTGCATAACAATTAAAAGAAACATTGTGGCGTTCAATGATATGGCCAAGAGGGAGCATATAAATAGAAAATAAAATTGGACCTAAAATTGAACCTTGCGGTACACCACTGGTAATGTGAGCTGACGAAGAAGAATAATTACCTGTGGTGACCGAGAAGGTTCTTTCTAAAAGATAAGAGTAAAACCAACGAAATGCAGAGTCCTTGATGCCCACCCAGGTTTTAGGACGGTTAATTAAAATGGAGTGATCTATAGTATCAAAAGCTGCACTGACATCTAAAATAATTAAAATTGCACTCTCACCCGTCAGCTGCTAAAAGGAGATCATTTGTGACTTTGAGGAGGGCAGTGTCTGTGCTATGAAGAGCTTTAAAACCTGATTGAAATTTCTCAAAGATGTTATTATGACTCAATAATAAAAGTTAAAAGTTGTGAGGAAACCACTTTCTCTAAAATCTTCGATAAAAATGGAAGTTTATAATTTGGCCTAAAATTGCTAAGAACAGAAGGATCAAGGTTCGGTTTCTTTAAAAGGGGCTGGACCACAGCATGTTTAAAAGCAGAAGGATAAATGCCGTCTTCTAAGGAACTGTTAATAATCGATAAAATACTGGGTCCAACTGTGATAAAAACCTCTGACAAATTTTGTGGGAATAAAATCAAGACTGCATGTGGTTGATTTCATATGGGCTACGGTTTCTGCTAAAAAAGACAACGATACTGGTTGAAAAGTAGTAAGATAATTATTAATGTCTCTTGTGGCCTGTAAAACACGGTCAGGGGGAGTTATCTGTTGCCTAATACTATTAGCCATTTTTATAAAAAAAAAACATGGGGAGGGGGTGATGAGTGAATCTATTACCGTGAATAAAGTTCTGGAGTTTGAGTGATTTGCTAAAATGATGTTAGAAAAAAAGGATGCTCTTGTTTCTTTAACTGCAGTTTGGTCATGATCATGGCAACTTTCCAAATGTCGTAGTATACACAGTCAGACCAGTTTTTTTCCATTTTCTTTTCTTTCTCCTACAGTCTCTTTTTAAATCTTGGATGGATTCATTGAGCCAAGGCTGTGGTGTTTTATTTGACTTTTGCTTTTAAAAGGGGCAACAGAGTCCAGGATGTTTTAACAGGTGAAATTAAAAGAGAGACAAGCTTTTCTAAATTAGAATGGGGATTAAAAGCAGTTAAAGAAGCAGCACTAAAAAGCTCAGAAAATTTACTGGCAGAACTAGAGTTAAAAACCCTGTGACGAACCGGGGTACTATGATTAAAAGGAAGCTGGGATAAAATCATACTAAAATGGCCTTACGATCAGACACACAGATATCCTCCACCTTAAAATAGTTAGGACTGAGACCGCTGTACAGAACGAGATTCATGATTTGGATCTTGTATTTCCTGAGTAAGATTAAAAGACTCTAATGTATCCATAAAATCCTGAATGAATGGCTGAGACGGACAACAAACATGAATGTTAAAATCGCCTAATATGAGAATTTTGTTATAAATAGATATAAAATGGGATAAAAGCTCCGCAAACTCTTCTATAAAAACACTGTTGATGCAGGAGTAGGAGATGTAGGACCGTTAGAAGAAACTGAGAACTGGCTGTGAGTAGATGTGCGTGCATGTGGCAGGAAGGACCTGAAGGGGGAGCTCTGAAAAACAGGAAGCTGTGAATGTGCCGTCAGGGAAGAGGGGGGATCCAGTGTGGGGGTGAGAGATGTAAAGAGTCAGTCACATGGAAAGGTGTGCACCACATGCTGCAGGTTAGCAGACAGCATTTGTCTACCCCTCTTATTTGGATGGATCCCATCTCGTTTAAAAAGAGAGTCACAATCCCAGAACAAGTTAAAATTGTCAGTAAAACCAGCATCCTGCTGGCTGATTGGAGCCAAGTGGGAAGGCTGAGGAGTCTACTGAAATGGCCAACTCCACGACCCAGAGTCAGGATGAGGCCAGGTATGAAAACAGACTTTGCAGAGTTTTTTTTTTAAAAAAAAAAGTAAAAAAAAAGAATAAAATCACTTTTAGTGCACTCAGACTCCCGATGAGTTGTATCATTCGTTCCCACATGGACAATGACCCTTTCAATTGTTGTCGGAGCAAGGGCATGAGGTCAGAAGTTTATCCAGGATGTGGGGACTGTGGTTCCAGGAAACAGTGTGTGGCTGCATTAATGAAGCGAATGTCCCGGGTTATGGAGTCACCAATGATCAACGTGGTGGGGGGAAAGAGGGGGCGAGGGGCCAAAGTTTCTGGGCTGTCTGGACAATACTGAGGACGCTCAGTTGATGCAGGAGGGCAGAGGCAAGGAGGCTGCAAGACTAGCCCCAGGAGACCCCAGACCGTCTGATCACGGCTTCCTTCAGCAACCTACGGCGGTCATTTACTGCTGTAGAGTGACGAGTAGCCTTTTATGGCTCGCTGCAGGCGCAGCTGAAGTGACTTCAGGGCCAGGTGAGGTGGAGGTGGAAGCTGCAGGTGCAGCATCAGGATGGACAGAAGCATCCTCTGGCAGGATGGTGAAGCAGTTGGAGATAGCCAATGGAGGTTGTGGATGCAGTTCACATCACTAAGACAGTCTAAAACAGCAGCTAGGCTTCTAGGGTCAGCAGGTCACAGGGGGAGGTATATCTGTGTGTCATCTGCATAACAATTAAAAGAAACATTGTGGCGTTCAATGATATGGCCAAGAGGGAGCATATAAATAGAAAATAAAATTGGACCTAAAATTGAACCTTGCGGTACACCACTGGTAATGTGAGCTGACGAAGAAGAATAATTACCTGTGGTGACCGAGAAGGTTCTTTCTAAAAGATAAGAGTAAAACCAACGAAATGCAGAGTCCTTGATGCCCACCCAGGTTTTAGGACGGTTAATTAAAATGGAGTGATCTATAGTATCAAAAGCTGCACTGACATCTAAAATAATTAAAATTGCACTCTCACCCGTCAGCTGCTAAAAGGAGATCATTTGTGACTTTGAGGAGGGCAGTGTCTGTGCTATGAAGAGCTTTAAAACCTGATTGAAATTTCTCAAAGATGTTATTATGACTCAATAATAAAAGTTAAAAGTTGTGAGGAAACCACTTTCTCTAAAATCTTCGATAAAAATGGAAGTTTAGAATTTGGCCTAAAATTGCTAAGAACAGAAGGATCAAGGTTCGGTTTCTTTAAAAGGGGCTGGACCACAGCATGTTTAAAAGCAGAAGGATAAATACCGTCTTCTAAGGAACTGTTAATAATCGATAAAATACTGGGTCCAACTGTGATAAAAACCTCTGACAAATTTTGTGGGAATAAAATCAAGACTGCATGTGGTTGATTTCATATGGGCTACGGTTTCTGCTAAAAAAGACAACGATACTGGTTGAAAAGTGGTAAGATAATTATTAATGTCTCTTGTGGCCTGTAAAACACGGTCAGGGGGAGTTATCTGTTGCCTAATATTATTAGCCATTTTTATAAAAAAAAACATGGGGAGGGGGTGATGAGTGAATCTATTACCGTGAATAAAGTTCTGGAGTTTGAGTGATTTGCTAAAATGATGTTAGAAAAGAAGGATGCTCTTGTTTCTTTAACTGCAGTTTGGTCATGATCATGGCAACTTTCCAAATGTCGTAGTATACACAGTCAGACCAGTTTTTTTTCCATTTTCTTTTCTTTCTCCTACAGTCTCTTTTTAAATCTTGGATGGATTCATTGAGCCAAGGCTGTGGTGTTTTATTTGACTTTTTGCCTTTAAAAAGGGGCAACAGAGTCCAGGATGTTTTAACAGGTGAAATTAAAAAGAGAGACAAGCTTTTCTAAATTAGAATGGGGATTAAAAGCAGTTAAAGAAGCAGCACTAAAAAGCTCAGAAAATTTACTGGCAGAACTAGAGTTAAAAACCCTGTGACGAACCGGGGTACTATGATTAAAAGGAAGCTGGGATAAAATCATACTAAATAAAATGGCCTTACGATCAGACACACAGATATCCTCCACCTTAAAATAGTTAGGACTGAGACCGCTGTACAGAACGAGATTCATGATTTGGATCTTGTATTTCCTGAGTAAGATTAAAAGACTCTAAAGTATCCATAAAATCCTGAACGAATGGACAACAAACATGAATGTTAAAATCGCCTAATATGAGAATTTTGTTATAAATAGATATAAAATGGGATAAAAGCTCCGCAAACTCTTCTATAAAAACACTGTTGATGCAGGAGTAGGAGATGTAGGACCGTTAGAAGAAACTGAGAACTGGCTGTGAGTAGATGTGCGTGCATGTGGCAGGAAGGACCTGAAGGGGGAGCTCTCATGAAAAACAGGAAGCTGTGAATGTGCCATCAGGGAAGAGGGGGGATCCAGTGTGGGGGTGAGAGATGTAAAGAGTCAGTCACATGGAAAGGTGTGCACCACATGCTGCAGGTTAGCAGACAGCATTTGTCTACCCCTCTTATTTGGATGGATCCCATCTCGTTTAAAAAGAGAGTCACAATCCCAGAACAAGTTAAAATTGTCAGTAAAACCAGCATCCTGCTGGCTGATTGGAGCCAAGTGGGAAGGCTGAGGAGTCTACTGAAATGGCCAACTCCACGACCCAGAGTCAGGATGAGGCCATGTATGAAAACAGACTTTGCAGAGTTTTTTTAAAACAGTAAAAAAAAGAATAAAATCACTTTTAGTGCACTCAGACTCCCGATGAGTTGTATCATTCGTTCCCACATGGACAATGACCCTTTCAATTGTTGTCGGGAGCAAGGGCATGAGGTCCAGAAGTTTATCCAGGATGTGGGGGACTGTGGTTCCAGGGAAACAGTGTGTGGCTGCATTAATGAAGCGAATGTCCCAGGTTATGGAGTCACCAATGATCAACGTGGTGGGGGGAAAGAGGGGGCGAGGGGCCAAAGTTTCTGGGCTGTCTGGACAATACTGAGGACGCTCAGTTGATGCAGGAGGGCAGAGGCAAGGAGGCTGCAAGACTAGCCCCAGGGAGACCCCCAGACCGTCTGATCACGGCTTCCTTCAGCAACCTACGGCGGTCATTTACTGCTGTAGAGTGACGAGTAGCCTTTTATGGCTCGCTGCAGGCGCAGCTGAAGTGCTTCAGGGCCAGGTGAGGTGGAGGTGGAAGCTGCAGGTGCAGCATCAGGATGGACAGAAGCATCCTCTGGCAGGATGGTGAAGCAGTTGGAGATAGCCAATGGAGGTTGTGGATGCAGACCAGCCAGCGTGGAGCTGTGAACCAGAGCATTTGGCCCGTTTCCGATGTAGACCCTTGGATCAGCTTTTGGTGTCTGACAGGCTGTCAGCGGCATTGTGGTATCCAGGCCCAATGCAGCAGCACCGGTGGTGCCCGCGGCCTCCACACCTGGTTCCCGGTCCGATGAGAGGCCACTCTCCTCACCTGGACGCTCTTCCGGGCGGGCAGGTAAAGGTAAAGGTAAAGTGCCAATGTGCATTGTTGCCTGACAGGGGAGGGTGGCCGCAGAATCCGAGACCACCGGACATGGGTGAAGGAGGTGATGGTGCTGATGGAGCGGCAAAAGTTGAGGACTGCATAGATGAGATATGTTTTGACTGGGCAGCGGCAACCGAGACAAAGTCCTCAATCAGCTGGTCCCTTTTTTGGAGCTCAGGCTCAAGTCGGTGGATCTCATTCTTCAACTGTGAGTAAGAAGTGTTGCAGTCCACACATACAGCCATGACAGCTGCTACTGTCCAGGTAAAATTCAAACTTAACACAGTTAAGTTGAAGTAATCCAGCGATCAGTAAGAAATTAGCGTTAAAAACGTTTCACTTGGCCAAGTAGTGGCGTGGGAGTCCATGGTCTGATCGATCACCAGACAATGTCCATAAGTGAGATCAGAAGGTGTAAGGGTTAAGATCTTTAGCCACTTAAGTGTAAATAAAAATAGAGTGTATAAAACGACATAATTTAAACAAGGGCTAAAAACTGGATAAAAAGTCAGAGCCAGGATAGAGCTCCTGTCAAACCCGGATAACACCGACACATGCACACTGATGACTGGTTGGCTGGCTTGGTGAAGACTGTTTTGCCTTCAGGCTCAGCTCTTGATTTTTGAGTCAATTTACACCCCAACCCTCACCCATGGTCATGAGCTTTGGGCAGGGTGGGACTGGGTACACAATTCGGCTCTTGCAATTTTTCTGAAAGAATGAGCTCGCAGATACAAGCTGAGGGAGGAGACCCAAGGGCAGACACAAAACATGCTGGAAGGAGATCCCATCTGATTTATGTGTAAAGTCACCATGACACAGTCAGACCTCCCTGCTGACTCTCTGCAAACTGTCCCCAGAAAACAGCATCTGTCAGGGAAATGAGTCTGTTAAGTCCTGCTGTTTATCCACAATGATTGTGATGAAATTTGGAGCAACCCACATTGTTATAACAAACAGTAATATGGTAGTGGATGGTGTCTTTGGCAACTTACATGAAAGAAGAATTTCTGTGTAAAAGTCGTCGTGACCTGGTCAGTGCTCGCTGCTGACTCTTTGGAGAACTACCCCCTGGAGAACAGCCTCTGTCTCTGGCAGTGAGAGCCGGGTAAATCCTGCTGTTTACAGATGCTGATTATGTGATGTGATGTGAGCAAAACACTTTCAACTCACAATGTCTTCGTCTCTACCCACTATGCATGATGGGTCAGCTTGTAAACCCGGGATGCTTTGTCAGCAGAGCCATGGAAACCAGGTGGAAAGAATGAACAGTGTATGCATGATGTCACCCAATGGTTTCTGAAGAGCTGTTTTGAAGCTCAAAATCTGTGGAGCTGGCTGCTATCATGTTGGCTCCTATAGGTAATTTCTAAAAATCGGCTTTCTAAAAGACTTGGATCATGACACCTGGGTGCTCAAACAAGCCATCTGTAACAGCATCCACCTGCCAATCAAAGCAGCCACACTGTTAATTTTGCATAACTTTAAGCCTTAATATCATTTGAACAGGTAAGTTCTATAAAAATTCACCCTCAGTACAGTTGTCATGAACCTAGAAATTAGCTATAGAGACCATATGGTCTATAATATGGGCACTTATGGGGATTGGCACATACTGTAGCCAGCCTCAAGTGGAAATTTGAGGAACTGCAGTTTTTGGCACTTCTGCATAGTTTTCACTTCACCTCGGAAGTCGCTGCTTCGTTGAAACCCGTGAGAAAATCAAATATCAACATAATGTATATTTCCACTTCAGGTGAGTTAAACTATCTACAATTTAAAGCTCAGGGCTTTATTTGATGTGTTTTGATACACTGGCAATGATTTTAAAATGACTAACACTATTAGGGGTTTAGAGGGTTAATGTTGAGGTGATCTGTTTTTTCTCGTCCAACACGTTTCTTTGCACAGTTATGTAATTTATGACAAATAAAACTGAAAACTGCTCGTTGAGATGCCTGCAGACAGGTGTGGGTGGAGGGGAGGAGATTCACCAGGACAGAGAATTGTGGCCCCAGTCTGACAGTCTGATCCCACAACATGATGTAGATAGATAGATAGATAGATAGATAGATAGATAGATAGATAGATAGATAGATAGATAGATAGATAGATAGATAGATAGATAGATAACTATTCATCCCCGAAGGGAAATTAGGTTGTCATAGCAGTCAGGTATTTGAATACAATAAAATACAATAGAATAAAACACTGAGGTAGAAAAAAATAAAAACAAAGAATAGGACACAGACACTTAAAAAAGAAAAAAAGAAGATAAATAAATTAGTAGATAAGGTGCAGTGGCAAGATGATGGTAGTAGTACTGATGACATGATGGTAGTGTTATTGTGACTAAACAGTATATAATAATAATAGTACAGTATACATAGCGTATAATATAATATAATAATAATAATAATAACATATAATTGTATAATAATACCAGTATAATAACAGTATATAATAACTAGAAAATTCCCACAGAAATTTTGAAAGTGCCGAGTGGGCTGTTGCCGGGGGTCTGTATTCAAAAAGCATACCTCAAATAGTCTAAGATTAGTGGCTAGCAAACGCGCTAGCCACTAATCCTAGCATTAGCTGCAAATGTTAGCAATTAGCATGTCTTTAGTCGTAAACGCATTGGCTGCTAATGTTAGCAATTAGCATGTCTTTACTACCCGCTAATGTTAGCAATTAGCGCTAACTGCTTATGGTATTAAAACATTAGACGTTAATGTTAGCAATTAACATGTCTTTAATATCATGAGCAGCAGCTAGAACAAAAAGCACACCTCAAATAGTCATTTTTTAACAGGTTTATTTACACAACAATCAGGCAGTCCTGCTCAAAGCAGGAATTAAAAATCACATTGAATACACAATTTTATGAATATAATTATTTAACAGTTAATTTAAAATCACAATAAATACAACATTTTATAATCTAATAATTTAACATTTCATTTAAAAATGAAAAATACAGTTATGTTATGATTTAACACTTTAAAAAGCACCATTATATAAATATAATAATTAAACATTTAATTTAAAAATCACATTAAATACACAATTTTATAAATATAATAATTAAACATTTAATACAAGACATGGTTAGCAGAATCCCTCACTCAGGGGCGCATGCTCATGTAACAGAGGAAAGACTGGCGGCAGGGCAGTGATGATCTTTGATGTTGTCTGCAAATACACGAAAAGAGACATCTGTAAGACAGACAGCTTTATGGCAGCGTGAATTGTGTCAAGTTAAACTCATCCATTGAATTTCGAAATTAAATTTTGTTTAGGCATTTCATCACACACTTTTTAAAACAAACTATGGTCATTAAAACTTATGGGAAAGTGTTGCTCACTCATTGTCTGCAGGGTTGTTGCATCCTCAGTGGAGTGCTCTGGAAATCTGCTGGGGTCCTCTTGAGGTGTTCTGCCTGGATCTTTATCTTTCCCTTATTTTTCCCAGATTTCAAACATATTGATAAAAGATATTAGTCAGTTACATGTTTCACAGCATTGTGTAAATATTTGATCATCAACTTAAAAAAGAAAATTATGTAAGTTAAAACCAAATAATGAAATGTTCCTCCCTTATTTTCGGCTGGATTGCAGTCGATAGTGAAGAGAATTCTACTCTGGTCCTGTGGGGGTCTTGTTGGGTCTTCTTCCAGGATCTGTCGTCATCCTCTCGATAGCTATGGACAACATTGAGTTTCAAAATTAAATCTTTAAGATTTTTATCACACACACTTTTCAAAACAACTACCATCATTAAAACATATGCTCACTCATTGTCTGCCAGGCTGTTGCATTGTCAGTGGAGTCCTCTGGAAATCTGCTCTGGTACACGTCAGTTCTTCTGCCTGGATTCTTTGCTGTTTTTCCCAGATTTCAAAGATACTGATGTGTTGACATTGACTATGTTTCACAATAAATTATAAAGAACGTCAACAGTTGAGAGTAATCCAGAACCTGAACTTATTCTACTATTTGCATTTACCCGGATCTCGCCCTTTGGGATTCAGCTTCCTCTCTGACACTGCTGTCCCTATCTGGTCTGCATCCTCTGGTTCTCCAACTGTGGCACTGAGAAAGCTGCTGCAGCTGCCTGTCTCCTTCCTGTCTCCTTCCTGTCTTTAGTACACTGGCACTGTCCTTCTCATCATTCTCAATGTCTAAGATATTGCTGACCCTTAAATGTTTAAAAAAAACAAAAAACTTAAACTTGATTTGAATGAACATCATTATGACTAAACTATTTCTAGCCAACACATTTCCAGCCGACAATCGCGTAACACCATATACATATGTACACCAGAATAGAATAGAACAGAAGATTTGTCTGACACCAAAGGGAAACAGAAATTTGTCTTTGACAGGGCTCAACATCACCTTTACACACACATACAAGACATGAAAAAGACATAAACAAAGATAAAGATACACAAACAGACATTAGCAGTTAGCAGCATGTGTTGGCTGGAGAGGCTATTAACCAGTCAAAATACAATAAACAGGACTGTGGTAACTGTAATACGTTTGGAGAACACCTGACTGCAGACATTTATCAGGATGTGAAATATAAATGTGATCAATCAGAGTGTTCTTTTCAGTTGTGGATTCCGTGATTAACCGAGTGTAACCTCTGGACCAAAACAAATCATTAATGGTTTTCTTTCCCTTAGACAGGAGATCCTCATTAAAGTCTCCGCAAACAATGATGGGATGGTGATCTAATATGCCCAATGCGTCCAAGAGGCTTTTCATGTTGGGTACAAATTTTTCTAGTGGGAAGTTTGGTGGTTTGTACACAGTGGCTATTAGTACTTTGACTGGAGCCTCGATTTTGACAACAAGAAACTCTAAATCAGTCACACTTTGCATGTACCTGCAAGGCTCTGCTTGAACATTGCCTCTGCAGTACACTGCAACTCCACCTCCATCTTTTCTTGCCATGTCCACACAGGTGTTGTAAGACAGCTGTCTGCTGCGTGTGAACATGTTGTATCCCTCCAGATGGAAAGTTGGGGATACAGAGGACCCTGACAGGTGTGTCTCTGTGAGGCATAACACATCCGCATGTCTAAGCTCATGATGAACTTTCAGGTCCACAATGTGAGATGCAAGTCCTTGTGTGTTGTGGTGGATGACTGTTAGTCTCTGGAGGCAGGTCTACTGATTTAAAAAGTGTCAACAGGGGCCTGGCACTCTGGAAGGATGCATGATTCATATTTTCCAGAGCTGTCATGATTCCGGGGTCAGCATATATCTTTTTCTCTTCAAAGTCTGTAATGGTGAGACCTTGAAGTGAAGTTGTGCGGCTCAGAGCAACATATGCCATTCCTGGTTCAAACACGTTTGAGGCACACAACCGCCGACATCATGGTCATGCCTTGCACTTTGTGGGCTGTACATCAAATCAAATCAAATCAAATTTTATTTGTATAGCCCAAAGTCACAAAGTACATTTGCCTCGGAGGGCTTTACAATCTGTACAGGGAGTGACACCCTCTGTCCTTAGACCCTCGGTTCGAGTGAGGAAAAACTTGCCCACAAAAAACCCTTTTAACAGGGAAAAAAGGTGGAAGAAACCTCAGGAAGAGCCACAGAGGAGGGATCCCTCTCCCAGGACGGACAGACGTGCAATAGATGTCACGTGTACAGAACAATGCATGCAAAGGCCAACTTGATGGGAAACTGACGTCGTACAACTCCTTTCTTGCAGCTCAAGTTCTCCTCAGATCTCTCAATGTAGACCAAGTTATCTGAGGGACCCAGGAGCTTTCTGCGGAATCTCTGTCCTGCCGTAGGATTGTCCAGCTGCAGTCCAATCAGCTGCGTATGGCAGTCCACCTTCACTCATCACAATGTGTGAGATTGTTCCAAATGTGCCATTAACAATCCCATCCTCCACGTCGAGATTCCTGATCAACGCGTACTCCTTGAGCAGCCATTATATTGTCAGGCAAGTCTCTTTTGCTTCCCTGGATGTTTTCGGGCATGATCATCATGCAGCCTGATCTGGGGTCTTTTCTGTAATTGTGAGCGTCAATGTTTACGAAATCCTTGTGGAGGGTGGCTACAGTTTGGGCATTGTGAAGGTCGACTTCTTTGTTTGTAGCGTAGATGTGTAGCCTGTCAGCTGGACAATCCTGGATGCCTGCCACTGCCTGCGTGAGCAACTGTCTGTCTTCGTCGCTCAGAGGATCTTGCTTTTGCTTCACTCTAAGGCGGTTCAGGAGTTCAGCAAAAGGGGACGCCCAAGCCACGCAGAGTGGCTTGGCTTTACCGAGGGGTGGCAGTTGGTAAAAGTCGCCTACAGCAAGGACAGAGATCCCTCCAAATGGCTTCCTGTTTCCTTTTATCTGCTGAAACCTCCAGTGAATGTAGGCAAATAGCTCTTTGGAAACCATTGAGATTTCATCAATGATGAGAATCTCGGCGTACGACAGTGACGCTCTGACCTCATCCAGTGCATTTCCAAGTCCCTGATATGGTGGCTTCAGGGACCTTGGGAGCTTCAACATGGAGTGCAACGTTTTGCCTGAGATGTTGAAGGCCGCTGTGCCGGTGAATGCACTCAGCCTGCCTGCGTTTCATTCAGATTTTGATACATTTTTCTCACAAAGTCTGGACTCAACACAGGTGCATCTATTCTTGGCAAGACACCCCTCCTATCGTTGTTGACTTGATAGTCGGGGATGTCTTCGTCATCTTCATTCCCTGGCTCTAATGGTTCCCGCTCTGCAAGGCACTCCAACCGGTCCACTTCTACCTCGGGTGCGAAGGTGTTCCAAGCGTTAAGGGCTGGACCATACTGCTGGTAATGTTGAAGCGCCTCGTCAATTTTTACCCTGACCTTCGTACCTGCTTTTGTTGCCGTTCATACTCCACTTGAACCGCACTTGTAAAACTGCTCATAAGTGGGGTATCTTTCATCTCGGAGCTGGTCATCGGATCTGTGTGGCCAATAGAGTTTAAGCAACCTTCTGTAAAACTTTTCTGGTGTTTTCTCCTCTGAGAAGCAAGCAAATCTAATTATGGCTGGTTTCCCTGCAGTTCTCTTCTGAATAAACCCCATGTCATTTTGGAGGGAAATGACACTCTGACCTTCAATTTGCTGGCCGTAAACTACCCTATAATCTGATGCAAACATAGCCATACACATACCTTCAAAATCAAACGGTCTGTGCAAGTACTTTTCAGGAAGCCCTGACATCCACACCTCCTCTGAATCTGGATGTATCTCCTTGAGTCTGCTAACGGGATGACTCATTTTCAGACCGTCCTCATCAGTCTGAAGGAACAAAACAGAACGGGAGCACTTCTTGAGAGGTAAGCTGCAAGTCGCGCCACAGCTTCTTGGCGCTGACCTCTCTGTGTTTAGCGTATGCCTGCATGATCTGCTTCATCTCATCGCGTTCATTAACTTTGGATTTTTTTACATCTTTGATGGCTGAGTCGAGGAATTCAGTCATCTCATACTCTGGTTTGGATATATAGGACATCATGTACATGATGCAGCCATAATCGTCAATTACGTATTGGATGTCCATGTTGGCATTCCAAGCTCTCAGCAGGTCTTGATTGTAGGCATTGATCCAACATTCGTTTGGATCACGCTTCAGCATCACTGTGTAGCTGCTTGTCAGACGTGCAACATACTTCCGGTATTCCTCGTGCGTGAGGTTGCATTGTTGGAGCACGTCTCACAAGCTGCTGAATGAAGCATCTGGATCCATGAGCAATTTCCTTAATGGATTAAGCTTTTCCTTGGCTTCTCTTTGCATCCTTGTAAGTTCCGTTTCTGCTGCTTTAATTCAGAGGCTGCATCCTGGCCATCATTGGAATTGCAGGCAATAATGGGGGGTCTGGTGATAACTGTTTCTTTCATAGGTAATTTAGGGAAGCCGAATCTGCAGGAAACGTTAACTTTTTTACATGACTTTGAATGATTCCTGCTGTGCACCTGGACCTCAGATACAATTTTGTTGAGCTCTGGGTCTCTCTCTGGGTCAGGCATCTTACATGTTATGTATTTATCAATGAATGTGTAGACCTTGCTGTCAAGACTATCTTCAAACATGGGGGAATCTTTAATCCAGACAAGCATGTGGATGTGTGGGCTTCCTCTGGCCTGAAACTCGACACGATAAAAGTAATCTTGTACTTCGCCGATGGGTTGTGCTGGTGAGAGGATGAGGTTGGTCATGAGAGCATCTACTCTCTTTTCAAACATGCGCATCACTGTGACGGGGTTGCTGCGCAGAATTTCACACTTAGCATTCCAATCAAGATCTGAAAAGTCGGCAAGTTCACCCTGCTGAGCTTTAATTATGTTTATGAATTCAGGCCATCTCATCTCAGCAGCGGAGAACGTTAGGAAGAATGTTGGCTTGCCGATCTGTCTAACCATGGCGTGGAGATCTTTTAGTGTTTTTTTTCCCAATAGGCTGGAGTTCCTCTGAGGGTTGCATAAATCTCGTTACATCCTTGTTTTGAATAAGCCTCTCCACCTCTTCTTGGTTTTGAAGCATCAAGCTGTTTACTTTACGGCCATCTTTGGTTTTGGATTTTCCTTTGCATATTTCAATAGACATGCTGTTTGTAGCCAAGTGGGTCTCTGTGACAAACTGCGCAAAGAAAAGGTAACTTTGGTCACTGGCAAACCGTGTATCTGCACTAAGAAGTCTAGAATTAAAGTACTTGCTAGGATACATTGGGACGGTTCTGGTTTCATCCAGTGTGTTTTCCCCTGTTGGAAATTGCACAGGAAAGGCCATGGCTTCTAGTTTCCGTACGGTGAAGAAACCTACAGGTTTGTTGCCTTGAGCTGGTGCAATGCTGAATGTTCCTTCACCATACGAAAGGATTTCCTGTGCAATGTCTGGTGGCTGCATGCAGGTGTCCAGAGCCAAACCAGGTCTAAGATCCTCCTTTTCTTTGTCTGCTTCCTTGGGCAGTTCTGGTTCATTTTGGCTTTTGAACACGTCTTCCAGGTCTATCTCACACTCTACAACTTGCTCTGGTTGCGCAGCTTCTGCATTGATGAGCAGCGCGTCTTCTTCATCAGCCAAATCTTGATGAAGACTCTCAAAGGTGGCACTCTCATCAATAGACACATCTTTGTACTCTGAATGTATCTCTTTGAGTTTGGCCAGGCCAGCCAGCACATTCTTCATGTTGACAGTGTAAACTTGCTGGTAACCTTTGTATTTAATGTGACTTTTCAATTTCACTTGCAGTAGCTGCGCTTCACTGTTGGGCCTTGGAAGACTGTTCACGGTTGCTGCTACCTCTGATGGAACGCACACAACTGCTCCGTGTATGGCTCTCTGTCGTCCTTTTGGCAACGCTATGGTTTTAGCAATGAGCTGCCTTTCGAGCACATTAAGTGCAGCCAATTCTGGAGGGATGGGTGCCAATTGCAGGTTGTTTGCTACCGCAATGGTTGGCATTTTGCCTCTGGTCAAATTGTTGTCACATGTGTGGCAGATCCACTCTACAAGTCACTCTGGTGGAACAGAGCAAGGGGAAGAGCAGTCGTTGTCACAGAAATGAACATAGTTTCCTATCAAGCATGCTGCTGACATTTTGGTATCTTTGCTGTATTTTCCTCTCTTGCATAGCTTGACCTGATTGGGAAACAGTGCTCTGTTACAGACTGTGCAAATGTATGTGGGTCCATGTCTAATAGTTTCACGGAATAATGCTATGGCTGCTTCCATCACAGGACTCATCAGGGGCTGGGGAGTTTCCTGGCGGTGGGTAACAATCAATCTGTACTTTCTTTTAATTCCCAGTGCTCTCTTCAACTTGTAATTTATGCGAAAGGCAGCATTTGTGGCCAATTTGGTTATTCTGTGCTGGGTGACACGTTGTATACAACGTAGTCTGAATTCGGGATCATTGTGATATTTAGTGTTGAAGTTTTCCTTATGCTTATGCCTGTAGGTCTGGTTGCATGCATATTTGGTTGTCATATACATTTTCAAATTTTCTCTAACTTCAAGATTGGTTTTGTATTTTTTCTGTCTGCTCCGAAAAGCAGGATCTGCCTTGTACTTCTGGTTCAGGTACTTTTTCTTTCTGCTTCTGAAAGCAGGATCTGTCGTGTACTTGTGGGTCAGGTACTTTTTCTGTCTGCTCCTGAAAGCAGGATCTGTCCTGTACCGTCTTTTGATTTCTTCCTTCTTTTTAATCTGAACTTTGGGATCTGCATAGTAGCACTTAAATGACAGTAGCCGTTGTTTGTGGTGATCACTGTCTTGGTCAAATTTAGTTTTCACTGCCTTAATTTTTTCCCCTCTAAAATCTGGACAGCTGGCATACCTGTTTTTTCTTTTTCTTTTTAGTTCTTTTACTTGAGACACTAGTGTACATTGCCCTTTGCCATCACGTGCTCTCCGCATGGATTTTCGACGCTGTTGTTTGCTCAGCTTGACCAAATTTGTTGTTGCTTGGGGGACTGCTGAAGAGATGTCATGGGCGTTCAGATCTCTGTCAAGGACTTCAGCTCTCACAACCTCTGCTTGCGATGGGCAGAAGGCAGTTTCAGATTGGTTTTCTTGGGTTTGGGCTGCTGATTGTGGCGGACCTTCACTGGAACCAACAGCTTCAAATGAAACAGGCACAAACTCGTAGCTTGCATAATCTCCACGATTTGCAAACAGTTTGTGCAGGTGGTCAGCCATATAACTGAGTTTGGGGAAGGTCATTGTGATTGCAGTTCCGAAGTGGTATGGTAAGCCTGCTGCATTTCTGGAGTGTGAATCGAAGACTCCATACCTGCCTGATTTGTCGCAGAAAACTGCAATGCACTCTGGACTTACAATGATTACAGCACTGCTGACTTCTGTTGACAGAGACCCTAGCTGTGTGACGAGGGGCACCCACCCCTGCTCTCCTCCAGGGCTGAATGCTTGGGCTTTCAGTAAGCCACATCTGACATCAGGCATGTGCACATTGTACAGATTTGTGTCTGTTGGGACTTGTGTGGGCATTTCCTCGACTGTCAAATGGTTACTTTGAAATCTTTTTCTCCCGAATTAGCTGTTTTTTAACCCTAACATAGAGTGAGTCCCCCTGTGCCAACACTCTATCGAGGGCAGCCCTGTTGAATTGACAGCCCTCATTCTGGTAAGCCAGAAAAGTCAGTGACATGCAGGTGCACTGGTGGTTTCTGGAGAAGTGCTTGTACCTACAGTCACTCTGACTATGACTGGCTCTTGCCGTTTGAACACACTTACCTTGTGCCCTCGCTGTGCCCTGAAATTGTGTTATAAAAGGATTACTTATCACTATCATCATTACTATGTTTTCATCATTGGCATCACTATTATTACTAATAGTAGTAGTAGTAGTAATAGTAGTACTGAAACTTCACAATATTGACTGAATTTAACAAAATAATAATAATAATGTTCAGAAAAGTAATATTCCACTAATTGTATTTATCTTTAAATAATTAGTGAAAATATGTCAAGCTACTTGATTAGTTATCTTGTTAAGAATTGACCATTGATGAAATTGTCCTTAACTCTTTTTGTATTTGAGTTGAAATAAACCACATACACAGAGACTCTGATAAGCACCTGATGTACCCAATATAAATGTCCTGTGTGTCTGCTGAGGAGGAGACAAACTTACCTCTTTAGCTGGGGAATGAGAGGTGGAAGGTGCACTGGTGAAGCTCGTGGGCCAACTGGCTGTTGGGGGAGTCGATGTCCGGACGGTCTATGATAAAATATAATACCAATTAATCTTTAGACATGAAGCAACACAATGCACTAAATTGTTACAAATAAAGTTTCCCAAATCTATTTCTATTAGCCACTGATGTTTGTGAAACAGAAAGATAATAATATCGAGGATTTTATATGAACCACAGTTTCAATGTAGCTTACTGTACTGTAAACAAACAAACATTCTGTGTGTGTCGATTGTGGAGGATGAAAATACCTTAGGCGGGGAAGGAGAGTCGCAAGCTGCATCCATAATGGTCCAAGACGGTCCAGCTAGTGAAGGAGTCTTGGCCATCTGAGAACGCACAACAGCAAAATCAGCAAAATGAAGACTTAAATGAAACACTTGATTCAGGTAGAGTGATATTTACCTTTGCAACTGGTGAAGAGCAGGGGGTTCCTGCATTGCCTGATCTCCAGGACGACCTGGCTGGGGGTGATCCAACCAGCTGTTGACAGATGATCACAAACGTATTAAACTACAGACACTGTGTATTCTATAAATTATCAGTTTGTCAGTTGTTGAAAGTAGTTACATACATTGTTCACTGAAGACTGGTTGCTGCGGGGGGTCCTGGGGTGCTTGGCTGGCGCTGCGGAAGCCACCTGCACCATTAAATACAAAAACATATTACCATCTGAGAACGCACAACAGCAAAATCAGCAAAATGAAGACTTAAATGAAACACTTGATTCAGGAAGAGTGATATTTACCTTTGCAACCGGTGGCGAGCAGGCGGTTTCCGCATCGCCTGATCTCCAGGACGACCTGGCTGGGGGTGATCCAACCAGCTGTTGACAGATGATCACAAACGTATTAAACTACAGTCAATGTGGATCTCATTGAAGACACTGTGTATTCTATAAATTATCAGTGTGTGTCAGTTGTCAAAAGTAGTTACATACGTTGTTCACTGAAGACCGGTTGGGGCGCTTGGCTGGCACTGAGGAAGCCACCTGCACCATTAAATACAAAACATATTACCAATTAAACCTAAATAATAGACTACTATTACTAGTAATGGTACTTTTTTTTTTTAATATAAGCAATATCGACTGTTAAGGAGGTAAGGTGGAGGATAAGGTGACACTTTTTATAGTGCCTAAAGTAAAAAATGAAATCTCAGTCAGTCAAATTACCCTCTTGGGCTTTGGAGAGGGCTGGCAGTCCACAGGACGGGAGAGAGTCGAAGGGGAGACTTCTTCCATAGCACGCAAGGTTGCGCTGCTGAACCAGACCGGGTTCAGCGGGAAGGAGCACTCCTTCTCCTGTGAAACAGAAAGTACAAAGACCACTGATGAGTTGTCTCATCAAATACACAAGGTATAAAATAATAACCAATTAACACAACCCAAAGAAATGGTAACAAACCTGCTGCTCAGCCATCCTGGTCTGGGCTACATCCTGGGACTGGGAAGGTTCACCAGGCTGGCTCACCTGGAATGGAAAAAAAAGCATCATATTGTTTAAAACATATTGTTTAAAGTGGCTGCGAGGGCCTGGGAGAGACCTGGGGTGCTGGTGGTGGTGTCTCCAGTTGCTGCATGGCGGCAGACCACAGCAACTGGACGAGGATCCCCATCCCCTCATGATCGCTCAGGTGGACCTGCAGAAATTACAAACTCATAGTTTACCCCCAGAAAGCAGCTGCTGTTCACTGAGGTTTTCATATCAACGGCAAAGAAGTGCAAATCAGTCTTTCACTACATTTTTTTAGAATTTCACTTCTACTTACACCATCCTTTCTGCTCCACAGCTCCAGTCGGGTAAGCGGGAAGTGCTCCGCCACATTTTTCCAGTCTTTTAGCCCAAGAACATATAACATGTTTAAAATGTAGCTCTATAAAAAATAAATTATATGAATTAATATAGTTTATTTTTATACATACCCATACGAGCGGCAACGCAGTGGAACTCCTGACGAAGAAGGTCTTGGTAGGACACCTCGACGTTCAGGCGGGGAGGAAAATCGACAACAAACACCTGTAGAGAACAAAACAGGTTCATTACCAAATCACATTTTTATTTAAAATCACATGCGTGTTATAATAAATATACATTGTTAATTAAAAGCTCATACATTCAATCTCATTAGAGTAGCCGATGTACTATTACTAGTGCAAATATGACCAAAGAACAAGCAAGACATGAAATAAAGCATACCTTGGGCCAGCAGTTCCTCACCGTAGTGAGGAGCTTGGCAAAGTCGATGGCAGCCTCATCGACAGTCCTGCTGGCGGTCAGGTTGTTGCTGGGGGCCAGCAGACAAACTGCCTCAGGGATCCGAGGAAGCACAGCATGTTGCACCTCGGTCCGCAGCTCAGAGGCAGAGGCCCCCGGGGTTGACATGAAGCCAAAGGAAAGGCATCCCTCTGGCATGTCAACCAAACCATCTACCAGGGCACGTAGATGGGAGTCTCCGACAATCAGAACAAACTGCAAAAACAAAGATAATTTCTTTAGCATTTCTTAATCATTAATCCCTCTCATGATCAACAATTTCCTCATAAACTGGGAAATAATAATACCTTCTTGTCAGGAGACTCGGGTGGCACGACCAACTTGTGCTGCCGCCCAGTGAACAGCGAAGCTGGCTATGTCCTGGCTGAGTGTCGGTAACTGGTACCGTGGCCTGTTTAGAAAAAGACAAAACAGAGTAAAGTAAAAATTTATGAAGGAGTCCAAACCAGGAAATATCAAACAAGAATAACTATTTTCTACAAGTACAAACAGCAGGAAAGAAAAGTAACTGATAAGGTTTTCACAAATATATACCACAAATAAATACAGAGGATGAATTAATCAATAAGTGTATTTATCATTGAAGGATAAAACAGGGAAATACTCACCTGCAGCAAGGGTGGCACACGCATCATCCGATCCCCACAGCAGTCTGGCTGGCAGCGACCATCCAACCAACTGATGACAGATAATTAACAAATTAAACAGTGACAGAGACAGTGTGTCTCAGTATAAACACTACTGTGTTGTTTAAAATCAGTTTGTGTGTGTCAGTTGTGATAGGAACATACGTTGCTGACAGGAGATCAGGGGCCGTGGGGTGTCCATGGTCCTGGACCGTCTCGCTGCTGGGATGGGCTCCTTCCTGGACTCCTCGGCCTGGGGGGACACCGTCTGGACCGCCTAATGAAACATTAACACCAAAAAAAAAAGTCATAGCAGTTAGATCATGAACACCATAGTTAAAATGTAAAACACTAAATGCAACACACTAAATTTCAACATTTCCATGCAGACAGTTGTCACTGCAACACAGAAGTGCTTCTTCTGTGTAAGTACATGCGGAGGGGGACTGGATGGACTTGGCTCCTCCTGGTTGAGCCTACTCCATCTCTGCTTCGCTGCCTCGGACCGCCTTCCCTTCCTGGGCATCCTGCTGGAGAGATTACACAAAAAAGGCAAATCCAAAACAACAACCTAACCTAACCTAAAATACTAAATCTACCTAAATTAATCTAGTGTAACTGAATGTAATCTAAACTGAACTAAAATAAACTTTAAATAATCTAGTCTTATTATATATAATATGTGGAAGAAAATAGAATAGTAATGCAACAGTGATGAATAGGAGTGATGTGTGCAGGTGCCGTTGAGTTCCGTCGATGAGTGCTGTCATTGAGCGCTTTGAAAACCTTTGACCGTGACCAAAGAGAACCTGCAATAAAATTGAATTTCACTCGTAGATCGAGTCTGTGTTAGCAACAGGCTAGCAGCATTACAGGCACATCTTAAACAGCTTTACTTTTTGTGGTCTGGGTGTAGAGTGGACTTTTGTCTACATTCTAAGTTTGAATGAAGTCTCTAGGTAAAAGAGAGCAGTGCCAGTAAACACATTAAAATAAATCACATGGGATTTTATCAACAGCAAACTCTTATCAACAGCAAACTTTTATCAACTGTTCATTAATTACCAAAAGTTAAATTAGACATGTACGAATGTACACACTTTTATAGTTAACCTAGGACAGCTGTTAAACAGAATATTACATTAACGTAGAATTGTGGATAGCATTATCAAATATGGCTATGAGCATAATTATTTGTGGAGGAAACGATCCTACTCATTATCAAAACTGGTCTATCTCAGTACAAATTGCATTTACAATTTCATCAAGCAAATATAACAACAGCACAGAAGCAGACACACACTTTCATGAACATAGTTGAACATCAACTCTGGCTCATGAGCATTGAGACACAGCATTCTTATTCAGAAACAGACTTACTATGAACAGCTCTATGAACTTGTCAACATGTCTATGGGTTATACCAGAAAACATGAGAAAATCATGTCTAGCATATCCATAGCTATTTGTGGATAATTTATTTAGCTAATTAATAACAGCTTTATCGAGGCCGGTGCTCGCACGCTCTCTCTCTAATCATCGGACACAAATCAAATTACCGTAATTTTCGGACTATTGAGCGCACCTGAATATAAGCCGCACCAGCTAAATTTGAAAAGGTAATAAATTTTGTACATATATAGGCCGCACTTGAGTATAAGCCGCAGGTTTTCATGTTGTAACATTAGATATTTACACAGAAAGACGTACACAGAATTTTTTTGTTGTTTTAATTTAATACACAGGCCGCAGGGTTCAAAGTGTGTGAAAAAAGTAGCGGCTTATAGTCCGAAAATTACGGTAAAATTCTTCGTGTCACTATTTTGCGGCGTAAATTGCGATTCAGACTCAGATTTAGAAGCTGGTACATGAAATAAACAAAGTGAGAACACACACACAGGTAGATTATCACAGTTTAGTCCGTGAATCCACCTGAACAGTCTCTGCTTCAGAGACATTTCAGGCTGTCTGTGGAGGTTCGACCGAGTTTCTGATTGGCGGCCGGAGCGTGAGGAAAGAGTTCCTCGCTGTACTGCCAATCTGCTCCGCCTTCCGCCGTGTTTGTCAATATTCGTGTTGGACTGCGAGTGTGTCGCACATCGTGGGATGACATATTCTTACCGTGGGGAATATATCGTAAACGATGACATATCGCACATTCCTACTTCATACACGAAAACATGATGTCTAGCTAAAATTATATTACATTTTTTTTTATTACTAATTTAGGCTAGTGTTACTAAGCTAGCCCAGTAGAAAAAACGTAGCATTTGTACTTACCTCTGATGCAATCAAAGGGGAAGAGCAGAGCCGCACGGGGGCTTTTATATGACGAGCGGGCGAAAAATGCGAGTAGCCAATCACAGTCCTGCTGCATCCGCTGTCAAATCAGATG
This sequence comes from Miichthys miiuy, assembly GCA_036365135.1. Taxonomy (NCBI): domain Eukaryota; kingdom Metazoa; phylum Chordata; class Actinopteri; family Sciaenidae; genus Miichthys; species Miichthys miiuy. Next base: position 21,067,652 of record CM071617.1, read on the forward strand.
ACTGATATATGTCGCATCATAGGCATAGCAACAGCAGATTTAAACACAAACAACGTTTGATTGACGGTCACTACAGAAAATGTCTTACTTGAGCTGCCTGTGTTACTGTCTGTCATTGGCCGCTAATGTTAGTAATTAGCATGTCTTTACTACCATGAGTCATTAGTGGCTAAAAATTAGTGGCTCTGTGTGTCTGTGTGTGTGTCTGCGAGAGAGAAGGATAAAATGGCCAACATTAAAAATGTAGCCTTTATACTCATGATTATATAAAAGACAGTGAAAATAGAATCACTAAAAATTAGTTATCGTGCTAGCAATTAGCATTAGCATGTTAGCAATTAGCATGTATTTAATAATTAGTGGCTAAAAATTAGTGGCTAGCGCTGACGCGCTAGCAATTAGCATTAGCATGTCTTTAATTCTAAGTGGCTAAAAATTAGTGGCTAGCGCTGATGCGCTAGCAATTAGCATTACATATTAGCATTAGCATGTTAGCATGTATTTAATTCTTAGTGGCTAAAAATTAATGGCTAGCACTGACGCACTAGCAATTAGCATTAGCATGTTAGCATTAGCTGCTAATGTTAGCAATTAGCATGTCTTTACTACAATGAGCATGTCTAATGCATGTCTAATATCTAATGTTAGCAATTAACATGTCTTTACTACCATGAGCAGCTACCGCTAACATGCTAGCTGCTCTGCTGTCTCTGTCTGTCATTTTAGACAGACAAGTTCAAATTAAGTGCCAATAACTGCTAAAATGGCTGCCGCCGGGCTTCTGCCTGCTGGCTTCTGCCTGCTGGCTTCTGCCTGCTGGCCCTAATCAGCAGGGCAGTTACACCTGTTAGAGTGTCAGTTGGAAATGCCCAGAGAGACAGAGAGAAAATGCTGAAACCATCCCTCGAACAGGAGGGATTTCTGGCCAAACCATTTGGCCTATCATTGAACCGACATCACTGGGAGCATCCTGAGCTCTTCCCGAATGTCTACATAGTTATTTTGTGTTGATAAAATAAAGAATTGTGCCCTTAATGGTGATTCAAAGAAACGTTACTTCTGCTTTCCTCCAGAAATTTTCCCGCCTATTTAACATGGCTGTCTATGAGGCTGTGGATGGGTGTTGCTGGTGCATCTTTGTGTGTCACGACAAAACTATACGGCTGACAGCCTTAGCAGACGAATGTGAGTGAGATGACAAATTTTCTTACGTTTCTATGTATAAATCATGTCTGTCGTGGGGCATTTGAGGCCACAATCGCAGTTTACAAATTTATTTTTCGACGAATTTTTCTCTCCCGCTCCACTCTAGTGATGACATCACTCACTCTAGCAGACGCCATATACACCCATTGTAACCGCAGAATTTGAGTAAAAACCTGCTCAACTTTAAGCCTTGATAGTTTAAAAAGGGTAAAAGCTGCCGATAAGTGAAGTGAATCACTGAAGAGAAGGCAAGAGTACCTACATTTTAAAGTTTAAACGAGGTCTCTCGGTGAAAGTATGCCAGAGCAGTTCATTGTTGAAAATGTCTGTTGAATTTTTTTTTTTCGGGCTTTCCCATTCATTCCTATACAAAATTTTTCTCGTGAATGTCTTAGAAAAGTAATAGCACGGGATTCGGGATGAAAGTGCACGTTTTGATATATAATTTGTTGGGGTCCTCTCACCGCTGTGGGCCGCATTAAATGCCGAAAAAGGGCGGAAGATGAATAATAAGAAGAAAAAAACTAAGAAGAAACACGCAGAAGATTAAGAGTTGCCTCGTGTCGTAGGGACTCGGCACTAACTAGCTCTGGGGAGAGTTGCCTCGTGTCGTAGGCACTCGGCACTAATTATAGCAGTATATAGTAATAATGGCAGCAACAGTATATAATAACAATAATAATAATATACACATAGAAATGTGTCATATGTGCAAGGTGTTCATACGTACATAACTGCAATATATAATATATAATACAATACATAATTTCAATTTAGAGTATCTCATTTGTTTTCACATCCCCTTATGTCTATTTGTATTATTTGTTGCATCTTCATTTCCGTGTCTGCCTCCTGTTTTCTCCACCGATTTCTCGGTTCAGCCTCTCAATAGGATCTGTGACCCTCTTGTCTGACTGCCTCGTCATTTTGTTTATTCTTTATCCTTGTTCTCTCTATTTTTTCTTGAGAAAGATTCAGGAGTTGTTTTTGTAAACACACCGGGAACATGATTTTTAGCAAAATGAAGTTTCCAGTAGTGTTTCAAAGACAGAATCTGACAATGTCAAGTTTTGTTTGTTTTGAGTTTTTTGACACTGAGAAACGGAGCTCTCACATTTTCAGGCTGTATCTGCAGGAGATGACTACGATTTTACTATGAAACAATCCACAAAGTGGATTCAGTTCATGGGGATGTAGGCAGGTTAGATTTCCATCTAAATGAGTAAGACTTCAAATCCTGTCAGACTGTAACATCATAACTTGTGAAAATGAAGACACTGAACTTTTTCAAAAACAATTTAAAGGTACCCTGTGAGGTTTACTATTAAGCTGTTTTGTTTACCTTTAGTTCTTCTCACCAAAATGCATTGTGTGAATCACTGATGTACAGATTTTTTTTTCTCTTCTTGGCCTTCTTACAGCGTCTAACTGTCAGTGGGATCAGTGTAAATATCAGGAATGTGTACAGCGTGGGTTTAAAAAAAATTTTTTTTGTTTTTTTAATGTACGAGTGTTCCTGTTAAGTTTTCACTCATACCTAGTCTGTTGTCACATGAAATCTTCAGCTGGTAGTTTTGCCACTACAGAGACCTTTAAATAGTCAATACACAAATGATAAGAAGAAGCTGATATAGCAATCCCAAAGGATACATGGCTTACCCCCAACCAAAAAATTCAAATTAAGTGGGCCTTAGCACTCCTGCTGGATGGAGTGTGCATCATTTTCAGCAGACCATGCTCACATTTTCTAGATGTGCCCTTATATTAAGCTTTTCTTGAAAGAAGTGGGCTATTTGGTCTCAGAGATTCTGGACCATTAAATTTAACTTCTCTTTCACCTTGATGTACCTATTATATTGCACTAATATTCCAAAGGATCTCAGTAAAAGTGACTCATACCTCTTGAAGATCTTCTCTTGTGGCAGCAAAAATAGTCACAAAAATAGTCAAAAAAGAGGAACCCTCTTACCATTATCTTTACCCTAGCATTATCAACTCCATTCGCATTATGGAGAAAATGACTTTCACTGTTCAACTACGAAAGGAAACGTATTAAAAAAACAAAATGACAGTAACTCAAGATACAAATGACAAGCACATCATTATGTGTGTTACATGTATATACACATTACAATGACTCTAATACAAGTGAGATTATATGTGAAGAATGTGGCTCCATGAGGACATTGAAGAACTTCAGGTGTACCAGTGATGTAATGCAGTGTACACAGTGTATACCCACTTATTTTTCAGTCAGCATTGGGTACACCCACCTCTAAATCCTATGTGATCATTCAGTAGTTTTCACAAGTGCATAGAATAAGGGATATATAGTTAAACTACACCTCTATTATACTTGTACTTCACTCAAAGTGAATCATCATAGTTTTCACACCTATTTATTGTAAAATCTGCACCTTCTCTGTGATGATGTTGATTTAATAAAGACATTTATTGAAGTCAAGTAGCAGTGCCAGAGCAAGTGCATTCTGCCTGTTCATTTATATGCACAGTTTACCTCACAGAAAAATGACAGTTAGCCTATGGACAGGTGATTTTGTGGTTTCCTAGCAACAATGAAAAAAAGAACTGAGACCTTTAAAGCCGGGCTCAGATTATTATTGTAATGGTCTTGGTTAATGTCAAACATGTTTGACATCTAGATTTAAAATCTGGATGATTATGTGAGTACTCTGTGAGCGGAGCAACTGACAAGTAAACATTCTAGTCCATGAGGCTAAGATGCTAGACTTACTGTCTAGTTTAAAAAACTCATTTTCTGTTTTCTCAGAAGAACAGACAACCCATGTTCATTGTCTCCCCTCAACAATCCAGACTCATTTAGCCTCATTTAGTTTATGAATGTTTGAGATTAGAGAGAATACCTGTGAAATTTCTCCTTATGTGCATGATTCAACCTGATTTCAAGATTTTAAAATACCTGTAGTCTGAGCCCAGCTTTAGACGACCAGGTCAAAAGCTTAGCAGCAGGAATTGTGGACCACTATAAAGGATTCATGAATGCTTGCTCAAAAAGAGAGTTCAAATATTTGAGACGTAATGAGATCAAAGCATGACTGACTATGTCATCATCTCTGTAATGATTACGTAATCTTCAAAACACCAAAATACAGAACACAAGTTTATTCAGAAAGTTTTTGGTTGATTATTGGATTGCCACGTGTTTTGCAATGTTTCTCAGCTGGAAAAAAACAGCTTGATGATTGTTGTCAGAGGCCGGTCTGGAGTGAGACCGAAATTTCAAAGGGAGGATTTATCAGAAGAGAAGCCAAGACCTTCCATTATCTCAGGGGGGACTGAGTGGAAAAGAAACAAGATCTTCTGTTTGCTGAGTTATTATAAACTGATATTATTTATAGATTTTGATTAAATGAAATGTTTTGTTGAATATTATCTGTGTGGCAGTGACAGGAGGTCCATTTAAAGTGTCTTATTATCCATCCAGGGGGACAAATATTGTACAAGAAAACAGATTAGGGCCGAGGACAGAGCCTAGGGGCACACACCACAAAACAGAGTTTCAGATGAAGAGGCATAGTTACAAACAGCAACTGAGAAACTCCTCTGAGAGGCTGACCCAGAGATACTCTCCCGCTGTCTCAGTCTGTTAATGAGGATACTGTGGTGGAAGCTGCACTGAGATCCAAAAGTCAAAAAAACAGAACACTCTCCTGTTTCACAGGCTGCTTCCATCACAAACAACCCAGTCTGCTCTCCTTCCTGATCCAAATCTGCTGCTTTATGTCAACTATACCCCTCTAGTCCCCCAGTGGGTCAGGGATGAGGTTACATGGTGGGTGCTCCTTCACTTTTGGACAGCAATCCAGTGATGAGATTGACACAGAAATGTGATAATCATGCATTGAAAATAATCAGCTCTCTCGGCTTCACAATGAATATATCATCCACACTGTCAGTCAATGTCTTCCTCCAACAGTCACCAGAAATAGCATTGGGTTGGATATCCTCCCTGCTCCTTCTTTTTATAACAGTAGCAGGAAACAGTGATTCTGCGTGTGCGATTGTGAGCTCAGAGAAAAGCCACCGCAGAAAACACAGACAGACCTACTGTACTGTCTAGTTTTATGTCTTTATCTCTCCGCTTTCTCTTTCTTTGACCTTTTATCTCCTTGACAGAGGTATTTTCCTCTTCCTGTCACCAGTCTTTATTTGGTGAAATGCTGATATATGAATATGGGCTGTAGGTATTTGGGTAAACAAGCTTTGAATGCTTTCAGAAATGCGATGGGTTTTGAAGCAGCCTTCAAAGGGTGAAGTTTGGGATTTTTTTTTAAGACAGCCGTCAGTTTGTGACTAAGACTTTTTTTTTTTTTTTGAGGACATCCAAAGATTTATTTCTTTTCTGCCAGTGTTTTACCTTCTGCAGAATATTGACAGCAGTCGCTGCCAGCATTTGTTTTCAGTGCCAGTGTAAATCTACACGAGGCCAAATATAGTCTCTCAGAAATACATGAAAGCCATTTCATTTATTTTATAAGCTGCAGCAAGAGAAGGAATGACTCATTTAAAAATACACTCTTGGAAGTTGTTTTTGACAGTGAAAACTGGTTAAGGTGACAACAAACTGTAATTATCAATCTACTTATTTATACCAGGAAATATTTCATTTCCATATTTTTATGATTCTTCTTGAGTGTTTTTGCAGGACAGAAGCCAAACATGGAGGAGCTGGCACCCGGCAAAGAAGCGAAGAAGCCAGCCAGCTTCTTCACAGTATGGGACAGTAATTTTTAAAGTGGGGCATGCCCCCCACTCCCTTCCAGAACATTTACTGTAATTTCACATCACATACTGTAAATCTAATTACATAAGGGTAAACTGGTTATTCATAGATTTCATTACAGCCATCTTAGACAAAGTTGCTGAAAATAAAAAAATAAATAAAATCTTCCCACACATATATAAAAAAAATATACTTTAATGATCCCACACTGGGGAAATTTACTATCACAGCAGCTCGTATACACAAGGTTGATAAGATATTACTCATAAATAAGAAATATATTGAAAAGAAGTCATGCTGAAGAAAGTCATGAAGTCATGCTGGTATTAAAGAGTATGACAGCTGTTGGAATGAAGGACCTGTGGTAGAGCTCCTTCTTACATGGTGGGAGTATCAGTCTGTTGCTGAAGTGGCTTTTTAAGGCCTCCACAGTCTCGTGCAGGGGGTAAGAAGAGTTGTTCATGATGAATGTCAGCTTTGCTAACATCCTATCTATTGTGTATCACTTTGTTGATATGAATCACTTCACAACCTTCATGCGGTGAACAGGAATAATAAAACCTGAAACCACCTCCAAGACTGCTGGTCTTGGACTTATTTACTTACTTGGTCATATTTAACATGTAGAGAAGGGACATCAGCTTAAATAATCAGTTGTATTACAGATAGCAGAATACACTGTATATACTGTATATAGCAGCTGTGCATATAGTTTATGGGGCTGACTTGTGTCAAGACTGCCCTTGTTACTTTATGACTAAAAATAACAGTTTTGTGCATTTGTAATAACTGTATTTTCACTGTAATCTGCGTTTAAAAATTACACTGCAAAAACAATTTATTCATTATTATTCATTCAATTTATCACCCTCCTACACACACCATGTATTATGCTGCAATTGTGTTAATTGTTGAGGTACAATGTACACCACATATTAGTTCTGTTTTGCCCTTTGAGCATTAAACAGTTTTACTTTTAAGGGTCAGAAACAAAAAATAAAAAACAAACAAAAAACAAGCAGCCTACTGGCATAAAATGAAAAAAAATAATCGAATCTCATCACATTGCATGCCAATTAACTAATGTGCTATTTGTGAGCTATTTCTGTTTGTAAGATAAGATACACTTTATTGATTTAACTTTTAGCTCAAGATATGATACAGCACAACAAAAGAGAACAACATACTATAAGTAAAAAATCATCATAAGATATAAAGATATAACAGAAATAGAAAAAAAGAGTTATATTTACTATATGCACCTTTCGTATATTCAGAAATGTTTGATGGATTTAATAATAAAAATTGGACTGATGGAAAGATGGATGAAATTGTGATTGTTAATCGGCTCACAGTAAAATTCAGTTGGAAAAAGTGGAAACTGAAATATGAAAGTGAAAACAGGATCAGGATGGGAAGGGGCTGGTGAGCTGGCATCATATTGAAGAGTTTGACAAGCAGCAGCGTGATCGGAGACCTTGAAGTCTGTAAAAAAGCAGTGAACTGTGTCAAGCACACTGAGGGGGGGTCAGAGGCTGAAGGAAGCACAAAAAGGTCGTATCAAGGATCATTTTACCACTTCAGATGTCTGAGTTGTCAGCAAAAAGACATTTAATTCATATTTCTCTTTCAGGCTCCATTTATTTTATTTTTTGTGAACCTTTTACTGTGTGACGCTAACTCTTAACCTTAAACATCAGAGGAAAATAACGCTTATTCTTACATAAAGAACCAACATTTGATTTGCAGCTTTAGTGTTTAAATTAATGACAAAAACCTGAAGATGAAGATTATTAGTTTGATTTTACTGAATCTTTGGCATTGGTTTGTTCTGGTTTGCTGGGGTCTTACTTGCATTTATACTACAGGTGCCCTAAAGTATTACTGATGTCTGATATGGAGGTCAGTTATCTTTTAAAGGCAGCGTTTAATTCAGCGTATATCCGATCAACCACCAGCACTTATTTTAGTGAGAAATCTTAATGTTTGAAACTTCGTCCACTAACCACAGCTCACCAGCAGAGGCAACAAAATCGTGTAACATTCGTGCAGAAATACAGTTTGTGGATTATATTGATGCTGAAGTGACAAGAAGACCGTCAGTACATGACACACTTTGTTTTTTGACTTTCTAGACTTGTGTGTTTTCACAGACACATAAGGATTTTTTAATATTTCATGTTTCTCAAAGGGAGTTTGGTGTACTATTCTTCTTAATTTTTAAACTGCTCTGTATAGTCTTTAATGTTATGCCACTGGGCTAGAAAAACAGTACACTGACTGCTGGTAGTTCTCGATTTGATTAATACTTTAATAATGTGTGTATTTTAATGTCAGTATTTTTATATATAGGTGTAATAAACTCAGATTTATAGTCACAAAGCAGCTTTATTGGTCACAATTGAAGGCTCTTAATTTCATGAAATGGCATTTTCAAGTCAGTGTTAATTAAATAAAAACCTCTTGCCTTAATCTTCTACTTTTAACTAAAACTAGCCACCCATGATTCATATCGCATTGCTTATAAAGCTAATGCAAAGTTCACCACAGGCTTGGGCACAAGCATCCCAAACTTAAAACAAGTTTTATGTAGTTTTTATGTCACATTTTTTGTACCTGTCAAGATACTCTATATCTGTATGCACATTGAGTGCAACTTGTAACCAGAGTCAAGAGTCCTCATGTGTTTACACATAACTGGCCAATAAAAGTGATTCTGATTCTAAACTACAACATCACCAGCAGGAAAATCACAGTCTAGCAATTGTTTAAAGAGATTTACACGTCAAAGTAAGTAAGTAATAAATCCTCAGCAGTTATAGTTAAGGTTATGGTGGCGAGTGTCCACACGCAAAAGTGTCTCCCTACAGAGTCTGTCTGGGGTGTGTGGTGCAGTGAGAGCAACCATGTAAAGCACATTAACAAAAATAATAATTTGTGCACCTAAAATCAGTTTCAGAGGCAACAGCTACATATGTTTACAGCTAGTTCTTCAAAGTTCCGCAAACATTTAAATGGACAGTCTGTTCAGTAAGTTTGACCAAACACAACATTCTAACCAAATATCTTGATAATCACTCCAATATCAGAAAACTATTTTATCAGAGCCTCGAAAAGAACTTAATTTTTGACCTTCATGTCAGCCATTTTTGGTCGTATGAGCGACAGAAAATGGTACCACTTCCCAGACAGTGGTATTTGAACTGACAGAGTGACCAGCCTGACCACAGGCAGTCAGTCGTGGAAGGTGTTGGCGGTGCCTGGCGTCCTTGTCACATTCAGCTGTGTGGGCTGTTGTCAATCACAGCACAGTTTACTGCTTGCCTGTTGGTTGTTGTTATTGACAGATCAGTGCACAAACTGAAATGCTGCTAAATTCTTGGCACTGCCAAGACGGTCTGACAGGATTCAGCTGTAAATCATGAAATGTAACCACGTTATACAAATACCGAATGACAACCACCAACAGTCTGATAAGAACTACCTCAAATGACAGCAGCCACCTTTGGAAAAAAATGGTATGACATACTTTTTTTTAGTTTGGCACATGTCCCCTCTGCTAACATGAAGGGAATGGGTATATGACATATACTGCAGCCAGACATAGACATAGACATAGAGAGACTTTATTGTCATCCAATTGCACATTTCCAATGTACATTTGAGCAAAATTTTGTTGCAAAGGCTCAGAATAAAACAAGAGACACGGTAACAGTATAAATATAAAAGTATATGAAATATCAAATAGAATAAAATATAAAAAGAAACAATAAAATTGTGACTTATAAATAGACAATATGAATAGTGCAAATAGAGTTAACAGAATTATCAGTGCAATAGAGTTCACAGTATCAATGTAAAGTGACTAGTGTCATATGGGAGGGGGGTTATTGGGAGTTTAACAGTCTTATGGTGTGGGGGATGAAGCTGCTGTAAAATCTGGCTGTTCTGCTTTTGATGCTGCTGAACCTCTTACCAGAGGGCAACAGGGAGAACAGTCCATGGTGGTAGTGGGTGGTTAGGTCTTTAGTGATTGTCTGAGCCCTGGTCAGGCAGCGTCTGCGAGCAGTGTCATGGATGGAAAAAAGTGCAGTCCCGATGATTCTCTCCGCTGTCCTCACCACTCTCTCTACACATTTCCAGTCTGAGGCGTTGCAGGCCCCAAACCAGACAGAGATGCAGCTGGTCAGTACGCTCTCTATTGTCCCTCTGTAGAAAGTGGTGAGGATGGGAGGGGGGAGGTTTGCTCTTCTCAACCGATGCAGAAAGTGCAGATGCTGGTGTGCTCTCTTCATGAGAGCAGAGGTGCGAGGGGACCAGGTCAGAGTATCTGTGATCTGCACCCCCAGGAATTTGGTGCTGCTGACCAGCTCAACTGCAGCGTCGTTAATGCGGAGGGGGGTGTGACTTGGCTGATTTTTCCTGAAGTCAACGACAATCTCTTTTGTTTTGTTGACATTCAGGATTAGATTGTTCGTGTCACACCAGTCCACCAGGTGTTTCACCTCCTCTCTGTAGGCCAGTTCGTTGTTGTCCCTGATGAGGCCCACCACTGTCACGTCGTCCGCATACTTAATGATGTGGTTCGTACTGAACCTGGCACAGTAGTCATGGGTCATCAGGGTGAAGAGCAGTGGGCTCAGGAAGCAGCCCTGGGGGGGAGCCGGTACTGAGGGAGATGACACTGGAGGTGTTTCTATCAACCCGCACAGACTGGGGTCTGTCTGTGAGGAAATCCAGCAGCCAGTTACACCAGGGGGCAATCCACATATTTTGGCTTTACTTTTGAGGAGCTGTCATGTTGTCCATCTTTACATACAGTCAATGTCCAGCAACAAGAACCAGACACTGCTGTTTCCACCCACTGGATCACTCACCCTAAACACATCCATGACAGCAAAGATCTGTCTGTGGATCTCTAAAAACCCTGTAAAGCACAGTTCAGCATATTTACTAACCTAATTTGTTATGTAAAGTCTTTGAGTATCTAAAGAGCACTCAAAGAATAAAATGCATTTCTGATGCAGTGCTGCCAATAGTAAAGTGTATTTGCTGCTGCTAACTAACTAAGTCAAACCTAAACCTAGCCTGGTTTAGGTTTGACTTAGTTTTAAACTCTTAAATATTAAATGTCTTTAATGTGAAAAATGCTACCACAGCTCAGTGGGACTGATATGTAAGTCGCCATGCTGATTAATTGGAGCAAAACAATACAAGCTAACAGGATCAGAAACACAAAATGGCAGTCAGACTGATTATCAGCCTGCAGCATATTTGAATTTGGTCACTCGTGTGTGACAAAGCTCCACAACACACACGCTCACACACAGCATGCTCATGCTTTTCACAAGGCACGTTGTAGTACAAAGAGCCCTATGAAACATCAAGTGGTGACTTCCACACTAGCTCAGAAGTTACATTTGTGACCTTGGAGGAGTTCTCAGATGCTTTCTTTGCTCTCAGAGAATCACTCACGCACTCCGCTCCTTTCTTCTCCCCTCTGCTGTCTCCTCACTCCCCGAATCACAAAGCGCAGCCCTGATTGTGGAATATGCTTTCACACATCACCTATTTCTCTTCAGTCTGAGCTCTGTCACAGTTCTTTCTGCCTCTATCGTTTTTTCCTCCCCTTTACTTCTGTTTCTCACTTAACCGTCTCACTTTGTGTATTTCTTGCCTGCCAGGAACATAGATCTGTTTGTCTGATCAGGACAGACTAGAAGTAAATGCACTTGAAATAAAAGTAGGTCTTTGAGTCGGCTAGAAATCACCTCTCAGAACAGACGTCTGGTAGTAAAAATGTCCTTAAAATGTGTTTTAAAGCAAGGCAGTTCTTTTCATCGAGTGTTGATGGCTTTCTTCCACTTGATTGAATGAGATACTTTAGGTTTAAGTGTATGTATAATACTGCTGGTCCATCGGAATAGCTTTTTGTCCCATCTGATGGAATTAACAGAGTGAGCTACATAATTTTCAAGCACATTTGGGAGTCCATTTTGATTCATATTTCCCACATGACATGAGATAACTCACTTTAAAGCACTTTGGTTAAACAGGTAGTTCATCATATGAGAGCAGAACACTGACCAACTCACTTTAACTTGGATTTCATAGATGAGCTCTCCCACTCTGGGAAGTGAAAGGTAAATCAACCTAAACTCTGATCTTTTGAAGTTGTCCAATAAATCGTTGTGGTATAAATTCATGACATGTTGTGATTATGACTCAGTTTTATAAAGACTGCTTTAGGTAGATGATCTCATTTGTCATAGGCCCAGTGTAGCTTAATGTGTAGCATGGCATGACAAATCATGAGCACATGCCTTACAGGAAGGGTAACTCAGCAGGGGTATCATTGACCCTGCTTAGGAGCTGGATCAAACAAAACCATAGACTATGCTGTCTACCTGGATGTAGTCTCCGTAATGTCACCCACAGGTTTCTGAAGAATGGTCTTGAAGCTCAGTGTGGTGGCTATAGCTGTCTCCATTTTCGCAGTCCTGCGGTAAAAAGCAACCCGACTAAAAAGCTTTGTCTTTTGTCTAATCGTGTTCTCCATGTGCATGACTGCCCCTTAATTAATTCTGCCAATAGATGGATTGATATTCAATTCATGGCTGCCTTTTTGTATCTGAAGGTCAAAAAGAATGAAACATTAGGATGTGACTGAGGAACTGAAGCAAAGTGCTGATAATAAGCCAAGAGTAATCAAGCTTTTTCTTTAAGCTGATTTGAATTTTGTCAGAATATAATACATTAACTATTTATCGTGGATTGCAATATTCAATAGTTGTTTGCATGCCTCATGTGATTTTCTTTCAAACAACGACCTCACACCTGCCTGGTACTACTTCAAGTCTCTATGTAGCATTTTGAACCTTGACTGTGGCTCTGGTTTGTGGTTCCTGGGCAACCATTAATTAAAATCATCTGCTGTTTACTTTTACACTCAACCACAACATTGACTGTTAACCTGCAGTACACCATATGATTATAGTGACTGTGCTGTTCATTTATCACAGTGGCAAACTGATTTAAAACAGAATACCTTGTGGCTAAGACTTTATGTGGTGAATTCTTCTGACTTCTGTCCAAGAACCAACGTCGACTCTGACCTCACAAGATGAGGAAATGTACTGCATGCAGTGACAGGTTGATGAAGCTATATGAACTTGCTGCGTATGCATGAGGAATTTTTTTTTCCATTAACAGCAGGACTTTGGCCACACTGCTGATTGCTGACTACAAGTGTCTTCAGTTGACCAGCCAGCCATATGCCAGCCACTCCCTGCTGGTAACCTTCAGCATGCAGCCGATGAGCGGTTCACTGGGTAGTCTTCTTTTTTTTAAGGTCTCCAAGGTACGTTTTGTTGCTGATGAATCCTTTTTATATCTATGTCTGATTAATATATTTTAAATAATTCATTCATTTTAATTATTGTACACTTTGGCTTTTTATTAATGTAAGATCAGTTCAGAGAGTGCACTGTGCCCTGGGAATACAGACAATCTGCATGTGGCACTGTACTTGCAGATGTGGGAGACGGTGGTTGAAGATAAATAATTCATGTACAACAGTGATGACAATGAACAATATATAATGTGCCAAGAGACATTAAATATGTCCTCTTTGGAGTACTCTGACCTTTTGTATCAGGAGTTGTTAGGATTTGACTTGACACATAATAAAACCAGTCATCAATCATGCATTAGGCTTATCTACAGTATCAATTATCTACCATTGCTGCTTTTTTAACCTTCAGTTAAAGTACAAGCAACAGTCATGAATGAATGGTGTCCTTTGTCCTCAGGAAAACTTGAAGATAATGAACCTAACGTGACCACCACATTACCCCCAGAGCAGTTTTTACAGGGCAGGTGTCTGCAACAGATTGTTGTTGTGGAGCACAACAATAACCGAGTGCAGATTTACTACAGTGCTGTGGTTTTGGATTACATTCCAGTCCAATATCACAGACCTGCAATAGATCCCACCTTTGTGAAGCTTTTTTTAAGACTAGGTCAGAGAAGACTGTATTACATGTATATATCACCCATTTGGAGATGACTTTGGGCTGCATCTCTTCCAAACACTGTTTCCATCAGAGATTTTTGCATTTCAGTTCAATGCCATTCCACAAAATGTACATCTCGAATTATGACTGAGATGAATCAACTCTTCTGTGGGATTTGTTGCTGGCCTGTGGCTTTGGATTGCATTATATTTGCAGGACACTGCCATTTTCTGGTCATTGACATAGTGACACACAAAGTGAGTTCCAACCACTTTTGGTATTTAAATGCAAACGGTGAAAAACGGTGACATCTCCACCTCTGGACCTCTGCGGACTCAGTGCCTACAGGCTCAGCTCCACTCGCTGACCCAGCGAGATGGAATCTGGTTCACCTCGAGGCCCCTGTGATGCTCTGGCTGAAAATGTAGCTCTGACAACTCACACGAACCCTGTGTGCTGAAGCTGCTGAGGGGATTGTTGTATCCGTGCTAGCTCAATTGGCTGATAAATAGGATTTCACCCACTGATGGCACCACTGTAACACAAGGTGGATCTGTACATTATCTTAAATAGCTGGGACAATTATTGTCACATGTACGTATATAAAGTCTAGTCAAGACTAAAAAATCCCAAACCGAGTCCTGATCCTAAACTTTGTGTTTTGTGTGCTTATGCACCCTTGACAGTTAAATTTAAAGAAATAATATGAACGCCTTTAAAATATTCATTACTAACTTTACTCAACTCTACATTTCAAACCAGACGGATCTGGTGTGCCTTGATATGTCCCTTCTGCTTGTGCAGACTGCTGCTGCTGCCAGATTGATCAAAGTATATCCCGAAGAGCTGATTCACCCCTTACTTTTCTATAATATCATTTTGAATGTCACTGAAAGTCACTGAAAATCAAAAGGTTAAAGTCTAAGTGAAGTCACTTGTCACTGGTGTTAAAGTTATTCATTTATGGTTTATTTGATACGGATAGATAACATATCAATATAAACTAAAAACAGATATCCAATACAAGTATCAAAGTCTCAATAGTGGAGGCTAATTTGTGACACCAATCCCCAAAACGGCTTTTATGAATAGTGTTGCTAATTAGGCAGTGGGATGAGATTATTATGGAGATAAAGACACAAAACCCCATGCCACTCAGGACCACCCACTTGTGCCATTATGTTTGAAAAAAAAGAAAATAGTGCCCCCTTGGATACCCCTATACCACCATCAATACATTCACTTTCTATATGTGTTGGTCTGGATGATATTATTCAATCTGGAGCACTTGTTGGCCCAAGTTGTCACAATTCTTGTAGTTTCTAAGTGGTATTCCTGTGGCTGCGACCTGTAGGAAGCACAATTTAGTTCGGTGTACTTCTTGAGAGTATAAGTTCTGTCTCTATATCCTTAACACTAGTACAAACAAGCTTCATGCATTATGCAACCATGTTGTTGCAATTTCAGATGGCTGCCAATTCAGGTTGATAGAATACTCGATTAATTAATGCTCTATTAAAAAGCTTTCAACCACCAACCTAAGAGGGACACTTTCCATTAGCAGCTTTAGTGCAGCATTAATGTCACCATTTTTCTTTGCACATGATTGCAGGTGGATAATGTTTGCAGTTATTTGTGTGAATGTGGGTGTCCCATTGCATTGCATTAATCTAGGCTTTGATTAAGATCTTCCATCCCTAACGTTGCACCATCAAACGCTGGGAAAACATCCCGTGAGAGTACAAACTTTTACATCTCCTACATCCTTTGCATTCCTCAGAGACACCTCAAAGATTTCCGCGCCTTTTGTTCTCAGCTTCAAAATGAGCCGTACCCATTAAGAGAAGTCTCGTTGCCGGTCCTCTCTGCACCGTGTGTAATAGCCTGAAGCAGATTGTCGAGATCAAGTCAGGTCACCTCGCACTCACTCTGCTTTTTATTTCATTATTATCAAGACAGCTAGCCTCCTCTCTGCTCCGTGTCCTCAGGATGTGATGATGTTGAGTCTATTCCCTGTGCACGGCCATTTTTTGCTCACTCCCGTGTTCCTGACAGTCGTAGCTCTCAGTGTTGCTGTTTGCAGTCTTGGTATTTATAGTCTCCTTTTCCCTTTATGCCTGACTTTTACTTCCTCTTTCACTCTCCCTCCCTCACAATTTTCTTTCTTCGTCTCACCGTTTTTCTCGTGTTTTCTTTATTTTTCAGTTGAAACTCATTCCTTGTCTCATTTTTCTTACATCCTATGTCCTTCCATTTTTTTATGCTTTGTCTCTCTCTTCTTTCTTTCTGTCATCTGTGTAGTAAAAATATGTGTTATGTGAAGTCTTTCAAAGAATTGATTGATACTGATACTGTACTTTGTGCAACACCAAGGAAGGTTTTATTGATATACTGCACCCAGTTCTAGTAAATACAAACTCTACTTGCATTCCATCTGGAATAAACTGTCCTCTAAAGGCTGTGCTTTCACGTTGTGTTGGTTATTCTTGCATATGACTGTGTTGTGAATAGGCCTTTTTATTCTTGCAGTTTTTACCTTTTATGATTGTTAGTTCTGAAAAATGTAAAAGAAAGGTGTTTTGTTTGACTGTATTGACTGTGGGGAAGGTAAGTGCAACCTCAACAAAAGGACAAAAAAAAAAAAAAACAAAGTGGAGTGAATGGAGCACAATGGAAGTTGTTAATGCTTTAGTTTACAGCCCACACTTTAGAAGTCTGCTGTGATACACCACAGGTGAGAACAATGAGGATAGGTAAACATGCATACATACGTTGTTCCTACAACAACAAGAAGCTACATCTGAGAAGTTTGCCTTTAAATCTTAAGTTTTAAACGTGTGAATGATTTTGTGACTAATTTGCTCTATCTCAGGCTAATGAATTCTCATTTAATGTGTTTTTATTCTAATGTCTGGTTTGATGCAGGAGACAATTTTCTCCTAACAGAGATAAAGTAACCTGAACCTTAATGATGTGTTTTTACTTTGGAACAAACGGCTAATGGTCAGATTAGCAACACTCCCTTTTCCACTTACTTATTCTTTGTCTTATTGCTGTTCCAGGGAAAATCATGGTCTAAGGTTTGGAACTACAGTTCTCATAATTTGGAGTAGATGGGGGAGGTAGAAAGGATGTATAATGTAGCTATATATATTCAGCTAGTTAGCTGTGAGCTACAACTATTGCAGAATTAGTGTTCATACCCACAAGATCTTAAATTTGTTGCACAGTTTGTTGCAGTTTCCATGGACCATCAATGTTCCAACCTCAGGGATTTATCACTGATCGCTATCTGGAATGTAGGGTGTAGACAGCCACATGTCTCCTCTTACCAACAGTGAGGATCTCTAACTATATGTTGCAGCAACCACAGAGGTTAACACTCTCTGCCCAGATTATACTGCACCTTTAACACAGATCATGGCCCCAATTAACCAGTAGTAAATGCTCAAGCTGTGACATGTTCCCTCACTGGCTTCCCAGCTGTGAGTTTGATAGAGCATTAGCCCAACATAACATTTCAATTTCTTTCTGTGGTGAGATTTGTCCTCTCTGTGGTAGCCAGTTTACAGTGATCTAGAGGGAACCCAAAGGCCAAAAGCTATTTTCCATAACTTATATTTCAATGCAATCATTCTGCATTAGCAATTCCCATTCACTGGTGACATTAAGTGCTAATGACATAAATTGTGTGACATTAATAGGTGCAGTACAAAGTAAAGGGGACAGGTAGAGTCATGCCATTATATGGATGAAATATCCAATTAAAATGTATTTGCAGTCAAAGTTTTAAAGATGCATTCAACACAAAGCGTCTGTCTCATGTGGGAGTTGTAGTATAGTTTATTTCGCATTGTTGTATTAAATTTCCAAAGCTAGAGACTACCAATTAAAAGTAAACAAAAACAAAACCAACAAATAAAAAACATGACTTCTGTTTCAAGGTTTAGAATGAACTTTCAAGCTCAAGCTCTTTAAAAGCCCGGTGTAATATTAAGAAGGTTGGAATGGAATATAATATTCATAACTAATATTTCATATGGAAATAAGAATTATTATCACCTTTGAATTAACCTTATATATCTAAAGATGTCTCTTTCACAGAGTCCGCCATGTTTCTACAACAGCTCAGAACGGAAACTATGGAGGCCGTTGAAGTCCCGACATAGAGCCAGTGTTTAGTTAAGAGGACCTGCAGAGTCAATATACTACAGAAGATAAGGTTGTAATAGTAGAACTGAATGTGACCAGTTAATGACGTCTTACAGTAGTAATGATGCAAAAATGATTTGTCTTTCCGTTTATCCCGGTAGACCCCAGCACAGGTCTAGAATGTTGCTGCAGTTCACTGAGAACTCAAATGAGAATTTTTTCTTACTCAATCAATGATCAGCTCTATCTGAAAAACAGAAAGAAATTGACATTCACACATTCTTTTCCTTCAGAAACACAAGTTCCGGGGTGTCGGTTAGCTCAGCTGGTAGAGCATCCACCCCATGTACAAAGGCTCGGTCCTTGCCGCAGCGGCCCAGGGTTCAAATCCGACCTGTGGCCCTTTGCTGCATGTCATTCCCCATCTCTCTCTCCCCACATTCCATAAAGCTTGAAAAGGCCAAAAAAAAAAGTCTTTAAAAAAAAAAAAAACACAAGTTCCTCATTAATTTGATACTAAATATGTGGCATTTGTAGCTTTTAATGTGATTCAACACTTAAAGCATCAGAAAAAAAAAACTAAACAAATTTCACAATAACTGTAAATAGATATTCCCTTTATAAGAACACACAACAGTACTGCTACATGAGAAAAAAGTCACCCAATTTATAAGTGTAAAAGTCACTGTGACCTGGTCAGTCCCACTTTTTTTCCACGCTGATTATGTGCAAGCAACCCACATGAACCCGCTTGAAATTTCACACAAAAGTAATGGCGGTTGGCTGTGGCTTTGTCAAACCTTTGGCAAGTCTTTTGAATTTTTGTGGAAAAGTCCTCTCTAACTGCCCCCTGGAACAACAGCATCCATCTCCGGAAGTGAGAACGAGGTAAGACCCCTCCTGTGATGTGAGCAAAACACTTGAACTAATGTGTTTGTCTCTTTCCACTATGCAGCGTGTCAGGATTTCCCTCACAACATGAGCTTCTTGTCATATCTTCCATAAGATTGTAAACCTTTGCTTTGTCAGTGGAGCCTTTTTTAGATTTCTAGAAACCAGTGGAAAAAAATTATAGATATCAATATAATTATGTATGTTTATGGTTTATGGTATTGATGACAACCTAAACTACCTACAATACAAAGCTCAGGAGTGGTGGAATAGGAGCTCCGGGGTGTCATGGGGTCTGGAGATTAAACTATGAGTAAAGTTATCTTATTTATTACAGCGGCATTTTTTCACTCTGGTCACTAGATGAAATTAACTATCAGCTGGGCAGCATGGCCTCTCTTCACATGATGCATGAAAATTTAAAATAACATTTTTCATTTTTTAACATGACATTGTGGAGTTTGTTTGTGCAGGCTGAGGTCATTGCAGGTGCATATGAATGAATGCATATTTGTCAGTAAATTCCAGATCCTGCGGTAACAGTGTGTGTGTGTGTGCATGTGTGTATGCGCATGTGCGCTGACAGGTGTGACACTGATGTGTAGAAGGCTGAAGAAATGACTGTGGTGAATGTTTGCCCCCACATACTGAGCACGTCCACTTGATGAACAATTATCATTCATTACTGCCAGCTGTCAGCCTCTCTCTCTCTCTCTCTCTCTCTCTCTCTCTCTCTTCTACCTTTGCTAACACTTTGTTTCTTTACCTCCTCCTCTGTCTCTGACTCTCTCTCTTTTCCTCGATGTCCTTCAGCGATCGGCATGGAGCTGTCATTCTGTCAGCCCTCCATCAGCCTATCGATTCACCGATCTTTGCCCGACCATGGACAAATGCTTGCATGCCAATTTCTCTGTTTTCTCCCGCACTTTCCTTCTCCTCAGTCTCCCGCTCTCTCTCTCTCTCCAACTTGTTCTTTAGCTCTAAGTAGTTTTGGCAGGGGGGGTAAATAATCCATTCTAAACTTTATTTCACTGTGACAAGAAATATTGCTCTTTTAGACTGCGGGAAAAAGTGGTGTGCCAGTGGTGTTTAGAAAGACGGATAAAGGTGGGTAGTGTGCTGTTGCAGATACTGAGAAGTGATCTTCTCGTGGCTCAGGGAAAACACAGTCTGATGTTCAGACTGAAAGGCCATTTTGTTTCCATTCATTATTCACTCTGACATTGACTTTAAGTTTGCCATTTTCTGTGGGCGACTTGACTTTGCCAAACCAATCGCAAATATGCAACTATTCACACATTGTTTTCCTTTCAACACTGAGGCTGTTAGCTTAGACCTGTAAAATCTATCGTAAGATGAGGTATCCTGAAAATATTGTTCATAAGAAAGAGCAAAATATTTGCAAGACTTTCCAAAATAAGACTTCCCTCCACCGATTCAATCGTGTATTTCCAAGTTTAGACTGAAAAGAGTGTTGCGTTCGGAAACTACAGAGTCTACAGACCAGAGGTGGGAGTAAGTCACACATGTGAAAGTCTCAAGCAAGTCTCAAGTCTTAACCTTCAAGTCTCAAGCAAGTCCCGAGTCATGTGAGAGTCGAGTCAAGTCATGTCAAGTCATAGCTTAGGTCAAGCAAGTCACAAGTCAATTCATAGAAATATAATAAGCTGCATGACAACCGTCTTAAAGTGCTGGACTTTTATTTGCAACAAATATTTCAATATGTCGCAAAAAACATTGCATCAAAGAACGAACTTGGAAAAGTATGACTTCTATGTCCATGTCTATGGCTCATGTTTTCATTGCATAGTATTCCATTAAATACATAGGTAACATTGTAATTAAAATATTTTTTAATCAAAATCAATTAAAGATGTTAACATATGAAAATGTTGCCCATGCTTCTCTACTAAGCTGTCATCTCTAATTTCTCATTAAATATACAGCCCCTCACTGTTATGTGGACATATACAGTATGTGGTAAAGTAAAACCATAGACTGTATTAGGCTAAATGAGCGCATGAATAATGTCACTGTCTGTCAAACATAAAACTAGAGTTGGAATGAGCTTCCAAGGACCCCTAGGAAGGGTAGGCTATGTTGATTCACTGTACATTGTACTAGGGCTGGGTGATATATCGATATTTTAATCAATATCGATATATTTTCAAACATGATATAGCACAAGACCATATCGTTAATATCGATATAGTTTATTTTGCATTAAAATGACTATACATTTCTTCCCTTGAGCCGCCAGTTTAAAAAAAAAAAAAAAAATTCTCCTCTCCCTCTGTCCAGGTCTCCCGCTGCTCGTTGACGTTGTCACGTCAGAGTCTCCATTAACTAAGTCCCTAGATATCAGCAATGACTTGTCGAGTCATTTCATGCAAGTCTAAGTCAAGTCTCAAGTCATGAATAGCAGGTCAAATCACTTGATTCGAGTCCCCCATCTCTGCTACAGCCATGCTAGCAGCTCTGTAAAACTTTACCTCTGTGATGCTTATGTTAGTTGAGATTGATGGGAATTTGGTCATAAACCACATTATTGGATAAACTGTCCTAATCATAACAGTCAGAGTCACATCTGACAAATAATATAAATACATAGAAAGCATAAAGCTCAGTCAAACCATACAAAACAAGCAACATATATAATAAGCAAATAGCAATCCACGTCACCAAAACCCAGCACTGCAAAAACCAAAAGTCCACACTCCATTTCATTTTGCAATAGGCGTATTTTCTCAAAGCAAACAAAGCAATATGGTTGTGTCTGTGTGTGAAAGAGTTTTCAACAGTCTCAGGAGTTCAGTCTGCTCAGAAAAAGTCCATTTCCCACAAAGCAACACAGCTCAGATCCCCTCAAAACCAAACCAAGAAATCACCTGCAGACAACAGGTCTGTATTCACAGTTCAAACAGTGCTCAATAACAGGAAATGTACAATACATGTACCTGGTAGTCATGGTACCATAATTCAGTCTTCTTCTCCTGACAAACACCCAGAAACACTTTTTACATGATCGTTGCTTGTAACAAAATCTATTGCAATCCAACCAATAGGAGACATTTCATTAAAAACCAATAATGTCAACCTCCTAGTGGCCCTATACAGTATGAAATGTGAAGGAATCACCAGAAACACAAGGGTCCATCATCTGAGAACCATGAATACCTGCACATGATTTTGTGCTCATTTCGTAGATGTTGGGGTATTTCACTGGATGAAGTGAAAACTTTGGCCCTTTTGATGGCACTAAAAGAAAAAAAAAAAAACAGGGGTTCACCAAAGTCATAGGAGTCAACTTCTGGGGATCATGAGTGATTGCACAAAACTTTATAACAACCCATTTAATATTTGTTGAAATAGTTGGTCAATATTGGACCAAAGTGGTGGACCAAGCAACCAACACTGCCATCCCACAGAGTCAAGTTGGAGCTGAAAACTCAAGGGTCTGTGTTGGTGCAAGTAAGTTGCTTCAGGTACAGTTTTGAACTCTGGAAAGCTGATCACTTTACAATGAAAACAGCCAAAAAAGAATCAATGGACTGTTCATTTTTTCCCATGTAGTTCTGCTGTTGGTATGAACATTGCCTTAGCAGCAGGGTAGGGGGCGAGTAACATTTAAAGGATGTACTGACTGAATTAAATCAGATGGATCAGAAACATGAACACCGTTTTATCATGCATATTGTAAACAACAGTTCAGACAGATTATCTAAAGCACTTCATGTAGAGGTAAAACTGAAAAGTGAGCGCTATATACGCAGGCAGTTGTGCAGACAACTGTAGTGAACCA
The DNA here is from genome assembly GCA_036365135.1 of Miichthys miiuy. Lineage (NCBI taxonomy): Eukaryota > Metazoa > Chordata > Actinopteri > Sciaenidae > Miichthys > Miichthys miiuy. The sequence continues at coordinate 21,090,483 of CM071617.1, forward strand.
GCTGGTTATTCCAGAGTCAGTCAGTCAATCTCTAAACTGTGATGGACATATAATGGACAATTTGAGGAATAAATCTACTGTTCCCCTTCACTTTTTTCCCACAACAGTTTGACACCAGGAGGGTTTGTTGACAACCTGTCCAATCGTGTTTCTTTCTGTTTTCTTCACTGAACTTTTTAGCAAGAAAGAAAAAAAACAACCCAGAGTTGTATAAGGTCTAATTATCTTTAAAGAATCTTCCAATAAAAGATCATTATAAAATCTATATTTTATTCTGAAGCTGGTTCGTTCATTTAAAACACTCTCTACAGTTGAAACCAGAAGTTTACATACACTATATAAAAAGACACATATGCTTTTTTTTCTCACTGTCTGACATGAAATCACTTTTCCTGTTTTAGGTCCGTTAGGATTACCAAAATTAATTCTATTTGCTAAATGCCAGAATAATGACAGAAGGAGTTTTTTTAGGCAATTTTTTATTACTTTCTTCAAAGTCAGAAGTTTACATACATTTCATTAGTATTTGGTACCATTGCCTTTAAACTGTATGACTTGGGTCAAATGTTTTGGATATCCTTCCACAAGCTTCTCACAATAGTTGGCAGGAATTTTGGCCCAATCCTCCTGACAGAACTGGTGTAACTGAGCCAAGTCTGTAGGCCACCTTGCTCTCACATGCCTTTTCAGCTCTGCCCATAAATTTTCAATAGGATTGAGATCAGGGCTTTGTGATGGCCACTGCAAAACATTGACTTTGTTATCCTTAAGCCACTTTGTAACCAGTTTGGCAGTATGCTTCGGGTCATTGTCCATTTGGAAGACCCATTTGCGCCCAAGCTTTAACTTCCTGGCTGATGTCTTGAGATGTTGCTTCAGTATTTCCACATAATGTTCTTTCCTCATGATGCCATCTATTTTGTGAAGTGCACCAGTCCCTCCTGCAGCAAAACAACCCCACAACATGATGCTGCCACCCCCGTATTTCACAGTTGGGATGGTGTTCTCAGGCTTGCAAGCTTCCCCCTTTTCCTCCAAACATAATGATGGTCATTATGGCCAAACAGTTCGATTTTAGTTTCGTCAGACCACAGGACATGTCTCCAAATTCATTTGGAGAAAGATAAAAGAATAATTGAGCTCTTATGCAGAAAAGCGATGTGTGGAAAATGTTTAATATCAAGAGGGAAACCTGCCTTCCAGCACAAAGTACATAATTAGATATATGCATGTAGTGATCTGGAGTTTAATAAATGCTAGATGGTTTTTCATACAAACTGGTGAGGAAAAGTATATTATAGTTCTAATTGTATTACTCTGTGTATCTGGGCAGTTTGTTGGAATGGAGCTACAGTTTGAAAGACTTTGATCAATGCTTTGCTGATCAATATGAGTCTCTGTGAGAACGAAGTCGATCCTGATGATCAAGGCCGATCAGGACGTTTTTTAATGCATTGTGCCGGTTAAAATAAATCAAATCTAATCGTATATGTACTGCACTGAGTTTTGTGTTCAGCAACAATGTGGCACGTGTAATTAATTTTCACACCTGCACACTTTAGTTTAGTGAGATCACATTCTGGTTGGTTTCTCCCTTGGTGCGATCTATTTGGGCAGGTGTGAACACAACCACACTAACCTCCTTGAGAGGAGGTGGTCCTAAACAAACTGGGGTAGTTTGTTTGTGGTGGGAACGCAATCTAACCTTGATCTGAGGTGTACTCTGCAGGTTTTAGCTAAATGGCTCCTGTAGCCAGGTGTGCTTTGCATTCTGGGATGCTAACACACAAACTTTAGCAGCTTGCATGGTAACAGCAGCAGCAGGAGAATGAACCCAGGTCTTCTGTGGTCAAGTGCATTCTGCTAGGTCAGTTTTGATGGAATACTGCCCAGATAATTACCTCAGCTATGACTAAATGCCAACCCACAGACATAATGCACTAGTCCAGAACACAGGACCTTATTCCTCTATTCACTTTACCCAGACACATGTGGCCAGAGAGTATAGTAAATGTTCTGACATGGTTTGTAGTGATGCATATTGGATTTTTCTCTGAGTGAAAAGAAACCATAGGGAAAACTCCAAGCTCCAAGTCTACAAACTCATCAACTGATTCAGACCAGAGCAAATGAACTGTATGTGTGAAAATGCCCTCAGTGGCAGCAGCTAATTGAAGGTTAATAGAAATGACAGACTGATGTCTTTGGATGTCTTGGCTGCTTGTTTATCTCATTTTCTTTGAGAAGCTGGAGCACTTTTCTGTCTCAGTCTTATTGGCTTATGTTGTGTCAAGGTTTTGCTTAAATGCTCAAACCACCTCATTTAATTATATGACAACTTCAGAAGCACAGAGGTAGTGGACGGACATGTCGGTATTCTATCAGGTGCATTGTCTAAAAGGAAATCCGTGATCCAGTATCAGATGACATGTTTATGGAATACATCATTATGTGAATGCAGAATTCATGCAGCATTGATGTTTGAGCTCTGACCTTGTCACTCCCAACATGGAAACACCAGGTTTATCACAGTAGGGAGTCAGGAAGTGATGATAATAACATCGTAGACCTTCGGGTGGATGGTGGGGTGGAGGTGGAGGTGGACTATTTGAAATGCTACATGAACAGCAGTCGCAGCAGGTGTTAGCACATCTTCTATGTGAGCGGTGTAGAACATTATATACTGCCATGATTAAAGAGGTCATTTGCAGCTCACTTCGCAAAGACAGGACACATTTTCAGCTCAATAACGGGCTTTAAAGGAGCAGTCTGTAGGATTTAGTTAGTTTAGTTGCTGATTGCCACCCCCTCATACCACTATGGAAAAATGTGAAATTGTCCTATCTAGGAGCCAGTGTTTAGTTTGTCCATTGAGGGCCACTGTAGAAACATGGTGGTTCAACATGGTGGACTCAGTGGAGGAGGACATGTGGTGTTTGTAGATATGAAAGGTTCATTCTGAGGTAACAAAAACATACAGATTCTTATTTTCAGGTGATTATACACTAATGAAAACAGTGGAATATGTCAATTACAACAGGCGCCAGTGCAAGATGCCATGATGGGCCCATATCATCTCATTTATAAATATTTCTGAGGTGGCAATCTGAATCACTTACCCATTCACCACCAAACGCATTGTTGGAGGGCCTGCTCTCATTACAGGCCCCGCCAGCCGCCCTCCTCCCCAGGCCCCCGAATGAAAGCGTAGTTATGCATATTATTTTCCGTTTTTGGCATATTCTGTAAATTTAAATCTTACACACTAATCCTTTAAGACAGTTACTCTGTCTATATCTTCTGATCATCCATGTACAACTGAACTTTAGTCTTTTGTCTGTGCCTGTTTAACAGTGCCACAAATCCAGAATTTCTCTGAGTGACATGAATTTATTACCATTCAATAGAGACTTCTAAAGGATTGGTACTGTTATTGTACTGAGTTTTGTCCTCAGCGTGCTGGTGTTTCAGCACTTTTACATGCAGGGCATAAAGAGATTTGTGCATATCGGTGCAAATGATTTTAACATAAGTATTAACAAAACAACACAGCTGTCTCTCACATATTGACAAAATATTCATCAGTTCAGTTAAAATGACAAATTACAGTGCCCCTAATTAACATAATATTCTGCAAAAAACTTGATGACAGACCAAAACGAATCATTTGTGAGGGAAGAAGCTCCTCTCTGTAACTCTGTAATTTCAACAACTCCAGCAGAGTGAGACATCTTCTATCTGGCTCATCATGTCACATTCTCCCAGTGACACTTAATATCAGATCAATAACACTTAAAAACTTAAGATTACAAGTACCTTGTGAAAAATAAGATGTGTTGTTATTATGTTAAATATGTTAGATGATCAACATTTTGGTAAATTTACTGTATGTATCAGATCAGACTGGCAGATATCCAATAACTCCAGTCACGATCGAGTCATACATACTATTAACATAAGGTGTGAATTGATCCTACTGATCAATATTATACTGATTACTTGTATGTTCATGTTGGAATTTGTATGTACATTGTTCTGTAATTAATGGACGGGCTGCTGTGGACCCCACACTTGTGTTAAATCAGGTCAATTCTGCATACAGTATATACCTTACATTACAGTATTACAGTAAACCTGCACTGTAAAACAATAATTATATGTATTGTAGATTTAGATTTTTGGGCAGGCATTTTTGCCCCAGGTTTTTGGCGCTCCAAGTTTAAATAACTGGAATGCTGGCAATTGGGCCCATCTGATTGGCGGTTCAGGGAGGATGATGCGCCGGTCCGAGACCTCTGGGCTTCCAGGCAGGGGACAAATAAGGGACTGGCGGCCACACACCTAGCTTTGCATGGGACACACACACACACACACACACACACACTGCATACCACGTCAAGCCGCAACGGCGACAACCGTAACAAGTGTGCATGCAGGTAAAGTGACACAATAGCAGGGACGTGCACACATGCATGTTTTTATGGACACTGTCAGAGAGGTGCAGATTAAACTATTAAACTTGGGCAATTAGTATGCTGTTCAGCAACCAGTATCAACCATACATGCACAGGTTTTCAGTTCAGTGAGTGAAACATCCAGTCAGTTCATGTTAACGTACATCATTTAATATAAGTACATTTACATCCTCTGAAACACTGAAATCTTCAAACTGAAGAGAATAAAAAGAGACCTGACTGATCTGAGTATCAGAGCAGTTTCATAAAACATCATACGGTCACCACACGGTTAAACTGTAACTGTTTTTGAACATGAGTGGAGGAACAAGAAGCAGCAGCAGTGTTTTTTCTGCACCATGTGAATTGATTTAACTTTTCGGTTTGTTTACATTGTTATCAGCCCTCTTGACAGATTTACCTCTGAGTTCAATACCTCTGAGTCGAGCATTTGTCAGATTTAGCGCTCCCCTCCAGCACTTTATAGGTCAGGGGTTCTTAAACATTTCAGCCAAACACCAAATTTATCATCTTGCCCTTATCCAGGCTCAAACACACACGTGGTCTAGTCATATGGGGGTCCAACAGGATCTAGACTGTCTCAGACATATAAAAAAGGAATCAATGCTCTGTTTTGCAGCCCAGCAGACAAAAAAGATAAAAACTGACTTCACGTGTCCTCTATAATTATTCATACACTGGTTCCTTTACAAAGGTAAAATGTGAGTGTGTGTTAGTTTTGGTTTTTAGATAGTAGACGTTAAAAGCTTTTTTGTGTAATTAATATAGATAAATAAAGTAAAAAAACAAATAAAAACAAAGACGAAATATAAATGGAAACAGACACCAGATTTTCGGTGTGCTCATTAGCATATTATTAAATATATTTAAATGTATTTAAGGTGGTTTCTCACTTTATCAATAGCCAGATGTTGGATTTAAGAACTATTCCAGTGTGACTTATTATTTACTTACTTACTTATCCTCAAAAATAGCAGCCACCATAGCCCTACACTTCAAACTAGGACACTGTAGGTTGACCTCTAGTGTCAGTTTAGCATGTGCAGTCAAGTTAGCAAAATTAATATGCAACACCTGGTTGCACATGGGTTAGGGTTAGGAACCAAGTATGTATTCATGTTAGTGAAACAAGCCAATGTTCACTTTTGGTTTCACACTGTGTCTGTCTGACTCATCCATCCACCCCAGTCTCCTCCACATGAGACTTCAACGGCGTATCAACGCCAGAAGGTCGTGGCCACAAATGACTCTAAAGTGATTTCTGCGTCATTGGTTGAAGTGTAGGGCCACTGAACAAGATCCAGATTTAGGATTGAGGATGGGCTCATTATTTCAAGCAGGTTGCAGATGTAAAACCCCTAAAAAGGTATGCTTAGTTAGGTTTCCATCTGAATGTTGTGCAAATGTTAATCAAACCTCCAGGACACAAAAGCAAAAGCAAATAAATGTGATTTCCATTCAATTAAGCAAATATCAAGGTTTTACAAAACATTTTACAAGTGGAAGGTTTCATGGTTCATTCATTTGTCTTCTCTTTGCAGTGGACATCATCATGTATTTGCTGAGCCTGTTTCCATTGCACTTTGTCCTATTTTGTTTTTATTAACACATTAACTTTTCAAACACAAAGTTTTGGGTGTTTTTTTATGTGAAAATTGAAAATGCACAAAAAGACAGGTGCATTAAATGAGATGGGACTGTTCGTTTGACACAATACAACTCGCTGAAAATCTCCCAGATGAATCATCAGAGCAAGGGATGAGCAACTACAGTGGGAAATCTTGGGGCCTTTGATAAAAAGGCAAAGGTACAAGATTAAGTACATAGAGCTTCTGTGATTGGATGTTTGTACTGAATTGTGTCATTGATGATGGGTGACCAAAGACAATTATTTTAAGAAGAGTTCCCCTACAAATCCTGGGTCAGTTTTGGATGAAATAATGGTGCCTTATTTTGTTCTCATTCATAACAACAAAGCTTTTTGTCTGACATTAGTCAGACTGTCTTCTTCTGCAACAGCATCCAAGGCTCATGGGTCTTGTAGTCTTTAACGGACAGAAAAAACTTGATTTCTCAGCTACAAAGCTGAAATATGCTGTGTTTCCATGATGAGTAATAATGAGGATATCAATACATAAAAAAATTGATTTGATAACAACAGATTCAGTCGGAGACTCTTGCAGCTTTACCGTAAAAAGGACTGCTACAGGAAGTCATTCCTGCCCACTGCTGTAACACTTTATAATGACTCCCCTCTGTGCAGGGAGAGGAAACTCAATCTGTAATATTTGATCTTGAATGATGGGCACTATTACAACTTATACTCTGATCAATGCACAATGCACCATAGTCACTTTAATTTCATCTATCTCATGCCTATCTATCTAACATCCAGTACACCCAGAACCAGCAACCCTTCCCATTTGACCATTTTTTTGATTTCTCTGGCTAACAGTTAAAAATTCAAAGATATTTATGGAAAGAATAAGGACCAAATCATCAAACTTTAGAAGAATGTGACATTTTTCCTGCAGCGATCATCAGTATGAATGAGCTATGAGCTAACACATGCTAATGTATATTCTCTATCTGTGTGGCTTGGTGTGTTTGCCTGTGAATGGTGGCAGCAGTCCCCTCGCTTTGCCCAACAGGATAAACTGTCCTCTGTTCTGTGCCATCCTCTTCTGTTCAGGCTCTCGCTCAAATGACAGGATCGCTATCACAAGGGACAGCCACTTCCACTGGGAAATATTTGCATGTCAGCCAGGCTGTCTGCCTCTTCCCCCATCTCAATTTGTCATCCTTTCATTGTCTTATTTTTTTTTTGTTTTCTTGTTCCCTCTTTTATTCTACCCAATACACTCTTTCTGTCACTCATTCTCTCACTCCACGGTGGATGAAAAGCAGTGGATCAGCCTCAAAGGCCTCAAAGGAAAGCAGAAACAAACTTAATCTTTTCTGTCACTGTGTATATTGGAGTTCTCAGCTCCCTCAGCACACTGATGTCCAGTGTATGACAGTGGCCCAGTAAGACCTTCAAAGCCAGAAAATGGTCAGCAATATGGCACGTTTTTTTGGACTGAATGGATCAAATTCTGATACAATGAGTCATTGTGGGGTGTTTGTGAGGCTCAGAAAAAAACAGCCACTCCATTTCCAATGATTGTGAAAGCAGAAAAATGTTTTTTTGGGTCAGTGTTCATCTCCTAATGCTTCTGGATTTCGGCCACTACACTACGTTTGCCTCAAAAGAAAAATATTTCTAAAATTATTTATAAAGTGAATGCAGCAGAGAGTCAAGAATCCAAACCTCTGTTCCTTTGCAATTGCTGCTCAAGCATAATTTTGTTACATCCTGCCTTCTTGTATGAAACCAATCTTTGAATTTCTATTCATGATTATAAACATGCAAAACATATAAATTTCTACAAGCATTTATATATTCAGTCAGATTTGTATTTTTAGTTTTATGTTGCTATGAACACTTTTGTTATTGTAACTCGTAGACTGCCACCTACCACACCCAAATTAGTTAAAGCAATGAACACAGCCACTTGCTTGTGGTCGTGCAGTGCATGACTCCACTGTTTGGTGGCCAAGTGTGGATGGCGGATCTGACATCTCCTGCTGAAGCTTTTGGAAGTCATGTTATCCCTTCTCGTTTCTCCAGGCATTGCCCGCAACATTTGAAAAGTAAAATTGTCTGACTTAGTACCATGAACTACTTGCACTTTTAAAATGGTAATGGTAGAAGCAGTTAAGGAACCTATTGGGGTTGGGCATAAGTACTCGAGTGCAGGCAACTTCGCATGACCTTATTTGCTAATGTTAGCAGTGTTAGCAAGCGTTGTTGTGATGCTCTCAAGAAAAAGAAAATTAGCTGGAGCAATAGCTACCATTGCAGATAACTAACAAGAGTGGAGAAGACGTCTGAGGAAAGTTTGGTGAAATTTAGGCTTCATCTGCAATGTGCCAAACAAAATGAACTAATTCTAAGCTAATATAAACAAACTTTTATCATGTCTGTGTTTATTCATCAGAATAATGAGACAACACTGCCAGCAGGGGTGCCAAACAAGAAAAGACACCATTACCGGCTTGGCTCTACCTTTGGCCTCTAGTGATTCTACATACTTTTTGTTAAATCTAATACTTCGTGGACTACCAGGGAATTTAGTGAATAAAATATCTGAATTAGACTGTACATTTTAGGCTAAAGGCTCGAGATATCCATTGAAGGTTTGATAGATTTGTAGAAAACAAAGAGCCACCCTCTGTACTGCTGATAAAGATCAGTCTATTGACACCAGGAGCATGGCCAGAAGCAAGCAGCTGGATGATTGTGTTGAACTCCTGCAAGATGGGTCTCAACCAGCTGCTCGGGGACCAGCTGAGGCTGGTCCTCAGCAATGTAACACAGTGTAAAAATGGTCTCCCTGGTCTGTAGCCTTCCACACCTGTCCCCAACCTATCATTGCCTAAACTAACAGAAAGAAGTATCCATGTCTTTAGAGGATGCTATATGATATGTGCCTTTTTATCTTTTACTGTAAAATACGGACCAGTGCCCTGAAAGAGATGCTGGTCTTTGGACACAAACTACATCCAGTGTTTTTAATCTCTCATGTTCTTGAACAGTGTCTTTGATTCTGGTTGTGGCAACCTTTTATTGAGCTTTTTCAACCATAAGCTTAAACAATCTCTGTCTCTCTACTGCCCAGAGAAAGACTTTGCACAAATCAAAACTGTGCTGCACTTTAATACTAAATAGCCAATAAAACTTAGCTTTTACAGTTGCCTGTAGCAAGGTGGGGGCCTTTAAAACCAACAGGTTATGGATATAAAACTGCTTACTATGTGAGAACTGAAAATAATAAGTCAAAGATCCTCTCTAGCCTTGCTGTACTGATCCTCTTCTTTGCTGTCCTAACTTGGCCCTGTTGCATTGCAGTTCTCAACCTTCTGTGCATTGATTTAATTAAATCTGAAGTTAATCCTAACAGATAAGATGGTGAATCAATTATACTTTTCAAGGCACCGTCTGTAATACTTTGATTTTGTTTGATTTGCAGTAAAAGCTCCCGCAGTCTACTAAAGACCTGTAAGCACTCTGATCTCTCGTTTGAGGCTGGTGTCCTCTACAGAACACAGTCAAACATTAAATACCACCCTTTATCTCTGCGTTGACTAATACATGACACCGCTTTACTATCTACACTGTTAACAAGGTAAACCACAAAGAAATTCATGGAAATCTGCAGTACATCATGCAGTACCATGACTAAGAGAACTTCTTGTGTGACTAAAAACCTTAGCCCACATTTCATCTGTATGTGGTCTCCATACAAAGATACAACCACATTTTTCTGATTGAGCTTAGAAAAGAAGAATTTCCTCTGTTTGCACTCTTCATACCTCACTGACGAAAGTAGTGTCGCCCAGGAGCAGTGAATTTTCAGGCTGGATGGCAAACTGTGAAACAGAAAGAGATGTGGTAATGGTTTCATTTTGGGGGTTTTTTAGGCTGATTATTTCACCTAAAAGAATCATTTCCATTCCACCTAAGAAATGCAGATTTTGCTTTTGGACAATCTTTGCCAAACACTCAAGACAAATTTCAGCATCTCCACTATGAATATTTATATAGAAATCAACATAATACATTAATTTACATTATAATACATTTAAGTACGTGTCACAAAATGAGATAGCAGATACTGAGATATGCTATTGTAGCTACCTTTAGCAGAAGTTTAGCTGCCCTATTGTTTCTACATGTTGCCATTGTGGGGCAGTTTAACTAAAAATGACTTAGTTAAAGTAAAGGAAAGTTCACATCCACTGTTTGTCAGGATGTTGTGACATGATCCATGTTCTCCAATATAAACTACCCAACCAAACACTGTGACTAAAGAGGTTTGTGACAGCATGTACGTACTTCAGGGTTGCTGCTGGAAACTGCAAAATAAACATAAACAGACAAAAAAAAAATAACCACAGGTGTTGGATTGGTGTAGATCAGTGGGGAGATAAAACACTTTCAGAAATCCACCACAGCTTCATTTTTAGATGAAGAATATGACAGATGTTCATTTCCAGTCTGGTTTAAACATAAATGAACGCCGTCCAATGATCACATTGGAACGTCGTGGTTGGATAGAAAAAAAAAACTGGATGATGTTGTCTAATGACTATAGTTAGCTCACAGAGGATAAACAAAAAAGAAGAAGAGGCTTCACTGACTGTTTCTGTGTACCATACACACATCATGGCCGGCTGCAACCAAACCTTCAAATGGTAACACCCATTTTCAGATAGCATAGCAACCAACAGTTGCCTTCTGCAATAATATAAATAAATAACACGCCATACATAGCTGGATACCATTGAAATATATCTGTATGTCTGAATCAAATCCATTCAGTTACAATGTAAATTTTTAGATTAAGACAAAGCAACTAATAGTTTATTGTCAGTCCAACTGACATTGTTAAAGATCAGGCCTCATCACCGTGACAACAGCAACGTCTGTCAATTTGCAACAGAATATTAAATCTTATCACTTTATTTAAGATGTTTGTAATCCTGCACTCGATCTTACAGAGAACCTAAACAAGCAGACTAACGCTGATGTTACATTCAGATACAGATGTTGCTAATGTTTGTCCCCGCTGTGTTGTCACTTCTTGTTTAAATTTCAGTGGGGCCATGCATGAATTTAGTAGATAAATATGCCGTTCCAAGAACTAATGTTATAGCTAATATTAGCAGGTCAAGCAGTTAAATCAAAACATTTTTTATAAAAGAAGGCACAATCTCCACCGATCAGAAGAATCGCTCATAATCTGTGTTTACATTCACGTCTTCCATTAGAGTCAACAGAACCATAGCCTGCTGCTGGTCTCCTAAAGGACACAGATACAGGAAATGACTCTTCAGCGAGGCGTCTCTTTGTTTAACAGTCTCTGGCTGAATCAAGCCTTGAACATAGAGAGCGTTTCGGGCGGCTGAGGAGCTGCATTTCTTCATACTTTTGTTTTGAAAGCTTACTTTTTATTTTGTTTGTATTATTTTCATTGTGGAAAATGTATTTATAGTTTTTGCTGACAGAATGAACGTATGAGTTTGTAACTTGTTGTAGGTTGTATACATATGCCATTTTATGGAAAAAAATAACAGTGTTGATATGATTTATATGGCCATGTTTTGTTAAATAGAAGACAGGCTGTTAGGAGATACTGTCAGAGCTAACGAGCATATTTTCACTGCAGTTTGTCTTCAAAATGCTGACAAAGAAAAAATTCAGCTGCAACACTGGTGCATTTGTAATGTGACCTTGTCTATTCTCGGTCAGAGGTAATGAATGAGCTTGCCAAGTTAGTCTTGGAAAGTAATATGAGGAATCAATTATATTTTTTGTATTTTTATGCAAGCTGTCGTGTGAAACTGACGAGCCGCATAAGACCTGAATTTCAGATTTGTCAGCCATGATGCAGCTGTTGATACGGTTATAATCAACCTCCTTATGAGAACAACTCGGTCTGCATCTCTCAAGGTCAAACAGGCTCTAACTTTGCATCTACAATGTCACTCGCACACTGTCTCTGAACATGAATCATTTCTCCGGATACATTTGTAATAATGTAATTTGAAAGTAATTTCAAAGCCCCAAATCTACACTGTTATTGATGACTATGTCAAATAACCTGCAGGTACACGAGCACACACACACACATGCCAGTCGATTTCACCAATTCTACCTCATTAATTCAAACAGTCTGACTTTCTAAACATCATAAATCACTGCAGGACCAGCAGCCCAACCCCTTCTCACCTTTTCCTTCCCTCTCACTTTCTCTCAGCCTTATCTTCCCTCCATCTCTCCCTCTATGTCATCTATTCCCTCTTCAATCACTCCCATTTTCTCTCTCTTTTCCCCTTGCTTCTTTGGGAGGTCCAGAAAGTTTGTAGTATGCAGTCTAAATAGTGCTCTGATGGATTGGCTGTCTTCCACGGGCCTGAAGATTAGCCCAAGGGCAAACCCACTCCTGTTTCCTGTGTGCCATGCTGAAGATGAATAACTGTTTATTAACCCGATGCTGAGTGACTCCATCCCCACCTCATTATGGCCTAGGAAATATATATATAAAAAAAATCCACCGGCTGCTCTAGTTGGCCGGTGTGGGACCCGCCTCCCTGTCTCTGTCACTCTTCCTGTCTCTCTCTCTCTCCGTTTCCTCTCTTGCTTTCTCCAGCAGATAAACCAGCAGTCTGATGTAATGTGACAGTGTGCGTTTGCTTCTTGTTTGCTCCCTGACAACCCGGGAAATTGGCTTTTCATCTTACAAAAAACACTGCACTCCATATATTACAGGACATTCATCTTATTATGAGGGGCCGAGGATAATTGGAAGTTTATGCTTCCGTTTAATGGCAACCGACTGAGGGCCAGCTTTACAAAGATGCGTTGTGTTCTGCTCCAGGCACGTTGTATACACACGATACAAACAAGCGCACCAGGCTGGAGTCATAGTTTGAATGACATTTTAGCAAGTGTTTGCACCTTTCCCTGATTGCAAATTTATTTAAGGGAGGATTGTGCAAATGATTAGTGGTTTATTACGTCTCCTGTTGGAATTACTGAAGTCAGTTTTGCTTGGAAAGGTTGGCATAAAAATAGAGCAGAGCTTTACTCAAGCACAACAAGGAAATTTGCAGTAAGGAAAGATATGAATTAAATGTAATTATTCCAGAAAACTCAATGACAGAGTGAGCAAACCAGTGACGTTTGAGTGAGTGAAGATCAAGAAGATCTACACAAAATGGTGGTTGAGTTTCAGTTCAAACCAAATCCAACCAGGCTTGAGACTGAGTCAAGACTAAGTCCAAAGAACAACACTGTGCCGGCTCAATGCTCTTCAAACTAAAGATGTTTGTGGCAGTAAGCTCCAATACTCGTAAAATTGTGATTTCCCAAAGCCAGGAGCAAGTTTAAAAGCATTATAAAGAGTGAGGACAGTGGGTAAAAATAATTTGAGCCACTGATCCTGAAAATGGATGTCCATGTAACTACTTCATATTGTCTAAATGTTGCTGATAGCTGCCAGTTTATTGGGCACACCATGCTGTGTAATTCAGACATGAATTTATGTCATAATGTCATGTTCAGTATTTGTTCAAACTGTTTAAGAAAGGTGTTAATTCAACTTCGTGGTCTGTAAAACACAATGTACTTCAACAGACAAGACATTTAAAACATTCAAACTACAGCCTACAAGGCAAAAGAAAAGTCGGGGACACAATGTCAGTTTGCCTAAATGTTGCTTTTTGTGATTAAGTTTGTAGTCGTAACTTTGAGAAAAGAATTTTATTGAAATGAAGTATTCTTGCACAAAGTAAATTTGCACTTCTTTCCACACATTTACAACTAAAGTAAGGATGCTTGGTTGTAACATGACACATTATAGAAAATAATCATTGCCCTCACTTGTATTGTAAATGATGCATGTAATATTAGAGATGTAATCAGTGACACTGGTGGCCAATTTGGGGATTTTGTATTCATTCAATTCATATTTGGCTTAGACTGTTTAGAACATGGTCGTCATATCCGTGACGTCGCCCACAGGTTTTTGAAGAGCCGTTATGAAGCTCAGTGTGTGGTGGCTCTGGCTGCCACCATCTTGGTAGTCCTGCCTCCGCTGTCTCCTCGCTAATTCGAAAAAATGAGCAAAGACATGGAGCGTGGATTGAGCTAAAGAGGGCTGAATGAAGCCTGGGTGCTCAAACAAGCCACCTGCGATGGCACCCACTTGTCAATCAAAGCAGCCAGGCTCTTAATTACGCATGCCTTAATATAATTTGAACAGGTGAGTTCCATAAAATTTCACCCTCAGTACAGTTGTCATGAATGGGGAAATTAGCTATAGAGACCAAAACTGTTTTTTGTACCAGGCTGTAAATGTGTTTATTTCTGCTGTGAAGTTGGACATTTTAACATGGGGACTTATGGAGACTGACTTTATGAAGCCAGCCTCGAGTGGTCATTTGAGGAACTGTAATTTTGACAGTTAAGCGTTGGCTTAATTTCAGAGCCATGGAGGTTGCTGTTTGGTATTTGGCCTCGACGTTCAATAAACTGCAAAGTCACAACATACTAGACACTGATTATAGTTTTCCAATCAACACTTGGCTGCATTTCCCTCAATATTCTAGTGGAACATCAGTCCACTCTAACCATTATCTCAGTAAATCTGACCCAATGTCTGGATTTCTCACAAAACTAAAAAAAAAATTGGATTTGTTCACACCAAAGACAACCTGTTCTGTAATATATATCAATATGTTATTTCATAGTACATGTGTTATATCAGTGAAAAACAAGGAAAACGATCCCAAATAGATAAACCACTTTGTTTTTACTTAAGCAAGCTGAGCACAGAAGAACTGCTGAAAATGACATACAAGGTTTACTGACTTTCAGTGAGAAATTAGTGAAGTAAAGGTAGAATCAAATCAAGTATCATCCTGGTACGTTTGCGTTCAAGAATACCATCACTGCTGCGCAGAAACCTTGTAACTCCAGTCACCGTGGTAACTGGGAGCTGACATTGGACCCACACGCGGAAAAAAAAAAAATCTATTTCTTTGACCTGAGAGTAAACCAAACCACTGAAATCATTTTAAAAATCAGACTAAAATCAACCAGAGTGAGAGTTTGTATAAGTGGAGATAGAAGGATTTTGCAGAACAATTACATTATGCAAGTACTGGTGTGCACTGTGAATAGTGACTCAAAGTTTCACAACACCAAATCAAAACAAGTAACTGCAGAAAGTGTGACTGGCATTTACATGGAAAAGCTACATTACCACTGGAGAATGTGTCTGTTGTTCTGTCTTGGTAGAAATATTGAAATATAAAAAGCAATAACAGCCTTTGCTGGGAAATCAAACACAGAAACTAAATGTGCTTCTTATCTTAACATTGACTCTCCATATAAGGCATGAGTTTGTTTTGTTATAAACATTTTTTTGGTCTTTGCACTCGGTTATCTAAAAAGCAATGTGCACTTGTCCACACCTGGGGTTAGATGGAGCGTTATTTACAGCGCTGTATCCGCAGACCTTTTTGTTACCACATCAGAAGATTTCTTTATGATTTTCAGCTCAAAAAAAAAACAAAAAAAAAACTCAACATTTAAAATATTTTGCTATTCAGTTTGCCGATGTGTTCACCTTCTTTTGGTATAGACACACCACCAAGGACAGAACATCACTAACAGGCTTCTCACTCGGATGTTAGGCATAGATACTTACAAGTTTTCAAATGCCAGATAAAATGGTAGGCAGGGATTAAAAAGAAATATTCAAAGACAGTAACAGGGTTCAGGAATATCAAATTTTAAACTGTTAAGCATAACATAACAACTCATTCACCACATATATAATATTATCCCATTTTCCCTTCCCACGAGATTGTTCTGTAGCCAAAGAAAATAGGGTTAGAAAAGGGGAAATCCTCTTCCGTTAACTCATTTTTGAAGACCCGTTAAGAGTTCCTCTTTACATATCAAAATCGCCTCTATCTTTGCAAGGCAGAGGTCTTAAGTATGCTTAATGACATCGGCTCTCTGAGGTTCCAAATCATAAAACCTGTCGGTGTAAGAGAGTCTCTTATCTTCGTTCAGTCATACAGTTTGCCAAAAGCAGGGCAGTAATAGCAAAAGTAAGCCTCCAGGCTAGTCCAGTACGTATTATCTGTTCTCCCAAAAGTCCACAACATGACTCCACTGTTCGTCAAAGGGCTCTAGTAGCAATTTATGATAAAAATGTGACACCAGAAATCTAGCCATAAGAAGTGACCATAAGAAAAGCCCAGCAGAGAGCCTTCAGAGGTGGATGTTCTATTAATCCAGATGAATTGGGTCCAAAAGGCCAACTTTGTAGGACTTCCCTTGCTCAGTCTAGGGTTGTCCCTGAAGCAGTAGCTCCACTGAACCTGACTAAGCTAGCTAGCTGCACAGCTGGGCCAGCTCAGGTTCAGGAGAAGCATTGGGAAGCTTGGAGTTAAACATCTGCAGAGAGTCCTTGATGCGCGCCACCTCTCCAGCCGACAGCTTGAGCCGATGACGCAGCAGACAAGAAAACAGGTCAAGTGGCTGCGGTGCTGGTGGAGACAGCCGGTTAATTCGGTCCCTCATCTCCAACAACATCAGGAAGGCAGCGTCCTGCGTGCCCTGCGTGTAGGGGTAGTCCAGCTGGAGAATCAGATCCTTGATGCCCTCAGGGTCAAAGTGCATGCTGTATCCAAACACTTTGAGTGTGTTGATCTTCATATACCCCAGGTTGGACGTCTGGTCATCCAAGTCCAACGGTTCATAGAAGAGAGTTTCATTCACTGTTGGATCATCTGTGACTATGCGACTTCGCAGGTAGATGTGCACTGTTTCAAAGAAGGACTTCCATTTGTTGCCCAGAGACAGTGTCCAGTTGTAACACTGTGCCGTGGCGCCAGTGTCTAGTCGAGTTCTCTCCCAGTCGGGGAAGTCAGGCTGATTCACTGGCATGAACCAGCTCTCGGAGTGACTTCCTCCAAAAGGATTCACATAAATCGCAGGCACTGGCTCTAGTGTTGAATTCTTAGTCAAGCATATTTGGAAAGAAATGCCCATCAGCATGTGGATGAGATTGGACTTGTTTTTGTTGCTCTTGAGCGTCAACAACATTCTCTTCCTCCAGGCAGGATTGAACCAACTTCCCAGGCGGACGTCGTTGCTGATGTAGATGGCGTGGACCTCTATTCTGCTGTCCAGTCTCTGAAGCAGGTACTTCACCTAAAGAGGAGTTCATAAGAGATCACAATCACCTTTACAAGTACCGATAACAAAAGACAAATCACTTACACACTGATTCTCAAACTGTGTATACCTATGTAGGCATAGAGTTGCACGATACCCACGGTATTCACGGTACCCCTTGGTGCCAAATCGTAATGGTTCCTACTATACTAGAAATTCTACATGACAGTACTACCGTGGATTACTATACTACCGGAGCCAGTTTCCACTACATAGCGGCCACCTCTACTCTCCTCCCAGCTTCTCACTGCATGCTACTCCCTTGTAAACAAACATACATGGCAACTACTGCAACCGAACTACACAGCTGCTGAATGATTGGCTGTTTGCCTGTTATTGGTAACGTCCGGGGATATGATAGGCTGTTTCCACACAGTGGGTCCGCCCGTCTGTTAGCTGATTGGCTAACAGACGGGCGGACCCACTGTGTGGAAACAGTGGGTCCACACAGTGGGTCCGCCCGTCTGTTAGCTGATTGGCTGTTCGTGTGTTTCTGCCGGCAAGAACGAACTCCATGAAGACAGCTCCGCTTCGATAGAAATTCGCTTCAAAACAAACAACAAGCTAAAGTTCTGTCTCGCCCAGGCGTGCGCACGGCTTACAGTCACAAACACGAGACAACACACTCACCATGGCAGAAGCACCAGGCCCGAGCGGTGAGTCTGCCGCAGCGTCGTCGTCAGTGGCACTCACATACCAATATTATGTTTATCATGCACCAAACAACATTATAAGTAATTAATAAGTATTTATAACTTGTACAAATACATTGCAGTTCATAAAAATAATAATAATAAAAAAAGGCTGTAGTATTGCGATAATACCCGGAACTGTGATACTTTGTCTGGTATAGTATCGTGGTTACTCATTTTGGTATCGTGACAACTCTATGTAGGCATTTCAGTTTCTAACACAGGCATTTCTGTTTTTGGTCTCCAAACCCCAGCTAAGATTACGTGATGATTTCTCAGACTTTAAAAAGCTCCTCCAGATCCGCAGAAGATGTTTTACAACCTTTGTTTACAGGCTGCGTACTCCTCATGAAGAGTAAACTGACTTGTGTGTAATGTTATAGAAAAACACCTAAAATATACTTGTTTTAAAAGCCAAAAATGTAAGTCTATCAATGGGAATCAATTATAAAAACGCACACAAAATCAGATTAAAAAGAAAAGTCCTTTAAATGTCCATATTTATTTTTTTACTACCTGCCTTTGTTAAGAGGCTTCTCTCCTTGCATTGCAGACAAAGTGAAACGTATTCTGAACCAGACCTGCATTCGAAACTTCCACATAGATTTGGATATACTACTCCTATTATTAGCTTCTATTAAAAGCTTTGCATGTTTACTATGTTCTGAGTCTTTCTGAGACTTTCATTTTTGTTTCTGTCAGAGATTGTAGATTTTTTGCAGCACTGCAGCATTTGTGTAGATCTACAACACAAACATCTAGTTTTTCATTTTCATTACCATTATTAGGTGTAGGTTTGTGTCTAGGCACAAGGAAATGTGTCTTTTCAGAGATACTGTACTATTTGGTCCACAGATGTTTGAGAACCAAAGGGACACACATAGAATAATTTCTGAGAACCTCAGTATCAGGCATGTCCAGGTCCAAGTTCAGATAGTGGTCCAGAGATGCAGCGATGCTTGGCCGGCAGGAACCAAGATGTAGGAGGTTGCCATGGTGACAGGATCCACAGCGGGTTGCGTTGTCAGTGGCACATGAGGAGCAGGAGGTGGACGAGGTGCCCACAATGCACGGAATGACTCCCTGGCAGGTGGGCTGCTCCGAAGGGCAGATACAGGTCTTCACCTCCTCAGAGAAGGAGCCCAGCACTCCATGTTCATTGCAGTAGAGCAGAGACTGGGCCCTGTTCAGCCAAAACCCAACAGGCCTGCAGAGGTGAAGAGAAAAACAATAAGAGTACAGCACATTCCAACACAGACGAGGTAACTTAATGCCTGATGAGTCATTTCAGCAGGTTGAGAAGCAGTGTTTTACTTCTAACCCTCAGCCCGTCTTACACATCGCTGTAGTTAGATGTGGTCAGAGGTTTTTTTCATGGTGTGTTCAGGTGACTGTTGTAGTTGTTTTTCCTGTTACTTAAAGTCCCCATGAAGTCAAAATTGATGAAGTGTTTTCCACTTATGTCTGTGTTATATGTCACCTATACTCAGTACACTACAGTATCTGTCCCAACAAAAGACTGGAAAAAATGTTGACGTATTTTCAGTTATGTTTCATGATATTTTAGAATTTGTCATTTCCTGGTAAACAATAAGCGTTGTTGATGACTCATCCTGCACTTGAGGGCACTCTTTCTCGCTTATGACGTTGCCAGAGCAGAATGATTCCTGTTTGATGCAGTTTGAAGTGATTCTTAGGGCCGCTACACGCTGCATCTGTTTCCGGATCTGACTGATTACTGTACAAAAGTACAACTTTATTCAGAAAATTTTAGTGAAACTGGATATTTTATACAGAATATATTTGCTGGATTTCCCTCTGATGTCCGCTGTCCGCTCAGCTTCAACTCCCTGTGATGTCCAGAATTTCCTGTTTGACAGATTACTTTAGCCCAGGGGTGTCAAACTGTTCCACAAAGGGCCGGTGTGGCTGCAGGTTTTCTTTCCAACCAAGCAGCAGCAGCAGCAGCACACCAGACTCGACTCATTTAATCAACTGATCTCAGTCTTCGGAGAGTTGATTGGTCAAACTGTGTGCTCTTGGTTGGTTGGAACAAAAACCTGCAGCCACACCGGCCCTTTGTGGAACAGTTTGACACCCCTGCTTTAGCCTAACTACTTGCTAACCGCTGATTCACCCACTGCGTCTTGTTTGTTTAATCTATACACAAAACAGTAACATAAAAAAACAAAAATCTATAGTTTGAAGGATAAGGACAATAGTCAGTATGCACACAGAAACCATTTTTGGCTTGCTGTGATGATTCTCCCTCTTCATACTGGCTGTGATGAGATCCTTTTATGAAGGTGTAAGTGATGGAGGATTCCACAGTCCAAATCTTACAAAGTCTATCTGAAGTTAATATGACACTTCACCAATCTGACTTAATCAAATCAATCTTCCAAAGTCTTTTTAATATAAAATCTGATCTTTTTTGTTCTCTCCACCAGAGCTCAGCGGAGAGAATGAGAAGACCGTAACGTCACAAAATATCCACTTGATTTGATGAAGTCAGGCTGCTGAAGCCCATTAAAAGCTTCAGATACTTGGAAAATGTTTTTGCAGACTTTTTGGTCCAACATTGGAAGTATGTTAGGAAAGGATGTTTTAATGGCTCTAAGATAGTCGTTATTGTAATGTAGGAGTCAGACTCAAGAGGTTGTGTTTGAGGTCCCCATGGGTGGACATTTATTTTCAGTGCTTCCAAAAAGATTGTGAAAAGCAACCAAATAAATAAATAAATAAATAAATAAATAATTAAAAAAGACGACTGCCTATATACACTGTCACCTGTCTCTACTGTATGCTATACCTGGATCAAACCATCCTCACTACAGGATGGCACTCTCCCCTAATATCTTGCATCAAGATCCAATATTTGAAAAAGATCATTAAAAATTAAAAGAATTCAGATTTTCCACAGTCTCATTGCCCAACTCATTACTCTCCATCATTTATAAATTAATTTAATTAAATTAACAAAAATAAAATAATCAACACATTGCCCCTTTAAAATGGTATCTCCGCATCGTAATTGGTGACGTCATCATATGCATAATAAGCGGCATGTTGTGGGGCAGCGCCCTCACACACAGTGGTGACAAATGGTAGAGGGGTGTCCACTTTGTCACAATGGCCAATATGAAAAGGAGCAAGCAAAAACTGTTTCAGTATACATATATGTATACAGTTACCCCCTAAATTCTAACAGGCATGCAGGCTGCAACATGTAGCAGCTGTGCTGCGGCCGGAGGAGCTAATTGTGGTTGTTGTGATTGTGATTCCAGCTGATTTCAGAAGCGGCTCTTGGCTCTATTCAGAGAATACGGCTGTTCTATTTTTGACGTATGTTGTGACCAGCTGCGCTGAGCAGCAATGGTTAGTCAGTTCATTGAGGAATAGTTACAACACCAGACTAATTACCTCCCAGCTCTATTATGACAGACATGAAGGTTGCTTCAATCCTTTGTGAATTTCTGAAAAAAAAAAGCAAATAAGCTTCTCGCACAGGAAATAAAGTAAAGTAAGCAGTGCCTGAAAGTTTTAATAAGACTAAAGACCCCTAAATCTATCAAACAATTACGTTTTACAGCTTTTGAGTGGTAGCCATGCTCCCTTTAATCCAGAAGGATGTGCTGGTATTGAGTGGGAGGAAAGCAATTAAGTCTTCATTATCTTTCAAAAACATTAAGTCAGTCACCACCTGTACTTCTCATAAGAACTCAAACATTGTCACTTTGTACTTAAGTGAGTGTGTAATACTGTTCAAGGGTGTAATTCTTCCATTTGGATGGCTGGCAGTTAGTTAATATAGATAGTAACATGGAAAAGCCTAGTAGGCATGAGAAGGCGAGAGGACTTTTGTAAATGTCAAATTTAGACTGTAAGGCCGAGGCTTTTTTCTGGAACTGGACTTGAATGTCACAAAAGAAAGAAAGAAAAAAAACACATATTATTTGAGATGTAGAATCTTCATTGAAAGGCAAGTGTTTTTTTTTTTTAACATTGGTTAACACAGTCAAAAGAGGAGGACGAAACAGCTACAGATAAGAAAGTCATAATTCAATGAAAAACATGTTACAATTTAGCTTAAGCCAATTATTTCTATGCTTAATCAACACCCCCCTGCACCTCCTCGTCCTCTTTTTTCTTTCATTTAATTATGATACAGTAAATGCATACATGAAAATAATATTTATAGTATTTAACAATTTATAGTATTTAACAATGTGAATTTCACTTTCAATTTTTTGCTATTTAATCTTCCATATCTTTTGTTTCTAATTAATTTATCATTACCTCCTCAAATATTATCAGTATTTTCTGCACCTTAACAAAACCTTTTCTTTTTTAAAATATTCAAAGCATAAACTGAGATCAAAGTAAAGTGCAGGTGATAAAGTGGCATTTATATGCAAAACAACAATGTCCCTAGATTACACTGATGTTTACAACATATAAATCACATTTTCCAGAGATGAATTTAATCAAATCCACACCCTACGTCATATTATTTAAATAAATGGGATTATTTATCTATAACAACATCTTTTTTCAGGGGTGGCTGTTTGGTAGGATAGTGGGGATGAAAAGGCAGACATACATAAATTACCATCCACTTTGGTAACAGCAGCAACAAGTTCGGACTGAAAATTGGCTCTGCAGAGATTCTATCCCCCGGATGAGTTCAAGAAATCACACACAACATTGCCCAAATGCTCGAGCAATTCCTTCCCCTCAGGCCTGTGTAAATAGACAAATATGAATGATGATAAAACAAATGGATTTGTGCAGAAGAAAATAGAGAGCTTCTGCAGCTGAGCAGCCCTTGATAACTTGTTGTTGCTGGCACGATCTGGGTTAAGACTCTGAGTGACAGGGGTGAGGCAGAAAGAGGGAGGCGAGGTGGCTGAGGGACAGAAGCAAAGACAGAAAGGGAGACAGACTGCGAAAGAGAGAAAGAAAGAAGGGATGAGGAAAGGACTGTCAGGGAAATGAAAGTCCGCTGTAAACAAGTGCCGAGCTGTCAGAGCAGGAGAGGACTTGATTACAGCATGCCACGATACTATGTATCTCACCCCACAAGGGGCCCCTAACTAGACCTTTCGTATTTCGCACACTTTCCCTTTCCCTTTATTTCTCTCTTAGTCTTCATCCGATCATCACATCTCTCTCCTGTCTCCTACATTCCTTCCTCTGTCTCATCATTCCTCCTGCGTTTTTGTTCACGCCTCTCTTACTCAGCTTCCCTCCATCTCTTAACACCTGCTTTTCACAAGCCTGTCTTTGTTTTTTTATTTTTATTTTTTCTCCCCATCTGCACGACAACTAAACTGCCACGTAATGACAGTTGAGTGAAGCTCGTGAGGGTATTTAGCTGAGAAGTCAACCACAGGTTTAGAATACACTCAGGGAGTCAGTTAGCCTGTCAGATTATTAGTAGACGGTGCTTTCAAGCACAGTGTTTGCTCTTTTCTTTGTCTGTTTGGCTGTGTGTGCTCCTACTGAGTGCTGCTCAGTGGTTGGTGTTTTGCAGCCCAGCATCCTGAAGAATTACATCAATATTGGACAATTCTGCACATCACGACTTCCAACCAATGCCAACATTCAGTGCCAGTGTAGGAAGTATTGTGCCTTCAGCAAGTCCTCCAAACAGAATGACAAATGACTCTGTTCATCCATGGCCTTTAAAGAAGAAGAACTTTACTGATACCTTAATGTTCATTCAAGTTTTACATATATAGGCCCGAAATACAACCACACACACAAAGGCTTCATAGACATGCAAATGTCAAGAGATAGTGGAGCAAAGTCCCTTTGGACTGAGCTATTGTCACCCCTAAAATGACATATAGGAGTGTATTCTGTTTTGATGCACCCATTAGCAGGACGACACCTAAACCGTTTACTGATGAAAAATGATATGAAACAAATAAATCTGTTTTATGATGTGACAACAAGATGGTTAAGGTTTGGCTAGGTTTAGGGAAAGATCATGGGTTGTGTTTGGGTTACTTCATGTATAACTGCAAACAAAAAACTGACACTCACTGTTGGCTGGAAATAGGAAAGGAACAACAGTCTCCCATTTTAAAGTGAGATTAATCTGTCGGAGACTCATCATAGACCTCAAGTTAAAATTCACCCAGAACACCCAGTTTCGATGCGTACTATAGAAAATGTGAATTTCTTGTTCAGCAGCACGGCTGAAGAAATAAAAATGTCAGAAATTCAAGGAAAACTTTTATATTTAAATTCTTGGCTGAGGTCAAGAAATAAAAAGAGTGTCAGGAGGGAGTGTGGGTGCAATACAGGCTGATGGAAACAGATTGTTCTGATACACTTTGACATTTCATTGTCTGTTTCTGCATCTGCTGCAGCTAAAGCATTCATATAATGCTGGCGTTCACTTCCATGTGCCTCCACTCCACCTGCAAGTCCAAGAAATTCAGAATAAAAGGAGCTGAGGTGTTGGGGGTGTATGTGAGGGCAGCGTGCCTGGTTTAAGTGTAGATGAGGGGCACTGTTGCATGTCACCTCCGCCTCTCTATCATCACAGCAGCTGATAAAAACACCACAGGGTGTAATTAATTCATAAAACACACACACACACAAACACACACACACACACAGACCAACATTGAATCTTAAGTGGAAATGTCATCTTGTGGCAAAGATAGTCAAGTGATCATTTAAGCTTGCCACATGTCGGACATGAAGGACAGTTGAGCCAAACGTTGCCTGATTTAAGAGTCGCTCAGTGGCAATTTCAGCTTCATTTTTTCTAGTAATCAGTTCTGTTGGGTTTGATGATACCATAGTCACCAAGGGCCTTTCAAATGTTGTTTCTCCTTTACACTAGGAAGGCAACGGTGATGTGAGGAGATTGCAGTGCAGCAATTACACCACTAGATAGTACCACTAGCACTGGACAGCATGGCTAATGCCAGAGATTGTTAGGAATTGTATCTTTTTTTATGTACTTGAATAAATCAAATAATAAAATGTGTTTCTTGTCTGAACCCACTTTCAAAAGAAAAGAAAAGAAAAAAAAAGCTGAGCATAAAAAAGCCATCTATCCATTTTCCATTACAACTTAACAACTGAACATTCATGCTCACATTCACACCTACGGGCAATTGAGAAACATCAATTAACCCCATTATGTGCATGTCTTTGGACTGTGGGTCGGAGTACCCAAAGAGACCCTACGCAAACATGGAGAGAACATGCAAACTCTATGCCCCAGCTGGCTGGGGCATTCGAAACCAGGAACCTTCTTGCTGTGAGGCAACAGTGCAAACAACTTCACCCTAAACAAAGTCATGATTCTCCTTAAAAACTGGAGATTGTGTATGTATATGAAGGGAGTAGGACCAGATGAATAAAAAATTGGTCTAATGGGTGAATAAAAAAAAGCTACTGACAGACATATGAAAACCTCCCATGAGCCACTAGCATGCACTTTTGAGATAGCTCCTAGCTTGTCTTGACTTCTGTCAAATAGTGACTTCATGAGGTAAAAATAACAAACTTAATTCTGCACTGCACATTAGATCTGCTTTCAGTACTGCAACTGCTTGAGTCATTACAGTATTTTGTATTTTAGATTCCATCCATCTATACATCCATCTACATAGTGTTGCTACTGCTTTTAAGCAGTTACACATATCCACCACTGTCATATCTGATGACAGAAGAGCTGGAAGAGCCAAAATCACTATCTACAAACACGTTTTTCGAAAGAGATCTGCTTAAA
The DNA here is from genome assembly GCA_036365135.1 of Miichthys miiuy. Lineage (NCBI taxonomy): Eukaryota > Metazoa > Chordata > Actinopteri > Sciaenidae > Miichthys > Miichthys miiuy. The sequence continues at coordinate 21,116,268 of CM071617.1, forward strand.
GCGAGTAACTGTGTGCCCCACTGGCATGTTTCCCACCCTCCTGTGTGTATAACTTTTGGGGTTTTGCTAAAATTTCAAAGCTGACTTCTTTCCAGACAGATAGCTCTGTGTTTTCCCAGTGTGCCCTGTTTGAGGCGGGCTGTTAGAGAGCCTACAGCTGTAATGAATCAGCACAAAGCAGCCGCCAAAACTCCCGGTAATGACAAATTATGCCTTCCTCATTTAGTTTGTTTCCTGCCAGTGTATCCCAGTGGGTTACCTTTCTCGGGGGAGACTGATGCGAGGTTGTTTGGGACAGCGTTTGCTCAGGGTGAACAGTTTCCTCACGATCTTCTGGGCTTTGCCTAAAACCAGGACAGCGCTGGACTCCAGCTGGGCGTAGCGCTTCTGGAGAGACAAGTCGGCTGACCAGAACTTGGCGATCATGGACACGTTCAAGAACCGGTCAGTGGGCAAGCGCTTCAGAAAGGCTTTGAATTCATCTGCAGGGAGAACAGCAGAGACAGGGAGGAGGGCAGAAGTGGAGAAAGAGAAAAGAGAACAAAATTAGACTCAAGTAATTTATATGTTAACACCCTTTTGGAGTACTGCAAAAACCTATTTACCACAGTCTATTTTACTCCTAGTGGCATAGATAATGAGAGAGAAGCTGGGGGGAGTTTCATGTGTCATTAAAATACAAAAAAAAGCTGTTATATTTTAATGAATTGCCATTATGGAGTAAACACCTGTGCTTCAATCTGCAGTTAGACTCATTCACCTCATTATTAGAAGCTCAGAGTAGCCTCATTTGCAACATTGTCACTTGGAAATAAGAGTTACATGGCGACTGACAGCACGGTGTCACGTACAGATGGGCGCTTTCATTTATGTTGTAATTCTTTCCTTAAAAGCTACACAAGTTAAGGAGACAATCCATAATCACAAGCCAAACTGAGCGATAAAAGCATGGGGCGATCTTCTTCCGTCTGTGGTGCTCTCTTCTAAAATGCAAATGCTCAAAGAAACTGCTATGGATGTCATTCACAGGTAATGCTGCAGCTGTCACAGCAAGTTAGTGTCACAACCAAACAACACAGAAGGTAAAGAAATCTAAATCTTCACACACACCGAAAATCACATCTCTGTCACTCGCAACATGTCAGTCAAAGCCATTAAAGCATTTGAATCAGTCTTATTCGTAACGGCAGTAAACATGGACATAGATTCAATACAAAACTGTCGATGAAACACAGTTGAAACTGTAAAGTCTGAGATGGATGTCTCCACAGGTCAGAGCCAGAAAAATCCCCAATGATTCATCACCTTTACATTGAATTAACATGCTAAAAGGGCACTCACCTGGACAAATGTCCATATCTTTCAAACGCCCAGTAACTTCCTGTTATACATCTGTAGTGAAGATAACCCTGATGATTTCATCAGAAAGTGCCCTCTATTATGAGGTGTTTTGACACGTCGAGAAACATTCCCATGATGATGGAGTGCTCTTTAACACTTTAACCAGACATTTTGTGAACATGTTCATCCCCATGTGTCGCACCAGGAGCTCGTAATTATCAACTTTGAGATGTGATAATAAGTCCTCTTCCACCCCATTAATAAAGAATTGAAAGTTTAGAGGGCTAGACAGTATAAGTTCTTGCAGCAATTTTGGGGTTGATACTGATTTAGTGCAAAATGTAATGCTTTGACCAAGACCTTGAGGACCACCATGGACAAATGTGACTGGGTGTCAAAAACCTTTGACATTTGCATTTGTAGATTACTGTACCGTTGCTGAAGGATGAGTACTTCTCTTCTGTAAATTGCTTAGAAACCTCTGATACACAAAGGAAAGCCATTCATCCTCTGAATACCCAAGGTGTCTAGTTTGTGGTTGTACAGATCAATGAGGCTGTGATTCTCCCCAAAGGTCACAAGTCATTTTATACAGTGAGCTCAATGAAAAGGCTGCCTAACATCATCACACATGAATACAACTAGGCACACTGAATCCACAAGAGTCAGCTTTACAGTCATTGACATGACATTCAATACTGTTTAGTATGCAGAAATATTCAAATACCGATTTATACTGCATACAAATAAAACGCTAGGTTCTTTCCCAAAACTGAATAGGACTGACATGAAGGGCTCTGTAAAGAGGAGACTTGTTGGTACCCATTTTTTATTAGATATGTTGAGGGACCAACTCTATTAAACATGACCATGCCAGTCTTTATATTGACGAAATTTAGCTGAACCTTGGAGTGTGAGCATCTTAGCACATGTTTCATTTTACTAGTAAAGTCAGCTAACAGACTAAGTAATGTCAGTTACAGCACCATATAGTGTGTATATGTGTAAAATTTGGTAACATTAGCTACTGGTCATAGCAGAGCAAGTGAGGCTGTAGCAGCAAAAAAAAAACCCTGAATGGAGCGAGGGTGTGTTTTATTGCTTATGAATTCAACTTCTTATTTGTGTCATCTTTCTAAACTTTGAAATCATTCTGAGAGCAGATTGCTGTCCTGCTGGTGTTTCTGGTTGAAACATGGTGAATATGAACAAGAAAAAGGTACTTTGAGATTTCATTTAATTTTTCCCACTTAAGACCAAATATGCATCTGTAAAGTACTTTTATTTAATAGTATATATTATGTAAGCTTTCACTTTTATTACAAGTGGAAACTCCTCAGGTTTTAGATGTAAGAGTGCCGAGCTGTAATTTAAGTAAATGTGTCTGTGACTTCGCTGGCCTCAAGCTGCACTGAATGAAATTTCGGAAACAGCTTTCCCTGATGGGCACCTTCAGAACACCATCCACTTTGTTGTATTAGACACATGGACATAAACTGTCTGAGCCAAACTGAACAGAGAAATTCAAATCAAATGATTACAATTTCAGTCTGTGTATGTGTATGTGGAATCTCCAACATACAAAGACTGGGCACTGTTGGAGTAAATTACACTGAGAATAATGTCGGCACAGGAGACTCAGCTCATACTCTGTGTTGGGTTTGCCAAGAGCGTTCCGGTTCTGAGATCACTGTAGTTCCATTATGAACCAGTGGGCAAATATTATGCCAGTATGAAGCCTCTGGGAAACTTGAACCTATTATTTCTTTTTCTCCCAAAGCCAGCTAAGTGAGACCTTCTAGGATTGTTCTGGGTCTGCTGGAGAATCATATTCCCATGTGCTGTTGTTGGCAGAGAGACAGCGAGGAAATCTGCAGCCAAGCCGACCTGAGCTGAGGAGAACTGATGAGACTCAAGCCTATTACAGTGCTCAGTGATCCCAGATGACACAACGGTCTGTCTCTTTCCATGCCTCTCTTTCAGTATGTCTGCCTCTTTCCCTCGGTGTGATCGTTCTCTTCCGGACCGGCGAGTCGGGGTTTTCTCTTTCTCTCTCTCTCTCTCGAGGTTTCTGTCTTCCTGTCTGTCTGTTTCTGCATCTCTTGTTACTCCCACCTCCCTCGTCTCTGTCTGCAGCCTCACTTTCTCCTCCTAGCAGTGCTGACATGAGGTTGAATTAGCAGAGAAACATTACTTTGTTTTTGCTGGATACACTCTTCAGCTGGTCTGTTTTTAGTGTTTCACGTCACCTCCACTGATCTTCACAAAGCACTGAAGGCTACACTGAGCTGAATGTTTGAAGGATAAATGAGGCACCATATTGATGGTCAAACATTCCACTGCTACACAAACTACTAACACTTGACCAGTGATATTAAACTGAATGCAGCACCATGTCAATTCAATGATATTTTCAATAAAATTTGATAATGTCATGAAGTTTAAAATTAATTGAATGTGACACAAAGTTTCTTTAATTATTGGGAAACTGTAATAAGATTTAACTTGCTGGCTGATTTGGCAATGCCTGTGGTTGCTACTGGTGACTAAACTGGATGGTAGTTGGTCCCAGATCAAAAATTATAAATATGTATGAACCACTGGGGCCAAGCTTTAGGTTTATTTAATTTATATAGCACTTTAAAAGCAAACAGTGTTTTTTCTAGCAGTAAATAAATGAATATTAAAATATTAAAATAAAAAATACAGTTTAAATACAGTTAAAAGCCAGAGAAAAGTCATCAACAGACTCAGACTCCCTAATGGCCCCCGGGAGGTTTTTTCAAGGCTGAGACGCTGCTATCGAACACACCCTATCCCTGGCCTTTTCTTTGACTGAGGCACAGCCAGTGTGAGGTGGACCAGAACACACACACTGAGAAGCTGTCCTAAATAGCTAAATAGCTTAGAAACAATAAAAGAAGGAAGTTGTTGCTGTTGCCTGAAGGAGGTACAGAGCGGAGCTAAACAGGGTCTCTTCCTGTTGCTGTGATGATGGTTCTGGCTGCAGCTAATGCTCTGACTGTGACTAGCAGTGCCTCTTATGATTTCTAATGCTGTGACATTATGTTTTTTTAATGGGTTGTGCAGTTGCAGTGAACTGAGACTGCTGAGTTGGTGGAGTATTGTGGTGAGAAGGTATTCTCAAGCTCCTGTCATGTAACACATCTATACATCTCTACAATGCTTTCCTGACCAGTGTGAGTGCTGTAAAGCCAGACACAACCACACAACCATAGCTATAGTCACAGAAGTAGAGTGTACCTCGAGTTTATAACTAGTCAAGAGCATTCATAAGATACTTAAAGTTATAATTCATAAGTCACATCTATAATGCTTTATAACGGTTGATATAGTGCATCAGAAAGCAATATGTATGTATATGAATGTAGTCATAAAGCAGTATGAACCATGAATGCCCCATAATGCAATATATATGTGATCTTCATAGAGAGTGTTACCAAGTATCTTATCTTCTTATCACAACATAACATAACTTTTATTAAGAAGCAGTTTTATTTCAACAATAGTAACAAACTACTGCTACCGACGCTCACTTTTATTAAAGGTCAGCTAGCATCAAATAAGTTATTTTTAAACAAACTCTATGACTGGTAGAACATCTGAACTTGACCTATAAATCTCCAAAAGCTTAAATATTATTGTTAATTATTATTGTCTAGAGGGAAACAAAACTTTATATGGCTTATACAAGGGGTTTCTGAACAGTCATGAAAGCGACTGGCAAATCTTCTCTGCTTATTCCATCGACTCTATTAATAATTTAGCCTTACGTACATGGAAACTTAGCTAGAATATAAAATAAGTGCATTTGATTTTGTGCATTTAACACTGCTCAGGAGCATAGCACAAGTTGAGGACAGACTTGAGTATCGTTTTAAAGGCCAACCATGAGATCTCTTCCAAACCCCTCACAGAATGTCACTATTTATTGTTCATTTCAGTAAATGTTGAAACACAACCTGTTCTCCACAGCTACTTTTGTCTGACAGATTCCAATATGGTTACCAAGATGGCTCGTTACCTCATCTGAAACTGTCTCATAATGAGTTAGCTCATTAGATTATCCCATGTGATTTCTGTTTTAGTTAGTCTCACTGCGCAGTAAGATCAACGCCTCCATTTCGCCTCAACACTCCCTCCTTCCATCTGTCCTGCATCTTTCTTAATCTTCTTTTTCTCTCCATCAGTGATTAACACGGCGGATCATATCCACCTTTATACCTCATCCACCCAACTACCTCCCCCCTATTTCTTTATGTTTTCAAATCTTCCACTCTTTTCCTCAGTCTGCCTTTCACTCCCCCTTAGCCTCTCCCTCACTCTCCTCTAACACTCTTGGTAGTAATCATTAGCGCTGCCATCACGCTGAAGAAATTTGTCTGTCTGTTTTCCTCCCTTTTCCTGACATTTATGACTCCATGTCCAAAATTTATGAACAATTTGGCTCACTCAAAATCTATCAGATAAAGAGGCCGGGGGGGTTGTTTTCCATAATGGGTGACCGTGTGGCCCCGAAATCTCCATCTCTGCGCTGAGTTAGTGATTCATGACATCATCAAGCAGAAATGACAGTTAAGTGACTGGCTGGCTGAGGCCTGTTCATTGAACTCCCTACAAGGACATGGGATATTAAAAAGTCAGAGCTGAGATTTGAAGAGCTCAGACTGCTTTATTCAGTACGGGTGGAGTGTAGGAGAGTGGAGTCAATCAAACTCGAGGTGTTAAACTGCTTTCTGTTTTCAGCCAAGCTTCCAGTGCCGCGCTCTGCAGGACAACCATGGTCCAAATCTTTGGTCCAAAATGAAATCCAAGGACTGGATAGATTGCAATGAAACTTTGGATGCCAAAGGAGTATGACTTGACCTGACTTTTCAAGATGCCACATGACTACGTTGAATGACAAAGTTAGTAATCATGACTGGGGCAAGAAGGGAGTTTGGTGACTTTGATACAGAGTGTAAAGGTTACTTAGGGAGGTGGTCCAGCTTTAAAACTTTTGTTTCCCATTCACCATTTACCAACAGTTAATGATATTTTTAAAGCCTGATCATAGTCGGAATGTGATTGACTCACGACCTGTTCAGGGTGTTCTGGCAAATGTCTGCTGGGATTGGCTCCAGTCCCCCAATGACCCTCTAAAGGAAGGAAGTGAAAATAGCTTTTACAGTAGATGGACGAATGGACAGTCATTTTAGAAACGTAATATGTAATTGCTGTAACCTCAACAACATAAATTCTAATGTAGGCTAGTCGACTAAATAAATAAAATGAATGAATCAATGACTTTAAAATTCTCTTTTTTTCTGGATACTTTACATGCAGCCCACTTAAAGCAATGTTGTCCATTGGTCTGAAGAGTCTCTGAAGATCATAAGAGAGGAGGCTTCACTGAAGTTCATACGCTGTTGTGTTACCCCTAAATTCCACTGGACACGCCTCTGTGATGTCACAGCCGCAACCCTGTTTTGGTCATTTTTTCTTAGTTCATGGGCTTCTATCATGGGGCTACATAGTTAAATTGTTTACATTTTGTCTATTTTTACAATTGGAAGTCTCTAGAGAGTTTTATTTTGAAAACTGATCCATGGAATCACAGTCATGGTCTAAAATGGGTGCAATCAGCTCCAGTCGGAACACATTGCAGCCATGCCCGGTGGAAATAAGTGGATAGTGTTGTAATGTTTGCCTTCCTTTGTGGGGATAATGTAAATCTCCAGGTGTACATATTTGGTTCCTTGCCTTAAGTGTTTATAAATTTGTAGAATCTTATGATATTACAGCAACCATCTCTTTGATTCTGTAGGTTATTAACTACACATGTACCAATGCTTCTGTTCAGTATTTATTGTGAAAACTTTTCACTTAAACATCATCTTCTTTGGCAGTTTTACTTCTGTTTTGGCTTGGCCGTGTGTAATTAAAATATTCTGTCAAAACATGTACACAAATCAGTTCTAACCCTTACATTCTCACTGTCAGAGTGTCTCTGTCACAGCTGGAATTAGAATTGATGGGTTTACAGCTGCCTGTCATATAGCAATGAACACCAGTGTCTGGAACGTCTCCTTTCTCATAAGATGCCTTTTTTTTTCAATGCAGTGCCCCTGTCTGTCAGTTACATCTTAGTGAAGATCCTCTCATTAAATCCCACATGATTTCTCGCAACAACAACTTCAATAATCATCCTCCTTCCTCTGTGCCTTTAATTCAGCTGCAAACATGACAGACAATAAGGTTGGAGTTGGGATGTCTTCAGGCGATTGCAGCAGCGCTCTTCTTTTTTTATTCTGCGGTGATGCCGGCTGGGAGAGACGGAGCGGAAAACAGAGGGTCCAGAGCTGTTGAGTAAGCTGCTATCTCCATCACTTCAAAGTGTCTGTACCACATTAAAAGCGCCATCCATCATACATCGCTGAGTGCTCACACAACAGTTAGGGAGGAGTTTATGTTTGGCAGTCTCTATGGATCGTCTGTATTAAAAACTCAAGTTCAATTACCGTTTAAAGAAAGATCTGTCACTGCTGAGTGGATTGATTGATCTCTTAAAACACTGGCTCCATACTTTAAAACCCTTTACCTACTTAGAACATAAATCCTTTAAGTAAAGGTGAAAACTCTGATTATATATATATATATATATATATATATATATATATATATATATATATATATATATATATATATATATATAGTGATGGGAATATTACACCAAAACACGAGCAAAGAAATCATCTACGTTAGGTGTTAAAAGCAGGTATTGTATCGTATTGTATTGTAAGTGTTGTATCCTCAGGGTGGGTAATGCTGATTCTGAGTATCTAGACGCCTATGGAAACAACATTATGTTCTGCAATGTGTTATGTTATACAGAGTGATCTACAAAGTGGTTTTTGGTCACGCATTTATATCTGTAAATAAAAGTTAAAAAAAGATCAAGTGGAAAAAGGGGGGGGGGAACAGAAAACTGGTCTTTTTCATGCAGTAAGTGCAGTAGTGAGTGATTTATCAAGGTGGACTCTAATTACATTTGCTGCTTAATAAAGTAAGCTTTTTGTTTTCAGATTAGCTCATAATCCCCTAAAGGCTTGCAGTTTTTTCCAGAGACATCTTCAATAATTAGTCAAAATCCTTAATAAAGACAAGAGCGTTGCCTGCATTTAACTTGAGCTGAACTCATAAATCCATAAGCAACTATACGCTAATCTATTTATTATTAACAGAGTAATTAAAGTTGTATTTATCTCTGCAGATAAAGGCATTTGGGCTTTGGAAGTCTTAAAAACATAAAACATCATAAAACATACAGCTCAGTTTTATCCTGTACGTGACAAAAAAAGAACATGATTTACTGATCCTCTCAGGACATTTTACTAATATTATACAGTAGCTCAAATAATACAGGAAGTGACTTCTTGGAATGATGAAATCATGATTTTTGTTTCTTCTTCATTCATTGCACTTTCACTCATACTTTGTTTGAAACATCACATTTGAAATCCCAGCAGTTACACTGTATAAACTTTCTTGCCTCTCCATCAGCGTTGCCTCAGAAACGGACCTGAATGACTCTTTTTCAGTCATAGATCAAGTGGTGACCTGAATTTGAGTATCATATTTTTAGAACACCATGCTCCAAATGGAAAATATGGTCAGTGCGTTTATGTAGAGAACATTAATGGAAGTTGATCGAGCTGTTTGGACGGAGGAAAAAGCTTCCCCCTTTACAGCATATGCAGTTAAGATGACTGCACAGTTATATTGATTCATATTGCATTATAAATACAGAAAAACATGATTTAAGCACACCAGGTTAACTATATATATGTATTTTGTTTAATATCTTTGTCCATTCTAACTCTGATTCACACAGTAGCATTAGTCTGTTTGTACTATTCAAGGCTGCAAACCATTCAGTGTGCTCCAGCCTTCCTCTCTTCCTTTTGTTTGCTGTTCGTGATCTGAGAGGAACCGTTTTTAATATTTATAGGTAACTCCACAAATGCAAAAAGCTGTTTTACATCACAGTTAGTGTAGGAAATGTACACAAATTGATGCTTTTTAAAATGTGTTTTAAACAGACTTGAACACACTTGTTGCAGTCCTTTTTTGCTGACCACAACATGAACTTTACATCCAAATCATCCAGCCATAGTGTTTCTTTTTTATAATAACATTCAAAATTTTGGGCTTGTGCAGGATATTTTATTATTACACATCCAAATACTTAAAGGTCAAGTGAAGTCACTGTTAAGCTCAAAGTCAAGCTGAGGGCCCTTTTTTGATTCAGTCATGTTTAAACTTCTCAGATCTCGACTTGAGTCTGTGAGGGCACATCAATAAGCTTCATAGTAAGAATGAGAATAGTTGAGAGAAAAATAACTGTGGGTGTGAAGTCAAGAAAGAAGTGAGCTACCTAGGCCTCCTCATCTCTGCTTTGGACTTCGACTACATTAGCCTCTCATAGCATAACACACCCAAACTTAGGACCCAACTGTCAGCATTTGGGTTTCGTTGGGTTGGTTGTGGGTAAATGCAGGCACCGGATTTTGACCAGGAAGAAGAACACAAGGAATAAACCGGACAATATGTTTTGTTCTGCTGCATCAGTTTGGATTTTTAGTACTTAGTACTCTTTTAATCTGCCTATGTAGAATTTTCAATATTTCTGACACCTCAAAGTGTAACAAAATGCACTTCAGCAAACAGCACACACACAGCCAGTGATAAAAGCTGGAGGAAACTGAACAATTCAATTGTATAATCACAGAAAAACAGTTACTTGCACAATAACTTTAGCTCCCTGAGTAATACGAATGGTCTTCTCTTAGTTTCTGTCCTGCTACGTCATTCCCCCGATGAGCCAACAGGTCATCATGTGCTAACAGCTCTCATTCAAATTCTTCACCCGAATCATTAAACTCCATCTTTCAGTGGAATACAAACAGACCAAATGACAGCCCAATTCCCTCCATGTCAGGCTCTGCTCTGGGGGAGGTCTGGCTTCTCTGAGCTGAGGAATTGTAAGTTTGTGCCACTAAAACCCACAAAAGACAACCTACTTTTCACAGGCGGGCATCAGCTGAATGAAAGTGTAGCTTGTCTCAGTGAAGCCTGACATGCTATCACGAACACAAATCCAAACATATGTGGTAGATTTACACTCAGCATCTCAAACACATCCCCTGGCCTTCCTTCTTGCCTAAGTGAGAAATGGGAAATCATTTCTGTTGAAACCAATATGTGCACAGGCACAGCACGTCTGGGAAGTAATACTATCAGGGTGTGCTCTTATTGGACTCTAGTGGGTGATCGTAACATGAGAAAAAAAGGCTTCTGTCTCGTACCTTCAGCCTCCACCAAGCCATAAAGAAGATCAATCTCAACTAGAATAACCATTTTCCTTCTTTTTCAAGGTTGTTCAAGAGGCATAAAAGCCTTCTTTTGACTTACAAGGCAAAGACACACAGAGAGAAACATAAAAATAGTTAAAGAGAGGAGGTATGAAGGCAGACAAAGCCCGTTACGGCTTGTCTTTGTCGAGAGATGACTTGTCTATATATGTTAGTGCAAATGTTACTTTCTTTATGCAAGTTATGCATCATAAAAGTCATAAAAGCACTATTAACATTCAACCTTTCTTCCAAAGAGCTAAGAGGTGTTATTATTCTGGTCCCTGCGAAGTGTCACTAGGTTAATACTGTGAACACATTGAACATGAAGCTCAACGGAAGCATCCAAGACCCTTCAGAATGGAATAAAACAGAGGCTGACAGGCACTACAGTACATTCAATATCTACACTGACTGTCAGGCTTATTTCACCATCTCAACTTGATTATGCAAATCTGTGTAGTGCCTGAGATAATTATTGTCAGTGAGTGTGCAAATCTTTGTGGATTTGCTTGTGTTCTGACTTCATGCATATGTTTGGCTAAGGTTTAGAAGGGTTCAGAATTTACATTGATTTAAATGTAAAAAAAAAAAAGTAGCAGGGACATTCATTTCAATTCAGTTTGTTTTGATTTTTGATCTATTGTACTTTTTACCACATCACCAGTTACACATGTAGCACTGCAGATAGAAGCTCTGTCTGCACTGGTTGTGAAAAAGGGACAATAGATAACTTATCAAGTTTTCCAGGATTAGAGCAGGCTGTTCAAACTCCCACATGCCCAAGTCATCAAACCCTGGAGAATGTCAGTGGCCCTACACTTCAAACTATGACACTGTAGAAACCGCTCTAGCATAATTTCTACAGTAATGTTTAGCTGTGCCATCAGTCAGGTGACGTATTATAAAGAGCAAGAAAGTCTGTATATGGAGGAGTTGGAGTGGATGGATCAGTCCAACAAACAGGGCATGCACCCAGGAGATCATTGTTCACGTCCTGTGTGAAATTGAAAGTCCACATTAACTTATTTTAACCCAAACCAAGTAGTTTTTGTGCTTAAACCTAACCAAACTGTGAGCGTTAAAGCTAATCAAATACTTTGAAAGTGTAACTGGACGTTACTGGGCATGCAAAACTAATACTAAGAAGATACCTACGGCATCAGTGAAGAGTTGGATCACTGACCAAGTGCCATTTTTGATGACTCAGTGAGAACGTTTGTAAGTAGGGAAAGTTAGAAATAATCAAAGATCACACAGGAGACCTATGTGAAATGTTACTATGACTGCATTATAATTGAATTGTGCAAATGAACTTATGGTATGATTTGGTGCTGCATAAATAAAAGTTAATTGAATTCAGGTAAAATTGGAAGCCAAGTTAGAGTCATGATTAAGAGCTATTGGGAGATGAATATGTGAATGAATTTTATTAGAGACTGTTAATTATAGAGTAAAACACTGTAATATTGAATTATATATATTTTACAGTCTTTTACTGTCATGGTTTGGCAGTTTTTCACAGTAAAATCTACAGACATATTAAAATAAGGAATAAAACGACAACCTTAAATGTAAAATCAACAGAACTAATATCCTTTTACCGTAATATTAGAAAAAGTTATACCGTATTTATTATGGTAAAATTCTGGCAACCCAGCTGCCAGTTTTTTTTACGTAAAAGCAACGTGTTTTTTTTGTTTTTGTTTTTTTACAGTGGAAATACAGAACTGAAATACATATACATATGTACATATATATACAATATCTGACTAACTTTTATAGACAATCAAATGCAGTGTTGCAAATATTGGGTGTAAAGTAGATAAAGCCTGATAACGAGTCACTGTATGTCACTAAATTGGGTATTGAGCTAGTTTACATGTGTGCCATAATCATGTATGAATTTATGCAGTACATCTAGATGTAGAACAGTAGAACAGCAGACCCACTCCACGCCTAATGATGCTGCTACTCATTAAACTACTGATCTGCTTGTCACATTCTGCCTCTCCCTCTCTCCTCCACTTCCTGCCCACCAGATGCCCTCTGACTTTGTCCCAGTCACCTCACTCCCACATCCAGCCTGACATTAGCCCCTTTCCCTCCAGTCCTAGTCACTTAACCTTTCCCTGCCCACTCACTCACCTGCTTACCATTTCCACCAGTCAGCCCGGTAGCACACACACCGTTCATTTCCACTAGTACTCTGCCAATTTGTCAAAGTTGCTCTGTACTTTTGCTTCCAAGCCACCAGAACCTGAATCTGAACTGTACCCTCACCCTGTACCTGAACCCGCCTGTCTACCTGCTTGGCTGCCTGCAAGTCTGTTCATAACTTCACTGTGGCAATAAATCAGTGAATTATACCAGTCTGTCTGCATTGTCTGTATTTGGGTCCTATCCCCATTGCCTCACTGACTGTGACATTGTTATTCCTAGCCTTTTCTAGTTTAAGTTACTTATTTAGCATTGCATGCTTGTTGTTAGCTTTTTCACCTCCACAACTCACCGATTATTAAGTTTTGTAATGATGACATATTATTCTGTCTTTCACAAGAAAAACTATGACAAAGTTTCTTTTTCCCACTGTGGAAATTCTCATTTGTATAGCATACTCTGAGCTTTCCTCACCAGTTGGAGCCACTTATCTGTAAGACAAAGTGAAAATTGATGTGTGGCAGTAAGACACATAACATACAGAACATTCAGTTCAGTTGAACCAGGCACAGGAGGCTTCAGGCCTCCAGTAACCTACTTCTTGTCTGGACTGGAGTAAAATTGCCACTCTTCCTCCTCACTGTGGTACTGTGTTATTCTCCAGGTCAAATTTGGCTGACCCTAGCTGAACCAAACACCTTAGGATTACACCATGCCTTTAGCATAGCATAGCTCCTGCCAAGAGATCCAGAGTGGATAATAGATTTAGGCAAATGTTGAGGGGGGCTGTCATTTATATCCAGCAAGCTATTTTCAAGCCGCTCCCACCTCAGGGAAAAACCTTTCACTCAATTTTCTTTTTTTTCCCACTCGAAGGACTGACAGATCACATTTGCTCTTTTCACCAATGTTCTGCTTCACACTTGCACGGTTACACACATGTGGGAGCCGCAGCCTCGCGCTGGTCGCCGGCTGGGAGCTGCCCAGTAAAACCACAGTTCTCTACTGCCAGTCTCTGAGCTGCTCCAGTGAAGCAACCTGAGGTTGTTCAAGGACATTTTAACAACAGCTGCTAAAGAATGGGAGAACATTATTGGTTCACTTCCCCTGACATGCACCATGATTGAGATATTGTCTGAAGATCTGACACTGTAGGGTATTATTGCCTGAAGATTGTAGGGTGTCACTGTGGGGAATAAATTGGAGGGTATTTGGATGAAGGATATGGGCACTCGCTGTCAGGCAGCACTGGCTTGTGTGTGTGTGTGTTGGTGAAGATAGGAACTAGGCTTTTCATTCATATATACTTAAATGTCACTACTGCAGAAGACACTGGTATTTGTAAAAGAGATGTCTTTTATGTATGAGAGGTTGACAGCGTTGTTAGAAAACACAATCAATCCCCATAAACAAACAAGAGCAATTTCAATGTTAAATGTGATTTTCACAGTGCAAACAAAGCCTGTGCAGTTCATCTATGATTTACCAAATGTGAAAAGGAAAATGAACACTATTGATGTGTGGGGCTGTGTACAGTGTTAGGCTCATTTCAAGAAATGTACTCGTCCCTATGCTTCAAAGTTCTTATGAGATTGTTTAACACTGGGGTCAGCAGTCTGTACTATCAAAACAGCCCAAAAACATCCTAGTCTTATGTATCTCAACTGCATACCACTGAGCAGACATATTGAAGGTGAAATTAAACAAATCTCTGTGAAATGGCTACACATTTATGCCTACAACAATGATGAATATATAAAACAGACTCGGTCAAAGCAACAGGGAAAGAGTGGAGAGAGGCTGGAGCTGGATTCCCATTGTTACGCCTCTATCCTGATTGGATCTGACTGAGAAACTATGGACATGCCATGGTAGTGACTTGTCAATCACAAGGTAACCACGCCCAAAAGCACATGCAAAATGTGAAGTGATGGGCTTGGTTAGGGGGTTTGGTGCCTTGCTCAACTAAGGTACCTCAGCAATGCCCAGGAAGTGAACTGGCCTCTCTTCAGCTAGCAGTCCACCCAGCATACTGTGGTCTGTGCTGGACTTAAAGCAGCCACCCTCCAGTTCCCCAAACCATGTCCCTACAGACCGAGCTAAATTTATTCTAATTGGGACCATAATTTACAAAATGAACGTCATGCTGTGTGGAAGGAAGGTTGAAACTAGCGACTGAGACCATAAACTAACAAGGAAACTGTTTACTGAGGTAATAAATCAAGCGAGAAGGCTCATTTTCTCATAAACTTACATACAATCAGACTTCTTTTTGTATCCAGTGGAGTCACCCCATGCTAACTATGGGAAAGAATACAAGTTATTGCATTGGTTTCACTTTTCAGACCCAGAAGCTTCGTCCACTAACTATACTGTCTATGTTACAACCAAGTGCAACAACATGAATACCTAGTAGGATGCATTATGTCAAGACTGTGAAAACATGCAAGTATAAGTTCAGAGAGCCAGGAGAAGCTAGAAAGGGGGTAAATGTGGTCTTTTAGAACAGGTACAATATAACTACGTTTGTTTCATAGCTGTGGTCAGGTGAGACACTGAGGCCTTTAGTCAAGTTACTCTCTACTAGAGTTGCACGATACCCACGGTACCCCGCGGTGCCAAATTGTAACGGTTCCTACTATACTAGAAATTCTACACGCTGGGTCCACCTGTCTGTTAGCTGATTGGCTGTTCGCGTGTTTCTGCCGGCAAGAACGAGCTCCATGAAGACAGCTCCGCTTCGATAGAAATTCGCATCAAAACAAACAACAAGCTAAAGTTCTGTCTCGCCCAGACGTGCACACGGCTTACAGTCGCAAACACGAGACAACACACTCACCATGGCAGAAGCACCGGGCCTGAGCGGCGAGTCTGCCGCGGTGTCGTCGTCAGTGGCACTCACATAATTATTTCAGTCTAATTCTTACTTTATCAGCATTATGTTTATCATGCACCGAACAACATTATAAGTAATTAATAAGTATTTATAACTTGTACAAATACAATGCAGTTTATAAAAATAATAATAATAAAAAAAGGCTGCAGTATCGTGATAATACCCGGAACCGTGATACTTATAGTATGGTATAGTATCATGGTTATTCATTTTGGTATCATGACAACTCTACTCTCTACTTCCTGTTACTCAGCCTATGTTTCTCCACATGCCTTTAAGCTTAAAGCTAACATCATTAAATATGTAAATAGAAAACAAGACAATGTGGTTGATCAAGCTTCTAGCCTACAGTTGGGTCAGGTACTGACTGAGCATCAACAGCTAGCTGAGCCCTAATGAATCAGACATGGCTCCATTCAGTCATGCCCTTAGTAAACAAACCCAGGTAATTGCCCAATGTGGCCAGTTAGCCAGCTAACAAGAGACAAAATGTAAAGAAGACAACTGTGGAGCCAAGTTAAGGGTTAACTAAATGTGAATAAGAGACGAAACTGATGCCAGCTGCTCCAAAAAACTTCTGTTTGGACAGAAAACAATCCAAACTCTGAAATGACATTATGTAATGTCATGTTACTATAATTTCAAGTGTCTACAAGCTGCCAGTGTTTTTCACTGGAGGGCTTGCAGAATGGTTCAATAGCTTCTGAAAACTCTCCCCCGACACTTTTTGCAATGCTGGAATTGGGGGGCTGTGTCCAACAATTTCTATAACTTTCTGACACCAGTGATCTGACATTCTCAATTGACTGAGATTAGTCAGCTGTGCAGAGGTGAGAAAAGAGCCATGGGTTTGAATTTCTCTCTCAAGCGCTCTCATTCTGTACGTTACACAACTATTTCTGTCACTCTTAATGCAACACGGAGAGCGAGCAAAGATGAGAGATGTGTTATGATTTTCATTACTCACTTCATCTATTTTACTTGCTGCCTCTTATTCCTATTTGCTTGTTTATGTTTGCTCCTTAATGGTCTTTATGGTTATTTCCTCATTCACAATCTGCCATCCTCAGCTAACAATACACGCTATTCAGTCAGGCATGCAACCATAGTCATCATTTAACATTTTTTACGACATGCAATGTGCATCAGTGAATTGCAATTATGTTATGTTCACCCAAAGGAATGTAGGGAATTTTCATTGTTACTATTTCAGCTGCAAGCAGGTTTAAAAAACACCCCGACCCATTTTACTGTAAGTCTACTTGGTTCCACTCGTCATCATGCGAGAAGGCCCGCAGCAGCCCATTAATAAAGGATAAATGGAGGACAGATGCATAACGGCAAACCTGTGCTTAACCAATGTAAAGCATTCCTTAACATGCACACCTCATACTTTAAGGGGAAGCCATTCCGAGGTCTGATGGCTGTGCCTAATAAGAGGGCATTAACCTTGAATACTCCCAAGGTCTCGGATAGCAAAAGGAACCCAGATGGGCCAGCGCTGCGTTTGTCTGCAGACAGATGGGTTTTAACGGTGCACGCGCTCAAGCTGCAAATGATCCCCAGTTATAGCAACGCTCTGTTTATGTTTTTACACCTTTTACATTATCACCAAGTTCCTTTATGTGTGAAAGTTATGAAGCCAAATGGATAAGTAGAAAGAAGAAAGGCCAGCATTTAGAGGAACACTGTTATGGAAATGATGCCACTTTACTTAAATATTTGGATTTTAAATTGTACTTAAAATGTTTAATATTTAAAAAACACATCATATATGTCCAATTAAAACAAGTAAACATCATATGAACTTAAGGGCGAGGCCAGAGAGAAATGACATGAAGCAAGCCTGGAATCAAATCTTGGCTGCGACGGTAAGGACTCAGTCCTTTGTATATGGGACGCTAGCTGTTGGGCTACATGGGGCGCTACCTGGTGAGCTACCAGTGTTTCCCTGGAGCATATACGTTGAGGGCAAGAGTCGTTCATTGGGCACCCAAAAAGCTGACTGCATGACATATTACCTGCTATTCTTCCTTGTAATTTAAATTAATTGTCATCCAGCCGGTTGGTCTACTACATTTTTCCACGCTGACATATGTAAAGTGGACGCCCAAAATATGAGTTATAATGACCATCTGCTCATCTAGTGCAGGGGTTCCCAAACTTTTCAGCCCGCGACCCCCAAAACAACGGTACCAGTGATTTGAGACCCCCACTATCCCCAGATGATTTGTCCTTGTTACATGTTGTAATGTTTAGCATGATGCTAATAGACCTCAGCTAATGTTGTTGTTGCTGCTAATGTCGTTATCTATCTGTCGTAATCACATCAGGCTTCAGAAGGGGCAAAGAAAATCCAAAGGCTTTTATTTTAAATGTATCTACTTTTTTTATATTTTGTTACAATTATGGCTAAAATATGCTATTTCTAAAGGTTTTTACATTTTATTTGATTTCTGAAAATCATCTTGCGATGACCCCCAGGGAGTCCCGACCCCCACTTTGGGAACCAGTGATCTAGTGCAACGAGTAGCTCAAATACTTTTACATCTAGCAGAGTGATTGGTACAAAATGTTCCTGTTTTGCCACTTCACATGCTTTCTTATATCATGTTTCAATTGTTTCTGATTTCTTATTAAAGTCAAGGTTTATCAGCAGTTAGTCATGTTTCCTTTTCTGTCATTTGTGTTTCAAGTGTTCTCTGAAGCACCGTCTTCCTGAACCGACAACCTGAAGAATAAGCTGATATGATTTTCTCCTCTTTCAGCCTCAAGAAAGCCATTTTGTTTTCGGTCCTTAGGAGCATTCACCTTGTGATTCTTACAAGCTGTGCTTTTAAATTACCATTTCTTTGAACGCAGGGTAAAATCTCGCTCTTGCTCTATCTTTACATTTTTCATCTATTTGATGTTTCTTTATTTCATCAGCCTCTGTTTCTTGATTTAAAAAAAAAAAAAGAAAAAAAAAGGCTTTTATAAAAATGTTCTGCTCTTGAGTCCACAAGAATCCCCAGCAACCTCACAGTCAAAGCCACTAATGCACACAGTTTGCTTCTTTCTTCTGTGGATACTTACACAACACACAATGCACACCCCCTCCCGTTAACATAAATCATCCTTTTTAGCCTTGATGGTTGATGTGATGACGATTGATGTGTTGATAGCCTGAATGTACACTTGTAATCCAGTCCATCTTCTGCTGGGATGCCAAATTTAGCCTCTATTTATTGATCAAAGTACGTTTATTTTCTGCAGCACCAGCCTAACCGGAGATGTCCTGTGGCAAGCGTGTCAGCAATTACAGGTGAAAACGTTTCTCTCCACAATGAAGAGCTTGTAGTGAGCTATAAATCTTTGTTCTCTCGGTACAGACACAATAAAGAAGTGTTCCAGCTTCTCCTGCAAAACGTCTGAGATGTTTGGGGCCCCCGGGCAAAGTAAAGCTAGGAGATGTTTGCAAGAGGCTTAGACTGTGCTGAGCTCTCTGTACTGAAGCAATGGGAATTACTTTGTTCCCTGCAGGGGCTGGAGGGTCGAGAGGAGCAGAGACAGATTAAAAGAGATTGGCTGAAAGAACGAGAGAGATAGAGATCGCTGTGAGGGATTTGGCAAGCGTCAGCATTGGTCACTTAGAAGCTAAACTTGTGCCCAAGAATTGAAATAGACTTTTCCACCCTCCTCCCACGCCTAACCTTTTACACAGAGGGAAATAATTAAAAATCCCAATGAAGAGCCCATTGTGAATTTATGAATAGCAAATTTGGTCCCAATTATCTCCGACCAATAAGATGTCACCGATGAGGTGAGTAATGAGGGGTTATAAATATCCGGTGTCATCTGGTGTGAAATGAAAGGTGATCATCTCATCATAATGTGCCTGCTGACTAACCTGACTGAGTTATTGGCTGATGTAAACAGATATAAACTGCTTCGTTAATGAAATCACAGCTTACTGAGTGACTGAGACATTAATTGTTCAAGCTGTCTTTGTAATCGGTTTGGCTCACGATGGAGGAGGACGTCTTTTGGGAAAGTCTGCTTCTCATGTTTGGGTTTACACACTGTGTCACTGCCGGCAGCAATTACCCCAAAAATCAGTACAATCTGACATGCACTGGGCAATAGTTGCATTCTGATGGGATGTGACGAAGAGGGAAATCAACAACAGTAGCACATGTTGCAGGTTTTCATTCTACAATTTTGAAATATTTTAACATATAATAGATGCAGTTCATACAGTTTAGCGTGTTCGGTTCAACAGTAACTGCACTGGGCACGGCTGTGACATATTCTGGCTACAGTGTGGTCATAGGCAACCCAGACGAGACTCTCTGCTCTGCTCTGCCAATAATACATTCTTGTGTCAGTCAGCACAGTGCACATCAATCAATTTTCAAAATAAAACACCATGTGCAGACTCCCAACTGTAAAAACAGACAAAAAGGGAAACTGTTTAACCATGAAACCTACTTACTCAGCACATAAACCACAGGAAAAAAAATGACTATATCTGAGGAAGAACAAAGTCAGGTGGGCAAAACACTTCCCTGAGCCTACGGCATGGATAACAGACCAAAACAGTGTTGCAGCCATGATGCTACACAGCCATGCCTGAGGTGAGGGCCAAGGCTCCCAAAATATAGCTCTGTGTTGGAGGATCTCAAAACTTCTTATTTACATTTAGCAACTCGCCTTTGAAGATTTATATTCAGGGGCTAATCCAGCTAGCATGCTTTAGCTAACAGGCAACAACCGACAACTGCCAAAGCTGTCCAGGTATTTTAATTAGACTGTATAAGGCTAATTGAACAAAAATTATTTGCATCAACCCAGGAAAGTTGCATATCAAACTAAATATCATGTAATGGTTTAGCACAGTTATTATGCATAAAAAAATCTATTGTACCTGAGTGTCATTATTTCATGTTTAAATAAACTAGACTAAAGTGATCTAGGACCTTAATCCTGAAATACTCCTGATAACACGATGAAAGCTTTGCACATTGTACACTACACAGTGTTCTACCCAGGTGAGTGTTTGCAGTTTAAGTCATGGATCCTTTAGCTGATGCAACCGAATCATAATCCTGCTGATGCAGATTATTTGGCATTAATCTTCAAAGCCAGGATCTAGAAACGTGAACACCACCTGTTTCTGTGCACAGGATGCCACATCTTGCTGTTGGCATTGGATAAATTGTATTTGTGCGAGCTGGACCCCTTTAACCGCATTTCATCAGACCAGATCTCCTGATGTAAAATATTACAGATACATTTTTATATCGAGACATGTTTAGGATATTTGCAATAAACATTCACATTGTGTGAGTGATGATCACAGACTGTCCAAGCGCTTATTTACCTCATATTCAAAAAGCTGGAAAATTCATTATGTGTCTTTTTGATTCAGAAAAAGAAATACTTTTCAAAGCAATTGAACATATTCATACAGTTACAGGCGCATTATCCAAAGGGCACCTTAACATGAGTTGCTTTGAGAGATCAGACTTTAAATCTGAGCTTCTGACCAAAGAACATCTGTTTAAAATGTGACTATGTGTAAGTCCTCCTGTCCTGCCTCTCAAAGTCTCTAAAAGTTCATTCCAGAAAAAGAGGCTGAACTTTACAAGGCCCCGGAAAAAAAAAAAAAAATTTAAAAAAAAGGCTGTCTTTGGCAGGAGAGGCTTCTTAATGAGCAGCTCATTAACTGGAAGGCCTGTCCGCCTGGTCGTATGCAGCTGTGACACACACTAACTAACACACACATGCACTCAGTTGCAAAAACACTTCCACGATTACACAAGGATGCACACACACACACACACTGTGATGACATTTCATAGGCTGTGTGTCTGTGGTCTAATTGAGCCTCCAGAGAATCTTGTTGGCACTTGGCACCAGAAAAGGTTCAGTCCAGCCAGTCAGGCCAGCAGATGGAAACACAGGACAGCTACAAAGAGGTGCAACACACTCTTTGCATTATGTACACTTTTCAAAAGAATTCACTGACTCAGCCAGCCAGCATCTCATCAGCTTAATTTGATCCGTCCATCTTCACCATTATTGAGAACAAAGTTATTCAAAGTGAGGCTCTTTGGAGTGTTTAGTCTGTCCAAGTCTGGTCCATAGTTAGTGCAGAACTTTTCCCGTATCGTGTCAGAACTAAACAAATTACACAGCCTGCACTCTCCTTTCAAACATCCTGCAGGATGAGGCTCATTGTGATTTTTCTGATGAATCATATTTTATTCCATATTTTTAATTCCACCGTGGAGTAAATAAATTCATCCTGCAGCACATGGTTAGATATGCAGAAACTGTATTTAGCCCTGCGTGTTCCATGAAAGATAAAATTCTCTCTAGGTGTGCTGCTGTTAGTGAAATTTAGTGTCATTAATACACAGCAGTCAAGAGGGCAGCAATCAGCAAAAACCCAAAGTCTCTCTCCCAAAGTCCATTTTCATGTCCTTAGTCTAGCTAACGTTCAGGAGGTCATTGCCGTCTCGGCACCAGCTGGTCAGGTTATCTACTCTCTTCATATCCAGCAGGCATTCATTTACAGTTGTGTTTCTGGCCATCTTTTAGCTCTTTTAGTCTCCACCAATTCCAACCAAATGTATCTGGTGCCAATTGCAGTTTTATGTGCACATTCAATGTTCAAGGCTTCTATTGTGGTGTTAGATTCTCAAAATCCAAACAGTAAAATCATTTATATTGCTTTTTACATAACTATAACTGTTATAATAATAGAATCCCCTGTCAGCTGTGTTTGCAGTTTGTCTTTACTCCCTTACTAAATCCTTAATTTGCTCGTTCAGTGTCCCTGGACAACATGAAACAACCTCCCTTGTTAAGATGGAAGTGCGTGTTTACTGTTTAACGAGCTCATGATAAACTCTCGTGGGTTCAAATCTGTGCCTGCTTCACTGTAGTATGAGAGATTTCAGCAAACCGCCATCATCATCTTAAGTCCCCAACTGCAGCGGTTACCTGGTAAATGATGTATCCCCACAGCACCTCTGTACCACCATCTTAGTTACGCTTCACGGAGGTCGTCTCCAGGAAGTGAGGCGATAAGAGAGTGTTTATTACACCGGCCGACCCCCTCCCCAGAGGAAAGGATGACACCTCCTCCTTCTGGTCTTATCACTATGTTCAGGAAAAGGGGGAGTTTTTTTGAAGACTTGAGGAGGAGTACAGGTAAAGGATCAAGTGTGTGTGTGTGTGTGTGTGTCCTCTTACTCCCTGCTGTGGCACAACTCTCCCCAGCTGCTGTAAAAGATTAAAAACAAATCTGAAATGTGGCTCTGTCACAACATTTTAACCAATCAGAAGAAATCGGAGATACTGAAGAATAAAATAAATTCTTCTCTTTATTTCCTGTCTGACCATCTTCTCCTGTCCCTCCTCTGTTTGATCGTGTTTCCTTTGTTTCCTCCCTTTATGTTTTATATTCCTAACATTCCACAGGAACCCTCCTCTGTCCCTGTCTCTGATTTGTTCTCCCATCCTTCTTTTTTACTCAGCTTTCTTGTCCTCCTCCTCTCTCTACCTTGATGTACTCTCCTCCCCTCTTCCATCCCATCCTTTTTCTCCTCTGCACGCGGTGACGGATTAATAGCTACCAGGTTATGCCTTGCAGAGCCACGGCGTCACCTCCCCTCACCCGGAACAACGTCCTGAGATCAACTGCTGCCGACTGCCTATTTGTCAGCTTGGAGCTCGTGCCCTTGGGCTATTTATAGGCCTGGATGAGGTACAAGTAAGGAGAGAAAAGAGAATACTGAGTGCCACTGATGAACTACTCTATTTCTTTTGGGCTTTTCTTGCTTCTGCCCCCTTCTCTCTGCCTTAGGCTCTTTTGTTTCTGTCAAAAATCAAACGGCACCTATCTAGTGTCGGATTGTCACTCCAGAGTATCTCTCCTCTACTCTTTCTTTCTGTATAATCCACCACCTCTCCTTCCCCTTCTGCCAAAACCTCCTCCACAGACATCTGTGCAGCTTTGCCGAAGCCAGCGGTCAAGTCTTTTGGGACACACAGACGAAGAAAGTGGCTGCCCACTCTGTACTCCTCCTCCTCCTCTTTAGCCTTTTTCCATCTACAGTATGACTTCACTGGTGGTGTTTCTATAACAAAGAGTTTTAATACAGCTGAGGAAGCTGTTGTGGCACGGTAGAGAGGTGAGGCAAGAGATCAATTACAGATAGATACAATCCCTGACCTCTGGAGTTACATAAAAGAAAAAAAAAACACATTAAATGAGAACGATGATTAAATCAGATTACAAAAAACATAAAGGGAAGTCAATTATAGGTTGAGGTATGGATGAATCTACACCTTTTCCAACAGATTTGAATGTTAATGATGTCCATCTGTAAAGTATATGAACACAAGGTCACTTCCCTTAACAGGACACTTTCTGAAGAGCATTTTGTTGAAGTGTTCAGGCTAATCTCATGAATTTAATGTCAACACTTGATGTTAGCCAGTTAGAATGAATATCTTTATGCTATGCCGGTGGTGACCTCTGTGTGTTAGAAGGAGTCTATGTGCGTACCTTCACAGACAGGAACATACACATATTTATTAATTCTCCACGAATCAGGCAGCTTTCTCTTTGCAGAATTTGAAGAAGTTTTGGATGGAGGTCTCACTCGTCCGACTAAACTTCAGTTCTACCATAATTAAACCGGATGTCACTGAAAAACAGCAACACATGCCATTTAAACAAAAGATCTCATGAGGTGTGTGTGTGCATTATACCAATGAACGGTACAAAAATACTGCAATTATGTTCTTTTCAAATATGCTAGCTTTTGTACTCGCCTAATTAGCTGTGGCCCTAATTAGCTGTAGCAGATAAACAATGGAGCATTTGGCTTTTAGTTGCTTAAAGAGATGCTGAAGCAACTACACATGTAGACTGGCTGTTTCAAAGAAGAAAAGTGAAAGGGTTCAGTCTTAAAGGGAATAAATGTGCATAGACAATGCCATGGAGATGATCTGTGGCTCTGAGATTTTATTATTTGTTGTGTCTAACTGTAAATTTTGGCTTGATGGTCACGCTAGAAGAAAGGTCACTACATAAATACATCCAGCACTGTGTCATTTATACTTATAATGAGATAATTTTATAATAGTCTTCATCTCTCTTATTTCTTTTCTTTGTTGGGCCAGAACTGTAAATCGCAGAGTGTTTAGGTCGTGTGTGCAAAATCAGTCACTTTCTCTATTCGTCTTTGACTGTTCCAGTCTGACTTATTTACAATATGTTCTAAGAAGACACCCATTTATTACTTTATTTATTTGTACCCAGGTGAACAGGGGTTACTGTGTTTTTTGTGCTAGCCGTGCCCTAATAGAATGTGTACTGTCACTTTAAGGCCAGCTAGGTTGAGAATCCCGTGAGAACTAGGAGATCACACGAGAGTTGCTAACAAGCGCGAAATGTCGTCTCCCTAACGCACGCAATGGTGCACAGGTGTATTTCTCGTCTGTGAGAGTGTGGAAAGAGTTTGCACCGTTTGAACCGTGTAACACAGAGGAAATACGTGACCGAGTGAAAGGGTTAGAGCGGACCGGTAACTGAGCCGTCTGACGGAGATTTGTGACTGAAGACTTCGTGTTTATTTCTCGTCGGTCGAGGGTTTGTTTATTGTGTCCAGTGTGTCGGGAGCCGCCCTAGACGACCACGGGTCAGCGCAAGTGGCATATAGTGTACTGAAATCTTTGTTACAGTTACATTTTCTGTGTTAAATGTGTTGTTACCCATGTAGAGGGGAGACAGAGAGCCACGTGTGCATGTGCTGCATCCGGGTGAAGGGTGAGGCTCTCAAGCTACGAGCTAGAGTAAGTGAGCACATGATTTTGTTCAATAAAGGTCACGGTAAAAACATATTTTTCAAAAGGATACATAAATGTGTACATTAGAGTTAATTCATGAAGTGTAAAGTTAATTCATGGTGTTTATTAAATTCATGAAGTTTACCGAGTTAAAACCTGATGTATGTTGTAAAATGTGTCTGTTGAAAATTAGAAGAGTGGCCTAGGAATGTATTAATGTATTTGTATTTCCTGTTTACATAGGAATAACTGCTGTTGTTTGTTGGTGCTTGGTTTGTTTTGTACTAAGACAGTCAGAAAATATTAAGGAACGAAAGGAAACAATTGATTTGATTTTTTTATTTTGTCTGACTGTAACAAACATATCTCTCAAAATTAGAGAATTAATGCTGTGTTCGCTCAAGGGCAGTCGGGGTATTAAAGATCCTACTACAATATATTTTCTGTGTCCGGTCCCCTCCTTCGTTGACCTGGACACATATTTATTACTTTTTTCCACACAAAAAACAAAAACAAAAGAACAACCTAGTTAGCCTTATGTAACCCTCTGCGGCCTAAAAATGACCTGAATTGCAAAAGCAATTGATTAACAACCATTGTCCAAAACTACTGTCAACAGACTGCAGTGAGCCATGGGGGAGATGAGAACTGAGCCAAAACTTACAGATTTAACCTTTAAGTGCTTACGCTTTGAGTGCATGAACAGCCTGTGGCCACATGGTCTGAGATTGTGCACAATATTACGGCATGCAGAGAAGAGAAACATGAGGTGAGACAGTGGGGAAAAAGGCTAAAGTTTAAGGGTTGCCTCTTGATGTCGATGTAGTGTACTGAAACATGTAGCTGTGCCTGAGTACATCACAGGGTTCAGCTCATACAGATCGGTGTACAATGAGGTGAGTTGAAGATAATGTGGGTAACTCTGCCCAGCGGAGAGATTACAATGTTCATACTTCAAGTTCACTGGATGACTGTGACACAGTGTGTCTGTCCTTTCTGTAAATGTACAGTTACCAGGCCTGTTAAATTGAGTGAAGACGAGCAGGTTAAAGGGGCCTTCCACTAGTGGAAAGAAACAGACTCATTGTACTCTAAGTCTCACTGTTGGGTGTTTCCCATAGTAAAGTAATTTAACCATGACTTCTTTGAGCAACACACTTTAAACGGACTATAATCCCTTTAATCTAATGTTTTCTGGCGAGGAGTAAGATTATCCGCTGTAATACCACCATAGAGCTATTGTAGTTTATCCTGAAACTGAGTGTGAACGAGATCATTTCAATATATTTTAGGTTACCGAAGCATTACATGCGTAATGTGGGTCAAAGGCTGGTATCCTGTGAGGAAATATTGAGGAAGCTGTATTTAATTTGATGTGTTATTGAAATATTTCCGTCCTGTTTCTTTGGGGTTTTGGAAATAAATCCTCCCTGCAGCAAGTCACGCTGTGGATTTCTCTGAGGGAGCGAGGTAAAGAAAAGCACCAGTGATCTTTTTATATTCCAGTCATTGAAATATTACTCTTGCACAGTGGTCATGTGACATTAATCAATCCTGAAGTTCAGTTGGAGTAGGGTAGGTTAGAGAAGGATTTGTGTGGTGGAGGTCAGGACTCAGGTCCTTGGCTTTCCTGTCTAGAGAGAGATTGGTTATCCGCACCCCTACCAGGCACGACATTTCAGAAGAGAGCATGGAAAGCCTTTGATTTGCCACCGTAGGACCGTGTTGGCATTTTCAGTTGTACCAGATATGATAAGAACTAGTATCATACATAATTTATGAATCAAAGAGTCCACAGAATGCCCTCACCCGATAAGTCACACACAGTCTCCAGCCTTTGGCTACCTCACAATAGTTGATGAACTTGGGAAGTGAGACAACTCTAACTGTCCAAAAACATGACTGCACTATGACATGCACTAAAAAAGTAGCTTGTTATGCAAACACACATTGTTTGACTCTGCTGTCACAGAATGACTAACTACAATCTGATAATGAGACCCATTATAATAATGAAATATAAAAAAATAGATTACAAAAACAACTGGAAATTAAATTATTCTACCCTTCAATACACCCTCTGACTTCTATATAAAAAAAGCTTTTAAGTAATGTAGGTTTTTTCCCCCTTCTCAGTCAGTAACAGCCGGTTTTCCTTTGTGATCTCTGATGTGATTCGCCAATCTAATCTTTTACCACTCAGAGTTGAATAACACCATGATGGGGTGAGGGTGACCTTCACTGAAGGCTTCATAAAATCCATTAGAGGTGAATTAATGTTTGAAATGTCCATGTGTGCATCTGTGTGTGTGTGTGTGTGTGTGTGTGTTTACTGGTCCATTTGTGGGAAGTGATCATTCTGAGGTTAGCTTGTATGGTGTCAGAACTGCACTTTCTTAATAACTCTGTAAGAACTCATTAAATGTGAACTACATGTGTGGTGAAAAAGCAAATGGAACAGACCACTGTGGTTGAAAAGAGCTTTTCTTGATGGCCTGGATGTTTACAATACGCCTCCCTCCTATCTCACGCTACGTGAGTCCAAAGAACCTAATGCTGAATCACAAAAAAAGCCCTTTGGAAGCCAAGTTGTCGTTTCTCCTGCTGCTCAACATCCTCACTACTGGAAATCTGGCTAATGCCAACATTAAAAAAATAAATAAATAAATAAAATGCTAA
Source organism: Miichthys miiuy (assembly GCA_036365135.1). NCBI lineage: Eukaryota > Metazoa > Chordata > Actinopteri > Sciaenidae > Miichthys > Miichthys miiuy. The sequence continues at coordinate 21,144,603 of CM071617.1, forward strand.
ACGTCCTGTGCTGGACCAATAACACTCCACCTTCTCAATGAATCATCGACTCTCAGGCATTTTAACCTACACAAGGCAGAGAATTACATTGAGCCTATCATGGACACAGCCGTATTATCAGACATCATTAGCATCAATAATGGACAATTCTGCAAAGCCATCAAGTTACAGTGGTAACATTTTATTGTACACATCTGTGCATGGCAGCTTTGATATGGTTAAGGTTAGGGAAAGATTGTGATTATGGCATACAAACAATGGTTAAGATTGGGCACAAGCATTCTTTTACTAAGTTCAGATTTACTCCTGACTTGAAGTTAATGGAGCCCAGGCAAAGGCACGAATCACAGGAGACTCAGTCCAGTGTTTAGTTTTAAGGTGTTTAAGAACCAAATGCTGAGCTGCAAAGTGAGAATATTATTTGAACTTACAAGTTCCCACGCAGACCTGCTGATATTATGGATGGCAGTCAATTCCAATAAAACTAAAGCCACCACCTCCAAGTATTAAACCTGATGGCTGCTTAGCCTGAGGTCAAAATTACATCTGTTCAGCTTTCAACAGACATTTTGCTGCCACTGGCCATTTGTTTGAGAGTGATTGCACAGGGACTCTTCCTGCAAATAGCAATTATGTGCATATAGCCAACCCCAAGTGTCTTCAGCGTGATATTGAAGCTGAGGCCCTGAAGACCAAAGATGTCAAGATTTCAATGGTTGAGGATAACTTGGATGTTCTATTTTTCTGTCTGTCGACAGCAATTGTACTGAGCATATTATGAATATATATTTAATCTTTCCAATACATTCTGCATAGTGGTGACCTTAATAACTATCAGCCAGTGGACTGAAATAATCAGCTTTAGTCATTCTTTTCAAAACATTCCATCATGTATCCATATCAGTGTGGTTATAGAGCTAATCAAGGCACAATTTCACCTCAGCATTTTAAATAATTGAATTGTATATTAAGAAGAAAGATTGTGCCCCCACAATCAACTTTTTCTTTTTTGAAACGTATACCCTGTGGGGTTTGGAGGAGGTCTATAACTGCTTCCAGAGCTATTTATCATTGTACATCAATGTGAAAAAAGGGTAGGAATGGCCTGATCTGAATTCCTACAGGTCATTAAGTATGCTGCATGGATTCTCTTTGTGCAATATTGTCAAATACATCTTCATGCAGTCAATACTATTTTATACTGTATTTTCTCATCGTGTTCCTAGAAATTACCCCTCTTTTAATGCACTTCACGACGCTTCATAACTTTAAATCAGTACATCATGCATCATTCACACTGGCAACAGTTCTCATTCGGAGAGAGTCACATAATTAAAATAGCCTGGCATTTGGTTCAAAGCCAGCCCGAGCTTGGCTTTTAAATACAGAAACAGAACCAGCTTCCCACTGAGTTACTGGAGGAAGACTGAAGTACTTTTCCTCTCATTTCTGTCATTTACAGATTTGCCCTCATTCTGACGCTCTTAGATTCAGTTTACTATTCCACTCGTGTTTTTTAATGGAATTACAACATTAACAAATCTGTTTTATTTCCATTTGGATCGTCCGCTGAGCTCCTCTGTGATTTCGTAAACATGCACAATGTTCCGATTTGATTTATTACTGGGTCTGTTTTATTTTATTTTATGTTTTATTTATTTATTTATTTATTTATTGGCCTTTTCAAGCTTTTTTTTTATTTTTGATAGAGACAGCCTAAGAGTGACAGGAATGTGGAAAGAGAGAGATGGGGAATGACATGCGGGAAAGAGCCACAGGTCGGATTCCAACCCTGGGCTGTTGTAGCAAGGACTGAGCCTTTGTACATGGGGAGGTTGCTCTAGGTTGCTCTGTTTTAGAGCTCAAATTCTGTATGACACTATTTGAATTTTTTCCCCATTAATATGCATCACACCTTCAGTAGATCTGATTGTAAAATATACATTAGATCAGTGAACACCGTTTTCACCCCTACAAGCTTCCTTTTTGATTAATGAAAATGTTAAAATCAGTGTTATTTTTCTTTAGGAGCAGCAGATCATGGGAACATGACTTTTTCTCAGGTTCATTTGTTTTTACCTGCCTCTTATATTACAGATTAGAACAGTGCCTACATATGTTTGTTGGGTCAAGATAGAGTGTTGAGTGAGGTGGGCGATCCGGACAACGAAAAGCTGACAATTTTAGTGCAAGAACACCGGACAAGATCAGAGCATAAAATCAACTGACATGTTTAAAACCAATGAATAACTTTTGGAATACAATAATTACATGAAATAACACACAAAATAATTACGAAATATGACATCACCATAGCGACATATCGTCGTGTGTGTTTCGTTTTACCGTCCCGCCGTTCCATCGCACTGTTTGTGTGTCTACTGTCAAAGAGCCACCCGCTCCATGTTTATGCCTTTTTTTTAATGTAAAATCAATTAATAACTTATTAATTCATAATTTATTTCAAGCACAAAATGACAGACACTGACTCTTGAGTGATGTGTGCTGCAATATCATCAAAATGGTTTATCTGGATGAATGACTCTCTCCGTGAAAATTTGTGTCTCTATGGCAGTTGGTTTCTAAACAAGGCCGTGATGATTCAGAGTCTGGAATAAAGGCTTTCTCTACAGACCAGTGTGTTCATCTTGCCATTAGGACATACTTACATCTTCACTCACAAAGTACTTAGAGACACAATATGTGACGACAGCTATAGCAAATGCCTGAAGAGAGATTTGTTTTGGGACTGCTACTGTAAAACAAGAAAGAACTGAAGACGGGCACATAGAGGGCACGAGAGAAAAAGAGATAAAGGACAAAAGGATGAAATAAAGACGCAGTCCTCCTGTGAAATAAACGAGGGGAAATGAAATGAGAAAATGCAGGAATTATTGCCAAATCTTGAGCAGAGATGAAATCCATCACAGGGACTAAAATAATCCTTCCTTCTTTTGTCTGGACACATCCAGGAAGTGCATGTGCTACATCTACACCCCGAGACAGCATGCTTTATGACGGCAATAAAGGCGGAAATGGGCAGAGATTCAAAGCAGCGGGGTCCTGATAGCGTCGAGTGGAATCCATGCCAGGACTATTTGTAGGTGGTTCCAAGTATCAAACAGATTCCTGTTCGCTTGCAGGGATGCTTTTTAATTAACATAATGGAGGACGAGAGACAATTAGACAATTTGTACTGCACCGCAAAACTACAAGAGAAGCAAACGAAGCACAACAGAGAGAAGGTGAAGAAACCATTAGAATATGTACTGAGAGAGAGAGAGAGAGAGATGTAAACATTTATGATCAGGATTTATGGATTCATCTACGACATATGGCTGCCAGTAGTAACAAGGAGATGATGGTTGAATAGCGCTGTCTGTCACAGATCTAAATGTGCCGCCCAGCGAGGGGGAACATCAGCAAAGGAGGATGAACACTCAGTGTACACACACTTGTGTACACGCATTTAATATGAATATAACTGGCATCATAATGAAGAATCAAAGTCACTTTAAAAACTATTAGTGATGACATTTTCACTGCAGGTTGTGAGCTGATTAAAGGGTTGGTTCACCCGGATGGAAAAAGAAGAAAACATATTTTATTACTTTCCTTCTGTGATGCATATAGTTTTGGTTACCGCAGTAACAAAGCAGGTGAATGGGATTCAATGGGGACTATGGCTTATTTGAAAACTCCTTTTCAGTTTTAATAATGTTTTCAAGGCCACAAATTACTTTTCAGTAACCTTCATCACACTGGTTTGGAGGCAGATATATCAACAAACAGAACTAAAATTATCCTCTTTTTCTATGATTGAGGAGAAGCAACCCTTGATTAAATTTCAGTGCTATGTGTCTAGCATGTATTGATCATTGCAATAAATCAAAGCCTGATTTGTATTTTAACTGGTGAGGATGAAAATTGCAAAATCTTATTTTCTATTTTGGTTGAATCGAGCTGTAGAACCTCCAACTTAACCAACAAAATTGCCTTCCACACTTTGTGTGATCACCACAACCTCCTTTGTTTTGCATCATCACAAAAAAACCCCTTTGTCAATAGTATCAGTCCCACCAGGATTTCACAATTTTTTTTTTGGTGATTTTTGCGATCAAAATGACTGATTTTGCGGAGGCATTTTCTCATTTTTTGCGAAGAATTTTGCGCCCCTTTTTTGTTGTTTTCTTTACTTTTAAACCGCATCAAAAAGTCTAAACAGGCTTAATAAGACAAAAACAAGGCAGACAGAAAACATATTAATTTCTGCTGTGAAGTTGGACATTTTAACATGAGAGACTGGGCGCGACTGTAAAAAAACTACTTGATTAGGATTAGGAAGTTCATCGTTATAGTTAAAAGGAACCAACTTTGACTGAATTGCCACCCAATTAAGTGCAAACTATTATGGGAACGTGCAATAGATGCATACTTGCTTAATTATGTAAAAATGTAGGTTTTGTTGGGGGAGCTCATCAGTGTCATGTATTTGCTTAAGTATTACTGTGGTGATTCTTCTTCAGGCTGAGACTTGTGAGATTTATCCATGATGACACTGTTGATATGTAAACACTGACATGCCCCTGTGCACATGATCCACACAATAGTGTATGATGTTGGTGGCTGCCCGACGAACACCTTGCCTGGGCATGCCTTCACAGCGGTCAGGATGGTGGAAGAAGAGTCAGTTGTAAATATTCTTCCTCCTCCATCCTCTGTCATGGCCTTTGATAACAAACCAAAAGTGACTTTGTTTGGAGTATACTGGAGACCTGACAAGAAATACAGTTTTTTTCTTGTAGAATGCCTTCATGTTCCTTTGCTGCTATGCAACCGGGCAGAGCCATTATTAGACTTAATGATTCCCAGTAGATGCTGTTGTTCTTGTGCCATTAAAGATCTTTTAATAGTTCAGTGTGTCGCTCTATTCTTGTTGATGAGCTTTAAATTGCAAACCTTTTTTCTCTTTTTCTTAATAAGCAGAGAAGGTCTCTTTTGTAGAAGCCTGGGCTCTGCAGTGTATATGCATCCTGACACAGTGGCAGCTAGACTGGGTTTTGACGTCCGTTTAATTTAATGTTGTACTGACTCGCCGGCCTGGTACTGGTATTAACAGTCTCCTCACTGGACATTAGAAACTAGTTCAGGGAGCAAAGCATATCCAATTATCACTGTGTGATGGTGTTCCTGACAAATGATAACATTATTTAAACTGATGCCTGAATTTCATCTTAACAATGGCATGTCCATATCTAGTGAAAATAACAATGTGTTTCATTATGATACTACTAATGAGTAGGACTGCACAACATGCAGCTAAGGAGCTGTTATGAAGCTTATCTTGTGCCACTAAACAAAGACATCAGTCTACAGCCATGCCGACAGCAAGAAAACCACATTTTCAGGCAGATAAAAGTTGAGGTTGAAAGTTTGTTTACAAGCTAGTCTTGATGCATCTGATTGATCAAACACTGTCTTCATAGTTAATAAGATTTAAGAGATTAATATAGCAGCAAACAGTGATTTGCTGTATAATGATAGTGGTGTCCTGAGCAGAGATTGACAGCACACTCTCAAGGTGGGCTAGTGTATGCGTGGCCAACTGATGTATTTTGGATGTGTTAAACCAAATCAGAGTTGGTTATTGTTGGAACAGTGGAAAGGCTAACAAAGATGTTATGACCTGCACGGTAAAATTACGTTTTTGTCTGGTGGCAGCACTTTAGTTAACTTACTTTAATGGGCTCACAAGGATAAGGGTTTATTTTGACAAAAAAAACATTGGTGATTCTGGGAAAGACATGGAAAGACTAACAATGATGGTTTTAGTAAGATTATTTGGTTTCTGTCCAGTTTGAAATGTGTTTTATAAGATTATCTGCAAGGTAAAATTAATAGTTAAAAGTTAACGCAGTTCTGGTGGGCAGCAGCAGACAGATGTTTTGGTCTGAGATGCTGTGCTTTAATGTGACATCTGGTGGCAGTGAATTTCATCTATAGAACATTTAATGATTTAATTTAATGGTTAGCAACATGAGCTGAGCACAGCTGAAGATGAAAGTCTCTCTTATAAAAAAACATTTTTCATCTGTCCTTGCTCCGTCTTTCTCTCATCAGGGAGTTAACTCTGCCTCCTAGTGCAGGAATTGAATCTCAATTACTGGGACGCTCCGCCTTATGTTTCATGTATGAGTGACCTCATTAGTTAGTTCCACCCTCTCCTCTACAACATGTATGGATGGCCAAGAAGTCACATTCCACACATCAGCTAGGGTAACGTCCCAAAGATCCATCTTAATGGTTGGTTGTTGGGTGGAACACGCAGCTGATGTGATCATTCAGACCCCGGTCAGAATCCCATTACTGCAGAAGATTGGCTCTTAAATCTGGCACTTCAACATGTGAGTCAGTGTGGTGTTGTGTCACCTGTGATGGCTCCGGCTAGTTAATTAACTTCCAAAGCCACACTTTGGAAGGAGGACTTAGCACAGGTCACTGGGAGGTTCCTGATCTGTCACAGTGACACCTCTGTGGTAATGGCTCATTTTCTACTGCAGACTGAATATATATATACCTGAATATATCATTTTAATGTATTCGAATTTAATGTGACTCCTCACTTCCTCATTTGAAAGGAAGACTTATTTATCTTTGAGTCAACCCCATGCACCACAGCACCCACTTGAGCAACAAATGTGCTAATCCACAGCTGCAAACAGTCCCCAACAAATGCACAATTCACTTCTGTTTGAGGAATCTTTGGTAAAAACTTAAATATAAATTTAGGAACCTTTTCTAAAAAATGTTTGCCTCAGTAAAATTGAATGGACTAACGGCGCTTCCACACCAGCGCTGTCTGGTCCACTTTAAACGGACCAGAGTTTGTTTCCTCGGATAGTCCAGTTAGTTTGGGCAGGTGTGAAAGCTCATCCAAGCGAACTCTGGTCCGCCTGAAAACATGGGTCTCTGTCCGCTTGCAAGTGAACCCTGGTGCAGTTCGCTTACAGTGGGAAAGCAAACTGACTATCCAGTGAACCAAAGATCAGAAAGCCAATCGATGAGTTGGGTTTTTTTCTTCCTGGTGCTTTTTTTCTTCCTAGTCAGTGCTTGTTTTGGGCAATACCGTCCCCAAACAAGCAGCTGTTGTAACTGCATGTCATTGTCCAGGTGGTTTGGTCTGCTTTCAAAAGTGCAGTGTGAAAGTGAACCAAACAAATGAAGGTAAATGGACTGTAGCGTCTTTCTAGTCTTCCGACCACTCAAAGCGCTTTTACAGTACGTATCTCATTCATCCATTCACACACATTCATACACTGATGGCATTGGCTGCCATGCAAGGTGCCAACTGCTCATCAGTTTAAGGAGCTAACCATTCATACACATTCACACACAGATGGCACAGCCTTCGGGAGCAATTAAGGGTTCAGTATCTTGCCCAAGGACATTTCGACATGCAGACTGGAGGGGATCAAACCGCCGATCATCTGATTAGTGGATGACCCGCTCTACCTCCAAGCCACAGCCGCCCCAATCTTATTATCATTATTATTATTATTATTATTATATTATTATTATTATTATTATTTGATTTTCTGATTGTTTCATAGCAGTTACGCTGATCCCAAACACCCCCTCACTTGCCCATCTGCACAACCCTGCAGTGATTGACTGCAACACCTGATTTGGCCTGAATACAGTCTAACATGCTGCTGTTTTCTGGTAAAAGAAAGAAGAAATAAAAATCTAGATAAAGTGTTATCCTTTGAAACTTTAGAAAACAACCGTATTTCAGAGTATGGTATTTCATTCCAGAGCTTGCAGTGGCGCCGAGACTTGAGAGGCTGAGACATCAGGTAAAACAGTACACAGAAACTCCTCGTCACAGATTAAAACAAAAAAATGTGTCTTTGTAACAGAGATAACACATATCACAGACCTCTGTATTAGTGTATGAAGGTGGCATGCAGTTTTCTGCACACGCTGCAGACCTCAGGTATGAAAGAATCTGGCGCTAAGCCTCGGCGCTGGCCGAGTTTTCCAATTTCACAAAACCAAAGGTGTGATGTTCCAGACGCAACGTATTCGCACCTTCACAGGACATCTAGCATCCATGTGTATGTGTGTGCGCGTGTAGCTACCGTAGCTATCAAGCTGGTTTTGGGTCTTCAGCTGAAGAAAATGGTGAGTGGCTGAGGTTCGAGGGTATTATTCTGCTTTTTGCTCTCACACACCGATACGCTGTGTGATTTAGCCTCCTCCTTCTGTCTTTCTGATACACACACACGAACAATCACTCACGCACAAACACACACACACAATCCTCGCAGTTGTTTTCCCCTCGCCACAACAAATTTATCAGCCCATCCCAGCAGACGAGATTCAGCTCAACTTCCGAGGTAAAGCCAAAAGCCAGAAACCAACTGTGAGCGTGTGAGAAAAAAGAGAGGAGATGCAAAAGAGGGGAAGAAAGATCCTAAAACTGAGAGAGAGCGAGAGCTCTGAAAGTCAAACAATATTTGCCATGTAGATTAGCCTCCTCTCATCCCCCTGCATTCATATTTCATCTCAGTTTGCCTTGTGCGAGTCTGGCCAAGTGTGGATTGTGTGTGCTCCTTAAAATTAGATAAAACTCTGATGATCCCCCTGAATACAAGCCTGTGGGTGCTCACTACAGGCCTGTGTGTGCTGTCTGTCCTTGTGTGTGTGCGCGAACAGAGGAGCCGTCCACGATATTTTTAGCTCGTTAGTCAAACACACATACACACACACCTCTAAAAGTACTACAGGCCTCATTTTTTATGACAAATAGCACAAAGTTAAGCTCCTGACAAAAAGCACAACGTCAGCGGAACAAGAAAAGCCCGGCAATTACACGTCTCCCTCCTCTCCTTTCAATACTGTCAGTGCATCTTTATAAAGATTTAATATGCAGCAAAAAAAGCAACTTTGCAAAGTCAGGTGCTGTCAAAATGAGGCTAAGTGAATGCACAGAAATGCTGTTTACCTCTGTAATGTCACTCACTAAGCAATTTCTAAATAAATGGCAGCACACACACACACATACACACACACGTAATCACATGAACTCTGCAGGGAAACGCAACACACCCACAAAGTTTAAGAAAAGCTGCCAGAAACCTGTCTCCAATTAAATCCTGCCTACACCTTCCAAGTCATTAAGAAGTGAGCCGGTGACGTGTTGAGATGTAGCAAAAAAAAAAAGAAGAAGAAGAAGTAGAAGAAGAAGCTTCAGCCAATTTAGGAAGTGACTTGAGTGCTTGAATTGTTCTGCATCGTTGCCGCCATTACATCACACACCTGTGTCTCGCTGTCTGTGATGAATAGTTTCGATAGAGCCGCCTGGCTCGGTGGAAATCGATTTAACAAGAGTGAGGCTGTACACCTGATGGGGCGTCTGTCACCGTGGCTCGGCATGCTGAGACACAACTTTCCTGGAAAACTTTGTCACACATGACTATATTCTGCTTAGCGTTGCAGCAGGTTTCACAAAAAAAAAAAAAAAAGTACGCTGAAAAGTGATAACGGGCCTCACTGAGTAATAATGTGAGTCAGAAGTTTGGTGTCTTCAGAGAATGAAGAAGTTGAGACAATACTGAATTCTCATTTAACTTTTCTTTAATTATCAACTTTCCTAAGACAGCTTAGCACAGTAAAATGACTCAGGCTGCTGTGAAGTTATCTATTTAATTTCACAGGAGAGAAAAGGCCTCCACACTATTTCTACATAAATTCAAATGATTTATTCTTCTAATTATAGCTTTCACCATTCATAGTTATATTACAAGTTGTTTGATGATTATTCTTATAAGTTGTATTATTCTTTCTTATCCCCCTTCTACTAGTATATGTTACTTTTACTGCTGCTACTTCCTTTGAATATAACTCTTCCTAACTCTATCAGACAGTGTTGTTGTCTCTGACGTTGGATAAGGAGGATGTTGTTTGTCAGGTTACTGAATCTTCCATTGCCGTTGAAGAAAAACTATTCTATCTCATAAAAAGTATAAGAGGCTGCAACAGCCATCGTTGACTGAAGCGTCAAACGTTTTAATTAAGAAGAAAAGATGAAGTTGAGCATCAAAAACATGATGGAAAGAAGCGAAGCAACAGCTAAGTTATGAAGAGATGTGAAAAGATTTTAACCGCTTCCGCTGTGCTTCTGCTCGTAATTCTGTATAACTTTAAGTCTTAATATAATTTGCACAGGTGATCGGCCTCAGTAGAGTTGTCATGAAGGGGGAAATTAGCTATAGAGGCCAGGCTGTAAACATGTTTATTTCTGCTGTGAAGTTGGACATTTTAATATGGGGACTTATGGACTCCTTTTGGCTTCACTTCACAGCCACAGAGGTTGCCGCTTGGTTCAGATGTTTCTGATGAGTCAGATGTAAGGGATGTCACAACAGTGAAATGAAATTATAAGCAAATGTTAGCCAGATGCTGCTTTATAGCTGACAGAGTTTGCTCACTTAATGACTCTTCTCTACATTATATTAAAACATTTACCTTCATCCCAGAATTCTAACGTGTGCCCTTTGTTCAACAAATGCCGCATGGCCTTGCTTTAAAAGCTAGACACACTGAAATGTTGCATGTCCACCATGTGTCCATCAGAGAGATTCTGGATTCACTTCAGTTGCTCGTACATTTGGATCTTACTTGATGCTCCCAGTAAGAACAAAATGTATGAACAGCTGGCTGAGCCGTGAGATGGAGCTGGACAAACACTTAAACGCAACATCAACCATGTAAAAATACATGAAGTTATTCGATGTTCAGGCTTTCATATAATCTGTCTTGATAAAGAAAATCAGCAGAGGTTGTTACACATCATCAATTCATCACCAGTGATGAAGAACACGGTTAGAAGAACACTTCACAGGTACACGCTGTGTTATTGAGAATAAACTGAATCCAGCTTGGACCTATAAATCATCAACATCCCACCTGTTACAGCTGTAACTGGAACAGAACAATCTTATACAACACATCCCTGTCCAGCTGTACAGACGGTACATGCTCTGCCTGTCCATAATAACAAGACTATTTCATCAACTAAGCCTCAGACAACTTATTTATCTGCTGATTAAAAGCTCTGTGAAATGAAAGGGCTTAGCTGAAAAAGCTTCTTTTCAAGGAGTAAATATCTATCAACACTTTACAGTTTCATTCGTAGAACCAAAGAACATAAAAACACAGAGGTTGCTGTCAGCTGCAATGATTTCAAAAGAATGAGAGACCTGGAATTATGTCTTTTTTTTTTTTTCTTCTGCTCTGAGTTTCTTTTGTCTAGTTTGGATCACTGCTGGTGATCTGGATTTCCCTCTCTCACTGGTTCAAACATCCCATGACCACCCTCCAGGAGGTGCACCTCATAACCTACTTAACACGAAGGAACTTCCCTTCGCCGGTGAAATGCCTTTGACTGTTTTTGCTGAAAACATTCACAGAATAAATCATTTCTCACACTTCAGAGCCTCTACGTGCCGGATTTGAAAGCGTCTTACATTTGTGGCATCCAGCGGTGCTGATGATGGTGTTGATGATGTGCGCATGCGCGAAAAGCTGCACGCTGCCTGTTACGTTGCCCCAGCTTTCAAGGTCGCTTTTTAACTTTTTAACTTTTTTTCTCTTTTGTTGTTTTTCTTATCTTCACTGTTACTTTGTGAAGTCCTACCCTCTCTAACGAGGTTGTTTTTAGAGAGTTTTTGTGCTTTTTGTCGTGTTTTTTCTTCGTGTTGTTTTTTAAATGCTGCTTCCACCTGGACACGCTGCCGTTGTTTACTCTGGGGAACAGCTGATCGCACTAATGCCGGCCGGCATAGTAGCAAGACCAGCCAATATACCAGCTGCATTCCAGAGAAAACCAACACCGGGGATGCAGAAGAGGGAAACAACGTCGGGGGAACAGAGGAGGGTCGAGACGGGACGGGCTTATGGAGAGGAGAAGATTTAAGCCATGTCTCCCCTCTGTTGTTATGGGAAATGTGCGGTCTCTTAGCAACAAAATGGACGAGCTAACGGCACTAACGCGGAGCCACGCAGAGTACCGGGAATGCAGTCTGATGTGCTTCACGGAGACATGGCTGCACAGGGACATTATGGGCCAGAGTGTCTCCGTTGATGGCTTCCACACTGTCCGGGCCGACCGGGATTGTACCGAGAGCGGTAAGCGGAAAGGCGGGGGGCTTGCCGTTCTAGTTAACAGCAGATGGTGTAATCCCGGTCACATCACAACTAAAGAACAGCTCTGCAGCCCGGATGTTGAACTGCTAGCCGTTGGTCTACGTACTATCTGCCTAGAGAGATCCCGCATGTCATCACTGTTGTCCTGTACATCCCTCCCTCTGCAAACCCAACATCTGCCTGCAGCACCATTCATACCATCATCTCTAAATTACAGACCCAACACCCCAGTGGCCTCATCATCATGTCTGGAGACTTTAACCACATCACCTTGGATAGAGTCCTGCCGACTTTCAAACAATACGTGAGCTGTCCTACCAGAGAGGAGAGGACCCTTGACCTGATGTATGCTAACATTAAGGATGCATACATCTCCTCTTCTCTCCCCCCTCTGGGCAGCTCTGCTCATAACCTGGTTCACCTTAAACCCCGCTATGTGCCCCTGGTGAAGAGGAAGCCTACGACCACAAGGACTGTGAGGAAGTGGTCGGAGGAGGCTTATGAGGCACTGCAGGGCTGCTTTGAAGTGACTGACTGGCCTGCACTCTGTGAGCCCCATGGGGAGGACATTGATAGGCTCACAGAGTGCATCACTGACTACATCAACTTCTGTGTGGACTGCAATGTCCCAGCTCGAACTGTCACCTGTTACGCTAATAATAAACCTTGGATCACCAAGGACATTAAGGCCATCCTTAATGACAAGAAGAGAGTGTTCAGAGATGGCAACCGTGATGTGGTGAGGAGAGTGCAGGGGGTACTCAAACTTAAAATCAGGGAGGCTAAAGACAATTATGGGAGAAAGCTGGAGAATAAACTCCTGCGAAACAACATGAGGGATGTGTGGAGTGGCATGAGAACCATCACCGGATTCCAGAAGACTGGTAGCATGGGGCTGGAGGGACGTGTGGACCGAGCCAATGAACTGAACCTATTATTCAATAGGTTTGATACTGTGGCCCCTGCCCCACAAGACTCTGCTGCTGGCTGACCAACAACTACTACCACTCTACCTTCCCCTACTCCTCCTCCTTACAGACCCCTTGTCTGCTCCTCACCACCTCAATTCACTACCACCTTCTCCACCCTTCCCCTGCTCTGCATCATGTCCTCCACAACCTGAGGACCTCACCCCTCCTCCAACTGTCACCTCTACAGTGTCCTTCACACCTGACCTGGTGAGAAGTCAGCTGACGAAACTCCACCCAGACAAAGCTGCAGGCCCCGACGGTATTTTTCCCAGGGTGCTTAAAGCCTGTGCCCCCCAGCTGTGTGGAGTACTGTGTCAAGTCTTCAGCCTGAGCATGCACCTACAGAGGGTCCCACTGTTGTGGAAGATGTCCTGCCTCGTTCCTGTGGCAAAGACGCCGCGTCCCAGCGGCCCTCAGGACTACAGACAGGTGGCCCTGATGTCCCACATCATGAAGACCCTAGAGAGGCTCGTCCTGGAGCAGCTAAAACCTATGGTCAGGCCCTTCAGTGATCCACTACAGTTCACCTACAAGCCCCGACTGGGAGTTGAGGATGGCATCATCTACCTGCTGAACAGAGTTTACACTCATCTGGACAAGCCGGCGAGCACTGTGAGAATCATGTTCTTTGCCTTCTCCAGTGCTTTTAATACCATCCGTCCGACTCTACTGGGTGAGAAGATGACTGCAATGCAGGTGGAGCCCCCCATGGTGTCCTGGATTGTTGACTACCTGATGGGCAGACAACAGTACGTACGTCTACAGAACTGTGTGTCTGACAGAGTGGTCAGCAACACTGGGGGCCCACAGGGGACTGTCCTCTCTCCCTTCCTCTTCACCCTCTTCACCTCAGACTTCAACTATTGCACCAAATCCTGCCACCTTCAGAAGTTTTCTGATGACTCAGCAATAGTTGGTTGTATTGAAAAGGGTGATGATAGTGAATACAGGACTGTTGTGGGCAACTTTGTCACTTGGACTGAGCTGAACCATCTGCAGCTCAATGTGACAAAGATGAAGGAGCTAATATTGGATCTGAGGAGGGCGAAAACACCAGTGACCCCTGTTTCCATCCAGGGGGTCCCTGTGGATACTGATGAGGAGTATAAGTAACTGGGGGTACTTGAATAAAATTGGACTGGACTAGAAACACAGAGGCTGTCTACAAAAAGGGCCAAAGCCGACTCTTCTTCCTAAGGAGGCTGAGGTCCTTTAACATCTGCCGGACAATGCTGAGGATGTTTTATGAGTCTGTTGTGGCCAGTGCGATCTTCTTCGCTGTCACATGCTGGGGCAGTGGGCTGAAGGCCGCAGACACCAACAGACTAAATAAACTGATCAGGAGAGTTTGTGATGTCGTGGGGGAGGAGCTGGACACTCTGACGACCGTGGCAGAGAGGAGGATGCTGTCCAGGCTTCAGTCCATATTGGACAATGTTTCACACCCTCTCTACGACACAGCAGAAGACTCCTCTCTCTTAAATGCACCACAGAGCGACACTGGAAATCATTCCTGCCTGCGGTCATTAAACTCTATAATGCCTCCCTCAGTGAGTCAGATACACCCCCCTCTGTAATCTGACACAAACACGGACAATTACTTTTGCATTTGTTGCACATAATTTAACTGTAAATTTGATCTTTTATATACATTATATATATATATATATATATATATATATATACATATATATATATACACATTTATTTAATTTATTTATTTATATATTTATATTTTGTTCTTAATTGATGATTACTTGTTTAACATAACCTTGAATTCCTGGAGTATTGTAACAAAAATATTTTTTTAAAAATCCCCCTGGGATTATTAAAGTATTTCTGATTCTGATTCTGATATTGAAAGCGTATATGAATATAAATTACTAGGTGTGCTATTAAACCACAAAATCTGCTGGAAATCTCGTATAAAACACGTGCAAGCAAAGCTGGCAACAAGCACTGTAGTCTTGGGAACAACAAGGAACATTCTGAATCACAAAGCGGCGTATATTCTTTATTATTCACTTGTGTTGACATATCTAAATTACCGTGTGGAGGTAAGGGATAACTC
This sequence comes from Miichthys miiuy, assembly GCA_036365135.1. Classification (NCBI taxonomy): domain Eukaryota; kingdom Metazoa; phylum Chordata; class Actinopteri; family Sciaenidae; genus Miichthys; species Miichthys miiuy. Next base: position 21,159,855 of record CM071617.1, read on the forward strand.
TTATAAAAGCACCCTACATCTATTATGCAGACTGCAAAAAAAGGGCCACAAGGAGAGTTAATAACGCAGGTTTTCCCAAACACACCAACACTCCATTCAAAGTCAAATGCTTTCAAGTTAATGGATCTAGTAGAATTTGACACAGCATGAATAACAAGGAATTATTTACTAAATCAAAGAGTAAGGCTAACACACACTCTGAGTGTATTTTCACTGGGAACATCCTGTTTTTCTACAAACCATCCAAATGCTACCAGTGTCATTTGAAACAGCAACATAACATCCTGTTTTAGCTTGAACACACCCCACACACTTCATTCAAATCCAGCACAACAACCCCAACACCATTGACCCCTCTCACCACTCTGTCACATCCTTGATTTAACTACCCTCTTTTGGTTCTCTTGACGTGTTTGAGCTTTTTCAGCCTTGTGAAGTCCTGGATCATTCTTTCTATCTTCTGGTGTGTAAATCAGTGACTCCACCTTCCCTAACCACCACTTGGTTGGTTTTATTGGTCCTGATTGCAACATTACCTTGTAATTTGAGGGTGTGTGCACCAGACAACATCATAGATTTTTCATAAAGTTTGAAGAGGGAGAGCAGTGGTTCTCAACATGGAGGTCAGAGTTATACCTGATCATTCTTCTGGGACTTTCAAAGGTTGGAAATCTTTGAGGTCTCTATTCTTAATACTGAAATCAGGTGACTGAACAAATAAAAGATAGAGATCATGAGCTCACATACACAGTGTCTTTAAATTCACCTCATGATCAATGCACACCTCAAAGTACCTTAAAATCGGCATATCACCAGGTTTGTTTTTATCATGCTGACTCATACAGCACATGACTGAATGAAATGCTAACGCAGGCCAGAAAGCTAAATCTCCAGCACGACCTACCAACCTACACTTCATACAGGTTGAAGTTTTTTCATTTACACCACCAGTATGAAATATTCCAGCCTATACCTGACTCCATGAACTCTTGGTTGAAGCTGCCCCAGGCATCTTTGCTCTTCTCCAGGTTCTCCTCCATGACCTTGATGTCAGCGAAGGGACAGTTGCATTCTGGGAAGCGTGGGGAGCACCGGCACCAGCAGTCGTTGTTGCGGCAGAGCAACTCGCCCTCCGAGTTGCACGCCACATAGCTGAGGGCCGCCTCCACGAAACGCCCACGCAGGAACTCTGGGAGGACGTCTTGCAAACCTGGAAAAAAAATAAACAAAAGAAGGAGAGAAACACACAGTGAGGTATTTATTTTATCATGTTATTTTTGTAAGCCTAAAGGCGAATGTGGAGCTGCATTTTTTGATGTATTTATGAACGAGGGAATTCTTAGCACATGTAACATCTGTACCATTTCTTAGAAGGTCATAAACATCCAGGGTGTTTAAAATCTTGTTTTACAACCACCTTTCTTCAAATTGCGACTGAATGTTGCTTTAATATTAAACATAAAACACGATTTTTTAATTATGTCATGTGTTCACAGACTGACACTGAAATGGCAGCTCAAATTCAAGCTCCAGTATGCATATCCCAACACAAGCTATTAAAAAGCTCATCTGCAGCACAGCCTGTGTACCGTCATTTAACACTGCATAGAGATACTGACACTAATAACATGTCTTATCATGGCTGAGGCCAACGGAGACGACATGTGCAAAGACAACAGCTCATCAGCTGGCTGTGTCTGTCGTGTGGGGTGCTCTTCCCTGAAAAGAACAGTCACTTAACCAAATTTCAAAATGTCTTTCTTTTCTCTGGCTGATTGGTGACGAGACTTCAGCGCGCGGTATTATCACAGGGAGGAAATGGAACTGGGTTGTTTTCTCCAGTGCCGTTCAGCTTGTATCATTTTCAGTGGCAGCTCTTGCAGCAGGTACATACTGTAGGTGCGTATCAGTTCAGAAGCCTGCCCAGGGGCATATCTTACTAGGTTTGGGAGCTATTAGTAGCAAATGTCACAGGGTCTGCAATCACCATAAACAACCTGCTGTTTCCTCTATCTGCAGGTGTCATTATTTCCTCTTCCCGCTGTGTAACGGAGGCACTCAAATCATAATCAGACCTTTTTTTTAAACAATATGCCATTGACCTAATGAGTCGTATTTTCATGATTAATGCATATTTAATCTGTAGAGACAAAGCAACATGAAACCAGCTAAAGTCATGCCTTACCAGTTGTTGTAAGGCGTGTCTATGCAGACTATGGTTGAATATAGTCTTAAAGACAGGACGACCAATGAGAGTGACTTGAGGCAAATATGTATCTGCATGAAGGGGGTGACATGGAGCAAAGAACCCAGGCTGGAACCGAACCCAGGTCACGGCTGCAGCCTTGACATGGGTAGCACGCTGCCTGGGCACACCCTCATTTCACTTTTAAATAGTTTTAAGTCACAACACATAACATATTCATACAGACTTACGTTTCCCAAAAAAATGTCTGGAGTGAAAAAGGTTTCCACAGCTACGGGTCACATCGACCTACTGACAGAATCAAATAGTGCACAAAATAATTTTAACACTAAAATGTTAGAACACACAAGAACAGGTTATTACATACACTATAGATTGTACTAATTAAAGACCCAAGCTACAGAGCTGATAACAATTAGTCTAAATGCTCAGTGTGTGGTAAACACTGTGCGTCTCTGTGTCTTCGTGGGGTAACATCGCAGTTTCATTTTCACTACTTTCATTATTTAAATTACATTAAAAACACTGTGGTATGCTAATCACGTTGGCAAAGTTTCGTGGCTGCACAGTCTATTAAACCAAATCAAGCCGATGTGTGATGTTAAAAGTGCATCGTCATCTGTTAGAAAGCAGCAGGCGGCTTTCAGAAGACTTGCAGTGTTCACGCTGAGTCTCTGAATCTGTCTGTTGGTCCATGTGTCCCTCCCCGTCTGTCTGTCTGTCTGTCTAATAATCATCAATTTGTGGTGTCAAAAGCGTCCTCACTCCCCACTTCACAATCTCACTCTGAATGGATTTTAACTGCCAAGTCAGTCCCACTGTGCCCTGTTATGAATATGCATGTCTGTTCTTTGGTATTTATTCTTTCAATGGCTTGGAAATAGATGTAATTAGTCGCATTTCTCCTCTTCCATGCTTTGGCAGGTGCTTTGAGGTTTTTGCATGTGTGTGCGTGTGTGTGTTTACTAGTACTACAAATCTGGCAGGGGTTTCTTCAGTTTTGGAGACAGCTAAATAACACTCTTCCCATCACCAATCACCAATCCACTTTCTCTGTCTCCATTCCACTTCGCTGTTTGTCTTTCTTCTCCTTTCTTTCTTTCTGTTACAATCACTCTGACACATTTGGAAAGGAGATGTGGTAATTTTCCTGTGGACTGCTCTGAGTTCATGAAGACTTATTTCCTTTTTTGCTACAGCAGTGGTAGTGAAAGTAGCTTCCAAATAAGCCTCTGTATTAAGAGCCAGATCATTCTGGTTTGAACTGATCTGATTCGTGCAACACAAGTATCAGTGATACTGATGCTTCAGTCCTCCTGAGCTCCCTGTAAATCTTCCCTGCATTTATTTTATTTAAAAGTTAATCTAACATAGTTAATTTATATTAAAAACATAAATCATGACTATTTGGTGGTTGGCTTAAAGCAGTGGAGAGTTTGTCTGTCTCCTGTCAGATACCGTTTAATCATGCAAGAAAGATGTTTTAGCTCTCAACCCAAACACGTAGCTGTGACGTGTTGTTAAAATGTTCTTCAATTAAAGCAAGCAGTAGTGTTACATGAGTGGACACTGACGCTGTAAATGTTAATAGCATAATAATGTGACTGATGTGGAGAGACTTCTTTAAGTTGATTAAGTCATAATTGTTTGATTCTTTGGTGTCTTTAGGCAGAGATGTGGACTCGACTTGGGCTTGGAAGTTAAAGACTCGACCTGACTTGAGACATAAAAATGACATGTTAAAAATGTTCAATCTTAATATTACAGGTGTCTTTGTAACATTTGCCAGCATAGCCTACTGACTGGATGACGACCCTATCAGTCAAGCTCTTGACAATGCTACCTGATGGTTTGCAGATCATCATCATTATCGTCATCGTGTCTGTTTCATGACATGTGAAGGAAACTGCTAAATGCAAGATGATCGAAGATTTCTGACAGCCAGACGTGACAACACGAGTGACTGGACTTGACATGATCTGCACAAATAGACTTTGACCAAATGATAATACCATGAACTGGGTCTCTGTAAATAATATTATAAAAAGTTCAGTATAGACCTGCTCTATATGGAAAGTGTCAAAACGTCTGCTATATAAATAAAATTGTATTGATTACTTCTAAGGATTGTGTTATCATTTACCTGTTCAGTGCCCCACTATGTGTTCTTTTTGTCTGTCTGTCCTCTGTACAGTCTAACAGCGAGGCAGCAACACTTTCAACAACATGGAAATTCTCCTCTCAGTCATTTTGTGTATTTTGAATATACAATGGTGACTCATTCGATTAGTTACACTGTTCCAACATCTAATTTTCTATTATTACTGTGTAACAATCATATTATTTGAAAAATGTTTATTAATAAAATGTGTGTAGCATCTAAAGCGAAGTACATAAAGCAGTGCAGTGCAAAGTAGTGTAGATATTTATGGAGATATACAGCATGTAACTGCAGGTATAATTGTAATTAAACTCTGCAGATGTGACATTATATACAGAGTAAACTGCTAACACGTCCCATGGCTTTCATCAGGAGATGACAGATCTCCAGTAAGTGGATTTGTTTCCTCAGCCACAATTATCTGCTGTTATTACTACCTCCATTAACATTCATGTACTGCATGTCTATGTCTATGTATAATGTGTATATAACGTGTGGTTTTTACAATAAGCAGTATTCTAGCCTCAGCTAACAGAGTAATTGTCTAATTACATTAGAGAATTAAGTGTGCATTCTTCACAACTTGATCAATGTTTCAAAGAAACATAATAAAAGTAAAGTAAAGTAAAAAGGAGTGACAATGAGGACAGTTTATTCAGGCAGTGTGAAACACTCGGTCATGCCTCCTCGTTTTTTTTTTTTTTTTCACCTTTGACACGCGTCGCGTTAGTATTCAGCGAAATGCTCACCTTGCTCATCATGCAGCTCACATCCGCTGACCCAAAATGAATAAAAACACACACTTCAGTATGTCACACAATGTGTCCAGGATGAATATTAACCTTGTTTTGGTATTTTTATATAATCTGAAGTTTCACTGCAATTAAACCTGCCTGTATGAATGCCACAGAGGGGGGAGGACAGGGCAGGTTTGCTTAGGTTAAAAAGATAAGTCACATCTGCAAACATTTGAATGGAAGCTAAAATGAAAGTCTTTTCACCAATGAAAAGATGTGAGACCTGAATGTGAGACTGCATCTGCAATGAGAGACAACTCTGGACATGACTCTGTAAAGATGTGTCTCAATCTGCATACTTCCATACTTCCACTTGCTATTTTGAGTACATAACTGTCATTTATTTATTTATTTTGGAGGGTACTGGATGGTGCACTCGAGCAGTCAATAAGTTAGAGAGTGTGAAACGCTCAACACAGATACACAATGCAATGCAAACTCTACAGGGCACCTTTAAATCGTTTTTTTTACTGCCTCTTACTGTTTCACACACTTGTTATTCTCCACCACCTCCAGTACATCAGATTAGATCAGGACTGCTGTGTTTTACATAGGATGTACTGCTGGGACAGAGTGCAGCTCTGTTAAGGCAATGCTGATGGAGCTCCAGTCTAAATATCACAAGAAATGCATTCGTATAGGAGAGCATGGTGATTAAAAAGAGAAAAAGTCACTTCAGGTTGCTACCCTCCTTTGTATTCCATTCTGATTTTTAATTAGAGTTACACTAACACCAGTGTCATTTTACTAATTACACACTGCTCTGTTGAAGGAGTCATTTAATCGCTCAATCAATCAATCATCAATCCTCTGTACAGTAATGTTTCTGAACACAGAGGTGTGGGCTCAAGAGGCTGAACGGTTGAAAGCAATCAATCGTTTACTTAGTAAGAGTTCAAAGCAGAGTTCTCCGACAGGTAATCAGTCAGCGAGGCGAGGTGCAGGCAGGCGAGACCAGGACCAGGCTGTGGTCCGGGCCAGGCTGTGGTCTGGACCAGGCAGGTGTCACATATGTCAGAAGATCAGCCCACGTGTTCACTCTTACATCCACTTACCCATTTACTAACATCATTTTCTGCTACGCTACTTTTTGATTTGTTTATCCTTCTTAATTTCACCTGTCCTCATTTATTAACAAAGCTGTCACTTATTATTATTATTACTATAATCATTTTTATTATATGTATTTATTTCTCCTAGACTCATTAGCTCCCCCCTCTAGTTATGAGTAAATTTCACTATATCATCCCAGCCTGTGATCAGCACAAAGACAGTTCACTGCTTTCAAAACATACTTAACCTCATGGCCTCGTTGGAGCCGGATGGCTCGGTTTGAGGGTACACTCTGGAAGGGGCCACAGGTATCTGCAACGGGTCAGCACCTATCTAAGGGTCTGGGCACGGCCCAAAGCGTTTCTCTGCCAGAGCCTGAATATGTACGCTCTGCATAAGCACTCTTAACAACTATAACTGGCTTCCGTGGTTCCTGGTTTCAACAGATTGAATGTAAATCTCACACTAAACCTTTCCCTCTGTCTGTTTCTACGTATTATATGTCTCTCCCTCTGTCTGTGTTTATGTATCGTCCATTTGCGTCGATAAAAAAAGAAAAGTAACAGGTAGGCAAGAAACAGGAGCTCACACTATTACATGAGACAATCTGGCAAATGACTGTGGAAACAGTGCCGGTATACATACAGGGGAGATAATGAGGGAATGGGGAACGGTTTTGCTGGTGGGTGAGGGGGATTAGGTGACTGGTGTTTGCAGGAAACACACTGCACTACATGGCAGGTGTGAAGCGGCAGGTAATGAGTGAAGAAAACAAAAACAAAACAGGAGCAAAAGCAAAAATTATTACATAGGGATTAACTGTGACATATATACTGCAAGTGTTAAAAAGTTTTATGACATACAGACGTGCAGCCAGGTGTAAAAGTTTGTCTGCTCAGACACCATTTCCATCAACTCTTTGGAATAACAAAAAGAAAATGTCATTTTTTTTTTTTTCCTTTTCTTTTGCAGCCGCCACCAAAGATTTCAGGAAAAATAATCTGTGGGTGTCTTCCTCTGATGGGGGTTTTAGGGTCATTACCCATAAGGCTTTAATTCCACCCAGCCATAGATTTAGATCACTCCTAGACCAGAAATAGCAGACCCATGGTTCCCCCTCTCTTTCTATCTCTCAATTTCCAGCAGAGACCACACTTTCCATTTTGGGCAATTTGAAGCTCTTAAGCCTCCCCCATGATCACCACCCCTCTGTTATCAGTGTGTGTCCGAGTTTGTGTATGTGTGCGTGTGTGTTCTCTCTCTAAGCCTTTGCTTTAGCAAGTACTTGGTCCACTACACTGAAATGCACTCTTCACTGTAGAAGAGATGGTGTTGGTACCCTTGGACAGTGTTCCCGCTCTCGAGAGCCTCGGGCTTTGGCAGCACCCCAGCTTCAATATACAGTAGAGTACACGGGCTGGCACAGATGTTTCCGCATGACACACTCTCTCTGTTTCTCTGTTTATGCTCATCTTTATGCCTGCCTCTCTTTTTCTTTCTTACTCGTGACATTTCCATCTGAATGTCACTTGAATTTTCTGCAGACTTGTCGCAACAAAAATGAAATGCACATTTTCTCCAGATAGCTTCCTGGGCTGTTTTTGTGCTCTCTTGTGATAGTTTTGTGTTATTTAACAAAGCCACAAATTCAGCTATGTGGTGGGTGTGTGCAGAATGCAGGGCGGTAAGGCCGGGGATAGATAAGGCATAGGCTTGGAGGTGAGCGAATTAGATCCTATAGACCTTTCACAAGGCAAAATGTCTCTATGGTCACAAGTACTTTTTCAAAGGATGAAGTCTCATCTGGAACTCTCCCTCTTGCTCTTTTAAAACAACCTTTACATTTGAGACTATCATTCAGCTCTGTTATGTCAGAAAAAAGGCAGCAGTAAGGAATTTGGCAAACGATTTATATGCCACCTTATACAGTGACAGGTGGTGTGCTGAGAATTTGTTTCAGTGACTGCCCAGAGTTAGGCCCGAGCAGAGGGAGGCACTTGACAGACCTCTCACCCTGTAGGAGCTCGCAAAGTGGTGTACAGCATCTGTCCCTAGGCCCTGCTCCCGTTATTGATGGAATTCCAACAGAGTTCTGAAGGCACATTTGGGGTGCTGTGGGGGAGGATCTGTTAGAGGTTTTCCTGGAGTCCCTCTGAGAAGGCCAACTGAGCATCTGTCAGCAGGCAATGGTGTCATTTCTGACTAAAAAGCATGGCCTTCAGATTCATTTTTTGTGCTTGCATTATAAAATCCCTTCCAGCCACTACTCAGAGAAACTACTTTGACTGTTTGATACATTGGGAGCAATCCTAGATTGTGTTCCAGGGGCATATATTACATAGTTCTGTAACCAGGATCTTGAACAGACTGGGATATAATAGAGGAGGAAGGTTTGCTTGTTGTTGAAAATGAAAGTGACTATGACCATGAGTACCACACCCATATCCACCCCTGTATTTGTTTAATTGTATGGGTTTTGGAGAGGTCTTTAATTTCCTGGGATAGGCCTTTGTATTTGGGGGCTTGTGTCATGGTTAAGATCAATTGAGAAGAGTAATCCTTTCTAACTAAAGAATCTCAAGTTTCTGAGAGCTATGATCACAGGACGTAAAAAGCTGTGTCTTTCTTTATCTAAAAAATCCATTATCTTCTAAGTGCATAGGTTTTCTATAGAACCTGTACTCAGCATGATATTGAAGTGAGCATACTGAGGATATTATGATTATAGTAAGTACTGCTATTATAAATTATGTACAATGCATACATGAAGCCTTGGGTCCTTCATACTGGTGGAAATGTGAGATGGAGTGGACACATTCAATGACTTTTCACTCCAGCATATAGCCAGTGCCTTGAAGTGCTTGAGGCTATCCAGGAAATAGAATAGGGAGGGAATGAGGGACAAGGTTACAGCCAAGTTATCAAACGGTAGTGGTTGTTGCTAATGTCCTTTGAGGGTAGAATCCTGGCTACAAATAAACTGACTGCCTCTACTCTCTGGCATTGGTTCTGTGTGCTGGAGATCCTGAAAGTACTCCTAGAGGTCTCTGAGGAGGACTAAAGTGGCAGTTGTGTACCTGCCAGTGCAGGAGGGAGGCCAACGTCTGGTGGATTTGCAAAGTGGGTTTTGTTCTTTCTAGCCACAAGTTGACCAAAGCTCATTGTGTTAACTTGATATCTGTGGATGTTTTTTTTTTTTTATCAGCCTGGTACACCTAGGAATTATAGCCATATTGGATAATCATAGGAAGTAGCATGCCCTAAATGTAGCAATGAGAAAGTAAGGGTGTAGAGGAAGGTGTCTTGGAAAGTCAGTGAATCCAACTTTAAGCATGATACCGGAATTCTAGACTGACAAGTCACTGTCTAAATGCTTTGCTCGCTAGAGACCGAGGACAATCTCTTGTTGTTAAAACTGGGTGGAAACACTTTGATGGTTTGAAAAAAAACTTGCATTGTAATTCAAAGTGTTTGAGGCGACCCTTCATATTATATAATACAGAGGAGAATGGACAGAGTGTCGTTTATGGTATGTCGTTGAAAAAAAAAATGTAGACAGGTAGGTTTGTTAGTGTCTGTACTTTTTGTTGTTCAAGCAACTGACCCCCAGAGAAACCCCCAGATGATTGGAAGATGGGGTCTCCGATAGTCTGGTATCGCAAGACTTACCAGAATTCATGTTCAGTCACAGACCTACAACTGATGTTCACCTTTTGACTAACCATTACCACAATGTTTACCACGATTAACCTTATCTTAACCACTGTTTATTTGCCACAACCACAACCATTATCTGAATCAACCAATCATCATCATGTTGATGTTCTGGACATGAGGTGATGGGGTTGTTTTTTATGACTGTTAGCTAGTTTTGCTGTCTGTCTTTATGTTTAACAAGGATACCATTCATTCCATGAAGGATGCGTATTGCTATTGCTATTCTGCAACCCACTGTTTCACCCAAGTTGTTCCCCTGTTATAGGCTGTGACTGTGGAATGCAGGGTGGTAAGACTGGTAACACTTGACCTTGTGCAAATTTCTACAGCAGATTCAGAATGGCATATTTTAGATTTTACAATTATAGATTGAGGGTAACTTTGCAGTTTTGGTGAAGGTCACTGACCTCCTCTGATGACTGAGCAGATGAAGAATAAAGTGTTAACCTCCCAAAGAAAAGGAGACTGCTTAACAGCAGTGATGGTTTGTTCACAGGGTTATTCCAACAAATAGATGCACACTGAATCACACATCGATCCAAACAGAGTATCTTTTGAGAAAAGTAAGCATTTGCTCTGTGACTGTGAGGTTGAAGGGCAGTGAATGGTTGATGTAAATTTCAACACATTATGTTCTTCTGAGAACTGTTCCCTAGGTATGTTGAAGGTCTTCTGCGGTTTACAGGCTAATGGTCAACATAAAAACAGCAAAAACAAGAAGTCGTGTTCAGTGATGGTCTGTGGGTGTAGACCTTTGAGCCTGGTATTGAAGTAGAAGCAGTTCACGGATGTACTTTCCTCTGTTGTAATGTGTTTGGGTCATAGTTTTACTGACTGCTTCAATTTTGTCTTCCAGATAAGCTGATTATGCTGTAATATACCCACACAAGTTTTAGATTTAACTACAGAAAATGCGGCACATCTGTCAGCTGTTTATTACACAGTTTGTGTATGATAACATGTTTTGAAATGGTGAAAATATTTCAATTACAGTCATTTAGAAAAGGCAGACAGTGGCAAATCTGGGTTGTCGTTGACTGAAGCCCATTAAAGGACGGTTCTCAGGACTAAAGGACCTGCTTGCTTTTATTCCAACTCACTGGCAGAGAACGGTGTCACTGCAGGTCTTAGTAAACCTTCTGTCAGGAGTAGCCAAGCTGTTTGTCTGACATTCGGGGATGAATCATATGTAGGACACAAATATTTTTGTCTCAGAGTCTGTATTTCTGTGAGCACTTGCCTTGGAGTGGATTTAAGGAGTCCAAAAAACATTGTGATAAGAGCAGGAATTCTTTCTTTGGTTTTGTGAGTGAGCTTGATGTAAAATGCCGACTGCTTAAACATGAACCCAACTGATGCACCAGTGTATGTAACCTGGACTCCTCACACATGCACATTGACATACAGAATAAAGTTGTACAACTAATAAGCAAAGAGGTTTAATTTTGAAGGCTAAAAGCACAGAAAAAAAAAAAAAGAAATAATGAAGATTTTCTTACTCCACTTCAAAGCATTTCTCAGAGTCAAGCCTGTTTTTGACAAAAAATTATGATAAGGGAAGGGTATGCTACTGTGGTCTTCATTTCACAGAAGCACATTATGCACACACACACGCAGAAACACCCAGGCAAAGCCTAAAGGTACACACACACACAGGCATGCAATCAGTCAGAGATCAGAAAGAGTAAGAACAGTGGAGCGTTGAGACATTCAGGGAATAGAAAATACAAAGAGAGTTTTTTGCCTAGAGAATGTACAGCAGCAGCAGCACGGAGCTTTAGAGTTTCTACCATATCACCACAAAGTGATGTAACACTTTTTTGTCCTTTAACTCTGATACTGTCTCTCTCTCTCTGTGAAGCTGTGAAGTTAGATTTTTAGATTGTATTGGGGGGAACTAATGGAGTCAAGCATTCATCAGTTATATAAATTATCATCTCACGGAGATACACCTGTTTTTTAAGGGCTTTTACTTTTATTCTCGTCTACAGTAGATCAGCAACTAGGGGTTGCAAAAATCTTCACTGGGGATTGCGTGGATTTCTTGATTTTAAGGGAAAAAGAAAACATTTTCTAAGAATATACAGCTGGTCTACATCAGAATTTGATTCATTTCTGTGAAGAAAGCTTAATTCGTTTTTTTTTATTATTTGAGATTAAAATAGTTTTAAGAGGAAGGTGAGGACCTCACAGAGCCTCCACTCTAAACTGCTAAACAGCCTCATCCTGCATTAAAAAGAAGTATGTAGTTCAAACAATAATAATAAGAAAACACAGAATCTGTCAAAATAGAAGCCTACTAAGTATGTATGATTGTTAAAACATGAAATAATACATAATACAGACAGAGAATTCAATAAAATATCAGAAAAAAAACTCATATCTGATGCATTATTTACAGGAAACAAATGTCAGCAGAAGTTTTGTGTATTATATTTTTTTTGTATTGTAGTTTCAGTTCAGTTTGCATTAAATGCCAACCACCACTTTATGTTTTATGTGTTTAAAGGAAGTCTGTGCCTCATTAGCTGTAATGTCTAAAGAGCAGGGTTGTCTCTATTTTGGTTCTGCATAGTTTGATATGTTTGGTGTATCATTTGTTCTTTCACTTTTATTATTTTCATTGCCTTTGTTCCATGTCCTTTGCATGGAAAGGAGCCAGCTGAGGTGGTTAAGGCCTCTTATTAGGATGCCTCCTCTGTGCCTTCTCTTTGAGGTGTCCAATTAGTTGTAGACCCCAGGGCAGACCCAGAACCTGCTGGAGGAACTATATAGCCCATCTGGCCTGGGAACACCTTGGGATGCCCCAGGATGAGCTGGAATGCATTGCTGGAGAGAGGTACTGCTAAACCTGCTGCCACTGCAACTCAACCGCAGATAAGCAGAAGAAGGAAATGGATGAATGGATATTGCCTTTGTTTGTTATGTCTGTAGTGTCTTGTAAGTCCATGGGGGGCTGGGCACATTTGGTGCATGAAAAATTACAATTACTATTTTTATCTAAATCGTTGGTTTGACACAAACTTCCTGCAGTTATTGTGTTCACCATTTGGGTTCATTTATCATTTATATTTGGGTACAGTTTATCAGATGTTCTGTTCTATTATTGTTAGGCATTAAGTATAATATGAAATATTCATAAAACATGTCATTTAGTCTAGTTTATTCAATGAAAGAAAAGTGTACTCTAAAGTAAATGGCATCACTGCAGTACTCTGCACCTAAACACACACTTTATTCTGCGCTACAAAAGCCAGAAACAACTTCCTTGACCCCTTCTTTGTCGATGGGGCTGCCAGCATAAGAGTTCTAAAATTCCAGTTAAATGGAGCCCATCAGGGTAATTGGTTGGAATTACTCTTGCACATTGCTTTGGTTGCACTCTCTCATTCCATTACACAATCAACATGTAACAAACACATCATACATTACACCATTAGTAAATAGAAGGAAAATTTAACCAAGGGCTCTTCCTCTCCTCACACCACTATCTTATAACCACTATGCTCTAGGAAGAGAGAGGAGCTTCACTATCCACCATGTTAAGAGACAATGTATGAGAGTGCTTTTATACAATTGAACAACATCTTAATGTAGCCACAAACATCTGACAAATGAGACGTCTAAACTCATTTTCCTGTACTAAAAATACAAATATTGATTATTTATAAATCACTCTGAAACTTTGATGGCTCTTAAATTCAATATCCTTATCCAGCTCGTAATGTAAGTGATGTTGCCATGCATGCTTCGTCCATGGAAACAAGGTGACGTTAGGTATTTCTATGCACCAATCCCTTACAAACAGAAGGCTCTCATTTGATGAGAGTTGTTGCTTGTTTTTCTTTTGTGAATCTGATTAAACCACACTCACTCTGTCCTGATTCATTTGATGAGTTTATTTCTACATCCAGCAGACCCCCTGCTGAGCAACATTAGCTCTCACTTGGAGTGGTGTTTTTGGTCCAATTTTGTTCTCCCTTCGTTGCTAGTTTGGCCTCCACCAACTCCAGAGGGAAATAATTTTTAGCTGCTAAATGCTCCGCTATGTTCACAGTTTAATTAGACATGCTGGGCTTCATGCAAGATCCACTCATACAAACACAATGATCTTAAATGTGAGCGATTTAAGAGAATTTGACCAGTTATTAACACAGCTGCAAAACACTCATTAGCCTTGAAATCACAATGCTTTGATTGGAATTCATTCAGAGTTTAACTTTAAAATAAAAAATGCATGTAATATTCTGCTCACCATATTATTGACATCATAGCTTTCAAAGACGTTTTTTTATCATCTAACCTCATGTTCAATCATTCCCTCTTTATCTCTGCCACAGCTTAGCACTGCTCTTATTATACACCATTGACAGCTGATACCTGTGGACTGGTGTGGCATCAGCAGTATTGCAGGCGTTCTACCGGATTGTTGTAGGAGGGAAGAGGGAGCTGAGCCTGAAGGCAAAGCCAGTCTACTGTATCTGCCTTCCAACCCTCACCTATGGTCATGAGCTTTTGGTGGTGACCAAAACAATCAGATAGCAGCTACAAGTGACCGGAATTATTTTCCTCCTCAGAGAGCCTGGGCTTAGCCTTAAAGATTGGGTGAGGAGCTCGGACATCCAGATCTAAGAGTAGAGCCATTGCTCCGTCACATTGAAAGAAGCCAGCTAAGGTGGTTCGCGCATCTGATTAGGATGCCAATTTTTTTGGAGGTGTTCCAGGCATGTCCAACTGGCTGGAGGCAGACCCAGAATTCACCGGAGGGACTATATAGCCTGTCTGGTCTGGGAACATAACAGCTCCTCCTGTCCAGGGACAGGAACGTCTAGAACACCCTGCTAAACATGTTTCCAACGCGACATGATCCCAGATAAGTGAAAGTAGATGGATGGATGGATTGACCGCTGCATTGTTAATATTTTCTTACATTTTTGGGCCCTACTGAACCACTACTGACACTGCAGAATCCACAGGATTCCCCTTCGTTTTGTTCATCCACAAACAGAGAACAGTTCACCTTATTTTTATTTTTTTATTTTTCACAATTTTAGGGTTGTGAATTAATTATATTTAAAAAAAATCCTCCTCCTGTTGTATATGTTTATGCAGATAAAAGAATTTGGTGAATCTGTCTTGGGATACTTGAGCAAAGCTCAAATAAATCAATAATAGAGATTTAAGATGAAAATGTTCTTGGATGGGGCCAACTGCTGTTTTGTGGCCAGGTAGTGTACAGTGTGTTTATTGGAGGTTTTGTGTGGAAACAACTGCCGGAAACAGGGTTGATGAGAGCTGTGAGACTGAACCAAACAAACTACTGGCTATAAATCCAAAACAACCAAAAGAATGAGCTAAAAGATGCTAAAATACTCCATAGAGCTGAGAGAGACTGCAGGACTGCAGTGACTCCGCTCACATTACACAATACATACGTACGTTAATATAAACATGTTGATTAGTGCGGCTTGGACTCAGTCACAGATAATAGTTGTAGAAAATGTTTTCTGGTGCTTTTAGTCACCATTTATGACTGCCATCTAATTATCATGGGAATATATTCTGGGTGAAGTCTACTATGAATTCATACGCATTTGAAAAATGCCTCACAAAGCCTGACCGAATTCAAAGTTTCACACAGTTACAGCACTGAAACCAAACTACTTTTTTTTCTTTGTTTGTAGCCACACTGCAGCCAGATCCCATGCTGATAATACTCATCATTTCAGAAGCACAGGGCACACTGACTGCATTCCAACAACACTATTGCCTTTGGCCTTACAATAGAAAAGCAAATTATACTTCAGCTTTGGAGACATCCAAAGAACCCAGTGGCTCAATGAAATGTGTGATACCTCACACTTGGGTTTAGGTACAGTCTCAAGGACAAACTTAAATGACTAGAAATGTTGGTCCCTCTTTGTCTTCGTTTTAAAAGAGGTTACAGATCAGCGCAAGTGATTATTCCTTATATGATAGCTCCTAAAGGAAAGGACAAGGCCGGGTGGTCGGGAGGGGTAATGATATTTTGATATTCTCTTTTTCTTTATGCTCTTTTAATCTTTTTGTCCATTAGAAAATCTGCCCACAAGCCTCTTCTGTTACAGTGTGCTTTTGTGCCAAAAAAAAAAAAAAAAAATGTTATGATCACCATTTCAGTAGTAGACGTAGTGTCTGCCATTGAATTATTAACACCTGTGGCGATGCAGTCCACAGAATGTTGCCTCAGAAGTAATGAGTTGTATCTTTTCTGGTTCAGCTAAAATAAAAAATAAAAAAATGGGAATGAGGTAGTTTGCATGAACAGACCATGAAAGTTTAAACCACAAGAAAACAACCCTGTGAGTTTGATTTTCAGATGACCTTTGAAAACTGTCCATGGAGAAATCAAATCCGCATATAACATGACTAAATAAGAGAGAAAATAATAAGCCGACCCTAAGCTAGTAGCAAAGTCAGAACTTCACACAAACATATTTACCTGAGGACAAACT
Source organism: Miichthys miiuy (assembly GCA_036365135.1). Lineage (NCBI taxonomy): Eukaryota > Metazoa > Chordata > Actinopteri > Sciaenidae > Miichthys > Miichthys miiuy. The sequence continues at coordinate 21,176,283 of CM071617.1, forward strand.
CATGTTCCGTCATCTTGAAAATAAGAAAATGTGCCTCCTGCTCCATCAGCTTTCGTCACCTCAGGTGACCCATTTAGCTGATTACATTTCCGTGTGTATACAAACCTACAGTTAACCTAAGCAGGAAATGTATCATTGGTTATGTTTCTCTATCATGAAGTCAGCAGGAGATGTGCTATATTATTGAACAGAATGGTATTAAAATTTAAAGTGGTATACTGGTAAAAAAAAAAAAAAACACTGTCTAACAAGCACTGCTTCACTTATATAATATCACTGTAGTAACAGAGATCTCAATCTCAGTCCATTACCTGACATGCTCTGATGTCATATGTCATTTTCAGAGACATCATTTTAAATATTCCTGTGCTGTTTCTCCGACAACAAAACACACAAAAAAAACACCTGAAAAAATTGTTAAATGACAGCCAGCAGCCGCTGAAGTCAAATATAATTTTAAAAAAATGTCAAAAACTAAAATTTACAGAAATGTTCAATGAAGGTTTGCAGAGAAACGCCATTATTTTACAGGCTTTCCCTGAATTATGATCAAACACCTTGAATTAAGTGATGATATTAATAGCTCTACAGAGAAACACTGCATGCATTATGTTTGATATAGTGAAAAACGTTTGCTACATATGTATCCAGAATTTGGGTAGAATGCAGTACACATAAATGTAAAATAAGATAAAAATATAAATATATAAAAGAAATACATTAAATTGTTAGTATGGACATAATATAATGAGCCAAATATTTAATTACAGATTGTCTTTTATGCAAATTTGTATGTAATTTGAGAAAAGTACAATGACAAAGTAATTTGTCATTAATGACATAATACAAATAGCAGTTTGGTTGCTATTTACAGATAAGGGATTTGGTTAACAATTTAAAAAACAACAACAAAAAAAAATACTGTAAGTTATTTTCAAAAATCCATGATTTTTATTCGTATTTAATCATTTTAGTTTTAACTGATCATATCATATATCTGGTGTAGCTACTGTACTCAACAGTGAGTTGATGATATTTGATATGGTATCAGGATAATATTTTAGAACATTTAGAAAATCAGCCTCCACATTTTATTCAGCGGGCAGAATGTTCATAACACACCCACATATCAGGATCATCATCATCAGAAATGTGAAGAGTTCACTGCCAGGACAAAAAGAAAAGAACAAAAAGCATTTTAACTTTTGATTTCTGGATAGAAATGTACAGAGCAGGATGATCGCAGTAAAGAATGCGTTCATATATCGCCACAGCCCCCCATAGGTCTATTAAATATGGAAATCTGACAAATACAGCAGATTTGCTCTTTAAATTATTGAACTAAAGTGTGACACTGTGAACTGTGACCATTGTTTGTTGGTCAAAATGTACACCTGCAGCTTATCTTCTGTAAACCTGCACAATCCTGAGCATATATGGAAAAACTGTTGGAGCATGAATGTCAGGTGTGTGTGTATGAATTCAATTAGGAGCCTGACTGACCGGCAAGGTTCCTTCCAAATACCATCCGGCTGTTTCATAAGGAGCCAAGACGACCTGCAGATGCAGCTGTGGCAGAGAGCCTTGGATGCTACAATTAGCTAACATTTGGCCTTTAGTGTTTGTAATTTGCCATGCTAATGGCTGCTCTTCACTGTAACCTTAAATAGTTTAGACCCTCATCGATGCTTATACACTTAGCCCATTACCCACAGCGTTATAGTAATAGTATTATACCTGTATTACTGCCATGAATTAGAGACATATCAGTCTTGCAAGAAATAAACCGATCGAGATGCAGGAATGAGTTGCTAGGTGAGGCTGACGCCGTGACACAGGCTTGTTTGCAACAAAGTAAATACAGAGGCTATAATCCGAACTATAGTACATTATGTAATGCTGCAAAACATTTTATTGCACATTAAACTGAATTGCACAATTAGTTGCAAGTTTAATAAGGTTATTAAGCCAAGAACATTACCCGGACTTCTTTCTGTAGCACAGTTAAATATGAGAAAGAGGTTGCTCATCCCACTGATGAGTTTTATCAAACAAGATGGCTAGTCCACGGATTACTACTTCAGCTTTATTTGTGTACTCAGTGCCCAGGTGTAGTTGGAGGGTGGTTAGGTTGGGGTCAGCATGACCAGACACGGTCCATCTACCAGCCTGGTAAGATAACAGATTCCCCATGAGACTGAGCTCCAGTCAGGCAGAACAGACATATAAACTACTGCAGCGTAAAGTAAAGGGTCATCCCGGCCAACTGCTACACACAGGAGGTGAGAGGCTTGGCAGGGTGGTGGCAGCAGTGTGATTTCAAGTGTGTGTGTGTGTGTGTGTGAAAAATCCTCTCCCTTTAGTGGACCTTTTCTTCGGGGATGTGACAGTGTCAGTGTGTGTGTGCATGAATTGAATATGACTATAGGTGAGAGAAAGTGTGTGTGTGTGTGTGTGTGTGTGTGTGTGTGTGTGTGTGTGTGTGTGTGTGTGTGTGTGTGTGTGTGTGTGTGTGTGTGTGTGTGTGTGTCTGTTGCTGCCTTACCCTTTAGGTGGATCTTATTTTCCGGGCTGTGCACCAAGACCGAGCTAACTGAATCCAAGCTGTCGTAGTTACTGCAGCCGAGAGGGCCCGTCCTTGTTTCGGTTACCTAGGAAACAGAGGAAGGACAGATCTATTTACAATATATGTTGTTTGTTTGTTTTTTTTTGTTGTTTTTTTTATAATGCCACATTAGCAGAGTGAACGAGGCAGATGTTTGTTCCCGTTTCTGGCTGTCGAGCACGCTGCTTGTGGCAGGCGGAGCGTGTGATGGCAGGCAGAGGGACTGGATGTGGCAGAGCCCTCTGACAGTGGAGAAAACTATCACCATCTTTTGCTTCACTCCCACACCTGCAGCCACAGCTGCCCGCAATGTGCCGGCTGTCTCATGGAGAGCGTTGAAGGGGAGGGAGGAAGGGAGGGAGATGAGAAATGTGAGGGGGGGAGAGAGCAAGCACAGGTGTTTGGAATTTGATTTGAACTTTGAAGACACAAAGGGAAGGTCGTGTTGAGTCGAATGCCTTTGGGCGGTTGCATGCTTTTATGAGATTTGATAAAAAGATTTATAGGGATGTCAAAAATATTACAGATGACCATCAGAATGAATACAACCACCTCTTCTTTAACAGTGTTACACAGTTTAAATGCAGTATTTATTTTCTGATCAATAACAGAGAGAAGTATCACTGCACAAAATGTTTTATGTGTTTTGTTAAAATCAGAACCATGAAAAAAAAAAAAAAACATTACTAGCGTTTGACTCCGGGACAAATTTGAGCTGTTGCCTCTATGACTCCACTTCCTCCTACTCACTTTGCATTGTGTGTGTCCTGCTGCCTTTAGGTACTCATTAGATACAAATAGCAGACTGCATACAGTTTGTCAGATACATTATATTTCACCCAAAACCCTAGAAAATACTACTGTTGAGTTTACATGTTGCTTGTAGATTTTGCAAACTGGATTTTGACCCTCCATAAGATCGGGCCTCATGGTCAAAATACAAGATCTACCTTTATGAAATTGGCAAATTGCCATGAGTATTATGGTGTGACGATTCTACGTAGTTCTGATTGACATTTTTAGAAAAGCAATGTAGAAAATTACAATATGACAATGTAAAAGAGGTCATTTAGTGCAGCCACAAACCTGCAGAGAATTATCTAAAACCTACATCTGCAGCCAAATCTCGCAGTCTCTGCTCTCCGGCCTACAAATTTACTGTTTTGGGTCACTCCTGCCGCTCTCATAGCATTGATTCCAAGCTGTTAAAACCCACTGTACACCACCTGCTCAGCAGCAAACAGAGACAGGCTCAGTTAAAGACGAGCTGGGGAATTTTGTGGAGCATTTAGCAGCTAAAGAGACAGATATTTCCCTTTAGGAGTTGGTGGAGACCAAAAGCAGAGCTAAAAAAAGACATTCATCACCAATCGATTGATACTGTTGTTGTGTAACTGTGTAGCAAGTGTTTTTCATATTGCTTCCTCCAAGTGACCAAAAAAACAAAACAAAACAAAAAAAAAAAAACATTCTTGCAGGTTTTGGACACTAAAATGACTGATTCCAAGTTAAGAGAAGCATTTAAGGGGTTAACAGGACCGCCAGCATTCTAGCACCCCATACAGGTGCCACAGTCTGCCTGACATATGTAATTGCATATGTTTCATTGTTTATGTTCACAAGCAGTGCTTAAGGTGGGAAACATAACAAGTACTACCTTTATTTACATGCGGGGTGTTTATGATGTGGTGGTGGATGAATTCATAAATGAGTACTGAATACTGTATGTACATATGTATATGTACTGTTCTTTCACCAGTTTGCATGTATTTCCTGTATATTTGAGCCCTGTGAAGGTTTGTGTAATCCCGTATAATGATTCTGTTTTCGAACATGACTCAACTGCATAACCACTAAAACAAATTCAGAGAGGATCAATGAGGAATGAAGTCATCTCCCTTCTACTCCCCAAATAGCACAAGTAGACTCTTGAGGAATGGTCTAATATCCCTCTACACACTTCAGGATGGAGAATAGCAACAGACACAGTGGCGATAAAAACTGCTGTGAAAACAAAGCGCTACTTTTCAGCTGCCTGATATCCTTCTGTTACCTTACCACAGTTATATTTTTCTTACCACAGTTATATTTTTAAAACTTCCTCATGCACTCTCTCACACACCCTCATTCTGCCTCTGTCGATACAGAGAGAACGAAGAAGAGTGAGCCTCACTAACTGTTATATTTGCCTCTCAGTAGGAACTAAATGGAGCATACAAGAGTGAATAAAACCGAGCTGATGAGATGTCCATGACATTTCTGCGATCAAGGTCAGTGAAATACAGTATTTACTGTAGCACAAACATCTGACCTGGATATGAATGTCTCTAAGACATATTACGGAAATTATGTTACATAAACAATATCCTTCTTGACATGTTGTGTAAGACTCTATGAGACAAAAAGAACATAAAGACACAAGGCCAGGAAAGGAAGACAAAGAACATTAAACATGAATGATATAGTTAATTTCCAGTGTTCAAGATAGTGCAATTAAAATAAGAAGATGGATTCGGAGCTATTCTCAAGCTAAATCACGCAATTTGGTAAATGATGCAGCCTGTGCGAATTCCCCATCCCTAAAATAGCCTCGTTCCTCACACTCTTCACACTCTGCCTTGCATCCAGATTGCATCTATTATCAAAAGAAATGGAAGCTAGCCTTCAAGGCGCTACAGAAGATACACATCTCAAACAACTCTCGAACATGTTTAATAAAAATACAAAAAAATAGACATAGCTGAGATGTAGTTAAAGATTAGAAGAAGATAAAGGCGAGAAGCGAATGGAGATTAGTGGAGGCCATTTTGAGTTGTTCAAGCCACAGATGAGGGTACAGATAATCTCTGCTTTAATAATGAAAAATACTAAACTGTGGTGTCTCATTCATGTTGTTGCATTGACTGTGGAAATGAATCAGTTGTCTGTTCAACTTAAATTAATTGTTGTTGTTCAGACTGAATTAAAGGGGGACTTTAAAGGAGAGACAAGGATGAAATCAGAGATATGACACATCACGTATTCTAGCTACCACTAACACCGGTATGGTACAGCTTGGCTAGTAAACATGGGCTGCACAAACAGTCTAATGAATGATCTTGTGAAAGAGTAGAGCAAGAGTGATACGTTTTAAACTTAAATGTTAACAGACTTTGCGTTACTCATAAAGTCATGTTTAAAATGAACATGAGGTCAACATTTGTGTCAACTTTGTGCAAGTTTAATGTATTCCATACAATTTATTTTTTTGTTAATGTTTGTGAAAGAAAGGCAGAACTGGTTTTTACTGTAGATTTGTTCACGTCTGATTGGCTTAGGTTTGGTTACACTGTCATTTAAAAATATATATATAGAATTGTGACAATGAAAACAAAATTGTTACAGAACAATACATTTATATGTAACTTTTATTGGTATTTTTTTCATTTTTAAATGTTAGTATTGGCCACCGGGCATCTTCACATTGTCTAACCAGGCTTCATTCAACCTGCTTAGGCAGCTTGAAAGAAGCTTCCCATGCTTCTTGTCTTTGCATTTACATTCACATTTAGTCATTTAGCAGATGCTTTGATCCAAAGTGACTTGCAAAAAAGGGAAACAATCATGGTACAGTGTGACTAGGACATGTTAGTGCCCGTTTTTAGATTATCTGGGTGGTGGCAGACAGACAGAGCCACCACACTTTCACAACAGCTCTTCAGAAATCTGTATCTGTGGAGACTACGTCCACGTTCTCTACTGTCTATGACGTCACCTTACATTACCGTAACATATGTTATTGAGTAGCCTTTCAGTATAATGCTCTGACTGAATTTAAGTTCCCTCTGATAAACTCAGTGTTTATGTCTCTGGCTTTTATTGTGGAAGGTAGAAAACGGAGCACTGGATCCTCTTGGCTGTTACCTTGACTCAGCAGACAATAATGCTGAAGTTCATTTAAAGAAAAGTCATGATCATAAACTATACACATGGACAGAATGTTTACATATTAATCTTAAAAATCTAGTTTACTAATGTCAGTTGTGTTTTTTCCAATCATCATTTTTTATCCTCATAGCCTCAGTCAGCCTTTTATTTCACTTTCTTTTTTTATAGAAACCATGGAAGCTTCAAGGTTGATGTATATTCTGTGGTATCACACTGGGGTTGTTTGTAACCCACGTGAGGAACTTTAAAACCCACCTGAAAGCTGCCACCCCCGTCCCTGCCTCTGTTACCAAGAGCCCTTCACTGAGTGGATGGTTCATCCTGGACCTTTTTTTTTTTTTTTATGTATATTGAACAATGCGCATGATTCAAACATGAAAGAGCTGTGTGTGTTGACACACCAAAAGCTTTTTCGACTGTCCTACATCAGGTAATGGACTTATTCATTGTGTCTTCAGTGTTGCTGAGGAAAGTAACACAGCAATGTTCATATTTATATCAGTCACATCACGATGTCTGATCATCATTTAAGCTGTTTACATTCTGACACCAGTTTGTTTTTTCTCTCTGAGTTAAAACTGAAATGTTGCTAGAAATTGGATTTTAATTGATCTTCTGAAGCTGGAGGTCCAGTTCAGCATCTTTCATTAGTAAACCTGCATTATTCCAACAGATTTTTTTTTATTATTATTATTATTGGAATAATAAAAAACAAGCAGTATTATTAGTCACTTTTCCCATTTAAAATATGATATTCTACACTCAGTTGAACTACTTTAGTATACCTATACAATCTAATGCAATAAAACACATGTTCAGCCATGAAGTCGACTTTTACGATGGCCTTGATGTTCACTTCTTGTTGACACTGTCGTAGAGGCGTTTATGGAATTATAGGTTTTATGATTGCGGTCGTAGTTAGTCACAGTGTTGCACTGAACTGATTTATATTCATAAGGTAGAGGCATATGTTTAATTGAATTAACGCATGGCTGAGCTGTACAATGTACACACCATGCTGCTGCTGTAAATACTCACTATGGAAAAAGCATGTATTGATCCGCAGCTGAAAATAATCCCCAAACAAATGCACTATTTTCTACTGTTTGAGTAACATTTGTTAAAAGCCACCGTCTCCAGCTGTTTTAGGAAACGATTTTTTAAAATTATTTTATTTATGTATTTGTATTTTTGAAGATATATGCCTTCAGTCGGGAGAACTAGGCTTCAAGGAAGGGAGGAAGAGAGACAGACCATGTAAACTACTAGATTAACTACCCAGAAGTGATTTCTCCTGCTATATGACATAATTAAATATAATTTTGACAGCCCAAGGAATTATGGGAGATTAAAGTAACAGCGGAGGTGTGAAGATTTAGAGCTGAAATTATTTTTCAGGAGTTTTAAGCTTTTACTTTATGCTTCTCTCACTGTATATCGGTCAATAAAAAATGCCATTTGTACAGAATTGTTTTTACTACAACATGATGGGGTTTTATAGAGGAGTAAAGTTTCCCTGCTGATTTTGGCTCCTGACACTTGCAGTGCTGTGGTAAAAATACTCTGCCTTCCTCTGCATCGCACAGAGCAGCTTCCTCTCTCATTTCCAAACAGCACATTTCACACTAATGTTACACAGGGTCTTTTTTTGGTCAAAATGCAACTGTATTCTAAATTGAACATGTGATTCAGATTCCTCCACTTTTATTGCTGGAAATAAAGATAACGCGTTTCCCTCCCACCGCCTACTCGCCTCCGCGAGGACACAGAGCCCAGAGGCGTACATGGACACAGGTCAAGTCCAGCCCACTCAGTGTCGCTTCCTCTGGGGTGATGAGTTGATCTGTCAGAACGCGGCGCAGCAGGTGGCTTGCATACCAGAGATCCTCATTTAGCAGAAACATGTAAAGGAAGGATGCTTTTCTCCGAGTGGGAGTAGCTGTGTGTTTGGTTGTGCATGCACTTGAATGTGTATGCATATGTGTGTGTAGGCAGTGTACAAAATTGCAGAGTGTTGCTGTGCGATTGCTAAAGGGTGGGACTATTTACCTGCCTGTCAGTCTTCAAGGGGAAAAGTTGCTTTATTCCTGCCATGATAGAGAGGTAATCATTTTTTTTTTTTGGTGAATTTTTGGATTTTATTTTTCATTTGAATGTGATATTAAACTGTTAAATCCTAAAAGGAATGAATCAAATTGAATAAATACTTAGGTTGCATATGTAATATGGTAAAATACAACTCCAAATTTTCATTTTCATTTTTCCATTTGTGGCTTTGGATGACATTTTATATACTTTGTGTATTATTATTATTTTTTTTAATCACATATGTAATAACTCTGGAGGTTCTCTGGGCATGTTCAACTGGTTGGAGTCCCGGAGGCAGACCCAGAACACGCTTGAGGGATTATACTGTATATCTCATGTGCCTCAGAAATGTCTTGCGATCCCTCAGGAGAAGCTGGAGGTTATGGCTGGCGTGACCTGGCCCCAGATGAGCAGCAGAAAATGGATGAATAGATGGATGGAATAATATATTTGAAGAGATTTTGAAGTCCATCAAAATGTGGATAAAAATCCAAAGGATTTCTCTGTAACAATAAAAATTCACGACTAAATAAGCAAGCTAACGCTTGGGAAAAAGGACATTTTTGATTATTATTTATGATTAGTAAGAGTCAAAAAGTCAGCTACTCTGCTTCATCAGGACTATGTGAATGTGGTTGAAGACATGAGCAAACAAACCTACAGCAGTCAGCAGATCTTTGGTCTGAATGTTGGCTGAAGCTGGATTGGTGCATTAAGTATGTGACATCAATTTTTTTTTAATCTAAGACTTTTCAAACTAGTGATAAAAGTGTGGACAAAAACACAAATATAGAAATATCTCAGTAAGAAACTGATTGAGGGAATTGGTTTTGCAGGTTTTCTTAAATTATGTTTTTTTGTCTTTATTAAATAAGACTCAATTATGTATTCTGATGCATTTTGAAGTATCACATTAGAAAAGTTTAAAATGACAAAAACATCAATTTCAAGTCCTTCCTCTCTCCTTCTCTTTTGTGTTTTGTCTTTTTCCAAAAAGAGTTAATGCTCTTAATGGGAGATGAAAAACTTTGACACTTGATTACAACTTATTCCTAAAAACTGTAATTGCTCGAGTGACTGCTTGAGACAGGCTGCGGAAGTGAGTCAATCTTGAGTTGCCGCTTGACTGGCTGGTAAGTGCTGTTACAGATGGCTTATTGGAGCACCCAGGCGTCATTTGGACCACTTCAGGTCAGGTCCCACATGGCTGTGGCCAGTGCCGCGTATTTTCAGCTTCAAGACAGCTCTTCGGAAACCTACAGGTGACGTCACTCAAGCTCTGTCCATCCTTTATACAGCAAATACTGAAGTCATGGATCAGCTGTTTCCTCCCATTGCTCAATAACAGCCATAATGTTTCCACACAGATCTGATGTATCCTTCCTCACATTAAGACATGAAACAAACACAAATGTCTGATTTACTTTTCTGTATTGCTCTTCACTACTTGAGCTTCCACTGGCGAAACATTGTGATACCTTTGGATGGAAACATGGCTATTGTCTTCATCTGAACTGATTTTAAATGGAATGAATTTTAACCACTATTAATTTAAAGTGGATATTATTACTGTTTTATACCAAGACAACGAGATCCTAGAATGGTTGATGTTCAGTCTTGGTCTGTCATCACTACCACCGTGTCAGAATCTGGATGTTTCAATCATTCATTACTTCTAGCTTTCAATTTAGCTTTTACCAGAGCTACTCCACAATCTTTCCACATACCCTCTGGCAGCTGCAGAAGAAGCCTCAGGGTACATACCCTGAGAATCTCTTCACTGTGCGACCAGAAGATATTGCACATTTTGAGGTTCTGCAGCTGACAATGAAAGAGAGGATTCAGTCACAGTTTGAGTCATCTGGGTGATTTTAAATTAAACAACAACCTCAACAGACCACAACATGTGAGGCTTCATGAATGTGTGTCTGATGTGGTGATTTACAGCACAGGCACTCCACAGGGAACGGTACTCTCTCCTTGTTCTTCACCCTGTAGACATCAGACTTTAGACACACCACTGACAGCTGTCACCTCCAGAAGTTCTCTGATGATACAGCTATCCTTGGATGTGTATCAGAAAGAAGGAAATGAGCAGGAGTACAGGAGGGTCATCACAGACTTTTTCAACTGGTGCGATCTCAACCACCTCTACATCAAGGCCAGCAAGACAAAGGAGATGGTGATCGACTTTTGCAGGAAGATGCTTCAGACCACACCACTGAACATCCAGGGATTGGATATCGAGGTGGTGGGAGCATACAAAAACCTGGGTGTTCACTTCAACAACAAACTGGACAGGTAGGACAACAAGAAGGGTCAAAGTTTTCTCCACTGACTGAGGAGACTGAGGAGGACTGTGCAAGACTCTGTTAAAGGCCTTCTATGACACTATGGTGGCATCTGCAATCCTCTACGTAGTCGTCAGGGGAGGGTGAAGCACGGAGAGAGACAGAAAAGACTCAACAAACTGGTCTAGAGTGCCATAGAGGAAGTGGGGGCATTCATGACATTGATCATAAATAACTTACCCCCTGCATGAGACTGTAAACAGCCCCTTCAGCAACAGACTGATACTGCCACCATGTAAGAAAGAGCACTACCACAGTTCCTTCATTCCAACAGCTGTCAGACTCTTTAACACCAGCATGACTTCATGACTTTTTTCTATATTTCTTGTTTAATGAATAATTTCTTTGTAACAAGTCAATTTCTTTGGTGTGGGATCATTAAAGTCTGTCTTATCCCTTACCCTATGATTCATAACTCCATGGAAGATTATTCTTAAACGAAGGAAATGTTGTTAGACTTTTTAAGTTTGCAGGAAACCAGAAATACTCAAACTTGCTGAATTCCGTACATGTGTACTTGCCAAAGTGGAAGTGTAGTTTCCTTTATTTCTGACTTTGTCAGGAAAAAGTGTTTTCACCTGACAAGCAGCAGCATTTGAATTGTAATTTGAGGTGATTTCCTCAGTGTGTGTCTCTTGAGCTCGGGCGGTGATAACTCTGTTACTTTCTTGGTTGGCATGCCTCTGTGGCAGCTTGGGTTCCCTGCCTTATGTTATGCTGTTGCATCCAGCTCTACCCGTTTTAAAGTTACTTTTACCAAAGCTTTACCCGTCACACAGCTACTAGAAATGTATGAGGTGGGCAGACGGGAGGACTTTCTACTCTTTAAAAGAGTTGGGGAGAGTCATTGGTGTGTCCTTGCTGCTGACAGCTGGTGTTACTCAGACTCTGCAGCAGAGACGAGGGAAGGTAGAGGGGCTGCTGTGGAAATACCCCATCATGCATTTCAGAGCAATTCTTCCTACTTTGTCTTTTTACCACTTCCTGATAGGAACACACAGAAAGAGTGATTATGCAGAGCAACAAGGAAAGTTTTTTTTGTTTGTTTTCTTGAAAACTAAAGTTCACTGAACAGTCTAAACTAAACTAAACTACATCATGAACAGCAGTAATGTTTTATTTATTTAGAGACAGTCTCAGCTGCCTGAATCATCACCCCGGCTCGATCAATCTGTCTTTGGGCAAAATTTGATCTCGAGCCTCCCCCATATCATCATTCCTCCATCCCATTTTGAGTCCCAGAACCCAGCCAGTATTTCTAACTGGAGTACTGCCTAGCACAAGGTTTGTTTTAGAAAAGTTAGTTTGAGATTGTTTGATGGGTATGTGCCATGTAAATATACTATCCATTGAAATACCAAACATATTAAAACTACAATTTTCAAGATGCGGGGGCAACATTTTAAGGACACCGGATTTATAGCCACAGCTAGTTTTCAATGCCCGTCCCTGGGTGGGTTGGTTTTAGAATACACAAAACCCATGAAAATACATGAAGAGCAGCAAAAAATTACAATGAAAACCAGATCTTTTATCACTGATTACTCTTTAAAAAGCATTTAAAATGTCCCCAGCCATGAGACAGAAAGTCACTTTACTAAAGGCCATCTTACAGCCAGAACCATCAGAACTTCAAACATATATCATTCATTAAGAACATGATAGTAGAGAGAAATTGATGTTGTAGAAGCTGCTTGTGAGAAAGAAGTTACACAACAACTTAAATGTGATCAGATTTTTGATTGTTGCATAAAATGGTAAATAGTCTCTAAAGAGTTTAAATGTGTGTCCCCCCACAGCAAAAAAAAGGAATTTATTGACAAAAAAAAGAATCATTGCCCCAAAGCAATGAAGATCTTCAGCGACATTTAGCAGAATGGTTGCCAGGCAACACGTAGACACAGTGGAAAGCATACTGAAAGATTGGGGTCATTACTAACATTTATCTGGACATCACCATTAAATGTGCAGTCAGACTAGCGTTCAAGTATGTTGGTTCATGAATCCCATCAAGAGCTGCTGCTCCTCTGACTGATAATTCAACTTTCTGGTTTGATAAAAACGGATGAAAAAGTTTTGTAGTGGATAGATTGATGTTTAAAAGTTCCTCACTGCTGAATATGATCAGAGAAAGAGAGCAGAGAAAAAATAAATAAATAAATAACCAGTACCAAGGCAGCCATCCATGATGCCATTGTAGATACAGGTCTTGTTAGCTAGGGCACTATTGATCTAATGTCAAAACTGTTTCTTCACATTCTGGTGTTCATTTTAGTTCATTTTTAAAATGTTTAATGTAATCTTACATATTGCACCTTTAAAGAGTAACTCGCACTCCACAGTGATGTCACGCTGTACTGACACACTGCAAATAAGAGGGAAGAATTCCCCCATAGTCCTGAGAATCATAAAAAGGCTTTAGTATTAAATGTCTGATATCAATGTGTTTCGGCTGACAGCCTTTGTCAGACAGCATGCTGAGAAGATTTGACTCAGGGCCAAGAGATTAGAAATAATGCAGAAGCCTGGGGGCACTTCCCTGGTTTGCAATATAATGTTCCTTAATTCAATTTAATAATTATTGTTACATCATATGCATCTAATTTAAAATCACATTAGTTTAAATTGTATAATGAAACAGCTTTATCAGAATATCTCTATTTCTCCCATCAAATATTTCACAATGTTTGAATTCTACTTAAAATCACTTAATATCTGAACATATTTATATATAACTTTGCATTACTTTGGTGAACACAGTCCTGCTTACCTCAAACTGCATAATCTGACAAATTATCAGTAGTGTCAATGTTTTGACTAAAGACATGCTGTTCAATGTGCCTGAGAATCAGTGTGATTTGTACAGCATTTATTTCACTGGAAATATCACTGGATAGATTGAAAACAGAGCAACTGACGCAGAAAACAGATCTTAATGGCTGCCATTTACTTATCTACAATTGTTGACTTCCTTGCAAAAGATAATGGATGGTTTTTAGTCACTCATTAGCCTCTCCCCACAGACACAAGTGTTCCAAAATGAGCAAGATTTCAGCTCATAATTAATTCATTCTTAGCAGATAATGTGTTTCTGAAGCCTTATGCTGTAGCTGAGATGACTGAGAGCAAACATTCATACTTTGCACTCTTCAGTAAGCAAGGGAATCTTTTTGTTGTTTTGCTTCCATATTTAAAGCAGCTCTTTGCTGTAATGAAGCTGCCAGTAAATATAAATACTGTATAATGCTGTGACTATAGATCCTTTTATTCTGTTCAGTCCAGCATGCAGAGAATAAAAGTTTTTCAGACGTTGTTGTCACTCATATCTCTGTAGCTAATTAGGCAATATTATACGAGGGTGTGCTTTACCGTCGTTATTGGCACGACAGTGAAGCGGTCGGTAAGTAAGCATCACTGAAGTGCCAAAAATAAGACACAATTACCCTCAAATGTAATATTGCAATTATACAACAATTACCAACCTAAATAAAATATATAATCAAAATGTTTTCATATTTTGGGGCAATTTGCTCACAAAATAATAATTTTGCTTGCGTGATCTCAGGTTCTATGGAAATACACAGGGTCCAACTAACACCTGGAAAACAAACATTCAAAAACTGTCCTACTCCAACAAGTAGTCTGAGCCTTAGTTACTGTACAAACAGAGACAATGTGTAGTTCCAGCCATCTAACGTTAAAGCATTCTAGAGATTGTTGAGTTTCCTCAAACTGAATAAATAGCACACATATAAACACTAAACAGCTTTGTTAGTTCAGTCTTTAGTGACTAAGATATCTGCTGAAAGAAATTATTTTTCCATGGACAGATTTAGCTACTAAGTTTGTGGACACATTTATTTTTAAGCTAGAAGTGCTATATTTGCAACTCACCGCACAGCTGATATGATCCAAACATTTCCAATAACTCCACTGTGGTGTAAAGTCCAAAAGTTAAAATGTGTTGATTATTTACAAAATGTCTAATATCTAATGAAATATTCCTCTTCAGTCCATATTAGTCGATCATATTAATCGACCTTTAGTCTTCAAAAACAACATTTCATCTCTGCGATCCCTAAACTGTTTGCTCTCTGACGTGCTGCACACAAACGAGGTACACACCTGTATTAACGAGGCACACACCTGTATTAATGAGACACACACCTGTATTAACGAGGTGGTCTAACAGCTCCATAAAATACAGAATATTCATTAATATTCATTACTTTATTAAAGTTAACTTCCATTGTACTTATTCATATTTTTATTTACATGTTATTTATTTTCAGGATGTGACAATGTGGAGATGGCAGAATAATATTTTATAGTGACGAGTCAGTTGTGCTGTCATGCTGGTTTGAACACATTCTAAATGTCTAGCTCAACAGACAGATTGCTCGGTTGGAACTACTTGTTGTATAATATGCCATAAAATGTTGTGAATAAAAGTTTTTCTTCCAGCCATCATCAGAAGATGAATTTTATTTCATCTTCTGATGCCCATCAAACTTTTCTCTGTAGGTAAAAGCAATTCCAGGAGCCCATTGTGTTCTCTGTTTCTCATTTACAACTATTCAAGTCTTTGTGAGTAACTACGTTTTCCAAATACTTCAGAGTGCTTCAGCTCCCTTTTTAAAGTGTCACTTGGCAACAGAAATGGTCAGTCTCACCTCTGTGTACCACAAGCTTGCCGAATGCCATATTTTCAGCGACAGCGCTTGGGAATGAGCCACCTAATTCAAGGTACGTACAAAGTTGACACTTAGCAATTACTCATTTCAGTCGGATTTGCTATTTACGTTAAAGCCTGAAAGCACAGTCCACCCACCCACACACCTGCTGTCGTCGCATGAAAGTCAACCAATCTGTTCCGACGAGGAAAATGTATCTCTTGGTTTAAGAGAGAGACAGAGAGAGAGGAAGGAGTAATAGGATTTATTTGTCTGTTTTTTTTGAGTGGGTTTTCAACGAAACTGTTGCTCTTTGCAATTAATGATGAAAAGAGGAGGTAAAAGGCTGGTGGTGGGTACATTTTGGGTAAATTGGCGATCCACCGCATCAAGGGGAGTCGAGTGTTGAGCGTGCAGGTACACCAAATGAACTAAAGAACTCCTGTAAAAAGGTGTTAAACCACTTTAGATTCTGCTGTCAGATCCACTTTGTATCTAAATCAAACAGCTTTTTTACAGAACCGATGATAACTGCCAGGTGTTTAAGCATACACTTTGCACACACAGTGTGCAACCCAGTCCAGATGGTGTACACTAAAGTACAGTATGCATAAATACACTACTCCCACTGGGACTTTGAAGAAACTTGACATTTGCCATGCTTTAGTGCCCCCGTGAGCTACAGTGCATACACTGTGCTTTTTAATCCAGCCTGCCATTTTTTTGAAAAATGTCCTCTCGTCTCTCCCGTAGCCTTTGAGGAATGATGCACCTTGAGAATAATCTTTAAAAAAGATTGTTTGTGTGCATACCTTCAGAGCAAGCAGTGCTATTTGTTATAGGTGCAGCATGCAGTAATATATCCCAGAGGGATAGTTTTATGGGAGCGTTAATGTTTGCGTGTCCGCCTTGATGGGTGGTTGTTTGTGGACCTCGAGAACTGCAAAAAACAAGTCTGCACAAAGCAAATAAACAGCACATTTGCATACATGCTGTACATTGAAATATACATGTTCCAGCGCAGCTTGAATGTATGAATATGGATTTGGAATGCGTACTGTAAGGAGGCTTAGTCACTTCCTGCATGCACATGTACAGTACCTTGATGGCAGAGGTGGCGATCTGGAGGTGGTGCAGTCGCCTTAGGGTGCTCTCTCGATCTGTGAAGTAGGAGGCAGCCAGCTGATGGAGCAGCTCCAGAGACACCACTGAGCTGTTGCTATTACCCTCCGACTTCTTATTCAGCTTCTGCTTGTCCAGGAAAATGGTCAAAGACTCCTCTCCTGGGGATGAATAATCAATCAATCAGTTTGAATCTTGTCACTTAAACTCTATTTTTCTACTTTCTATGATTATTTTACGGTGTACTTTTTGTTGTAAAAAAATATTGAATCATCTTTTTAATGTGCTTACAAAGGGAACTCTACTGAAGGGTCACTTCCATTATAACGGTCACACCATGCCAAAGCATCAGGCTGATGGTTTCCTTGGAAGAACTCTGTTTCTGACATTTCGTTGGCAGGCCTTCACTGTCTCACTGTAGTTTTGTGGTTTGTCTGTTGTGATGCAGATAATGTATCATTTTCTTCTCCTCCTTTCATCACACAATTATAACCAAACTATTATCACTGAAGCCATACCAAAACAGGCAATCTCACAGTCTCATATTGTTCATGTATTATTTAACATGCCTGTGCCTCTCTGCGATAATCGATGCAGAGAATTAAGTGTTTGCGAGTTTTGCTGACCGATGCCAGTCACTCCTCTGTTACCTAAATGCTTGCTGACATGGCTCTGTGTATTCATTTCTTCGGGCTCCCACCCTTTGAATTATCCAACAAGCGCTCTTCACTTGGTTGAGTTTCAAAGCAGTGTTTGAAAGTAGAGATTCAGGGTGCATTTTCACACCTGACCTGTTTGTTTCGGTTAAAATGAACCCTGGTGTGTTTGCCAGGTTAGCGTGGTTTGTTTGTGCTGGTGTGAAAGCTGTCAATTTGGTGCACGCTAAGCAACTGGACCGAGACCAACATTTTTTAAGCAGTTAATTTGAGGTGTGAAAGCTGATGGACCGAATACAGGATTTTATGATAGCAGATGTGAGTTGAGAAGACAAACTACTGATAAATCCATCTGCTGATCACGAAAGCTGTGCAGGAAGTGATCTTATAATCAATCTATAAGCCATGTATATTAATAGAAATCATTTTGGAACCGTGTATGTGCATCAGTGTGGGTATTTTTCCTGATTAATAGGTCAAAGCTGTTGAAACTGCTGTGCTTGTATCTGTATACTTTGTCAGTTCATGAAGTCCATTAAAAACTGTGTGCCATTGATCCCACAGTAATAAGCCCTGAATCATTACAGTACATTACTGCCTGCAAATCGACCGCACGTTCATCATAACCGTCATTCTGGATAACTTCATGTTTACTTCTCTTGGTTTCACTGGTAAAACGTCAATTTGAACACAAACCAGACCAGAACTAAAATGTAATAACCAAACATATCTATTTTGGCCCGTAAACCAAATTAAAAGAGTGATAATGATCTTTGACACTGAAAAGTGTGAAGAGTTGTTAACAATAGCATTTTAAAACTAAACTAAACTAGCAGAAGCAAGCTAATGCTGATGAAATATAACAAATGTCACTAAAATGTTGACTTTATTGCTTTAGGTGGTAAATATACTGAGACACCTTTGAATGTGGTACCCCAAAACCCCACCAGGCACATCGCTGTTACGTCGCAGCTGCGATGCTGTTTCGGTCCGTCCTCTACGTGACTTCAAACCCCACCGGGAATGTTTCAGAAGCGGAACATTTAGCCAGACTTTGTTAACTTTCTCAGATTTGGTTGTTTTTTCTTGGTTTGGGGGCTTCTAAGATTCCGGATTCTCTGTGCTGTTTCTGTGGTGATTCGAAGCCCTGCCTCTGGGCCGCTTCTGAACCGAACCTTGGCTGGACCAGTGGGGTTTGAAAAAGAACGGCTGCGTATAGTTTTGGCGTTCCGGGTTATGCCAACTTTAGCTTGATAGATGGAGCATAATGTCATAGTTTGATGGAAATGCAGACTATTGTTGTATATCTAATCACTAGTAGTCTAATTGTCTAATAGTGCACCACTATTTATGGATAATATAATCAAAGTGTGAGCAAAGACTAGTTGTTACAGTTTCCATAGATGGGTGTTTGGTTATTTGTGTATTACTCTGTATTTACTATTTACCCCCAACATTTTACTTGGATCCTAAAGTCTCACGTTATGTAGGTTTAGTGCCTTAAAAAAAATGTTCACGGAGAGCAAATTTGAATATGCCAATATTATTTCAACAATATTGTTGGCCGGAATTCAAATTTGTGATAGGCTGCTACCTACCTTCCATTATAATCCTTATGTAAGTTTCACAATATTTTTTTTTTTTTGCGTAATTTTCTTGCCATTCATGCCATGCAATGTATTTGTAATTTGAACAATAAAACCCCAGCAGTACACTTACTTACATTTTTGTGCACTATTTTCATAATGTCCTCGCCCCACAGTAACAGCACTGTATGACAACATATCAAAGAAACAGTGTGACTGCATTAAAATGGCATATTTAAGAAAATGTGCTTTAGTCATCAAGATAACTGTGGCACTAACAGCACGAGTCGTCGCTCGTGACAAATCCAGACTTTTAAGTGCTGCCACTGGTTGAAACCTGGATTTGAACTTTATTTCGTTCATGGCTGTCTGAATCCAGTCGAGGCTGTCTGAATCCAGTCCAAACCTTTCTGCCCCAACAGCTCAGTACAGATAAATTACAGTTAAAACTTTCCTCGATACTCACGATAACTTTTCACACGTTGCGTGGATGACCTTAAAGTTAATGAGCCTCATTATTTTCCTTTTTACTTTAAGTTTAGTCTAATTTGTTTATTTATTTTTTTAAACATGTTTTTTGGCCTTTTTCAAGCTTTATTTTTGACAGAGACAGCTGAAGAGTGACTGGAATGTGGGGAGAGAGACATGGGGAACAACATGCAGCAAAGGGCCGCAGGTCGGATTCGAACCCTGGGCCACTGCTGAGGGTACATGGGGCGGACGCTCTACCAACTGAGCTAATCGACACCCTGGTTTAATCTAATTTTGAAAGGTGGATGGTGATGGGCATTACGTGTCCTCCTCTGATCCTCCTAATGGAGCCTCATACCCTCCTCTTGATGTCGGGCCTGTTTCCATGGGAGGCACACATATTTTTGCTAACAATCCAACAGTATAATGCATTTTATAGTGGCAAATAATACTTTAGTACACCTGAAAGTGACTGCCTAGTATACATAGTCTCAAAAATACTAAAGATGGCCAAATGACCAATGATAGAAACAAGTTTCTTTGCTCAGCTTGCCCAATACTGACGGATTCTTTACATTGTTAGGTTTTATGTATTTTATTTTTGACAGTCGTGTGAGTCGTGGCAAGAGACAGCCATAAAAAGCAGAAAAAAGAGATGAAAAAAGTAGAACAAAGAAGAAATGGAGATGGGGAGGGATGTGTGCATTCTCTCAGGCACAGTCTAATCAGTATGCAGACTGGCTCAGCCCATTTAGTCGAGGCTGTTAATTACACATAGAGTCGAACTATCAGTCTGCCACTGAATTCATCTCTGCTCCGTCTCCCACGCTGATGCTTCACTGCTTACATCCACTGATAAGTGGCACTAAAGTTAGGTGTCTGTGGATGCAAACCTAACACCTCACTAAAATATCAGAGAGATTGTTAGGAGTGTGTGTGTGTGTGTGTGTGCATGTGCATGTGTGTGAAAGACAAAAAAAAGGATTTGCCTTGTGTGCCAATGTGTGGTAGCCAAAGCGGCCAGCTTTTTAGAAGATGTATGGGTAACGCCAGTTTCAAATGATAGTGTTTTGTCATAATTTAAAGTCCATTATATCTCTTAGGTGAGTAAATATCTTCTGCTATTTCATACTTTGATTGTATATTACAGGGCAGGACTGATCTGAGTACGCCGGCCTTGTAAATCTCCCCCTGACTCCAATGAAATGGATGCTTAGATGCTGAAATGTTTATACTTGCTATCAATTTTCTACAAGTCCCTTCATAAAAAAAACAACTCCCAAGTGTAAAAAAGTACTCATATATCTGTTCTGCTTCTGTGTGCGATGACCAGGATCAGCAGTGTATCAATATCACGAGGTGGCCACTTGTTTTGTGATGAGCGTGCGATCGATGCAGCTGGTGATTCTGTTTTTGTGAGTTACTTCTCTATCCCGAGATGGAGGTTAAAAAGAAAGCCGATAGAGAGACATGCTGAAGCGGGTCAATTTAATCCCTCCTCTGTTTTTTGAGGCTGTTGCAGCTGCATGTTATGTTCATCAGAGGAAAGAAGGATGAGTGGAAAATTACTGAGGAAAACAACCCCGGCCTTGAATGCTGCAGGTGTAAGGTGTGGCATTGTATCTTTTCACTCGACATTTTAACTCAAGCACATAGACCCTACACTTCTCACATGTGCTATAACTGTATTTTGCTGTGAATTCCTCTGAGACGTAAAATGAGTAGCTGCTCTATTTTTGGCGTGTCCCGACACGTTACTAACCCGAGAATAAAAGTGAGTGTGTCACCTGCAGTCCTTCCTTACCTCCCAGGGTAGCAGAAACTAGGAAGTGGGTCCCGTACTTCTTGATGAGGTTTTCGTTGATTTGCTGCAGAGTTGGCCGTCGCCCCAGTAACCGCAGGTTGCGTAGGAACTCTGGCGCTAAGGGCAACGGAGCTTTGAGGAAATCTCTCTTCTCTGTTGCCAGGCTGTTCACCTTCCAGTGGCTGAACTCCCTGAAAGGATGAACACATTAAAAGGTGAACAAACACTCAACTCTTACTCAGTGTATAACATTACATGTATGGAACATAGACATATTTACACACAATGGAGGCTGAAAGGATACTTCAGCCAGCCAGAAGAAAAAAATGTTAAAAGGTGTGACATGTACACGTCATGTATGAATCACTCTGGTGCTGGCAGAAGTATTCAGAGCTTTTATTGAAGTAAAAGTAGTGTGGAAATACTCTCACAGGGAAATCCTGTATCCGAAATGTCAGGTAAAAAAGTACCAAAAGTAATACACTCTAAAAAAAATATCTGTAGATTTTACAGTGAAAAACTGTAAAATATGTCATGAAGTATGACTGTGTTTTCCTGTGTTGTCGTAATTCAAAACCTTTATTATAAACCTTTTTCAGGGAATTTCTACATATTAAAACAGTATTTTATATTAGAGGCTGTTAATTGTACAGTAAAACACAATAATATATAATGGCATATTTTACGGTCTGACAGTTTTTCACCATAAAAATCTAGAGACATTCTAAAATATGAAATAAAACGTGAACCTTAAACGTGAAATCCACATTATCAATATCCTTTCACCGTAATATTAGAAAAGGTTATACCATATTTATTATGGTAAAATTCTGGCAACCATAGCTGCCGTTTTTTTTACCATAAAAACAACAGTTTATTTTTTACAGTGTAGGATTCATCGTGCATAATGAGCCATTTCAGATAAAACATATCAATAAATACTCAAGCAAAGTATAAGTACCTTAAACCATAGTACAGTAACTGATTAAATCTGCATCTACTTAGTTACTCTCCACCCATGCAGTACTCTGACCATATTTCCCTCATGATATCCAGGCTGGGCTTACCACTCTTCTGTTTTGTTTACTCATGCATTAGTCTCTGTTAGCCACATCACCAATCTGACTGCAATCTGTCTTGGTTCAGATACAAATCAGTGTCGGCTCAACTCCAGTCCAGAGTACTGCACCATGAGAATGTTTGGTAACATGTTTGGAAGCAGTTAAGTCACATATGGATGAGTTCTCTGCATGGACTCCAAACAAGACAAAAGTTTGCTTAAAGCACCTCCTGAGGTGGTCGGTGTCATTCGTATAATTCACACTGAGCATTTTTGGTATCAGATGATGATTGTTTACTCTTTTACTTTCTTAAAGAACATAAACTTTTTCTTCCATTTTTCAGTCCTTTAACCATCTGGTATAACCAGAAAGTATCAAAGCTGACTCTGCAGGTCCTCGTCTTTTGAGATACAAACACATTTTCAACTTGGTTACTCACATGTAAATGAAAAGGTCAGTTAACGCTGTCAGTATTCTCATGGTGATCTTGTTTGTTCACATTTATTTCACATTTAGTCCCAAAAATAAATGTACTAATGCTTAACTGATGTTAAACTGTTACCTGTGGGACTACATAATAGCTTTTAAATCAGTGCCATGAAACATGATTATTAAAATGCTGCATTAGGTGCAGTTTACGTTAAAAGCTTTCTCAAGCTGCACGAAAAATGGATCGAATGAGAGAGTCAAATGTTTATTTATTTATTTTTTTTTGTTTTGAAGGTGTCGCTGGTAGTGACAAGCCCACAAGGAATTATCACCTCACTCTGTAGGTCCCCTCAGCTCTACAGAGCGTTTTAGTGCCTTTCAGCTCATTGTTTTGGTTTCATAACCTGCAACTGCAACCTGAAACGACTGTTTCGACAACAACACACTAAGCTACCTGCACAGCGCGTCCTCCCCAAAAAAACAGCAGCATACTGCAGGTCATTTGTGGAAGCAGCCTGTTATAACCCATATCTACATTTATTTGAAGTCGGTGACCCTTTCGTGGTAGTGATAGTAATTATGACGGGACGGGAATTCGGGTGATGCAGTACAAAGAGTGACCAGGTAAGGAGGAGGTTGGGGTCGCGGTTTAGCTCCGTCCTCTGCCCGGCATCAATCCCCACTGGGCGCGTGATGGCAGCGTAACGGCAGCGTAGCGAGCCAGCCGTATTCACACGATATCACAAGATCATGTGAGAATCCTGGACGTACGCGAGACCCCGCGATAAACTGTGTATAAAGGAAACAACAACAAACAGCTTACTTTGCTTCTCGTGGAAGAGATTATAAAAAGGATCTGTTGTGTCATAAATTATTGTGTGTTGTTCCACTTCAACAATTAGTCTGTCATCGTTCATGTTGAGACCCTTTGATTGATTGACTGCTGACCTGATGCTACCGGTCATGACGTAATGTTGATGTGAAGTTGTGATAGGCTACATGAACTGCGTATTGTGTTTTATTTTGAAAGGGGGCGGAAGTCTATTATGTTGATTCTGTGTCGGATTTCCTGTCTGGTGCAATCTGCTCTGTTGAGATTCACGCGGTTTAGCAACGGCTCGCGTCAAAAATAGAAGTGCTACGGAATGATAGCGCTGCAGCGCGGAGAGTCGCTGCTGGGACGCTGCTGAGACGTTCCGCGGCGCTTACGTCCCCGGTGTGAATAAGGCTTAAACCTAACCATATAGTCCTAGTGTCTAAAGCCATGTGACGAAGACCTGGTACAAAGGTAGTCCAGTGAGCCTGTTGCTGAATATGTTGGGAGTCATTAGCACTCGATTACTGTTGGCTCAGCTTCAAATGGCAGACAAACAAAGTAGCAGGTGAACACAGTGAAGCAAAAAAATCTATTACAATCAGGTATAAGAAAGCTATGCTGAAATGTTAATCAATTATTCAATATAAGAAACAAAAAGAAACATGTGTATAAGAGCTCCACAATTCTGACTGACTATTTATTAAAACGCTATCAGTACACACAAGGATTAGAGAGAAACAAATAAAAAACCTAAAAAAGATAAGGTTGGAATATTTCTATGTGTTTTAATTTAACTTTCTGTCTCCATGTTAACAAATCCTATTAAAATATGAAAAACAACAAAGTTTATCTCCCAATTCTTTCTAACTTCCCTTCCCCGGTGTAAATCTGGAAAAAAAACAACAACAGACAGACAGACCCAAATCTCAATATCAAAGTAAATAGCACTTTTGTTGGGGGCGATTTTATGGTGGCAGTACAGCACAGTGTGTGCGGGGTTGAGTCAAAATGTGTGTTCATGGTAATGAAGGAACATGTCACCCAGTGCAACAATGTGGCTCACTCATGTGTTTTTAATAGGTTTTGGACATCAATGGAGCTCTGTGGTATGGAGGGAGAAGACATCTGCATGGAGTCTATCTGGTTTCACGGGATTCGTTGACAATGGGAAAAACATCCTTTGAGGAATGTGTGTGACCTGACTGTTCCCGGTCACAGAATGTGCCACTCTGGAGCTGTGCGACATTTAAATTACTTGGACTTGGGGTGCACCAGGTTCTTTAGCTGTCTGGACAAATGTCAGGGCTGCTGCAATTCAAAACGGTCAACAGAACACAGTGACACAGAGAGAAGATGAGTCTGTAAAAATTCATCCATTTCAAGTAGTTTATAATCATTTCATCACTTCAGTCCTGCCACGGCAGAACCCCAAGGTACTATGTGAAGATTATGCAAATACCAGCAGAGAAGTGCAGATACACCTCATCTGCATACATTTGCTGGCAAAACAAGAGGCGTTGGATATTAGTGCATTATGTATGCATTCTCTCTGAACAAAGTACCAACAGTGACACACTGTTTTCCCATGAGTCTCTCTCTCTCTCTCTCTCTCACACACACACACACACACACACAGGAACATACACAGAGGGAGGTACATATACTATATCACTGTCTCAGTCTCCCACTGGCTGCTCTAATGCTGCCTTTCTGCGGTCAATAGTTTACTATTACCGACAAAACAATACTGTAATTATGCTGTTGACAGCATTGTGACTACACTGGGATAAAAGACAATAGGCCGATCCCCTTAATAATATACAGTACATATGCACGAGGTCACTAAGATGGTAAAGGAAGCAATGGGCTGTAATTAGTTTGTAGTTGCTGCGTTGCACATTAACGTTCAAAGGAAAGCTCAGATTTGTAATCATTTAGCACAAACCATGACAAAGCCTTCCTCAGAAGGAACAGCCCCCGAGAACACATGGTCAAACTAGTGCTTCATTAAGAGGTTCATTCTCACATAATGCACCAATTAATGTCTGTAGCCAGGCCACAGTCACAGTGCAATTTGTACAAGCTATTATTAACTCTGGCTATGTTTTTTTTTTTTTTTCTTTTTCTGTATGGAAGTGTGGAAAGTCAGAAAAACATGAGCGTGAGGGTACAGTTCGGAGCTGAAGGCAAAAACGGAGACAAAAAAAACACACAAGGAGCTAGAGGAGGAGGAGCTGTGTACTGTAGGTGTGGAGCCATTCATTTATACATATCATCTGGCATACTGTAAATATCTGTTTTTTAAATCATTATTTATAAGGAAAAGAATGAGCGTTGACCAAGACCAGTGCCGGGAGGAGTACTCAGATTCATTATTCAGGTACAGTAGTAAAAGAACAATTTAAAAATATTCAGTTTAAAGTAAAAGCCAGAATCTAAATTTCACCCAAATAAAAGTACAGAAATATTAAGAGAATATACTTTAATCATTATTATTAAAATATCTGCATTGTGTTAAATTATGACACAGAGAACGGTGGAACTAAGACCCCAACACAAGGAGGGAATTGAAAGTTTCAACATTATTATCACCACAAGTGAACTACTACAGCAAAACAACCATTATTTCTGTCAGCCTACATGATACATTACCTGAACATGCCGTTCCCTGTTCACCTGTGACTACTGTTACTATTGGCTGAATACATACTTTAATAACTGAGTTATTACTTAAAAAGACTCCATGTATCGTGACCACTGACAGTATAAAGAATGGACAGCGTATGCAGGCCGTCACCCAAAGGTTACGTAAGAGCATTTTTGAAACTCAAAATATGCAGCACTGGCTGCCGCTATGTTGGTAGTCCTGCCTCTTCCACCTCAGCAAAGACGTGGATCATTGGCGGACCTAAGGCAGTCAAAGCAGCCATGCTGTTGATTCTGCATAACTTTAAGCCTTGATATAATTTGAACAGGTGAGTGTAGAGTTTAATGAAGACGTAAAACGCTGTGAAATGATGTCGTCTAACGCCATGAAGCAGAATATTCAGAGTCATGACAGGATGTTGAGAAACAGGCTGAAATATTCTCAGACCTCAGGTTGAGCAAACTTTCTTAAATTCATCACAGACATTTCATACCCGTTACATTAGGACCACCTGTGCCAGATTAACCATATTTGGATTCAGATGATTTGCCATGCTGGAGGGACACCAAGTGATGAAGACAGCGATTCATTTTTCAAATATTTGTCATATTTTCTAAATATATTATTTACTGGAAGAAAGCAGGTACAAAATGAACCTGATGGGAATGGTTGTTCACTCTGTGGATGTGTGTGTGTGTGTGTGTGTGTGTGTGTGTGTGTGTGTGTGTGTGTGTGTGTCTGTGTCAGACAACAAATGAGAAACAAACGCTCATTTAAATTGTATCTTCAAAATCCGTAAATAGAAGAAATTTTCATTTTCCTGGTCAGAAAAAGCAGACAGTGTTCATAAAGCAGTTGGTTAAACTTGTAATTTTTTTTATTATTAATGAGAATATAAATAACAGATGAGTGATAGACAATATGTTGAAAAACCACTTTGGAATAAGTTCACTCTCATATTCCTGATATGGTTTAAATATATATTTCTTTTTGCTTTCTTTTGTTTGTTTGTTTTAGACATGAAGGAAAATCAAGTCCTTTATAATTGCTGTAGTATCTGTTGCTGTAGCATGTGTTTGAGATGGAAATTAAACCAGAATTATTTTTTTATTCATTTAATTTCCATCACAACCATCAGGACATCGTCCCACCGTGACATTCACCTGTGACCACTCAGCTGTTGCTTGAGACTTATTTTCTGAAGACGTGTGATGATTTTCTTTTTTTGTGATAAGGAAATAATGATATTTAGCATGATGACATATGTTGCACTGGGATGTGAGGGCTGGTCTGGAATTATAAGCTCAGGTATATTCATGGTGTCTGTCAGGTTTTTAGGTTGGATCATAGAGTTTTTGTAATATATTATGTAATATTTATTTTTTTTCTATTTTGTGTCTTGTTCAGGTTTTCTATGCAGAATTGTGTAAATCCTTGAATACCAAAAGTATAAAATATCATAAAATTGAACATTTAAGGAGTATGTTAAAATTTTACTCACTTTAACAATAAATTAATTTCTTTGCAGCATTGACCAACATGGTCCAGCATTTATAGTTTAATATAGTTGATTCAGTGTTGGATACATTAGATTGGATGAGATTAGATTAAAATGTATTGTCACTGCACACAGTAAACAACTGAGACAATGTAATGCAGTTATAGATTTCTGCTGTTTACATCACTGTGACAGATGATGAACAGATTGACTTTGTGATATCTTTCTTCTCTTGTCATGTATTTTGCTTTTTAATTGAGTGTGTTTTACAGACTAGTAGTGCAGTTTTTTCTGTTTGTTTGTTTTTTAACCAGTCCTTTGTTCTAACATGCAGACATACTGTATTTTCTGTCTTATGATCATAAATTGTTCAGCATCCAGGTTTGATCATAATGAGAGCGTTTACTCTCACTTGTGTTTGTTTATTTGGTGTCATGTCTGTGCTCATGTTAGCACTGAGGCTGTTCTGCATACGCCCTCTGTCTTCTGTTCTTTTTAGCTGCTCTTTATTGGCCGCTTTAAAGTGACTCACTCATGTCGAAGGTGGTGAAGAAGACTGGCGTCTCTATCTTATGAAAGTCTTGAACACCCACTGCTGCCATATGAGTAATACTCTATGTACACTTTAATGCTCTTTTCTTCTACCTGCATGCAGAGCAGACGCTTTTACAGACCCTTGTACAGACCGTCCTGCATGATGATTACTGCAAACATACACACACGTTGGGCACAATAGCAGGAAAATTATTACTATCTGCTGTAATCTTTGCAAGAAATGAGACCTTTGTAAAGCTCGTGCTGCTCGTTTTTTTGGGACTATGTCAGTGAATGCATCACACTGCTTTAAACTGAACAGGAATCATAGCAACCTCATCATCATCATCCTAAATAAAAGGGTTAATCTCTTTCATAAAGAAGTGCTGCGTATTAGGCAGACTAGATTTAAAGAACAGTCTGAATCAATGTTGCAGAAGCAAAAGTATCCTGACTTTTAGTTGCTAGTAGGGTCAAGGTGTAAAAAACCCATATTCCCAGAATGCAATTCAATAGTATCTTTCGTTAGATTCTCTAACACCCTCCCACCTTTTCAGAAAGACATGATACCAACATGTGCTGTTGTTTGCTGGAATATATTTCACAGACACGCTAGGATAATATGAGAATCCATATTCAATTTACCATGTCAGTATATTCAGAGATACAGGACAGGAAGTTTCTTTCAAAATAAAACACCCACCTCATTCTGTAAACCCTTTTTCTTCAGAAGAAAAAGGATGACGTCTGTGTCGAAGTGCCACTCAGAAATGTGTTTTGTCCTCATGCTGAATACAACCTAATTCAAATATTTTGATGGGAATACTGCTTAGTGATTGAGTACAGTTAGAGCTGAAAAAAGGAAGCTCCTGCAGGGACTCCGTCCTGATCTGTTTTCACAGCAGTACGAGTCAGCTGATCTTGATCTTGTAAAACCAAAGCAGTGTCCCGGAAGGCCTCTTAATCCTCCAACTGGTTATTAAACTGCACAGCATCGCTCTGCCTCGTCAGCTGATTGTTGTGGTCATTTAAAATCAAGTGCAAAACAAAACACCAAACCGTCTATTATTCTGTTTCTGGTGTGTGCAGAACACCAAGCGCGAGAAGTACTCTGACATATATCAGGTATTACAACTTTACGTGAAACAAAACGGCCAAAGTCAACTACAAAGCTCAGAACAAATATTCTAATTCCAGCAGCGCTTACATGATGAATATCCCAAAGCAAAGGTCAATGTCATTTGAATGCAGCAAACTCTAACAATTAGCATGCAGCTATCACATGCATCAGCAGGCATTAGTTTTAGCTTAGTATTTAGCCCAGCGAGTTGCAGGATGCCGGCCAGTAGTTGCACTGCTGATTAACTGGAGCTGATTTAGACTGATGTGTTTTCTGAGCCGCTCTACAGTGACTGAGCACGGGGGAAGGAGAGCTGACGGCGACGGGCCGAAAAGCAAAGAAGAGCAGTGCATCATTTACTTTTCTCCTCGCTTCGCTCCCTAAGAGTTAACGGTGAGACTGTTGGCTGACTATTTGGCTAATGATGATAGATGGTGTTAATTAAAAGGTTTTAGCACAGCGCTGATTGCACCTGCAGCTCCGGCACTCAGTTTCGCTGAAGCAGAGCATTTTTTTTTTCTTTCTTTAATAGGAAAAAAGTTGAAAAAACAAAAACAAACTCTGCTTATGCAGAAATTTCCTTTGCATGTTCCCTTGTGGCAGCATGTTGGAAAATAACACCTGGATGTTATTAGCTGTCAGGTAGAGAGCAGCGGACGGCTCTCAGGGTGAATGTGTTCGCTAAGCAGCTGTGAGGAGAGGAAATCCTCTCTGACCACAGAGGAGTGGGTGAAAATGTTTTTCTGTATGTGTGCGAGCACTGATAAGGTGATATGTGACTTTACATATATACTTTTACCTGAATCTGAAACATTGCGCCATGTATGAAAACATTCAGGTGCACAGATTTCATCTTTGTTCACCAAAAATTAACTTTTTTTCCCTTTATTTTTTTATAAAATGTTCTTCAGTCAGTAATGCTTGTAAAATGATGTGCATGCTTCCTTGCTATGCCTCGCGGTGACTCGGAGGCCATAAAATAGCAAACAAACCACAAGTGAAGTGGAGAAAGGTGCACAGAAAACACATTCAATCGATATAGGCTTTATCCTGATGATTTACTCCCGTCTGCAGCAAAACAAGTCTCTATCTGTGCTTCACATGAATCAGGTGAAACGTTAAAGCTGCTATACCTGACCTTGATGTTTTTAATATGTGCGGGGATGTTCTAGAGTTCACTTCAACCTGCAGTAACAGCTTTGTTGGCACAACAACAACATATCATTCTGCTTTTAGTGGATACAGTCTCAAACATACAGTTATCTTCCAACAGACGTTAAGCAACACCATCATTCATTTAGAGTGTTTATGTCGCCCGAAGGACTGCGAGTCTAATATTCTTGCTCCTTTTGCTGCTAAATGCTCCGCTGTTATAAAGCTGCAGATACAGGCGATTACTCTCTGTAGGTTCATTACTACAAGGGACCCCTTCACATTGTCATTTGATGAAAGACGAGACAAGTTATGATCCTGTGCTCCTAAGATAATTATGTTGGTTATGACAAATCTGTCCGAAAATCATTTTTATATCAAAATCCCCGTTAATCTGTAAAACACTCAAATATTTTCAATGCATGGACTTAAAGTTGCGTACATAAATGTAACCAATCAAATGTGATTAGGAGCGGCTAGTCAATTGTGGCCTGCTGTTAGCTTCAGGGTAGCTAGCAAAGCAACATTGTGTGTGCAATATTCTCGTTTTCCAGAGAAGTTTGGGCTCTAATTTATTTATGTTTTCTCTCGTCCTCCTGATGTAACAAGAGGCTTAAAGGAGGTCTGGGTGGAGGGCAACAGTCCTCCCGAGTTCCACATCATGCTGTGTTTTCTAACACAGGCCCAATTCTGACCCCTAAGATGGCACTGATGGCACGGTGATGTCGTGGCTGCGATGCTGATTTGGTCCGTTCTCCACGCGGCTTCGTACCATCAGGAGCGTTTCAGAAGCTGAGATTTTTGTTCACAAGATTTTGTTTACATGCCCAGATTCTTTTTTTTATTTTGTTTATGTGCTTCCACCATGGGTAAGTAAGCCACGTAGATAAATTGTTTCCCTTTTGTCTGCTTTTATGATCTGGAGTCAGCCTAGTGTGTTTTATTTTGAAAAACCAGATTCTTGACTGGATTGATCAGATTTCTGTGTCTAACTTCCGACAAGCTCGATCTACTCTGTGCAGCTTGAGCTGTGTTCTGTCTGTGCAGAGGAAAGAGCTGGTTCTGAGACACTTCTGGAACAAACTGGACACTTCTGGTGGAATCACAAACATTGCCTATAATGGCCGTGATCAGCTCTGCAGGATGCATCACAGCTGGAACACGTTTCAGTCCTGTCCAGCGGGTAGGGGTTAGATACATGGACAGTGTCCTACTATGACTTTACTACAATGCCAGCAGCTAGTATATGTATGTTGATTATCAATCATGCTGCTTCTATTTTCTGGGTGGCTACGTGGATTATCAGTATCAAAACAGCAACAGAGCAGGTTATACAACCAGAAACTTTCTTCAGAAGCCGTCTGACTGATGTGAAATACTGTGCTTTTTATTCTTATCAGTGTTACATTTAAGAGAAAACAAAGAGAAAGCTTTTGTGAATGAGAGTTCCATGTTAGAAAGGCGTGAGAGAAGGTGTGAGAAGACAAAAAAAGAGAAGTGCAGGTTCAGTTCACAGTAGACACTTTAGCACTTTAGCCCACAGTACACCACAAACCTATTTGTTCCGAGCTTTGAGTCATGATGAGAGGTCGGTGGTGTTGAAAGTGAACAGAGCTGAAACTTTATAATGAGCAGTTTCACCGGAATCAGGTACAGTCTCACCTATTAATAAGAAGTGACCCACATACTATTTTGGACTATTTCTGGAGTTGGTGGTTGGTGGAGTGCACAACCTTCAAGTTTCTCCATGAAAATTGCGCTTCACTGCTCACAACCAATCCTCCATGGAAATGAGCCATGATCCGTGAGGAAGGAGGAGATGTGTTCGAACCAATACATTCAAAGTGTTTTTTTATTATGCTCAGGAGAGTCTGGTTACTGCCGCAGAAAGAATACAAAAATACAATAAGTGGGAGGTGAAAATCGAGTAATTACAAACACTAAACAAAGAAAAATAGAGGAGTTTGTTCTAGCTACGTGTAGGCCTACTTCAGAGTTCGGTCTGCTCATTTATATCAAACCTCGTTTACTTTGCACATCAGTTTTCAAACCATGCTGCTGCACATATTACATTAAATGCATGTGTTTCTACCATTTCCAGGCATCTATGATAAAATACTAATTTACAGAAGCAAAGGAAATCACTGAGCATCAAGTTTTTGCATCAACTCTGACAGCCAAGTCCTCTGTTGGTTGCAAACTGCCTTGATAAAGCTGACCTTTGAGGGAACAGAGACTTGCAGAGTCCAAAAAGGAGGAAGCTTTCACACCAGCTGTGTCACAACCATCCATATTCATATGACCCTACTCTGGCTCAGAGTAAATGGATCCAAAATAGAGATAATTGGACTCATTGTTTCATTACTGACCAAGCAGTCACTATATTGCCAAGCTTCTAGCACCACCTGTTTTGTGAAGCACACAATTAATCTGTGCCACTTTCTGGTCTGAACAGGGTCTTAAATAACTTGACTCTAGAGAAAAATCAGTGCATACTGGATGTTGACTTTGATGGATTACAGAACTTAAGCAAGTTTCAAGAGTCTGCTAATTAATTTTAGAATGGAAACCAAATGCTCGAGTGGAAAATACATCAAACACACAAAACTATATAGCATGTTTGAAAATGGTCAGCAAAAAACTATAAGACTCATAATTTGCAGTTAGGAAGCTAAAAGTTGCTAACAAAAGTTTGATTCTGTTAATATAGATGAAACAGAGCATTTTTCACTGTAAAATTTGCCAGTGACATCCACAGTAATTTACTGTTTGTGCACAGTGAGTTAATGTAAACTATCCCACAGTAGTATACTGTGTAATCAATCAGAACCTACAGTAATTAAAGGGTCGCTGTGGAGAATCACAGTAACCAACAACAGTGTTACATCATTACTGTGACTTGACAGTACAGTACAGTAATTAACTGGCAGCCATGAACTGGTAACTTACTGTAAAAAAAATCACTAAATCAAAAGTTACACGGATTACACAGCAGATCAGAACCACTGTTGGATCTGTGATCTTGAAGTCCAAGTCTTCACAGATGTAGGAGCTAATTTTAGATATACAACTAGTTGTGAAATAAAATGAAAACTTCAGGCCTGAAATGCACACAAATATGGCCGCTGAACCTCTATGTTTCCACGTAACATTTGTCCAACGCTCAACCAAAGGTTATTACTCCTGGATGGTCTAAATAAATGAAGTTCTACTGCTCTGGAACAAGTGTTGTTTTACTTTTTTAGCCCGAGAGCTGAATCACGAAGTCCATTCTCTTGTCCTGGGATCTGAGTTCATTAAAACTCCCCCCTGTCTTTAGGGAGCCCACTAGAAATAGACCCTCCACCCAGCCTGGAGGGTGGAAGCCAGTGCATGATTTTTTAATGATGTCTGAGTTGCTCCCACCAGAGTCATTATACATCTCCTGAAAGGAATTAAACTGGAAGCTGACTGCTAGGGACCCTCCGAACGGTGATGGCATTCTGACAGCTAATGGGAGCCGTGACAAGACGGGAAGGCTAAGAATTATTTGTAGACAAAATTATATATCACTCCAACAGATTTATGACTGATTCAATAGTATTTTAAGGTAAGCACTGTAAAGTTTGGTGAGCAAGTTTCAAGGATGCAGCAGTCCAGGTCTGGGGTTTTATTATGGAGGGAAGTCAAACCAATTTAATGTCTGGTAATGTTAAATTTGCACGGTGTGTCCTAAATCTGTACGAGACATCACCTTCCTACTTACGAGGCTGGCGTATCTAGGCTGAGTGTCTCTGTCAGCTATTTTTAAAATTTGTCATGCTTCAGCTGAATCTTGTTGGCTTAAGACAGCACACTTTATACATTATATGTCAATGACACCGCTGAGATTTGACATGATTGCAGCAAATTGGAGAAGCCATTTTTAGTTTTAGGCTTCACTAAATGCGATGTATGTAACTGTATGAGGGTGCTTAGCTGGAACTTTAATGGCAAGGATGAGAATTAAGTCAAAGCATTGATGACATACATTTAAAAATAACCAAAAAATGCCAATATAGCATAACTAAGTCACTGAAAGCAACTGAGTAAACTTTTTTTAAGTATAGTCTATCTATCTATCTATCTATCTATCTATCTATCTATCTATCTATCTATCTATCTATCTATCTATCTATCTATCTATCAAGGCAGATTGCCTTGCCACCGTCACCAAGTGCTTGCTCATGGTGGGAATTGTTGGGTCTGTGTAATTAATATTATAAAGAGTACAGTCTAGACCTGTTCTATTCTGTTATGATTGGGTGCTGTATAAATAAAATTGAACTGAATTGACGGTATACAGGTTAGAGAGTCAGAATTTGGCACTAGTTACAGGCGATGTTCACAGATGCACTTCTAATGAATTAATTACAATTAATTGTTAATCCTCAACAATCTTGAGATTTTTAAGTGCACAATCAACATGCAAAACAATGTCATTTTCCTATAGGGAGTAGTATCACATATAAAGACTTTTCCAATGATATTTGACAAATGAACAATGTTTACTTGGATTCAAAGTCATAAGGTCTTTCAAAGGAAATGATTTCACCCCTCCCCATCAGTTTTACAGAGCTTTATAGTATGTGTCAGCTCATTGTTTAGCTCTCCAGGCCAAAACTCTGTTTTAGTCACGGCCATGAACACAGAACTAAAATGAGGTGGCAGGTGGATGGTTTAGGATAAGTGCATGAAATAACTGCATGTCCAGAACATTTTTACATGTATGCATACAGTATTCTGTAATGAATTTATGTATAGATAAGTAAACTATGACATATTTATCTGGAACACCTGAATGTTTCTTATAGTTTTGTTTTGTTTTTCCCATAAAGAATTGAACAGAAAAGGTGCAGCAGTGTGACACGCCAGGAACATTTACGCCTTACACACTGGCTTTATTTGTAGATTTATACTGAAACAAAGCAAAAGCTCGGCACAGTGTTTACTCAATAGCATCAAGCTTATTTCAGTGTTACTTTAAGAGAGGCTTTCTGGACACATTTTGCAGAGGAGGACTTAAAAAAAAAAACAAGTTAACCCTGAGGACGCGTGACGTGCTCTGAATCTTCTCGCCAACCTGCCTGCCTTCCTATATTAGTATCATAGTGGAGAAATCAAGGAGCTGAACGCCTCACTTTCCCTGGTAAATTTCTCTTAGCTATTTTGAGAGCTGTGTTGTAGCCAGTGTGTGTGTGTGTGTGTGTGTGTGTGTTCGTGTATGACAGGAGGCTGATGTGTCCTATTTCCCTTCAAAACTAAAAAACTAGGTTTTGGGTTTATTAATATTTGTATCCACTCGTCTAGTCCCCAAAAGAGAGACGAGGTCTGTCACTTCAGCATGAGATTCTGTTTGCTGCATTAAAATGAATTCATTTCAAATGAGAAGGCTTCAGTTTGATTGTTTCAAGCTGAATAATTGTTCTGAAAGAAACTTAGATTAAATATTGGGGGTGTCTTTGACGTAAAAAAAAAAAAAAAAGCGCCCTGCCAGTGTTAATTTGTTGAGATACGCTCTGCCTGTCTCTGTGCAGTACTTCTGCGACTTTCCAGTAATACATTTCTGAAAAGGCACCGCTATATGGCCAGTTGCATTATTCATATCTGCTGCTGCAAGGGCCAGATTACTTATTGATGTGCATAGGTATCCCCAAATCTCACAGTATGAAAGTTTTGAAAAGTTCTTATAGTTCTGGTAATAGAATGAATGTACTACATTGTGTGTGCTTCTATGGATTGCAGGCACATGCACATCTATAATAAAAAAGATTTTGATAAAAACACGGCGACAGTTAGCACCAGTTTTCTTTTTCTCGTGTGCGTCTTTTGTGCAGCGATAGAATTAACAGTGAACTGGTGAAACACTCGGGGATATATTTGATAACGCCTCTCCATCACTGTCTACAGTGTCTACTATCTAAGCTGCTATCTGTTTATTTATATAAAATATCCATATTCTGACTTATATCTGGGACTATGCCATAAATTGCCATATATTGCTTTATTATTATTATTATTATTATTATTATTATTATTATTGTGGTTAGTGGTGGTAAGTATAATTGTAAAGATTTCATACAGCAGAGATGACACTAAAATATGGGGGAAAAAAAGAGCTTTGGTAAATTTTGTGGACATGGATGACGCCATCGAGTTTTCATTGGAGCAGTAGTTTTTCAATGGTCGCAAAGTAATCATCGTTTTTTACTTTGTTATGGTGAATTCAGTTATGCCATAGCCAGTGCAAAACATGGACGTTATATCTGTGGCATCACCCACAGGTTTCTGAAGAGCCATCGTGAAGCTCAGAGTATGGTGGCTCTGGCCGTTAACATCTTGGCAGTCCTGCCTCTGTCGCCTCCTGGCCAATCTAAAAATGGGTAAAGACGTGGATTGTCATGATATGAGCTATAGAGAGACCAAAACTGTTTTTTGTACCAGGCTGTAAACATGTTTATTTCTGCTGTGAAGTTGGGGGTTTATGAAGGTTGACTCGCTCTGTAGCCAGCCTCAAGTGGCCGTTTGAAGAACTGCATTTTTTTTGTTTTTCTGCACTGGCTTCCATGGAGGTTGCCGCTTAGCTGCCATAATGGAGCTGATTTGTCTTAGAATACAGAAATGAGCACCAAGAAGATTTTTTATTTGTTTTCAAAAAGACAAAGAAAGATGAGGAAAAAAGCTGAATGAGAGACTGTTTAAGCTACAGCAGCTTGTGGAACAGATGCTAGACAGGAAGTGACTCCTGCTATCTGTGACGCACACATCAAAGTAAAGTAAATGCTACAAAACACTACCTCTTGCACTTTAAAATGCTGCGTAACTATGATGTGATGAAATGTTTAAACAAATAATTCATTGGCTCACATTGCATAACATTGCAGATGGAAATTTGTTGAGGATAATTCAGGAAATTCAAACTTTATATGCCTCTGTGTTTATAGACTCCTAATGTTTTGGCAGATCTGCATCATTGATGTCATGCTGCTTGTACACACAGCATCTGAAGAATCAGAATTTTAAGAATGTTAGCCAGAATCTGGAGTTCCAAGAAAAAACCCTTTTCTATGATTTATTAATGTTTAGCCTCTATGGAGAGGGGTGGTGTCTGCAATAATAATAGTGGTACTCTTTGTATCCTTTATGTGTTCATATCTGAATAATGTATAATAATGTATTTGTTTACGCCCAGACTTTTTTCACTATATTTGTGCCTCTTTCTCTCTCTGCTCCTTCCTCAACAGTCCACTTCATGTGCCCCCATTTCTTCTCCGCTCAATGTGCCACTTAAACATACCCTGTCAGAAAACCTAAATTGCTTCATCAGAAAAATGAAATAATTCAGCCTGCGGACAAAAGCAAAACAGAGCGATGTCTCTTTTCTCTTACTTTCTAATAGGGACGATTTCAACTAAATGAGACCAGGCATTGTTAGAGACACCAACGGATCCTTCTGCCCCCCATTCCGACCTCCACCACCACCAATTCTCACCCCTCCACCTTAACGAATAGAGACTGAACCCTGGAATTATAATTCAAATTGACTCTTTCAAAATGAAAAGAGAGAGTGCACGAGTAGCAAGCATACAAATGCAGGTTATTTCATTTCCTACTGTATTGCCCTGGAGGCATTTCCCCTCAGAATATCTGCTGAATCAAAGAGAATGAGTTTGTTTGCAGGGTTGTTGTTTTTTTTCCAGCTGGGATGAAATAATTGAATCAGTACGTGTTAAATCAAAGATCCGGTGGCACTTATTGCGGTGAGCTTGAGACGGTGTGGTGCCCTTTCCACAGCACATTCACATACGTAGACATGTGCACACATGTGGGCATGGAGACCAATTACTATTTAATTCCGGTGCACTAGTATGGGGTGAAGATTGTCTGTTGCCCCTGAGCTGCCAAGGTGTCAAGAATATGACGGTTATTAGAACCTGATTATGGCAGTATTGACGAACACAATGACCTTCTAATAGGAGGCAACCACTTGAATATTACATTCAGTTTACACGCTTACTGCAATACATAGTTCAAAGAAGGTTTAGTGAGATCAGCAGATCTCTGGAGAAAGAAAAAGCAATATATATATAAAGGCATGGATAAAATTTAGTAAATTCCCACTGCTCAATAATACTGATGAATCAAACATGTAACATGGAATTGGATGCTTATAATAACAAGGCCATAGAGAATTATAACCTAACTCTGCAACCCGGTGGACCTTGTTAGCCTCTATTAGCTTAAGGATTTGGTTTTACAGCACAGCTACTGTCATTGGTTCAATGTCACTGCCCTCATCAACCTTGTCTCCAGCAGCAGCAGGCAGCTGTTTTTTCAGCAAAAGGCTCTAATAAACCAAACCAGACTGATCCAGATGGTTTCCTAACCATCTAGAAGTCGTTACTGGAAACTGTTTGGAAGGGAAGGGGAAAAAATACTTGGCAGGTGATTGGATAAACCATTTGTCTACCACCATCTATCACCAGTAAACTTCACCCAATCAGATCATTCATCCATCCGTGTTCCATAACTGCTTATCCTTATCAGGGTTGTTGGGGGGCCTGGAGCTGAACCCAGATGGCATTGGGCAAAAGATACACCCAAGTCACAGGGCTGACACATAAAGACACAGCCACTTACATTCACACCTATGGATATTTCAGAGTCATCAATTAACCTGCATGTCTTTGGACATTTGTTAGTGTTGGGAGGAAGCTGGAGACAGGGAAACATGTAAACTCTACAGGGAAAGGCTCCAGTTTGAACCAGGAACATCGCTGCTAATGTATGAGGCAACAGTGGTAACCTGCACCACTGTGCTGCCGCCAATCAGACCAATGAACCATACCATGCAGTCAGACTCTTACTGAAGCCATCTGGGAGAAAATTAGAAAAACCTTCAGTGTTATTCTTTGTTCGTTCAATGAAGTTTTGATAAAACTGATGGTGCTAACCTCATTAGTAGTCACCATTGTTGGTTTCGAGCACTTCACACCCATTGTCATGCATACCAAGTGTTAAACTATACCCGTAACTCATGAAGCTGTCAGAGGTTCCTTATTGAACACTGATTGGTCCATAACCACTGTGTTTATCCACTATACCTCCGCAAGCTTAAAATAAAACTATTACACAAAACTACACAAAACCTGCCGGATTTTTGGAGGGTAGTGGAGTTGTTTTGGTTTCTAAGAAGTCATTTGGATTTTGGTCCTACACATATTGCTATCATAAAACCATCTAGATTTAGTAGTCTGTGTTTGTTTTGAAGCAGCAGGAATAGATTTTTAGGCCACTTACAAGCTGTGGAAACATGAACATATTATTACCATGTGAAGTTTTGGTAAAGTATTTAAGTCTAGTATTCACTCTCCTATAGCTCTGTTTTGGTCTCCTGAGAAGAATATTTATCTCCTGAGAAGCTAACATTCTACTGTGCTCACTAGATGACCGCTAACTTTGTGCATGTCCCCTTTCCTTTATTGTCCCTCTTACTGTCCAACCACCATAATGAAGATGAGAGAACATCAGAGTTGATGAAAATAGAGTCATCTGAGTCGCCTTCAGTCATTACTGTGAGCTCAAAGTAATAAGCTTAATGAGCAGCAGCAAGAGAGTGTTTTGTGGGCTTTTTTTGCCCTTGGTTACAACTTTCAGGCTACATTTAAGTTGTCCTGCCTTGTTGGTGTCGTATGCAGCCTAAAAGTAATACTTGCAAACACTTGAAAAAGTATTCCCAGCTTCTCTGTATTATTTATTATGTTAATTTATATACAAAATATATAATTTAATCTGAATTTGTAATTCAAGTTAACTTTCTGTTAAAATATGTTTAAATAAAACAAGTCATGAGTAAAGCTCCGAAGGAAACAAATATAAACTAAAGATATGTCAGGTATTAATGCAGCAGAGGTTTACATATAATTTTTTCATAAACTACCTAGTGTTTTTCACCCCTATCCCCACACACCTCCTTTCTTCTTTTCACTTCCTTTCTGAGGTTAAGGGTTGTTTTTATTAATATCTTAATATTTAAATGTGACACGCTATGATCAAATGATGTTTACAAGTTTCAGGATACAATCCATTACATGGAAGCAAATGGATTACCGCAAATCAACACTGATCACATTACAAAAGTATCTCTATTTGTTTTGGCATGTCTGCATAGCATTTTTTATTTAATTACATTATCATAAATCATTTGCATGCGGCTGTTGCTCTGCAGTTCTAGTGGACCGAGTTGTGCCAGAAAATGCACCTTGCAGCGTCCTAGAAGCCTTAAAAAGTCTGTGCTGTGGCACTTTGCTTGTTTCCATTAGTTTGCCAGTTCCCAGTGTGCTAAACATTAGGCTTACTGCCAAACAACACAATGTGGTAGAACTAACTGGTTCTTAGCACAACCTGGCCACCGTCTGCTCTTATCCATATGGCCAATTTGTCTTCTGTTCTCACACTGAAGGGAAAACAAACGAGCACACACACACAATAACACACTCCAAAAACAGCCTTGCCTTCCTACTGTTTTTTTATTCTGACTACTCTTTCTTTTTCTTGTGTATTCCCTTCCTCCTCATCTTTCCTCTTCTCTTTTCCTTGCTTCCCTCCCTGGCTCCCCATCTCTCTCTTTTGCTCAGGTTATATTTGGACACACATTCAGCCCTTCAGATTTTTCTGCGTTTTCGCTGTTTGGAAACTCTTTTGTCTGCCGCTTCACAATCAATTGCTAAGTAAGCCGTTTGGCTTCTGCTATGTCCACTGGAGAGTTTATTCCACCCAGAGATTTGTGTGTGGATCATGGGAGTGAAGGATAAGCCTGAACAAAGCAAACATAATGCAGCAAAATCATGATTTCAGCAATAAGTTAAGGGCA
Organism: Miichthys miiuy; assembly: GCA_036365135.1. Classification (NCBI taxonomy): domain Eukaryota; kingdom Metazoa; phylum Chordata; class Actinopteri; family Sciaenidae; genus Miichthys; species Miichthys miiuy. The sequence continues at coordinate 21,217,715 of CM071617.1, forward strand.
TACATGAAAGAGAACTGGGGAGAGAAGTCAGTTTTTTTCTGGATAGTAAAAGTAGACATCATGGTTGTTTCAAGGGCAGTGTAAGAAAAATGATAATTATAATGTCCCAAACTTGTGTTGCTTTCTTGTCTAATTTTACAGAAATAATTATAATTATAATTAAGAGTTAGGTTATAATATTCTTTGGCATACTTGGCAAATAATGGAACAAAAAAATAAATCAAGACAGGATGTAAAAACTGATGTCACTGGAATCAAGTCTTGTTATATTTTACTGTTTTCCAGATCATGAGTCATCCTGCCTCGAGGTACAGCAGGGAGCAAAAAGCTGTCAACCTGCTTGTGTAACGCTGCTAAAATAAATCAGATGCCAGCGAACATGGCAACAATGTGAAATACCCAACAGGGGTTTGTCATGAGTATGGTTGCTAGTGGTTACATCGATCACAATGTCATGTTACTAAACTCAAGACCGCAACACTTTACTTCTTTTTGGGGACAAAAAACAGAAACAAATTCTGCCTAATTCTGCTCAACTAAACAGTTTAACAGTCATTTGTTAAAGGCCACAGTAGGCTAACCACGTGGAAACATGTTCTGTAAGGTTTTCAAAAAGTGCAAAGCGAGGAGAGTGAAGAAAATGTTGTAGGCAAAAAAAAAAAAAAAAATAGACGGATGAGAGACAGCCAAATGGAGACAGGCATCTGACCATGTAGAAGGATAATGATGTTTACAGACTCGACATGTACTCATCTTCCACCTCCAACTAAGCACACAGAACGGACCGCCAGTTTTGACTGTTGCTGGAAGGAGATCAACATTTGCTTTCTCAAACGGACGCTTCTTAATGTGGGTTGTTGAGGAGTGATGAGGAGCTTCACTTTCAATGTGTCTGAAATGTTCATTCAGATCCTCTCTTATTGGTCTAATTTGAAGCTCATGGGTTCAGTACACTAACTAGAGTGTGTGACATAGTTGAGCATGGACTAAACATTTTTTTTTTTTTTTTATGCCTGTGCCATGGTCATGTGGTTGTCACCTGTCAGTAGTTGTTTTCCAGCAGGCATTTTGTAGTATCACATTAAAAAAGTTTGATGGAAAATTTGACAAAACTCAAAACTTCCTCTTGTTTGATATGTTTTCACATTTTCTGAATACATTGTGATGTCACAGGACTGATCAGCTGTTTCCTCATGGCTTCCATGGCTCTATAATCCATCCATGATGGCTCCACACAGATCTGATGTAGCCTTCCTTACATTAATACATGAAACAAACACAAATGTCTGATTTACTTCCTGTCTTCTGCATTGTTGTTCACCAGTTGAGTTGTGCTATTTTAAGGACGTCAACTCAACTCTTCTTCTGGTTTTCTGACTGGAGAATTGACGCCACCTACTGCTTATCAAAATGCTCGTGGATGGAAAGAAACGTTGATTTGCATTTTATTTTTTCAAATTCCTCGTAATGCAGTTATATTTGCAACACATTTGGATGGAAACATGGCTAGGTAGGTGAGTCTTATATAATATGAGCCCATCAGGAAAAAGCAGGAAGGTAACACCAGGAGAAGTTAGTTGGTGTGCTGTAGTGGGTAGGTGAGAAACCTTTTGACTATGATGGACAATAAATTGGAATTTCTTTCTGCTTTCTGCTCTTTCTGCCCCGTTTTGGGGGCATTTGGTACCTGGTCATTACAGTCAGTGTGTGCGTAGTGGGGGAGGATAAATTTCCATGATTCCATATTATTCCTGTCAGATACCAAAATATTGTCTGTCCACAGGCAAGAGTTTAGAATTTATAAATCAGATAAATGGATCTTAGCAAAAGTTAAATCAGGAAGACTCATTACTACACCTCAGCCTTGCCTCTTGGCTTCCGTCCATCTACATTTTTTCTCGCTTCCCTCAAATTAAAATTCATAAGAGAACTCTCCTCTGCTTCAAATTACCTTTCCAAACCCTTACACCCACTGCATGGCGGCAATCACTAATCAGCAGGCTCTTTATTAATCCAGTTAGCTGCTGCTACCCTGTGCTGGCTGCTGCTTCTGGCCTGCCAACATTTCACCACCTCAAGTTGTTTTTAAACGTGGAAGCGTAGGTCTCTATGGTATGTCCGAATCAGGTGTGGAAGATGTTGAAGATGTTGTGTGGTGAAACGAAGTTCTCACAAACACAGTCCACATGCCTACACACTCCATAAACAACATGGAGTATTTTCTTACACTGTCCACTATCTTTCTTTAATATCATGTTCAAGGTCTTTTCAAGGACTTTCCAGTCCCGAGTATCAAAAGAATTTCTATTCTTGCACAAAATATCTAAAGTGAAGCACCGACAATGTCTGTTTTTCAAAAACTTTCTGGGCTTTTATTATTTTCCTCAAATTCACAAACTTTCAATGATTTCAGGGACCCTACTGTGTCCTACACAACTTCTCTTTGTCTTGGGAACTACACGGTAACAATGTGAACATATTATCACAGTGCGTTGTCTGAAATATTGTTGTCCTGCTATTATTTGAAATAGCCTACATAAAAAATAATAGGGTATACTATACCCCCTATAAAATATTATACCTGTTGTAATTATGCCTTCATTATGCAGTTGACATCCAGCCAGGAGTACATGATTCAAACAAATGTTCAGTCCACACTCATTGTCTTTATGTTGCACACAAACACAAAGTTTGATTCATGTCTACTGTAGTTGTTATGGCAGAATCATCACTGCAGCTACAGCTGCATCTCTCCTGTTACAATCAAGTGGAAGGTTGTGGGGACATCGGGTTCTGCAGGGACAGCATGTGTTCACCTCTCTATTCGCATCTCTGGCTGATTGCCATTTCCTGGAAATTCCAAACAGGTTAGGACTCCTGTGAAGCGTTCCAAAATGTATCAGCAGAGATAGCAATGATTTCAAGAGCGCTGATAAACTCCCGGTCCTAAATATAGGACCAAAAATGCATCCCTTTGCCAATTCAGTCTGATTTCCTACTCTGAGATGCTTGAGAAATATGAGCCCTGAGCTATCTGTGTCATAAAAGCACCTCGTTATTAACCAGCAGGAAGAACCACATGGAGGTATAAGGACTCTACCCTAAGTGCTTTTAGAAAAAAACTGTGAACTACAGAATCAGAAACTACAGATCTGATGTTTTCTTGTGTAAATCAAATCATATTTGCAACAATAGGAAGCCTGATTGGAGGAATTTGATTAGCGAGTAGTTGACATTCACATCCAACTGTTTCTCCACCTATTAGATCGTCTGGTTCTTCATCAGCTCTCCTTTTTAGACGTGTTTGTTAGAGAAAAATGTCGAAAGAGAGGACATGGGGAGAGAACTAGATTGTGTGATGCTGTGGTCTATAAGTTAGGTTGAGGGGGTGGTGGTTGTTTTATTCAGAAAACCTAATCTTTTGATGATGAAAAAAGAGAGAAAAATATTGCCTGGATTTTCATCCTATCAGTGTTGTATCTAACATAATCTTCTTTGAGGGAAAGCTCTTTTTGATGGGGTTTTTTTGTGTCTGTGTAGCTCATACTTGTTTTTTTTTTTTCTCTGCATCTCCCTCTCTCTCTCTGACACACACACACAGCAGGAGGCTGAAGGTTTAAGTGTGTGTTAGACATTTGTGTGCGAGTGTGTGTCCTGATTGTTCTCAAAAGGGACTCGCTAAAGGAAGTCTCCACATTTCGCACGAGGTCCAACTGGGAATCTATACATTAGAGCGAGGCGATGTAGTTTCCACGGCTCTCTCACTCACTCTCACTCCTACAATTTGTGTACCTTCTGGTTAGGCAGTATGCAGTTTAAAGTGGGAGCGTGCTGTGTTTCTAAAGTAGGAACCTCAGTCTCTTCCCAATTTTCACTTTTTCTGTTTTTGCTCACAAATCTCAAAACAGCAAGAAGACGTCAGTTAAAGTGAAACAAAGAACGCATTTAAAGGAGATTATCATACATTTAAATGCAGCTGCTGTTTTTCGAGGGGAATCATTCATGCATTATATGGATGTAAACTTTGATTTACTGTTAAACTCAGCAACAGTCTGACTCGGTTCAGCAAGATCACAGAGCTCGTCGTCTATCCTTGAATCAGAACTCAAAATGTTATCTCCTTCATACATGATGTAACAAAACATTGTTTCATTGGCCAATAAGACACGAAATTTTGGCAGTAGATGGAAAAGAATATGCACATTCATTCCATAGAAAAAAACGGCACCCAGGCGGGTAACCATACAGGCGTACCTGAACCGTTACAGTTGCAAGCTGCACGATTTGACTAGTTGAGAGTGAGAGGGGCTTCTGTCAGTTCAATACTGAAGATCATTTGGTGGGCGTCTGATTTCTACTGCAGTTATTGAGTGTGCATTTTAAGCACATTGAAAATATGGATCAACAGTAGAGAAGCGGTCTACAGTGATGGTTTGAGACGGTTCTGCAAAGACGTGAGCTTTACAAACTTCTCAGAGCCACGTCTGAAGCCTGCGGGGGGTGAGCTGGTGATATTCAATAGATGTAAAAAAAAATCTATCCCTTCAAATTTGTAGCTCTTTGTGAATTTTGTGAGATGAGGAACTCTTCTTTAGTGCAGACTTTTACTGTCAGCTATTTCATGACTTTAAATTGGATAGAGGCTGAATGGAAAGGAATACAGATCCATATCTATATGTACACACACCCACACACACACCTCTCGCTCTCTCAGCCTCTCTCTCTCTTCTGAAACATTTTGTTTTGACAGATTTAGCTTTGAATTGCATTTTTAATAGCCAAATCTCATTCTGATGCTCAATAGCTCACATTAAAGGTTAATGTGAAATCTCGCTCTCAGTGAGCCTTACATCAATTTGTAGGTGTTCACTTTCTAAGGACAAGGTCTCTTTTATATTCACCTGCTGCTTTACAGACACTTTATTCCACACAGCCGCTGCTGAAAAGGTAATGCATCACTCATTATGGCTTTCTCCCTGAGCACAAAAGGTTAATTCATTACACTCGTCCCTGATGTAGCCTTAATTTTTGCTTGAATTCTGTAATATATTTGAAAGGAGACGATAGCAAAGTATTTCTCCTGGAGGTGATCAGGGCTCAGTTGTCGTTGCTCTTGTCTGTCTATTTCAGTTCAGTTTATCTCAGTTTGGTTGTCACATATAATAATACAGGCATCAGCCATAACATTATGACCACCTATGGCTATCATCTAGGTCCCCCTTTTGCCGCCAAAACAGCCCTGACCCGTCAAGGCATGGACTCCACTAGACCTCTGAAGGTGTACTGTGGTATCTGGCACCAAGACGATAGCAGCAGATCCTTTAAGTCCTGTAAGTTGTGAGGTGTGGCCTCCATGGATTGGACTTTTTGTTCAGCACATCCCACAGATACTCAGTTGGATTGGGATCTGAGGAATTTGTCCAAGAAAGAAAAGAAAGATTGTGATTCATCAGACCAGGTCACCTCCGTCCATTGCTCCATTGTCCAGTTCTGATGCTCACGTGCCCATTGTTGGCACTTTCAGCAATGGGCAGGGGTTGGCATGAGCACCCTGACTGGACAGTGGCAATGTGTTCTGACACCTTCCTATGAGAACCAGCATTCACTTTTCCAGTAGGGTGAGTCTGTTGGATTGGACCACATGGGTAAGCCTTGGCTGCCCATGACCCTGTTTGCTGGTTCACAACCTTTATTTTGTTGGACCATCACAATCGCTTATGCTTGTCCATTTTTCCTGCTTCTGACATCAACTTTGAGGACAAAATGTTCACTTGCTGCCTGATATATATCCCTCCCACTGACAGGTACCACGATAACAAGATAATCAGTGTTATTCACTTCACCCGCCAGTGATTATAATGTTAAGGCTGATCGGCGTAAAAGAACAATTATAGTGAAATGTATCAGAACATATTGTATCATATCATATTAATGATATAATATCAAAGCAGTGCACAGAGGAAGTCTAGGTCTAGGATTTTTTTGCAAAAAATCATCCAAACAGAAATCATAGGTGAGAACTGGTAATTATCTCTTAAAATAAAAAGCAAAAACACATCTTTTATTATTACAGTTATTTCTTGACATGCAGGGAATAATAACACCTTGACATCCTTTGTTTTGCTTAGACTTTCAGCCGCATGGCCATACACAAAGCCACATAATACGTACAAAAAAACTGAGGAAGCTGGGGAACCCAATGAAAAAAACTACTATTCACAATTCAAAGTGAAAAACAGAATAATGACCAAGCCCTCTTTCTTTCTTTCTTTCTCCCCTGTAAACAAACTGAGTGTTAGTGTGAAGTGAAAAGCTGCAGAGGTATAGCACAGCAGACCTGGTGTTCTTCACTTCATGAGCTAAAATACATAATGAGGTGTCCTGGTATATGGAAATAACAGAAGAGGGAGAGGTGAAGGCTGCCACAATGTCAGTAACCACAGGCAGAAAGGAAAGCTTTGCTTAAATCATCATGCTTTATTTCTTTGCACTGTGTAGTCAGTCTAACTCACGGTTCAGCTTGTTTTCACTGATTAAAGTGAACTGGAATTTTAGCACAAAAAGAAATACTAACATATCCAGCCAGTCTGTTTTCACTGCCAAGTCCTCAAACAGAGTCATAGCTCGAAGCGTAGCAGCCTTACACTTCAAACTATGACACTGTATGTACCCCTACTATCAGTTCTGGGTGTGTCTGGTGTAACGGTTTGATGTGCCGTTGAGGTCAGGTGACATAGTATGAAGAGCGAGAAAGTCTGCAGTGGTTGGACTTTCACCCAAGAGACGGTTGTTCATGTCCATAAGGTTGACCTCATTTTAATGTACATCACTTAAATTCTGCATGCAACATAGCTTTATGCACTTATTTTAGTTAATAAAATAAGTACTTTTAGTGTTGTTTGGTCCCTTTCAGGAGTCCGTTGTACATGTCCTGTGTGACCAAACATCAATATTGACTGCTTTTGAGTTTATGTCGCACACTATTTTTAACCCAAACTGGGGCTGTTTAATCTAAAATGTGAGATGTTTCTCAGCAAGTTTCTTTTTTAAGACTAAGTAACCATTGCATATTATTTGTTGCTGACTTAACTACAAAGACTTGAATTTATAAAACCAACCCCAGAGGGAAATCTACAGTGTCATAGTCTGAAGCGTAGGGACGTTTTTGATGCGTTGACCTTGCACACTATTTACAACAGTGGCTCACCTGAACAATGTTTTAGGATAGTCATATTCTATATTTTTCTTGTTGTAAACACATGCTATGAAAAGATCCAAACGGATGTTTTGACTGTTGCACATGTTCCTTTATTATCCCAAACACATGATCTATGTATTCACTAACATTTGCTAAAATCAAACTGCCCCTGTGTTCATACTTGAAAGATTTCCATCTCGAATAGGAACAAGTTAACTTGTTGTCGAGTGAGGAGTGTGAAAGTATTTTAATCTATATATTTACATCATTTCCAATAAACAATATAGGAAACATCACTGAGTAGGTTTGTGTCAGTGAGTTGTTTGTTTACTGTCATGCACTGACGGACAACATACGTAGAAAAATATGAATATTCATCAATATTGTGCGATATACAAACATTCTTCGTAAAGACGTGACAAAGGGGCAAACAGTATAATTCAGTTCCTTGTATGAATATTTCTCTCTCATTGTTATTGGTCTATTTTTCGTATTTCTTTGTGTGTGTTTGTTAAGACGAGCGGTTATGCGCTTTTTTTGGTTTCATCCTTTTATGAAATAGAGAAGTTAACATAACAAATAGACTGCAAAGACCCTCTGTGCTTGTGTGTGAAGTGTGTGAGGCATGGCAGTATGTGACCCACATATGTGTAAGTGAGTGGTGTGCACGCACACACACATGGGCAACAGGCAAGCGTTTCCTGCTACACATGCTGTTTCCTCCCGACTGTTTCCATCACAGAGCCACAGGCCTGTTTCTGTCCCGCTGCTCCGTCCACGCTAAGCTTTCTGTGTCTCTGATGTTGTGGACCACAGAAGAAGCCCGCAGTCTAAGCCCCTCCACCCCCAACCAACATCCACCCCAACCAACATCCACCCCCACCCTGTGTCTAATCACCAGCCAATATTTCTCAAGTCCACCAGAAGTCGAAGTGAAAATTAGTCTGTTTTTCTGCTTTGAAAACTGCTTGTCACAACTTCTTTGTCATTTCAGCCGGATGAAAATTGAAGAGTGTGATTATTCCCCACAGTGCCATGTTCAAAGTCAGACTCTTTACTCTCCCATGCAGAACTCTGAGGTTATGTAAAGAACAACAACTGCTTTGGTAAAAGTCTGAGTTGTTTATTTGGTTTGTTAAATTGGGACGAACTGTCAAACACTGCAACGGAAATTCGTCCAGTGAGTCTTGCCATGTCTTGAACGTGTCAAGGAAAACCTGCTTCTTAAAGGAAGTTTTTTGCCTGCCACTGTCAACAGATGCTTGCTCATGTAGTACGGTCTAGACATGCTTTGTATGGAAAGTGTCATGAGATAACTTCTGTTATGATTGGGTAACAAACAAGTTAAATAATTTTAGAATTTTTCGAGGAATCAATGAGTAACTGTGGAAAGTGAAAATATATATATATATATTCTATTGGTTAATGGAATTGGTTGGTTGCTAGCATGCTTGAACCACAGGGTTCCAAAGCCTTTTAATGTCAGAGATCTCTGCACTGGTACCCATATGAGCAGACTGTGAAACACTCAGGTCATGATATTACAAAGAGGTCAGTAACTAACATAAATTAGTAACTAATTACGCCCAGAGCAACATTTTAAAATGGCTTCTTTTATCTGACCAGCAGTCCAAAAACAAACAAAAAATGATAAAAAAACAGACCAAAGCTGCAAATTTTGAACATTTTAGGAAGGAATTATTTGATAAATCAAAGATTAGTTCTCTCTCTGGAGTACTCTCCAGCAGGTGTTCTAACTGTGAAAATCATTTTTACGCTTTGTCTCATTGCTCTAACTTACAGAGAAATAGAGCTGAAAGCAAACTAATCTCTCTGCACAGAGATACCCTTGAGGCCCCTTAGAGAGTCCTGATGGACCCAAGATTCCAGTTTGGAAACAACTCAGTTAACTTAGAATGAACTTATACTCGTTGGACACATTTGGAAGAGAGAAAGCACTACATGATTTGCTTCATCTGAGGAAAAAGTTTCATCATAGTGTCTTAAAGGTCCCATATTGTAGAAAGTGACCTTTACATTATGTTATTATAAAGCAGGTCTAGGTGTTTTATAAATAGTGTTAAAGTATCAAAATGCTCAATCCGCAGAGAAAAGCTCACAGCCTGGAGATAAAAAACTCTATGGAGGTGGTTTCTGGTATTTGAATTGACAAATATATCTTCTTACAGATATCAAGACTTCAAATAAGACCTTTAAAGGTCATTTAGTAGAAATCAACTGAGGGGTAGGTAATTTGCAGACTGAGGTTTCACAACTGTCTCAAGTCATGCCTAACAAGTCAAGTTCCAGACTAAGACCAAGTCCTAAACTTTTTATTTCAAGTTCTAAAATAACATTTATAGGCGTACTATATTTGCAGACATTATAAATATTGTCAGGCTAAAGTCCCAATTTGTATTGAAGTCAATAGAGTGTGTCGCACCAGCCACAAAGCTACATTTAGAGTTTGTAAATGGTCGTGAGCAGATTACTTTCCTTTTTTTTTTTTTTTTTGGTTTTGATTATAAAATCAACAGAATCACCACTCAAGTCTGACTCCAGACACTTGAGTCCACATGTCCTTCAGCAGAATTGTGAAAAATCTGCAATACCATGAAAATATAGTAATACAATACAACATGCTGATAAATCTGAACATTAGATAGCAGAGTCACTGCTCCAAACGATGCCTCTCGATTGGATTGATCCACAGACTACAGCCATGAGGGAGAACATTGCAAACTCACAGGTGTGGGCAGACATCACGAGTCATCTTTTCCAGCTTGTAGCATCTGATGTATATTCTGCGATGATGATATTAATATATTTAACGGATTGGGGTTAGCTCAGGAAAATGTGGCTACAACTTATTTATAGCTAATGAGAGTAGCTAATTTTTCTCTTGCTCCACAGAAAGTTAATGCAGAGAAAAAGCCTTGTGGTGCTTAGTTTCCTTAATGATTATCAGATATTAGCATGAGTAAGGTCACGGCAGTACAATTAGAAAACACAGGGGAGGTGCTTCTTACACATCACAGAGATAAGGTCAGTTTTTCCATGTTTACTGTGTGAATTTAACATCTTGCTGGAGGCTGTCCTTTCCATGAGATGCAAAATGATGTTTCCAGCAACATTACTGTATAATTATAATTATCGTCTAATTTCAACATTATGAGTTCGATGTGGACTGCCAGCCTTGTCAGTCATCTATGTTTTTACCATGTACGCCACCAAAACTGATCAGATTTTGGAAAATGTTCATCATTACACTGCTCAGAAATGCACTGATTAGCATTTCCATTAGTGCAAATGCTGAATATTTCATATTCTACGTAAGCAAGGTTGTTTTTTTGGAAAATTCTACTACTTATAATAATAATAGACTTTAAAAAGGCTTTTAGTTTTTGTCATTTCATTCAGCCTTGGCTGTGTTTTCTTGAAGCCCATGTTGTCAGGCCCGCACTGGCCTTGTTTCGCTGCCACTTGCATTGTTTTCATACAAATTGGGAGGAAGTGTGCCAGTGTTCTTGAGGAATACTTTGAGTAGGATGTGTTGGCTGAAATGTACAAGTGCTTTGTTGTCGTGGGGAGGAGCAATGAAATAAAAAGCAGGAAAAAATCCCAGGAGGATTAAGAAGAATTCACAAAGTATGAACACAAAGAGAGTGGCCATGAACGTCTCATAGCGAGGAGGAAGGATGGAAGGCAGCAGTCACAACTTCATCATATCCAAAAAGAAGACTCTTCATGAGTGAATTCATCTCAACTGACAATCTGTTGTTTCTTAGCAACTGAGAACAATATTATATCGAACAGTGAACGGCTCATAAGAGGTGTAAATCAATGTGCCGTGAGAAGAAAGGGACACGGCGACTTCTGACAGTTTGCACGGTAATACCTTGGAGTGACTCTGATTCAAATCTGATTCCTAGAAAATACACTTATCTGCAACTAACTTACACAGCAATGAAGGAAAACCTTCAGCCTTCAATGGTTTCCTTCAGGTTTTGCTGCCTGAATTAACAAACAATGAGGACATGTTGCTAATTAATCTGGCACATGACAAAAATGTTGATAAATGTACAAGCCTACCATATACATATATGTACCCTTTTTTATATTTAGGTGCTCACAGCACTTTGCTTGGTAAAGATCATGTTCTTGGGTTTGATATCAGAAAAGTCTGCAGTAACTTGAAGTCACGGTTGCCTAAACGTAACCCTAACCATATAACGCCCTCCATTCACCCTCACCGTCTGTCTGCGAGTCAGTACATACACATAAAACTAGACTGATCATGAGAGCAACACTGTGTGTCAGATTCATTTGAGCTAAAACCTTGATGGTAAGCTAATCACATGGTTAAGGCTTTGGTTATCGTTAAAACAGAAAGCACAATCATGGATGGAATACAAAGAGTGCTCTCTAGTGTCAAAGTACTGTAAGATGCTTGCATACCAACCTGTCCAACCCAACCTGTTCCACACAAGAGAATCCAAAAGTATGGCCGTAACTCCAGGTGGCAAGTTAATGTCCAGTTATACTATTCAATGAACAGACGCAGTTTCAATAAAAAGTCTGCTTTTGTGTAAAAAAAAAAAGTTTCTGTTCTCCTCTTCTGTTTCCTGCTGTTGTCCACCACAGGATCCAGGATGCTGATGTGGTCACTGATCATTTCACTGGAAGTCTATTTCCATGCCTGATATCCTCCAAAATGGAGTAACAGGTCGTTACATTCCCTCACATTTCCAGACATATCAAGGACACGACCTCACTGTCCTCAATGGGCACAGCGACACTATCTCGGTTGTGCAGGTCTGATACATTATGAACTCTGTCAGGAAACCGTGCGGTGCATATTGAAGTGGAAATACGCAGTAAACATGGCAGGGGTTTGAACACTCACACTACGTGATGTGTGAAAATATCATGCTGTGATGTTTCAACCAGGTGATTTAGATGTTTCTCCTCAGTCCTCAGCTTCCTCCACTTACATTTTTATAACTGGAGTTTCATGGTGACAAACCGCTTTAAAATTGTATGAAAATGATTAGATGGAAGGAAAGGGTTATAGGCTTTTAATTTTTGTCCAAAGGGGAGTAGTCTGAATATGTTGAGCAGCGGTAGATCTTCATAGTTTTTCTCATGCAAAATTCATACTTTATTCCCTCCAATGCTGTGAGTGTCTGAAATATTTAGTCTGGTAATATTTGGTAACATTAAGCACCATCTTGTTATTTTTGCCAGAATATTGTCAAGTATTGACATTTCCAAGTGAAAAGTGTTGCCCCATTATATATACTGTATATATCTAATTTTAGGTATGTTGTTTTGAAATTTTGGGGTGCACCTGCAGTTTTCTCTAATTTAATGGGAGGATCCATAACACAAGGGTTTAGCCAACCCTTCATCTTTTTATTTGTATAATTCATAATGAAAATAATAGGTGTTCATAATGTACTGTAGATACTGTTTTCAGTCAGGTTATGCTGGTATGCTGAACTTTTCTAATACAGCTGTCTGCCTGCAAATATTCAGGAAGCGTACAGATAGCGTGGAGGTCTCCGGCTGCTGACATGCATTCAGCAAAGGTTAGAAAAAAACAAAAAAACAAACAAACAAAAAAAAAAAGACCAGCAAAGAGAATCTAATCCTGATGACTCACACACTGCCTTTAGAGGGAGAGACGCTGTAAAATACTGTATATTACTGTATTTTTACAGTAAATAATTGGCTAATATTTGCCGTAAATCTACGGTAATATACTGTAATTATTTTACAGTAATATGGATGCAATCACAGTAATATACTGTGTTTCTACAGAAACCACTCACAATGTTACCGAAAAATTACAGTATTGTAATGTAAATTTACAATATGTTAGTGTGTTCTATGATATTGCTGCCTGTAATATTCCACATTATTACCCATCATGCATTGCAAATGTGTACAGTAGTTTATTGTGAAATTTACTGTGGAAACCTGGTCATTTTTAACAGTGAAGCTTTACAGTGCTAGAGCACAGGGCATAAATACGTACAACTGGCTGGATGTTAATGCTATACGTTATTAAATCAGAGGAGGAAGGATAAACAAGTATTTGCCAAAAAGAAAAGAAAAAAACATCAAGAGGAGTTTGCCATGTTGCCTCTTCAATGATCACTGAGAGTCGTATGACAATCTGTCCCACTTATGTCACCAAACCTTCACCTGTCACTTCACTCTAAACTTCCCCTTCATCTGTAAGCAATGCTGTCATTTCCACTGGATCCAAACTCTGGCAGAGGAAGGACTGAAAGGAAAGGCAGACAGCAGAGTTTGAGAGTAAATAGATGAAACTGGTCATCTGAAAGACTCCATCTTTCTATAAGTAACTGTTAAAAGTGCCTTTGAATGATACATTTCTAAACTCCTGCTGTCCGAGTGACCAAAGGAGCAGCAGAACACTGAGTCAGGCACCAGCAGAGAGTATAAGTAACTATAGAACTGCGAAGCAGGCCATCTCATATCTTCAGTAAAAGTGAACAAAAGGCAGCCAGTAAGAGATAGAGAGAGGAGGTGAAGTGAGAGCCTCTATGATACACTTCAAAATGTTCCCTACGCGATCGTACATCTTTTCAAAACAGAGACACGGCCGACTGTAACGCTCCAAGAACAAAAAACACCAGAGATAATTAGAACATATAAGTTTCAGGCAAGTCTGCATTTCTGACAGTACAAACGTGCCGTGACAACTTTCAAGGCTACGAGCGAACAGAACCTATTTTTAAAGAGCTCACAGAGGGAGGAAAGGAGGGAGGGGAAGGAAACTACAAGTACAAAGTCTGAATTTATACACATATCCATTCCAAGTTTAGGAAATGGAAATGGCAGCCTCAGCAGTTGTGGTGTATTTCTATCACATTTGGTATTCAATTTGGAGTAATGATAATGGTGACAGGGGCTGACATGAACTCCCGACCTGGCGCAGGACTGAACTGCATCATTTATAGACCACCTAGCCTTAACAGCCTCTGGACCCACAGGGAAACCTCCGTCTTGGCATACAGGGACAATGTTTGGCCCAAAATGAAGTTCCTTGGTTCCAAACCAAGAATAACAGGACATAAAATGATTGACAGTTACTTAGCAGTTGCATCTTGCTTCCTCTGCTCTTCATGTCTCTTTTGCAAGTGAATTGAAAAGTTATGTAAATGAAACTTACAAAGCCCAGTGAATCAGAAATATCCAGACTCTTTTAAATTCTCTCCCTCTCCACGATTATGTGCAGTTTTTTTTCTTCTACACTAACACGACAATGCAGCTTTTCAAAAGTGTTCTGCACGGTGGTTATTTTGGCTTGGTCTGGGGCTGCATGTCACTGTGAAGAAGACACTTTCTATCACCTCTGTAATCACTTATTGCTAAATGTCAACCATTGCTGTCACTGTCGCAGTTGTTTCTTTTTCTCTTGAATGTTTGAGTTTCATTTTGCAGAATGAAGGTTGTTTTCATATTCATCCGCTGAAAGGAAAAAGTCTTTTGTGCTCACGTTAAATATAAAAAAAATTAATTGTCTACCTACCAGGATGATTTTGTGATCAAATAAAGTGTGGGAGCCAGTTGTGTTTGACAAAGCATGCATCTGGCACCTTTCAAACTGAACAGTATAGTCATGGAAAAAATAGCCAGCTTTGAGTGGCTGTGGTCTTATAGACAGTCCAAAAGACAAAGTCCCCATGAAGTCAAACTTGATGTTTTCATCATCAAGTCTTTCATCACGTCTGTAAGCTATATTCCAGTCTCTGGTTCAACACTGACAAAAAGTCTTTTTAGTTTGTCATTTCCTGGTAAATAATAAAAAGTTGATGACTCATCCTGCACTTGGGGGCATATACCAATTTTACATCAAATGAAACACTTTATTACTGATGACACCACCAAATTCCTGTTTGATAGTGATTCTGAGGGCTGCTACACACATGGCCGGATCTCACCGATTACTGTACAAAAGTACAACTTTATAACTTATTCAGTGATTTTGGTGAAACTGGATCAGAGTTTATACAGAGTATATTCTGGTTTTCCCTCTGTCGTCTATCTGCCCATCTTCAATTCACAGCCTCTGAGACCAACAGGTAATAATATTACACTACCGTGGTGATGTATGGACCTTTCTGATAGAAAGATTGCAAACTGCTGCTTAGTTGGTAACCATTGTTAGCTCGTTCAGCCATGTAATTAACTGAAATGACTCAGCCCCGGTATGCCAGGAGCCAAATCCAACAAGAAAACCACCCCACTCTTACTGTATTTCTTGCCAGACTAGCCACCACTGGTTTTGGAGTTTGTGTTCAGACCCAGGTCCTGCTGTGTTCATTGGAATGTAGATGCTGACACTAGCTCGTAGTGGTGGGGGTGTAACGCACACTTGGTATCATACCGCAATCATTATCTATGTCCCTCCCTATCTGATCTTTACAGGAAACATGTAAAAATGGGGAAGCAATAAACACTCTTGACTTTAACACTTCTCCTGAGCACAGCACGTCCTCATATCTGATTTTCTGAACAGGTTGATTGGCATCGAGTCCCAAAACCCAGACCTTAAGTGCGTGACGTTAAACTCGTGGTTAGATTTGGGCACCAACACTTGCTGAGGTCAAGAAAAAGATTGTGGTTTGAGTCAAAATGTGAATCCAACACACTAGTCCTCTAAAGATATTTCAGCATTGCAACTGAGATTCCGCTCTTTGAATGCTGCAGTTCTTCTGAAGTTGACATTTTTTTAGTGAAATTTGAAAAATGAAAAGATTTTTGTCTGTTTTATGAGTTTGGAGTTATGAGCTGTCACCCTAAAATGAAATCCTGTGAGATAAGTGAATGCTGAATGTAGGGACGGTCATGTTTCTCTGACTATAATAAATATCTAGTTTATTCTTCATATTACACATTGTAATACTTGCTCATGAAATGCTCTTTCAACTCTCAGCCCTGCGCTACAGTTTCACTGATCCTGCTGAGCTCAGAACTCAGAACAGAAAGAATCAGCAAAAAGTCAGAGGGGCTGGATAAAAAGATGACAGGATCACTGCCTACGACAGTTTCATCACTCTACTCTCTACCTGTCGCTCATCATCTTTTATCAATTCACAGATTACAGTGGAAATGTTGAAAGCTCTGGCCTTATTCTGCCAGACAAAATGCATTTACATTTGCATTATTTCCGTCTGATCCCTGTTTAGTCACTTGTTAAACTCTGAACACGTTTTATTTAATTATATATTAATTAAATTAGCAAGGACCTCATGAATCATAACAGCAGTGTAAGGTTACTGTAAAATCAATTAACAGCAGAAATAAAAATGCAGAATCAGTCAACAGCAGCTCGTTTCAAATGAGTTAGTCTGTAAGTTGGCATTTAAGAAGAAGCAACACAGTGAAAGTTCACTGTCTCCTTTAGCAGTGAAAACAAAGAAGCATCTTATATTTTTTTTGTCCAACAATTTCTCAATCTGATTTTACACAAATCATAATACTGCTAGTCAAATAAAATGTCTAACCCATCCAGTGAATTTAATACAGAAGAACCGTGTATGATGTGTGTGTTGAGTCAAAGTGATGCAGAACATCTTTTCATTACATGCACCCATACACAGACATTGATTGAATTCTACTGAGTTATTAAAAGAATGTAAAAAAAAAAATAATAATCTGTGTTTACAAAGTCAAAGAAAAGATATGTATAATCTGACCTCAAGTGTTTCTGTGCGTATATTATTTTACGATCACTCATAACCCTTTTAGTCCATTTCATTTTTTAATATGTTTCACTGATATTTGCTTTGCTTTTTGCTACATGAAGTCAATACTTGGCAGCTCACCATTGAATAATGAAACTGAAACCTCTGTACCTTCATAGGTGCTGAGTATTAAGTTTGTTCTTGACACATAAAGATCAGTGAACCTGATCAGGAATATGACTCAGGGACGAGAGGAAAAATTATCTTTGGAGGGTTGGTTGGGTGCTTGTTGCAAAGAACGATTCATAGCTGCATGTAGGCCTTGTTTTATATCAGCACATTGAATATGCTGTATAATAATCAGTTATTGACATACATAACATCAATAAAAGCCTAATGATCCATGTGGATAAATATAAATTCATGGCATACTGCAGTATGCAGCACTCAACTCTGAACTCTACAACTTAATTAAATAAAATTGTTAAAGTACAGCCAAGAGAAGACTTTTCAGACTTCAGAGCAGTGGTTCAGGGTTCCCAGCGGTACGGTCATGGTTAGGTTGGTATTCTAAGTGCTCTAGTTTTGGTTTAGACTGAAATATCTCAACAACTATCAGATAAAAATGCCATGACATTAGGTTCCGACATTCATGGTCTCAAAACAATGAATCTTAAAGTTTATCCTGGGAATTATTTTGACATATACAAGATAGATCGGCACAGAATTTGGTGCAGGTATTTATTATTTTTGGGGCGGTTGGTTGGGTGCTAGTTGCACAGAAATACGCAAAGCTGCAAGCATGTAGGCCTTGCTTTATGTCAGCACATTGAATATGCTGCATAATAATCAGTCATTGGCATGCACAACATCAATAAAAGCCTAATGATGGTAACAATAGCATTTTAGCAATTTTTTAGAGACTCCTCCAAAAAAAAAAAAAAATGTTCCAGGGAGCTCATGTGTTATTAAGAGGAGCCAAGCTCCTCCTGGCTCCCTGTAGTTCACACCCTGGGCTTGGTGCCATTTCAGAACAGTATTTATGGTGCCTTGGAGGAGGCAAAGGGGTAAAGGCTAAATCAAAATCCTCCTGCGTGCAGTCAACACCACGGATTACATTTAAATGCTTCTGACTTGACTAACTGCAGCACATGAGACGATACTGACACGTACTGTATATGGGGTTATATTTATGGAGGTATGTGATGAATAAGCTACAGATGTTGAACAATGAGCCTCGCTTATGGAGTCAGCAAGATGTGGCATGGAAGGTCAAATAAAAGATGCCATTGGTTGCATTATGGGGGATCCTGTGTTTTTTGGAGTTTGACCTATACGAAGGGATGAAAGTCAGGATATCTCAGCCTGTGCTGCTTCGATTTGAAGCATTATTTTTTTAATATGTGGGGCTCAAAGCACAATAATGAATCACAGCACATCCTCTGAGGTCATGAGCCACAAAGGTTGAGAAGCACAACTTCAGAGAAGAGACAGATAGTCTGAGATGTGTAAGAAGGAGTGAGAGCACATTTTCCTTCCACCTGTCGATCTTTCAAATCCTCCTATACACAAAAACACTTACACACACACACACACACACACACAGGTGCAGACACCTCTCTTACCTGTAAATCTTGTATCTGGTAGAAAATCCCTGCTGGAACCTGTCTCTGAACTCCGTGTACTCAGGACATCTGTGGAAAGGTCCCTTCTCTGACAGCAGCCAGTCCAGCTGTCCCCCGCTCTGCCTCGTGCTGAAGCCCCACGGTGAAGAGCCGGACAGTGACGAGGACGAGGAGGAGGAGGACGACGACGAGGATGAAGGGGACGACAGGGAACCATGGAGCGCCTTCCCACCGTGTCCCCCACCGCCAACTTGTTCAGCTCGGGTGGGCCACGGCAGCCATAGCAACACCCACGGCAACCATAGGAACATCAAGGAGGACGCCGACCATCTAGCAAGGCAGGAGGAGCCATGGGAGCACCTCTCTCTTCTCATTGGCCAATGAGTCGCCATGGTCCCGGTGGTGATGTACTAGGGCACCTAGGACCGGCATTTCTTCGGACAGTCACCTCCCACTGGCCTGAAGAAGGAGACACAGAAACATTTGGTTTTAGGATCATAACAAGAAGCTGAAACACGTCTTTTACTGTACATAAATCATTCCTCTTGGTTCACTGACAGACATTTCTGTCCACATATTATGATTATAGTGCATAATGAAAGCAGCATAATGTCCCCAAAGTGGTATTTATCAAGTTAACATCAATCAGTGCGATTGTTTTCATGTGTGCTCTAAGTATGCACATGAAAGGTGTTCTCTTCATGTCAGAGACACACTTAATTATTATTATTAAACCATGAACGTTAATTAAATGTACAAATCAGAGAGGCACTGCCTTCACTTCGCCAAAGAACTTTTGCTGCCATAAAAATGACATTTTTACTGATGAGGGCACTGCTTCTTGTTCAAATGTAATCATAGGCCCTGATTATGACTGTCACTTCAAGTGTCTCATGTCTGGATTTCATTTTGTGTTCACGTGGATTCAGACAGCAGATGGACAGCACCTTCTGGTCTGCACGGGAGAAACGAACAATCGGAAAGCATCCAATGACAGGAGGGCCAAATGAAACCTGTATGATGATTTGTTGCTATGACGATGTGTTGTTGACAAAAAAATGAAATAAAATATATTAAATTTAATTATTTTGTGTATATTAGATTGCAGCCATTTGTTTTCTGTCGAGTCATTAAAACAATGACTGCGGGCTGGAGCCTATCCCAGCCAAGGGCGGGGTACACCCTGGATAAGTCGCCAGTTCATCACGGGACACATATATGGGCAGTTATAATGCATGTCTTTGGACTGTACCCAGAGAGAAAGCAGACACAGGAAGAATATACAAACTCCAGCCAGGGTGTGAATGAGGAATCTTCTTGCAGTAAGGCCGCAGTGCTAACCACTGCACCACCGTGCGCCCCACACCTCTTATTATTTCATGTAATTCATTATTAGCTCCTCACTGTCCATGTGAGAGAGCTACATAACACCCAGTTGTAAATTCTGCCACAGAGGATGGCAAAATGTTAAAATTAATGCCGTCACTTTGGCGGTTTTCTCTCCCCGCTTCACCCAATTTCACCGCCCTGCTCTCGTCCATTAAAATGATATTTGGTTTGCTGTCAGTCTGAATCTGTGTGAATGCAGCATTAACCACAAATATGTATGTGTGTGTGTCTGTGTGTGTGTGTGTGTGTGTGTGTTAGTTTCATTTATCTTCCTCAATTCCATGCATATCACGGTCAGCGCGACTTCAGTCCAGCAGGTGGTGGTAATACATCTGAAGCTGACCAATAACTGCCAAAAACACTAGAAGAAGAACAACTTGTGCACTCTGGCAGATTATTTACACCAGTGACAGTTCAGCGAGGTAGCTTCCTCATCCTTACACATCACTCAATTGCACTGATCAGAGATCAGACGAACGTTGAATAACTAAGTGCCATAGGGCCAACAAACTGCCTGAGGCTACCGTATGAGGTCATTTAATGAAACACATCACTAAGTGTTTGGTAGAATGCACTGAAAAAATATCACTAAAATAAATGTGATTGCTTCTGAGGGACCCAGTTGGGAGATATATTTGTGATATCTTTAATACTTCAGTTGATATTATGTCTTATATATGTGATATTATCAGTTTATATTCAAAGATGTAAATACAGAGGTGGGAAAACTGTAACTTCCTTTCATTGATTGGTACAGTTGATCTGATTAAACTCATTTCAAAGAGGTGAACAAACTGACTGTACTTGGGTTTGACCCCAACTTCACCCTTGCTAGGATATACTGTAATCCATTTGTGTTTTGTCAAACATACAGCAAATTTGGGGCAAAGAGGAATTCCAGTTTACAGGACAAACACAAATACAAAGCAGGTTAATCCTGCCCTGTCATCAAAACATAACACATTAAAGTCCGTGTAAAGTCAAAATAAATTTGTGTTCTGAGTTTGTCAGACTAAAGAAGAAAGTGTTATTAACCACCCAGCCAAATTTGAATGATCAAAAATAACGACAAGTTTATGAAATTAAGTGTCAAAATCAGGTAAAAATGAGCAGTATTCTCAGCTCCAGGACTGTGGGGGCGTGTCCACTGAACGCGCAGAAGCCACGCCCACTTGGCGGAACATGCAAATTTTATGTTAATGATCAGCGCGTGACGTCACCTGATCTCGTTTTAGGACTGTAACAAGCACAATATGGATGCTACAGCTAGCAGTATTATTGGTATTGTTCAGCCTTATATGTTTGAGCCACCAGAACCACAATCTATACCGTTAAGGCTTCTATACTGTTGCGCTAGGGGCGGAGTTATGCTAATTTTATGTTAATGATTACCGCATGACGTCTCGTTTTAGGACCGCCCACAAAATCCTGGACTGAAAACTGGTGAAAAACAGTTTGAACCTCTAACTCCACATTTCAGTGATACATTGTTCAAAGTCTTTTCACATGTTTTCAGCAACTATTTTCCAACATATTTATTGTGTTTTGAAAGAAAACATGGAATAGCCTTTACACGGACTTTAACACATTCATTTCTGTCTCTCGAACTCCTTAATCTACTTCATTTAGTGATCTACATTCCCCACAATGCCTTTGCACAACCTCCAGACAATGAGTCTGAACTAAATCCACTTAGCTGTGACTGGAATACACGACAGGAGGTAACTTTGCCTTCGATTTTCCACTCTGAGTAACAAGTTAATCATCAAGGAAAAGCACATGAATGAGCGATTGCTTCCTTGTCGCCGCAGGCCACTGCCATCACCTGTCCGTCATTCTTAAACTGCGGTCAGTTACTCATTAATATCTGTCACTGGTTGTCCAAACGTGGGCTTGAACGGAAATAAGTTGTCTCCTCGGTGTAATTACTTGTTTTTTATGCAAATGTAGGTCAAATGAAATTCAGCCGCCCTCGTGGTTTAGCAGCGGCACGAGACAACGTTCATCCTGGAAGAAACAGAATGAGCTGAATGTGTTCAGAGTCTATGGTGAAGTCTTGGTCCAAGATGTTTTTATGCTTGTTGTCATTGGTGAGTTATGCTGCAATAGGCCTTGACTGTTGAGACTTCTCATAATGCACTGAGCTCTTCTTTTCTCCCTCTCCATGTGTGCACACCCATGTCTCATTAATACATGATACTAACGTAGCTGAGAGTTGTTCGATTGGTGACTGGTCGAGCCTGCTGCTGTGACATCCACTATTAATAACTATTATTATTATTACTATCATAATTACTACTATTAGTCATTTTTCAATTGAAAGCATAATTAAAGTTATTATGATATCATATTATATCATTGCTGCTGTACATCTCTCTCTCTCTCTGTAAAGTTTTTCCCTGACAGTGTTGCAAGTGCTCGCTCATGTAGGGAATTGTCAGACGTTATACGACTAAAACTGAATTGAATATTTTCAGAATCCAGTCCAAAAACACTTTAATTTTTCAGAACAATAGTACCTTTGTTCTTGTGCTTTAAAATCACTTAGGAACAAAATAATCCAACATGACTGACTGCAGCTTTAAAAAGAACGTGTCACCCAGAAGCTGCTGAAAAATGTTCTGTATGTTAGCGTCAGTGGAGAAACTCTTTCTACAAAATCCTCATTTTTGTTGAACACCTGTCCAAACAGAATGAAGCCTTAGTTCTTAGCATTCATGAAAATAATTCAGAAGCAAAAAAATAAAATTGGCCCAGGAGTCCAAGATGGGCTGCAAAGCTTCTTTTAGCAGGGGTCAAAAATGATTTTATTAAAAACACCCTCATGATTGAAATGTACTTGTAGCACATTGAGTGTTGAATATATAAAGTGGCACCGAAGTGACGTTTGTGACGGCTTTCACTTCCTTCATGTTTTGTATGTTTGGACAAGGCTGTCATCAACGCCTCCTCACAGATCAGATCAGGGGCGTTTTAGCAGCTCACACCAAACACATCAGCACAAATCACATTCCAGCTCGAGTGTGAATTCTCGTCGTCTAACACAAAACATGCGCCGCGCTAGTGTGACACTTTGAAAAGACTTCCCAGTGCCCTTCACAAAAGTATTGGCGTGCTCTTCATTTCACTGTTAATGACTAGCAGGCTTGCTGGGCGGAACCTTCAGGGACAAATCAGCATTCTAGAGCGGATATGTAAAGTAGCAGAGAAGATGCTTTAAGTGGATTGGGATCCTAAGTATTCCCTGTTTATCTTACAAACAAATTAGAGAATTAATTTCAGGTGGATAAATGCAGGCTCAGACATGAAAAAAACAATACTCAGAGCGCTGCATTTTTAATTTTCACTCGCTGCACCCAGAGACTACTGCAGTTTGAAAAGGCAATTAGCAAAGTCATCTGTCAAACGATTGTATTTATGCAGCTAAAAACAGGATGAGAACTTGATGAATGGAAAGGTTTCTTGTACTTTATGCAAATTAAAAATGTGCCGCCTGCTGGATCTGTAATTTCTCTTTTCGGTCTGTCCTGGGAGGGACAAATATGATACACTATGGAATAAGACAGCTTAACATTCCAGGTGCACACTTAGCAAGTTTTAAATGTCTAATATTTTCTCTCACCTCATTTATTGTAGCGTGCTGGTTATAAAATGCTTCCTAGGATACAGATACACCACATTTGGTCTTCCTCATTCAGAAAAGATATTAAAGAAGCTGCTGCTCTGCATATTTTACTGCCATGTAAATGTTACAATACAATACATCTTCATATATGAATAAAATGTCCTTCCAAATGACTAAAACTTACAGAAACAATTAATGTCAACATTTTCTCATCTGCTACAACTTTAGACCGACGTGACACACTTTGTGCGCCACACTGAACCTTCCTCAACATCATGTTGCTTCTGCCTTGGCCTTTGCTGACAGACAATAGGTTGGCTTTTATTCAGCTGGTTGACGTGTTCGGGCTGGGTGAAGAGTCGACCAACAGGCATGCCAGATTATGGTACTTTTTATGTCATTGGGCAGATAAAAATTGTTTTGCATGTGATTATTTTGTCGACTTTTGCACCTCTTGGGCAGTGTCCACTGATGGAAAGCTATATTCCAATAAATCGGCCCCTCCTCTTGAGACTTCCAATGACAGTTATGATTCAGTCATATCTTTGTGATTGTGAGTTATTGTGAGTCATTAAAGGTTATCTAAAAAACATTATCTAAAAGACTTAGATAAATATCTAAAAGACATTTATTCATTTTCCTCTTGCTGGCTTTTGATTGGATAAATTCAATATGACAACACCAGAATTCGGATCTTTGGAGGTCGGTTCATGATGGTGACATCAACTGTTTCCCTAACTTGCTAGCCAACAGCTACAGTGTGAAGATCAGTGCGGGTGAGATCACTGCATCTCCACAACTTGGAAGTCAACTTAAGAAAATAAGTCTAAGATCTTGAATCAGCCACAGTGACAGATACACACTCGCTGCCGGCTGATAAGCCATGAGCCCCCCCTCCCAACATGACACCAGGCTGAAGTCTTATAATCAGGGCTTGTCTTTGTTAGGTGGTGACTCTGTCAGAGGATTTAATAAGATATTCTGCTGAAAGAAAAAGTTTTATACACAATAAAGAGAAAAGAATGGATGTGTGATGAACACATGAGTACTGGAGGGGACGAAAAAGAAAGAATGGAACACTGAAGCTGCAGAAGACAAGAGAAAAGTGATGAGGAGAGGTGGCAGAGGAAAGGAAAGGAAAGTATGGGAGTGAAAATAAAAGGATTGTTTAGAAGAAAGACCTTGACTGTATGTCATATACAATACATGCACTCGTCTTCTCTCCTCCCTGCCAGTCCTCTTCCTTCTGTCATTCTCCTTCTACCATCTTCTCCAACTCCATTTCACCTTATTTGTGTCTTGCCTCTTCTCCTACCTTTTGTTCTTTCTCTTTTTCTCTCACTAAAAAACCCAACCAACATTTTAAACCTGAACTGCAAATGTACTGAAACATGAAATTGGAAACCTTGAAACCAAACTATTGGCTTTTCTTTCATTTATATGAATGTATAGTGTGTGTGTGTGTGTGTGTGTGTGTGTGTGTGTGTGTGCGTGTGTGTGCAGCTCATACATGTTGGACGTGCTATTGATTCCAAGACAAATTCCTGCAATGGTTTCCACCTAGAGGACCTGTGAGATTTGCCTTTCAAATGAATTTCTGTAACTTCTTAAAACGCCACCTCTCGCAGAAATAAGCGATCCCCATAAATGCCAGGCCTCCTTCTCTCCTCCGCTCCTCTCCTTCGAGACTCCCCCCGCTAATTATAAAATGCATAAAACATGCCGCGAATGCCAGCGAGACAATAGAGGGGAAATTGTGAATTTTTAGCCCTGACATTTAATGTTCGGCCTTGCATTATTCACACACCCTGTGCGTATTTACCCTTCTCTCTCTCTCTCTTTCCCCATCTTGGGGGGGGGGGCAGAGGTAAGAGTTGAGGGCATCCAGGTGGAATGGAAAAAAATCGACCACGTGTCGCACTTAAATAACATCTCAGGGACGACAGCCAAGTCAAGGGGGGAGCGACAGCTTATGTTTATTGGATTTTTTTTTTTTCTTTTTTCCAGCGCCTTCACCGGGCTTAGAGAGAGCAAGGAGTCAGTTGTTGCACCATGTTTGCACAAAAAGGGAGAAGTCAAGAGGGAAAAGGAAGGAAATGAGAAACATGGGCAAAGCGGTGATGGAAAGACAAGGAGTGGGGGTGTTGGGGGAGCGGTAAGAACGGACAGATTAAGGGAATGTTCAGATGAAAAAAAAGGGGGCTCTTGAAAGAATGAGTCGCCCCCACCAGAACTTGTTCCTTAAACTTCCCACCCAGCTGCCAGGGCAACTGAGGCAAAGGCTAATGTGAAAGTGGTTTGGCCTCCTGACACCTTTAAGTAATTCGTGCTCCAGTTTGGAAGGCAGAGAATTATGCGGGGAAGCCTGTGTCCCAGCTTTTTTTTCTTCTTCTTCTTCTCTGAGCCAGACAAAATTACAACCTTCATTTTTCTCTGCAGCTGAGAGCACGAACCTACAGCAGAATTCAGCTCGCTACCCATGTACTACAATTACCGCAGCTGGGAATCGTTATTAGATGTGACACACATATGTGTTTCGTGTCCATATCAAGCTGCAGATATGTGTATCGGTACAGATTCTGTGTGCGCGCATGCATATGCTGCAGAGCACCTGGCCGGGCCCTTGGCAAACATTAGACCAGGGGGAGGTCCATCAGCATTAGAGGCCAGCTGTATTCCTCAACCCCAGCAGCTCACTACTCACCTCTCAGTGTTTATGCGAGTCAGCAGCAATAGCCGGCCAGCTGCACACCTGCTCAAACCTCCTCTAATTCGGGCTCACCGCACACGGAGGCTGAGGAGAGGGGTGGAGGGGAGTGGGGTAGCGAGACGAAAGCTAGCTGAGGAGGATTGATGCTAACGGAACAGGATGACAGTCAAAGGGAGACAAACAGGGAGGTTAAGAGAGTGCGACAGAAGGAGAGACAGATGAATCGAAAGGAAGAGACAAAGGAGAGGGATAGAACGGCAGAGAGGAGTTCACGTCCACATTCTGATATCGGCTCTGTTGGGGTGGGGGCGGTGAAGAAAAAAACGATGGATGAAGGCCACAAAGTCTATGCCAGATACTCTGTCCAACCAATGAAGTCATAATTTTTTATCATCTATTGTCCATTCTATGAAGTCTAACTGCTTTCCTCTAGTAATACTGAAGATTAGAGCTCCAACAATGACTCAATCAATCGATCAATTGAGTTGATTGGCAGCTAGAATAAAATAAATGAATATAAAACATAGTCTAAACATTCTGTTTTCAGCTCCTCAAATGTGAGCTTTTCAGACGTTTCTTTTTTGATATTGAACACTCAATTAAATACGCTGAACAATCACCAGGCTTTTACAACTACTGTAGAAAAATGGTGGCTCAACATGATGGACTCCATGGAAGACACTGTAGATATAGAGGAATCAATTTAAGGCAACGAAAACACGGCCATTGTTATTTTCAGGTGATTATGCACTAATGAAAGCATACTAATCAATATTATATGTAATTCCTGACAATAGATACTCCTAAATCAAATCAAACTATGTATATTTCAGCTTCGGACTATTGGTCAGACAAAAAAGGAAAACTGAGGGCTTGAAATCATCATTGTGGGTTCAAAGACATTATGAAATCTTTATTCTTTTTTTTTATTATTGATTAATCCAGTGTTTCTCGAACTTTTTGTGTTGCCGGTTCACACAGGAGGCAGGTTTGTAAGAAGATTATTTACTGTTGTTGAATGCTAAATGAAACCAGTTCAAGAACCAGAGAGGAATAATCTGCACTTTTTATGATAATTCCTGTTTGGAGCCACAATAGCAATGGAGTTTTTACCTCCACTAACTATCCCACGATGACATTTTAACAAATTATGGGTGTATGTGCACGCTACGTGCATGAATGTGACGATGTATCAGGCTGGTATTAAAAGAAAATATTTCAGGAAATGCAAAACTTATTTCAAATTACATTTCAGTGATCTCGTCGTTTTATTTCATTCAGCATCTTTGTAAATTATTTTATTTTATTAAAAAATATATTTCCACCACTACAGGAAGGTCACGTATGACCAGTTGTACTCGTGCCATAGTTTGAGAACCAATGGATTTAATTGATTCTGAAAATAATCTACAGTTGCTGATTTTAAGTGAACTTTTGAATGTAAAAACGAGGTGAGGTCCGGCTATTCACATGTGTCTGATGTATTTGATACACTTTTAATGATCATAGCTATTTTTATTACCTTCTGACTGCTTAGCCACATCATTGCTTTTAGCTGCAGAATATTATCAGCTTCTACATGTAATCTTCTCTGCAGAAAGCGATGTTTGCCGAGTGATTTTTTCCAAGCTTGTTTGAGAAATTTGTTTAAATGACTTTCCCATGGTCATCTGCTTATTTAACAGGATAATAAAACAAGACTTATGGTCTGATATAATGATTCAAACAAGTCTCATAATTTAGAAATACAGAAACCAGTAACATTATTTGTCAGTGTGAGGAGATAGTTTGACTCTGAAATATATTTGACAAGTTTCTGAGTCTTCCCACTTACTGAAGGCAAACAAAGACACGCTCGACCCGATGGAAAGGCGCTCAGCGTCTCTTTACAGACCTCTGCAATCTGTCTGCATCAAATGAAGCCACTTCAACTGATCTCCGTCTTCAAATACAGCGTGTCTTTTCTGGAGCTGTTAAAGACTTTTCCAAACCCCCCAAAAAAGTAGAAAAACTTCATGATTAAAAGCTGGAAAAGGTTGATCGTGTTGCTCACACTAACTCCTACATGGAGCTGTCAATATTTTATGAAGCCTTTTCAAACCCAACCGAGACAAAAAGGAAGCCTTGGCTCCACCCACTGAGCTCAGCTCACTTTCACTTTCTGAGCTGTGCAAAAGAGGATAAAGAAAATGTACTGCAATTAACAAGTATGACTGGATTAAGCAGCTGAGAACAATAGAAAGAGGTATGAAAGGGCATCTGATTAAAAAAAAGAAAAAGATGCATGTAATTGGCTTTTTCTCAGACTCATAGCGCCGACAGGCTCAATCTGGTGTTGAACATGCACCGCCCTCAAACACACACACACACACACACACACACTCACATACACAAATAGCTGGATTACGAAGCAGCAGAGCCGGCAATAATGTCAGCATAATGCCGATAATGTCTGGAGACACTCTGATGGGCTGTGTTTGGAAACTGGACAAATTATATGCTGTGCTGGCTGTATGTGTGTGTGTGTGTGTGTGTGTGTGTGTGTGTGTGTGTGTGTGTGTGTGCACTTACCAACCTATCTAAGTGCAGACTTCAGTGTTCCAAAACATTCACCAACAGGGGACATTTTTTAGGTCCCTTTTAAATGATCCTAAAATCGCTCCGGTGTGCGTGTGTGTGCGTGCAGCATCCATGTGTGTTACTGTGTGTGCACATGTCTTGTGTGTTCTCACTGGTCAATCTCCAGCAGGACAAACAAACAGCCATATGGTCAATTAAGGCCCATCAATAGCTCTGTTAACATCTTTACCAGCTGATAATTAAGAGGACAACAGCCCGTCAGCTGCACGCTCTGCTGAAAATCATATCCCCCCCAACACACACACACACACCTCACCCACTGATTTGTGTTAAAAAGCAATATTAGCATATTAGAAACATACTTCACTGGGCTATTCCTGAATCCAGTAATATTCTAGGGGCCAGATGGAAAGCTCTGGCGGGCCGGATGTGGCCCAAGGGCCGCCAGTTGGCGTTCACTGGTCTACCAGATTATATATTATACTTTATTTTATGTTTATTTTATATTCCTATATTTGAACTGAAAAACACTATTCTGTCTGAGACTCTCTTCATTTCAGAATTTCATACTTACATAGTATTATGCACACATTGCACAATTTTGGGGAAAAAAGATTTAGGCAATATTAAATAGTGTCATGAATGTATAATATTTCAAACATTTAGAAATATGATATTTTCAAAGTGACTGGGGATGTGTTACAGATGATTCTGACTATGAACAGCAGTATGAAGAATGTTCGATGGACACTGATCTGTTTTCTTTGGTCTTGTCTCAGTCCCAGAGCTGCTTGGAACAAACATTTAGCTATATTAAAAGTCTCATTACATCACTGCTTTTTCTTGGTTAATAAAAAAGGAGTCTCACATACTGTATATGGTTTTCACTGGACAAACATACTAACACTACTCAACACTACCATTTTACACATATGAACATATTCCAAGAGGACGTGTCTGGCCTGAACCCCCACGGAATCTATTAGCTTATAAATTCTGTTCATTTCAGCAATACCGTTACCACGCAGTACAGACACAGTATACTGGTCACAACACAACATATTTTTTTTAAACAGACTGCAATGTACTATTCAAACTCTATAGGGTTAGACTGACCATGATCTGAAGACTGAATACATCCAAATGCCAGAGTGAGGCATGAGTAGAGGTACAACCACAGTCCAGCGTCTCAGTGGCTGCTGTGTTCTGGCCTCATTCATTAATCCTCTGGAACTTTGTTGACAGGTCCTGAAGAAAAGCTTCAATAAATGATGAAAAACTAGTCGGCTGGGAGCTTAAAAATGCAATCAGTTGCAGGTTACTGATTACCTGCCTGCGAATCAGGCAAACAATCTGACTTCCATCAGTTATGTCCAGAATAATTATTTGCCTCTATGTGTAGGTGATAGCATAAAAGGGCTTGTGTAAAGTGCTAATTGGTAGCTAGAGGCATAAATACTGAGCCTGAATGGCTTTGTTAGAACACGTGTATGGTAGTATTATTTTAGATTTCAGATGCTAATAAGGTGTCATTACTTATAAAATATATTTCCGCATTAGCATCACTAATTATCAGGCTAATTAAAGTGAATTTTAAAAAAATATTTCACTGATGAACAAAAACCTCGGTGGTGTCATTGTTAGTTACACTTCCAGCAGGTGCTATTTTTGTAGTGATTCTTTCCTTTGGAAAAAGCAAATACAAAACTAATCTCTAAATATCACAATATTCCAAATCTATAAGTTTAGACAACACACACAATAAAGACCCACATGTATATTACACTACCCCACCTTCCATCACCATCACTCCCTCCCTTCTCCTTCCATCCCACCACTTTCTTCCCATCTCCCATATCTTCTCCTCGTTCTCTTATCCTCTACCTCCTCCTCCGCCCTCTCACCTTAATGTTTCTCCATCTACAGGTCTGATAATTATAAAAGCTGCACTCTTACTGAGTCAAGCAACCCCATAACACTCCTATATGCATACTGCAACATCTCTTATTAGTTACTAGCTAGTTTAATCCCAAGTCAGCTGGGCCTCAGTTGATATTCTGCCAGAAGCAGCAGCAGAAAGCGTATTCTGGTAATTGAAAAGACCGTAGGGGATAGGGAAGTCAAATTACATCATACCCTACAGCAATATAAGCGTACCTGAGGCTATGTTTGGAATATATATTCATTCACATTCACTTATGCCAATATACCTGTTTGCATGAAAAATCTGCTTTCCTAAAGCTGTGGTAATGATGCAGAGTGGTCACTCAGGATACATTTTAGAAACCACTTAAGGCAGGGTCCTCTGGGAAATTGTCTGATGAATAAGTTAAACCAAAGAACCGGAAAAAGTAGCAAGACGAGAATGTGAGCTGTGAAATATTCGAAACACACGCAAAAAATGTAATATTTTATTATCCTTAGTTTTATCCTTTTAGCGTCTTTCAGCTATTGTTTTGGTTTTGCAGTGAGCAAACATTGCTCTTGTTGAACTAATTTCAGTTTGAATGTACTTATTTCATGCTGCTTTGGATAAAAGTCAAATTAACATGATGTAATATATCCACAGCAGGCAGCATTTTGTCCCAGCACTTAATGGCAGGCAGACCTTACTGAATCAATACGGGACACGGTCGCTCTAATGCATACACACTGTTTTCACATGACTGAAGACATTGTGGATATATATTAAATCAGAATTCATTGAAGAGAATGACCAGAAGCTGTCTGTCACTGAATGACAGATGGACCACAAGTGGATCAGTATTGATATTTTCTATCAAACATGATGGACTGTCTGATCGGAAGCCATATTCAGCAGGGGACAGCCACATCTGAATGGCAGAGGATGCTTATTTTGACTGAGCAAACATTTTTTACCATGTGCATGATGCAATGTTTAATCCTTAATATACATTCACGTAGCACAGGATTTTGAATATAATGGCGAAAAAGCACAAATCAGATCAGTCACAACTCAGTCGTGAGAATTCACAAAATGAAGTGTCTAACACTCAAAAGTTTTATGGGGCAGGGCCCCTGATCCCCCACCTGGTTTGTGTCCTCCAGGTATGAGACTATTAAATGTGCCCTTTTTTCCCCACACTGAAGGTGGCAACCATAGCTGCTTGCAAGTGTAGCATTTATCAGCTAAAGAGATGGATATTTTTCTCCGGAGTTGGTGGGAAAAATGAGAGTGAATATTTGTTAGCTGACCAAACACACAACATTCTGTTGCTACGTGCTGTCTTCATAATGTGACAAATGTTTATAGCTAGTTTCACAAATAACCTATCAATGCTGATTTAAAAGGTTGCATTTCGGGCATACTTTATGAATTTCCACAAACGCATCCAACAAATAACTTCCCTGCCTACTGTTGTATTCATGGCTCATGTAAACTCTTCATGGTTTGCCAGTAACCTTGAAATGAGCTGCATGAGGTACGCTGGAAATTATTAAGCTTTTGTCTCAGTACACAAAGCTCACAGAAAAGAGATAATACAGCAAAATTCAAATGTCATGACATACATGGCAGTATCATAGCTGCTAATTAGTGAAGCACCCCATGCTGATGCTAAATATAATCAGTGCTGCCTGCATCCACACAACAGACAGTGACAAGCTCTTAGTGCAACCGAGTAAAATCTTTACATATACAAACAGTTGGCAAATAATTGAGCGTGGATCGGGCCCCTTGTGGCCCATCAGATGCTTACCAGTCTGGCCACGTAGGCTAATAGGGCAGCCATGTAATTAGTACTGGTCCAAATGTAGCTGTAATGATTATTCCCACTATTACACAGACAAAAGGACTTTGACCCAAAAGAAAAAAAAAAAGACACTAACTAGCCAGAATGCTGTTGCGATGATGGCTGGACTGACACACATTATCCTGGACTTAGCCGCTTCCTGACATATCCAGTGCCGCAAATAGAAGCCACACTGTCAACCAAACACATCCATTAATGAGTTTATGATGCTTTTGTGGACACACAGCTGTTTGGAATGAGAGAATGTACAGATTCTAGTTGAACGGAGGCGCTCCGCAGAGAAAAATAATTGCATACTTTCTAACTAGGCAGCCATCGCAGTGTAAAATTAGGATGCTATTGGAGTCATGGGGTTAGCTTTTCATCCATAGATGAATTTGCTGATTGATTTTGTGCAATTATTTGCTTTTGTTATTGCGGTGCAGATGGATAATGGTATATTTCATGTCAGTTTGATGGTTGATTTGAGGCTGATTGATTTTGGAGGTGCTTCAAATTCTTATTAATATAGGTCCCCTTGTGTTGTTTAAAAGCCTCAGTGGTGGTGTTGCTCTAATAATATTTGAACTGTCTCTGAAACTGTCTGTCGGGAAAAGCGGCAGTGGCCATAGCGATGACCGGCAGTGTCCATTAATCAGCTATGCAATCAGTTCTGCCATCTGCCAAGACTGCTAAGTTGACAATAACAACCATTAATGAGTAGAATTACCCACGGTCGAGGGAAGATTACATTTTAAAGGAAATCCATCGACAAACAAACAGCTGGTCATTTATCGTTGGATAGGGTCACTTACAGGAGCTTCCTCATAGTCTGACAGATAAATAAAATAAGCTAGTCCCACAACCAGAGGAGAGTGGGCTACTTACACAAATCCACATCCCACACATTCTGTCTCCCCTGGGTTACACAGGGAGACAGAATAAAGCTCCTCAGGCATTCGTTCACCAAATAAATAATGATGATACTTATGTCCAATCGCTACTCTTGCTGTTCTTGTTTTAGACCTGCCATCAAAAAAATGGTCCTTCAAAGCACCGTTCATCAACAAATCCATGAAGCTATTAGTACAATTAGCACCAATGTTAGAAGAACAGGTAGCAATACTGACTTGGTATCTTGGTTCATGTCAAAGGAATACTCTAAAGGAACAGTTAGCTGTTAATTTAGCTGGCTTCAGCACTAATGGCCTATCAGAGCATTGCCAGACAGGCCATATGTGGGCTAATGGGCTGACCATTGTGTTAGAATGAGTCCAGTGATAGAGGTGTTGAACGTTAAGACTTGCCAAATGACTGTGATCCACATAGATAAACCTGGAAACACGGGTGGGCTAATTCAAATTCCAAACACATACTGTATCAGTGCACCATAACCTCATCTGAATTTTTATGGGCTGCTGTAACCAGACACTGGACACATGCACCCAAATACTGATGTGAATAAGAATGAGAGGCTAATTAAGAGGGAGAGATTTGCATGGTTTAAGAAAACGTGACTTTCCCCAGTAAGTTGGAATTAAATGTATTTCTATTTTTAAAGAAATGGGTGGGATTTAGAAGGCCTATTCTATAGAAATCACAGTCCTCTCCAAGAGTAGAAGGTACTTCAACTAAGTCCATTTACTCAAGTGTCATACCTAAGGACAAGCCTGAGGTACTGCTACTTGAAGCACTGCATTTTAGAGGAAGACACTGTACTTTTTAGCCATGCTGGTTCTAGGTATGTTGGTTTGATGGCTGGTTGGTTGGTTGGTTGGTTGGTCCACCATTTTGGT
The DNA here is from genome assembly GCA_036365135.1 of Miichthys miiuy. Classification (NCBI taxonomy): domain Eukaryota; kingdom Metazoa; phylum Chordata; class Actinopteri; family Sciaenidae; genus Miichthys; species Miichthys miiuy. Next base: position 21,252,112 of record CM071617.1, read on the forward strand.
TTGACAATACTGGATGGATTTAGATGATATTCTGTTCAGACATTCATTGACTTTGGTGACCCCAAAGTATCTTTATACCCAAAGGTATATTTCTTTGTTACACTCCAAGAGTCATTTGCATTCTGATATTTTATTCTGCATGTGGGGATTTTGTTTTTGTATAAACTGCTGGATCAAAGGTGCATTATTCCGACATGTAATGGATCTGTTTTTAAATGAGCCTGACTTCATGGTGTTTGGTCACGTTTGCGCTGACAAGGTCCATGCTATCCCTTTTAAGGCCATTTCACTTGGTAAGTAATGGCCGCCCAGAAGTCATTCATCTTCAATAAGTGGTGAGCAGGCAGGTGGAGAGCTGCGGGCCGTCTGGCAGCCATAGAGGCAAGTGAGTTTGTTCTGAAACTGTCATGTTTATGCTCATTCAGCGCTCGCCCACACAGATGCTCAGCCGGGGTTTAATCAGACAGAACTTTCTTTGCTTGACCTATCAAATGGCGCTTAATCACAGAGAAGGTTAATAACATGGAATTTAAACAGTTAGCTCTGCTGTCTCTTTTCATTACATTCTACTGTATGAACTCAATTATATAAGCATACTTGCAAAGAGTTAGAGCAAGGTGGAGCAGGAGTGAGTGAATCACATCAAAACTTGATTCAAATAAATTTATCAAGCAATTAAAAGTACATGCTGTAGTTAATCCCACTGGTCATGTATTTAAAACTGCAGTTGGTGTTTAAAATTTCAGATAAAGTAACAATGGCCCCAAAGTAGTAGTAGGAAATCATAGGAAAAATAGTGGGTAATCAGTGTTTTATAGGCATGGTTAGGGTTAAGCAAAGATCAACGTTACATTAAGGCAGGCAGGCTAAACAATGCATGACAACAGGAAGTTACTGCACCAATTGAAATAAATGAGATATAATGTCAATCGATAAGCTTTAGAGGTGTTGTTTCCCCTGTCTCCAGTTTTTTGCTAAGCTAATTTAAACGGCTAGGGGCTGTAGCTTCATATTAACCACTGACCCAAGAGTGGTTCCAATCTTCTTAGAAATCTCTTGGTAAAACAGTGAAAAAGTGTATTTCCCAAAATGTTGAACTATTCCTTTAAGTGGATTAAAACACTCAGTTATGGATTGAAAAAGGCCATGCTTTAAGTTAAGTAAAGCAAATCAATCAATTAAATACCTTCAGTCCTGCAGGCATGTCCAATTTGGGTGCAATTCCTAAGATGAAAGGGTTGTGTTTCCTACTGTATGTTAATATTAGATACAGATTTGAAAATTAGCCCCAGCTAGACCCCAAAACCTCATTATGAACAAAACCTGGAGCTCCCCCATCTCACACCTCTGCTCTCTCAGTGCCTGAAAGGCTTTTAAATGAATACTCTGACATTTGCTAAGCTGGGCTAAAAATGTCCACTAACTACCTCTGTATGGAGCACACACACACAACTCACCTAATTCTTGGTGAGGCAGCAAAAAAGCAAATTTTCCATAATGTCTAAGGAAATCCCACAAGACCAGGTGGTAGAAAACAAAAACTAGAGTGGACAAGGGAGGAAAATGGACACTGTGGTTCTAGTCAGACTAACAACACACAAGGCAGAGGAGTGTCTGCGTTGACAGTATCTGACTGCTGACAAACGGATAAGTCTGCACGAACAATGCCCACCTCATTAAATGCTGGTTACTGGTTTCTGAGGAGTGCAAAAATACAAGTGGATTATGGTCTGAATAGACAGAAAGAGGTGTCCCAGAGCTGACATCAACAACACAGTGCTGGGGAGCCAAAATGGATGCCAGTGTGACTCTCAATCACTAAAGTAACGGATATGTGCTTTTCTACAAAGAACCTAGCTGGTTTGTGCGTCTCTATCTCTAGCTGCATTAATACTGCTCCAGACTGACAATATCTTCATAAGAGTGCAGTTTAAATGGTTTACCAAGCTCTGGTGGGAAAGAATGTGCTCTAACAACAAAATGGCTTCAGTCTTAAGTGGGACTGTCAGATTATTTATTTTTTGTTTTTTAGTTTTTTACCAAAGCCATGGCAATGTGCAACAGTGTGAGTAAAATTTCTTGCTCCATCGAAAAGTGTGTTCAGACAGAAAGCAGATTTCACACGTTACTATTTGGTTCAGAGTTAATGGAAACCATTGCTAGAAAATAAATACTTGAAAATAAAATATATTATAATAGAAAATCAGAAAAAAACAATAAAAAAATGTATGAACCTGAATTATGAATGTACAGGAACAACAGAGGGAAAAGAGAGTGAAAGAAAACGGCCAGAATAACTAGTAAGTTCTGAGTTTAACTCCCACACAAACACACATACAGACACACTCCACACACACACACACACACACAGTCAGTGAATACGTTAAGTACGCTAAGTAGCTCCAGCTAAAATCTGGGAGGTCAGTACTTTGGCTGTCTGAAGTGAACAGACTGCACGAACAGTCCAGTGGTCAAATGTATGCACAAAACAGGAGGTGAACATTTGTTTCGCAATGTGCCGGAACACTTGAAGTGGTAGGAGCTGTTAAGTGATCAGTGGCTTGCACTTTAAACTAATTTAGGACAAGTAGCAGTGTCCAGCCCGAGGCAAATGTCAACTGCTTTGGCAAATTCAGACTTTCACACCAGTTTTACCATGCTTAAGACTGCATGGCTCTGCAGATGGCATAATGCTTAGCGTCTGATCCATCGTTGCCTTACAGTAATAACACAGAGATAAATCCTTGCTCCGACTATAATCAATGTTTTCTATATAGAAAAGTTTTTCGGGTCAAGACAGTATCTGATGTACCCTTAGTGAGCATCTGGGGCCAGACCAGTCACCACTGGTAAACATCACATTCTGCTTTCATTACATTGGTATTTTCTTAAGACTTATTGTTATTATTTACTTTGTTCTACTTTCATGTGGCCAGACAAATAGCTGCTCTTTTCATTTTACTCCTGTGGACCACACAGCACTCCTTCTAATTCTTCTTGTTCTTTTATCATTAGGAAAAAAAAGGTTAGATGGAGGATCTCGATACATCTATTTGTTCCCAACACTCCATCCACTCATATAACCTCTATATCCGAGGGTTTTTGATAAACAGCGGAGCATCTGCTGCATAATTCAGAGGTCCTAAAACTTCTTCTGTTCTGGACCAAAGTGAAAAATGTAATCCAGTCCCCTGGGTCCCTTGCAGCCTCATTATTCATTGCCACTAGTGTCATGCGGGAACCCCAGCAGAGGTAAGACTGTGAAATATTATAGGTGCCGGCACATAGTTTAAGAAAGAATACAGGTGCTATCTAGTGCATGTGTGGCCTGTGTGTTCTACTGTTAATTCTGTATGAGCCGTGCCAGTCACCAGGGTCATGTATTGTGCTGTTGCTCAATTATCATGTGGAATGAGTATGACAGGGCAGGACGTTATGACCCTGTCATCACAGAAATATGTTCCTCATTGTTGCTAGATTGCCTCTGGTGGTGACGCCTAATCAAGGCCAAATTGCGAGGCCATCGTCTCATCTCTCCAGCAGGCAGCGCATGTTGACACGTGTCACTTTATCCCGAGCACCTCAGCCGTAATGCAATCATTTTGTGTTTGCATGATGGGCCGAGATAAAAAAAAATAAAAATTACAACCTTGGATCGTTTTCATAGAAAATAATCTGCAGGAATTTCTCAGGGGAGCATATGATTCTATTTGAACCTTATTAAAACCGTGCAAATTGAATCTAGTCAGCCACAAGCAGTGGAATTTAAATTTCTGAGATTAGCATTTTGGTGAATCAATAAAAGAAGCAACTCAAGGCCTTTTACAGGGTGGATTAATCTGTATAAGATTCATCAGAGTTGCCCTGTGGGACAGAAGAAGTCACCCTCCTCCTCTCTCATCTGTGTTTTCTGAAAGAAAGAAAAAATAGAGACACTCTCGGCCCACAGTGAAAGAGAAGGCATGATTGAAGGCTTATTTCCCCTTCCAACATCATCAGCAGCAACCTGCCGCCATTAAAAGAGCGCATTAGCAGCTTATAGTCAGTTCATTGAAATGTGTTTAAGAAGTCCCTTCATCTGTAACAGATGTACTTCAGTCTCCTGGGTCTCAGTGGGTATGTATACCTCACCCAACACACACACACACACACACACACACACACACACATATACACAGGCAGTATATCTCCCACTGCACCACAGATATATTGAGAGCCGTTTCTTAATGATCGCTTCCCCCGGGATTCCGATAGAAAACCATTTAGTTAGCAGCACCGCTTCTCAATAAAGTCAGAAGAGGTCTTGTAATTGCTTCACCAGGCCACAGCAGTAACGCTTCATTTTGCTGAGCAAAAAACTGCAGCAGCAGCACCATAAAAATAGCCCATCATGCATCTGTGCTGTATTTAACCTCCAATGAAACAACGGCAGCCACTTTGACCTTTCTGGTCTCAAATCTCATAAATCTAATTGGGTCAATTGAAACAGTCGATCAGTCAAGTGTTTCCCTGGACATCAGAAAAAATGATAATTACATGAGTTAGGTCATCATTAACAATGTCAGCCATGATAGGCATACTGTAATTCCACAGACTGATGCCGTACTTCGTCTTGATTGGCTACACTGTTCATTATCGCTTCTTGCAGACAATCATTTTGCTTGGCCCTCGTGAATACTGAGCATTATCTTTCTGTGATCTCCAGGAAAATCTGCAGGAGAGCATTTAGAAGCACTGCTCTCTCCTCAAGCATGACTAGATTAACACTGCGCGGGATGAGCAAGACACGAAGCTAGGAATTAGCACAAAGCTAAGAGTTAACGTATGTAGCCAATGCATGATTGAAACAGAGCAGGCAAAGATTTAGCTGATTCAGTTTGACAAGCGCAGATTTGTGATAATGACCAAACGTCTAGAAAAGCCAGCTCAGAGAAAGAGATCAGGAAATCTTCTTTGTTGAAGATTGGTGAATTATTAGATGGTACCCATGGTGATGCCTGCCAAGATGGAGATATTTTCCAGTTAAACAGATTCATATTTTTAATAAAACATTGCAGCAAATGCTCCTGAATCCAAAAGTCTGTCTTGAGTGAAAAGTGCGGCAGAGCCAAATGTTCTTTTTCAACAACATGTGTAACAAGTTTGAGTTTCTGTGATTTCCAAAACACCTCCCGAGGATTCAACATCTAAGCACATGCATGCTAAACATGTACTTTAAGAATCTGTACACTATTCCGACCACATAAAAAAATAAAAATAAATTCATGCATATGGATGTGGTACATGATATATGAATCTTAATGGAATTTCTGATGAGATTTTTATATAGAGTATGTGCATTGCTAAAGCAGTAATACCCAGGAGGATAGTCTGTTATTTACCGAACAAATGTAAGAGTAACAAACAGATTGCTTAATAGCTCCCTGTTTTCTGTAAGAGGTAGAAAATGATCAAATAAATACAAGTTGTGATACTTTGTAGAATTATCAGCATGTAAAACAACATGTACCAGGCTGCTTGGTTGAGATTAAGTGTTTTTTAAAGTCAATCACTTTATCCTGGTTGGATTATACTGAACTTTATGTGCTCAATACCAAGCTTATCTGCTTATAATACCTCGTAAGCAACTCTTTAAGCAAACTGTTACCAACATGACCCTACTAAAATATAATTGGTGTTTAATGAGGATAAATGTTTGTGAAGACTCTCATAAATCTCCCTGAGAAAAAGACGTCACCACTCTGAACTGTGTTGAGCCGAACGGAAAGATCAGTTTCTTAGCAGCAGAAAATTCCTGTATCAGTTGATAATTAACACATTTAGGAGACTTATATGAAAAGAAAAGCTTATTGTAAAGAAATAAACAACTTTGCGTATATGTTCAAAAGCTAGACTCACACAAAACTGTACTTTTGTGGTAGTGATGGGCACAATGATTCAGTCAGTTCCTCCATGGCACTCTGTTATGGGTCATGCTAGCACTGTCTTTCCTACAAAAATGTTCTTGAAATGCATTACCAGTCATGTATCAGTTTACATGAATAAAGATATTGATTCACAATTTCTCTCGTATGTAGGTAGGCTGTTTAAGCCAAACACATGATGTCACAGAAATGTGATTCGACTGCATCGATTTTGCTTTGGTGGCTGAACCCAGCTTTAGAGACAGAGCTTGGATATCTGGAGGGAGCTCGGAGTAGAGCTCCTTTGTGTTGTAAGGGCCAGCTAAGTTTGTTCAGGTATCTGATTGGGATGCTTTTTGTGCACCTTGTTTTGGAGGTGTTCCAGATACGTCCAACTGGCAGCAAGCCCCAGGGCAGACCCAAAACTTGCTGGAGGGACTATATAGCCCATCTGGCCTGGGAACGGCAAAGGATCTCCAGGAGCAGCTGGAATGCGTTGCTACAGAGAAGGACGTCTGGAACGCCATGCTCAACCGCCAATCCGTGGATAAACGCTAGGAGATGGATGGATGGATATCTGGATGGATGGATACTTCCTGGACAAGTAGCAAACATCCCATCCCCCATTCAACTGAACGCTTCATTCAGTCTCGTTCAGTGTGAGTGAGTGTGTGTAGCTGCCAACTTGTGAACCGATTGCTGGACCCGACTCAATGACCTCCTTGTTCGAGATAACGATTCCCACTTATTCTTTGGCTGTTCCGCCTTCTATGGTTTGAGCAACTGTACCACTGTAACGAGCAATCTGAGCAGTGCCCTATGATAACAGAGTGGGGGAGGTCTCTCATGTCTCTCCTGAGCAGTTAGCACTCAAAGGCCTGACCCAGGACATACTGGACACTAAAAAGATTTGTTCAGTTTTTCCCATCATTGTTGTGTGGCCAAAAGCATGGGCAGGGTTGTAAACATAACCGGCAAGGCTGGCTAGCAAGCAAATTATGTAGTATTCAATCAAATTGTCTCTTGAATGAGAGAGATTTCCACCTCCTCTCTCAGACGGCCTGGAAGCTGGGGAGCCTCATGATTTCATATGCCAGGGTTCAATGGGACTGAATTCTGGAGCAAAGGTGAATGTTTTCATTTTTACCATGCTCAGGACATGTAAAAATTAAAAAGATAAAAATCCAACAACAACATCAACAGTTGCTAACTGACATGCCACCACACGTCCTTCAATCACTGAACAAATCTGTAATGTTGGCAGCTAGTCAGAGGTCTGGAACCAGGCTGGTCCTGGTTAGGAAGGACACAGGCAGCACTTTACTGCAACGCATATATTTTCTCTCTAACTTTAAATGTCCTAAATAATGATGAACACACACAGGAAAAAGAGTTGTCTTGTACTGCAATACTAGCGTGGCCTGTATAGTCGCTACGTTTCACTGACTTTTTAATGAGAATACCTGAAATAGGACACAAGCATAACACATCTTGATCTCATACGGAGTGCTTGGGATTAGTGTATTTGATTATAGTTTTTCTACTATCATAATATCCTGTGGTTGTGCTTTTTACATCACAAATATACTGCACCAGTACAATTGGAACCAGACCAAGGCTCACTTCTTCAAGGCTAGTTATTTGGTCTGCACAAAAGTTCAATTGACAGCTTTCACACCAGCCTAATGAACCGAAGCCCAAACAGGTTAGGTGTGAAAGCACCCTAATATATGGAAACCATAAAAATTGGTTATAAATACAGTTTCCAGTTAAGTGATTTCTTTTGTGTCCTTCACTTGTGGTACATTAAGATTCACTGAACCATTTACTTAACCACCAAGCAAGCGTAAAACTCTGCTGTCTAGTCTTAAAACAAGTGTTGCGTGAAGGTTAAACCACATATTCCATACCACTGGCTGTGTGATAAAAAAAACATAATTATAAACAACCTTCCTTGTGTGATCTTTTGCCCATAATTTCACAATTCATGTGTGCCAAACTGTCATTGCTTTGGAATGTCTTGTGGAACTTTTAATACGATGATACCCAAGAGACATAATGATACCCAGGGTGTTCTTTACTGTGATTACAGGTATGACAGTGACAAGGTTAAACACAAGAAAACTGCACCGAATAGTGTCATAAAAAAAAACGAGAAGTACAATTCTTTTACTCAGTCACAAGTTGTATTATGGACTCCACACACTTGTTTTCACTCACACACCCATAATGTATGAGTGCACTGTTTCATCTTTATGACTCTCATGCATGAGCTCTCGGTGGAGTGAGGTGGGAAGATGGGTGGATGAGAGGTTAACAGAGGGGATCGATATAAAATGCATCTGCTGACATACCTCCAAACGACCCTGACAACTATTTTTAAAATCACATGCAACACACTCAAAGGCCAGCGCTCATTGACTTTCTACTTGTATGTAGGTGAGTGTATAAGCGTGTGTGTTGTGTGCATGCATTTTTAATTGGTGTGGCCTGTCCTTTGAGAGTTCCCCTCCACTTCTCAAACAATTAGTTTAATGGAGCATTACTCCCGTATCTGGGTTAGCAAAGTCAATACATCGACACCCCGCAGACATAAAGTGTCAGCGCAGCCACTCAAACGGTCATGGAAACTGCCACACACTTTAGATTACACAGAACCTACACAAAGTGCACTTTGGTTAAGTAAAATCCACTATTAGAGGTAGTGTTTGGAAAAAAAAGATTCATGAGCCATGTGGAGAAACAATACAATACAATGCTTGTGATCCAAAGAGAGGACACAGTTGCTGCTTTATACACATGATGTGGGTTTTCCAGGTATCACAGTTGAATAATTTATATTTGTACAAGATATATTTAATCTCTTTTTGGCCATACACCCAGAGCTCAATGGGATATGATGTGACCCTTTCTTGGTGTGTCTGTGCTCGGCCTCCCAGAGTGAAATTACCATGTTTGGGGCCATAATGTCTGCACATAGACCAAAGAATAAGACCTGCCCGCAATGACTTGATATATCTGGAGATGCTATACAGAAGTGATAGATAGATGATAAAACCATTGTTTGTGAAGAAGTTCCAGCTCATCACATTTAAAGATCCAGACTTCGATGGGAGAAAGACCAGGGAATACATCTGGATGAGAAATGATGGGGCGACTGAGATGGTGTTACCTCCACTTGAGCTTTATATCACTGCATATAAACTGCTCAGATACATCCCCTATAAATCGGCCATTTATTTTAGATAAGGGAATATCCTACATTCTACTTGGCAGCACCCTAAACTTCAGGGGTTCTGACAGGGGGTATCTGACACCCCCTCCAGTATTCATGGTGTTTTTTCCGTTAAACCCAGAGATGTGGTTCCTTGGTAACTTTATTACCTCCAACAGTAAAAATAGCCATAAGGCTCACAGTAATTTTGCTGGCCATTGCAAAAAAATGTATTGTGTTAAAATGGAAATCAGATGCCCTCCGCTCTCCAAAAGTAATAGCTTTATCCTCTAAAGAAAATAACTGATTGAGGAATAAGAACAAAACATATGGCAACAGATGGCAGGGCTTTGTGTAATACTGTATATGGGAAACCTTCCATTTCTGGGACTATGGACAGAACCAGGCTATCTGTCTCCCCTTGCTAGTCTTCCAAAGCTTTGCTAACTATGTCGTGACTCCAGTTGAGGTGCAGACATGATAAGTGGAATCCTTCATCTCATCTTGTTCTCTTGAAAAGAAAGCCAATAAGAACATTGTCGAACCACACACTGTATAATACAAGAAGTTCAGAAACTTTGCTCTTCACAAATCAACACTAGCCCTCAACTACATTATCTTCCATTTCGGGTCAGACACTGAGACAGTCTTCACAAAACCAATTAAAATCAAACAAGAAAAACAAATATATTTAAATCAATTCAATTGGATTTAATTTGCTAAACAGATTAAATTTCAAGACTGAATTCTCACAGGGCTGACAACACCAGCTACCCGAACTCAAGTAAGACCAACTTGTTTACAAGTGGCCTGATTGGAGGGATTTAGGTAATTGAGACGAGCAGGAAAATGCTACATAGACAAGATTCTGCGCACTTCAAAGGTAGCTGAGAGAACATTTTACTCAGAAGACAAGGATCTCTTTTAAGTTGATAACTCAAAGAAAGCAAAATCTTAAACATATCAAGTATTTTCAGCTATAAACAGAAGGCATTATGGTGCCCAGGGTCAACAGTAAATACAATATATTTATCTATGTTAAAATGACCCAGAGGCGTGGATTTATTCTTCCTTTTCTAGTAACAGAAAACAATCTGAAACATTAATTTTGCTCAAATGTGTGCAGGGCAAATATTTCTCCATCTGAATGCTCAGCACTTTTCCAGCTTAGCAAGATTGGCCCGAGGCAACCTGAGATACTGTGAAGACATCTGTGAAAATGCACCTTATCTAACCTTTTTCCTATTGACATTAGAAATGAGAGCTGCAAGTATGCGCCACAGTATTCATTTCACGTCTCAGCAGCCGCTTGGAAGTTCAGATTTTTTTTTTTACCTGATCTCAAAGCTAACACTAAAAAGATAGGGGGAAAAAAGGACATTCGGATTGCCTTTAATCTTGCCACTCAAATGTGTGCTCTCATTCCTGAAGCACTTCAGAAACTGACATGTGAGCAACTTCTCATTTATCCATTCAGCATGGCTGCCTTGCTTCTGTGTTCGTACGTGTCTGAGGTGCAGGTTCACATGAGGCGTGTGTGCACGTTATTGTTTTCTTCCTCTCGGCCCTCAGGTTACAATGTGCATCCACTCAAATCTGCTGCAGCTGCTGCTGCTGATGTTTCAGAGGTCTGTTTAAGGTTTTTTTTCTTTACACTCTGTCTCTCACTCTCTTTCACTATATATTTGTCTAACAGATAAACAAAGTAGATTTAAAGAAACCAAAGTGATAATGAAAAAGAAGTGCATTGAACACCTAAAGACTGATTTAATTTGAGGAATAGTTGTAACTATAGATGACCAAGTCCATTGAGCTAGTTTATTACAAGAATGTGCTAGAATAATAACACCATAGTGAAGAATCACCAACTCTTAAGTCAGCTTTATAGTGGGAAGGAAGCATTTTAGCATCTTTCAGCTCTTCGTTTTGGTTCGCTCTCATCAAGCTCATTTAGAGCAGCAGGAAGCATTTTTTAACAAAAAATAAAAACTCAACTTAGTGAAGCATTTCGTAAGAGTTGGTGGAGACCAAAAAGGACCTTAGTGCATAGCTACTGTTTGCTAACATGTTCACCATAGCAAGTTTACACAGTGATAACTTCAATCATTGTCATCATGTCGATCGCTAGTTGTTAAATGTGAGATTTTTTGGCGACACGTGGTTACTGGTCCTGAGTTTGAAGGGTACAGGACCAGACCAAACATGCCTTAACAGTTTGTCAGAAAAGCCTCAAGAGCAACTGGTGTATCTGTTTACTGCACAACATCACGTTTTGATTTAATTAAAAAGGCAGAAGACTAAAGAGTCAACAATTCTGCCTCAGACTGGTTTGATATAATAGAGAATTTGGGTTGTGCATTCAAAGCCGAGTGAGAAGCTCTGACATTAGCTGACTCAGACCATGTTATTGAGAAAACCGAACTGAGACACTAATGTGAATTTGATAGCTCCTTGTTCTTTTTAGTCAGCTTCTTATCTTGTAAGACCTCCTGTGATATGTGATTCCAATCAGAGAAACAATGGACATGAGCCAGCCTCTCTTTGCTGTGAGTGCTGGGTTATAGCTGCAGTCTATGTGATCATTCACACACCACAGGACAGTTCAGGACCCTGTAGATGACAGTAAACATCAAACACGTTTGATATTCGCAGAGCGGTTGATGAATTGATTATTGTGGTTAAGACTGAATCTGGAGCCCAAATGTCTCCGTAATGTTAGGGTCAAGCTCACTCTTGCTCTGTCTCTCTGTTTTCCCTTCCTCTCTTCCTCTTTTCTGCACATTAAGGCCATCTATCCATTTTCCATAACCGGTTACTCTTATTAGGGGTCGCAGGGGACTTAAGCCAATTCCAGCTGACATTGGCCAGATGTGAGGTACACCCTGGACAAGTCGCCAACTCATCTCAAGGCTGACACATGGAGACAAACAATAACCATTCATGCTCACATCACACTGGACTGTGGGAGGAACCTGGAGTACCCAGAGAAAACCAAGAAGAACATGCAAACTCCACACATAAAGATACCAACCGGGTTTTGAACCAAGAACGTTCTTGACAGCATTAACTACTGCACCTACCTGCCGCCCCCAAGTTCAGATATTATTTATTATTTCAAAGTCACTTTCAAATGAGCACATGGATACTTATTTTGTTGGTTTTGAGTCCAGCCTCAAGACCACTTTCTGAAGATCTTTGTCTCAGAATCGACTGTAGTTTTATTCGGTTTTGTCTCTGTCTCAGACAAAGAGGACCTTATTTTAAGACCAATGCTGTGGGGATATCTATGAATGGTATGATCATTGTCTGATTTATTTGTTAACATCATTACTTGACTACAACACTGATATTGTCCTATGTGCATGAATTTAACAAGTTTACTATTTTCCTTCTTCTGTGTCAAAGCAGGCAGAATCTTGTCCCTCTTTTCTATGTTTTGTTCATATTGTATTTATTTACTTTTTAAAAATACTTTTTTTTTTTTTTTACTTTTTAACCTCAACAAGCAGAAGAATATTACCAGTCAAGCCAATTTTGTCATAGTCTAGTGGTGCCTTCTCCTCATTTCTTGTCATTCCACTGTTTTCCCCTCCCCTTTTTGTGTCTGTCTTGTTAGTCTTGTCTCCCTGGCAGTGGCCATCATCACCTGCAACCAATCCACTACTCAACTCTAGCAGTATATCTACCCCGGCTCTACATCCAGTCTTCGCCAGATCGTTTGTCGTCTACAGTGGTAGTCATGTTCAGGCCTCTTTGAAAATTGTTTCAGCGCAGTGATTTTGGAAGTTTGTCTTTCTTTGTTCTTAACGGTGTCTCTTTGTGCTCAGGACCATTACCACCACCTCCTGCCAGAGGTCTGCCTGCCTGCTCTCAACCAACTTCTCCCCTGCCAGCCCAGATTGCCTGCCCTCTACCATCTCACGATTCCCCTGCTTCAGCTCTGCCATTTCCTCCTCGTCGGCCATTTCCAGTTCCCGTCCTCTATTTAATAAACCCCTGTTTGAAACGCATCCAAGTCTGCTTTTGGGTCTGTTCTGCAGCAACCTAACAAATTTTGTACCGAGCACATTTACCGAGCACAATTTTGTACGAGACTTTTGTATCTCTTTATTATGTGTGAGCCTCGATAATGAAGCTCATTTGTCACACACATTACTTACACATTACTGCTCTGTTGCTGATTTTATTCCTGCCGGGACACAGAGGAAAAAGTCTAAGTTGGAAATGTTAAAATGTCTTTAATAGTTCACATTAGATGCAAATTGCTGTAAATTAAGCCTCAGTCCATTTATAGCTTAGAAGAAAATGGTGAGTCTCTCTGTGGGTGGGAGGAAACAAAGGTTGTGATTTTGGAGGTAACATTAAATCTTATGTTAAAACAGTGTGTCCTAGAGTATGTCCAGTGTCTATATGGATCGAGTTCATTTACTGTTGTTGTTGTCATTTAAACCCAAATGGTTTGGTGGTTTAAGTAAGGGTACATCCAGGGTGGTCGCTGGTCAATTTCGTTAAAATCAAAATATAGACTCAGTGTGCCGATATATTCCCCACTTGGTTGATCACGTAATATAACACTTATCACAGAACACAATGTGCAGCTGAAGCTGAGGGAAATATCATGGGTTTTGCAGATATTTAGTCATGAACCAAGGTACAGGACAAACAAATTCTGACCTAATGACTAGAATAAAAAGTCAGGGGACTGCCAGAGTCATTAGGATTCATCACCTGGGATCCACGAGAGAACAGCACATCATTTATTCAAATATGTTCTGATTTTATGTAACGCACTTTGTTGTGAACTGTGTTTTGGGTGCTATGTAGCATTTATTTAGCATAAATGCCCAATTCCTTTATGCTAATTTGATCGCTCAGCAAGTTGGTTGGTGTTGTGCCCTTAAACAAGGGGAATAGTAGCGGGGCAACAATGAGGAAGCAAGAAGTAGTTCATGCGTTCACTCGTCTGTATTGAGTGAGGAAGAGCAGCGTGATCCCCCTACTGGAGCCCTGAGGCATTACCAACAGACTGACAAACAATTAACACATACAGACAAGGATCTGCATCACCTATCTACATTCCTCTGTTAGTACCACTGGCTGCATAAACTTAACAGTGACCAGTACTAATATATTAAGACCTCTGTATGAAACATTCTACCTGTCACACATGCACTTCTGATGGGATGGAGATGTGCATGGGGTGACTAGATTAAAATCATGGCGAGTTGAAAGAATACAATTTCAAATGCAACAGACTACTTCAAGGTTTTACTAATTTAATATCAATGAGGTAATTTCTTACCACATAAAGATGAGGAAAATGATAAAAAGGTAGGAGGTATTGAAAAGTTATGTTGAACAGAAATAAGAATACAGACAAAGACAGCGGGCAAACACATGCCAAAGGAAATCAAACCAAACAAAGCCGCTGAAAATATTCTGTGTTCCTACATTTGCCTTAAAAGATCTGCTTTGAAATTATCAACCACCGACAACCACAGCTGCTCACATCTGGGTCCTGGGCTTTGTGATAAATTGGAGGGGGCACATCATGGGTGCGTACTGCTGCTACTTAAATTAGCAGCTCTGTATGGGTTTCATTCACTTGCATTAAGGAACATGCAGCATCACTAATAGAGTAATCTTCCACTCTGCCTGTCTCTTTAGCTTGAGCACTATGTACCAGGCCTACACAGTCCCACCGCTATTTATTTGGATCAATAACACATGTATTGGCTTTTCTTCTGGGGTTGCACTTTGTGGATCAATAGAACAATACTTCTGCATGGTGCTCTGAATTAATTACACACAGACTTGCATGCGTGGTACACCTAATTCCTACAGTAAAGATTAGACTGGAAATGTTTCTTTAGGGAAGCAATTTATTTCTGCGGCCTGTAAAAGTTGTTCGATACTGTCAGGGCTGCTGTGTTTGTATGTGCTCTCCGGGTCTCTTAGTGCAGAAGAAAGTTTTGAAAAAAATACCTTTTTACTCCCAGCACCTTTGCAGAGGAAAACTAGTGCGTGGCTGCTTGTGGGGCTTATCAGAAATCAGTGAGAAGCTGCTTTTCCGCATGGTAGACAAGAGGAAGGGGGAAATTGATCACCTAAACTATTCCCAGACTACAGATTTAAGCAGCTTTAAAAGGGGTTTTCTGTCATAGCTGCTTATTTCCCACTATGCAAACATCGGAACTTCTCCCCAGGCCCTTTAGAATTGCCAAAGCCATTTGACGAATCATTTTCTCCAAGTGATATGGTTGTAAAGTGGCTGTGTGCATGGGCTTTCATTCCACTCCAATAACACTGAGCTGAGCTGAACTGATCAGGGATGAGATGAGAAAATAGATTGGGCCACACTGAGCTCAGTGATGGCCTCACATAAAATGGCTGCGGTGTTGAGGAAAGTGGACACGACTGAGTAAAATCAGATCAGTGCCAAAAAAAAAAAAAAAGAGCTCTAGCTTAGTTGTGGAGCTGATAAGTTTATCTACTCCACACACATTCAGTTTGTCTAACATCTCAGATCATGTGCCAAAAACACATTTTTTGGGACTTACAAAGCCTACTTACCCTAAACCTCTGGCTATTTCTCTGGGAGGTTTGTTTGTTTGTGCTGCAAGTCTGATTCAATAAACACTTTTAGGTAATATTTTATGTAAAGACATTGCACCTTTCATGAACATGGACGTGTCTTTATTAAAGTGTCATATGACAACTTGACAATAACCAAGACAATACGTGTAATTCTAACATGAAGCTATTTGTTCTGCTCCAAGCTCGTTATTTTAACAAGTGACACCCAAAAGCAAATATTTATAACCATAATAAATACTTCCTACAGAACCTATCCTTTTTCAGTGGTTTACAACAATAAACAAAAATATAGCTGCAAGCAGCAATGGGGGGGCCTTGCAGCATAGCAGGCAAGCCAATGCCTGCTCAGGAAGGTGTCACAAGTCCATACACCAAGTTTCGCGTCGATACATCAATGCATCGCAGAGATATTGGCCTACTTCCTGTTTGGCAGCAAAACAGTTTGGAGTATCCACCAAGTTTCATGTAAATCGGACAAAGTGCGTGCCCTCTGTAATCATCATAAGCTTGTTTTTGACTAAATTCAACATGGCGGCCAGATTTGTATGCATGTATTACACAGTCCTTTAGCAAATGTACTGGGATGTCTAAGAGTATCAGTCAACACTGGAATCAAGGTTAAAGTCCAAAGCAATATGAAGATATGAGCAAAAATGCATTTTGGCTACTTATAACGCCCCCCAAAGGTCACCATAATTCTTGAGCCTCTGAGTGGTCATGAGTCTGTGTTAGAAGTTTGAAGTCAAAACTTTAAACGGTTGCCGAGATATGGCCTCACTTCCTGTACGGCGGCGTCGCCGCTGAGTTTGATTGGCTGCTGCGGGCAAACGGAAGTGAAATTAAAGAATCCACACGATAACTTTTGTGTCAAGGTGCGTGGAAAAAGGACAATCTGTGTGACATGAAATGCTTTTTGAAGGTTTTTGATAAAATCCAATATGACGCAAAATGACATCAAAGGATGTGTTGAACTCATCTTAATCCAAGGATTCCAACGGTACCTCATTTGTTAAAGTCCAAAGTTATGAAGCTGAATGCACTTCAGACTTTGACATGTTGGTGGCGCTAGAGAGTTCAATGTATGGGCATGAAAATTCTTGAGGCTGACCATGGGACTGTCCTGAATGAGTGTGCCGACTTTTAAAACTTTTCGCCATAGCATTCTAGGGGCTGCCATAGACTTCAATTGCAGCGGAAAGTAGATCAATAACTAGAAAAATTTCTAAAGAAATTTTGAGTGTGCCTGACTCTGGCCCCGTTGCCCCCATACATTATTATTGACACTGCTCAGCAAATTCAGTATTAATACAACAAGTGTCATAATTGCCTTTTTAATGGGCTCTTATTTTGAAGGGACTCTTATTTTGAAAGACTTATGTCTTGTCTGTGTGTGTGTGTCTTGTGTCTGTTAATGAGAGTTTTACAAAGTCTTTTATTTTGAAGGGACTCTTATTTTAAAAGACTTTTGTCTTGTCTGTGTGTGTCTGTGAAGGGGGCCAGGTGGAGGCCACCAATCAGATTAGAGCAATCAACCGCAGCTGCTCCTGTGACATTTGATACCAATGA
The DNA here is from genome assembly GCA_036365135.1 of Miichthys miiuy. Lineage (NCBI taxonomy): Eukaryota > Metazoa > Chordata > Actinopteri > Sciaenidae > Miichthys > Miichthys miiuy. The sequence continues at coordinate 21,269,392 of CM071617.1, forward strand.
GAGAGAGAGAAAAACCACTGAAAGTACCCCTCGAACAGGAAGGATTTCTGGCCAAACCGTATTTCCAATAACTGAACCGTTTTCACTTTTAGCATCTTGAGCTCTTCCTGAACGTCTACATAGGTATTTTGTGTGTAAAATGAAGAAATGTGACCTGTTACAGCGATTCAAAAAACGTTACTTCTGCTTTCCTCCAGAAATGTTCCTGCCTTTTTAACATGGCAGTCTATGGGGCTGTGGATGGGTGTTGCTGGCGCGTCTTTGTGTCTTACGCCAAAACCGTAAGTGTGACAGCTTCAGCAGTATTATCATTGCGACCACCACAAATTTTTCCTACGTTTCTATGTATAAATTATTTCTGTAGAGTGAAATTTGTGGCCTTGAGAGCAGTTTACAAATTTATTTTTCGATGAATTTTTCTCTCCCTCTCCACTCTAGCTATGATGTCACGCACTCTAGCTCGCGAACATTCTTCCAATACACACCCATTCATTTTTTTGGCATGGTTTTTGGCGATTTTTAAGTAAACCGTTTGCCGAAACACTTAAAAAAGGTATCAAAACGACCGGCTTTGCCGGGAATCAACTGCTTTGACTTTTCTATGTGCGACAAAAACTGCGGGAGGAGTAGTGTGCCCAAAAAAGGGCGTACGAATAATAATAAGCGCAGTGAATAGTATATAGTGTGCTCTTTCAGGCACACTCAATAATAATAATAATATTGGTGAGGTGCTCCGGGCACATCCCTTCGGGAGGCGGCCCCGGGGAAGACCCAGGACACGCTGGAGGGACTATGTCTCTCGGCTGGCCTGGGAACGCCTTGGGGTTCTCTTGGAAGAGCTGGATGAAGTGGCCAGGGAGAGGGAAGTCTGGGCTTCCCTGCTGAAGCTGCTGCCCCCACGACCCGACCTCGGATAAGCGGGAGAAGACGAACGGAACAGAATAATAATGCAGTGAATAGTATATAGTATAAATAAAGTGCAGTGAATAGTATATAGTGTGCTCTTTCAGGCACACTCAATAATAATAGGAAAAGCTACAAACACAATGGGTGCCTTTGCACACCTTCGCTGCAAGGCCCCCAAAAAGTTGACAATTGATAGGAATGCTTTTCAGATTGTAGGTATCTCTGGTTCTTCTAGCTGTCTATGTGCTAATAGTATTTACATTTATACCAATACCAGTATCAGTACCAGCTATAAATAAAGCTAGTTACCTTCATCGGTTTTAAATGGTTTCTTATTCACCATCCTTACTAGGTTTATCTGTAGTCACTGCTTTACATACAGATAAACCTAGGAGAAGAAGTAAAGTAAGTTTAGCTAAGGTTAGCAATGGCAATCTCAACAACTACCTTTTACTTGATATACAGTAGCTCTTTTGCTTTAGTTGTCTGGTTGGCAGTCTCTGTGGAGTTAATGTTGTTTGGTTTTTTAGTTCTGTTTTGCTGTCACTGCAAATTTGACATGTTGTTTTCGGGGATTGGGTAGACTGTACATGACTTGTACAACAGTTCTGTGAAAGTGACAAGTTCCCTTAAATCACCTGTACATGTCAGTTAAAATGAATCTGTTCATGTGAGCTGTTCTTAGATGATAATGTATTCTTACTTGAAGCCAAAGACTTGGTGGCTGTGTCACTGCCTCAAAACGGACATCAAGACTCAATTTTATCTCTGTTCCTCTGAAATGGGAATTTTTTTTTTGTTTTTTTCCCCCATGATACTGCAGTAACAATAAAGTACACCCTGTCAATTCACTGAACAAACAGACTCAGACAAATAGTGAAGAAGACAGACTGCCAGTGCAATTCGTCCATCTCTGTTTGACTTTGATAACCTTCTTTTCTTGTTAGGAGCCTTTTGAGAATGTATAAGATGTATTTGTGTATCACTTTTTACAAGTAAATTGTGTTCCACTTCAAGGATCCTGGGACAAGTACAAACACATTTCTTTTCAGAACCAAAAGATGAGAACAGCATCTTTACATAACCACTCCGACTGCTTTGAACTGCTCCACAACCTTTCATGTCTAATTGTTTCGAGCCAGTTCTAGAAGATGGGGACTGCAGTACTTCCAAGAATCTCTCCTTAAACTACCTTGGGCCCTTTGCCTTCCTCTCCTGTCTCTTCCTCCTTCATCGTACGATTCTCTCCTTTAACACACCATAGACAGTTGGATTCAGACAGTACACCACCTTCTACCTCCACTTCCACTTCAATTCCAACTCTTGGGGAAGAGGTTGAGAAAACCTCAAAAGGTAGATCAGTCAAAAGAGAGCTTCGCTGGGCAAAGAGCTGTGTGACAAAGATAGGGATGGTTAGAGTTATTGAGATGTTTGGAGACAACTGCTGCTTCTGGATGAAGTTTTACCAAGTTTAGAAAGACCAGAAAAGTAGCTACTAGATTTATGAACAACACAAAAACTGCTTTAGAACTGTAGCATTTCTGAAATTCATATGCTCAAGGGAAATTAAACTTGTTCTGCACATACAGTACTTCATCTCACTCGAGTTGAGTTCAAAGTACTGTATGTGAACAGAGGAGGATGTGTAAGACGGCAAGTCAAGAGCAGCATTCAATGCAGATATGTTTTCCTTTAAGTTTATTCATCAGTGTCATTGCTCGAGGAAAGCACTTAATGGCAGCAAAAGGCAATGCTGTTGAGTTGAAAAGGCGCTGCTGTTCACAGAGTCAATTGAGTTGACAACTTCTGACAGTCTTCTGTTCTGCATACAGGTTTCAGATTGAAAGCATTTTTTCAGTCTAGCGGCAGTGGAATTTAATCAACAGAACAAGGGGATTCCTATTTATATATTCAGCCCGTGAATTCCACTAACATTCACTTAATTGTACCCATTGTTGTTCTGTAATGTCCCTTCACACTCTCTATGCACTGTTTGTCTTGTTTTACATTTTTTAAGGACACAGTTTGGTGCAATTCTAGAGTACACAAGAGAACTTTGCTCATTGTTGGTAAATGTGAAAATGTGTGCATCATTATAGCATCCTTTTAATTATTCTATTAGCATCTTTGTTCATAGAAAGCATTTTACTGTGTTTTTAATGTGGAGGTTATTTCTTGTTCTTAATATGTGCAACAAAATAATCTCAAAGGTCCACTTACTAGCTCACTTGAAGCTTTCAGCCGCAGTCCTTCTACACTCCAGTTCTGGCTCAGGTGTCACTGCCTGAGCCAGTTCCATGACCTTACAAGGCAGCTGGTCTCACAAAATCACACAAAAATTCATCTTGGCAGCCTTCAAATTATGTGCTTGTGTCCAATCCACAGTGGTTCAGGCCAGTCATCACCCTTTGAGGAGCTACTTGCAGCTATGGTCATGACTAACAAGGTTAGTATAGACGCTGCTTGCATTGGTTACATCAGAACTGGAGAGTGAAAGAAGAGCAAAGAACAACATTGAAGGATTTTCTTGATGGAAAAGATGATTTCAGTCTTCTCATGACTATATTACATGGTTCATAGATCTAATTGGTTGAAGACAATGCAGATTGAGACAGCTGCAGTTTCCAATGATGGTTTTGTGTAACAAACTATCTGGAGCAATCTGATTCCATTGTTCCACTGACTGATGAAGACTTTGAGTTGAGATAATTGGTGAATCCAGTTTTCTCTGGACAGCAGCTCACTTGCTAATACTTGAGACGTTGTTAATTATTTTCCCATCAGTGATCATTCCCTCACCAGACTTTATAGGCCAAAGGGGGAAAACATTTGCATTTATGGTTGATGAATAATCTTCTCTATTAACTTGTGAAAAAGGCCATTGGGTGTATTAGTAGGTTTTAAATCTAAAGATGGAATCTGTTTTTTTAAGTGGCTAAATCAATGTACGGATTAAACTCTTTTCTGTTGCTCTGCTTTAATCCTTGCAGTCTGTTTTTGATGTTGCCCAGCTCCATCTAACCCAACTTAAGTTGGTATCAGATGCACACAACTCTCCAGTGACAGACAGTCCCGGTTTACTGATATTTGAAAGGGTTATAAAATATTTAAAATTTGTTTCCAACCCTGCGAAGTTAAAATGAAGTGTCTGCTGATTGACTTTTATATATAAATACAGGGTAGTTCCTCTTTACCTGTGTGCTAAACCAATATGGCTGGTGCTCTGACACTGCCTCTTCCACCTGGAACAAGATGGAAGACACAAACCAATGTGTGTGCCTGTGTGATCAAGTTAAGTAGATATTACTTGTGCTCTTTTTATGGCATGTGTTACACTTTCCTAGTGTCTTTTTGTTGTCTCTATTGTAGTTGTCGCCATGGCAGTGTCATATTTTAATGCTACTTTCTTGTTAGGTCTCTCTTGAGAAAAGAATACAATCTCTTTGAGACTTTTATCTGTTAAATAAAGAAAAGAAAGAGGAGAAGAAGTAGTTGCTGCTGTTTATCAAGGGTCCATAAAACAGTACATCCATAAATTATTTTGGATTCATACAAGCAAATGCATTTTAGATGTTTCTAGGGCAACCGTGGTGTTAAATAATTATGAGCAGGTGGGCTGGGTGTTGAACCTTAGAGCACAGCGGGTGCAGAGGAGTGCTGTCATGCCAACTCCTGGCCTCAGAGTAAGAGAGGAGAAAGGAGGCAATAAAGAGAGGACACAGGCACAGAGGAAAGGTCAGTCACTTAAAAAATATTAAGGCACCTTTATGAAATTGGTGGTGGTGGAACCAACATGCCTTATATGATGTTTACACAAGATGTAAAGATGCATAATAGCATGTCAGACAGACCCGAAAACAGCTGAGTATTTATATTACTGCCAGGGGGGAATTTTAGGTGAAAACGTTAAGCTTTTTTGGCCACCGCCACTTCTCTCTCAGTGCAGAAAGGGGTCTGTGATGCTGGAGGCGCAGTGCCCCTGGCAACGCTGCCATGCCAGCTCTAATCATGTGTCCTGCATCACTACAAAACAGCTGAATCTCCCTAGAGGATGAAGCCAGCAGCTAACGAGAAACAAACACCTCTCTGTTCTTGCTTGATGCTGTGACAGAGAGAGAGAGAGAGAGAGAGAGAGAGAGAGAGAGAGAGCAGAAATAAAGAGCTAGCCTGCTGTAGCTGTAGTTATTAGCCGCATTGTACTTAATTTTGGAAATGGCAAAAGTGTCTGCAGTGCTGTGTGTGAGAGGTGATTGTGTGTGAAAACCAGGTACTTGGGAGAAAAGGTTTAAGAAGCTATTGATTTTCCAGAAATAAAGGCAGTCCTGTGAGATGAAGAAAGTTCCCCAGATAGTGACTGGTCCTGAACTTCAATTAAAGTAATAATTAATCTGCGATAGTGTGTTCCAAAGTGCACCATTAAAGATTTTGATAGCAACAAAGGATAAAGTGACTTTGTGAAATGTGTCACTTAAAGTGACAAACAGCAAATTATCACCTGGCCCTGCAGAGCCTTTCAGCTATTTTAGCTCAACCTTTTGGTATTTTGGCCTGCAACTCATTAACCTTGTTTCAAAGAGCAGCAGGCAGCTGTTTTCAACAACAAAAACCTGTGATAAACAAAGCCAGATAATAGCTGATGATGAACAGAGTGGAACGTCTAGCAGCTTAAAATGCAGATACTTTTCTCTGGAGTTGGTGGAGACCAAACCAGAGCTTCAGTGGCAGAGCTGAACAGGCAAACAACAAAATTGAAGAAAATGATGTCACAGTTGCAACCACTAACATGAACAATAAATGATCCTGATGAGTGGAGTCATGGGGAAGTGGCTACCAACACAGTTTTCAATAAGCACACATAGAGACTGGCTCCTCAGAATAACTAACAAAGTTAAACATAAGGTTCAAAAACATACGTTTGTGTGGTCGAGATAATTGTAACTCTTCTCTAACCCACGCACAAGCATTTCATTTATTAACTTGTACTGTCAGTGGGAGGGGTGTCATATACGTCACACAATTATAGGGTAAATATCAGGCTCCTTAGGACCACACAATCCAGCACATTAATTTCTTCAAATCAAAATACCATAATTAAACATCTTTCAAAGATGTTCCTGAACTCAAAAACTCAATATGGCTCCAACACATCAATCTTTTAATAAAACTGGCTTCAAGTATTTTGAAACAGTTGTCAAATCATGGATCCAGCGCTGCTACTCACTCTTCTACCCAAGAAGAATCTTCCCCACAGACCACCGTTATAAAAGACACTTCGGAAAAGAGGCAAAACTTTCCCACCATTTTTGTGATGTCATCCTAATGTAATATCTATTGGCTAACATGTGGGCGGGACCAGCAGGAGAAACATGAACACCAAAAGCAAACCAGAAAGCAGAACACTCTTTTGGTGAACAATTTTCATCAAAGACTGGCGATGTCCAGTTTCTATAATCCATCCACGCCATAGATCACCATTATAAAAGACACTCCTGTAAAAATGTTAACAGGACACCACAGACTGCAGCCAAGGTCGATTATTACTCCTGGCAGATGAGGATAGACACTAATGCTCATGTGATGAATGGGCACCATTTTTGGACGATCCAGTTCTATGCCCACGAGTGCCGAGCAGAAACACCTTTGAACTGTGATAAAAAATATATATATGTTTTATATAATTTATATCTCCAACATCAATCCAGTAACAGTGTGTTGTAATCAAAGTTGTATTTTTCCCTCAGCACCATCTCCTTTTAGATTGCTAATTCCTATGATGTGTACATTTCTAACAGAGACTGGGAGCTTTAAAAGGAAGAAAACTTGTCTCCACAAATACAAGGGTTATCTAACAGCGCCTTAATGGCTGCAGTGATTACTGAACTGGCCTTTAATGAAAGCTGTTACTTCCCAGCTCTGCTCCACAGCACAGAGACCCTGATTGCCTTCCTCTACAGTTAGACATGGATGTTAGTGAAGAGGAATCGCCTCGCTCCGTCTTCTGCAGCTGAGGCACCGTTTAGTGTGGCCCCACGGGGGAAGAAGTTTGAAATTAATTTCCTAAATTCCAAAAAATGTATGAAAAATGTATCAGAAGATAATGAAGGCGGCAACTGAGTCTCGTCTTTGCCGTATCTGTCAGTTGCCTCGCTCTCACTCTCTGTCTTTGTATTCCTCTTTTCCTGTTCATCTCTCCGTTCTGTCTCACTCCAGCCATCTCTCTCATTCCCTCCCTCTTCTCATATAACTCGCTTCACTCTCACCCTCTGAATCTATATCCATGGGCGTTTTTCAGAAGCTTCTTTTAGCTTTACACAGTGATGGAGGAGCAACATCATTTTCAGGCTCCTATTCAGCCTCGGCTTCATCTGCCTGCCTCTGAATCACCATGAAAAAAAATAGTACTGTAAGAGGAAGGGGAAAAAGCAATGCTGAGGACGTTTAATATGCCGCCTACATCTTTAAATGAGTTAAACATGAGTACAAGTCGAGTCTTCTTGCAGCTTAATGTAGTGACGATGTCTTAGCCTTCCCACCTTGCTCACAGGAATATGTATTTAGCTTTGCCAATTAGAGGTTAAAGCTGCAGATCAGCCACAGCGAGCTAACTTCTGTTATATGTTAGAGTGAAGCCTGAAGGCTGTGTGTGAATCTGCAAGGAGTTAAAAGGGTTATACATTTTAGTATGGCTAAAAGGCTGGGAGACTGTCATGGTCATCAGTATCTGACTAATGTTTTCTGACAGATAAGAAGAACTAAACTGAGCATGGTGTCATAGTTGCATGTGGATACAGGTTTTTTTGTTCAAACGACTTTGGATTTTTGTTTTGGTGCCGCTGTTTCTTCCTTTTGGATAAAATTAAGGAGACCTCATTTGAAACATAGACTGAAGACTAAACATGGATGTCGTATCTGTGACGTCACCCACAGGTTTCTGAAGAGCTGTTGTGAAGCTGAGTGTGGTGGTCAAAGTGACCATGCTCTTAATTCTGCATAACTTAATGTAATTTGAACAGGTGCGTTCTATATAAATTCACCCTCAGTACAGTTGTCATGAACATGGAAATTATCTACAGAGACCAAAACAGTTTTTTGTACCAGGCTGTAAACATGTTTATTTCGGCTGTGAAAAGATTTTGACATGGGGACTTACTGTATGGAGACTGACTTGTTCTGTAGCCAGCCCCAAGTGGCCCTTTGAGGAACTGCAGTTTTTGGCACTTTAGTGTTGACTTCACTTCACAGCCATGAAGGTTACTGCTTGGTGTGACAGTGAGTGACAGTTTTTTGTTTGTTTGTTTTTTTGTTTTTTGCACTGGGGCCAATCATAAATATGTTATGATTTCATAACCAGAGACCTACTTACAGTCGACCTTGGTTTCTTTGAACCATGACTGTGACAGTGAGGGTTAGCTAACATTAGGTATTAGAATGTGTTTGATTTGGTGCGTTTGCCTGTTTAGTTCAGTTCTGGACTGGTAGGAGGCAATCTCTTGAAAGGAAAATATGAATCTATTTATGTAAATAAAGTAACCATGTTAACATGACTGTGGGCATTTTTGCTGATCAGTTGGGAAAAACAGTTAAACTGCAGTGTGTTAAGCTTGTATCCTAGTCTGTGAAATTCAGCTGCTCCTCATTAAAAAGTTATGGTATACGCAGCCGTCATTATTCATAAAATGAGGTTAGGTTGGAGTCTTGACTTCATGACACCAGAAAAAAAAAAATTCAACACCACCTGCTGTCAGTCACCAGGATTAGATTTCCCCGCGCAGGTCCTGATAAAGCACTGATGATACTGAATGACAGTCACCAAAACTGTTCAGTCAGTGAGTTACTGTCAGTCTGTTACTTCATGTTTTGGGTAATCTGTAAAAAGCAAGTATGAATGCAAACCACAGCAGAACTAAAAGGCGAACATGTTAAACCTTGTCCAACCATGAGCGCAGAGGTCGCAGATCAGATCATGCTCATTCTGGGTCATGAAGGACAAGGAAATGGGTAGTGTATGTTCCATTCACAGTAACTGAAATACTGTGATTTTTCTTTCACAACCAAAAAACAGAACATCATTTTCTCCGTACAATCATTATTTTCTAGTCCTCTAATGAACTAAGAAGGATTTTTAAAAGGTCAAAAACTGTGATAGTTAACAGTTTCCTACTGTAACAGTTTATTTCTGCACCTTTAATTATATTGCACCCACTTAGAGTTCAATGTTCTGAGCTGGTTTCAACACCAGATAAAGGAGCTCATTTGTTTCTTTCTTTTTGCCCAGCTGACTTTTTATTAGCAACACTTTTTATTAGCAACACTATTTTCCTAGTAAAAGTTTGTGCAAAGACTTTCATCACATTTTCAACACTAAAAATAAACCCTTTACAACCAGATAATAATGTGATTTCTTGATATATTTTAGCTATTGGTGTTTTTTTGTTTGTTTGTTTGTTTGTTTCTTCCCAGGTCATTGGTCATTCATCCTGGCTCATTGAACTGCATTGTGACAGTGTGACACAGACTCAGTGACGTGACAAAGGCAGCTGTCGATGCCACTTTTCAGAGCAGCAACATCCGTCCATTTGGCTGCTGAAGCTGACCATTCATAGAAACAGACCACAGCGCTCCAGATCCAGCATACTGCATCAGTGTCTAATGACTGACAGTTAAAAGAATGTATGTAAAGTAAGAAGTAATACAGCATATAGATACAGTAGTATAATGCTGTGACATTAGTGTGAACATAGAATTGATGGTCTTCCTACCTAAAGTCAACTAATGGACACTGTCTGCTTCTTCCTTCTGCTTTTCATTTTACATATTTTATTAATTCCATTAAATTTGTAATTATTTTGTTTACAATTCAACAACAGTGAGCATTAATACATTAAAATGATTGAATAAAACTGCAACTGAACAAGATTTTTCTGTTCTAGCATGCCACACAGGGTAAAGCATGTGTCCTGAGATCACTGTAGGGACAGTGTTAAATCTTAGATTGTTATAAACATACAGAGCAGCTTTATGTTTGTGTTTAGGAAGGCAGGCGCCATTCTTACTATGGTAACCGAGGTCAATGGATAGGGCTGTCTCACTCCCTCGACACAACAGATAGGTAATTAACGCAGAAGCCTACAGAGTCAGATAACACTAAGGGTAAACATATTTCCTTGTTTGTAGACTAATGACCAATTGGCAAACACCTCTTAGGTAGATGGACTGAGTATGGACATCTATGGACATAGAGTAGTTGTGTCACTGTCCTGAGGGCATATTGACGAAGTGTATTAATTAATCCTCCATTCTTGATCAAACAATATAACCACATGAATTTGTTTTTTGAAGATTATGGTGAAATACTTAAATAAGAAGAAATGAATTAATTTACTGTTAATAGCAACAGAATATGTATTAGAAGCAAAACAAATAAATAAATCAAAGAACAAGCAGTCAATCTGGGTCATCTGGCTGCAGGTGTTAAACTTTGATGGACTGGCTTTGGGGAAACCAGTTTACCAGAAAGCCAATTTACACTCCCAGTATCAGAGTTCCTTATTTTGTAACAGGTGCACTCCAAAAACGAAATGGACAACAGGAACGGCACAGAGCTGTGGATCAGGACCACCTGATTTTTAGATCACTGCTGTGTCTCATCTGAATTATAGCAGCTAAAAACAGGCAGCATCTCCATTTGATTCAAAGGACCGAGGCTTCAACTCATTGACAGACCATCAGTTTGAATCACTCAACAATAGTCATGCATTTTGTTTGTTTTTACTGCTGCTTATTGCCCTTGAATTTACTGTCAGAGTGTACATATGCATATGTATGAACTTAAACATAAGTCATGTTATATTTAAATCAAAACAAAAGCACCACTGTGTCTGTGTTGCTTCGTACTTTGTCCACTATTTATGTAGAAATATTGATGCTTGTCTTTTTATCAGTAATCTGCTGCATCAGCTCTATGAGGAAATGCCTGTAATAAACAATGTACCAATAGCGCTGTCTACATCAAATAAATCCAAGTTATTCTCAAAGTCATCACAATTTCAGCCATTATGGCCCATAAAAATGCCACCAAGACCCATATGACATATTAATTATGTATGCTGTATGGCTGAGACAGGATGTACATATGCTAAGCATTCAAATCCAAACTTTCACATCTTTTGGTCCATCTTGGAACACTGTATCCAGCTCCCATAACGCTTCCATGCCTGGACCAGCTGTCCGTTTCACAATGCTGCATGTGTTCACAGACGCATTATATTTTTATGCTAAGCTGGAAATAGGAAAATATGTTTTTTGAAAAAGACAGTGAATAATTTAGGTGGCCCTTAGCGAAGCAGTGGATAGTCATTTCCAGTGGAGATGGGCATCAGCAGTATAACCTGGCTCATCAGGGAACGTTTTCAGCCCGGGACTGCTGACAAAGCTTCCACCAGAAATAGCTCATGACTTGCAATTTAGACCGGACGAGAGCGGACATCATTTTGGAATAACATGATGCGTCTCTCTGATTTCAGAGAGACATGTTCAGCCTGATGAGATGTGCACTTGACTGAATTTTGTAAAAAAGTGTACTTGTTATTTTTCAAGGTTCTTCCATCACTGACGTGGATTTTCTACTTTTGTGAGACATTTCCGGCAGGTGGTACAGCCTTTGACAGGTTCAGTAATTTAAGGCAAAGGCTAAAAAGAGGGCAGAGTTTTAATGTATAACTTGTTCCACCATATATCAATCACTTTTAGCTGAATTATTGCCTACTCATCACAACACAGTACATGGTCACACACATTTATTATATGTTTTTTAGTGGTTCGGCTTGGTTGTGCAGTGGTTAGCGCTGTCTTGTCACAGCAAGAAGGTTCCTGGTTAGGATCCCTTACTGCGCGTGCTGAGTTTGCATTTTCTTACCGGCGCCGCTTCCTCTCGCATCCAGAGTTAATTGGTCAATTCAGTCTAAATCACCCAAAGTCAGCCCTGTGATGAATTGACGATTTGTCTAGGGTGCACCCCGCCTCTTGCACATTGTCAGTTGAGATCGGCTCCAGCCCACCATGACCCTGATAAGAATATACTGTTTTGAACAATAGACAGATGTTGATTGGCTATAACTAAAAGCAATGATACAGGCTTCACCTCTACTTTGCACTACTTTTTCCACTTAGCTTAGCTTACCTTAGACAATGGCAAACTATTAGTCCAAACACTAGAACAATAGAAATATCACTACTGTATTTCTACAACTACTGCTCTCATTTGCATTTTTTAAATCTGTCCACAAATTACAACTCCACACTGTTCACATTGCTGAGTGTATTTCTGTATCTGTACGTTGGGGCATGGGGCATGAATACGACATTACCTTCTAATTCGGGGACATTGTGTATCGGGCATGATGTTCGATTTCTTGTACATTTTAGGGGACAGAATGACCCTAGAATCTATTAATAGCTTAATAAAATGACTGTAAAAAGTGCATTTAGCGTTAAGTTACCCTTCAGTAAGTAAACATGGGAAAAATGTCTTGGTTCACAGCGTTGTATTAAATTCTCCACAACAGTTATGTCAGGATCTCTGTTCATTTGTCATGGTGTTTAGTGTTAAGCCGAGCGTGTCACCTCTGTCATATCTCATTAATAGTGTTTTACAGTGTTGGGAGATATGAGTTTGGTATGTTCTTCATAGCTCTAATCCAATCCCGTCTGTCTGATATGCACATGTTTTTATCCTCGCCGACGTTCATTTATTCATTCACACACAGACATTTCCCACAGCCACGATATGGAGGTTACACTTCTTCTGTTTTTCATTTTCCTCAGGGGAGAAATTATGTTCAAATAAAATCAACAGGGAAAGATTTTTATATTTAGAACCACAGCCACTGTCTTTGCGTTAACATGCCCATTTTGCAGTGTACTGCAGCAGGAGGGTGGAGGGCTGGATGGGATGTCAGGGTGAAATAAACACACAAAAAGAGATCTGTAGAGTGTTTGCTCAGCCCGTCATATGCACTCAGGGTGGTGCTCTAAACTGTAGGGTTGAAAGGTCCCCTGTTATCCATCCGTCCTACATTATCCAGCTGCAGACTATCCTCCCCAAACGCCCTCTGTGACAGTTTACTCTCAGCTATGTGGATCTCTTTTGCTTCAGGCATCACAATTCTGACACTAAGCTTACCTGTTTGGGGTTATGAGGTGTCAGGCTGGATGACTCCATTGCAAGTGTAAAAAGACATTTTGGTAAGATCACATCTATAGTGCATTATGGGGGCATTCACAGTGAATTATAGTGTATCCATAATGCTTCCTGATGCACTATATAAACAGTCATGAAACATTATAGATGTGACTTATGAATTAAAAGTTCAAGTTTGTTATGCTCCTGATATATTGGCTTCTCCTATAATAATAATAATCAATCATTTGATGTAGCAAAGATTTAAAGATGCATGAAAATATCATACTTCAATCAGCAACAACAATTAAATGTTACAATGAAGCATGACATATTATAAATACATCAATATGTACTTTACTTAACACATACAATGACACTGCATGTGTAGCATACTATCAGTTCTTACTACAGTTGATTGCTAAGATGTGTGTATAGCTATAGTATAAGTAGTAGGTAGAGTATAATGTGTAATAAGCCCCATCAGTCAACCTCTAGCTTATGACTACACTGTTAATAATCACAGGGTGAATTCTTACAATAAACTACTGTAAGGACACTTTTGCAAAGGATGGTTTGTTGGAATAGTACAAACAGTTGTTGTGAATTCAAATTGAAGTGACTTTTTGAATGACCGCACTTCACTGTGAAAACACTGTTAGTAATATGAAATTTCCAACCCATGAGAATGTAGACTCAAACGCACCGTCTAAACCTGTCGCTTTATAAGATATGTGTGGTTATTTCAGCATGCAATCATGTGGCTATATATTACTGAATGTGTAACTCTAGATTGGCGTTCACTTTAACATCCCACTACTTTGTTATGTGTCAAACTTAGTTAAAGGCCATTGATGTGCAATGTTGGAATACAATTTCAGTTACATCGACAATGTTTTATGACTGTTGATGCAGTGCATCATAAAGCATTATGAATGCACTGTAATTCATTATGAATGTGCCCAAATAGACGTGCCATTCATAGAAAGTGTTGCTGGTTCTCTTTTTCTTTGGACATGTGTAGGTGGGACCAACACATTATAAATTTATTCTTATATGAATAATGAACAATTTTGTGTTTTACACCAACAAATCTCCATCTGTCAAGTAGAAGGATCATTTTGTTATAGCCGTTTCCATTTACAAACTTACATATGCATTGCTTAAGTAGACCACCTTAATGAATGTATACAATGACAATAAACGACAGAAGCCAAGTGATCAGCTAGCTTTTGCTTCTTCTAACATTTCTTAAAGCTTTCACTGGCTCAAAGTTGGAACTTGAAACGAGCTTGTTATACTGCTTCTCGGCTGTAAGCAAGACGAAATCCAATAAAAAATACCCCAATAGGGAAAATGTGTATAAGAAACATGAGATCAACATTTCCTCAACACACCCGCTCTCAGGACGCCAATTTACAGCATCGATTATCTCTGCGCTATTTTCCTATCATACTTCAATGTAAGAGTACACAGCAGTGGAGGGAAGTGTAGGAAGAGCATGGAGGTTGTAGCAATGTAACATTAGATATATTGATCAAAGGTCTGTGGCTTTGGTTTATGTATCATCCCCAGCGTGCTTGCTGTGCTCTGCAGAACAGTACGCCAAATGCTTGAGCTTTCTACAGACTGAAAGATGAGGAAACAGAAGAAATGTTTAAATGCATCAATGCGTTTTATGTTTTACAGTCATAAGCTACTCAATACTCAGAAATAGACGTTGTTTTTGCAACAAACAGAAATAGATCGGTGTGACAGTCTTTGTGAAAGTCTTTAGCTGACTCTGCTTTGAGACTTGTTACCTTATCCAACATGTGACAAGAGCACTGGGAACAGAATCACGTCTCTTCAACCCTGCCTCCTACAAAATATGTTTACATTATACTAATTAGTTTATGTTTAGGACAAAAAGCAACTTCTGTCGGAATATTCCCCCAGGTTTGTGTCCTGCATCCTACCTGCTTTAGATTTGGGGCACTGCAGTAAAGATCTTTGGATCATTACTGAAAAGCGTATTCATCTTGTTTTGCATGTTCACTTAGCAACAATGTTTTCAATAAAACTACAATCTTTCCACAAGATTCGCCAAGGTCTCCAGTGTCAGAGTCATGCTCTTTGCACAAAAAGCGCCACCACCATCTTCCTACTTAGGTTCAGGACAAAAATGCAGCACTTCCTTCACTCCAAACATAACTGCCCATGAACATGATCCAGGCAGCGATTATGTTTCCCCTCCAAACAGTCATGGTAAAACTAATTAGAGTCATACAAACCACATTATGACAGCAAGCATTTTGGAGATATTCAGTATGACAGTAACAAATGAAGCAGCATTATTATTCTTAGTCCTATAAAGTCATATGACTTGACACAAACCACAAGATTCACATGTGATAACCTATGTGAAATGGCAGTTTTCACGTGTCTATTTCATTTTTTTCACGTGGTTGTTTCATGTGAATTTATCCTACTCTTTAATGTCCATATGTACATACATACATACATACATACATATGTGCTATGTATATATGCAATCGGTTACACATGTGAAATGTTTAGACAGGACACAGAGATCCTGTGTTTCACAGATGAGTTTGAATATATACACAAGGTGGATAGGAAATTATTCATGAATAAGGAACATATAGAAAAAAGTCACGCTGGTGTTAAAGAGTGTGACAGCTGTTGGAATGAAGGACCTGTGGTAGACCTCCTTCTTACATGATGGGAGTCTGTTGCTGAAATACCCCCACAGTCTCATGCAGGAGGTGAGAGGAGTTGTGTTCTCGCTGTTACAATATCCGATCATTAACGTGGCTAGAATAGTTCATGATAACATTATCGCTATATCGATAGACATTTTGAAATTAAAAATAATGCCAAACTTCAACTAGTGTTTTGGCTCTTTTTTGACTAAATATGAGTGTTTGGGGGTGGAGAGAGTGTGTAACTATAAATGTATAAAAGAGAACAAAGAGAGAACGGAAAGAAACCTCATCGGCGATTGTTCAGCAGCTCTATGGCTGGTTGGTTACTTCATTTTAACGATGATGTTCAGAGGCAGCAGATAGATCCAGCTTTAGATTGTTAAAGGTTCACCTTTGTACTTAGCTGGCTTTATTGTAAGAAGTTACTAGTCTTCTCATTGCATATTGTGTGAGGTGACCAGTGATCCACAATAAATCCGAGTTGTCCAATATCCATATATTCCCTATGCATTATGTTTTTTCTGCTCCGGCTTTTGCCAAGAACAATAAATTGGGCTGAACGTAGCCAGGCATTGTTTTAATAAAAGATAATATAGTTGAAGTGTGTTCGGACCTCACAGTACCACTGGGCAAATACAGGATGTGTTGGGGAAGATATCAAACTATCTCTTCACTCATCTTTGCTCACGAGGTTCCAGGCAACAGTTCTCTGTCACAAATAATGCAGTGATATGGAGAATACACACAGAAAACACACAGCTGCACATTTGAAACAGTGTGTGTGTGTAGGTGCATTATAAAGCTGTCTCATCCCGTTCCTTATCTTAAATGAAGTTCTGAAAGGTGCTTTTTACTTTTAGCCTCCAGGTGTTATCTTACATCTCTCTGTCTCATCTTAAAGGCAGACACACACAGACACACACACACACCTCAAGCTAAAACATTGCACATACACCCATCTTATACCTGACAGGCAGGGCGTACATAAACCATAACATCTCTGAATATTTGGGCTCTCGGAGTGCACCATGGGAAATATGATAGATGGCGGCAGTCACAATGCATGATGGGAAAATGTGATAGATGACTGCAATGACACCGGCCACACCTTTTTGGTTTTTAGCCTGAGAACGCGGCGCAAACAGCACGATGATGAATGATTTTACTTTATGAAACCTGATGAGGCCCTACAGTGGAAATGTTACGGAGGGAAAAATAGCTCACAGTCATTCTGCCGTGTGTATAACAACTATTAATATGAAGGCGGATTTACAAAAGAACCACAATGCATGTTCAGCTGACAGGAAGGAAAAAATGTATTCCTGCTTTATTATTATCAGAAGATATTTTCTGTTCTGCTAAAAAAGGCAACTTTTTCGGGAACTCCTCGTATTGTTTACCACCTCTTGCGATGTCTGATCAGACACCTGCCTTATTTTCAGGATCCGGCATCTTCACGTAAACGTCCTATCACGCTGATCTGAAAAATGGAATTACAGGATTTCGGTTTTGACTGTCAGTGTTCTCAAATATGAACCACTTTGTCACAGAATTTGCTCATATGACATAAGAATGTGTTATTAATTTAACCTATGAAGATGTTTTATTTATAAAAAAGAATTTTATTATATTTATTTTGATCACAGCTGTTTGATTCTATTCTCATTCATTATCCGCTTAAACAAAAGGCTCCACTTGTGGTGCACACAGGTTATAGTTGTTCACATTAATAAACTCTTATACCTGCTTACAACTACATTATTGTGTGTCATAAACCATTTATTAAAAGTTTGTTTTAACTGTTACTATACTCTGACAAAGGTAGTTTTGTGCATTTATGCTGTACTTTTAGCTGCTTTGTTCAAATGTTAAGAACTATTAAGATAAACCTGGATATACAGTAGATTTTTCTATCACATCTACACGCTACAAAGACTAACACACACAACAGGGGACCCTTGAAAAGTGGCTAAAAGACACATGTGTGAAGAATCATAATCTCACAGATGTAAACACATGTAATCAAAAATACTTATTTCTTTTTCTATGCTATAATAGTATGTACAAGTATCAGGATAAGTGAACATGTGTGGCAGTTTAATCTGTTTCTCATAGTCACTACATAAGTCCATCAGAGATGTTTCCTGGTCTTTAATATTCCGACATACTTATATAGCGCTTTCCTCATCTGGTTTTACACTACATATCGCCTTCGCACATTCATACACTGACATCATGCCATATCTGGGTATCTCAGTATCATACTGGTGGGTACTGGGGTTCAGTATCTGACTCACAGTCGCTCCTACATTTTACTTTGTTAGTATAATCCAATATTAATATAACTAATACATAAGAAATCAGAAATCAGAAAAAGCTTTATTGCCAAGCACGATTTTACACATACAAGGAATTTGTTCTGGTGTCGTTGGTGCATGACGACATAACTGTATTATATTAGTGTATAATCAGGTCTTTATGTATTTGTGTGTCCATTCTGTCTACTTGTATATATTCTGTTTATCTTTTTGTGGATAATCTAAATTATTCACAGTGTTCACAGAAAACACAAGGAAGAAGGAGTCAACACAAAGTGACGTCAGAAACAGCAGGAGCAGAACATATGAGCTTTCTGCACAGCAAAACAGCATCTTGAGCACAGTGAGTTTACCCGAAGCCGCCTGTCTCCCCTCCAGAAGCAGATTCTCATCCATTCTGGCCGAGCCTTCTGTAAACAGGCCATCTTGTACAATACACATGGCAGCGTTTGCTTCTGGCCCAAACTGACAGATACTAAACAAAAATAACTGCAGGGAAACAATGAGCAAAACAATAAGTTCCTCCATGTCTGACACTTTCTGTCCACACTTCTTCTCCCTCCATCTGTTCGGTCTGAGATGACTCCCTGAGCATGCTCCCTCGAACGTATACCTTCAACCAACGAGCAACCATAAACAAACCATTAAAGTAATTGTCACGCGTATGCAAAACCTGCATACATGCATACATGCTTACACATCTCTACCCCCTCCTGCTTTCCCCTGCTTCTAATTTATTCATGGGGCTTGATTAGGCTGCATGGCCAATATAAGCTGGTTGCATCATTGTGTGGGTAAATTGCTGTTAGTCAGAGCTGCTTGCAAGATTTACAGCTTCTTAATGGGGTGAAATTGGAGAAGCAATGGTCGGTTTAATTAAGGAAGCCGAAATAGCTGAACAGCAGCTTCTTCTTTTTCTTCTGCAGCTGAAGAACCTGACCACATTACACCAATTTTAGCTTCGCTTCATTGACTTCCTATCTGTGCGAGATCAGACTTTAAAGGCCCAGTGTGTAAAATATGGTGGTAGTGATAGTGGTGTAGTTGCTGATTGCAACCACCTCATCTCACCCTCATCTTCCTAGTGTAAAAGGAGAAACAATAGTAACCATGAAACATAAAAAAATGAAAGTCTCTATCTACAGCCAGTGTTTAGTTTGTTTGTTTTGGGCTAGAAACATGGTGGTTCAACATGGCAGACTCCGTGGAAGAGGACCTGCAGCGTCTATAGATAATGGTCTTGCCCCTTTGTATGAGTCTGATTTCTTTTATCATATCCGGTGTTCTCTGCTCTCAGAGTACAGCTGTAGAGTAGTGAGTTGGCTGCAGGGTCTCTTCCCCTTTCCTCTGGGATAACCTCCCTGTTGCTATCAGACATTCACACTCTGTTGAGTCCCTTAAATCTGAGCTAAAAACTCATCTTCTGCCCTAAATTTCAATTAGCGCTCATCCTTGGATACCAATTCCCTGTTACCATCATATTTACGGAAGGTTGGTCTCAGTCTAACTTTAGTACTCATGATCCGTTTTAATCCTGAAGCCGAGCACTCAACAAACAAGCCGCTAACTTGGGATAAACATTTTGCATTTCTCCGTCTTCTCGTTTTTGCCGTGCTGTGTGCATCTCTAGGTTTTTTCAGTTTTTACTCAGGCTCCGCTCTGCTGGACTATCGGCCATCTGGGACCTGGTGCCTCATCCAGACATTTGGATCTAGATCATGGTCCCCCATGAGATTTTCAGCCTCTCCTCCCTCCCTAGTTTGTATGCCATCATCTCTCTCTCTCTCTCTCTCTCTCTCTGTCTCTATATCTGTGTGAATGCTGTGTTGCCTCTTTTTTGTGTTTACGTGGTCTGTCTTCCTTCCAGGTCTCCATGGCGGACAGGAGACCATGTAAATCAGCTTCTACCTCTCAGGTGACACCTGAAGCTGCTCATTAGCGGCCCTTCTGCATCCACACTCTTCACATTTGTTTTGAAGTCTGCAGTATTTGTATTCCTGTCATAAAGTGTTGATATTTTGTGGGTTTTTGCTGATTTATTCTGTACACAACATATATTGCACGTCCGCCTGTCCTGGGAGAGGAATCCAGCTCCTTTTCCTCCCCTGTTAAAGGTTTTCTGGAGAGTTTTTCTTCATCAGAGTCGTCATTCTGAAGGCAGAAGGTGTGATTCTGTGCTACATGAATAAAACTGACTTGACTTGATTTGCTGTGGAGCCCACATGCAGAGAGCACAGGCAGGGGTGACTGATGAAGTGTAGCTAGGTGTGTTGACATGTGTTTAGCATTATTTATTCAAGGAACCTGTACTGAGCACTTTGCTCCTGTTTCCAGCACTCCTTTATCACAGTCACACAGAGCCACATATTCCCACCTGGGAGCAGCCGGGGCAGCACACTCTCCAGAGCCTCTGCTAGAGAAATATGGCATTCAGGCCCTGTGCAAGGATTTTCTGAGTTTATTACAACAAAAGTCATATTTGCATAGCTTTGGACAACGTTGGTTGTGATGACGATGTTGTACTGTAACTGAGATCAAACAGATTTTTTTGGCCATTTGGCAGCAGTGGAAACAAGTTATGTACACATCCAGTAAATATGGAGCGTCATAAGCATTTGGATAGTCACCGTCTGTCTGTTATAAATTATATGCACTCTCTTTTGGCTCTGTTTTTGGTCTCCACCAACTCCTGAGGGGGATATCTGTCTCTTCGGCTGCTAAATGTTCCACCACACTCACCAGCAAGTCCCTAACTGTATCTGTCTGCTGTTGGCTGCTGAGCAGGTAGGTTACAGTTGGTATATAAAGCTTTTTCTCTGAGAACAGCTGCCTGCTGCAGCCTAAAATTGATGCTATGAGAGTGAAACAAAATGGTAAAGTTAAGAGTGCAGACAGCTAAACAATCTTCACTACCAGCAACACCTTTCACATTATCATTTGACTTTGTTATTTACATCTGTGCTTGTGTGCTCGTCTCTTTTGACTTTGTTACAGCACATTAGCATGTGGTGAGCCTATATACTCTTGCTATTTAAGAGCTATTTGAAATGATGGCCAGATATTAAAATAACAAAACTAAGATAAACTGGAATTACCCATTATTGCTAACATTTATATTGTCAAATGAGGATTAACTCTATGTTACTGGGATCATTTAGGTAATTCTATTTTAGCTAATCTAACTAAACATCTACAAGTTAATGATAACAATGAAGCTATGCAAGCTGAAGCTAAGTGGTTAGTTTAGTATTGATTTTTATTCTTACTTCAAGCACTTTTGTTATTTCTGTACTTTAATCCTGAAGCCTTAACTACTGTGCACAGTGAAAACAGACACATTAAATTAAATTCATGAATAAAAACACTTATCTAAACCATATCTGAACTTCTAAAACAGTCCGTAATAGCCTGTGCACAAGAAATGGGTTTGTAGCACCAATTGCATTAGCTCAGAATGGAGTGTCTGGTGAAGCTAAATGAGAAACTAAAAGGAAACGATGGATGGATATTGGAAAAAACAAGGCTCTAATCCGGATTCATAAGAGAATGATATTTCAGGGAATGTGGGTTTTCGTTTGTTTGGTTGGTTGGTTTTCTAACTGTTCTGCCCCTTGGTGGTCAAAAAGTGCTTAATGCAGCTTTAAGAAATCTAACTTTTACTGAACTGTACAAATTATAAAACTGACAAGAAGACTTGAATACATCCCTGATTGTTGATCGATCTATCCAGAGCAATCGAAACTAACTAATTCCATTATTCATCTGTGTTGACAAAAATCAAAGTTAATGTGTGTGTGTGTGTGTGTGTGTGTGTGTGTGTGTGTGTGTATTTTAACCCAGGCATTATATAATCCTCTACAGACCAACTACTTTTATTTTTCAGGAAGTTTCTGCGCCATCCTGCTGTGACTCTTCTGTGAAAAGCAGGAGGCGAAGGCACCCCAAGGAGCTCCTCAGCTGCTCACTGTTGCCTATTAAAGACAATGAAGCTCGGCCACCGGCGGCACAATGATCTAAGAAATGTATTAGTCATATGCAAGTTTAATATTATTAGTGATATTTGTCACATATTTGCTCCCAGTTTTACAATGAATGCTCATTTCTTTAAACTATTTAATAACTATTGATAATATAAACGGCTCCCATTGAGTCTCAGGTCTCTGAATCCTTCTCACATATGAAAAAAATCTCGTCCTTTATTTGAGATGCCACATGCAAATGAGTTGTATTAGAATATAGGGCTCGGAGCTGCGAGACAGAAATTGTCCCATATCCCAGTCAAATCACCACAGTTGCTGTCTTCAGCTCCCTTGAGTGCAGCTTTATTCATCACTACAGGCTGTGTCTCTGCTGAGCAGATTAAAAAGAAGCCAGTTCAGATTCTTCAATTACACCTCAGCTGTTAAATCATAGATGGCTTTTGATCAACTGACGAAACAAAACGTTATTTATTAATTGTTTTTATGCTGCTGTTAAAGGTTTGTCCAGATGAGTAATATAGAGTGAAAATTAGACATAGACACAAAGTTTTAATTATAATCAGCTGAGAAACACAAAAACTTTTGATTTTTCATCCCTTGTTCAAACTTCAGTTGAACTTGGTCAAAAAAAAAAAAAAAATACAGATTTAACTTCATCATTTTTGTATCTGAGCTGGCAGCTCTATTATATTCAGCTCCTGGATGAGACATTCATAATTAGTGACATTTCTTACTGCAGTAGGTGAGTCACAGAAGATAAGCTGGACTTTCTCTCATATCTAACATACATATACTTTATACAAAGCAGTAACTGGACTCACAGCCACTTTCCACTTCAAATAATACTACAAGTAACTTCATTTGCTGCACTATAGAGAAGAGGCCATTTATCTGATGTCAGAGGAGCAGGTAATATTTCCTCTGTGTAAACTATTGTTCTTTCTTTCCAAAAAGCAGTGGAAAGCCAGAGTCTGAGCCGGATCCTGTTAGAACTATTTCCCAAAAACCATCACTGTCTTTGCTTTCTGTTACATCCTGAGAGAAGCTGAATGTTACTGCAGAGGAGGTTATACTGGGTTCCTATTACATGATATTATCCCATTAAGAAAAAGAGAGTGATTAGGATTGGCTGAAGCCGGAGACTTTAGGTTCTGCACAAATGTAGTTTCAGGTTTTTTCGGTTTTCCTTATGTGAATAAAGGCTCAAAGGATTAGTCATGTTCAACATTATTGTTTTTTTGTAGATGAACAAAAGCTGCTCACATTCAGTAAATCCTTTATCTTTTCTATCCATGTTTACCTGCTAGTGGTTGTCTTCTTCACTGTCTTTGCGGACACATCGCTACCCCTACTGTCGATCAGTGCAATAGCACAATACAAGTGCTACGAAAGTGTGTGCGCATGAGCAAACTTGTGCATGTGCGAGTTGCAAATTTAATGAGGACCCCATCACAAAAACCACCACAGGGGACGTTTAAAGGGTAACTTCTGTATTTTTTTAACCTGGACCTTATTTTTCCGTGTTTTTGTGTCAAAGTGACTAATGGGGACAACAAGTCAACATGACCCTACGGTCGAAACATGTTCTGATCCTTTTAGTTGATCCGCTGCGTGTCTAACAGAGTCTCGCTCAAGGAGAAGTCTCGTTCTGAAATCTCGGGAGAGGAGAGGCAACTTGTTGCAGGAACAGAGTTGGGGGGTTTGTTGTGTAGCACAAATTTTCAGTGTCATGGCTGAATATTAACAATGTGGGTAAGGTCTTTGAAATCAATGGCTTCTCGAAGACCAAGACCTCCTACAAGAGGGTTAGAGGAAGGGTGGGGATCAGGCAGAGGAGAAGCTCCTGCAGAGCTCTGGAGACTGGTGGTGTTCCTGCGGGTGCTGCGATTCCACAGACCGGATCAAACGACACGGGATACGTCGTCTCTATAATGTCGTCCGACGCTTTTACTGGACGGATTTTGTGGGTGTGTAATTGCCCGTGAGGATTATGTTGCAAGCTGCAGCGCTCTCACTCAATACTGAACCAAATTCAAAATATGTTGTCCTCATTTGTCACGTTGACACAAAAACACAGGAGAATAAAGGTACAACTTGAAAATATTACCACTGAATGTAAAAGTGCTTTCATTGAAATTTGCTGCAAGTAGTACTTAATAAATCATTTAGTTCAGCTCACCTTGTCTCACATTCTACATAAGAAGCTACTTAATTCATCAGCAAGATAAGCTAAGCAATTAGCTGTCAATATTAAAGTGCTGGTTTTTGTCCACAGCTTTTTCCCTCAGATTCTTTTTTTGATAGTCTGAATGAAGCTATTGAAAGTGTGTGTGTGTGTGTGTGTGTGTGTGTGTGTGTGTGTGTGTGTGTGTGTGTGTGTGTGTGTGTGTGTTTGTGTTTTAGCCTTGAAGTTCTGCTTGGTTCTCACGCACCCTTCATGGCAATTACTGCATTTTGAGACAACCCATACAGCATGTGTCCTACCTTATGGGGTTCTAATATTGTTTCAGACACTCTAAAACAGTTTATTCAGCAGCATTAATAATTCACTTATGAAGTTAATAAAAAAAAAATTGCAGATAAAATGAAAACGTATTCCATGCTTTTGAAGGCTCTGCATATATTTGCACCCTGGACAGCTAGTTCCACTCTTCTCCTCACTAAATACACCCCTGATACACCCTCGAGATAATAATTCCTTGTGCTTCCTTCAAATAAAATCTACTTTTATATGAAATTGCACAAAGAAAGTTTGATAGCTTTTGTTAAAGTTTAGAATATAATTTGCACTACTCATAGCTGAATATCTTTGATTTTCTCTCATATTCTGGCTCAATAAATGTCACTGATTATTAACTCCAACTCAGAAAATGAACACTTTATTTTTTGCTACCGCTGGGTAGCAACCAAGAAGAGAAATCCTGTAACAAAAATAATGATTTTTGGGCCACTTCTACTTTTTCAATCAATCTTAAAAGGAGTTTTTATTCAATACATACTGTAAGAAAACCACAGGCCCATTCGCCAAGAGAACAGAACGTCCCAAAGAAACTGTAACTGAATACAATACAAGTTTTGGACTTCTTTAAAAAAAAAAAAAAGCTGCTGCTGAAAACATCTAAGACAAGTCAACAAAACCATCTTGTCTAATCTTGGAGCGTGTTCTCTTGCAGGTCAATGAAAAGCACGATCCTGATAGAATCAGCCAATCCCCTTTCATTTCCAGTCATTCATTTCAAAATGAATCTGCGTTGGCATTGTGTTTCTTCTACGTGGTTACAAAAGAGATGATTTATTAGTCTGACATGCACTCCGGCTGCTTCTGGACTAAGCACAGCTTCCTGAACACACCTCCTTTATCTTTGTGCTGCTTAAAGGCCTGAAATTGGAATCAGGGACACACAGACACAGACACACAGCAGTAAAAGCTGAGGCGCAAACCATTGTACAATAATTTATATTTCATCTCTTATTCATTAACTTGCTCAACCTCAGACTAAGAACCTCATCGCCCCAGTTTTACATGCTTTATGTGTGGTTGTTTTTTTTTGTCTTAGCGCATCTGTGGGTAAGTGTTCCTCTGTATGTGTGTGTGTGTGTGTGTGTGAAGTCCATAGGAAACAGCAGGGCCAGCTTGTGTGCATTATCCTCCTTTGATAGAAAGAGAAAACATGAACCCATTAAGGCCTCGGGGCTTATCTATTAGCCGGGAACAATCTCAATGACCTTTCTGTCTTTGCTAATTTCACACAATGGCCTGACCTTTAAGCAAGTCTGTCGCAGACATGCAGCTAGTTAAGGATCTTTGCCGCAACAATGCTGCTTTATCCTGCCTGCAGTCGACAAAGAGGGCTGTAATTATCTTCTCTATTATTACTGAGCCTTTTGGTTTGCTCGTGGAAAGTTGGTATTAAAATGGTTCATTCGGTGCTTATTGTGATTCAAAATTCATGCCCGTTTGTAAATAATCTATATTGAGCTCTTTGCTGATGAATAATTACGCTTCAAACTCAATTTCAGCTTCATTGTAGCGTGGCATCGCAACAGCGGAAAAAGGATTATTATGGAGAGTATGCTCTTCAACTATCGAATGTAAAAAGATGGGTTTGTTCTTCAGTGTGTGAACAAAATAGAAAGGTCATTTACTTTAGTAAAAGCAGCAGTACAGCAAGATTAAAATATTCTGAAGCGTTATTATTTGTCACATTATTGGATCGTTATAATAGCAATTCCACATTTTTGGAAAAACTACTAGGCCAGTTATCTTAGCTTAGCATAAAGACTGGAAATATGGGGAAAAACTAGCCTGGTACTGTATAAAAGTAATAAATTCAACCTACCGGCAACTTGAAATCTTACTAATTTAGCTGACACATTTTATCTCGTTTGTTTAATATGACAAAAACGAGCAGCTAGGTAGACAGAGCCAAGCTAGCGGTTTCCTCTTTTCCCATCCAGCTGGGGCAGCAGTAGCTTATTCTGTGGGGACTTGGCTTGGGGACCCAGGGGGTATAGTTCAAGTCGAGCATGGGCTGCAATATGGAGCATGGACTGGTAGCTTGAGAGGTGCCAGTTCACCTCTTGGGCACTGCCGGGGTGCCCTTGAGCAAGGCACAGAACCCCTCCCATCCGCTACATGGCTGCCCATCACTCGACCATCCCTCCATATTTGCATGTTCATAAGCTCTTTGTGTGTGCGTGGTTGTATTTTGGGCCTGTGTGTGTAAATATTGAGTAAAATTTCTTCTTCAGTCTTTATCCTAAGTTAAGATGATTGTAGCTTTATATTTACAGTGCAGGTGGTAGTAGTACAGGAGAGTGGTCTCATCTAACTCTTGGCAAGAAAGCAAAAAAGGTCTTTTCTAAAATGGTGAACTCTTTAACAATCAATTGAATTTACAGTTGTAGCTGGTCAAGGTGTAGCCTTTAATCTTGTAAAAGTCATGTGTATCCCAACCCGGGGGTTGAGCCCCAATCTGGGAGTTTACAGTTGTATAACGGGGTGTTATGTTAAGAAGGGAAATTTCTGTTTGCTTCCAGTTTACAACTCAGACACTTTGTCAAGAGACCCCACTGTTTTTGTTTTTTTTTGTAAAGGGTAACCATTGGTTTAATCTTCAGCCATTTTATATTTTCATATTTTATATGTTCATCCAATGTTTGTGATGGGAAATCTTAATCTGTAATGTCGCTTTTAACTCTAGATGTCAGACGAAGAGAGGAAAAAGAGGAAAGAGTGTAACGTCTATCTTGAGGAGGCTCGAGGAGCTGTTTGTGAACTGATGTCTGCCGAGTGGTAAAAGTTATTTTCTTTCAATTTGTGTCATTACGGAGAGTTTGTTCAAACACGTGTTTGCTTTCTTCACTTTCCCCAACAATCATGGTCATTTGATTTGCCTCAGTGGCTTCTTAGAGCAACAAAATAGAGGCTTAAGGATGAGCATAAACTGAGCCCCTTTTTTCCTCCATGGCTTCATTTAATTGACTAATCTGCTCTGCCCTGCCCATGAGCGCAGTAAGCCAGTTGTCAAATCTAGGAAGCCGCTCACTTCAGATGAATGAAAGGAAGAAAAAAAAAAAAGAAACATCCAAGACTGGAGCTGGATTTTGCCCTAAACAGAGCGAGAGGGGGAAGAGGCTTGTGAATTCTATTAAGATGTGTGAGAAGACAGTTGCCAAAGCCATTTAATCGTGCTTCCGTTCTGCTTAATCCGAGCCCGGCAGATGTTTGCCCGTAGGTGAAGCAGGACGGGGAGATGATGAGTCATGAAGCCAGCCAGAGGAGAAAAGTGGGAAAACAAAACAGAGCCAAACACCATCCTTCAGCTAATGAAAAACTATAAATCAGGTAACAATTTCCACGTAAAAAGCTTCTCTCTTTTTTTTTTGACGGCTGTCTGAGGTTGACTCGGGTTGTGTGCGTGGGTGTTGGATATGTTGGGGCCCTAAATTTAGACGCTGAACCCTTCTGTCACCTCTTTCTCACACTCTTTTCTCTCTCACGGCCTCTCTCTTTCTTCGGTATTCACTTGCTATCATTGGCAACATAAAACAGGGTGTATAAATCGTGCTGCAGACTTTTAGGAGAAGCAGCCAGCTGTAGCCATAAATTTGCATGATGAACAATGGACCTGTGTTTAACATTATGATGTAGTGAAAATGGGGAAGATATTTTTCATGACACCTTTGTGCTCCTCCTCAGTGATTTTGACCCAGGAACTATATACTGTATTTGCCGAAAGCCGTGACCCACTCAAACTGCATCAAAATTCTACCTGCGTATCGTGACCTGAACGCTGCAGGGCTGAAATATCTGCCCATACATCTCTGCTGTCATTGTGTCTAACATTAGACCACATTTGTCCCCGTCTCAATGCTGTTAAAATCACTCATGGAAAACACGTGACAGTGCAGAGTCCTCCATGTTGGGCTGTTACGGCTGGAACGGAGACCACGTATAACTTTTCTTGTAGTGTTTGTGCATGTAGAGCTAGCTGTGTGGTTCCTTGTTCTTGATTGGCATAGTCTTTGCTTCCTGAAGAGCTGGAGGGTCCTTTGGGGGAGTAGCTTACTAAAATGTGGACAGCCTGACAGTCAACATGCCTCTTGGTGTTAAATTGTGAATGTTGATTGTCAAATTAACTTGTTTGCTGAGGTACTTGTTAACTACATGGGGACTGGGCCAGGTATAGTTAAACTACTGGTGATACATACACAGAAATCCATCATGAAATATAAATCACCATGGTTCAGGGGTGCTGCTTTCAAGTTTTTCGGTTGTTTGGTAAAAGTTAGGTAGTGAGAATTTTCATTCCTTTTTGGTTTTGTTCAAAGTTAAAACTTGGTTTGAACAGCATCCACTTGCCCTTTGTCCCTTGTAGCCTGCCTCACTCTTTTCTGAAATATTAATCTGAATTTTTGGCAATAAGTAACTTTATTTTCCCGAGTACATCTGGTTTGATTTTGCTTCCTTTTCCCTTAATGAGCTGGGTCATAGCATGGGGATTCTGCGCACCTGCTGCTTTCTTTCAGAGCTCAGTAGTTTGGTTTTACCGTTTGCATGCACCACATGTACCACAGCACTACGCATTCTGACAAAGTTAAGCCACTAGCTAGTGATGAAAGTGGTGCACTCAGCAGCGTGAATATTGGATTCATGTCAATGTTCATTGATATCCCATAACTGCTTCACATTTGCTTCAAGTATTTAGTGTTTAGTTCGTTGATAGAATCATAAAATTACCAGTGGGGCAACTGTGAGTCAGAAACAGACGTCGTTCTGAGATGTCAATTAGGCGCAACGTCAAAGGTTCTATTAGAATACATACCCTCATTTGTTTCACCCGTTAGCTCCTCACTGCTGTGCTTTGCTGTGCAAGAAAAAGTGCCAAAAGGTTCCTGCATACCTGAATTGGCAGGTGCACAGGATCAAAAACTAAACGAAACCACACCATCCATCCCCGTCATTCACTTGTACTTACTTCATTGATAGGTCTTTGTCCATCAGGCAAAATTCATTCACAGCACCATACATACAAATATAGCTAGGAAAAAACTACCAATGAGCAGCATGGTGTGGACAGATATCTAAAGTTCAGGTAAATACTAATTTTTTTTTTTTTTTTTTAGATTCATCAAATGATTTTTTTCAGTCGTTAAAACTCTGTGATGATTACATCACCTTTAACCATACACCTATAAATTGCCATAACAACAAAAAAATCCCTTGGCAGGTACCAGGACGTGAAAACAGTGTTTAAAGACAGGCCTGCTCCATATATTTAGCCGCAAACTATGTCCTTCCTTTCTTTACAGGAAGGGTCAACCGTTACAGTTGATTGTTGACTCTCATTTCCAGGATGTCAAATATGTTACATACGTAAATTGGCACAAACGCTGTGTCTCGCTGTTTAATTCCCCATTTTCACCGGACGACAGTAAAGAGGCTCGCTGAGTGTTCATGGACGAAAAGTCATTCCTGTTAAAATGCTGTGAAGTAGACAGGACAGCGAGGGTGTGTTACTGTCGATAAGCTCTTGTTATTAATACATAATAACCAGCCGATGGCTTTATAAATAAGTAAGTAGGAGAGTAAAAGGTAAAAGTATGCCAGTTAAAGTACAAATCTGCTTTAAAACTGTCATAAATCAGCTGCTGGTGAATGCTTTCATCTCTGCTCATTCATAAATCATCGACAATCATTCATCACTAATTATTTTGGTGAATGTCATATCGTGGAAATAACTGAGTTGACAAGGCAGGAGTGCAACACAAAATCAATCTTATGTATATCAATCATCTTTCATAACCACGAGCAGCTCTGGTTTTCTGTCCAAACACTGAGGACACTTTACAAGTTGACGCTCAATGCCAGGTCAAGATACACTACAATGCTATCTACCACTGTCACCACACATTTCCTTCTTCTGTCATGTTACTTGTACTGTGTGTTGAACTTAAAACTGTTACGCAAAAAACAGGTCAAATTGACCTGAAATGTGTGAAGGGCTGCTCGTAGTGACAAGATCTTAGCGTCTTTTAGCTCATTGTTTTGGTATAATAGCTCAGAACTTTGCTGTTTCGATTCACTCATTAATGTGGGGAGCTGACCCCATGAGGCCAAAAACAAGAAGAAAATGCGACTAATGCAGCTCTCAGATTTTCGGAGAATTTCATTTTCCCGAGCAAGTTCATGGAGAGTGCCCTGTGATGAGCTGGCGACTTGTCCAGGGTGTCAGCTGGGGATAGACTCCAGCCCCACCGTGACCCTGATGAGGATAGGTGGTTACAGATAATGGATGGATGGATGTGCTCAGCCAGCAAGCATTTAAAAGTACAACATTGGTAGTACTATGAACACAGAGCATGTATCGATACATACATTACATTATCCTGAAAACAAAACACACAAAGGATGGTTTAAAGAAATTCTTCACAGACAAACAGACACTCCAGTTCAACAATTGGGAGCATTTATGTAACAATACAATGAATTCATAATGTGGGAACTGAGTGACCTGCTAGAATTATGAATTAAAATGATGTTGGTCCAGATTTCTCTCCTTCGCTTCAGTTTGTTTGAATGGTTTTGTTCTATGCGTGTCCATTGGTCAGTGCAGAGCATCTGCAGTAATGACAGCCTGATCAAATATAAACAAATATCTAATTTATCAGCATGTGATATGTTTTGTTAGCTGAAAAATAGCATAAATATGTGTTACTGCCTCATGTGTAGTGTAGTAATATATGTTTTAGTTTCAGGCTTTTTAAAACATTTTTTAGGCACCGCAGCAAAAAAAGTAAAAGCACAAACTTTCCCTCACCTTCCCTGGACTTGAGATTTAGAGTGTATCAGTGGATCTGTAAGATGCTTGCACCAGCAGTCTGTGCACATCTCCCTCAGACTGAAGAAGGGCATCTAATCGGTGGAGGATTTCCATACCTGCCTCCCGCCTCCGGTAATCTGAAGTACATCACACGTCTGGCCGAGCTTTATTTCAAGAGTCTCGAAAATAGATAAGCAAGTGACAGAGATGAAGATAACACTAATCCCAGAGTGGCGCCAGGTCGAAAGGAGTGGCCACTGCACAACGACAAGGTAATGAAGGGCCCAGGGGCCACAGCAAAGCCTTACTGAAATAAAGAGAGAGAGAGAGACAGGGAGGGAGACAAAAGAGAAGAAGCTGGGGAGAAAGCAGAAAGATGATAGATGAGGCCACAGAATGAGAGAAAAGGGACGAGATAGAGTGAAGGAGTGCAGGAGGGGTGAAGGAGAGGAAGGAAAAAGACAAGAGGAGATAATGAATCTGTCGGAGAGAGGTGTAAGACTATAGGCATGTCCACTGGTGGCGTGTGTGGCATTATTACAGCCATATAATATCCTGCACTGGCAGCTAAACCTGAACAACACAGACATCCTAAACCTCTCAGTGGATTTACAACATAACAAGATTACACTGAAAGATGTGATTTGGTTTTTCAAAAGAGAAACTACCTGATTAAAGCTGCATAAACCAGTGTTTATTATGTAACATCTTTCTGGTCATAGTTTTCGTCAATGAAAATATATTGATGAAAACTATGATGAAAAATATTATGTTGACTCAATAAAATGATGACTATAGAAAGTATATTATCACAAAAACTACGATGAAATCGCGCACTGCTGACTTTCACTGAACTTGAAATAAAATACAAGCTAAAAGAATGAGCCAAATTTGCTAATTTTAGATCACAAATTTCTTTTATTAGTCATTCTTCTACGCAAACTAGACTAAATTCAGTGTCAAGTCAAATAATAAAACTGGCATAAACTGATATTTGACCACGTGGAAGCAAAAACAAGCTGAAAACAATCTTATCAATCTGTTCACAGAATATATCTTAGCAAATTATAGCCTATTTACATACCCTGACAGTGATGCTAACATGACACATAGTGTGGTGCTTCAGTTTAATGTTTGTAGCCAGTTGTGGGTGGAACAACACGATATTCACATTTTATCACCTTAGAGAGTTGTTACGTGTAAGAGTTGCTCATTTACACATTCGGCAGACGTGGAGAAATATTACTATTAGCATTTGGAGGGGTGTGTTATTTACTCTGTTTAGCTCTGTTTTGGCCTCCACCAACTGTATCTCTATCTATCTGGCACTTAAACTACTTGAAGGGGAAATATGTACGACTGGGGCCAAATTCTGATCTGAGCTGCTCACCAGCAGTAAGGAAAAAAGCTCAGAGTTTCTTTTCTCAACTTTTGGGATTAAAAATGGATTTATTTTCACTGTGGCTGCAGAGATCTACTGTTGATATTGTATCTGCTCAATGAAACTACTCAAATTTCTACAGAGACCACACAAAAATGGAGGCTGCTTGGAAATCAGTTGTATTTTACTATGAACTAAGTTAGCATCGCCTTCATTGATCCAAACTTCATTCATTCTATTTTAATAAATAATAAAGTATGTTTTAATAGTTTTACTTTTTTTTTTTATTTCACGTTATTGCAATTTTTGTATAGCCAAACCTCCTTCAGCTGCCATACCCAGTGCAGTGTAGATAACAAAGCAACATAATAGCTTTACATTCTAAGTTAACTCATAGGACAACCGGGCTGACGACAAAGAAAACAATGCCCAAATTAATTGCTTAAAGCACAGCCATAGCAGTGCGCTGATTTTTCTATTACGTTTTAATATCCCCGCCATGATAATAAAATCCACTTAGGCCCTAATACAATTTCATACTAGGTGAGAACATTTTAGTTTCCAATTACAAGATCGTCGTGGATAAGCAGGAATTATAATGAGGTTGTTTTCCAAAGGAGGGCTGCTAAATGATATAGAAAACACAATTCAGCGGTTGACTATATTATAGCAATAGTACTGCAGTCCTCTCCACCTACCATATTGTGAGTGCGGCTCCAGTCACAGCAGTCTGGCTGTGATGACAAGGACAAGGAATGACAAATCTCTTCAGAGCGACGTCTCTGTGACAGACCTGAAGAAAATGTTTGACTAAAGTGTCAAATATTTGAACTCCTCGAACCGCCTGACGCACCCTTGATCCATCTCAGCAGACAGCCTCTAAAGCGAACACGACACCCCGGCAGAGAGGTTATAGAAATCAAGCTTGGATGTTTATTTTTTTATTTTCTTTTAGGATGTATCTTGCAGTGACCTGGAAACAGTGATGAGTTCTTGCATCGTACAGTATTCCTAGTTGGGCTGATTGTGAAACTGTTGCTGTCATGCATTCATCTCCTCATCCATACTCCACATCTGCTGCCATGAAATAGTCTCTCTGTTCTGTCTCTTTAGATCATTTATTGAAGAAAAACATGTTGTTGTTTTTTTTTGTTTGGCTGCTGTAGAAATGGTACCAGGGTCACTTCTAAATTACTTTCCCCCTGTATTATTACTTCAGCAAAGTTGTTTCCTGTGTTGTCTCCGTTTCATATTTCACTGTCAGTTTATTTCAGGAGTTCAGGAGCAGCTACAAACCTAAGCTTCTGCTTCTGTTCACCAACATTTTGAGCCATACTGATATTCAAAATGTGAAAAATGCAACGTATTAGCCAATATTCTTTCTGCAACATAGGTTTATGAAGACTTGTAATCAAAATACGTAATCAGCAGAACATAATGGAGCAGAAAAATGGTGAATAATAAATACAGTAACCTCTGTTTCCAGTGTTCCAGTCATCTATGCTCTGACGAACTATGATGGGCATTTTCACACTGATATTTCACATACTAAGGGAATAATCGCAGCCGTTCTAGACAATGCTTGTGATTCCTCCAGAAGCACCTCCGCACCTTTCAGAAGCGTCTCTCTCTCCGCCACCCTGTTCTGCTCTGCAGAGAATACTCCACGTCAAGCAGCACAGAGCAGGTCAAGCTGGCCAGGAGTCTGACATAGAAAGGGCAAAGAGACTCCAGTCAATTTTTAAAATAAAACACCCCGTGCAGACTCCAGACCGTAAGAAAACAGACAAAAGGGAAACAATTTAACTACGTAGCCCATTTACTTATGGGAGAAGCACATAAATCAAGGAAAAATGAAAAAACACTCTTGCTTCTGAAACGCTCCTGTGGGGCATGAAGCCAAAACATTATCATGACCTCACAGAGCAACGCCTGGGACGAACTACGAGCTAGCAGCCATAAGATTAGGTCATTAAGGATCATCTGTATTGTGTTTTTGTTGTGCAAATATGTAGAGTCAATTAATAAGAAGTAAACGTGGGATAGTGTTTGTAAATGACATACAGTATCTCTGTAATGGGACACATTGTTAGTAACTGGCTAACATACAGCCTGAAAGAAATATATCCATGACAAGCTAATATTATTATCTCTATATTTATTTAAAGTATCTATTGGGAGAATTTCATTCCAGATTTCAGAGCAGACAGAGGACATTGCAGTTGATGGCCGGCGCCGCACATTTTGATTGTTGCTTGTACTGACACCAAAATTCATCATGGCTCCATACATGTGAGGGATACCAGAATCTGACTGCATCTATGAAAGTCAATAATCCAAAAAAAAAAGAACATGAAAGTCTGTCTCCACATCCAGCACTCTACACATACAGTAATGAATCCATCAGTTTTCATCAGTTATTTATGACGCCTTAACAATATCACGTAAGCACATACATCACAACTCATTTTTTAATTAGCGCTGAATGGCTTATGTCACAATGATGAAGAACGGCTTGGGATGGGAATATTAATGTGTGGCGGTATCCAGCGGGCTGTCACCCATCGCGCATCAATTCAACATCCATCCTCCATTAGTGCTGCAGCAGCTCTATCCTGAAACTGTCACAACAAACTTATGTCTCTCTATCAACTCGCAGCCACATCCTGACTGTCACTTTTTTTTTTTTTTTTTTTTTGTGAGTTTTGTTTAAAGCTGCAGCAGTAACGCTGTATTTAATTAAAGTGGTTAAACTGGGACTAATACAACTGCTGCATCTGCTGGAATAAAGAGGACACCTGTTCAGATTATGTGACCACAGCTGCCATCATACTGCACGTCGCTCTGTACTGTAAAGGCCTTGTATTGCTACTTTTTCTCCTGCCTCACTCCACTTGACAGTTGACATTGACCCCCAGGTATCACTTCATGACCCTGGGACCAAGTCAAACTGCTGAATATGTATGAAAAAAAAAAACTGTCAAAAATGCCACCAAGTCCTTTTGTGAATGGCTGAGAGGCTGACTTTTTTTGGGGGGGGAGATACAAGGATATCGGCGGGATATTCATGTAATATTTATGGGTGAAAGCACAACAGAGGGAGAGATTTACAGAGGTGTCAACAGCTAAGCTGCCTGTTGCATAAGCCTGTATGTACACACATCAAAGCACAACTTGATAGCTCAATTATCAAGCTCCAGCTCCAGCTGCCGATCCGTCGGCGTCATTGAAGCGTGAAAATACGTGAGAAGAGAGGGGGCGTGGAGAAGAAGGTAATTTTTTTTTTTGGGGGGGGGGGCACATGTTAAGAAAATGCCCCACCTCTTCACCTCTTTAGTTCAGCGTGGGAAAAAAATAGCAGTTAATTAAAAGAAGTTCGAGTATGACGATGTTTGGTGCTCCCATCTGCCTGAAAAGTGTGTCATCGCTGCTGCATCAGCTCTATTCCAAAGGGACTCTCTGCTCTTTCCTCATTTTTTCCCCCTCCACTCTCACAATCCTCCAATTTTCCAAGAACATCAGAATGCTAATCTCATTACCTTGTGTGTTCGGGCTTGTGCATGTTGCAGCCGATGAGAGCATTTGTTTATGTGCGTGTGTGTGTGTGTGTGCGTGCAGCAGGATGGATATGCCTGCATCTGCATGAGTGTGTGTGTGTGCCTATGTCAGTGTGCTTTAATGCAATATTCAAACACTCCCTTGGTGCTTTTACATCAGGGAAATATTAAAAGCTCCTCCATAACCGCTTCTCGCTGCTTCATCAACTGTTCCGGCTTACATAGACTGAGAACTGGGCTTAATCATCAGGCAAGAGAGAGAGATTCCCTTCAGAACTGCCAAGTGAACTCAAACCCCCAGCATCGTATTCTGCGACTCTTTCCTCCCAAAAGGCTTGATATTTAATGCATATGTGTGCGGCGGCAGGCAGTGATGGACGGGAGGGAAAGTCGAAGTTGACGTGTGGCTGGCGGAATCAAAACAGACCCACTGCGAGAAACGTCTTATGAGGGGAGACAGAGAGAGGGAGGGAGGAGGAAAAGGTGAGAGGGATGAGAGAGAGAATGGTGGGAAGGTGACTGGAAGAAGGAGAGACAAGGAGAAAGAGAATGAAGGAATCTGCTGCTCTGCTGTTTCTTATCGAGGATAAAGACATCCTGCCTGCCAAGGACCAATCACAAGATGGCATGTGGCTTATGTTTTATTATAACATAAATCATAACAGTTCCTTCATTTATTCTAATAACAATAGGGCTGTCTAATCACTATTTGGTTTTTACCACAATTACTTCCAAAATTCTAAATTCCAAAATTAAGAATAAACTACCTCAAAAAAGAGATAAGAGGACCAACATCAATTTGACTCATATTCCTGAGTGCATCATAAACAAAACGTGATTTATAGAATTAAAAACATTTGAGATATCTTATGAAAACAACCAAACACCTGTTTGATTAATAGATCTTTGGAGATATCGCTGTATTTCATATGTTGAATGTTCATATAAAGTGAAGGATGAAGTGTCTGTATTAGGCTGTAGCCATTTTAGATATATTTGTTCAACTTTATTCTGACAGGGAAAAAAAAAAAAAAAACACCGGAGCCAGCAACTAAAGAATATTTAAAAAATATTCAGATCAAGGAAAAGAAATGTTGATTCTAATCCCTGATGCACTAAAACTGTGTTTGGTAATTTGCACTTTTAGAGGTTTGAATAAAATAAATTTCAAGTTGCACACATCTAATATTTGCTCGATTAGTGTCTTTATTTGTACTACAATGTAATTAAAACTTTTTCATTTCATCTCCAATCATGCAGATTTTTACAATTTAAACTGAGATTTAGTGAGATTAAACATTTTAGTGCTCACGTCAGTCTCCATAAGTCCCCATATTAAAATGTCCAATTTCACAGCATGTTTACAGCCTGGTACAAAAAACTGTTTTGGTCTCTATAGATAATTTCCTCACTGTACTGAGGGTGAATTTTAAAGAACTCACCTGTCCAAATGATATTAAGGCTTAAAGGTATGCAGAATTAACAGCATGTTCACTTTGATTGACAGGTGTGTACTGCTACAGGTAGCTTATTTAAGCAAACAGGCATCATTCAGCCCGCCTGAATTCAACTCCACCCACACTGCACGTCTGTCCAGTTTTAGATGAGCTGCCAGGACTGCCTGAATGGAAGTGTCCAGAGCCACCACACTGACCTTCACAACGGCTCTTCAGAGACTTGTAGGTGATGTCATAGATACTGCGTCCCTGTTGTATAGCTACTGTAATTAAACCGTGGATATGCACTTGGATCTGGACTGATTCATGAGGAAATATAAGCAGGATCATCATCTCAGGATGAACAAACTCAGAGTTTGTTTCCTCAAACAGAGGATGAAGGTGCTGAATATTGAACCATCAGTGAACAGAATCAGTCTCTCCAGCCGGGCTCTACTCATCCTCAGCAGGTTCAGTCTGTCGCTCGACCACATCACAATAATCTGTTGCATTCACGTACAATCCGTAAAATCCGTTTCCACCATGTTACTGTAAATGAATGTGAGAAAAGGCACATGTGGCATGAGAGTGTCACAAAAGAGATAAAGACAGTGCATGTCTCCCTGGAAATATTCAGTACACAGCATGTAACCTACATTTATCTGTTGACTCGCTCTTATGTTTGACTGTCAAGCGATAAGCTTGGGATGTTGTATTCGTTTGACATTTGAATTTGTCAGCACAAAACGTTGCATATTTTTTTCTTTGATCCATGTGGGAGAGTTCACGTCTCTTATCTCAGTGCTGCGGCTCATTGTTCGGCAGGTTTGTAGCCCGTGCCTCCGATAGAGAGAGTGGTGCCCAAGGATTTTTACTGCTCTGATGTTAAAGCTCATGGCCTTCGAGTAAGTGCTGACGGAGACTTAGTGCAGGGCAAGAAAGGCGTTCTATGACCTCCTAACCTAGGGTAATAAATAAAATGGACGTGATTTAGAAATGACTATCAGTCTTCAGTGAACATTGTGTGACAGTCAAAGTGCTACAAGCAGCTTAACTCTGAATGTTCCTTCAGAAAAGATAAATAATAAATAGTTTTTATTCTGTACTTTGCTTCTTGGAGAAGCAGACTTTTATTAAATCTGCCTTCAGGAAAGAATTTCAATTTTGTTCCTTCTGACTGAAGAGATGCTTTTCACAAGGATTAAGGAATTTAGACACACAAATTATGAAATTCACAAGATATACAGAACACGCTGCCGACCTTCTCTCAGGTACATACATTTGTTTTTCCTGTTCTATTATTTCACCTCATCAACCCACTTAGGTGGGTTTTTATGTTCGGATTCAGGAGCAGCACACGCTGGTAGCCCATGGCATGCAACATTTGCAGAAAACATCAACCAATTAGGTTACGGGACACTTGTGTTTCCTGTTGTCATATTCACAGCAGCTACATTAAACTTGCTCCACACATGACATCATGACATCATGACACCAGGACGTCGACCATGAATACTTCTGTCTGTATGACACATTAATTCAGCAACACTATGTGCCACAATTGATGTGTGTTGCATTTAAAAGATCCAGAATGTCAGAGTTAGGGTGCTAGGTTTACAATATATAATACTCATAAGTATGTTTTCATTAATGTGTAATCACCTTAAAAAATAATGCCCCAAAAGGGACAAACTAAACACTGACTGAATGAACTTGGTGCTCAAGTAACAAGAAAGGCAACTTAGCAACGAACTCACTAAATGAGTCAACCGACATATCTCATATCTCAGGGCAGGGCCGTCAGACATTTAACGTAGGAAATCAAACCAATATTTGGATATATTTATGTATTTAAAGCAACACTGCATAGAAATGTACATATACATGTGTATTTGTTATGATTATTACTTATTACCAAAGTAAGCATTGCTAACAGCTAAACATCAGGCAAGGTCAACAACAAAAGACATAGCAGCCAGCTAATATTACTTACTAGTCCAACAGCAGTCAGCCCAGCTCGGTGTCTGTCTTTCAGCCTTTTATTCCACCAAGCTCTCACCAACCACTAAAAGTCAGTCCAGGATTTACTCTTATCCATAGCATCTTGCTTGGACACTTACTCCTTTTGTCTTCTAAGCTTCCACCATCAACATATACTGTATTGTCCGCGGTTCTAGTACCAGTTCCGCTCACCATCAACACTGGTCCACGCTCCAGGCCTGAAAACCTCCACTTCCCAGCAGTCCACAACACCTGTGGTACACTAACATATCTCCGATGCTGAGCTGAGCTGAGCTGAGCTGAGCTGAGCTGAGCTGAGCTGAGCTCACAGTGAAAATATTGCTTCAATAATAGAATAAAAAAAGCACAGCTTTAGAGGGAAGCACACAAACTAGTCATGATCACACACCCATTCCTCTCACCACAGTCATGTGTGCAGCCCATTTTACATGTTGTAGGTGTTAGATGAATATTTAGCAGTTGTAGCACTAACATAAATCTCATCCTTGTGTCAAGGCCTTTACACCGGAGGATGCACTCACTGGGCTATTCATCATTACAGACATCATGTTGCAGAACCTGTAATGTATACAAGTCTGAGTGATGACATGTTTGCATAATAAAACACACAGTTTTCTCAGGGACAACGCTGACCATATCTTATCCCTGACAGGCAGGCGTGTGGCGTATTCTTTTAGAACACATTGTGCTATTTATTCTGACACGTATGGCTGAGGGAAGTGTGCTGATGTTGCCACATAGCTGCATCATGCCACATTTCACCTAAATGTTGCCGTTGCAAAGATCATAATGTAATCATGCAGCAGGTGTTTCAAAGCCTCATTCTGCAGAATGCTATTTTGCTCTTCCTCAGGGGAGAAGTTTACTGAGACATGGTGAAATCCAGCCTTTAAGAATATAAAAGTCTAGTGATCTAAAAGATGCAGTCAGCTGTTTGATATTAAACAAATTTAAAAAGGAACGTCCTTTGAAACTTTGTAGCTTGAATTTTATGTGTGAACACTTTCGGGGTCACACACATTTCTGAATTCTTGAATGAAGCCACAGTTTGCCTCTCTCACACACTGAGAATGAACCAGGCGTTTTGTAAAATTTTGTTGCATTAAGGTAAGCTGCAGGGTTGCAGGAGCATGAGGACAGTTAGTGTTATCACTCATTCATCAGATCAAAGCTCTCAGAGAGGATAAAGACACGTTTCTGCGCTGCCGATTGAAGGAACAGCCCGTTGCTGTTCATTAAAACTTCTGCAGGTAGCAGCATCACATAGTGCTGACAAGCAAAATAAAAATAAAAAACACACAATTAAAAATGATGGAATTCAGGAGAGTGGTAACAAATATCAGCCCGTCCCGACAAACCTGACAGACATAGAAGTTGTCAGAAAGTATAAATGAACGAGTGTGTTCTCGCTGAGGAAAGCAAAAATGCTACCAAAATGAGTATCACAGTTCCGGGTATTATCGCGATACTGCGGCCTTTTTTTATTATTATTATTTTTATGAACTGCAATGTATTTGTACAAGTTATAAATACTTATTAATTGCTTATAATGTTGTTTGGTGCATGATAAACATAATACTGGTATGTGAGTGCCACTGACGGCGACGCCGCGGCAGACTCGCCGCTCGGGCCCGGTGCTTCTGCCATGGTGAGTGTGTTGTCTCGTGTTTGTGACTGTAAGCCGTGCGCGCGTCTGGGCGAGACAGAACTTTAGCTTGTTGTTTGTTTTGAAGCGAATTTCTATCGAAGCGG
This sequence comes from Miichthys miiuy, assembly GCA_036365135.1. Lineage (NCBI taxonomy): Eukaryota > Metazoa > Chordata > Actinopteri > Sciaenidae > Miichthys > Miichthys miiuy. Next base: position 21,310,956 of record CM071617.1, read on the forward strand.
AGCTGTCTTCATGGAGTTCGTTCTTGCCGGCAGAAACACACGAACAGCCAATCAGCTAACAGACGGGCGGACCCAGTGTGCGGAAACAGCCTATCATATCCCCGGACGTTACCAGTAACAGGCCAAACATTCAGCAGCTGTGTAGTTCGGTTGCAGTAGTTGCCATGTGTGTTTGTTTACAAGGGAGTAGCATGCAGTGAGAAGCTGGGAGGAGAGTAGAGGCGGCCGCTATGTAGCAGAAACTGGCACCGGTAGTATAGTAGTAGTTTTCAGGAAGTTGGAGAAGAAAACCTCCTCAGCTGCCTCTGAATATTCCCATGTTCAAGCAAATCCTCTTCTTAAAATCGATCACATTTGAAGTTTAGCTCGGTGAACCTTCAGCGGGAACAACAGTGGGATGTATGAAATTGGCCTCAATCACTGCCAGAATCGAGCAATGCAAAAATCAATTAAGACTGTAACCACATGGATGAAGAGTAAACTGAGAGAGACAGAATGCAGCAGCTGAGCAGCTCCATGATTACATTATTAGTGCCTTACAAAAGATTCACGAGTCCTACTCTGCTTTTTAGGTTACGTGACCGAATAACCCTGCAGTTCTACTAAAAATCATTGTTTCCTGTGCCAGAAATTCTGTTCTTTAGGCCAGAATCCAAAAACCCTTTATTATACCATTTCCTCGTGTGAATTTTAAAATTGGTTTCAACACCTGTTTATGTATGCAGTTAATTAAATTTGTACATGAAACTTTAACCCCTTTACACCCTGGTAGAATTCCAGAATGTTGCTGCAGTTCTGCACCGGTGGGTCAGGATCTCTATATTGTAGAAAATATGCTAAACAGTGAGTCAAATCAAGAACGTCCTCTGTATATGAACAGTCAGGAAACAGGCAGTGATTATTCTTCATTGTGGTGGTTCTGGAGATCCTTTGCTAAACTGTGTGTCTGTAAATGTCTGCATGCATTTATGAATTTATCAGGACTCAGAAATACAGCTGTTTACATATCCAACCTCAGACAGGAAACATATTTAGTGTGAAAATTGATATAGCAAAAGGTTCTTTCCTCGGTCATATAACTACTTGGAGAATCCACTGAGAAAAAACAAGTCGACACAGAGGAAAATGTCAGGCTGCACTGTGTCCAACGCTCACTGAATTCATTGCATTGCATTTGCAGTGTGTAAAACATGCAGCAGTGTTATGAAATACCACAAGCCTCTCCTCTCTGTTAAGAAGGTGATGTGAATATGAAGTGAACAATGACAGTGCTGCAGCATTTTGCTGAAGTATCCATCAAACCTAGAGACATGTCAGTGTTATTTTTTTTAAGGAATATTTTGGATTTTTTTTTCTTGTAATGGAGTAAAGTTTTGGGGTGACAGCACCTCCATGCAAGAAATGTAATCAGTGAACTTCAGCTGCTTTTGTTTTTTTTTTTTTTCCTCCTCCAAGTTTTAATTTCTGCTGCAGCTCAGTTATCTTCTCCATTTCAGAAACACACATCGGGCAAAGCCAATTACTCTGCAAATCTGCTCACTGCAATCAGCGCTCTTTATCACAGCCATGACAGAACATAAACACAGCGGCAAATTTTCCTATTCAGTAATGAGAAGAGCCAGAAAAGAAGTTAGCAGGAAATAACTAATTATACATAAGAACATACATACTGAGCCACCTTCGCTCTTCTCTATATCACAAGATAAATGAAATAATGTAAACACAGTTACTGTCGGTGATGGGATTAAAACATGCAGCTCATATTGTGTAGCGGTGGTACTATCAGTGGGTGAAGTCTACATAGCAGTATGTACCTCCATGCTGTTTGGTGAGATCATAGTACTACTTACTGAAAACATCGGAGCAATTGGATCAAACTGAGCTATACCACCACCAACTATTTGACTGATTTTGGTGAAACTGGATGTTATTTTATGGAGAAAATGTTTTCTGGTTTCTGATGTCCTCCAGCTGCTCCACCTCAACTCTCTGATTCACACAGTTTTATGATTGACAGTAACGTACTGTGAACTAGCTCAGTTTGTTAGCCGGGCTGCCTAGACTGTGAGCTATAGGGCACATGGGGAAGTGTTGAGAACCAGAACAAATGCTGGGCAAGTAAGCAAAGTAAGTTGACTAATAAAGCTAAGAACATAAAAGGAAACAGTGACCAGTTAGAAGCCACCGGACAAGAGTAAATCTGGGACTGACTTTTAGTCGTTGGTGAGAGCTTGGTGAAATAAAAGGTTGAACTGACTGCTGTTGGACTAGTAAGTAATATTAGCTGGATGCTATGTCTTGTGTTGTTGCACCTGCTTGATGTTTGGCTGTTAGCAAAGTTGTTGACTCGCTAATTTCTGATCATAACTAATCAGAACATTATACACGTGTACAGCTGTCCACATTTACCACAGTGGAATTGCACTCTGAGACTGGGGGCCGCTAAATCACAAAAATACCAATTTCTATACAATGTTGCATTAATATAAAAATATACTTACTAATATAACATTAGTAAGCAGAAACTATGGCGACTACTGTGTCACCTGTCAGTCAAATCTTTGAGATTTTCTGTTGATAAAAATCAAGTGACTTTTCTTTTTCTTGTGCAGCCAATTTATCTATTCACTACACACACGCTCTGCTTCCAACATTAAATACATCACTCCCCATGTAGTCAGTCTTTAAAATCTTTTCACAAATTTTATCAATAAGCAATAGAGAGACATTCATGTGGAGGAAAGTGCTGCTGCTCAACACACGCTCCGGCCAAACAAGATCTCTACATGACGCTGATGCAAATATAGGAGTCCATATTTCATCACGGGGCTGAGGGGGGAAGATTTGTGTATTGATGGAGGCTATTGTAGGAGTCTCCTCTGAACTTCCAGCGCTGCTGCTTAACTCCTTGACAAACAGCGCACTCATCGTTCATCATTCACCATATTGAGTTCTCTGAACGATCCTGCCAAAGAGGAACCTATGATTGACCCCGGAGAGATAAAATTACAGCTCAATATGAAGGAAAGAGTAACGACCTGGTGCAGAACATGAATCAGAGGAGGGGCATACATTTCCCATCAATCAAAGTTCGGTGTCCTTATTAAAAACCTACCTGTTTGTGTGCGTGAGAGCGTGTGGGTGTGTGTATTCGTGTCCTTCGGGTCCCATTGTTCAGTCCATTGGTCATATTGCTCACTTTAAATCACCTCATCAACTTTAATACCTTCTGTAAGTTGATACACCCATCACCCTGGTCAAGGAGACTCACACACACACACACACATTTGGTATGCTCATTACTTCGGTCAAGGAGACGCACACATGTTCACCACACACGTGCACACCTGATCACTACACCTCCTCGCTGCTGGTAATAGAGAACACACACTGACTACACACACACATCTTCAGATTTTCAACAAGCGGCCGATGTTTGATCGATTGGTAATCCCCGATGGCAATGGCCCCAAAAAAGGTCACTGGACCCAAGCCATACGCCAGGGGAGGGCAGATAATGATAAACATCCATCTTGAAGTACAGGGGGCAAATGAGGGGACGTGAAACCGCAGGGGTCTATGATATGTTGTGATGTGGTGTGTGTGTTATAAGCTGCTGCTCTTTTTCTTATTGCCTCCTCAGAAGGCCAGATGACCAGCTGGGCTCGGTATTTTCTTTCTGTCCTCTGTGATTCTCAGAAATTCTCAGTGTCGGATTGCAAGTGTAATGCTGTCATGTATTGTGTTTTAATGGATCGGTAAATCTTTGTCGGGTAGATGGTAATAATACCTTGGTGTCATTCCAAATAAAGGCTAAATGACAAGTGAGTGAACCGTTAGTTGAGGTGACCGCAAGTTTCATCTCACGTCGGTGATTCTTTCTAATTTCTCTCAAGCCTCTCGCATCATCTTCCACCAGCTACCAGGCGGTGGGTTACTACTTATACTTTAATGACAAATTTGGCCTAGGCAGTTGTTGCCAAGGTTTCTTGAGGCGTGAATGCATGAAGTGTAAACTGAAATTCTTTCTGACCAGCTTCGAGTTGATGGGCCATCATGCTGCTGCCGGTGTTGGTGTTATCTCTCCATCCAGGTCCGTTTGAGTCAGCACTTTGGATTGGTTCTAATTATTTTCAAGTCTGTTCCTGTATCCTCAGATTTGGTCCAAAATTGTAGACCCTTATTATATTGTGCAATCAATTCAGAGATTTCCCCATTTTCCCATTTCACATATAAACAATCATGTCTTACAATAACAATATAGCAATATAGCAGATGCTCTACCTTTCCAACATCAGGATGTAGCTGTAAACATTCAGATGAGGTCCAAAATATCGTATCCTATTACTTTTTAGTGCTGCAAAGCAAGCCGGAAGATTAATTCCGAATTCCAAGCAATGGGATCAGGTTTTGTGGCAAGAAGTACACTTCCTGTTGTTCTTGTTTTTGAATATTTCGTGGGAAACAGTAAGAACAGGTCCAAAACGGTGGAACTGTTTTATTTTTTGTTCTGTATTGCAACCAAATCAGGTTTCTGTGATGAAAATTTACAATTATGTAGCCACATTGTTCAAACTCAGGACATCTTCCTGTTAAGGAGGAATTTTGCCTCCTCTTCCTGCTTTGTGCTGTAAAGCAATCCATCAGATTTTTCAGCATCTATATAAATATCAATGATATAAAATCCCACTCAGCAGCAACAAGTCTGCCACAAAGACCTAACCTGGCTGAACCATAATATCTCTAGTATGCTCTTTCCATGAATTTCAGAGATGGACTTATGACAATGTTCCATTTCTAGTGTGAGCACTCATAATTGGATTTACTAAGGGAGGGAAAATGTGAGCTCTAGCTTGAAGTGGGCTTTCTTTCAATGTCGATTACATTTCGAACATTGATCAGCCCATAAAAGATCTCATTACACTTCCAATTTTAATCCACACTCCACCCTAAAACACCACAATCAAAAATGTAATTGTTTAATAAAAAGTAAAATAACAGACTGTTTATATTTGGAATAAGTGAAGTAAAAAAATGAAACACTGCATCAGAAGTGGATGATTCAGTTTCTCACCGAGTCGTGGAGAGAATGTGCGTTAGCACTTCCCAATTACATGTAGAAAACTCTATAATACATAGAAGAGATCACAAGATGGTCACACTCGGCTTCACTGTGCTATGAAACCGGCCAGTAGTAGGAAATTTAATCTTTAAGGAACATTTCAATTTTCCCACCATTAGTTTCCGGAGATTTTAATTAAGCATAAGCCATTAATCTCCATTTTTCCCCATTTCTCTGCTGTCCCTCTTTACACTCTGTGAGCTCAGTCGGTGTGCTGCAAACCAGCATGCAGAGGATAGGCAAACAAAATCTTTCGCTGCATTAGTTTCAGTACACACATGTGATGCAGTGTTAATATTATGGGTGGTGTGGCTTCACTGCAGTAAGTCTGAGCTGCACTACAGGGGTTTTCATTCTTTTTCAATACAAATCCAAGCTTCTAAAGGGGTGAATGAATACATTGTGAATGATTTTATTTGTGTATCTTGTCATTTACATGACCCAAGTACGTGGGATGGGTCATGGGATTATTCAAATACATGAATATGCAATTAATCAAAACTCCACAGCAAAAGAAAAACTGGAGCCAAAGCACAAGGGGGACCTGAAGAAAACCTTGGAACAGCTGTCATTTGGCTCACTTCATGCGTCACGATAAGATTTTAATTTATTCAGCCTTTAACAAACCCCATTTCCTAAAAGCCCTACAACATCCAAGTAGGTTGTTTTATGAAATAGTCTGGCGCACAGGAAGTAGGCTGTTGGTACAAATCTGCCATTGGACGACTATTTCAATATTTTATTCCCGTTATCTGTGCATAAACATTTTTTATGCTCAGTCACTAAGCTCCAAACTACCAAACTAGTACCTACTATGGACAAGCTAGCAGCTGTTACCTTTTCTTTAGCAGAGATTTTATCCATTTCAGTGTCTTTAAGTTATATTTTGTAAGAAAGGTCAATAAAATAAATGTTAAATGAGAGAGAGAGAGAGAGAGAGAGAGAGACAGACAGACAGACAGACAGACAGACAGACAGACAGACAGACAGACAGACAGACAGACAGACAGACAGACAGACAGAGAGCAATGATTTACAAAAGCTAGTGGAACAGAGGCTAGCCAGGATGTGCCAATACGTCACGACTTCTGCTCGCTGTCTGCTTAATGTAGATTAAAACATGCAGACAAACAATGCTAGTAATTCCAGACGTCCCTATTGGTTGGTAAATCCAGCAGCCACACCCCTAACCTTCATGACTAAAATAATTACAATAAACTGCTGAATAATTGAACCTTGTTGAACCACATATTCCTGACACATGAAAAATAAAGCCATGTGATCGCTCGCCACACAGCAGCTTTAAACACGAATTCATCTTCGTGTTTTAAACTGATGCACGGCATATTTAGAGTTCTTTAAGGTCTTTTAGTTAAACACACATCAAGTGGTTATTTAATTAGCATTTTGTGTTATGATGACCATTTAGTCAGGAGGTCTGCTTTTATTTCTATAACCTCATTCCTCTTTGCAACAATACCTAGACAACGTCTCATGAATAATGCGTGTCCCTTCACCAAACGAGCATTCGCGGGCTGATGTTTTTCCAATTATCTCACAAGCTGTAATTCTCTGGTGCAGCAGTTCAGGCTGGAAGTTATTAAAAAAACAAGAGAGGGAGGGTTGATTCACAGGCTTTATTTTCTCATTCTGGGCCAGCAACAGGGTTTAATATGATATTGCTCTCAATCTTGGGAGCAAATCTTCTCTCTCATAAAAAATCAATACTTGCTCTTTTTTTTCCCCTCCATGCTTTTAATTCTCTTGCCTTCTCTTCCTCTGCCGCAACCTTCTGCTGCTCCTCTCCTCCGTCCCATCGCCTTCTTTCCATTTCAGACGTCAGGACGGAGGAGCAATCTCCATGCGCCTCAATTGAACCTCTCTGCCGGCGGTGCAATCAGTGTTCCACCGACCCTCCTCTGGAGCTGACTCTTGCTATCTCCTCCCTGAGTAATGGGCTCCGGCCTGAGCTCTCTGGTGACCTGCAGGGTCCTTAAGCCCTCCCTTTCCTCTCCGCCTCCTCACACCTCTCTCTCCCTCTCCTGCTCTCTGTCTCTCTTGATGGCCAATTAAAAAGCAGTGACAGCGGTGACAGGGTCCCAGCTGGTGCAAATGATTGGACAGGCCGCAGCCTGCTCCTGGCCCCCGGTGTGAGTCGGAGGCTCGTCCGTCTCCTTTGATCTCCACCGACTTCCCGTGTCCAATAAATCATTTTCTCAGCGAGCGGAGCCTCTTTGACCAAGGCAATCAAGAAATTCCACTTTATCTGCCGCTGATATCAAAGCCATCTTTGCCGTTAAACATTAAATGGTGATTTTGAGATGACCCCGGGATAGGCCGGGTCGCTTGGTGAGCTGAGTCAGGCGTGATTTATTGTATGTGTGTGTGTGTGTGTGTGTGTGTGTGTGTGTGTGTAAGAGAGAGACCCACAGCACAGTGCAATCACACAGAGGAAAACACACCTGAGCCTCCAAGATTAGTTGTCATTTTACAGCTTTTTCAGAGAACCCAATATGTCCAACAATGCATGTAAGTATCCAGAACAGCGGGGTGTCTTTACATCCAATAGAGGGAGCAGCTGTTCCAGCTCAATCCCAGAGGCCTCGGTCACCTTACGTTCTTTCACGGAGTGAGCAGGAATGAGACCACTGAACAGTCCTGGATGATTTCCTGATTAATTTTAAAGACAGACGACGCACTCATTTGTATTCAACATAACAACCAAAGACATGTTGCAAAGGAAAGATATTGTTTCACAAGAGTTGCAGCATTGCTCTCATTGTGTCAGATTTAGGAGGCTTTATTCACAGGATATGGCAAAAAAAAAAAAAAAAATGGTCCAGCGCACATTTATACAATTGACTGACATGTAAGTAGAAGCTAAGAATAGAATATAATGACATCAATTTACAGGAAAAACAAATAATTTTTTTTTTATGTTGAGAAATGAGCGCCTGAACTGTCTGCATGGTTAGATTGTTGCTTCATTCAGCTCAGTTTTTTCCAAGAAAAACACTGATAGGGAAATTTATGAATGCTTTTTTTTGTTGGTTATGCAATTGTTTCTGAAAAACAAAACAGTGAAATTCGTTTTCAATAAAAACACCACAGAGAGGAGAGGATTATGACGTTAAATGAACGCCCCCGACCACATGTGCTAAAGCTACAGGACACCTGATTAGCATAAGTTGTACCAGTGTGATGCTGCTTATTATGCTTTGTACTGTGACTTGTTGTTAGCTGTAAAAGGCTGCTATTTCTTTTCCTATGAATGCAGGTTTGTACTTCAGGTTGTTGGGTTTGACTAAAAGAAGAGCTGGAATGAAGCATGACCTACAGGCATCTACAGTCTGGTGCTCAGTGAACTGTCCTCGTTCACATGCAGAATTATGAATGGGATCAGTTCAGGTAGAAGGATACACAATGTCACCCACAGGTTTCTGAAGAGCCATATGTGAAGCTCAGAGTGTGGTGGCTCTGGACACTGCCAATCTTGGCAGTCCTGTCTCTGCCACCTCCCGCCTAATCTAAAAATGGGCAAAGACGTGGCTGGTGGACCTGAGATGGGCTGATTAAAGCCTGGGTACTCAAACAAGCAAGTTAATTCTGCATAACTTTAAATCATATAATTTGAACAGGTGAGTTCTATAAAAATAAATATATAAAATTCATGTTGAGTACAGTTGTCATGAACGAGAAAATTGGCTATAGAGACCAAAACTGTTTTTTGTACCAGGCTGTAAACATGTTTATTTCTGCTGTTGGACATTTTAACATGGGGACTTATGGAGATTGCCACGTGGGTTAGACAGAAGCGTCTATTTTGAGTTTTGGCTTATTTTATTTGTAAAACACAAATAAAAATAACTTTACTTGTATGAGGGCAATTTATGTCCATTTATGGAAAATATTTCTTTGTTATTTTGTAACATTTTTACAGTAGTTTTCTGTTTTTTCAGAATTGTATTCTTGTATACAATTCCACAAAACAGGTCTGTAAATTAACAAAATAATTTTAATATAAATTGCTATATAATTTATTCAGTGTATGTGTGAATGGCTTACTGTGAAAATAAGTTTCTCTGTAAAAATATTAGCATTGTCACTTTAGTGAAGGTGATACTTAAGGGAAATCCATAAAATAGCAGTATTTCTATGTAGAACTATTCATCACTTCATTGAAGGTGTTCAATTGTAATAATTCAGGGAAAATCTGTAAAATAATGGTGTTTCTCTGTAAAACTTTTAGTATCATCGCTTTATTGTTTGACTGTAATAATTCAGGGAAAATCTGGTAGTGCTGCTGCCATCAACTTGACAGTTCTTTTTACACAATGTACACCGATTATATATTTGAAGTTTTCAAAACTTTTTTCCATAAATCATCCAAACAAAAAAACTTTATCCCAAGCATCCTACGAAGAAAACAACACCATTTAGACGAAGAAAATCAATCATAGCCCATAACCTGGAAAATGAGTCCCACATCAGGCCAGCAGTGGAAAAATATCTTCCATTATAAGAACACTCTAATAGAAAAGCACATTGTGTCTCTGTAAAGAGAACCGGGCCATCACTTTAAATCACAGGGAACCCACAACACGACTAAATGCAGCACAACCCTCTGCTTTCATCACCTCGTCTAACAGAAGCTCCATGACCTCTCTATCCATCACACTGAATTTACCCACGCATGCACACACCCACACACAGTATGGTGACACGGGGACAGATATACACGTCTATACGGGCTGGTGCTTACACATGTAAACACAGAGCGCACCCACAAGTGTATACAGAACAAAAAACAACACCCATTTACACGATTAAACGCACACCCAAACATGTAAGCTACAACCGCACATTACCAGTGTCTCCATCTCCCGCCATGCTTGGATCCCTCCCAGTCAATAGCAGCAAATCCCCTCACAGCTTTTAATCAGATGGGCGACTATTGGAGCTTAGCTAATGAATGCGCTGGGATAATATAATCTCAATAATCTCTATGAAGCCACTAATTGAACCATATGCTAAATGTGATGTATGACTTCATTAAGAACTGATGTCTTCTTTTATGCAATGCTGTTAGTGACCTTGACTGGCTTAGTGCGTCACTGTCGAGGCGAAGGTCCAATCCTGTTAAAGCTATTCAGCGGGACTGGCACATCACGGCTGACTGCATGATCAGTAGAGACGCCAAGTTGAAAGCGACGCTTCAAACTTGGACTGACTTCTGATACTGAGAGGAAGGAAAGTACAGAACGGTAGATTTCCTGGTGTAGCCAGTCCGTCATGATGGTTTTAAATACAGTCCTAGCATACAGAGTATAATGTGATTAAGCTGCATTTGCCTGAAGGCTTTTTTTGACTTTGTTATTCTCTAATTAAATAAGATTGAATCAACTCAGTATAACCTCCAACCATAATTAAGAAAAATGTAGGAACATTGTTCATTTTATTTTAATTGGGAAATACTTTCATCCACAGCAGCTTACATTTTTTCCCCTTTGCACGAATATTGGAAGCAATTTGAGGCATCAAACACCTGCTGAGCACAAATAAAAGAGTTTGCTTTGATTTGTCAGGATAAAAAAAAGAAATCAGAAACACATTTTCAGGTGATTAATCTAAAAACTTGGCCAGCAAACAGAGAATATTCTTCCTAACTGATCATTTTTTCAATTAACTGATTGATGGTTTAGTCTATTAAAGTGTCATCAGTGTCCGTTTATTAATTGCTTATTTGGTCTGAAGAACTGTTGAGAAATTGACTTTGTAATAATCAAAGAAAGATTCTCACTTTGAAGAAGCTGGAATTAGAACATGTTTGGCCTTTTTATTTGATGTATTTAATTCAAGGTTACAGGTTAATTTCAGATGTGTGGGGTGCAAAATGAGATCTATTCTTTACCCAGACAAGAAATAAAGTGACTTATTGACATTTATATTGACCTAGCAGGTAACGCTTCATAATGAAATTGGATTTTGTGTCTTCTCTGACAGAATGAAGGATAGATTTGTCTTAAAAAGTGCTAAAAAATGATTTGAATTGCCGTGATAGAGAACTGAAACCATGACAACGCTGCAATCACATCCTAAACCAATTAACTGATACGAGAATATCACCTGTAAATATAAATATTACAGAAAAAGTATTCTGGCAGTACGTTTTTTCTCTTTGTTTTCAGAGTGATGTCTGCAGGCCTTCCTCTCGGCGTACATACAGCCCCAACAACCAGCCTGTATGTTGCCTGAGAGGTTAAACCCAGGGCTAAAAAAAAAACGCTGCAAAGCACTCCTTAGCACTCACTTATTGCTTTGAGCAAACAGCAATAACAGAACTCAGCCGAGTCAGCGTATCAAGATTTTTCTCAACCTCAGATCTCGTCATGCAGACTCAGGGTGGACAGTAAGAGAAAAACCACAGAGACTGTGGTAAATATTAAAAGTGAGGGTGGCAAAAACATGCCCAGTGGTAATTACGCTCTTGACAGCTGTTATTTTACAACAACAACAAGCTCCACCAATCACAGGGTTTAGACAACCTCTGCGCATCACCATCGGTCTGCACGATAATTAAACATTTAAATCGTGATATGAAGCTAAATGCATGTCAGCCATATTCTGAATGCTGCACACGGTCTCATGTTTTAGAATACACTGCAGTTAATAGATGAGACATGTTTGCTTCATATTCACCATCCTGAGCTGCAGCATGAGCCTGTATTGCTTCCCTGAACTGTTTTATTATTTATAAATATTGATTGCGATCAAAAGCCTCTTACTTATTTCACTCTTTAAAGATAGCGCACACACACACACACACACACACATCTTTCTTCCAAGTATTTAATTTCACAATATTCATCCCCCGGAATGAAAATCCATGTGTTGGACTTTTGGTGTTGTCAAAAGTAAAGTCAGATTTGCATGAGTGCTTTCCCAAAGCCACACGCATGAGTAAGTTCAAAAGTGCACGTAGGGCCAGTCAGCCAAAACGTGGGAGGCAGTGGGGGAAACGAGGGGAGGGAAACAGAGGTTTATTAGCCTGCGTTTTGGAATGTCTTCTCATGAATTAAATATGTAATCAGGCATGCAAACTGAGCCAGACAAATTTGGAGTTTTCAACTTTGCTGAAACCGAGCCAATAACAGGAGAGAAATGCCTCTTCAACGAATAAATTAGCATTATTAGAGGCGGTTATTTGGAAGTCATTTCCTTCCTCTCACTTGGAAGATTTTAAGTATCACATTTTCCTGAACCAACAAAAGAAAGGCTCAGAAACTATTGCTGATTTTCAACAGAGATTGAATCTCCGCTGTGTTATGCACTTAAATGGCTTCATGTTTATATAATAATGGTGATCCACATGAAGCCCAATTATGCTTTAAATTAAATCAAATCTATTCAGACTAATGAATACATAAACATGTTATTGCAAAGCTGCACTATGCTAATATGTGAGGGAGCTTCAGTGTCAACTGTCTTAAATCTGTTTTCTCTTAATGACCAGCAGGGGGCAGGCCTACTGGCTGCAACAATAACATCACATTGTATTGTTTCTTATGGAGAAATGAGTCTACTCACTTGATTTATGACCTCAGTAAACAGTTTCCTTATGAGTTTATGGTCTCGATCCCTATCTCAAGTCTTCTTCCACACAGCATGATGTTCATTTTGTAAATTACAGTCCTGTTTAAAGTTAAATAGACAATAAAACAGGGTATGCCTTAGGACATGGCTACCTTTCGATTGACAGGTCATCAGCACTGATCAAATATGAATCCAGATTCTGTTACTGCATTGGTTATTTCTCATTTCAAATGTTTTCACAAGCATATTTTAGTTACCGTTTAGCTGTAACACGAGAACGTTTGTGACTGGGAATGGCGTTCATCCCGCTTGAAAACAGAGACCAAACGAAGCTCAGCCCAACTCGCAGAAGGTTCCCCACCAGCTCCACGCTCCCATCCAAAAATGGTCACTTCAGGCTCCAAAAAAAAACAAGATGGTGACAGCCATGATGCCAAACTCGAGCTCTACAAACCAATGGGTGATGCAATGATGGGTTTTCACTTGGACTGCATATTATGACACAAAGGAAAAGGTGTTCTCTCTGACAATGAATGATGGCAATATGAACTCCACCCCAACGAGACACCAAGAAGAGTATTGTATGTATTTCACATTACAGGTTTTTTGTGTCTTTCAAAAGAATGAAGTTAACTTCACTGATTTTGGCCACTAAAGGGAAAAACGTAACAACAAGCTGATTGACATAGAGCCCTGAGAAACTAGCATGTTGGCAAACGATTTTCTACTCACACATCCAGCAGACGTGAAGTAAAATGAGGTAAAATTAGCATTCGTCTGAGTTGTGCTTTGATGCCCCCTTGGGGACAGCATATGGACAGTAAACCTCAAGAACCTGTTTCACTTTTCACAAAGACAGATGTAAGAAATGCTCAATGGCAGATCCACTGAGTTACAGCTAGTGCAACAGCAGCTACTCCAGATGTGGCTCCAAGACTTCTGCTCATGTTAGCAAAAGAAGGCCTATTTACACCTCCAGCAGACACAGAGTAACATTAGCATTCATCCGAGGTTGTGTTTTTGATCGTCTGATTAATTCAAGTCCAATATTTACTCTCCTTTTAACTCTGATTCTGCCCTCCACCAACTCCTGAGAAACATCAGCAGCTTTTTTTCTTTACCTTTAAAACCAATGAAAGCATGAGATCTCCTATGGCATCTCCGCAGGTTCCACGCTTCGCCTCACCACCTTCTCACATATGTAACCGCGATGACCCGCTCTACCCGTGGGAGCGCGGTGACTATTATCACATCTCTCCCAGATGTTCTTGGCAAAGTCTGTTGGGCTGATGCAGCCGCCTGATATGTTTTTAATAAGCGCACCCGGTCGTTCCACCTCATTCCACTTTGAAGCAACCCACTCGATCTGAAGGGAATAAGGCCGATGTTTGGTTGTAAAATATATTCTAGGGCCCAAGGAGTATCTTACTGATGTGAGAGACAAGCAGCGCTGTTTGACTTTTTTCCTTCACACGGCTGGAAAATTCTCTGCCCTCCATGCATGATGTAAAACAGCATGAATATAAAGTAATGTGTATGCGACCATACTCTCTTACTTCCTCCATCTCTCTACACTCCTTTTCTCCTCCCATCTAAACTCTCTCCCATACCAAAGAGGACGGGCTGAATGCTTGCACAAGCACTGAGCACATGAATGCCGATAAAGTGGGTCAGGAACGTACAATTGGTACATTTCTGCAGCATAACCTGTTTGGCTTAAGGCAGGTGGTGTGTATGTGTGTGAGAGAGAAAGAACGGGTGGCGGTGGCAGTGGCGGTGGTTAAATCTCCTTCAACGGCAAGAGTAAAAATCAATGGCATAGTTTGGATGTCAGGACCAATGAATCGAGATGATATAGCTCAATACACAGATCAGTGCTGCAACTTATAATCATTGTGCTTCTTGCCACTAAAGGTCTTTCCTAATCATTATTAGGAAGTGGAGGAGAGGCGGGAGAGAAGGTGGGATGAGGCGAAGGTGAGAGAAAGAGAATCGCATGCAGTCATCAGACGTTGCAGTGCTGGATAAAGTTATGAATAATGTACAGCCATAGCGCTGAGAGAGTTTGGTGGTTTGACAGGAACCCGCATTACAAGTTTTACACATCACTTATACATGAATTTAAACAATGCACTACATTTTTATGCAAATGCAGGTCCATTTTGTGATTTTTTGGGTTTTTTTTTTTTTTCAATGACAGCAGAACGGTAATGAGATCCTAGAGGGATTTTGCTTTGGTAAACATGGCTGTATGGTATTGTTTGTCTTTTCTTCTTGGCCATCTAATGTGTTTTCTGCTTAGCGTCGACAGCAATTTATTCGCTGGGGATGAATAGAGGAAATGGGCGGTGTCATCAAAAGAAAAGACGAGAGGTATAGTTAGGACACCTGAAAGGAAAAAACCAAAAGGCATCAGTATGCTCCAAAAGAAATGTATGAAGCCCCCTCCTCCCACGTTTTTCCAACTTTGGAATTGCGGCTTCTGACAATTTATGTAACTCTCCAAATACAATTAGAACTTCTCTCTCGGGTTCTCTTAATTCATTATTTACTACTTCTGTTACATTTTGTATGAATAATGACTTTAAGGAGGGAAAACGCTTAATGCATCTTGCTCCTCTACAAAAAGAGAGCCTTGCTGTTAAGCACAAACTAGTTTATTCCAGCATACTCCATCCTTTACTATGAGAACATTTGGAATCCATGATTTTTAAAAAGTGGTGTACTTGTTTGGGTATTTGTTAGGGTATTAGTTTGTTTGATAAATGTTAATCCCAAGGATTGGCAGCCAAAGAGTGTTTTGGCCATACTACTTGACGTGTGCAAATATGTATGTATTGCCTAGCTTTTGTTATATGTTGTATGCATTGTCTAGATTTTAAAAAAGTGTTGTGCGTGACACATACTGTTTCAGAGAGTAAATGCAATCAAGACCTGCAGAGACAGATTGTAAAATACAGAAAGGTACAGAAGGTGTAATTTGCTGTGGTAGCGTTTAGCTCATCTCTGAGAGAGCAGCTTTCAGTCCAGCTTTTAGCTCAAGTTGATCTTCTTCATTTTTTGGCAGCTTCAGGTGCATTATCACCCCCCTCTCAAGTCTACACAGCTTAGCATCCAACATGGGAAAAACAAAAACGATGCAGACGGATTTGTGGTGTGTCTAAAGGTCTCAGGATGCTCCAAACAAACTATGACTACTTCTAAAAGGTAAAGGTGTTTATGTCTTTATCCCTTGGACATTGACACAAACATACATACATACAGACATACATACATTATCTGTAACCGCTTATCGTCTTTATCGACTTTCTTGCTGTGAGGCGACAGTGCTAACCACTGCACCACCGTGCCAATTGATGCAAACAATTAAATCCAATATTGCCACCAAGCAGCTGCACTTATTAATTTACAATATGGCTGACAATGACTTAACACATATAGAAAAATTATAGGTCATTCTATAAATACAGAATAGAACAATCTGACAAGTTTCTGTCATCTTTCCATGATCATCTCCAAATCTATGACTGATGTAGCAGTTTAGAAATAATGAATGCAAAAAACATAAAAACTTAATTACATAAAACTTAAACTTAACATAAACATAAAACTACAACTTTCCTTGAGGTACTCTTGTTTCTAGCTTTCTGTGACACACAAGTTCAGTTTTTTAGTCCAGTGACAGAACTATGAGGACAAAGAAGTCGTTTTGAACACATTTTGTGCTTGACCTTCCTGAAACAAGCTTCTGCAAAACAATTTCTTCCCTCAGGCCTTTTGGGAAAGACGCACCAATCCCTCAACTGATTTTCCAAAGAAAAACTCATTAAGGAGACAGACATTTTTCCACAAAACTCAACAGCTTAGAATATTTGGAAGCGGCTTAAAAACAATCCTTGACGGATTAAAATTTAAAAAAGAAAGTAATGTTGTTGTTTTTTTATATGCAGTGATAAAAAGGGTATTAAACACTCCCCACCCACTTGGAAAACACACACACACACACACACATGCACACACAGGCACACAAATGCCCCATCATTCTCATCCATCCGCTGTGGAGATTGAAATGTCAGCAAGGCTTTGAACTGCTACAGTCCGTGTTGGAGCCCAGCTCAGGATTAATGTACACATGAGAAACAATGGAGCGTTAACAGTGCTCACTCAGGCCGATTCTCCTCATCCCCTCCTACCACAGCTACAGTGGCTTTCTCCTTAAGAAGAGACAAGGACTTTGATGTAGAAAGAGAAGGGGCAGAGAGGAGACAGACAGAGTTTAACTGCCTTTCATGTCCCTCCCGGCCGACACTCCAACGCTCCCCTGTTTCGCCTTAAACAAGCCACTGAAGCCAGGCACATCTCCAAGGTTTTCCACGAGAGGCGTGTCAGCGCCGCAGATAGGAGCTAGTTAGGGCTATTGTTTCATCTTCTCTCTCTTTTTTTTTTTCCTTTTTCCCTGAGGTTCTATTTCTAATGGCTGGCACAAAAACAAGGGAGATAAAGACAAATCTCAATCTTTTGGAAAAGAAGTACAGCTGAGTACTCATTTATGGGTCACTGCTGCTAAAAAATACACGTGCAGTACATTTACAACACAGCTACATATGAGGGGAGTTTGTTTACAACCAAATGAAGCAATTTGACAATGCCAAATTTTATTTATTCATTTATTTATTTTCAGGGTTGGTTAACCCAACCAAAAAAAAGCATGACTGCTGAGCGATTCCTTCCGATTTTTACAGCAGAAATGTATGAAAATAGTGGAAAATACCCATCACAGCCTTTTCCAAACACACTACACAGCCTTTAACACCATCTGTGAGCCACACCATATCACCATGACACCATGTTGGACCTCACTAATGCTCTTGTGGCTGAATGCGAGCAAATCCCTGCAGTCAGGCAGTCAGGGTCCACCATCCAGCAGAAAAGACTGAAACCAGAAGACTGAGTATAAAAACGATTGTGGTGGGGATGAGGGAGCTGAATCTTATCTCAGCCTCTCCAGATTTATTTATACGCACGTTGGACCCTCCAAAAAAAAAAAAAAAAAAAAAAGCAATGTCCTCCCCTCCAGATGTCAAAACAAACAAACACAGAGGAGAAAAAACAGCCGACCTGGTAAATAAAGTGTTTTGCAGGCTGCATCAAACAGCCTAAAAATAAATAGGAATAAGCTCACATGACATTGTAGCCTGATACGTATGAGATGGATGTCTGATAGTCCGTCATAATCAAAGTCACATGTCCAGGCGGGGTTGAGGACGTTGTTCCACGCCATCATGTGTGAAAGCACACGTTAATGCCACGTGTGAATTAAAGTTCAGCGGGCAGAGAAGCTGTGCGCTCTCGCTGTGTCGACCACAGACGAGCTGGCTTTTATACACCGTGACATAAACACTTGTTACAACTGGCAGTGAGAGACTGAACAGACACAGGAAGCAAAGTTAGAAGAGTAAATATGAACTACATCCGATTATGTTGTTGCCTCTATGAAATCAGATATCTGAATGTAATAAACCAACTGAAACAGAAACATAACTGTTTAAAAGTGTTTTTCCCACTTAGTCTCTTCCCATTCACAGTCAGGCTCAGTCACCCCCTGGGCACTGATGAAGGGCCTTTGAGCAAGGCAGCTAACACGTGACTGCCGACTACAGCAGCCTTACTCTGACATCTGTCCACTAATACACATCAATATTTGGTGCAACTGCATGTGTGTGTATGATTACTAACAGTGATCTATAATAAAAATAAAAATTAAAAAAAAAACTGTAATTGAATTTCCCAGAGTAAGATTAATAAAGCATATAAAAAATAAAATGACAACAGGCCTCCTGCACACGCGGGATTTCCTGTGCACTAATCTGCCTCAGTGCTCCACTGTGTCTTTATGAGGGGCTGGAGAACAGTGATGAGAAAGAAAAAGGAGTAAAACTTCCATCTGATGGTGCTGCCTGCAGGTTAGACGCTGTCTGTTATAATGTGTTGAGCCAAACGGAGCACCGGTAAATATCAAAACACATCAAGAATGTCAGGACATGGTTAAATAATTTACCACCATGTTTGTTTTCATGCCATGTTACGTTAATTATGTTAATTTAGTACATTCTAATTTTTTATTGTCAAGTACGACTTCTTTAAGTTTAAGAGATGAGTCTAATTTGACAATACTGAAGGAAGGCAGGTTCATTCTTTTGTGGATCTGTTTTTATGTCGGTGGTTATGACTGAAACTTAGAATCTGACAGGCTGTTGTACAACATGGCAGTCAGAACCTGCAGCAGGTTCAGCGTACAGCTCCAGTCTGTATCTCAGAGGAGCATCACTTCTGTCATCAACGACTTCAACAAACCGTATGAGTGCTCAGCGATTCAGTGACATTTCACCATCCATCAATCAATCAATAATCAATTACTCCTGGACTGTACTGCACAAGAACATCTTCCTGTTGCAGCCCGCTTAAAGATTTTTCACCTCCACATTCCAACTGTACATAAAAACGTCACGTGGACCGATCGATATCTGGAGGTGAACCTTCCTACACGGTTCACAAAGGGGCTTTAAACATTTACAGCCTTGAAATGAATGTTTTTGAACAGTTTCATGAAGGTTACAATGTGCAGGAGTTTGTTGTATAGGGACACTTTATATTGAAGGTTTAACTTGTATACTTTGTTGTGCATTGCACCTGGCTTATGTTTATTTCATTTTTACATTTTTTATTTTTAAACGTAACTGACTGAAACGATTTGAAAGATTTTAACTGTGTGTACCATGTTAACATGAACTTTTTACATTACTACCAGCCTGCATGGACACAAAAGAATTCAGTATTAAATAAATAAACTATGGAATAAAAACTCATTCGACTAAATTCTGTTAATTGACTCATTAAATAAATAATGCCACCTTCTTTCATTTCAAGTTTTGTTCACTTCCAGTCAATCACATGACATTTAGGGCTCCATAGTACTGTGGGTACTGCAGTACAAGGAGGTGCGAGGAGCTAGTCCTCATTTTAAACTTGCTTACAAGTGACTAAATAAATAGTTTGACATGTTGGAAAATATGCTTATTTCCCTCCTTGCCAAGAGTAAGATGAATAATAAGTAAGTAAGTAAATTCATCTAAAAGTACCACTGATGCTGACTGATATGCACTTTGTTTTATGGTTTCTGTAGAGCCATGTCTTAGCTTTGTCTTGTCTTCATGCTAAACTACACTAACTAGCTACAGTTATTAGGTTCATCTTTAGCACACAGACATGAGTGCTTTAAATCTTCTCATCTCACCTTCAGCAAGAAAGCAAATTTACCAAATGTTGAACGATTTCTAAACTAATTACCCAAATTGTTAATTAGTTGTCAGTGAACTGACTGATCGAATGATTCATAAATCATGCATAATTAGCATGAAATAATTTTAGTTCAGTTGACAACAGTTATTTACACGATTCACTGATTTATTAAAGAACGGGAAGCTATATTTACAGTTTGATGCATTTACAGTTCATATTTACAGTTTAACTGTGTGATCCATTGCACTTAAAAGGAGCAGCGTGTATGATCATGACATCTAGCAGTGAAGTTACAGATTGCAACCTCCTCACCACTTACTTAAAGATGGCTTTAAACAAAAGGTCCTATCAAGAACAAGTGTTTAGTTTGTTTATTCTGAGCCACTATAGGAAAAATGGTGGCTCAACATGGTGGACCTGCAGTGTCTGTAGATTTAAAGACTCATTCTAAGTTAACAGAAATTCTTATTTTCAATTTTTTATTATTTTGTAAATAAACGCCCCTAATTCTTACAAACTGGACCTTTAAAATATGTGTGGATAATTATTAATTGCGCATGTGTTTGCCTGAACGGGAGGCATTGTGACATCACACAGTTCTATGACCCATCTTTCTCTCTCCTCTTCTTACGGATGAGTAGAAACCGTTAGTGTCAAGCCAAGGCTGCATTCAGTTCAGTAGTTACAGTAGGTTCAGTAGGGCCATCCTGAAATATCAAACCCATTGTTAAGCACTACTGGGTGACAACGTCATTATATATCCACCTACATACATGACAGAAAAAGCAATCTTTGTATATTTGTGAATAACTTGAATTATGGCTCCAAAGCCCAACTTGAACCTTAAAAATCTGCGTAACACTTATCTTGAAGAGGACGGCTCACAATGCTGAGAGACGAGACCGGTGGCAAATCTGAAAGCCTGCTATTATGTATCAATCGTTGAAAAGGCTGCATTTTTCAATATCTCCCCACGTCCTTGCAGTTTGAAGGGCACGGCAGTATCATATGCGCTAGTCAATCTGAAGAGCATACACGCCGGCTACGCGCATTTACATTTATATACACGCATTTAGCTGATGCACTTTTTTTTCCTGCAGAGTGACTCACAGTGAGAGCAACAGTGGATGCAGCTTGGATTTTTTAGATCGCTTATGAAGCAGAGCAAAAGGTCAGAGACAGAGTATCCTGACAATGTGTGACCTTGGATGATAGCGTAAGAGAGACTGTGAGGAAAAATAAGTGGCAGAAATAAGAGCTAATAAGAGAGGTCGAATGGATTTTATCTTTTAGAGGAGGGCAACACTGAAGCAGGGATATTAAATTTGCTGTCACTGAATGTGCTTTCACTGGAACTTTGCAATCGTATACACTATCTGACTGTATTTTCGGGGATGGGGAAATTATTTCATGAAGCACAGCTGCTTCCAGGAGATTCGCTGAAATCGTGCATCTTTCAGTTTTAGGTTAAAGGGAAATTCATTAAACTGGAAGTCTTTTTTAGGAGGACGTCACCTTGCTGTGAGAACATTTTTTTAAGTGAGAAAGCCAGAAATAACCACAGAATTACACAATAACACTGAGAACAATCAAACTGACATGTTTAAGAGGTCTTATCTGGAGTGGTTAGCTATGAAATGCGTCTGCTGTGGCCCGTCTGTTTCAACCGTGGGATACTCGAACCATATAAACTAATCCAGACAGAGGAATGTACTTTTATTATTAAGAGTTCCAAAAGTACAGACTGGGGACCACCCAGGGCCTTTAAATGGATTCCACTGGGCCCTGGGCAAAATGAGAAGCAGTTTAATTTTACACTTATTTCACTGCGTTGCCGAGATGTTGCTTTGCAGAGAGAATTATAGGTTTCATTCCACCTACCGTGGTTATCACCCAGGAAACTGACTGCTTTATGAGTTTGAGCCAAATCAACAAACAGCAACAAAAGCTACTTTCAGAATCATCCAAACACTGTCTAATGCTGCCTGTGCTCTCATGTACTGTAGGGATGAGCAGTAATTTAATAACATGCCGGGCATAATGCAAGTGCACTGAGCTACATTTAATACATAGAGGAGGTGGGAGTTATGAAAAAAAAACAGACTGCTTCTTCAGTGTGAAACTTTCTAGATTTACTTTCCCAATAACCTGTCTCCAAGAGGTCTGAAATAGGATTTTTAAATAAACTGTAAGTCCATTTCCCACAAGTCTTAAAAAGGTCATTGTTGATTGATGATGTTTTTAAAAGCAAAAATAGTTTCTGATCCTGCAATCGCAATATTCTCCCGTCTGGAGCTACATACAGTAGTTCTATTATTTCTTATTATCTGTAAGGTCTGTTGATGTCACGTATAAAGACATACTTCACAATCCAATCAAAATACCTGCAAAGTGTTCAACTTCACTGCGCTGTGGAATTCAAAGAGCAACACAGAGTTGTATTTTTAGAAAAAGGCATTTCCTAAAACTGCTGCTCACTGCACTTTTCAACAAACGTCACTCAAACAGAAGGAAACTGTGCATTTGTTTGGGACTATTTTCAGCTGTGGAAGAATCCACATTTGGTGCTCTCGTGAGTATTTGTGGCAGAAGGATGGTGTGTGTGTGTGTGTGTGTGTGTGGGTTTGAGTCAATAAACGAACGTGTGTGTTTATGGTGATGAAGTAACAATAGTGTGGCTCATTCTTTGTTAGCATAGCATAGCAGGATTATCAGCAGCCTAAAACATTTTCCATAAATCACTTTATGTAATTATTTGTTGTCTTTGTAACTTCAATATCGAGTTGAGGAGCTACATATAATGCAGCATGGGATATTCTGTTTTTCTTCCTAGAATTCAGCACTATTATGTACATGCACGATCAATTCTCAGTGAAATCTTATTGATTGAACAATTAAAATATTTGCCACATTGTGCTATACTGACTCACAACAGACATCTCTGGGATGTCTCATTTTAGGTTTGTAGATGACATCTTTTCTACAGAAAGCCCGTGTTACACACTGGGGACACGAGGACATTTACCAGGCAGACAGAGAGGGTCAAACAAAACAAGGCTGCTGGTTACAGTAGGGAAATGTAAGATCGAGCATTTTTTTTTTTTTGGCGTTTGACACATACGAGCGAAGAAAAGTCCGGATATGTTGGCCTCCTGCTTCCATTTTAATCAGTCTTTTTTTTTCTCCTTTTCAATGCATCTCTCGCAAGTCCCACAACTATGGGAGCGTAACACTAAATCGCTGAAGTTCCCTTTTAATATCATGATATTGATTTCACCCAGCCCTAGTCCCATGCATACCCACTCCACAGACGTGGAGGCTTCATATAGGAAAGTTTGCTTTAGACCAAAACAAAAGAGAATTACAACACCAACAAGAAACGACTGCGGCTTTCACACATTTTGGTCCTCCACAAATGGATACTAATACTAATACTAATAAACACTGTGCCATTAAACAACATGTCATTAGAGCTCTACAGTACATGACACAAACATGTCAACACTGTCAGCATGTCTCACTTCCACTGAAACACACACTGCGAGGATGGAGAGTTTCAGGGTGTGCGTGGGTCTATCGAGTGATTCCAGTTGGATTTTGACTTTTTTTTTCTCCTCCATGATCGAGTTTGACAAGACCTCTTTCCCACCACCGGGTCTCTGGCAGTGGCAGTGGGTGTTAAGCACAAATCGGAGGCAGCAGCTCCTCTCTTCTCCAAGGATTTCTTACGGCCACATATACCGGTCTCGACAAAGTAGCTGACAGGTAAATGTTGTGCTTCCATGGTTCAGAGAATTTGTGAGGAATTGTGCGGTGCGTAGCAGGCATTCGGGGTGACTGATGGAGCAACAATATCACTCACGCACTCTCACACACGCACGCACAGTGGAGACAGAGAGAGAGAGAGAGGAGAGGGGCAGGTGTGCAGGAAGGTATTCATCGGTTAGTAAAGACAGCAGGAACACACACACACACACAAAACACACATGACGGGCAGATGAAGCAAAGCAGAGGTTGAAGGACAAGTCAGATCCAGCTCCAGTTTCTATGTTAAATGATGTGACAAGTGTAGACTGCTGCGCGCACACACACATGCACACACACACACACACACACACACATATACATATATATATATATATATATATATATATATATATATATATATATATATATATATAGGGAGAGGAAAATGCAACATGTTGCAAACTTATAGCATGTATGTACACACACACACACACACACAGACACACAGATACACAAAGACTGAAGGCTGCATTACACCATCAACACACACACACACATGAACACAGCACAGATTATTCCCACACTCTAAAAATTGGGGTGTTGGGGGGTTCTCAAGACCCACGTGTCACCTCTGATATGTATTTGCATGTGCACCCTCATTGCACAACATTCGATTTGACGCTCAGATGAGTTGCACACTACTCGTGCTATTTCCGATTCACCTGAATTCACATTCATTCATTCATTCATTCATCGATTCATTCTCACATTCTCACACTCTGTTGATCGATCATGCGTCACGACTTGAACGCTGTCACACTGCAACTGACCATCCGAACCCGCATTACTGACTTGTGCGCAAGAGCGCTGCGCGTAAAAAACGCGCCTGGCACGAAAACGCACACTCTTATATCGCCCCCTTTTTGTTAATTCCCTCAGCGTGAACACACACATACACACACACACACACACATAAGCAAACTCACCCAGGGTGTGAACGCAGGTCCTCCCCGTGCGTCCTCTCGGTGCGTGTCCGTGTATCCAGTAAAAAGAGGTGGGAGAGCCCGAGCGGCAAAGGCGCTAACGAAACAAGTGGACGGCAGCCAAACGCCAGCGACTTCCCTCCTTCTTCTTCTTCTTCTCCTCTTCCTCCTCTTTACCCTCCTTCTCTCTCTTTCTCTCTCTGCTTTACTCTTCCCGTCCTTCCCGGAGCAGGTCGAGCAGCGGCTGTAATAATCCAGACATTGTCCTCTTCATCAGAACATTAAGAAAAAATCAAATAAAAAGCACCGACGTGATGGAAGGACTCCGTTTGCGCGTCACAAAACACAA
This sequence comes from Miichthys miiuy, assembly GCA_036365135.1. Lineage (NCBI taxonomy): Eukaryota > Metazoa > Chordata > Actinopteri > Sciaenidae > Miichthys > Miichthys miiuy. The sequence continues at coordinate 21,336,049 of CM071617.1, forward strand.
GTTTGTGTTCTGGACACGGTGTCCAGTGTAATCCGCGTCCAGAAACAGTCTAACAGTCCATGAATTAAAAAAATAAATAAAAAGATCTTGAGTCGAACCTGTGAGTTGGACTGTGGCTGAGAAAGTTTGCATTCAGGGGTGACTGAAAAGGAACAGATGAGACCGAACGAGAAATAATCCGAGGAAGAAATCTTCTTCTCTCACTTCCCTCTCCGGACCCAAGAAAAAAAAAACTCCCTTCAGAGGGGTTGTAGCGCACCTGCGGCCGGAACGGAGACGCGCAGGTATCCACAAACCGCCTCCTCCCCTCTGAGTGCGTATGTGTGTGAGTGTGTGTGTGTGTGTTTTATTCCGCCTTTTTATTCCCGGTCTGCTGAGTCTCTCTGCGCCACGGTCATCACTCAGTGTCAAGCCTGGCGTTGTTTCTCCAAGTAGCTCGGGAAAGCGTCTCTTTTCACCAGCTCTCTCCTCTCTCCCTCTCTCTCTCTCCCTCTCTCCTCAACAAGCTCCGTCCATCCTCCTGTTGGAGGAGACCACACCTCTCTCAGCAGCGATTGGCTGAAAACAGAGAAGGAGGAGACGGAAGGAGGTGAGGAGCGCTGCCATGATGCGCACACTGTGGAGATGGGAGGAGAGAGAGAGAGAGAGGGAGAGAGGGAGGGAGGGAAGGTGGCACGAGAGGATGGAGGAAGATAAACCTTGATGAGAGAGAGAAAAGAGTGGATGGAGAGGTAGATAAGAGAACTGGGATGAAAGAGAAGTGGAGGGAGAGAGTGCCAAGGAAGGAGGATAAAGGAGGCTGAGGAAGAGTGAGGGTGTGTGTGTGTGTGAGGGGGGCGGTTCATGCACTGAGCTCTATGTGTTTAAGCCCAAAGGGACAGGCTGGCTAATGAAAGTGAAAATGCTTCCCTCCCTTCTTTTTTTTCGTACCCTCTCATTCACTCACGCTGCTTTAGCCAAATTTGTCCGCTGCTTTGACTCCCAGCAAAACTGAATCCATCCTGACAGTGTCCCCCATTACTGAGCGGAGTCACACACTTCTGTCTGTCTGTCTGTCTGTCTGTCTCCTTCTCTTTACAAAAATCTGGTGTCTGTCAGCTAAGCAGCTTCCTTGGTGAGTCTGTGATGAATAAGTAAGTGGTTGAAGGGATACTGGAGAGCGGAGTGCATGTTGAATATACTGCCCACGGGCGTCGGTAGGGAAATAAGTAACAGCCTGAGCTGCCTCTGTAATGGGAGCAAATGAGGTGGGCCGGATATTGCGGCTGTTGTGGTGCTACCGCACACGTTAGCGGTAGAAAGGCAGACAAAAAAAAAAAAAAAAGCTCGACAGCTCCTGGGAGTGGTTTTGATTGATGGCGACGCTCCGGGGAGTGTTTCAATATGAACTTGGTTAACTCGGAGCCACATGAAGCATTCATCACTCGCTGCCATACAGGAGTGAGATGCTCACCGCGAGCTAGGCAGCATTTTATTTAGAAAGGCACCTGGGGAACGTCTTCACAGGCACAGCAACTACCTATTTTAAGGCTCGCATCAACAGATCTCCAACACTCCCTCAAATCAAAGCATGAACCCGGCTGATGCTGCTCCGAGTCACTCATCAAGTTTCGAGGGTCTCCATCTAGAGATCTCCATCTAGGGCATCGTCCTACACATTGCCATGCAATATATGAAAAAAACAGATGTTTACTTGACTTCTAAAAGTGTTCAAATCATTTATATTCACAGCACAGTCATATTAATATTTACAGCAGGCAGGCCTTTATTTATTTCCTCCTGATGTTTTATACTTGATTAGTCACAAGCTAACCATCTGGGATCATCTGAACTCTTTGGAAAAGGGCAGGTACTTTCAAAAAGTATTTGGCAGGTGATTGAATGAACCATCTGTCCATCACCATCTACAGCTTAAACAAATCAGATCAATGAACCGCATCAAACTCTGTCAAGTCAACTCAAGTCAATCAGAAGAATGAAGTCTTCAAAGTTCTTTGCTCTTCTTAAATGAGGAAGTACTCTGCAGTTCTCAGTGAACTGAAGTCAACGCTTTAGCAGCCTCCATACATGTTTTCCAGGAAACAGTAAGTTTACACATGTAGCATTCAACTACTCCTGTATCTCACAATGTAGCCCCTGCTAGTTCGTTATAGGATGCTTGGACTGAACCGCTGTGTTTAGACACAAACGCGTCATGTGAAGAAGGAAGAGCCTCAAAATGTGTGAAGATGCAAAAGTCCCTATCTAGAGTTAGTTTTTAGTTTGTCCATTCTGGGCTACTGTGCAGTCCAGCATGGCAGATCCACCCATGGTAGAGGACCCACAGCGTCTGTAGATATAAAAAGATAACGATTCTTATTTGACACATACTCAGCTGGAAACAGCTGTATCACTGGCTCGAGTGAGATTAATTGTTAAAGAAGCTCATCTTCTGTTCCTCTTGGACATGCAACCGTTAAACAGGAGTGGTGTGTAGGATTTACTGTCCCCTACAGGTGTTGGCGGACTCCATGAAAGAGGAGCCACAGGGCCTGTAGCAATAAAAGACTTATCCTAACATAACAATTCTTAATGTCATACATACACCAATGAAAACATAGTCATAAATATTATTCTCTGTAAACAGAGCCCACTAAGCTGACACACTGGACCTTTAATATCTGCAGTAAGTGTGAGGTTTTATTGACAGTAACTTAAGAGCAATAGAAAAAAACTGTAACTGGAAAGAATTAGTTACTGAAAATGCCTGTTGATTGGTTGACTGGCTGTTGACTGACTGGTTAGTATATATTGTTGTAATAATAGAATAGGTGCTATTGATATCTACATCGTACAGAATGAATTTGGATGACCAAATTTGCCTTTTCTAACAAAGGCAGCTAGCCTTTGTAAATCATCTCATTGTTATTTAGCATATAACTTTTCACACAGTCGTATAAGACTCTCTTCTCTAGTATGTGACCAGCAGAAGGGAAGTTAGTCATATATGGACCGACATCAGAGGAGTGTTTGGCAGCGCAATAAATAAATGGACGCTTGCAGCATGCGACCAAAGGTTTGCAGCTTCAGAGGGATGAGGACGAGGACGAGAGATTGGAAGGAGTCTAAAGCTCGGAGGGGATCATATGAGGAGAGACAGTGATGTAAATGAAAGAAAATTGTTTCTGTCAAAATAGTCATGGCTCCAAAAGAAAACCTGTCTGTCTGCATGTAAACACGTGCACAAACTTTAGTAAATTTCTGCAAAAAACGTGTTTGTTCCTTCTTATTATTTATGTGCTTTGTTCTTCCTGATGCACTGATGATGAATCAGTTCATGAAATATTCTGTTTGTACACTCAAATCTATATTTAAAGTACATCCCTCACCTCGGTTTATGTACATGCAGCAGAGCCAAGCCCTCATCTCGACAGCATTTTATTGGCAGCATCGTCAGTGTGAAACATTTTGTATCACTGCGAAAGCCAAGTGTCCTTCTTTATGCCTCCTCATCGGGATATTCAGAGTGGGATCGCTCCGTTCCTCCCCTCCTTCTCGAAACAAATGAGAGATTACAGTGGAGAGACGTCTACAACACAAGACTGTGATGGGAGAGGAGCAAGAGGATGACAGCAGCTCGCTGAAATCCACAGGATATGTATTTCTTTTGTCTCGGGGCTTAGAAAGTACAACACCCACTCAGTAGCTCAGCTTGATCTCTCTCTTTTTTTAATTATTTGCCATTTTTTTCTGCAGTGTGCTGAGATGTTAAATGCTGGACAGCGGGGACATTTTTTGTCACACGTTTAAGAATAACCACAGCTGTTCTTGTCTTTTCCTTCATACAGGGATGCATGCACACGCAGGGATCTCTGACGGCTGTTATCGCACATGATTATGAAGGCAGATGCCCTTCCTGTACCACAGGCAAATGCCAAAGCATGCATTAAAATGCAGATCAAAGTGGGATACGCAGTCAAATAAGTGCCATTTTTCGACTTGATAGCAGGAAAATCTGAGAATATCTCTGAACACAGATATGTAGCTGTTAAGAAATGAAGTCAATCCAAACCTAGTTTTGACAATATCATTTGTGCCATTGAAGTCAGAGAAAGTCTGCATGTGGAGGAGGTTGCGTTGAAATCTAAAGTCAAAGACGACTTCCTTTTAAGTGACATTATGTTACGCGCTTTTATTGCACATTACATACAGTAGGGTACATTACATCACCAAGTAGTGTTTCAACTGAACTAAACTGTGACCAACTTACTTTGCTGTGAAGTGAATTCTTCACAGTTGTGGCAAAAATGAACTTCCTCGAACAGCCACTTGAGACTGGCTATAGAACAAGTCAGTCTCCATAAGGCCCCATATTCAAATGTCCAACTTCACAGCAGAAATAAACATGTTGACAGCCTGGTACAAAAAATGTTTTGGTCTCTACAGCTAATTTCCCCGTTCATGACAACTGTACTGAGGGTGAATTTATAGAACTCACCTGTCACCAAATTATATTAAGGATTAAAGTTAGAGTTAAAGTCAGGACATTGCATTTTTTGTTTTTGCTAACTTCACTGCTGTCCTGTATGTATTAAACCAATGATAGAGGTGACATTAAGTTATTTGTTTGGATCAGAATCATGACTATGTGGAAGATGGAACAAATTGCCGTGACCAAAGAGACAGCATCAATTTCATCTTGTGGACACATATGTTGACCAATCAGTGACAGTCATCCCTACAAATGCCATTTGCCCCTAAAGTTCCTGTACCTGGAAAGTATCCTTGGAACTATACTACAGGAACTGACTATAGCCCATTGATCACTTGGATGAAATACAAGTTTAGTTCTTGAGTTCCTCTAAAGGTTCTAGGTCCTATGGGTATATGTGCCCTAGGACTATATGCTTATTAGTTTTCTTTTTTTTCTTATTCTCTATTCTTCTTTTTTTTTCTTATTCTGGTCTTTAATTTTATTATTGTGAATTTGGTCACGATGCTTGTTTTGACTGTTAAATTATGAGAATGAAGTCATGGTCTGTATGCAGTTTGTAGCAATTCACGGTTTGGCCACCGCCTGGGGAAGAATATTTTTGGCACCGGTTCAGATGTAGTACTTGCACTTATAATTTGTTTCAGATGGATACTGTTGAAGTGATGAGTCAATTAATTGATTTGTCATTTGACAAAATCAATCTGCAGCTATTCTAATAATGTATTAATTGTTTTAGTAATTTATAAAGTAAAAGCACAGATTATATCATTGTTTCTGAAACTTTTTATACCAACTACAACCACAGAAATATTAAGTAACACCATTATGACAGACATACGGCATTCTCTACACTTACTGTAACTGTTGAGTTACAGTTTACACAGGAGGCAGGTTCATTTCTAATAATAAGATTATTTATTGTTGACAGTTGATGAATCCTGAATGGAACCTGTTCAAGAATCAGAACTTGTTGGAAAAGGGGTACTCCTGATCAACCAACACCATTTGGAGCCACAAATGTGTGTTTTGGAACCATTTATTTGACCTCCATTTACTATCTCACCATCACATTTTAGCTCATAACAAATCATGGACTTGGATTTTGATAGTATAATGTGCTCACCTACCAGCACATAGATTAAGAACTGGCGGATTAAAAAAATGATGACAATAATAGCTATAATTTTGTCTTTAGATAAGACAGTATTGGTAAGTGTTGTCGAAACAGAATGGTTAGATAGTCATACAGTAACTTATAGAAACATACGTAAAATACAAGCACCAACAAAGTGATGCACAAAAAGATGAATACATTAGCATCGCTTGAATTTGCACAAAGTCTATGAACACACATTGTTCGGATCAATCCTCCGTTCACCTGAGAGCTCTGATCGCAAAGACCAGTGAAGTCACATTTGCAGTCCAGTCAGTGTTGTCACTTCATCTCAACGGTGAAAACTTTCTGGCAGAAAAACAGCTGCAGTCATGAGAAAATCATATCATTTCTCTGCAGAACTGTTAATATTATTTACTGAAACAAACTGTGATATTGCTCCACTGATGGCTGTCAAAGTGAGTGAACTTTTTGTCTTTTCAGCACGGCCCATGAAAACTATTAGTGTTTCAAGTTCCCACTCATTGTGTACATAATAAATGAAGAGCTCAAGGCAACAGGCAACGCTTGAGTTTGAGTGCTGATTGTGTGTTTGACAGCATGCGTTAACAGCGAGGAAGCTCTGGGCATTACCCGGGAAGATCTGCACCATCACAAATACTTCAAAGCTGGATTTCTTTGATGCTTTAGTGTAGTTTTTCACTTAAGTCAACAATTCATTTTAGCTGTCAATCAACCATCAGGAATAATTTGTGATGTTTTTATATGAAATGTCTCAAATCACCTAATGTAACCTGGCATTAATTCAATCTATCCACCTCCAGCTTTTTCAGACTTAACAGACAAAGAAAAAAATATTATGTCAAGTCATATTTGGAAAGGGTTTTATTTTCTTCAATTAAATAATTAAATACATTCCTTCATACAACTAGCTAACTTGGGTTTGATGGCTACACAAACACACACACCCACACACAAACACGGACACACACATATATGCTACTGCAGTAAAACTACAACTGCTAAACGAAGGAGATGGTGATCCACTTCTGGAGGAAGACGCTTCAGACCACACCAGCAAACATCCAGGGATCGGCACTACCACAGGTCCTTCATTCCAACAGCTGTCAGACTCTTTAACACCAGCATGACTTTTTTCTATTCTTACTTACTAGTGTCTAACGTCACCCACACGTTTCTGAAGACCCATTATGAAGCTCAGAGTGTGACCTTGGCAGTCCTGTCCCTGCCACCTCCTGGCTAATATATATATATATGTGTGTGTGTGTATATATATGCAAAGATGTGGAGGTAGGTGGAGCTGATGTGGGTGGATGAAGCCCGGTTGCTCAAACAAGCTACTTGTAGCAGCACCTACCTGTCAGTCAAAGCAGCCATGCTGTTAATTCTGCATAACTTTAAGCCTTAATATCATTTGAACAGGTGAGTTCTATAAAAAATTCACCCCCAGTACAGTTGTCATGAACGGGGAAATTATCTATAGAGACCAAAACTGTTTGCTGTGTGTCTGCTGTGAAGTTGGACATTTTAACATGGGGACTTATGGAGACTGACTTATTCTTGAGCCAACCTCAAGTGGACATTCAAGGAAGTGCAGTTTTTGGCACTTAGCATTGGTTTCACTTCACAGCCACAGAGGCTGCACTTTCGGTTGCGGGTCATCAAAACTAATGTTGTCTATATTTATTGTGTTGTTTTTTTTTGTTTTGTTTTTTAGAAGATATTTTTTGGGCCTTTTTCAAGCTTTTAGATAGATAGATAGATAGATAGATAGATAGATAGATAGATAGATAGATAGATAGATAGATAGATAGATAGATAGATAGATAGATAGATAGATAGATAGATAGATAGATAGATAGATAGATAGATAGATAGATAGATAGATCTGGCTCTCTAGCTGCACTGTTTCACCATCACTGACTGAACTACAGGCTAGTTTTCAATTCACTCTAATTGGTGAAGCTGACTTTATGCCTCCACTACATTTCCTCTGATTGGTTGTTCTGTCTACAGGCTAATATTTTATTAATTCTGATTGGGACTACAGGGTAGTATTCCATTAATTTGGATTAGCTTGAGTTGACTACAGGGTCTTGCATCACACACTAATCTGACAGAGAGAGGGTAAAGCATACTGGCAGCAGTAGCACAGAAATAGCAGCACAAACCGGCTCCGGGCAAGCTATACGAGTTAAATCTATTTCCATTGTGTATCAGTTATCACTTATAATCAGAACAGAGCTATAGTTAATGAGAGAAAAGATCCTTTCCCTGTCATGACACAGGTAGATTGTGCGTATAATCACCCGTGTGTAGCATTGAATGTGTTAAAATTGTAAAGCCTCGTTTTAGCTGTTACCTCTCTGGGCTCCTTTCTGACTGTCAACACAATACAAGTGTGATTCTACCACAGTGAAATGCTCTGTAAAAGCACATAGGCCATTTCTTCTCTAATTACACCAGAAATAGAACATGATGGCACACCTGATTTTCTCTCGTTACTCCACCAACACCCCCAGCAGCAGCCTCCACTGAGGGCTGCACTGAAGGGCACATAGAAAAACTATATCTATTTTTGCAGTGTTTTTAAAATGTTTTTATTATTTCAAAGCAAAAAAGGTCTCTTTGGGTAGATTTTAGCAACTCATCATTAAAAAAATAGGTGAAAACACACGAGCTACTCAGCACACAAATTGAAGTTATTTCACTTTTTTTATTATTTCGGCGTCATTTATGACTCAGGTTCAGTGCTGGTTCACCGCACTGTCAAGGCTCTCTTGACATGATTCTGACAACAGACATGCTTCGGAAAGCTACTGGGAAAAGCAGTTAAACCAGTAGCGTCACTCCCAGTGCAGCCCCACATATGTCAAAACATATAAAATATTAAATTCTCCTTTTTGCTTCCTGTTTTTTTTTTGTTTGTTTGTTTATTTGTTTGTTTTGTTTTTCCGCAAATGAGAAAGCTGTTACACTGCAGCACCAAAATCATAGAGTTTGATTTAATTTGAAAACAAATTAGTCAGTGTGATGTTTGTGGTGCAGGCATCAAAACATATACACAGTGGAGCATTTAGGGAAAATATGTTGTTTTTCTTCTTCTTTCTGAGCTGTTTGCATCTGTCGGTTTTATATTTTTGCCTTTTGTTAATCTTCTCTAGCCTGCTCAGCGATGAATTTGTTAATTTAAATCCACTTTGGAGCCAAATTTGATTTGACTGTGTGTAACACTGTCTTCCACTGTGTCCTCCTCACTTTCGCTCCCCCTCCCGCCTCCCCCCTTCACACTAAACTCTGGCTGCCTCAATGTCACGGCAGCAAGGCAAAGACAATTAAGGTGTATAAATATGTAAATATGGTCACGGCAGCTCAGCGGGAGGAACAGCGTAATGACATTTTCTGCCCTCGTTTGGCTAATCCCCAAGACACCTCCAAATTAGAAACCTTAATGACAACCAATAACGCACAGATGGTCAAACTCGGGGGGCAACACCGGCCCTTCTGATGCTGCCCAGGCTCCTTGCGGCATTGCTCTTCATGCCAACGATACACACATACACAAGCAGGAGAAAGGGACACACAGATAAACACATGCAAACAGGCAAGCCAGCACTGGCATGCAGGGAGGCAGGGACATGAGCATGCATGATGCAGAACACACACGGTGCACACACACACACACATATGCACATCACCTAGCCAGATGCCACCCGTGCCCATGGGGGTGATCATGGTCGTAACTAGAAGGTCAGGTCTTGGCAGGCCATTTAAGGCCAGGCACGGCTCTGCTTCGCTGTGATATTTTTTTTCCTGCGCGTGTGTGTATGTGTGTGTGTAGAGGTTATTGTTTGGTGTCTCAGGTAATATGTCCAGCGAGGCTTGGTGGCAGATGTCGACCATCCATCTTGCAAAGCTGACATATAGAAACACTCCCTGCGGTCAGATCTCAGGAGAAAGAGAGGGAGAGCGAAGGCGAAGAAGGAGTGTTTGTGTGGAGTTTATCTGTGTGCTGAACACAGAGAGGGAGCGACAGAGAGCGAGATGTTTTGGCCTGTTTCCTACAGTAATTAGTTCAACCTAGCTATTTGTTCTTCCTACCTCTATTAGATGGGAAAATGTTTCTTCGGGGAGTAAGCAAGTTTTTACAGAGGGCAGAACAGTCCAGAGCAAGTAGAAAGATTTGTGTGAGTTGCCAGACTCGGTCAAAGAAGTTAAAATCAGGGTGTATCATCAGTCAGCTTGTAGATAAATAGGCCTGTTAAATGTGACACTTGAATAATGGATGGATTAGATAAGGGAAATAACAACTGCTGCATTTCCACGAGCTAAATGTTTTCACTGGAGTCGGCGTCTTACCCCCTCACATACTCGGCTGGATACAGCTGTGTCACTTTCTGGTGCTGTGCCTCGAGTCAGGCTCTAGTGTTACAGAAGCTGAGCATCTTCAAGCGGTCTGTTTTATCTGCCTGTTCCCCTTTTAGATGCAACCATTAACAGACCAGTGTGTAGGATTTGGTGGCATCTAGAGGTGTGGTTGCTGATTGCAACCCCCTCATAGTGACACAAAACAAATGTGAAAGTTCCCATCTAGAGCCAGTGTTTAGTTTGTCCATTCTGAGCAGGGTGATTCATGGTGGTTCAACATGGCGGACTCATAGTGTCCATAGCTATAAAAGGCTCTGTGAAGGTTCTCAGTCACCCAAGTCATCTTTCTTTGAGAAGAGCTGATTCTCGGACGACTAGACTTTCGAAGAGGACCTGTGAAGATGTCTCATCTCTGAGGTTCTTCAGTTCTGGTTGACTGTTAGAGAAACCCATGTATTTAGCCTTGGTGGAATCGTGAACCAGGCCATTGTTTCCAATTGGTTTGTCAGTGCTCCTTGTTGAGACGACTGTTGTCCGAGTCATTAGGGTCACTATAACTGTGTTTCCATCCGAATGTGTCGGAACTTATTCGTCAAAAGAAAAAATGAACAAATTACAACTACCGTTACGTGAATATTAGGAATTGTTTCACAAGATAAGCAGTAGGTGGCATCAATTGTCCAGTCAGGAAACCAGAAGAAGAGGGCCCCAACAAGATGTCGTCATTAAAAAAATCACCAGTGTAAGCTCAGGTGGTGAAAAGCAATGCAGAAAACAGGAAGTAAATCAGACGTTTGTGTTTGTTTCATGTCTTAATGTGACGAAAGTACCATTAAATCTGTGTGGAACCATGGTGGATGTATTTCAGAGCATGTCACTTCAGCGTTTGCTACGTCACAGGAAAACAGATTATTATTATCCAATTATTATTATTATTGGAAAGTGTTTCCAATATTCAAATTAAACAATTTTGCCTAACCTAAAGACATCAGAAACATTTTACCTTTGTTGCTATTTGAGTCAGTGTAATATGTTTATCTGAAAACAATGTGTATTTTGGACAAGCTTACCTGTCCTAGCATTACAGTGACAAAAAGACATCAGCATCAGTATTGGCTGATACCATCTGGTGCCTTTAAGAGTCAAATTTTGAAAGTCTGCAATGCAATCTTAATGCTGAGAATCAGATTTGTCAAGAGGCTAATTACAATCACATCTCCAGCAATCACATTAAACATAAAGGAAGCAGAACCTGCAGGTGCCTCGCTTCCTGTCCTCATGCTTCTTCAAGTTGTGGCATAGAAAAGACTTCACAGGAGCTCAAGTGCAACTTGTAGCATGTGTGCATATGTGGATATGTGTGTGCCAGTTGTTGGAGAAATATAGAGAGCCTCTACAATTCAGCCCTCAGGTATGCAGTTACCCATCCACCCTCCTCCACACAGAAACTCCTCGTGGTGATATAATATTATTCTGGGCAATGAAGCCTCATTATACATGTGCCAATAAATTATTGATGGGCTGAACAAGTTATCCATCACCAATTTTTGTTTAAAAATTTATCGACCACCTTGCTCGCACTATGATTTGGATCATTTCTGCTCATTAGACCGCCAGAGCAACAAAGCGCAAGGTGCGATTCCAATAAGAAGCGATTGCTTCTTGCTGCTCGCAAAGAAATGCTTGTTGATGGATGAACGATGAGGTAATAGTGGGACCTACTGTACTGTGCACTGTATATATCTGTAAAGAATACCAAACACATTTAATTGGTCTATCAGATCAAAGCTTTAGAGCAGGATTACCAACCAAGTGTATATTTGCACAACAGTCAGGGGTTTTAGGGTTGAAAATCAAATTAGCACTGTATAGAGTGCATGCTGTGTCCAACAAGCACTCCTTTTCATCCGTCTTTCTCGCTTATCCTGATGAAAGTATTTCTTTTTTAATATCTAAATCCCCTTTAATAAGTGGAGCAGTGGGAGTCATATATTAGAAACAAACAAAATAAATACAAATTAGGCTTGAAGCCTTGTTGGTGTTATAGTCAGGACACAACTAAAATGTTTTCGTGAATGTAAACATGTTATTGTGGGCTATGTGGAGGTGGTACAGTTTCTTGTTACCACAGCAACAAAAGTCAGCAGGGATGTTTCAATCAGATATCATTCAAATAAAGCCAAAAGCATGCAAAAGGTCAAACAAGCTGTCTAAATGTTACGTCTACCCAAACTAGAGAGAAAACACAGCTGAAGACAGTAAAAGATCCCAAATATTGATTTCTTCTTTTATAAAAGAGTCAGGAAACAAGACAGAGCTCCAGTTAGATTTGATGATCCCTCTTGTGATTTCAGCTTAAACATCCATCCATCTGTTTTTGCTAGTTTATCCTGGTCCAAATCATGGTGGTAACAGCAAAATAGCTTGTAGCCTCAGAGTCTGGCTCCCTAGTCACTTCCTCAATGCGTTCCCATAATCCCTCTGGTGTGTTCCGGGCCTGACCCAGGGTCTTTATAGTCGAGGGGAGCTGAGGTGATAATCCTCTGCGGGCTCGTCACTACAAGCGACCCCTTTTCACATTGTTATTTGACACATAGCCTCTATAAGTAAAAGCACATCCAAAAGTAATAATACTTAATATCTCTGTGGATGGAGGCAATAGGTGCTACAAACCATATCATATTGTCTCACCAGTACCTGAAACAGCAGACTCCATACCGTTAGCCTAAGACATTCTTAGACACGGCAGTGTTTTCGGTCTGAACTCCCAGAACGGGTGAATGAATGCAGAATCTACTGGATATGGACAAGGTTTTGGCACTGGAAGTGTTCTGGTTTCTGTCGCGGCCCAACTGAAAATTACGTCTACATTACAATGAATGGTTGTGGATCCAATATGCAAATGTGAGCCAGGAGATCAGAATCAGTTGAGCAGTTTATTAAACTGAATGGTGGAGCGGCTGAATCTCGAAAGACAAGGTGGCTGGGGGCGGTGCATAAATATCCAATGAAACGGAGAGTGTGATGAGACAAAGCTGGATGTTGCGGATATGCCAAGCAGAAGTTCCAAGACAAATACAGAATTCTGGGTGGTTGTGCCAGTTCTTTATACTGGTCAGGTGATGAGATGTTTGGTAGTTGTTGAGGTGAATTGGCCATTGGTTGAAAGTACAGTATAATTTATGGGTAAACCAACAACTTCACCTTAATGCTCGGATCCAGAATTTAAAAAACAGCAACATTTTGCTGTTCCATTTCTCCATTCATAACTGAATGAATGGAAAGTATATCTGCGCACACTGAGTTCAAATAAAGTCACTGCATTGAGCAATGGCAAGCTGACTAAATAGTGCTGAACTTTGACAGAACAGAGAGTCCAAAATAGAGGAAGCTTTTAGCTTATTGTGTTACACCATCAACTTTTATTTAACCTCTGTTGGAGTATAAATCGCTCAATAAATGAGTGCTGCTTTGCAGACAGGTTTGAGACAGGAGTCAATGGTAGACCTACACATCTTAAAACTGTGTGAACTTATTGTTCTGTTGGCTAATGAGCTCCCTGACTGTCTCACTAGATCTGAGAGCTTTCTTTGCCCCCTCTTCAGTTACAGTTTATTGAATAAAATGATGTACAACCCTGACAACAAAATTCCAGAGGAAGTAAACAGCAAAGTACAGAGAACATAGTAAGAAGCTTTCCAGAGAGCTTGGGGTGCTGTTCCGGAAATATACAGTATTAAAACCCTCATTCAAAATCCCATCAACATTTGTAACAACGCTAATGCTTCCTGAATATAAAACAGCGACGACTCCTTGCTCGAGTCCTCCTTTAAGTCTGGTTCCACTTTGATGGAACCAACAGAGGAGCTGGTGTTGCTGCTGCTGCCTCCAACATGGATGTACAAGTTAGGACGACAAGAAGTCTCTGGAGGTGAACCATTTTGATTGTCAGGAGATCCAAAGGTCTAATTTTAGCTATGAAAGGGAACCTGAGCACTAGACAACAAGTTTAGAGGCTCCTGGCAGACCTCTCGAATTGTTTATTGCCTTGTTGTCCTTCATATTGTTTCTGTGGTTCTAGATTCTAAGAGTTTGTTCTTTGTTCTCTGCTGTATTGTGAAGCCTTTGACACACTCTTTTCTACTGTGCTCTGCTTTTTTTTTCCATTTTAGTCTTGAGCTCATGTCATCATTAATCTTTTGAACAGCTTTGTTTGCCATGCTTAGGGCATTTCTCACAGTTTTGTCTGCTTAATGGTACAATCTTTGCATGTGAGACATACTCCTTTCAAGTGTAGAATTAGCTTTTTCCAAGTGACCTTTTCTTGTCTCAGCCAGATGTTTTCTAGAGCAAATGGTATTTTCTGGTGCTAAATCTCTACTGGATACATTTTTCCTGTTCTTTTGTGGTGTAAGTCAGATCATTATCAATCATACTGAACCATGGTACATAGACCGTCAGGCTGACATCTGGGATCCTCACTGATATCATTTCACTGATGGCGTACTGGCTGCCCCTCATGTACAAAACTAATATCACTGCACAAAATGAGAGGTCAGCACAAGTTACAAACAGGATTAACACTGTCTGACCTTAAAAATAGTTCAAATTTATATCTAAATTAAAGATTAATCTGCTTACTTGAAGGTACCCTTAATGCATATTTGATGTGGCTGCGTCGCACTCTGACTGCCACCATCTAACGTGCTAATGTCAACCTGATGCACGAGTGGATGGGCAGTACAGTCTTTACTGTATGTGCCAGGTGTATTTTTTCCAGACAGCCTGTGAAATTCCTGTGTGAAGTTCTATAAATATTTGTTTTCAATAATTGATTTTATTTGAGGGGTGGATTGACAGTAGACACTGAAGAAATGACGGAAACAAGAGAGAAAGGTTGACATAAATGTTCCTGGCCAGAATCAAACTGTTATGATGGAGGCTTTTTGCCTTCTCCCTGCCTGGTGTTTGTTGCGTCTGTCTGTCTCTGTAGTCTGCAAGTGTTGCTTCCAGTCTTCCCCTCACTTGTGGATCATCAACTAATCAACCCTCATAGTGTATTAGACCTGTCCAACCTTCTAGAATCTGCCAGATTTTGACTACAGCCTATTTAGTACACTCTGCTTGTTAAATTCTTGCTATTTCTGTTCTCCAGGAATCCAGTTTGCCACGTCCAAGTCCGACCTGTCCTCACACATGCACCAGAAGACTGTAGATCCCAGTCTGGTGTCACACCAACAGCCCTGCACCATTCCTGGCCACGCCACACGCCTGCACTGGTTTGTGTATCCGTCCCCCGAACCACCTTCAGCCTCACAGTTCAGTGAGTATCATTCCATCAGACCTGTCAAACTGTTTCTGGTTTACAGCTGGTGTTTGCACTCTGTCTGCAGACGTTCAGTACAACATAAACTGCAGATGTTGCTATCGCAGTATATAGTATAGGCCTTAACCACTGGGCAACCAGGCCCCCCTGATATGACAACTGATATAAAATGAATAATGATGATGCATTAGTATTCGGTAACAAACTTTTGTCCAGAGGTTTTTATCCACTGGCTGAACTACATGTGACAGCTGCATCACTCTGTGCTTTGAATTAAGATAATGACAATTTTTATGGATATAAAGTTCCAACCAGCTACAAATCACCAGGAAACATGTGCCATCAATTTATGTATTTGAAGAAATGTCTAAGTGTTCTTTTCATGATTATTATCATAATTCCAAACAAAGAAAGAGACTAATCGTGAGTCTATTTGCCAAATTGTGTTAAATATATGCACATTTAAGTACCTTAAATAATGTGTAGCCAAACAAACAAATTAGATTGAAGCTTACTCATGAACTTAATGTCAAATTTCAAGAATAGCATAATCTCATTTATTAGAAAGAAAATCCTACTTACATTGATGCTTCTTCAAAAGAGACATGACAAACACTTGTCAAGGTGAAATGTTCGAGAACAAAGAGGAGGAAGTCCAGCCCTCTAGGTCCAAAGTGGAAGGTATTCAAAGTACACTGAACCACAGGTGGGTGGCCTTGTGGAGAGTATGGAAAATACACCTACAGACCTTGCAGTTTCTAACAGTGATGCCTTTGATTTGTTGTGAGGTTTGGTCTGTTTTATAAAAAAAAAGGCAAACCCATCAGTCACTATCTCATATGGCTGGAATATAAGTCCAACAACCACCCAATCCATTTTTCAGACTTGTATCTGATCAGCCTTTTCTGATAAATAGACTGAATGTGTTATGTTGAGAATCAAGACCTTAAAAAGGCTTCAATAACGTATGCAAATGGTGCATGACGAGAGTTCTAATCCTGAATAACAAAGTAAGATTTAATCAAAAACAAGTTATCATGGCTTTCAAGGACTAGGGACTAAGTATTTTGCAGTGTCAGAGAGCAGTCAGCACTGTATTGAATCCTATAACACAGAAGTCCAGGTCTGGGATGGTGAGAATGATAAAGAATCTCTTGTCAGGTACTAGTGGTTCACATTCCAACCTCATCTTCATGCTGTTTGAAAGAAGGGATCATGATGGAAGCAGCTTCGTGATAACACTGTAACAGGTTTCGACAGCAGCATGAATACATCAGGTGTCTCATGGTGAAGAAGAGCTCTCCAAATATTTCCCCAGCCAGGGGTTTACACAGTATCTCTTCTTATGGTAATTTCTCTAGTGAACCAGTCCCCGGTTACCATGGCAATTGTTCACTCTTCAGGCATTGGTTGGTTGGAGAAGTTGAGCTAACAGTGATCAGCTGACACTATGACTTATAGTGCATGTGTACTAGAAAATGGGGATGATTTCTGAGGCAGTCAATCACACATTGAAAGTACGTTAATTAATCCTTGCCATTGTCTTCTTCTCAACAGCTGCCATACTTAAACTGCCATACGTGAATGCTGTCTTTTATGTTTAAAATGCACACAATGGCTGCCTGTCCTTGTTAGGACTGTTGATCTGGGACATCCATTTAGTTGAACACAAACAGCCTCCCTATTTAGCAGATCCAGGCCTGTGTCTCAGGGAAAACCAACCCCACTGATTCAGTGCTTTTTACAAAACTGCAGAGCGCAGCAATAACTTACTCATCTACAGTGTCACATTCAAACCTAATTTTGAAAGATCTGCTGACTAAAGGCTAATTCCTACATCACAAAGCTCTGCTTCACTGTCAAGAAAAAAAAAGAAAGCTGGCAGTTTTATTTTGGTCTTATTCTCCGGATGCACAGGATTTATTTTCAAGCTATTACCTAATTTGTTTGCTTTATGAATATATCGTCATATTGCTATGAATTATCTCTGTGTGCAAGGTAACCTAACTGGAGAATAGCTAACTCTGCATGTAACTACAAGGAAGCAAAATAAGGGAAAGAGCCAGCACTACGGACATCAATAATCCTGATTCTAGCTCTTTTCCCTCTGGTGGTTTGGGGCAGCTCGTCCTGCAAGTGTTTTGCTACTTCATTGTCCTCATGGGTATGGTTAACTGCACCAAAGTGGCATCCGGAATGGCTACCTTGCATCTGGGATATTTCCAGCGCCACTTTTAGGCAAAACTGGGCTAGTTAATCATTTAAGGTGCCACCAGCTGGAGGGGCACCAAAGGAGGAATTTTTTTGTATCTAATTCCAGATGTAATCTACTTCAAAATTATGCTACACTGACGTGAAATGCATTCTTTACATCACACTGCTCACACTAAACAACTGATAATGAGATGAGTTTAGACAAACGTTGCTTGGGGCTGCCACTTGCTGTTACATCATTGCCCTGCCGGCTGAACCCCTCTGTGCTCAGTGTTAAAATACTGACCAGGCAGTGAGTGACCCGCTGAGACAGCAAATATATAAAAGCAGTAGTCAGTTGAAAGCTTTATTATTTTGTTCATGTTGAGGTTAATGAATGTCCGTCTAAATCCTGTCTAGACCTTCCTTCAATAACAGATTCACATTGGAAACAAGCAGATTTATTGTCGTAATGCGGCACTATGCAGCTGTAAATCTATCTATGTTGCTTCACTCATCTTAATGCAGACCTACTCTGTGCGCACTGAAGTTAATGAAGGAAAAACAAGAGTTAAAATAAATACTGAGATGTGTTCTGTGTTGATTATTAAAAGCAGGTGTTTGGAAGTTTCCCACACGATGTGGATTGCCAGCTATGTCTATAAATTAGCTTCAATCAGACAATTATTGTTAGTATATTATCCACACGTCCAACACCAACATTCACTGCCAATGCACACAGGTGGAAAGTGTTTTAGTTGCATTAATTAGAACAAATTAATATTTTCACAACTGTATCCCTACCACAGTGGAGATACTGGAGAAAGCAGTTCTAAAAACACTGATGTTAGACATTAGACATAAAAAACACACATTGGGGCTCAACCTTAAATGATGACCCTGATGAAAGCCTCAATGATGACCCTGATGAAAGCCTCAAGCCACATTGGTCCAAGTGCTTTTTTTTTTAGTCATGCTCTACTCTGCACAGCTTTCTTTTACAAGATCAAAACCTCAGGCGATGTCAAACCAGTGATGGATTGGCCATCTGGAAATTCAGTGAATGCCAGAAGGGCCACCCTATGGACTATGGTTCGCTGGTGCTGCTGGGCTGCTCTGAAAGGACCAATCAGCTTTGTGAGCCGCTTGAGCAATGTCCAAAAAACAAGAGTGACAGAGATGCATCATCAGCCGGTTTCAATTATGAACCAGATCAAGATCCTCAGCAGTAATTCAACTGACAAGGTTTGGCCCCTGAAGCTGTAATCCATGTTGCAATGAGTGTTCACAAATAAGATGCAAAAAGAGGGAAGACTCAATTTAAAACATGATACTGGAGGTTTGTCCTTTTCATGATAAACAAAAAATCCTTTATCAGACAGTTTCAGATCATCATTTATATACCCATGATTATCCATTTAACTCTGTGACATAATCTTGATTCAGTTTCCAGCAAATGTAATAGGTGCATTTTTCTTATCCAGATAAGATCAAACAAACTCACAGTAAAAAAAAACAGCAGTACCTGAAATGTTGGTTTTTTTTCCCCATTCAGAAGTTTTTTTTCCCATGGTGGAGATTGCAGTTAATCTCAGTGAGAGTCGAACAATTTAGCATTTGTAAAGAGGCTTCCCGGCATGTGGTTTACTGTGTGTACAAGCGTTTTTATGATGAAAACAGCTTTCAGACATTGCTTTTGATTACGGAGAACTATAAGCAGAGATGACTGCAGAGGATTACCCAGAAATTGGAGTGAGATTGGGGTAAACTACATATTGTTTTAAATCCACAAGTAAGCTTCAGATTTAGCTTTCTGTGATGAAAATGATGGCAGAGTTCTGCTTTATTTTTTATTCTTTTTTAGCAGATTTACACAAAACAGTGTGCATCATGGTAAACACATCTGGACCATTGACTGTATGTAAAGATGGATGACCTGACAGTTCCCCAGAAACCCCCTGGTGGCTGGCTGCAGTATATGTCATAAACCCCGGTCCAAACCAATGGTCCAAAAAAAAAAATCAAAATACATGCCATGTTTCCCAAAACTGGTTCCTCTCATTTATGTAGTTCTTATCATGGTAATATTTGTATATTTGTTTATTTTTCTTATAAATTTGATTTTAAATACAGTCCATGGTCCTGGATAGAGGCTATGCTGTGCCTCTTGAACCCAGTGATTTCATCTAATCGCTGCACTCAACACTCTCTGAGCTCACTACACTCAAACAACACACAAACATGGGTATATACACATACACATGCATGCGCACAATCATGTAACCAACAAATTCAGGTCATTAAAATCCTCCAGTTCTGGGTGAAACAGCTCTGCATAGCTTTGGCCCAGTCTACAGTCTGAAGTGGCACGTTTATATCATGTGCTGAGCATTTGAAAAGGCCGTAACTGGAACTGCTGCAGGATGATTTGATCCAGTTGTCGGAGCCCCAACAGTGTGATGACAAAGTCCTTTTCTAGGCTGTAATCAACTTTGCAGCCCACGCAGAGGCTGAGGGGCGAGCAAGCTGAAAAGATGAATCTGTTCGCTCCTGATCATAGAACAAGCCATATAGCGGGCCAGAGCCTCGCGAGTTTGGCAACGGGAAGAGTCTCAAGATTAAACAATGAGATCTTTCTCTTGATCAGGCCCTCGGTCTGCCCTCGCTGCCATCCCTGCACCTGCTAGTCACAGCGCCTGATGTATGTGCTCTCTTCTTCCCCTCCCTCTTTCTCTCTCTCTCTCTGTCTGTCTCTCAACTTTCACTGACTGTCTTTATTCTCCTCCTCCCCCTCTTCCACCCTTTCTCACTGCTTTTGATTATCGGTAGCAACCCAGAACTCATGTGGGTGAATCTATCGGAATTTCATCTCTGCTTGGCTTGCAATCACTTTCACACGTGCATGCTGTCTCACACTGTCTTCACACATACACTTATTCTCCGGTCTCTCTGCACACACACACATCCACACAAACCTATTTTGTCGAGTCGTTCTCTCTTGCCTTTAATCATAAACACCAGAACTCTGCATAATCCAGACTAGACTCACTCATCTTCTCTGTTTATCACTGTGTAATACATTGAGGAGCAACTTTTTCAATTCCACAGCAGGAGCTGATGTTATTCAGTCATTCTCACTGAATTAAGGAAGTTTCAGGAGGTGTTGTTAAAAGCAGTCTTAAAACTAAATGAGTGCTAAATGCCACTATAAATTAATTGGAGAGAAACAGAGAGATATTTTAGGGATCCCTAAAGGGAATTCTCTGCAGCTCGCACTCTGACAGAGAGATCAGAGGTCCCTGTAAGGTGTAGAACAGTGCAAGTAGAGATTCAAGGACACTGCAGAGGGGTGGATGTTTGGCGACACCGGGGCTTTAACCTGAGCCCTGCAGTTGAAGGATACTTTGTCCAAAAGCAAAGCCACCTTACTGCCTGGTATGAATAAATGAATACATTTAAGTCTGGCATTATTCTGTATTTTTCTAACTGTAAACAGAATCCTTTGGAAAGACCAAAACCAGCAATGTGTTAGCGCATTTCTCGATGTCCCCCGGACTTTCCCACCCACTTTGTGACACTTTGTCCCAAGCCCATTTGTTCCTACTGAGGGTGACCAACAATGATTCACCTCTTCCTAATTAGAATCCAACCCGTTTTAAGATAAGAATGTTGCTACATGGTGATTCTGCAAAACGTTTTTTACATCCAACAGCAAGGACTTTAAACATTATCTCTCTCTGCCATGTCTGCACATAGGAATGACAGCATTGTTAAGGTTAGAAAAGCAAATGTTAACTGTAGATGTGTGACGGGTTTGTTTCACAAAAAGATTATCTTATCTCTGGTGTTAGGCCAATCTGAGACAAACCTGAAAAGGTAGCCACTGTTCCTCCTGGCTAACTTGGAACTAATCCCTAAATTCTACCTGGCACAGCTCTATGATGTCGTGTAATTCTGTTTTGGTCTGTTCTTCACGTAGCTTCATACAACACCAATTCAGAAGTGTAGCTTTTGCTTTCCAGACACTGTTAACTCAGAGCCTTTAGGATGTTTCTGAAACATGCTTAAATGCACTTATAGAGGAATCACAGTGATTGTCTAAAATGGCCATGATTATCTCCAGGCAGAGCACAGCTGGAACATGGCCATGTCCAGTGGACTTTAAGGGTAAGACACAATGCTTTGAGCTATTTTTATTGTCACAATCCTAACTGGATTTATGCTGCAATGTGTCCTCATAGGATTCTCCATGAAGACAAACACTTGCTGCTGGAGTGAACAGAGCTGAGCTGTTTTATGGAGTTATTTGCTCATCAGACCTCCTTCACCCACCCTTAGACATCTGAAGGTAGTCCAGAATGCTGCTGTATGTCCAGTGTTCATCCTTTTTCCACACCAGTTCAAGGCTCTGCTGCTGTTCTACAGGGCAGAGAGAGTAACTACTCCATCTGATATCCAAGCCATGATCAATCCCGTACACTGTGGGGTGATCATTGGACCCTGCGGTCAATTCAGCTCATCTCAGTCAAGACTTGTGTAAGAATGAAACACACAGCGCGTGTGTTCATGGATACAGCAGCCATACTTGTAGCAGGATACATTCATTGTTAGTTTGGGTGTTTTCATGGGATTTTTTTGTCAAGAAGAAAAATACAAAATATTGCCAGCCTCATCTGTTAACTCCAGAGAGAAATAACATTTCATCTGATGCTGAGACAGTGTGTGAAAATCTTCCAAATGACCGTTCAAAAAGTTTCTCTAAAGCCTTGAGGCAATGTACCAGAAAAAGTTTCAGTCTGTCCTTATCTCCGTTGTCACTTATTTCTTCTGGACTGGACTGGACCAGCAGCGGAGAAGTCTGAAAGTTAAAAAAGGCCAAACATATCCAGTAGCAAAAACTTTATAAGAGCACTTGATCTTATTTGAATACTGATGAATTATCCTTCACCAGTGTCTTCGGTCCACCATCAATAATGGATGTATGATAGTCTGAGCACTGTTTATTCCACTTATTCTGGTCAATTACTTTTTAACTTTTTAATATTTCACCGCAGGGGGCTGTAGCCAATCCACAGCCCTGCTTTTTTTTAGCTTCGACCTCGAGCGTTGCCCTATTTTTGGACTTTAAAACAGTTTGTGATGAGGACAGAAAGAGATAGAAATGTCAGCTAATAGGAGACCACAGAGCTGCTTAAATATTAAATCGATGAACAGTGGTGACACAGAAAACACAATCTTCTTTTCTTACAACTTTGCATCCAAATCCAAATGGAAATTGTCTGGTCAACAAAACAGTCAAAGGATTTAGAGTCTGAAAGTCTCAGTACAATTTCAACGGATTTCTTCTCTGTCTGTGTTTCTTGTTGTCACATTGTAAAGCTACACTGTAAAAAATGTCATGTCAACATACAGGCACAGCTGACACAGACTGTCTATGGTTGCTGCCAGTTTCACTGTGTGCATATAGAGTTTTGTGATAATGCAGCTGGCTACGCATGGTTTGGAAGTGCATGCTGCATTAACTGGATTACTGGATTAATTAACTGGACTGTTTTAACTATAGGATCACATGGATTATTTTTATGTGAAATGTAAAAACATCCATGATGTTTCTCTGCTGTGACGCGTTGCGTCTGATACAATGAGGTGTTTCTGTGACTTTTAATGATTCTTTTTTTTTTTTAAAGATATTTTTTTGGCCTTTTTCAAGCTTTATTTTTGATAGCTGAAGAGTGACAGGTATGTGGGGAGAGAGAGATGGGGAATGACATGCCACAAAGGGCTGCAGGTCAGATTTGAACCCTGGGCCGCTGCTCAGCCTTCGTACATGGGGTGGATGCCCTACAAATAAGCTAATCAACACCCCGTTTAGTGATTGTTTTTACAGGCTTCTTTGTAGTTTTAGCCTGTTGGCGGGCATGCAAAGAAAGAAAAAAAACAAAACAAAAAAAACAGACAAATGGCATAAAAATTAAAAAATGAGCAGTGTGATAGCTTCTGTGGTCCATGTAGCAGTTTCAGTTGATTATAATAGCACACGCTGTGGCTGCCATGTACTCTGTGTAATGCATGTGATCTCCATGGGGGACCAAAAGAGGGAAATTTGACTCCTCCAAAAATGCTCAGTGTAGATTTAGGCTCATACTTTTCTGTGTTGGTCAGATGGAGGCAGAATTTATTGTACTAGTGTAGTGTTGTACCACAAAGAAACAAAACAAACAAACAAAGAAACAAAAAAAAAAAACAGAAGAAGAAGATACTCCATGCACGTGTGAGTTTATGTGTGTATATAGTTTGTGGACACACACTTGCTGGTAGAAAGAGACATTAGAGGTAAAAGAGGCAAATGGAAACTGATTGATGAGATGCAGGTTCAAGGTGAGCACCAACACCTCATGTAACTCAAACAACACCCACATCACAATGTTCTTGGCAGCATGTCGCGTGTTGTATCGAAGCTCATTACTTCAGAGTTTTTAGAAGTTGTCTAGCAGCCACCTTCATATCACCAGGCAGCTGTAGTTCTGAGGTCTCTGATTACTTGCATCTTTGGTTACTTGCTACAATAGAACTAACATTGCCGATCCTGGATAATAACCAGTATCATGAAGCTGGTTATCATTTGTAGCTGTTAATACTGGGGTTTACAGCTACAAGCTATGCAACCATACACATAACCAGAACCATGAATGAAGATGAGATAAAACACCTAGCTGATAGTACCCGCAGGACAAATCACAACTATAACATAATAAGAAGCTTGAGTAAAGCTAGAAATATTTTATTTTAGAATTTGAGCCTCATAAGTGTTTATACTTTATACTGTAAAGCTATATGTCTTTAATGTAAGAGTGTGTACTTTTTCTTTTTTTGTTGCTTTATGAGTGGAACAAATAGAGAGAAAATCACGCATACTTGGTTCTTCATCCACACTGGCACATTATAGTTTAGTACAATGTGGTTGTGTGTGAATATGTTCCATCTCTGTTCATTTATTTCTGAAACATATCATCAACAGAGTCAATCCTGCCATGTCTGATCAGCTACTACAACTGTGATCACCCTACATCTTCTATCCTTCAACAAGGGCAAACATTTCTCTCACCATTTTGTTTTACTGGGCCTCAGTTTAAATGGAACAGTGTTTTTAAGTCCTTGCCGTAGTGGCAACACAATTATGCTTCAAGAAGTATGACACTAAACACTGAGGAGGAGACTCAACAGAAATGAACTACAATGAAAACTAAATAAAACATCCAAAGTCTTTAACATGTCCGTAACTGTTTTAAAGGCATTCAAACTCCTATTATGTCACCTGATTGGACTCAGAACTGTGTGTTTGATTGACCTCTTCTTTACTCTGTTAGCTTGTTAAGGCGGGACAAATTACACCTTTATCCTTGTTATTATTACACCGATTGCAATGACCTGACATAATTAGCATACGCTACTGTTCAACAGATTGAAATCAACTGCCGCAAAGGCTTGATTCAGCAGAGTCAGACAGCTGAGAGGACAACTGTGTATTTCTGAATGATCTTTTATGCTCTTAGATGGCACAAAGTCCTCGTTACAAATTGATGTTATTCTGTTTGAAGGGTTTGCAGAAAAAAAAGTAATAGTTTGTAAATGGCAAACAAATGCTGTACAATGGTTCAAACAGACTGACTGAAAGGGCAGAAAGAGTCAAAGAACCACTGAGCGGCAGTTTAATAAAAATGGAATAAATCACCACTGGTCAAAGAAGCAGCATCAAAATGTGTTACACAGACACAGGTTCAGAGTCAAGTGGGTGATAATGCCTCTAACAAGCTGGAATTAGCAGTTGTGTTGCTTCAGCAGAAATAACAGAAATAAAAGGTTAGTCTGGAGTTAGCACTATTTGAATAGACCTTTTTCCCCATCTTGACATGAAATAGTAGGTAAACACAGGTGTTACCAATGGCAGAGCTGCCAACTCACACGCTTTCGCCGTGTGACACACGTTTTTGCCTGCCTTCACACGCTCTCACGTCACACATCCAATTTCTTACGCCTCCCAAAAAAATCCAATCTGGGCAGAGACGCGTTCGTTCTTTTTTTAAACTCCGCGAGGGTAGGTGGCGCTGATAAGCACAAGTGGCCACTGTAACCAGGGGTGGACTGGCCATCTGGCATACCGGGCATCGTCCCGGTGGGCCGTTGACCCAATGTGGGCCGGTCCAGTCTGCTATGTTTTTTTCTCTCTCTCTAAATTCCGTCCAATAGGGCCGGCCAATTGGCTACAGAGGGCTAACAGTATGTTGCCAGCATCGACACATATTATTGGTCTATGTTTGTCATTGTCAATCAATCATGGGCTGACAGGCTCAGAAAACCCTCACAGTGCTGTCAATCACAACACAAACCAGGGTGGGCGGGAACTTATGGCATGGGCCGGAGTCGCGGGACGGGCTGCTGCTGAGCTGAAAATGAATAAGCGTAAGAAACGCCCGATTGGCGCTGAAAAACTGCGACTTAAAAAGCTGAAGTCTCTGAAGGTGGAAGCTGCTAAATGTTCGAAATTGACAGACCTATTTGGTGCCGGGGTCACCACCCCAGCAGGTGCTGCAGCGCCGGGAGACGAGCGAGTGGAGGCACACATGGTAAGTAACGTTAGCCTGGGGCTGGCTAAGCTACATTTTGAGACATGTCCAAAACAAAGTAGAAAACGTTTTTACATTGAATGTGATGTGACAATTAACTGCATACTTGTGACAACACATTAGCCCAGAGTTGAAGGGCTGTGACTGTTGGTAGTTGTGGTTGATTTTGTTTAAATATGCCGAATTGTGATATTATGGGTTATTATTGTTCTGGTAACGCCAGCAGTCTCTTGTTGCCATAGCAACAGTAAACATTGACATGGACTAATGAGCTGTAAATAGAGATGCAGAATCAAGCTGTATTGTAAATACAGATGAGCTACTTTGAAGCACAAAATACAAGTAAACCTATAGGAAATAATTAGTTTAATTTGCAATATTTGCCATTGAATTTATTGTAATCTTTCAATGAATTTATCGTTTACTGAGGTGATAACTATTTCATAGGTAGAATTTGTGTGTAACGTTACTTTTACTGTAGTTTTCAAATGGCTGTGTATAGTGCTGTCTTGAGCATTTTCAGGTACTGTCACAAAGGTCTGACTTTTTTGCACTGGAAAACACTAGTGTCATAATGAAAACATGACAAAGCCATTAGTGTTGTTACGCTCATGAACGTTTAGTTCAATATGAACTAATCTTTTATCTTGTACATTATTCTGTGGTTTTGAGTTATTTCCCCATCCAATGATAATGATGACAATAATAATAATAATAATAATAATGATGATAAATGTATGTATGTTTAAAGGTTTATGTGAAGAAACATACTATATGTGTGATAAAATGACATGAATGAATTCATAAATGTCTCTTTATATTCTCTGCTACCATCATCTCCTGTCAAACAGGGTTTCCTGACCTGCTAGAAGTTCTTCTATGATGCTTGACAGAGACAGAGACAGAGACAGAGAGAGCTTCGTCTTGACTTTGTAAGTTTATTATGCAACTTGTTTTGTCTCAGATTGAAACAAAAGGTTTGATTATGATTATTTCCTGGTTGAAGATTTTCATATTGATGATTTTAATTTCAAACATCTGCATTTCTTTTAAGTTCAATTAACAGTTATGCAGGTAGGCCTTAGGGCTCTTTTGAGACTTAAGTCATCCTTCATGACAGATAAATGTGTTCACTAAGTGTCACTACATCACAAAAAGGCTACATGGCTACATATACTTGTCAGTAC
Source organism: Miichthys miiuy (assembly GCA_036365135.1). Lineage (NCBI taxonomy): Eukaryota > Metazoa > Chordata > Actinopteri > Sciaenidae > Miichthys > Miichthys miiuy. Next base: position 21,363,356 of record CM071617.1, read on the forward strand.
ACAGATACTGAGTACAAGTTCTGTTTGCTGTTTCTTGCAGGTCATGAATTTGGTGAGGAGTGGAGCTGGCTGGCTGTGGACAAGGAAGTAGGGCAATATATACATCTGCATATAGACGTATATGAGAATGCATATCTATTCAGACCTGTAATTCATGTCTTAGACTTTTTCACACAGCTATAGATAATTTTTTTTTTTTTCAATTTTCTATTTATGGTTTCATAATGACTGAGTCACCGTTAAAACAAATGAGTTTCAGCTCTAATGCTGCTACTGTCTGTAATATGATTCTATTTAGATTATTTGTCAGAATATTTTGTTATTATTGTCCGAGTCTGGTTTTAACTAATGCTGGGCTTACACCAAAAGATTTTCACAGTCACAGACTAAAAACTGAAAGGGTAGCATGAGTGGGTTCAGTGGGTTCTTCTCGTCCCACCCCTAGTCATGACATAACTTCTGTTGTGATTTGACACTATAATGAATAAAGACTGATTGATTGATTGATTGATTGCTATAGCTGTCAATTTTAGTCCTTGAGTTCTTACGTGCTTTATTTGTTAACTGCTATCAAGGAATATGACTCTCCTTTGTAGTATGCATGAGAGGAGATGCTGTGAGATTTGTGGACTTCTATGTAGTGTCTGCTGATAATGTAGTGGGCTGGTCTGGACAGAAAATGCCAGGGCTGAATTTTTGTCCCAGTCCACCCCTGACTGTAACCCACCCTGAGTTCAGTGGATTACTGTTTCCTGCGTTTCCTGTCCCGAGTAGGCGCTAGTCGGAGGAGGAGAAGCAACCGCGCAGTGGAACATCAATCGCTGAAGAAAATAAAAATATTCTCCGTTCTGAGAAGAGTAAAGGAGAGGGTGTTTTCAGCCGTCGGTCTTAACAAGACCAAAACCAGAAATAGCCTGGCATTAGCTGGCACCCTGTCCTCGATAATGGTTAGAAAAATGACCAACCTGGAACCCTGTTTCAGATGGGAGCCCCCCACTGAGGTCATCAAGGCCTCCAAGAAGGCCTCAGGAAAGTACAACATTGCCCACAAATCCTAGCCTGTCATTGTTATTTTCATGTTCTTATGATCCATTGATTTATGATGTTTTGCTTCACAGGCTGATGTGTAAGCTCAGTATTTGTTTTGTTTGTGGGCTTTCAATAGTGAAGCATTTCTCCCTAACTAATCTTATGTCATTTTTTTGTTCAACATAAATCTGAGTGCTCTTACGAATACATTTATTAATTAAATAATTTAATGGATTAAGTTTGAGTGAAAAATTGGTTGAATACCACTGATTGTCAATGAATACCTTGGTCAAATCTTAAACAAAAGTCTATAATTTAATAAGGCGATATTGTGGTACATACAGTACACCCATAGGCACAACAGTGGTTTTCTGGTTGATGAATATTTAGCTCAAGTTTAGAAGGCCCTACAAGTCATGATCAGATGTACATAAAATCAGAATAAAGTATTACACATTTTTAGCATACCACCCCAAAATCCACTTGAATGCAGGAACTCACATCTCCTTAATCCAAAATTTCCTTCAGCTGTCTTTGCTTCACAGACTGTAACTAATATTGTCCATCTCCTGTCCCCAATCAATGGCTTTTGGCCCCACAAACCACTAGAATGCAGGGCACGACATGGGTAAAACGCATACGTGTCTGTGCACGGGGTGCGCGGTACAACATTTTGGCTATCCCTTACAGAATCTCACTCCAAGGTTTTTTGAAAAGTTGGCAGCTCTGCAATGATAATAATTAAGGTCCCATTCCATTCAGATCAAACAGAGTCAGGGTGCTGCTGTGGTGCTTGTTGGCTCACTGGAAGGCCTCCTGCTGCAATAAATATGATGGAACCATAATTAGTATCATTGAAAACACCTGTGTTGACCCGTCTATTTCATGTCAAAATGGCTGCTGTGAAAAAGATGAACATAGTATGGACCAGTCTGACTGACCGTTGGTTGCAGTGGGCATGCCTCTCACACAGCATACTAACTCCCTTACTCTATCTGTACCGTCCAAATCCCCATCGCGACCGGAAACGACAACCTACACACTGAAAAAAGCAAGTTATCCTAACTGTAACCTGGTTGCAAATGAGTGTAAATAAGATATCAACTGTAGGGATTTAACCCCGCCTTCCCCCACGACAATATGGGCACTGTTGCTGCATCTTGGTATTAGAACTACACGAGCCAATTATGATTAAATAAATGCAAACAAGCCGGAGCCACCAGACCTTCCTCCAGGGTTGACACAGCACTGTGGAGACTAACTATGGACTGACAGATCACAGTTGAAACCTTTTCCATCTGTCCACTGAGTAGACTGCAGAGGCAGTGTTCAGTAATGGTCGATGGTCACTTACTTTTCTCAGGACTGGAAAACAAATTCAAACTTGAATGGGTACAACAGCATTCTGTCATGAAACACTGTGGGGAAATCAACTAAATGGAAGTTTTAATCATTTCATGATTCTTCTTCTTTTGGGGCCAAAACTATTATAAATGTAAATAGTACATTTGGTGTCTGAATCATAATGTTTTTATCTCATAATTGAAGGAAAGAAGAAATACAACAATATAACAGCTGCCCAATTATAGTTAGATGTGTTCTTTAAAGTAAATTAGCAGAACCGTGTCTGAGAACATATGGTCAACCAGACTTTTATGATGTAACTTAACCTGAAAGATGGATAATTAAAACAAATACAAATGTTGAATTTCAATGAAGCAAACTAAATTGTTTTTTAATCAGTTTGGTGAATGTTTGGCGAGATGCATACCCTTCAATTGATTTAATTAAATTCATGTTTAAGGGAATGAACAGTGAACCTTCTTTATGATTTTTATCAGTTATTTTAAATTCCAGAATCAATTTTTGATAATAGCTGCTGACTCAGTCTGCTTATTACAGGAAGTTAGCTAGCTAGTGACAAGTAAAGTGCGACATCCGTTGTCAATGATACAGGCGTGACAGGATGATTGGCGGTTAAAAAATCGAGTCATAGTTCCAGTTAGGATTAGGAAGTTAAAGTCTGACACAGCCGTGAGTTTAAGAACTGTTTCTGGAGCTGATTTTCCAAATTCTTGAAACTTAAGATGGGTTTCTATAATGAGGCCCCTTGTTTAAGCTGTGCTGTTTCACTTGATTAGTGAACTGTGTTGAGCTCTGATGTTTTTGTTGTTGCCATTCGGATCATCTGCTCAGTCACTGGCGGAAGCAGGTGTGCATCATTAGATGCTCTCAGGTGTGAGTGATTGAGCGCTGTCATGTTGAAGGGTGAAACTATTCTGCTGTAAATGACATCGTGCCGAAGTAACTTAATCCATGTGTGTGTCTGTGTGCACCATAAGACACTGAGATTGTCAGCAGCAAAAAAAATTAAAAAAATAATGTGTATTCATTGTATGTTTTTTTAAAACAAGATCAGCCTGTGCTCACATAAAGCAACATTATGTCACGTTTCTACTATAAAATAATATTTAAAGTAATATTGATGATATATTGACTTGTAATAAGGTGAATGGTGTCTCTATGATTCATATGCCTATCCTTGCACATGTAACTTGCTCTGGGTATGATCACCCATGAGAAGTACTTAACTATTAACGGCACTAAGTCACACATCACCAACTATTTCACTCATTTTGCTGAAACTGGATCATATTTTATGTAGAAAATGTTTTCTGGTTTTCCCTCTGATGTCTTCCAGCTACCGCACATCAGCTCTTTGTAATTTATCAATTTACAGATTGACAGTGAAGTCAACTCCTGTGAACTATAGCTGCTGTTAGCTAATGTTAGCTTAGTTTGTTAGCTGCGAGCTCTGTGAGCTCGGAGCACTGGGGGAGCGTTAGTGTTTGTACCACATGGGAAGAGGAGGTTTTCTAGCCCGTGGCGTCGGGGAATGCTGACAGGGAGTGGAGCTGGTGTCGTGCCAGAACTGGAGCAAGGTGAGCAGTCATTATGTCCGTAGCAGAGCCAGCTTAGAAACCTCTGTTATATAAGTGATATTAGCTGGTTGCTACATCCTGCGTTGTTTGACTGGCTTGACGTTTGGCTGTTAGCAAATTTGTCTAGTTTTTCATAAGTAACATAATCATAACAAATACACGTGTACAGCTGTGGGGGGAGCTAAAATGGAAAAATACTATTTTCTACCAATGCTGCTTTAAGGAGGAGGTTCTAGTTAGCAGTTATTTTTTTTTTTTTTTGAGAAATCATGTTTTTGTGAGTTACTATCTTTCTTCAACAGCCCTTTAAAGTCCATGTAAAGGCAATTCTTTCTTTCAAAATGCATTAAATGTGTTGGAAAATAGTTGCTGAAAACACGTGAAAAGACTTCCAACGATATGTTACTGAAATGAGGAGTTAGAGGTTAAAACAGTTTTTCACTAGTTTTCAGTCCAGGATTTTGTGGGCGGTCCTAGATGGTGGCTTGATGACACACTGAGGTCACCCTGAGCATACCCCTGCACCCCTAGCACAGAGATAGAGGATAATTCATCTCACTAAGAGTGTTTCAAACTTAGTCATGTAATTTTCTGAACTCATCTGACACGTTTGAGTCGCTTCAAAATGGCTGCTTGACTGCTCCCACGAGTGGGTGTGGCTTCAGCACATTCAGTGAAAAAGCCCCCACAGTCCTGGAGATGAGAATTAATTTTTATTTGTTTTATTTTGTTTTTCTGATTTTGACACCCAATTTCATAAACTTATCGATATGTTTAATTATTCAAATTTAGCTGAGTGGTTAAAAACACTTTCTTCTTTGGTCTGACAAACTCAGAACACATATTTATTCTTACTTTACACAGACTTTAAAGTTTCCCCAGTACCTCTATGTCTAGTGTATTGGCACTCCAGACACTGCTTATAACTTTTATGCAGCTACACCATCAATTAGGCGGTAATGCAATAGTCCGGCCAGTCACAGGCCCTGATGCTCAGTGGTGGTATTTGCAGATCACACGAAGAGGTTCATGTACAGTTAATTTATAAATGATGAAGGTTTTGGTAAATGGACCTGCGGGGCATTCTTGGTGCACATCCTGTTGCTAATCTATGCTTATCCTATTCTATTAAAGAGCCATTTGGACAGTTTATCGATCAATTACAGTAAAGGGGTCAACAGCTAAAACACGGTCCACGTCCAGTGTGCAAAAAGCCCCTGATTGATCATATGTGAGATACAAGAGGCGCTTGTTTCCAACGCTGTGAGAGCCCGCTGCTGTATCACCCCCTCACTCACTCTGCTGCGCTCTCATCCGCCGGGCTGAGAGAGACTGAAGCAGCCTGACGGAGAGAAACGGCGAGGAGGGGGAGAGGAAACAGAGAGCGACGGAGATGGCGAGCATCAACATGGGGCCGAGACAGCTGCTGTTGGGGCTCGCGTGGGTCCTTGTGGTCGTCCTGACGCCTCACGTCCAAGGTCTGAACGGCGACGAGGACCAGAGCCAGGACACCGAATGCAAGATGAAGAGCGTCACCGTGTCCGCGCTGCCGTTTCTGAGGGAAAACGACCTGAGTATCATGCACAGTCCGTCGGCCTCCGAGCCCAAGCTGCTCTTCTCCGTTCGCAACGATTTTCCCGGAGACGTCGTGGTAGTGGACGACCTGGAAAACACCGAGCTGCCCTTTTTCGTCTTGGGTGAGTCTTTGGAACACATAACCTGTGGTTAGGTGAACCTGCGGTTCATTAGCCGCTAATTGAGCAGATGAGCCCCCCCTTCGGTTTTTATTATTACACTGGAGCATCTGTGTTAGCTAGGGCCTGGCTCCATGTCACGTTTCCGCTGTTTTAAGGACACTACAAGCTCTAAATAAACCGGAATAACTGCGTTTATATCAAATACAACGAGTGCGTCAGCGTGTGTGTGTTATTTATACCGCTAACACTTAGCACTGACTGTTGCAGTACCAGGCCGCTTAGCATCCTCATGCTAACAAAACTGTAGTTTTATTTTTCCGTACAGTTTGTGAGACTCTTTGAAGTCATAACGCGTTCACGCGCTCATTCAGTGTTCACGCGTGCTTCACGTGCCGCCTAATTAACAGAGCGGCTAACCAAACTCCACTCACTTCACTCCAACTTTGACACCCAGCCCTCTCTGTTCTGTGCTCTCTTTGTGTGTCCGAGTCTCATATGTTTTATATTTTATTAAAAAGCGACACGTGACGCTCTCGTGTCACTTAAAAACAAACTTTATCCGAGTTTAGTACCCGCACCAGGTCCACGTGAAGCGGACTGAAGTTTATGTGGCGAGTACGTGGTCGGCCGCTGTCTGTGGTGCTGAATCAGCACTGCCGCTGAGACGCTGACAGACTGCGTGGTCCGCTGCGTGACACTAAATACACCTGGATTTGTGTCTGTGTGATGGTTCAGTGATGTCCCTGGTGACTCATGGGACCTCATTGGACCATTACCTGGTGCTCTGTTGACTCAAGTCAGCAACCAACAGGACAATCAGTTCAAAGTATGTCATTGTCACAGTGTGAAGCAGTGTTTCATGGATACTGTAGTTTTGGGCTTCTCTCTGTCCAGCCTCGTTGTTGTCAGATGTGCAAATGTAATTTGAACTTTGAGGCCATAGAAAGCCTCCAGACGTCACTAGTCAGCTAACTGTGCTCTGCAGAGCTTATATAAAACACTCAATTTTGACTTTTCTCAATTACGTTTTGGGGCATTTTTTACCGTCATCACAGCAACAGGAAATTAGGGTTATGGTTATGATATCCAAAAAAAGGTCTCTGCCTTGTCCAGCATCTTAAAGCCATAGACCACCAGGATGAGTTCTCAGCAGGTGTACAGTATTATAAATTTAATGCTGTAATTATAAATGCAGACATGTTTATAACTTCCTTAGCCTATTATTGTCATTATCATCATCACACAAACATAGTTTTGTTTACTTTGTGAGACATAAGAAGGATTAGGTATTGTTTGAAAGTTTTCATGAGTTCATGCCGTTACCATGGAGACCATAACTTTGATAGTTTTGGAGAATATTAACATGTTAAAGTCTAAAGTTTTCCTGATTTAGGTTAACAACAGTAAGTGAACATACTCAAAGCATTCAAAGTGAGTGAAGTGACTGACTAACTTATGATTGAGTGTGCCTGAAAGAGCACACTATATACTATTCACCCCGCTTATTATTATTACGCCATTTTTTTGGCACGCTACTCCTCCCGCAGTTTTTGTCGCACATACACAGAAAAGGTATCAAAACATGCGGCTCGACTGCTATGACTTTTCTAAGCGTTTCGCCAAACGGTTTGCCGATAAATCGCCAAAAACCACGCCAAAAAAATGAATGGGTGTGTATTGGAAGAATGTTCGAGAGCTAGAGTGCGACATCATCGCTAGAGTGGAGAGGGAGAGAAAAATTTGTTGAAAAATAAATTTGTAAACTGTGATTGAGGCCGCAAATGTCACTCTACAGACATGATTAGCACCCAAAACGTAGGAAAATTTGAGGCGGTCGCAGTGATAACACTGCTGAAGCTGTCATTTTTATAGTTTTGGGGTCAGACACAAAGATGCGCCAGCAACACGCATCTACTGCCCAATCTACTCCCATGTTAATTTGAGAAGAGAAATTTCCAAAAGGAGCAGGGAGCACCTGTTCTTTCTCTAACTCCCGAGGCCAAAGTTTATACAGTTTTCGCCTGAAAATCGGCAAGGAAATTGTCCACGAGACGAGGATGCTGATGGTCATTTCGGATTTTGGTTTGCGGCACACCTTTTTTGGCATTTTTGGCCACCTTCGAGGGGCTTCATTTAGCCGAGAGTGCGTGCGCACCTGTGCCTAATTACTCTGGCCTGCAGCTGACCCTGGTTGCTTGGCAACCTCAAGCCTGCCTTTGACTAACTTTATTGAAGTCTCTGTATGATAACAAGGACTATCAAGACTACATTTTTAAGGTCGGCCATTTTATCCTTCTCTCTCGCAGACACATACACAGACACATAGATAGAGAGACAGACACACACACACACCACACACAGACAGACAGACAGACAGAGCAGACACACAAGCACACACACAAGACAGACAGGACAAGCACACATGCATGCGCACACACACACACACACACACACACACACACACAAACACAAGACAAAAGTCTTTCAAAATAAGAGTTCCTTCACAATAAGAGCCCATTAAAAAGGCAATGATGACACAGCTTGTTGTATTAATACTGAATTTGCTGAGCAGTGTCAATAATAATGTATGGGGCGACGGGGCCAGAGTCAGACACACTCAAAATTTCTTTAGAAATTTTTCTAGTTATTATTAGATGTCCCTCATCAAGTTTATTTGTCCCCCTGGTCCCAATCCAAGTCCTTTAATGATACTGATACTGATTTGCTTAGTTAAATATGTATCTGACACATTGAAATAACAGCTGTAGCTACTAGATCTGATCCAAACACTGGAGGTTCTGGTTCCATAGTGTTACGTTTATACTTGCTGCTTATGAGCTGATATGAATGGAAGTGTAACTGGGAGAGTGAGACTGACCTGATGAGCCGGAGAGAAAAAATGTCACTCTGTTAGAACTACAGAAACACTCGCTGACTGTACTCACTGTATGAGTGTTACGGCCGCAGAGAGCACTTTAACTGCCACTGGCCCATTATCAAGTTACTCACCAAATTAATGTTAATTAGCGGCAGCTGTTACGAACCGGCGATGTTTGTCACTTTAAGTGGTGAAAGTGATGGTCTGAGCTCAGTGAATCCTTTTGCCAAAACTCACACCGGCTCACTCACCTGTACATCCAACTCATCTTTCACATTCACACATTTTCACTCATGTGCAGTGAAAGGCTGCACTATGGGCCACAATGCAGGAGCACACTGCAACATTAACACGCAGGAGAATACAGGAAAGAACTTTTCTGGTATCTGAATTTTTATCAGACAACTCAAATTATTATTCTTTTTATTCTTTTTTATTCTTTCTTGTTCTATTAATTTTTTCAATCATCTCTTAATACTTTTATTTCTGGATCTAAGCGCCAGGAGCGAAGAAGACAGTACATGCATACCATTTTTTATCATGGGGAATGTAAGATCTCCCCCCAATAAGATCAAGGAGCTAACGCTGCTAACCAGGCTACAGAGGGAATATTGAGAATGTACACTGTTGTATTTAATGGCAAAACAGCGTTTCTTTTAATGGAAAAAACTTGTAATTATACGGTAAAATATGGAATAAAACACCAACATTAACTGTAAAATCAACAGTACTAATATCCTAAAACTGTAATATTAGAAAAGCTGATATTACAGTAAAGTTCTGGCAACCATAGCTGCCGTTTTACTGTGTTTTACTGTAAAAACAAGCATCATGTTCCTCACAGAGACGTGGCTGTATGAACTCACTTTGGTCTCTCTGGTAACTCTGGACGGCTTTTAACTTGTGAGAACAGGAGAGGACAGACAAGAGAGAGCAGGGGGAGAGGGGGAACGACACAGCTTATCTTAAGTTATGAATATACTTATTTTATGAGACTAGAACTCAAAGATATTCCAGTTACAACCATGAGAGACAGATAAAAGCAGTGAAAATGAAAGTTGAAATACTTCATACCCAGCCTATACCCAACAAGAAGGGCAGGTCCAGCAGTGGTCCTGGATCCAGAAGAAGACATTGTAAAAGTACCACAGTTTTTTTCCCACTTTGGCCAAACAGTACTGCAGTATATGCAGTACAATAGGATTTCTGTGTCTGTTTTAATTAACGCTGTGGATGTTGGGAACAGTCCCACGATGTCTCTAATGATATCTGCAGTATTATTGAGTGTTTACACTGTGAGAGCGTGGCGACTCTTTGAATAGTTTGAATAGTTCATTTAAAGGCCTAATTTAGACAACAGTTAATTCATTATGGGGTAGAGGGAAATAAGCTAAGCTAAATGCCCAGCACAACACGTCTCTAAAGACTGCTGCTGCATATTAATGAGTCTGAATTTGTGTCTGACATTTCTGTAGGTAGCATTGTTCTCCAGGACAGAAAACTTTTAATGAAAAGTGACGCCGGGGAGCGCAACACAATTCCACATTCGGGGTGCGAGTAGCATCGCTGCTACCCAAACATAAACCCTGGAGCAGGTGCGGCCTTTTATTCCTTTATTTCTTTATTTTTCTTTTGTTTGGTGCCTGATTTCCTTTGCTGTTTAACAAAACCCCTTCTGTGAAATAAGAGGTGCCAGCTTTGAATTACGAACCTGAACTTTCACTTGTTGCGTACGTCTGCTCAGGAAACAGAATCAATGTACGTTAACATCGTGTGGCTGTATTGATAACGAGCAGTAATTACATTTAAACCACTGTTTCAGCGGTGCTGTCTGTGATAAGGCGCCTGCTGAATGCTGTTTGTGGAAACACTAAACGTTTCCTAGCTGGTGTTTAGGATCCGGTTGTCGTCGTCTCACGCCGGCCCTCTCCAGGGCTGAGTCCGCTGTACAGGCTCGCCGTGATTAATGCTGTACATGAATCCTCGCAGCAGATTTTTATATCCCTTTATCACACTTTACATGGTGTGTGGGACAGGTACGCTAGGTGTGTGTGAGTGTAAACACACTGTAGGACGACTCAACAACACAACAGTATAGCTTGATTTTGGACAAGGACATGTCAGTGCAGCAGTACTAGAATCAAGAGGCGGATAGATTTATCATCTCCATGTATTTGAAGGTAGAGAGGGACGCCCCTGATCTGGTAGGAACTGGTAGGACACCAGATGAGAAGATGTTTAGTTTGACCTGAGGAGAGCCAGGCATTGTTCATTGTAGGAGCACAATGGTCGGGAGGTAGCATATGCCGGTAAAGGGCATTAAAGTGCGTGGGTGCAGAGCCGGAGACTTTTAATGTGGGGCAGTTACAGGTAGCCAATGAGCAGCAGGGTAACATGTGCGAGATGAGCACAGCATGTATCAGGAGATGGGTGTTGAGTTAGGTAAGGCCTGATTTACTCAACTCAGCAATAATGAAAACTGATTAATGACAAGCACTGTATTTGTTAAGTCGCAGATTCTGACCTCTCTAATATGGTAATGGTGCAGGCACAGAGCGGCGACATACAGCCAGCTCCGCCTCCACTGAGAATGTGAATTTATTGATTTTGTATCATGTCTAACTTTAGTGGATCGGGTGTGGAATTAATCTGCAGACACTCTGGTTCAAGTTGAGCCCAAACAATTCTCTGGATGTCACTTTTTGAGCCACAACAAAGGCCAAAATGTGTCCTATAACAGACCAGGTATGACTTGTTTTTAGTCTAGCGAATATTGATCACTTGTGGCTCCCAGCAGCAGGTTAGGGGCAGTGAGGAGCCAGCAGTCTCAGCAGACTTGTTGTCTGTTCTGGGATACAGTAGAGAAACATGGCTGTGCAGCATGGCAGGCTCTGTGCAAGAGGACCCGTTCCTTTGTAGATATATACAGTATATGTAGATCCCCCTAAATCCTACACAGTGGTCTGTTAAGACCCTGACTACCTCACACAGTACTCCTCACAGTAGTCCCTCACCCCCCATGTCTCATCAGGATGCCTTATCCTCAGTGAACCCCCAGTAATTAACTGAACTTTTGAAGACCTCAGAGAGACAGAGATCAGACATCTTGAAGGGATGGTCTCAACGTTCTAGTTAAAGGAGCTGCATGTGTCATTTTGGGAAGAGAAAAAAGGAATCTTGTTATGAGGCATGCTGAGATTCTTTTATTTTCCTCAGCCCATCAACCTCTTTGAAGTAACATCATTTAAAACGTGTAGCTGGCTTTAAATGCACGCGTGTGTGTGTGTGCGTGTGTGTGCGGTAGGTTGGATGCAATTTAAATTCCTCATTTTTTCCACCTTTTACAGTGGCTCACATTTTTCTCACCAAATTGCTTCTCTGTGAAGCATCTAAGAAGCAATTTGAAAAGGGAGGATTCTGTGACTGACAGTAAATTTTAGCTGCAGGACTGCAGCCACTCGTTAGTGTCAGAGAAGCCTGGCTGCGTTATTACGAAATTTACCCTCTTGGTGTTGTGCCATAAATTGTGCAGGAGGTGAGGTAATAAAGTTGCCCCCTGGGAGAGACTCGAGCTGTATTTGCTCTGGCGGTGATTTGCACATCTGGGCCGGATGCTTGGAAGGAACTCAGCGCTTAACTGCCTCCCATTTAAATTCAGCTTTCTGAACAATAATTTGGCTGGTACCATTCCATTCCATGCCATAGAAGCACACCAGTGCAAATTGAGTTAAACCCCCGCTGGTGCTTGTACTTCACATGACCCCTCTGAGTGCTGGATGCTCTTCTTAAAACTATGGCAGAGCTGACAGGAGCTGACATCTAGAGCTGCGTGTTGTTTCACCTTGTCATTGTTGGTATGCAGTGAAACGTAATCCTCAAGTAATGACACAGAACAATGTTGATGTTGTTGCAACCCAACGAAACAGAACACAGTTACAGCTCGAGTTTATTTTGCTGTCTGCCGATTATTCTCTCCATCAATGGATCGTTTGATCTGTAAAATGAATTTCATTTCATTTCGTCATCAGAAAAGTTGAACTGCGAGATTCCAACAGCTGCCCGTTAATCTAAGGGCAACTCCCTCTGTAACCACCTGCTGGAAATGACGTGAGGTAACCCTCTCGATTGTTCACATAAAGCAGTGGATTCTTGTTTTTGTTTTTTTATTCTGGGGGTTCATGACTCTAAATTACATTCTAGTCTTCTCCCTTGCAGCATGAAGTTCATTTTACAAAGTATGATCCCATTTAGTTTAAAACAAACTAAAATAGGGTTAGCTTTAGGGCGTAGCTTGTGATTGATTTGCAGTGAGTCCGACAAAACTCAGATCAAAGTGTCGTACTGGGGCAGTGCTGATCAAATATGCACATTTTCAATTTTTCACATTTTAGTTTGCGACCGGGCAGGAGGGCATTTTTTCAAGTCAAGCACAGCCCAACTCATAGTACGTCACATAGCTCCACGCTCTCGTCTGAATATGGTCGCTTCTGGCTCCAAAAAAACAACGGCAACCTTGAGGTTGTCCACAAACTAGTTAAATGAACTGTATTAACCTGTATCTCCTGCTGACTTCAATTCACATGCAGCTGCTATTAAAAGTAAAGTCAAGTTGTTGCTGTTGTTCCTGGATTGTTTGTTCCAGGACTTGGAGTTATTACAGTTTTGCAGAGCCTGAGGTGTTGTCTTCAGCTGCTATCCAAACTAGGTTTCTTTGTTATACTTGCATTAACTAAAGTTAAACTCCACGCTGCAGAGTTGCTGTTCAGGAGGAAGTAGTTGGAAAATCACGATCAATAATTGGTGGGAAGGGTTCTACAACTCTGCCAAAGAATAGCAGTATTTCAGCATGTGACGAGACCCTGGTGTGAAACAATGGGCTGGAGCTGTGTCTGCCTGAGCAATTAAAACTTCCTTCATTTACTCCCATCATAATGAATATGTTACAGAGTCATCTAATTACTGTACATGTAGGGTGTCAGACACACTTTGCTAAATTTAGTTTGCACACGAGTCTTTTGTTTATTGGATTTTCACGCTGACTAAAGTACCTCTGCTCAGTGCAGCTGAGTTACATAATGTTAGCCAACCTATGACCAGCTATAGAACCATGACTGGGCAGTACTCCTTGCTTTAAGGAATCAATAGAACTGTCAAAAAGTTGACCAACTAACAGGGTTAGAGACCTTAACTGAGTAACTCAGAAAATGAGTCATTTATCTATTTCCAGCTTTTCTTTTACAGCAGCATTCATTTTCTGTTTGATAATCACCTCATTAGAACAACACCTACATTATGTATTTCATAAATATGAAAAAAATATTCAGAGCAGTGACTCATTATTTGAGGGGTTGCAAAATAATAGAACCCAAAAATAATCTTTCAGAAGTCATCAGATAACTGACGTCTTCAGGCCTCTGAATATCAAACAAAGATGACTCATGACTCGCTCTTAGATGCTAACTTGCGTTCATCTCATCTATCGTTATCATTTCATCTATCACTCTGTGTTTTGTTGTTAATAAAATTCCTGTGACTTATAGTATATTCAATGATAGATGTGCTGTGCTGGTGGACAAAGGTGACTTCTTGTAGAACCAAGAAGTTTGTGGGTTGCTTCACTTAAGCAGTGTTGTGCTTTATCTACAATATTACAATTAGTTTAACCGACTTTTATGGTGTCAACCCGTGAGGGTAGGCATGTTTAATCGACTGGTCAGCTAAGATAATCACATTCCCAGTAACAATCTGGAGGGTCCCTTTCGTCTTGAGCCTGGAGGACACAACGTCCTGATAGCAATGAGCTTGTTAACCTGTGAAATCTTCTAAACAGGGTTATTTTTTTAATTTATTTTTTTCAGTGTTTCACAACTTCCACAGCCGTTTCCTCGAACAGCCACTTGGGTGTAGCTCCATAAGCCCCCATGTTAAAATGCCCAGGCTATTTACAGCTTGCTTGGTCTCTACAGCTCATTTACCCATTCAAGAAAATTAATCTGTTATTTATGTAACCTGTTCAAATTTATATCAAGGCTTAAAGTTATGCATAGTTAAGAATGAGGCCGCTTTGATTGACGGGTGGGTGCTGTTACAGATGGCTTGTTTGAACAACCAGGCTTCATTCAACTCTCCTACACTCCACCGATGATCCACGTCTTTGTCCATTTTTGACTGCAAAGACAGCAGTGACCAGAGCCAGCCCACTCCACCACACAACAGCGTCACGGACGCCACATCCACGTTTATGTCCTTGTCCCAACTTTACTGTGACGGGTTGCAGAATGAGTGAAAAAACACAAATTAAGAAGGACGTGCACATCATTTTGTTTTTGTCCCATTTTTTCTGGAATTGGGCTGGGCTGGAGGACAACAGTCCACGGCAGTCAAAAAACAAGCAAAACTTTCAGTATACTATGTTCAGTCATTTCCAGTGCCGGTGTGCATAAAGTATTGTGCCGTATGTCCTGAAGTGTGCTCTTGCAAAATAAGAAAGCGCAAACTTTTTGGCTGAAATCCAGCAAGCTATTCAACATATTTTCCAAGTTTGTGCAACATCACAGACGTATGAATAGAGACGTTGACTTCCTGTATAGATACACTCGTGAGGTGGTATACACAGCTCTGTCAAAGACCTTCTCAACATTTGGAGTTTCTCCTCTCGCTCTGCATCCATAAAACTCCTTCAGGAGTTCTTCCCGTTTCACTGTGTGTATCCTGAGAACAAAATTCCAGAGGGAATATGAAACTTTCCAGCTGCATTCCTGAAAACATGACACCTGAATATTCAGAGTTTTCCAAGTAAAAAAGTCAGTTCATGCAATAATGATCAATAGTGAGCTTTAGTCTACAATATTAATGCACATAGATTTAATAGGAACTCAGCTGCCGCACTGTGCCCAATGTACAGATTTCTATTACAGATATATCTGTTGCACATGATGTGAGGTTGGCTGCATTTTATCTCAGGACAAGGACTGTATGCACTTACATAAATCTGAATGATTATGAGTGTCTGTACATGAGGTGCAAGGCAGACCAACTAATTCATTTATATTCACTTATGTATAGCTCGATGCCTGGACTTCGTTTGTGTTTATGATGAAGCTAATGTAAAGTAAATTAATTTGATTGGTCACAGTTGACAGCAGCCCCAGGTTTCATTTCTTTCTCTATGTTCTTTCCCTTTTCAGGCCCACCTTTGTGCCTTACCGCAGCAGTTCATCAAAACTCTGCCGGTTATGTCCGATGTGCTTCACGTGTGTGCGCTTTGATCCGTGACTCCAGAATCGTCCTTTATCGCCCACTGTGCTGCTTTTGTTCAGGATAAATCTGCAATCAACATCAGGCAGAGATCAAGGATTGTTTTGGTGTTTGCGCATGACAAGGGCAGGCGGAATTAGACAGAGGGAGAGCGAGAAGATGTAGCAAGAGAGAGAGACTGTAAGGCACATAGCTGCGAGTGAATGGTTTCCATGGCAACATGATTGGGTGCTTAGACAGGAGCTCTAAAGAAAGGTTTTTTTATCACCACGGCAAGAGAAGGAAGGAAGGAAGGAAGGAAGGAGAGGCATGTGAGGTAGTACCTTTAACTCCACATGCTGCTGTTATGTGTGCTTCATAAAAGAACATTAAGGTGATCAAAAGCTCAGGGACAGCCCAGTGAGCTTTTCATCTTCATTCCTGTTCTGTTGTTTCTCTTCGTCGTGAAGAGGAAGAAGAAGAAACCATGTGTTCAGGTTTGTGAAAGAAATGCACAAGAAATACACAGTCAGCGTTGGTTTCCCTGTTTTAGTTATGAGCTGGGTTCGTGGCGACCCTAACTACTTTTTTTGGTGCCAGCTGTTTCGGTTGTTCTGTCAAGTACCAAAAGCTGGCACTGAGTTATATGCATCATAATTCTGCAGCTTTGTCATTAAATAAATTAGGTTTTCTACATTGTGGCCTGAGCGGAGTCGCTGTAGTAGGAGGCAGATTCTTGCTGAATTTCCATCATAATCACTTTTACATTGCTTACCATATAAACTACATTGCAATTATCCATTAACCCCCCCCCCCTACTTGGGCTAACCCAGTGACATCACTAATGATGTCACCCAGGGTATAAATACAGGAAGTGGTTGGGCACCTCCCCCTTTTGTCCCTGGAGCACCTGGTAAACATGGTGAGTCAATGGAAGCCAGAAATGAACCAATGAACAAAAAATGTGTTTTACTTTAAAGACAACGTTAATGTGTGAAATGTGCTACACATGCAGTGTACACAGTACACACTGTGTATCTGCATGTTACTCATCGCTGGTTGAACTCTGACCAAACAACCAATCACACCACTCTGTCCCATTGATAGGTTTGACTATGAAATGAAGTTGTAAAGTCGAAATTCAGAGATCTGTTGTCACCTTTTGGTGGCCGAGGCTGCAGAAACATTTTGAGTGTCAGCCAAATTAAAACTCACAACTTGTAGCTACAACCCGACGTATTGAAATAACAGCCGCTGACTACAAGACTTCCTCTGCAGTCCGATTAGCAACTTGCAAATGAAGAGACTCATTTCTGAGAATCTCGATAAACAGATATCAGCATATGAATGCAGGTCACTTCAAAAAAGCTAGTCATCATCACGCGATAGCTAATAGGTTCTGAAAATGTATTTTGGCCAGTGCGTTTTGCTTCTTTTGCTCTGCACATGCTTTGATACTATGATACCAACAATACTTTTTGCTTTACATTTACCCTACGACCCATCTGAAGCAGCCAAACTTCTGAAATGTTAAAAGTTGTCAAATCACAAGCAGCCATAGAAGAAATCAGAAACAGTCTAAAACTGACCGATTTGTGTGAACAATGACAGATTTCAGTACTGCCATTTTAACACATCTCAGTCAGTATACGGTGACCAGCCCCAGTATCACATGAGAACTATAGGCTCTTGGCACTGCTTGTGCTGTTAAATGATTCATCTCATTCCCAAGAAAGTCCTTTTTTGGGAAACAAATTATCAAATGGCAACGACACAAAGACACACTCAAATACAACAGCTTGTTGATATGATTTTTAAGAAACGCTACAGCTGCCCACACGTTTTATTAGGCTGTCAGGCCGGGGGGAGATCAAGGCGGGAAGGAAGTGTAATTTGTATGCAGGCTCACAGAGGCCGTGGGAGCGAGTTCAGAGCTGGACAAACAGTCAGACACCGGCGAGAAATATTTTTCATCCTTGTTTTAAGATTAGGGTGTCGTAATTTATGGCGCTCCATGAACACAGCGCCTTCGAGAGTTCTTTAAGCAAATAAAATGTAGGATTGAGGGATCTTGTTATTTTGTGCACACGAGTACGGGGAATATCACCAAAAAATGGAATAGAAATCCCCCAGAGGTTCTCGGATTAGCTTCTGTTAAAGGCAGCATGCGGGGAAGTTGTTGTGGTGAAAGCAGCAGACTAGTTTCTTGGTTTCTCCCTCTGATGTCCTGATTTCATCACCCTGGTAAAAGCAATACATCTTAATTTGCTACTGTCATCACAGGCTAGCCTCGATCTGTCAGTTTCTCAACCTCAGGGAGAGGCGTTACACACAAGAAGGACATCGGTTCAAAGGCAACGCGACATTCTACCAGTCATTTTTTTTAAAGGGCTCCTGAGTTTTAGGTGTGATTGAACTCCGTGCAGCCAGGTTTGATTCTCCTGATGTGTTGGCATGTTTTTTGTAGTAGAAACTCTTTAAATGTTCCACCAAACTGAACTTTGATGTGAGTAACGCATTGATAACCAAGCCCGCTTTGATCATCTGTTCAGTCGTAAAAGAAACAGATAAAATAAAAGGCGACATACAGTCCGTATAGCATGTTAGTATGTGACATCATGCTAATGTCCAACATCAAATGTCACTTTATTCACTGTACAGGATGTTACTACTTCAGGTAACATTTTATGGAACCCTGAAGCTGACAGAGCGTAGTAAAATGTTGTCAGACAGTTCAAAATATAATCCACTGATAAATATTTTAGTTCAGTGAATAAAACAGTCTAAAAAACTGTAATCATTTAACCTCAAAAATATATAATATACTAATTCATTTGCGTTTAAGCAGTTCATTATATATTTTTAAGAGAGTTTTTTGGTCCATGGAGGCACAAACAGAGCTGCATACATCGCCACCAGTCAGCCTTGATGCCATTTTCCTGTCCCAGTGGATACTCATGGTGTTGCAACAAAAAATCCCCTACGGCCCAAAAAAAAGTTTCCTACTCCACCTCCGTCATAAGAGAGACTTCTGTAAAACTGTTGACAGGATGCCTCCAACTGCAAACAAGATCACTTGTTAGACTTTGTAGTGTGAATTTTTAATCCATGACGGTTTTATATTTGTCAAACTTCCCCAGAGTTTGGAGCCTCGTTGTACTTTGTTAGTGTATAATGTTGCAGGCTCAGTAAGTTTTCTGACGCGTTTGAGTTCTTTTTTTTGTGTGTGTTTGTGTGTGTTTGTGTAGTTTACCTGCTTGATATTTGTAGCTACCTACTGGCACATCTCAGTCTCCCTTTGGCATCTCCTGACCTTGTTATGTCAGTCTCTCAGTCTGAACGCAGGGAAATATAGTTGCTTAAGATCAATCAGTCAGAACTCAAAATAGGGCACAGACTTTCTCTGGTTGGCTCTCAACACCCTTAAAAAAATGTGTTCATTGGATCTCGGGTCAAGGGTTAAAGAGGAAAATTTGGATCCGTTCCCTTTTCTCTGTGGCCTTGATATGTCGAGCCTGGCATGTTGTTTGAGTGGAGAGCTGTCAATGAAATTATATTCCCAGCTGTTTTTTTTTTTTTTCTTGTAGTCCATGTTGGTTTTCCAGGCTTGGAATTAATTCATTTTCAGGGCAAGGCTACTTTGGCTTTTGATCAATACAAATTCATTGGGGCAGCACGGCCAAAACTTGCTACCAAAAACTGTATGAAGAAGTTCAAATGAGCTTCCAGAAACATCAGATAGTAATAGGAAAACACTGACAGGGAACACTTCAATGAGATAAAATACTTAAACACTTTTTTCCTATGTGAGTACGGTTCAGAATGCAGCTCTTGTCATTAGTATTTTTGCTTACAGCCCAACTGCACATGCACATGCATTAGCAGCTGAGACTTCCTCTTTAAGACAGATGGGTTTGTGGGTAACCCGTGTGTGTGTGAGACAGGTTCGTTGAGTCATCTCTTTCCCACAGCAGACTTTGAAGAGCTAGTTAGAGCGACCAGTCATTTTCGTTTCCAATGAATCATCTGATCACGTCTGACCCTTGCTTCCGTCTCTGCAGCTCTAAAAATGACTTTGGGAGAGCACCGGCTGTTCGAATAGCCTTTAGCTTTGCTTTGCTCGGTAGTGTTAGCTTTTCATATTCTTGATTTCTAGGGGTATTACGTCCTCATCACTGAATGTTTTGCCGTGATATAATTCCTTCCCCGTTACAGCAGCTGGTTTCTGTTGGAGAGAGCTGACACCTCATTGTCAGCACATCACAAGGACAAATTCAGTTTGACTCATTTCACTTCTTGATTGAGCCTTGTAGCGGGCGTTCCCTGCATTCTGCCACTGCCAACAACTCCTTTTACAAACTGGCCTGAGGCCTGACACTCTGTACATTATCATCCCTCATAGCAGCATTGATTGGGACCGCTGCCTAATTGTCAACTAAATGACACAGATTATGATGGGCATTACATTATCATACACGTTCAGCGTTAATAAATGAGCACATTATCAGCCAAGCAGGAGAAATGTCCTGATAAAAGAGCTGCCTCCTGTCTTCACCCACATAATGAGAAGGAAAACTTGCTGTTGATCAAAGGCCATAGCTGATTGGTCAGATAGTGAAATATGCTTAAGTTCCTGACATGTTGTCCTTAATAACCTAATATTTGGAGACTTTATTGCCACGGTGTCATCATGCAGTTTTATAGATTTTAAATTGGCCTGCAGTTAAGAAATGATGGTCCTCATTAAGCCCTTAATGTTGAAGAGTGAATGGATTCCCTCATAAAAGTTGATGGAAAAGTTAGCAAACAGGGAGGGAAAAAAAAGTTTTGAAATATTCTTGGAGAGCTCAGCTTTATTTCAGCGTGTGAGGCAAAACCAAAGAGGTGATTCCATCTCTCCCTCCATCCTTCCTCCCACTTTGATACTACACAGGGTATCATACAGACACCTGCTCCATCCTTTTCACAGGAAGCCTCTTTCTCCACATCCTTACCCACTCCTCCTGCGAACGAGCAGGAAACAAAAGAAATGTGCAGCGGGGGAAAGTCTCACATTTCTTCCCCACTTCCTTTTTATTTTTTCATTTTGTCGAGCATGGCACCGCCACGTTTCTCATAACGTCACCTGGTCGAGCGTGACAAAGACGGGTGTAGCATCTGGAAGTTTAAACCAAGTGGATTAATGGGGAATTTTTTTACACAATGTCAAGACCAGCCTGAGGCTGGCAGCCGGACGGCTGTGAATGTGGCGCGCATGTCAGCCGTGCCATGTTAGTGAAATATTTACATGGTCATGAATTTTCAATTTGTCAGGGATTGCTCCCCCAAGGGAGCTTATCACCTATAAACCATGCAGCTGGTTAAAAATAGAGCCTATTTATTATAAAACGGACAATGACACAGAGGTTTGGCGATAAAGGGGGCAAAAGTTTAACAAGGCCTCGTTGAAGTACAGCACAGGTTACGCACTGCTGTGAGCTACACTTTAACCACCTTTACAGTGACTCTATGTAATACTTCATTGAAATACTTATTAATGCATTACTCTACAAGCCAAAAAATGATTATCACATTAACATGACTTCTCTCATGAGGAAAGGATTATGTGCAAACAGAAAAGTGATTATTCTTTAGCAGGAATTTCAAGATTCAAGAGATTTATTGTCATTTGCAAGTAAAAACACATGGCTCATACAGCAATGAATTCTTATTTTGCCGTCTCCCTTTACACACAACAGTGAGAAAACAAAATACACAACACAATAACAGAAAAATAAGAGTAGAATAAAAAATAAATCAAATATATATTAAATATAGTTGAATGTGCATAGCAGTTAAAAGTGAACACCACACATTAAAGTGATTGAATGAGTCTGGGGGAGGGTGGTGAGAGTTGTACTGTTCCTGAGCCTGATGGCCTGATGGTGGGTAAAAGGTGTTTGAAAGTCCTGGACTTCACACTCCTGTAGCGCCCACTGATGGCAGAAGTGTGAACAGATGATTGATGATTGATTTGGTAGCTGGTTTGTGCTACTAGCTCTCCTCAAAGATCAAATAACCTCTGTCCTCGTTACAGAAAACAGGAATCAGTGATAATGATAATGATGTTTTGCAATGCAAATTAAAGTAGCAACAAAGTAATCGTTTTCACTGAACGTGCTTAATGTTTTTCCTATCTCAATAAAAAAATATATATATATTTTTAATATTTAAAATCCATGGGCAGTAAGTTGATTAAAGCAGACTGATGCAGCGATCTTTCAGAGCAGCAGAAACCAACACTGCACTGCAGCGTTTATAAAATGAACATTCACCAACACAGCAGCTAATCCACTCAAGACCAGATTTTCCTTCTTTCATGTTTACTATCAAACCACAGCAAACAAACCCAAAATTGCTCATGTGATTTAAATTTTTGTTTATTTGTATACACCTGTAGTGTTGTGAAATAAATTGATGCATTTGTGCGACAAATGTGATTATTTTTTTTTTCCTCACACTATAGTCGTGTCCCTGCTCCAGAGCACTACTAGTGGTGAAAAGCACCGCGGGGTACCTTTTAATATGTTGTGCTGCATGAAGCGCTGATTGCGCATGATTGATTCGTAAGAAATGAAACGTCCTTTGTCTGCCAAATGTTGTACTTATAAACTGTTAAACACAAAGGGGTTTTTTGCTGACTTGTTTTGGTCTGACCGGCAGCTTATAGCTAACGTTAGCTAGCGGTAACAAACTAAAGATAGATGTTGCTACGTCAGCGAGTCATTTTTGCTGAGGTCACGTGCCTGTGCTAATGTAGCCCTGTGTTTTAGCGCGGCGTGGTCAGGTGTAAAACAAACAGAAACGTGCTTGTTGTTTCCTGCTGACTCGAGATCTTTGGTGAAATGAATTTACCATTATCCTTCAATTTAGCCGTTTAGCTACAATGGCTGCTTTTCAGGCTCTCTTTGCTTGTTGCCATTTTTCTTTGACTCGATTTGTATTCGGTCTCCAGTAACGTCCAAGACTACAGCTAGTGGTAAACTGCTGTTGGACTTCTGGTTCCCCAACATGCCATAATCATGAGTAAAGGAGCATTTAGACCAGTAGTCCTCCTTAATCTGTGTTTCTTTGACTCCTTTCATTAAGATTTGATTCCTTCAAAGCAACATTACTCCCTCCTTTGAGCCGCCCTGTCATCCCTTTCCTTCTGTCAGTGCCTGTCTGTTGTTTCAAAATGCGAGTTACACATCAGCTCCACATCTGTCAGCCACTCATCTTCACCCAAATGACAGTGGCAAGCCAAGTAGCTGTGTACTCAAAGATATATTTATCGCATAGGGAGCTAACATATGCAAACAGAGCTCAGGAGTCTGCATGTGGGAGGGCTCTGGCTTGTCGTGCGCGTCTTTCAACTTGTTTGATACTCGCAAAACAGAGCTAAAGTAGCTGAAGCGTGTAAGAGCGCCAACCAGCAGGGAGGTGGTGTGTGTGCGCGCGTGTGTGTGTACGTGTGTGTGTTTGTTTTCAGGCATTCCTTAAATAGGGTGTGACATTAAGCTGATGATTAAACCCCCAAGGGTGACAGGTGAGGGAAGGAAGAGACAACTGAGCAAGGTAGCAAGAGACAGGTGACGTGAGAGAAAGGAGAGAAGGTGACAGAGAAGGAGAGTGAGGATGAGGAAAGATGAAATGTAAAACGAAAGGCGAGGTCAACGCGAGAGAGAGGCCAACGAGTCGGGGAGGGAGGAGGAGGGAGGAGGAGGGAGGAAGATTTTCAGCGGGAGGAGGCTGAAAGACAAACAGACAGAGCGAGCGATGAGCCAGTCGACCTGTTCGGTAAGTGGCAGTAATTGTCAGTGAGTCGGAGCCCCCGAGCTGCTGCTGCTGATGAAGCTTGGCTTTGTTTGCTCTGCCGTAATATAATTAGCTTTAAGAAACAGTCATTCGGAATATCCAAACACCGAAACATTTCTTATTTACTGCGCGGCGTTCACGAGCAGGAACGCCAAACCGAAGCATTAAGCAGATGTCGAGAGGTGAACCGCGCACATCGAGGCCTCTCCTGCACCTCCTAATCAGCCATTTGAGGGAAGCATTCCGCCAACGTCTTAACCGGCATACTGCACCGCACGCACTAGTTTGTGCTACAGGATTGTGCTGACCTTCAAAAAAAAAAAGTGAATTACTGTATCCTAAAAATACACAATGGAAGCAGCGCATTTAATCATGCTGTATTAAAAGGGCCTGCCTCGCGCCGAGCCCAGAAAGCTGAAGAATAACTTATTCGCACTGGGAACTTTGTTGGTTAAAAAAAAAAAAAAAAGTGAAAGGTATGATATACTATATTCCTGGAGCTGTCAGAGGCTTGGAAGACTTCAGAGCTTTATGGTGGACCTGGGCACATTTCTATTTCATTCTTAGCCAAGCAGCCCGCCCCTCTAATGGTTTTTCTGCACACCTCCCGAGTGTCTTTGTCTTTTGATTTGTTCTCCCAAGGCCTCCGCCAGCTGACCAAAAGTAGGCATGTTTCTCTTCGCGATGGGAAATGTGAAGCAGCCACCAGCCAAGTGCTGATACACTGTGCCAGAAGCTGGAATGTGTGTTTTTTTTTTTTCCTTCGCACTACATTTTCCCCATTTCCTCGGTATGAAGACATCATTTGAATATTAATTGTCTACCTTGTGGCTTCACCTATAGCTCTGGCTACAGTACCAACCTTTTCCTTAAGTAAACTGACGACCCATGACTAATTGACATATTACACATTATATGCAATGCATAACAATAACAGACCAGAACAACTGAAACTGTACAATTGAACCAAATAGTGAGATCAGAGATGAGTATTTTTAGGAACGTTTGATACATTTTTCAAAATGTTAACAATCATACATACTTAGTAGGCTCCTTTTTGCCACATCCAGTTTATTCTTCTTGTTTTAGAGCTCTCTGGTTGTTTTAACTGCGTACCTTTCTTGTGTTCAGGTGCTCATCGTGCCCTTACCCTGTAAGATTTATTTAACTTTAGGTCTTAAATAACAATCGAAACTATTTCATTTAGCTTTTTTTTTTTTTTTTTTTACAAATGAATGAAATTTAACTAAAGGTCTACTGTATATGTGCAGAAGTTTTCTTACACCCCTTAAAATCAAGACAGCTCGCAACCCCCTGTGAAACTCTGGTAACCCGAGTAACCAGTGACCTGAAGAACTGATGAAGTGGAACGCCACTTACTGTATGAATTACACGACTTTGTAAATATACTCCAACCCCTGTCTTTGCACTGGAGTTCCAATGTAAAAGTGACTTCTGTGGTTAATGCACACTTTCTGCATACAGCTAGCACTGCCACTGGGGTGAAGCGACCCTTTAACCAAACACAAATCATGTGTTTTGGCTCGTGCTGAGCCATCAGATGTGTGTGTGTGTGTGTGTGTGTGTGTGTGTGTGTGTGTGTTTTTTTTTATTTTTTTTTTAGTTCAGTTCAGCAGCAGTGATTTCACTGCAGTGGACTTAATGCAGTGTGTGTGTCACCTTCACACACTTGCCTTGTGACTGATTGAGCCCTGCAATGTGTTTGAGCTCAAGTTGAAATAGCAGATTATGTTATCCAAATGAGCTGACGGTGCTGTATTTCACCACGCAACCGTAAATTGTCTTTGCGTTCCACATATTTGCACTTGGAGGCCTCGCTTTAGCTCACAGATCTAATAGAACGAGCTGCATGATGGAATATCTAGTACATTAGGTACATGTAGAGAAGTGAACTGTGTGTGTGGCCCCAGAGTGCACACGTGTCTCTGCGCCTGCATATTCTTTTTGATTTATAGATGTTTTAATCATATAGTGGATCACAGCGGAGTTGAGGGTGAACAGTTAGCTGTTATATCAGTGTTTCACAAAGATCGACACTCTGCTTTATGAAAAGAATAATGCTCACTTTAAAGAGCAACTCCCACTTAAGACATTTAAAAAAACAAACTGCTGACTACTCTTACATTTTCTGAAAATAGTGGAAAGTGTGAGTGTTGAGTTACTCTTTAAATGTTAGCTTATCTCCACTGACCTCCATAGTTAACTTTGAAGTCATAGAGTTGTAGAAATCTGCATTTCCAAGTATAAAAGGAACATATGATGATCTGTTCATTTTTTGACAACAGTATGATCCATCATAAGGGCATGGTGGATTGGAAGAGCAGCTCTAAAAGGAATCCAACATACAGTATGCAACTGGAACTATAATTCAATGAAATGTAATTTTATCTATATAGCACCAAAGCACAACATTATCTCATGACACTTTCTCATGAAACTATATGCTATGTTCTGAAAATTTAGATTTATTTACTAATATTCAATTTCATTTGATAAAATAGCAGCATTAGAATGTGTATATACACTACTCACGAAGAGTTTGACTTTCAGGTGAAATGTATGTAAAATGTAAAAAGTTCATGCTGCAGTGATATATCATGAAAGTACGGCATTTAAGTAGAAGCATGCAGTGGTAATATCTTTATTTCAAACAATTTATTGAAACAAAAAAATACAAAACATTTAAATGTCCCAGTAACTTGTCATGTATCCTTGACCACCGATTAACAACGACGTCTCATGCTGTTCACAAGTCGACTTATTGCAACCTGCTGATGACACTGTGTGACACTCAGCGCTCAGTGGGAACTTCCCTCTGAGTACATCCTGTTTGAAGCCTCGCACTGACCAGGTACTGCTGATGGATTGTTAGATGTCCTGATGTCATGATGTCAAAATGTGAACAGCATGATGAAGAGGACTGTTTAAATACAAACTGTCACTGAAGCAGAACATTTAGTGGTCCATTCATGGATCACACACTTGTCACCTTGTTAGAGAACAGCATGTTATGCAACAAGTAGTGAAACATTGAGCAGTTGGATGTGTGCATTCAAAAGTTTAGAGAAGGTCAAATGAAGTTCACCTGTGAAGGTTAGAGTGCATTTTAGGTGCACTCTGAAATTCATCCGAAGGCCGAATATCCCAAACTTTTTGTGAGCAGTGTATAAAGATGCAGGGTGGTTGTAGTTGTGAGTATTGTACGTAGGTGTACAGCTGGACAGGCGGTGTAAAGATAATTCTGAACAGCTTTGCACCTCCAAGTGCAATCCAGGCCCATTTATCATGAGCAAAAGGAGAATTTCATTGATTTCCAAGGACCTTATGTGGACGCTGATGTTTTCTTTCAAAAGACCGGAAGTCAATATATTATAAGATGGCTGACTGTATTGGTTATTTGTAGCAGGCTAACAATGCAGCAGACCTTCAGCCAGGAGGCTAACTGTCACCAGCACTGAATTGATGTCCTGAGCTTCCATAACAGCAGTAAAACGAAGTGCCCCGGTCAAACAGCGGCTTCAAACTCTAAGACATTATATGTACACCCTTGATACACATGTCTGTCTCTCAGCCACTGATCCGATACAAATGAAATGCTTTAAAACCTTTTATGATTTAGATATTAGTCACAATCCATGTAAACTTGGAACACACGTCTCTTTATCCAAACATTTCTTTCGGCAAGTGAACATAGTACACACATGCCAGCACTAAATGATTAGAAACTTTGCTTTGGGTGCTACATTCCACCTTTTAGTTTTGTTTCTCTTCACACATGTACACCCTCACACCCTCTCTCACACACTCACACTGTGTCCCCAGCTGTCAGGGCATGGGGTGAATCATGGGTAAAGCAGGCTGAACTTCCCGTGATCCAAACTAAGCCTAAAGGATAACACGACTGCAATTTATTTTCCTAACACCATTTCTAGAATTCTAAACGCTACACAGTACTTGGCGCAATTAGAAGTTCTGACTGTCTACAGGGTCGGGTTGAGTTCATTGGCTCCTTGTTTGAAAGAGTATCAAAACTGTCAGTCTTTTGCTGGCACCACTCACTTATATGACCCGTAATAACTTTTATTATGTTGTTTTCTAACATAACATTGGAAAAAAAAAAGAATGTATTTAGAGTGAAATGGGATGCACAATAGTCTTTGGATATGTACAATGAACTGTGTTTTCTAGAGATACCCAAAGGTCTGCAGCCTGGAGACATAATTACATTATAAAACTACAATATACATACATACATACTAGTCACAATACAACACAGACTACTCACTGGAGATTCACAATGATGTGGCGTCTGAAAATCTACATGCTTTCTAGGGATGCCCAATGGTCGTGTTTGTATAGATTTTTTTTAAAATTTACCTTTATTAGTGTGTCATTTCCTCACATTAGGAAACTACAACAAACACTGTAATGGGGAACCACAGCATTCTCTGGGAAAACCCAAAGTTCTGGGGATGCACTATGATTTCTAGGGATGCACAATGATCTGGTATGTTCTTGCAGAACGGAAACAGTTTGGTAAACACACATAACAGACATTTGAAGTGATGCATTCCAGTCAACAGCTATCCGGTTGAGAGATAATGGGAAGGTAAAAACTGCAGTACAATGGCTTCAGATTGTGGTAAATATATCAGCAGGATTAGACTTTTGTCGAGTACAATGGGAACAAAGTAAAATTGCCTTTGAGAGACAAATGCTGTCTCTTTTGGAGCCCGTGCTCTATTCAAAGACAGCTTTTATGTTTCCGTGGTTGCGGTTGAGATAACAGAAGTACGGCTTCAGATAACAGCGATACAGCTTCAAGAGAAATGATATTAACAGAGCTGTAATAAATGTAGCTGCTAAATATTTCTTCTGTTTTACTTTGGCTCTTCCGTACGAGATGTAAAACACTGCGGTTGGTTTAAGGCGCATCCCTGAACACGAGGCTGTGATGGACTTTGCAGTGAATCTGTGGCTCATCGGTACAAGGTTAAGTGAGCATCTGCTGGTCTCGAAACATATGGCCATTAGGCTGCGTGAATGCCAGTACGGAAGACGGTGGAGACCATTACTATTTATCTAACAGGACCTCATAACATATCCTGTCCACAGAATTAATAAAAAGGGTTGGAAGGAGCAGTCCTGATTGAATCAGTGTTCATACAGACAAGGCATGGCTGTTTCCACATAGATTAGTTTGAGAGTCCTCCGTGTATCCACCTCCCGATTCTAATCTTGCTTTAATTTGTAGATTTGCGTGCATCAATTCGTCACATGAATGTCACATCAAACAGGAGGCAAAGCCATCTTTAATTCAATAGGTCTTATTATCTGATACCTGCAGCTTTTACAGAGGACACACACACACACATACTCGAAGGAGGGCAGAACAGGAGTCAGGTAGGTGTGATTGCATCCAGGAAGATGCATCTACATACATGTGTGCGTAGCAACAGAGCACAAGATGTATAGGCCCAGCTCTGATCAGCATATGATTTTTGTCCTCCATTCGGCATCCTTGTTGTCATTGTTACTGTTAGATTTACAAACCTACTCTTTTCTGATGTGCCATATGTGCTAACAGATGTTATCGTCTTGGCCCAGAGGAGGAAGACAGACGACCTGTCTTCACAACTGAAGCTGAGAAATTGTGTTGTTTTTTTTGTTTTTGGTGGTGGAGCAGCTCCCACATTTGCATTCTGCACCACACTTTTCACTCCAGCTGCCTTGCACTATAACAATGTTTTTTCTCCCTCACTGTCAGCAGGCTTTTTTTTGGGGGGGAAGGGAAGAAACATTTCAGATTTTTGAGGTATGCCGACTGCCGGCTGAAGGTCTTTAGTGGAGAGATACGCCTTCGTTTCCGAAGCATACCCGAAAACGCAGCTCGCCACACATTGTCAGCTCGAATATCGCTCCAGGCAGCTACGACATGATTATTTCTATGGATCAAATTATCAGAAAACATAAGAAAGCACTCATCTAAGTCCCCACAGAGCTCTATTAATACGACACAATCTACACAGCATTCTTTGTGGACACTATGCCAACATTGCAATTAAACCACAGCTTGCTTTATTTACAAGACCATCACGTTTAATTAATGTGCCTACAATTCAGCAGCCCAAGCACCCCTTCAAGAAAAGAAGTGCCGCTTTGCTTAATTACTGCAGAAATGAAATTTTAATAAAGCTAACAGAAGAACTCGACACGCAATCAGGAAGCCATTAAGTAGATGAAGGTAATCCAGCAGGACTGGAGTAAAATTAGAAATCAGCTGTGAAACAAAAAGCAAAGGAGCCACGAGGCCAAGCACTCTGAAAGTGACATTTGATTAACTTGGCAAGATGCTCTGAATAGACACTAACAGTATTTCTTTCATCCATCAGGCAGGGAGAAGTTCAAACAAGAGATATAATATTCCATCTACATATTTATCTTTAGATCCAACGACTATATCTTCAGCTCCATTTTCATTAATAAAGCATGACAACAATATGATCGCGATAAACGTTATCTGCACCACTCTGAGAGAACTGTGGCTTTTCTTTGCTTTCCTTGTTGTTTGGAAGCATTGTCTGCTGCGATTCCTATCACGCGGCTTGTTAAAAGTGTCTGTGGCACCGCCGCCGTCGGCTACAACTGAACACATTTCAGGCCTTAGACAAATGAAAACGTAACTGTGCGATATGACAAATAGCAGACTTAAGTAAGATGGATGTAGAGTTGTTTTTTTGACTGGTCTGTCACAGTAAAATAAGCATTCTCACACACGGAGAAAGCAAATGTGTAGCATGTTAATCATCATTTTGGATGTGAGTCATGCTTCGGCCCCCAGGATAGCATTTCAACAAATATTGAGCCAAAGAGAGAACAAATTATTTGTGTGAAAATAAGCAAACAAAACTTTTTTTTTTTTTTTTGAGTTGCTTTTAGTACAAGGGCAGTCATAACCTGGTCCTTTGTGATGCAAACAAAAATGCATACACATATTTTTCTTTGTGTGAAAAAAGGAGGCTGATTGTTAAAGGCACCGTGCCACCGTGGTCTCCCGGCCCTGCCGACAGCCATTGTGAGTCATTGTATGTGCATGTATGAATGGCTCTATAATGACTGCAGATTCACTGCAGACGTCCAGCTTAGTCCTCGTGGCACAGGCAACATAACCTCTTCTGAATTGTTTAATTTTCTACGGTGATTAACCAAGAAATTAAACATCTCAAGTGTGAGACGATGCTGCATGCATTTAACAGGGATTCATTTCATGTAGTTTATGGAATTAATTTCATCCCAGTGGTATACGTTGATATGTACTTCTTAATGTGTGCTCAAGTTATTTTATTTCTAAGAATAAAAAACATTATTTATCTTTTGGTTGAATGCTAAATAAAAATATGTCAGCAAGATACATGGAGCACAGTTTAGTGAGTTTCATATTGAAAATAAAGATACTTATACAAGATGATGTGAGACAGCATTTGACCCTCTCTTGGATGAACTGTCTCATCGAACTGTCCAATTAGCAATCAAGCTAGCCAGTTTCCTAAGTGGACGACTGGCTGGCAGGCCATTCTGGCTGGCTACTGCTAGCATGTTACCTCAAGTTGCCAGCCACAGTGGCTTGTCAACAAAATCCACAACTGTGTGACCAGCACCACCTGTTTTATGTGGCCACTCAAATGAGTCTGGCTCTGCCATTTTCTGGTCTTGGTGAAGGAGAGCAGGATTGTTTGGTTACAGAGGAGGGGCAGAAGGGCTGCATTGTTTAAAAATCCAAATCGCTGTGTTGGATTCATGGCAGGATGAGGTCACGAGGAAAGATTCACCAGGAATGGACAAGAAGTGTCCGCTTCATTCAAAGAAAACAAAAAGCATGGTTTGGATATTTGGCCTTCCTGCGGTGCACATACTGCACATTGTTTTCCACAAGGCCCCTTTAATGAATGAAGAGGGATTTTATTCTAATTCAAGCATCCTCCTTAAAATAAAGCAGCTGATCTTGGTCGTCTGTGTCATTCCTCCCTAATGAGCAAAGAAGGCGCCAGCAGCCTGCCTGAATTCAAATTATTATTATTTACAAAGCCATTAGTCATACTGATCTGGTTTTGAAGAACTATAATTGCCTGAAATAATGACGTTCTTGCTTGCCGGACTTCACTGTGCGACAAGCAGCTTCCTTGATGAGGTCAGTGAAATATTATAGTCAGCGAGCAATGCTGGAAGGACAAGAAGGCAGAGTTTGAGTGGAAATCAATGCAAAGGCATACAGTATGAGGAAGAGTGACGGGGAACTAACGCATGCAACCAGTGAGTGAATCCTCTGCTACGCTGAAACCCCACCAGACACGTCTGTCCCGTCGCGGCTGCCACACTGTTTTGGTCCGTCCTCTACGCGACTTTAAACCCCACCGCGAGCCTTTCACACTTTGTTTACTTGCTCAGATTTGGTCATTTTCCTGGTTTATGTACTTCCAAATATGTTTCTGCATGTGTAAATATGCTGCATAGTTAATTTGTTTCCCTTTTGTCTGTTTTTATGACCAGTAGTTTGCACGGGGTGTTTTATTTTGAAAATTGACCGGATTCTCTATGCTGTTTCTGTGTCTGGCTTCCGGCCAGCTCAAACTGCTGTGTGCAGATTGACACGGGCTGCTCGCGGCGTCCAGCGAACAGCTGTGGCGGTCTGCTTCTGAACCGGACCGTGGGGTTTGAAACATAGCTCCAGCGGCTGCAGCGCACATGGAACGGAGCGCAACCGTGCCAGGTGAAATTAGTCCTACATCCAAACTGATGATTTTTATTGAAACTATTATACTAACATACACTACAACAACATACAACAATGCAGCATATTTTAAGTTCATGAGCGTCTGCATAGTTAATAGTAACCAATGTATTCAATTGTATTAAGTAGCATAAAATAGTAATCTCATGTAAAGTTCTTTACCTCAGATTCAGACTGCAAGCACAATATTTGAGTATTTGTGCCATGCCATGGATTTTTACAAGAGCTTCTACAGTTTGGTTAAGAACAGTGTAAAAAGACAGTAAGAAGAAAAGACAACATGATAAATAATGGTATTATGGAAGTGATGTCAGTAAATAAGTAAGTTACAAACATGGTGGTCTTAACCCAACCTGATATTTTGCCCTGTTTGCTTCAGATGGCAGAATTCTAACATAGACAACTTGGAGGACTTGATGCCAAGTGAGAACTTTGGCTGTTGGTCCACAGAGCGGGTCACCAGAGTTGAACTGCAGTAGTCGGTTTAGCTGCTCCAAGCAGTTAAACTTTTATTTCACTGCACTGTGGTGCTGCACCCGGGTTTATGTCAAATAAGGAACCATCTCATATTTACATAAGCTTTTAGCAATGCGTATTATTAATAGTCATAATATTGCAGAAGGAACATTGTTTTTCACACAGTTAAGGCTTTTTAATCTCAGAAATGACGAGCACTGATAGATTAAAACTATGAATTCAATTTAAAAAGCAAATAAAAGCTCAGCGAATCAGATTGAATCGGGACGTCTGTGACAATATGTGAAATTAGCTCAAGTCATTAAGGTGTATACCAATTAGGCAGATTAAAATCTTCCAAATGCAGAGATCATATTTGACTAATGCTGCAGTAGCAGTGTTGAGCTGAAACTATTCCTGCTGCTTTTATCAGCATTAAAGAAAAGCCCAAAGCAACAGACAGAAAAGTATGTTAACTGTTTACTGACTGTTTCTGTCTTTGGCACATAAACATGTCGTCTTTAATAAAATCACAGCAGCCGGAGCCTTGATGAGGTTGTGGACTTGAATTCTAATCCCATTGTTGGGTGCTCAACGTGGCTAGAAATGAGATTCCATGTTGCATTTTCAAAATAAAAGAAAGAAAACGTGTGCATGATATTACATTGTTAGGCAGCAGGCAGGTCCCGGGGATGTTATTTGAACTGTAGCAGTGCTCAGTATACAGTATGTACGGGTCGAGAATGGTGCTGTTGGTATTCTGCCTGTACCGAGCAACTTATTAAAAGCAGATTTTAAATGAGCAGCATCATAATTCCCTCATGCATGTAATGAAAGTTATTTGATAGGTTTAGTCACAGGTGACAGTTAATGGCTGCTGCAGGTGTTGTTTGGATTTAGTGCAGTTATCTCCAGCAGTAAAGTTGTCTGTGGAGAAACTTTGTCACGTGACTTCAGACCTAATGCAATTAAACAGAGTTTGTTGTTTACTGAAGCGAGCTCCAAAGTTTTTCCTCAGGTTTTTCAAAAGCTGGATAATTCAGCGCGGTGCCCCACGAGAGGAGCTGCATGTTCCACTAATGCCGTGTTCTGTTTGTGTCTGTCACACAATGATTTGTTTGATTGTGATTGTGAACACGCCGTTTATATTCTTGAAATATATTTTTGGCTCAGGCTCTTGTTCTTCCATCTTTTCAACCTCTGTCGAGCTGTTGTCAATGAAACAACACTTCCCTGAATGTATTAGAACTTGAAGGATCACCGGCTACGAGTAAAATGTTGAGCTTTCAACGTGAAGTATTTGTTTCATGAACAAAATGTTTGAGTTTGAACAACAAATGAAAACAGAAGTAGATCAGAAAGCACTTACTGAAATGTCATGAATATCTTATAACAACAGATTATGACTAAAGCTCTCTGTCATTTAGTTGTAAATTGAATTATAAGTTGTAACCCCTTTATGACACATGTGGAACATATATACATATATTTTATGTTATTCATAGACTGTACATATACACATGTATGCACCCGTAAGATAATAACTCTAGAACATTTTTTAAATTTGTGTCTGGGGACAGTGTTGATAATATCTCATACCTCATCTTGGCTGTCGAGTGCAACAGTTTGATCCAGGTTGGTGGGATGGAGCCAGTTGTTCCAGTCCCGTGTACCAGCTTAAACCAGTCTGATTTCATTAACAAACCAACTAAACTGTCATGTGTCATTACGAGCTGTTGATGCTATCCTCGCTACGCTGGCGTTAGCAGACTAGCGTCATAGCTAAGCAGATGGTGATGCAGAGTTAGCGGTGTCTTCATGCTAAGTTGCTAACTAGTTTGTGAAATACATTGCTGGAATTAATAACCAATGAGCCCATCATTTGGTTAACAAGGTAGTTAGTCAGGTAGTACAGCAGGAGTCTGAAGCCTCCTTTTACAACATTATGCTGTTAATACAAACTCAACACTTCCTGTATCTCTTTCAAATTAAAAGCCCTCTAGTGTTTCTATGGACACAAGCCCATCTTTTCCTAATGAGGCTTTTATTGTGAAACATTTGCAGGAACTGATTTCCTGTTGCTGGGTTAGCCTTCGTCCCATTGCCTCCTTCTGTTGGCAGCGCTCCGTCTCAGCTGAGGGGTTGGAAGAGGGCAGTGATTGTCTTAAGTCCAAAAATGTTGTGAAGTTTAAAGGACCTTCTGTCTGCTGCATCTGCACATGCTGCCATCACCATGGTGATATAGACAGAATTCACGTAAAGGTCTCAGTGGAGGTAAATTGAGGCCCAGGCCACTATTTTAGCAAACGGCAGAAGTCATTGACACCAAACCCGTTCTAATGCCGACTCTCTCGATTCTGCTGACTGAAAATGAACAAACCTTCAGTATGAGGCTGCTTTTGAACAGTGAAATGAAAAGAATTCTTACTGTGGTGTTTTTTGTTTCCCTATACGTAAAGACAAGTAGACACATTATAATTACCTACACTGCATAATTCAACACTTGGTAAAGAGTTTTGAAAGGACGGATGGTTACACAACTTAATTAATTAGCCTGTGTCTTTATGGACTCGGTGACTTTAATTTTCTTTTGTAGTGAAATACATTTATTATTTATTAATACTTTCTTCTCGGGTTCCTGTTTGTCACCGTGTTGTTCCATATTGTTCTTTTTATTTTTCATTACAGAGTTGGGAGCGAGAGTTGTTGAACCCATGTCAGCATCGTTTGGTGCCACATCTGTCCTAACCCAGATGTTCAAAGCTGAGATTAAAGAGGGTCGCAACTTTTTTTTGCTGTTTCTGCTCTCGCTCTTGTTTTTTGTGTTATTAATTTTTAATTACAGAACTGCTGCTGTCATTGTTTTTACCAGCCATTGTAGTCGACAAGAAACCCAAGTTTACAGACGTCTCTGCTGAAAAATCTCAGGATGCACAATAAATATTGGCTAATAATGATGAATTTCTACTATTATTTCTGTTAATGTTGGCTGAATATTCAGTTATTTTGTATTTTGCTCTCTGTAACATTGCCTCCCTCTTTGAATCACCTTCAGCGTTCTGATTCTAATTGTTCTCTGATAGCCCTGATCTTTTTTCCCCTTCTTCTTCATCATGTCAGAGCACCGGGAGCCATCAGACAGACATAAGCTAGCACCTCCCGAGAGTCACAGCCGGTAAATATTAGGTTAATTGCTCAAGCACATTAGCACTTGTTCCTCATGGTCGTCATTGACTTCCATTAGCATCACTTAAGATTAGCTTTCCTTTAATTCAACAAGACAAGGGGGGGACTGGGTTATGTTGCTGAGAGGAATGGAGCTTTGTTCTGTCACTCAGCAAAGGCAGGGAGACGTGAAGTGGTGAGCCAGCAGGAAATTAAGAAAAACTATTCAAGGACACACGCTGTGCGTCGGTTTAGTGACACAGCATCATTACGTGTGACAGGCTATATTGCAGTATTGTATGTCGTCATGACTCCTAATAGCCGGCTAATGGACTTACAGGTCCATGAGGTGCTTTGCAAAAACATATACGACATGTTTATGTTCTGACATTGAAAAGTGCTTTGACCGTCCCTTTATTACTTTGGTGTCAGATGTAGGTCACATGACACAAAGGCAGGAGAGAAACAGGAGCTCCATGCACGAGAAAGCTGAAGGTATCTGGGCTCAAATCACTGCATCAGTGCAACAGCTACAACAAACTACAACATTATGATGTGGAAAATTTAAAGCAGCATTGCTATTTTTTTTTTATCATTGAGCACCCCACTTTCAGTGTGCAATGCCACAGTCGTTAATACAGACAGCTGTACACGTGTATTTGTTATGATTATATTACTTCTGATCAAAAACTAGAGAGTTTTTGCTAACAGCCAAACATCAAGCAAGGTCAACAACAAAAGACATAGCAGCCAGCTAATATTACTGACTAGTCCAACAGCAGTCAGCCCAGCTCGGCGTCTGTCTTTCAGCCTTTTATTTCACCAAGCTCTCACCAACAACAACAACTGCTCTTTTTAGTATCGCCCACTCCTGGGCCTGAAAGCCTCCTCTTCTTTGTGGTCCAAAACACCTCTGGTACAAACACTAACACTCCTGGTGCTCTGAGCCTGGCTAAACAAACTGAGCTAACATTAGCTAACATCAGCTACAGAGTTGATGCGTATTTCAGAAGTCGCTTCCTGTATCTGTTTCAAATTAAAAGCCCTCTAGTGTTTCTGTAGACTCAAGCCCATCTTTTCCTAACAAGGCTTTTATTGTGAAACTTTATTGCAGGAGCTCTCTTTCATGGCGGCTGTGTCATGTGTCAAGTGCTGACATGTGTACCATGTATGTAATCTGCACACATGTCCACGTCACATAATGACATATAGCCAAAAGAGAGGAACAGCTGGTCCTCTGCACTTCAAAGGGTAAACTCTTTTTGGGAATTGTTCTTCTTTCTTTGTTGTACTCTGAGTAGCTCATCAGTGTGCATTTCCTGTCTTCACAGATCAATAAATGTATTACGTAGTTCAGAGTTTGGCCAACCAGAACTGAACTTTGAGATCTAACATTCAAACTTTAAAGTTTCAGCTGATCTAAATCGCACACGTACAAAAAAAGATTTTGAGATTTGTCCCTGAAAAGTTTGTTTGCAATGCAGCATTAAAAACTAAGTAGTTCTTTATTTAATTTCATTTTATATTGAGAGTGAATATACTTAAAATGTGATCTCCACTCAGCCAATGAAATAAGAGAAAATAATTGGATTACATTCTAATTAATTTATTGCCCGATCAGGAAAAAAAAAAAAAAAAATCTGGACATTGCAGTTACAAAGAAATGTGATTTAACAGTTAAATGGATATATGGATGCACCTCATTTGAGCCAACTTTCATACTTTTATGGGAAAGTAGTGCAGAACAGTGAGTCCTGTATCCACTAATGTCACTCTCTGTGTTGTACTGAGGCTGAAGCCATGAAGGAAGCATTGCAGATATGTAAAGAGGCTCTCAGGAGACAAAATAATAACACGTCTTTTTCAGACATGACACTGACATCTTAAACAGCCTGCGAATTGATGAAGTTCATGTCTGACAACCTCTTAATCATCCACCTCCAACTCCAGAACACTTTTGTAATCAGGCATCTACCAATGACCCTCCCACTGTATCTTCTTTATCTGTCATTCAGCAAGTCGGATGCAAACCTCTGATAACTATAAGGACAGAGGACTGCTGACATGACAGGTAGACTGAATATCACCCTTGGTAGAAGCAATTTCCCTCCGACTGATAGGATTTATTGTGTTTTCCCACATTAAGGCTATTAATAGAGATCAGATAATTAGCTTTTATCAGTGAAGAAAATCATGTAAAACAAAGTGGTCCTGCACACACTTCTTCAAGGACTGAAAGATGTTTAATTTCATTAAAGTGGGTGACTCATGGTTCCTTTGTCATGAGCATAATTGGTTTTGACATTTCATCACCCCCAGGGCTATTATTTTGTCTTTTTTCTGCAGTTGAAAACAGAAAAGTAAATTAGGGTTCTGGGCTCTGACATCAGGCGACTCAGTCATGTACATGTGACTGTTTCACAAAGACGAACTTCACACATTTTCACACGACAAAAGTTGTTCTGCTCAAGTCATAGTTTTAAAAACGAGAACACGATTATCCACCAAAGCAAAGAAGATCGATCAGCCACCGATCGTTATTGACTGATATTCATATCAGGGTTCCTGCGTTCGTGTCGCCAATCATGAAAACAGCCGGATATTTTGTTTTCTAGCAAATGACATCTCAATTATGGTGCACATGCAGCAGGAATTAATCCGCTAATTCTTTGGTTAAAGTTTAGACCAAACATTTCTATGGAGTTTTTGAGCCATGACATTTCCGAATTTGTCCTATAACTGACCATGTTAAGACTTTCTTTTTCTTAAAGTTTTCAGGTTTTTTTAACAATAAAAATCAGAACAAACAAGTAACCAAAGAATATGAAAAAAACAGACAGGTAGACAAGGTTGACATAGGCCATACATCAGTGCAAAGTGAAATGTACTTTCACACAGACAATGAGTTACATCCCTTAGAATATGAAGTCCATCTTTCCCAGTATTTTGTATATCGCTCAGCTTGTAATCTTAAGGAGGTCAGTTTTTCCATATGTTGTATTTCATCAACAATTGTGATCCAGTCGTTCTTCGATGGTAGATTTGTCTGCAGCCATTTCCATGTAATGGCCTTCTTGCTCGCAGCCAAGAGCACTTTATAAAGATAGTTGTCCTGGGCCAAAAGTCCAACAGGTAGCTACAGTGTGACAAAGGAAAAATCAAAACCGTGTATGGACTTTGAAAACCCCTGCAGTAACCGAACGCGTTAGAAATGTAGGCTGGAACCAGTCGTTCTTTCTTTTGTTCGCATTCTTCACGTTCTTACTTTTGATCGTCTGCAGAGTTAACAAGAAGCTGTTTGGCCTTTCCATTGTCCTTCATCTATCATACTGTAGAGAGCACAGGTAATATATTAAAACCAGAACTAAAAAAAAAAAACCTGGGTCAGCCCAGTAATCTAATAGACTTGTTCACAATACTGTTCTTAGCTCTTTAGTCAGTCAGTACTTCATTTTATTGTAAAATGTTCTGAAGTTCAGGCAATTCGAAGTGGTACTATGAGGTACTTTCCATTGTCAGTGTTATCTGTAGACAACGTTTAGGTGTTAAACAGACCATCTCCGTCTGATAATTGCACTTGAGATAGTTTATTTCTCTGTGGTAACAGGTACTAATATTCATCTGCAAGGCTGCTACAAAGTTGTCAAGAACAGCCATTCATCAGTAGAACCAGCAGCAAGTATCCAAGAATTCCAAGAAAAGGATATCATTGCTTCATTCATTAAAGTCTTTGGTTTGCCTCAACTCCCCGTTGCTAGAAGACTGGGAACGTCCCGTCCTGATGAAATAAACCTGACTTTGACTTTTTCATTAAAACAGTTTTTCTTAGCATCTCGCTCATCTGCTGTTTTGTTTATCGTAATGACTTTGCTGATTACCGCTGTTAACCAGTCTGCAATTAGCATTTGCAGATGTATCATAATTGAATGTGTGCTCACGCTGCAACGTGCGAACAGCGCAGGCATGAAATTACCTTTGAGGTACCTTGAGCTTCAAACGCGACACATTTTGTCTGGAGAATGACTGAATTAAAGCATCATTTAACCGCAGATAGGTCATATCTCCTCTATCACTCCCATTACAGGCACACAGACCTGAGTGAGAACTGACCCTTAAAGTGATAATGCAATGTGTTGCTGTCATAGTTCATTTCCTGTCAGATGATTCTAGTTTGAATTGCAACAAAAGAGCGGATCCATTAACTAATTACCTGAGGTGGTTTGAAATTCCATTCTTTGATTTTCTTTGTTTTTTTTTTGAGTATCTTTCAAGTGATCGTCCGGTTTGCTGGGATGTTGTGAGACAAGAGCTTCAGACAATCAATCAGCTTCTGTCAAAAAAGCAATAAAGCAGTGCATTGCATCGATTTGGGGTTTGAAAGCCGTCTGAATTGATTTGAAGTGTTTGAAATCGACTAACAACAAGTCAAAGATGTCACTGAACGATCTGTAGACCATGGTTTACACGGCTAAAAAACTCTGTAGAAGTCTTCTTAATGACATTCTGGATGTGGAAAAAGTTTTCTACAAAAGTTTCCCA
Source organism: Miichthys miiuy (assembly GCA_036365135.1). Lineage (NCBI taxonomy): Eukaryota > Metazoa > Chordata > Actinopteri > Sciaenidae > Miichthys > Miichthys miiuy. Next base: position 21,403,943 of record CM071617.1, read on the forward strand.
TTCTGCAGAGTGAAACGGAAGGAAATGATGTTTCCGAGAAGAATTTAATTAAAATAGCATCGACATACTGAGCTGCTGTGGTTTAGGTTCTAAAAATAAAGACACTAACGCACGATGGTTGTATTCATACATTATTTTAAGGCTAAAAGTAGCAATTCTAAGAGTAATTGACAAAAGTTTGGTTGTTCACGCACTCTGGTCTCACACTGGTTTGATGGGTCTTGGGTAAAAGGTAAAGACAGGAAGACATTCCTGAAGAAGGTCTTATCTGCTCAAATATCATATGAATATATCCTATATTTGTCCAGGTCACATCCAGATTTACTATCTGGCTAGCTGCTAGCAACTGCTGGCTTTGCTCATTTGGCAACCCAGAATGCAGCGCACGTTAAGTGAGATGGTCCACATGTTCAGGTTGCAGCCTAATAGCATTAGATGTTCGTCTGTTGTGTTTGCTGCTGCAGAGCCAGGGGGGTCGATTGTCAAAGACTAGTTCCCAGTGAATGTCAGATAGTATTTTTGCTTGAAATGCCCATCCCTGCGTTAGATCCTGTACTCTTCACCCTGCATTGTTCGACAGTTTATTAGGTCCACATTAAACATTCGCCAACTGCAATAAAAGCATTGGAAAAAGCTGATTTCACAACTGTTGCTGGATCTATTATCACTATAGTAGAACTACCCCATCGGCATGTGCACTTGTTTAACTGCATAAAATCTGATAGTTTGATGTTAGATAGAACCCGTTTGACAAATCAATACTTTACTTTTTAATGCATATATCTGTGGCGGAGCTTCGAAAACATCTCAAATAGTTTTAAATGAAATCTAGCAATAGATCTGTCTGTGACGATCTACCCGTCTGTCTATGTGTTGATGAATATTTCATTTTAAGTTTACTGACGTGAAACCAGTCACCTGTAGACAGCAACAGAGTCGACAGCCTCCTATCTCTGAACGCCTCTCAGTTCTTCTGGCAGCGTTGTGAAAAGGTCTCAAGAAGAAACTTTTAGCATCATTTAGGAGGATACTTTGTGAACATGGCCTCAGGTTTACATGAAGAGCAGAGAGCTGTCACATTTCAGGTTGAATTGATGAAACATCAAAGTCATCTCAGAGTTAAAACCAATATGTAGTGATCATATAGAAGACTGTAATCGGCAAACATGTTTCTCAAACTAAGTTGGACGGTTTTGTTCTGAGGGCATATGTTTGAGTTCCGGGTGGCTCCCAGTGGGAATTGAGCCTCTAACTATAGCGGTGCCGTTGCGGCAAGGTGCTTCAGTGTTTCTCTTTTATTACTCACTCCTCTTTGATGACTCTCCTGCAGCCGAGTGTCAGCGCGCCAGCGGGGGGAACAGGTTTAGGAGCTGGGAGGATTTACTGTCATGATGCGGGGGACAGGTTGCAAGGATCTGTTCCCTCAGCTGCTTGTTCACAACGGCAGCATCACCGAACCAGGCCTATCACATCAGCATCCAAGCGTAGGGGTGGAAAGAGTCCCAATATATCTAGGAGCAGAGACATTGTTGACATAAGAGGAGGATGTCTCGTCTTCCTCTTTTTTTGTTTTTGTTATAATATAGACAAAACTACAATATGGAAAACGGAGCGATGTGGCTATAGAACAACAAAAAGTCCAGATTTTTTTTTAATTTTTTTTTTTAGGAAAATTAGAAGATTTGACTCTGTGGCTTTTTGGAAGTGCAGCATTAGCTTATTAGCTTTCTTGCTGAGTTTAGAAGTTTGTGTTTAGAAAAGCGCCGGAATCAGTTATGTGCAGCGTCGGAAGATTTGAATAATTAATGAACGCGTGCACATCATACCAGCTGTGCCCACAGGTTTGCAGACATCTGAGTTGGTGCGAGCAGGTGGAAAACGCAGGTGAACGTTACCACTAAAAACGTGGACCACGTGTTTCTGCGTTTGCATTGTGCATGTTAAACATTTTCTTTTTTTGTTCATGTATTTAGCTTTAGCATACATTCATTTGCTCTGCATTTCCCGTATGTGTTGATAGAATACAGGTCAGCTTGGCTTTGAATTCTGGAGATAATTTGGGGTCACGGGGTTGCAGCCAGGAGATTTAAAAGTCTCTTTAAAAAACTTGTTTTGACGTTTTCTTTGCTTGGGCAAACAGGACTGGCACTTGTCTGTGATATTGTGATATAGTGATACTGGGATGACTGTCAGAGTATGTTTCACACGCTGCTCACCAGCTCCACACAGCGAGACTACTCTCGCTTCTGAACATCAGAGAGAACTTTAATTATCAGACAGTAAAAAGAGGTAGATGGTCCAGATATTAAGACGCTGGAGGTCTTCGCTTTTTCTATAAAATGAAACATAAGATTAACCCCCTCCCCCCTTCCCACCCCAATCATTTTATTACATGTTACATAATTAAACTTAATGCGATGTGTAATGTCACCTTGTCTTAATGCGCTGTACATTAGAATACGGTGTACTCCTAAGATTAATCTCATGGGGGCAGCAGCTGTCAGGACGCCTCACTGATGGCCCATTAAGTGCAAACAAAAAGATGCAGCCCAAAGCTCCTGATGCTGTCACACGCTGTGGTATCCAGAGGAGCACGAGGAGGCTCCTTCTGCAGGTTGTACAACCTGCCTCCACATGCTCTTGTCTTATTTATATATAAATAAGACAAGAGCATGTGGACTCACGGCACTGGCCCATGCAGTGGCACAGGAGTGCACCTACTGTTCAGCAGCCTCTCTCATCATTTCTGCTGTCTCTCCTCTGTCCATTAGCTTCAGTCCAGACTTCCCGATCACTCCGCTTTATGACAGCCACGGAAACGATTTCTGAATACGTTTTCTACACAGTGACAATTGGTTTAACAATTTATTTAAATGCTTATTTGTATATAGGCTATTCTTTTTAATCCAACACCTGTCCTCCTCCTCACTGCATTGCCTGAAGCAGAACAGGTTTTTACCTGGTTTTTAACTGGTTTAAAACCATCTCAGTTTTACTGCTTTGATCAGTGTTTGATAAAAGACATATTTTTGCCATTCACAGTTACTGGCTAAAGATAAATATGTTTAAGAATCTGAAGCTCAGGTCTAAATAAAAGCATGATTTTCTCCTTTTTTTTGCATGGTTTTGCATTTTATCATATAAAAAAACACAAGAAAGCAGCATTAAAAATAACTTTCCTTTCTCTTTACTATGCAGATTGCAGAATCCTTCTCTTTTCCCTTCCATTAAAACCACTTGGTTAAGGTAACTGACAGTAAAAAGAATGGACAAACTATGTGTGACGTCACCCGCAGGTTTCTAAAGAGCAGTTTTCAAGCTCAATATCTGTGGCTCTGGCTGCCGCCATGTTGGCTGCACTGCTTCCTCCGCCTCCCAGCTAATCAGCAAAGACGTAGATCATTGGCATACCTGAGGCGAGCTGGTTGCTCAAACATGCCGCCTGTAATAGCACCCACCTGTCAATCAAAGCAACCATGCTGTTAATTCTGCATAACTTTAATAAAATATGATTTGAACAGACGAGTTGTATAAAACTTCACCCTCCGTACAGTTGTCATGAATGCGGAAATTAGCTATAGAGACCAAAACTGTTATTTGTACCAGGCTGTAAACATGTTTATTTCAGCTGTGAAGTTGGACATTTTAATATAGGGACTTATGGAGCAGACATGTTCTGTAGCCGGCCTCAAGGGGCCACTTGTGGACCTGCAGTTTTTGGCCACGGAGCGTGGGGCTTGGTTAAGGTTAGATAAAGATATGCATGTCATGGTAAAGTATACTATGCTGATGCTATCCTGTCCTCATATATTTGCCGTATTCATACTGCGTGTTGCCTGTTAGTATGCTAATATTTGCTTGCCAATTAAACAAAGTACAAATGACTGTGATGGGTGTGTTGTTAGTTTTGAAGGTATCAAGTCAGTGACGAGAGTAGAGGACATGCAGTAGTTTCTGACACATTTCAGTCTGGACCAAAGTGGTGGACCATCTAACTGACAGACAGCATTAACTCTGCTATTCCGCTTGCATGATTACAATGAAATGAGTTTTTGAAGACTTAATTATTATTGTCATTAATGATCTAAGTTGTGACAGCCAGAACTCTCTTGGACACCTCTTATTCCGAGCTCAGTACAGACTACATTAACATGAACACTCGTTGAGTACATCTGTCCACATGTTGAATCTTTGTCAGAATCTTAATGTCACCCTCGATTACACAAATCAAGGAGCTTGATATTATATCATTTCTGTATGCACCCGTGTTCCAGTCGAAATGTGCCAGGAGCCACGAGGTGGTTGTTAGGGCGGTTTATACTTATGCAGCGTCAACTTGCTTTACCTTAATTAATACAACCTCTCAACTTGAAAGTCAATTTGCTCCCATAGTAATTAACATTCACCTTGGCCCCTCGGCGAGGGTCAGGTCCCGCATACATGAACCTGACATTTAGTTCAAAGGAATATTAATGTCAGGGAAGTATAAAGCACAGGTTAGTCCAACAAATAGATGTCAGCATGCATATAGCTGATCAGAAAACTGACCGAGGATGAAAAGGTGACAAATTAGATTCCCCCGAGGGATCCTAGATGAAACCACGTTTTTTTCTGTTAGCTGCTTTTTGAAAGGTTCTCTGCTTTGTACGGATAATTTGTGAAGCAGAGAAAGATGTAGAAAAAACAACCAACTTCACTGCTTGAGTCATGACTAAAATGATAATTTATGGATTGACGTTTATTCACAAGCGATAAAAACTAATCACCACTGTGACCAAAGATAAACAGGTTAATATCAGAATTTCCAAAAGCAGCAGCAACCATGTTCCTCTCAAACTACCCGCGTATGCATGCCCCAAAATAACCCTTCAGACTCAACTGTAAATGACCATAACTGATAGCAAGGTCGCATCCTTGAATTGTGTCTGGGAAGTTTTGAGACTCCAGGAAACACATTTTAGTGGGAAGGAAACATAACAGCTGGCTTGAACATTTTCACTGCCAGTTTTTTTTTTTTCCAGTCAACAAATTTCTATGATCAGAAGTCAGAAGGTGGATGATGTGTTACAAGAAGCACGGAACACTCTTTAATTGACCAGAGGTTAAGTTGATGGAAAGTGGTCAGTGACCATCAACGTTAAGTGCTTTGAGTGGCTTAAACATAACCATAAAAAAAGGATGATGTAGTTGTCCTGAGCAGATATTGCAGAAGAAAAACAAAGGAAATATGTTCCCGGCCTGTGCTTTTGCAGATAGCTAGAGGTTCTATAGAGACAGGCTTGAATTACACACACAGGATTTTTGGCGAGGTTGAGTGTGGTGTCTTTTGGGCTCAATATATTTAAATTTGTAGGTTTCAAAATAAAACAACATGAATAAACTGTGAATAAAACAGATTTGAGTAAATCGATTCAGTATTTCCCAGTGTACTGCAGAGAATGCAGTACCCCCCAAGCTTTGTTTTCATGACCTGGCTCTAACCCTGCTGGGGGATGTCATTCTCATTCATAATCAGCCTTCATTTCAATTGTAAACACCTTTTGATCATCTGAATATTCATGATATCATTTCAGAATACATTTAAATTAGTTTATTGCCTTTTTTTTGACCATTTCAAATTCAATTATTCATGTTTGGAAAAGCAGCGACACGCTTTAATCCGCAGGTCCTGTACAGATCCTGACATACTCGTTGTTGATGGCCCTCCACCGCCGCGCCTCTTACAGGAGCTCATGAAATGCATCACGCAGTTTGTTCCATCAGCGTCGGTCCGTTCGCCGACATCTGAGGATGGATCTCGCGTCGTGGCGACAGTGCCATTTTCCACAGAGATTCATTTGTGCAGAAACAGATGTAGTATTTGCATAATTCATCAGCAGCTTGTTTTGTGGATGGATTAAGGTAATCATTGGTTACAAGTAAATCTGTCTACCTGTACACAATAAAAGGAGAGCATTTGCATAATAAAACCAACTTTGTCAAACATGGCCTAAGAGTGAAATCACACTGCATACTGAGTGCAGACCTATCTGCTTTGTATGAACTAAACGTATACATTTCTGAATTCAAAGCACTTTTATCCATGCGCCTCTTTATGTAAAGGATTTTTGTCTCACAGTGAGAGTAAACAGTACTAAGACATATCCCTCAGCTGCTTTTGGCTGTCTGTTTGCCACAGTGACACTTGTGAGGGAGTGCTAAGACCTTTTAAGTCGAGGCTTATGTGGCTAACTGAAGGAGTCGTGCCCACACTGGTGCTAGCAAGCTAATCTGCTGGCAGCTGAATGCGCAATGGGCTGTGGGAATACTAGTTCACTATTATCTATTGTCGCCATTATCTTGATTACAGTAGATTACTGTTTCTTGTGTGCTGGATGTTATTTCATGAGATTTCACCTTTCAGTATTCATTGTGTTCTGCCCTTTTCTTCATTATTAGATGTGTCAGGACAGCCCGAATAGTGGGAAGAGGAACTTGTGAAGGCTGTTAAAAATATGCTAAACTGCAATATTCAATCGGTTCTAAGGTTTACAGTACCTGTAGTCCAACTAGCTAGAATGCTGGCATGGAGTAGAAATGCATAGTCTACAGTCCTGCCTACCTATTTTAACACAGTGCAGGCAGATAACAAAACGCCTCTTTATAATAGTTTTAAATGCAAAATCAGATTCAATTATCCAGACAGTATACAGGTATACGTGGGGTTTTTATTGCCCCAGCCTGTCTACTACGCCTTCACTACAAGGATGCCGCTTACCTGGTTACCGCTCAGCAGATCGGAAACTGTTTGCTGTTCTGGCTCCACAACGGTGGAACGAGCTCCGCATTGACATCAGGTCAGCAGAAACTTCTGCCATAGACAGAAAACTCAATTCTTTTGTAATTTTTGGGGCGTATCCACATGGTTGAATGCACCTATTGATGATGCTGTTGTAAAAGTGTCAGCGGAATACATTTTACGAACAACTCTACCAAAACACTGGATTCTTGTCTTTCAGACCAACAACAGGTCATAACGGAGCCTTTCTGTTGTGTTATGATATGATTACCCAGAATCCATCATCATATCTAAACTTTAATTACATGGCAACTATGAATAAGCTACATGCAGTGAAGTCATTTTCATGAAACCCAAAAGGAGCTGCGTTAGTAAAGGTGGTGTTTGGCAGGTCTTGAAAAAACCTCAGCATTGTTATCAGTGTGATGAGTGTACAAGTGTGTGACTTTGACACAGTGGGTGGTATCAGCGTGTAAACGTATTAGTGTAGCAGTATCCCACCATGCAGCCTTTGTTACCAGCGAGCCGCCGGCCAACACCGAGCGAGCTAAACAGAAGGCAAACACCAAACACAAGCTTGCTGGCAATTTGTCGCGGGACGGAGCTTTGCACGTGATTTAGTTGTTTGCTTAATATGTTGAGACATGGTGGGTCCGTACTGAACGTGAGCCACCGTGCAGATTATTACGAGGCGGCTGATTAGTTCTGACACAGTTAGTCGTATGTTTCATTTAGATTAGGCTTTAGAGGTAGCACAAGACCGGGTAGGGGAGTCGGGTGATGATGATGATGTCGGTGCCAAAATGTTCCCCCAGCCCCCCATTTCTGATCAAGCCAAGATTGTTTCCAAGCCAAGATTGTTTAGCCCCAGTGTCATTTTGGGAGATTTATGGATACTTTTCTACACCACCTGCCATAAAGCAGTTTTCTCCTTGTGAGTCGGTCTGCAGGGGAACGTGAAACACTATTTTCCAGAGAAAAATACAGTTGTGAGTATCCCGAAGGCTTCATTCACACTGCCGGGCTCACACGATTATTTTTCTTTTCTTTGTCACCTTCTAACTTGTTGAAAAACATGACATACACCTTCAGACAGGTACAGTGCGGATTAGTACACGCAACTGAGATGTGTCAGTCACGTTGGTTTTATTCATGTAGTGCTGCTCAAAGTAACAGCACCCTGTTAGGAATTCACGATGACACAGTTATGGAGAAAGTTTGCAGATATGATACGACTGCGTATATTGAACGGGTTAACCAGTGAATGTGTTGGATGCACACCTAAAATATGGAGCTGATCATGGAAATGAGAATGAACAGTTCTCTGTGGTCATTTAGACTGGCCTATTTAAATGTGTTTTATATAAACTATTAAGGAAATGATGAAATGTTGAATTCTGGTGTGTTGTTTTTCAGCCAGGGCCTCAGTGATGTGCAGTATTTCTTGGATTTGAAATGAAATCAGGTGCTTTCAGATTAAAGTCGTGTTATTAAGACATTTTAAAGCTTCTAAACTTTGATTTTGTGTTGATGCTTTGGATAAAAGTGGCCATGTTTCCTCTAAAGATGTGAACGTGAAACAAAGACTGTCTAATTTTAATACTATTTTTCTTATGTAATCACAGCTGTGAGATTGATAACTGTAATATCCAGCCATCCTCCATCCATCCATTTTCTGTAACTGCTTATCAGGGTCATGGTGGGGCTGGAGCCTGTCCCAGCTGACTTAGGGCAAGAGGCGGGGTACACCCACCCTGTCTTCAGTACATCACAGAGCACAGATAACTATGATATAATAATAGTAAACAACACCTGGTTACATAACATAACATAAGCAGATTCTCTTGGTAACAGTCATTTAGTTGAGAAAGCTAAAGTTGTTAGCATTTCCCAGTATTATTGTGTCACAGCGAGTTATAGCATCAGATGAGCCAGTTGTATAGTACATGTTAACTCCATGGACTGTGCACACACGTTATTAATAAAATAACTAATAATATAATAGCCTATCTTCTTTCTGATGGTCTCGTGTTCTTATGCGGGTCCTACAGTCTTAGTAATATCAATATTAAATGGAGACCTTTCATTACCAGGTAAAAACTCCTTGTAGTAACATTAATACATTTGGTACATAGTGTAAGTGGTGTAGTCTTCACATTATGTCAGGATGTGTATGGATACTTCAATTTACATTTTTTCCCCAATGCTGAATAGTTATTTGCGATGAACTCTGTAACTTTACTTCACCAATGATGCAGAGGATTGATGCATTCAGACTTAAATGTAGCTGCTCAAAATGCCAGTGATAAAAACAACACATCACCTGCTGTCCTCCTCACCGTGAAAATGTATTAACTTAGTGACCACAAACAAGTTTTACCAAGAGTGTTGGTAAGTTTTCAACATGGTTGTAATGATTGTACTCAAAAGTACTCTTAAGACTTCACTGGGAAGTAAAGAAAGTTCACATTCATCAATCCACCACCGTGGAATGTAGGAAACGCATTCAAGATCACAGTATCTGTCAAACATGTTAAAGGAGATGAGATCAGGAAAAATGGTGTGCTGCTGGTACACCAGAGCATAAAGAGACATACAGAGATACATATATACACATAATAGATATATAATAGTGACTGCAACCAAAGTCAGTGCAGGTTTATACCGTATACAAAATGTTCAGTTGTATTTATGTGTCAGAAAATCAGAAGAGAAGTTATCTCACTTCATTTTACATCTAGAAGGAACTTTATCATGAACAGCACATCTGGAGATAAACCACCCGATTCTAATGATTTCGCCATGACTCATGTTATATTGTGCGCTTCCTGTCTTACCACAGACGTCCATATATGGTAGTCTAGTAAGAAATCTGATAACCAGCTTTAATTAATTTAATTCAAATTAGAAAAAGTTTTTTCCTCTTGACTTAAGTCCAAAATTTCAATCTGACTTCAAACAGGACTGCTATCACAAGACTCTGATCAGAATCCACTTCACGCATGCATCGCACCACATCCATCACGCCCGGGCTCGTAGAGATGCTCTCAGCGTAAACCAAGCTATGATCCACTTGAAACACAGAGAACGTCAGATCGTGTCTCTTATTACAGCCTGTCAGGCGGAGGCGACGACTCTGATCCGCCTATCGCAGCTCGTCAGCACAGTTATTGAAAATCACCTTCAATTTACTCCAGATACAGAGATTGAGAGGGGCGAGTCGCCGTGTTCCGTTTGATGTGACAATCACTCCCATCTTTCCTCTAGACAGGACGAGGGAGTCGGGAGAAAAATCAGCAGAATCAGTCGGCAGGAAAGTAGAAAAGGCTGCGATCATGAGGCTTCTTTGAAAACAGAACGTGTCTGACACACACTTTGTATGCTAGTATACATAAACTCCTGATGCTTAATTGATTATAGAAATGCACACAGAGAGGATTAAGTGAATATTGTGCCCAAAAAAATCAATGCATCAGCTTTAAAAGGCTCTGATGTTTCTCATATGCAGCCTGAATGATTTCTTCGTACCGTGTGCAGTGGCTGTGAAATATCTAATATCAGTGACAGTAACTGTGTCAGAGCGTAATGCATCTGTCTAGGTATTAAGGTAACCCTGCTGTTTTGTTATTCTGCACATAAAATCACATTGCGTGCTTTAGAAATTGCCTGTATGGGACAGTGCTTCTTCATTTTCACTCTGACACCTCATCGTTGTTGCTCCTTTCAAAGCTTCACAGCTAGCAAATAGACCAAGAATCGTCTTTGTTTGTATTAGAGTTTTGTCCCAAAAAGAGATTTCTTTTTTTTTTTTTTTTTGTCCTGACCCTCGATGGAAGCCTCCTACTGAAACTTTTATGTATTCTTGTGGCACTGGCACCAACAAAGAAAAAAGGAGTAGAAAAGCCCCGCTGCGGGGCTTGTGCAGAGCTTCAATCAAAATCCTGGAAGCTTGTTGACATGCAGGGTGTGGAGGTCCCTGCAAAGTTATTGAACTTCTTTCTCTTCATTTCTTTCACAAGCAGCTTTTTATATTACCTGGCAAAAACTTCTTTTTTTTTCCTTCTTCTTTCCTCCGCCCTTTCTCTGTCCAAAGCCGGAGCCTGCGGTTTGAAAGGCTCACTGTCCCTAGATTAGGTTCTGCTGGTGTGTATGATCAATGAACCGGAGCCGGCTCGCGGTCAGAGCAACGCGGCAGGGTTGCAGCTACATCCCGCCAAGTGGCTGGATGGTGATAAGTTCATTGTTGTGCCTCCTGCGTGCCCCAGATAAGCTCCAGCACGTCGGGGAGAGCAGCGGCAGCCCCAGTGTAAGCCGGTTACGGCTGGTCAGCCTGCAGTGCTCCGACAGATTGTCATTCCCACCTCTCAGGGTCTTTAGTACTAATTTACCAGCCTGATTACACGGGCAAACAAGTTTTCTGCATTTACCAGACGCTGCTTAGATCCTCAAATGACGTTGACGGCACATTGTATTTATGCGCCAGTATAAAAGTCACACAAATTGTGTTCACAGACCATAAAAACAACTTTATAAGTCCAGTAAAAAGTGGCAGTCAGAAATCCTTCCCTTGCTTTAAAGGAGCTTTCTGACAAAATAACCCTGATGATGTCATCTGGGTTATCTCTGCTGGATCATGGAGACTGCAAATCTGCATTACAAACTTCATCCATATCAGGGACTAAGGCCCTGACCACTGACAGTCAAAAGAATGGACAGCATATGTGTGAGGTCACCCACAAGTTTCTGAAGCTCAGTGTGGTTGATCTCGTCTTGTAGCCAGCCTCAAGTGGCCCCTCGAGGAACTGCAGTTCTTTCGCATTGGTGTAATTTTCTAGCCTTGCAGCTTGCCTAAAATCCAGGATTTGTCACATTAGACAAAGAAATGTAACAAATCGTCACGTTTGAGTTGCTGCAAAAAAGTTATGTTTGGCATTTTCACTTTTACTTAAACTCTATTTATCAAAATCATTGTTGATTATTATTTTTTACCATAGTTTTATTGTCATTCTCTTATAACACCCCATCAACAAAACATACAGTAACAACACAACAATTTGAGATGAGAAATATGTACATTATACCAGTCACCCTTTCAACTTGCACCAATATACGATAAAATAAAATGAAAGATTTCCATACATTTTAACTTTAGATTGATTGATATTTATGTACAGTTTCCACAAAATCTTTCTGCTTCCCTTAGCAATGCAAGTTAGTTTTTTTCAGACTAGTCCAATCCAAAAGTTCTTTTATCGATGGTGCGTCCATACTATTTGCTGATTAATTCTCTGTCGATTGATTGATCTGTTCTTCCTTCCAATGGTTTCACGCTTCACATATGTATAGATGGTGGGAAACACAGAAATGTGTCATCAGTGCGTATGGACTGCATTCACGCCTGTCCACAATCTGACCACGCCTTGAGGTGCTCTGGACTGGCCTGTATTGCATTGATTTTGACTTAATTTTTACATGTGTCTGTAATAGATGGTGAAGGTGTTACACCCTTTAACCAGCTTTCCTCAGAGGGGATACAAGTGGACAGCAACAGTATATCTTCAGAAAGCAGCACGGTGCAAAGTCAACTTCACCCCAGTGAATGATGGGAAGAAAGGTGCAAGCTTTGACTGTGAATGCAATATACTTCCACCTTCTTGCATATAATGGAATCAATATGTGTTAAAGCCTGCAGTGCTTTTTTATTGGTATTAGGAACGTGGGGCCTTTATTTTTGAGCGTGTAGCCGCCACACTCAACAGCTCACATTGTTATGCGATCCATACTGCATTGATGTTTTGTCTAAAGCCAGCCTTCCAGTGGATGGCCATGCCTAACTGCAGCGAGGGGCTCAACAGACGCCACAGTCATGGATTATACAAATCACAATGCTTTTCTCATATTTCTGTTTTTTTTTTTACCAGAGAGGGATAACACAGAGTCGAGAGAGAGAACAAAGCATCACCAGAGGCTGTTAACTTGTCTGGGGTCATATTCTCATCTCCCACTGCACATGTGATACATGTATTGTATGTCTTATTTTAAAGCTCGGTGCTTTCTGGGAAAACATCCAACAAATTATAATATCCCATAAAAAGTCTCCTAAAATCTGAAAGGATGCAGATGGTGCCACGTGAACGGCAAATCTGTGTGTAAGCTGTACCTGGTTTATGTGCGCTCAGGTTACTAACAGTACATTCAGACAGAATTTCGAGATGGGGCTGCTGGTGGTGTGTCCATTTGTGCTGAACGGAAAACAACTTTTTATTTTGCTGATTAAGCCGGTTTTCTCTATGCCGATGCTCCCTCACTCTCATTCAGTGTCTATGTCTGTGTGACTATGTCACTAACATACTAACAGATTCTGTGTTTTTATCTGAGCTGGATCAGAGAGTAAAACAGATCATGATGCTGTTTTGTCCTCAGCGCTCTCTGTGAAGTGTTCTCAAATGATATAAAGTAGTAGGTGTGTTATGTGGAGCGAGCACTGCACGATACTTTATTTAAAACAGCTTTTTAAATGCCACATTGCACGTCAGTAACCGCTCATATGGTAACTGAGGAGGCAGTTTGTCCTCCGCTCTGATTAATTTGACTTGCAGTTACCTCACCAGTCACCATTTAGTTTGAATGAAAACTCCAACTTTGACGTTCTTTAGCACTTTTTGGAAGAAGAAAATAACAGAAGTCGACAGCCGAGCCGGCTTTAAAAGTGACGTATTTTCTCTGTAATTCATGTTGATGTGAAGAGTGGTTCATGTGGATTCAGAAGAGTAACTGACAAACCTTTTTATGTGAGTCTGCATTGGTGCGTACGCAAAGAAACTTTAAAGAGTCGGTTGGTGTGGTGGTGGGTGGTAGAATGAGAACGGGGCAAGATGCAACCTTTTCACTTTGATTCGAGTAGTAAAAACAACCCGTCCTCAGCCAAAGAGATGGAAATAATGAATAAACATGAGTTAAGTTTTGGATCATCACAGTGGCGATAAAATATGCAAAGACTTGTAAAATAGGACTGTTTAGGGCCAAATGTTCTGTTATATTCTGACTAACTTCCAAAATATAAACATAATTACATAAGTGTGTTTTTAGCACTAAAATCTGTCAAAACAACACAAGATTATTGGGGACTCACTGAGATGACCACCTGTGGGTCCTACGGGCTCACTACATTGAAATCAGCGTTACTGTGAATGTTTTTAATTTCTTCATTTTGTGATATGGAGTTGAACCATTTGTGTGTATTGGATCTCGTAACCTCAGCAGGTGCAGCAGAGAGCGTCTCGGCCCTGCTGGAAGTCAGTGGTTGCCCGCGTGTGTCTCTTTTGTCTGGCCTTCGTCATGAGTAGTGTTTGATTGTGACTGACAGTCCATGTAATATACTTTAACTTTAACTAACAAGACTTGAGTTTAGTCGAGTGTTTTGCTGTACTTTTCCTGCAGGACGTGCACTGATGTCATGCCCTCAGTGTTCTGCAGGACTTTTTTGGAACACTTTATTTTGGATTGTCCGCCTACAGACAGTTTTTCTAACAAGATTCAACAATTCAACTTTTTCAGAAATAAAATAATTTTCCGCTGCTGTGGTTAAGGTTTGGTCAGGTCGACCTTTTTATTTATTTTTTATTCCCTTGTTCTATATTGCTCCTCTCTCTGTCACCCTGTCTTTCTTACATTTTCTTATCAGAGCACTCAAAGGGTTGATTTTTCATACAAGGTCAAACAAGAGATTAATAAAGAATTCAATCCATAAACACCTTTGCACTTGAGAAGTTCCTCAGGGTTACTGTATACTAGCCACAATGATCCTGTAACTTCAGATATGTGGGAGGTTGTTGTTTTGTCTCTAACTAAGATGAAGACAAATCTTATGACAGGCTTTCCAAGTCTCACATAGACGTACATCTGGCTGCAGACGTCAGTGTCAGTCTCCTCACACACAGAAACGAGTTGTTTCAAATGACATTATCACGACTACCACACCGCGCCTCAGCTCACCTGGAGGAAGACGGACACATTTACAAGCCTTGTTGTGGTTATTTGATACAAAATAAGCTTGAATGGTCTATGATTGACTGGCGGGGTATTACTGTGCCTTTACTCACTGCTGCTGGGGTTTTCTGTAGCCCCCAATGAACGGCACAGGTCCAAAGCAGATTAGTAAGACTATGTCAGTTTGGAGGCACATACACCAACTGCTTCCATATAAGGACATCCTCTCAACTCTACTGTTCTTGTGAAGGAAAAGTAATAAACAGTTTATTTGCCTTTTAACAATTAAAATCAATTCAGACATCAGCAATTGTTTTTTGACTAGTTAGAATTCAAAGCCAACATATCATTGAGATATTTTTGACTGGCTGCAGTTCACTTCTCACTAGTCAAAATGTTAATTCTTTATAAACAATTTATTTCTTAGTATTGATGATTACATTGTAAATATCTATAGTTTTTTTACTATTGACTTATATTCAAACTCAATTACAGATATCTATAATTCAATTTTGATTGAATAATAATAATTACAACTACACATCCATAAATTAATTTTGACTTCCAATTCTAATTATCTAAATGTCTTTTTTTTTAATGAATAAATTAAGTTCTTTCCAGTGCAATGTTCATTGTAGATATTACAATTGTTCTTACACCACATATATTATAAATGGAATTCTCAATATATCGTCTTGGAATTGTAACTGAGACACAGGTATGTAGAATTACATTTAGGTTACAGATATCTACAATGAACATTTGCCTGAGTAAGAAAAAAATGTACTATTTACCACTTCTGATTAAAATGTTGGCTTGCCAAATTGTTCAGTAAAAAAAATACATAAGAAGAAACAATTATGCCAGATACCTCCAATTTCTTGTATAACTAGTCAGAATAGAATTTTAGATATCAAAAATGGAATTTCCACAAGAATATCATTGCAGATATCTTTAATGATGTGCATATCCAAAAACATTCTATGCTAATAAGGCGGCATATTCAAAATATGTTATGTCACACTTATGATAAATGCAGTTGTTTATCTGAAATGGCAAGGTTCCAGTTCCACTAGTCACAATCCTTTTTTAATGTAGAAATCCAACTGAATGGATGTGGAATTACTGATCTATATGTAAATGAATGAATGATACTTGTAAATCAGTTATGACTGGTCAAAATGTAATCTCTGTGCATGAAAATATACATTTTAACATGTTATAATAGCTTTACCAATATCTTTAATTCACATTCCCACTAGTGAAAACTTAAAGGCTATTTGTCAGTCTCACTGTGTAAAAGTAAAAGAAGCGCTTGCCATACCTAAAGTGTTTTAGTTTATAATGTACTTTTCATTCAGTAGTTTATAGGCAAATGTTGTTGAAGTACAAGCTTCTGGCTCATACTGTATATACTTTGCAACATGATGAGGAACAACTAGTTATTCAAGCAGTGCTGAGGTACTTGGACTACTTGGCAGGCGTGCTAAATTGCCTTTTGGGAGTGCCAAGCAATCCCCATGGAACAGCGCATTTAAGAATTCAAGGTGACTGGAGTACCTGGGTCACTTTAATTGTTTTCTCACAGCCATTCAACTTTTTCTTCTCAAATGGGACCACAGGACACTTGTAGTTGAGCCTGATGAAAAATGGACAGGTAAATTGGTCGAGTAAGCTGCTGGAAAATGTTCTACATCCATTAAAAAGTGGAATGGTTTGGAATACAGGGATGTTGTACCAAAAAATTCCTGCATTTTCTCATTTAGATTAGAAGGAAATTGATTCAGGACTTAATGTCACGTGAAAAGGCGTCTCAGGCAACTGCTTACCAGATTATATTTGCGTGCAAAGAAAGAACAAAACTTCTAAACAATGCTACATCTGCTACACAGGGCAACACAATGCACAAAGTATTGAACGACATATGAAAGCTGATGGAGTGAGGATGTGTGTGAAATGGGGATTAAGATATTATGCACCATCAACACACATTTCTTCATCTCTTACACATGGAGATTTCCATATCCGTTGCTCTGCAGAAGAACAAATGGGTTAACCAATGAGACGTAGCAGAAATCGTAATTGCTATTCGTCTCAGGATAGCAAATGGCTTTGGTGTTTGTTTGGTTCATTGCACCGCGCGTGCCTTCCTTGCGAGTGCTGACGTGCATGTTGAATTAAGCCAACATCGAGATGAGACGAGTGCATTACAGGAGAGCCGCGATCCTGTTTGAATGGCTGCTTTGTTAATCTCATTCTACATGGAAGCAACACTTGAATTTGTGCTACAGGTCGATGCAGTGCTTCTTTGTTCACAAGAAGGGGGACATATTTCCCATTCACCATTGAGAGGTGTTTGTCTGTTTCTCATTTTCGACTGCATACTGTAGCAGGATTGTCAGAAAATGTCTTTCCGTTTTGTCATGGTGACTTAAAAGGTTGATTCAACCAAATTCTATCACTATGTCTGAGTGATGTGTGCCTCCACCCCAATATGATGGAGGCAAATTGAATTCTGTTTGAGGTGTTTACAACATCAGCTGTCCCTGTCTGGAGACTATGTGTTCAGTAGAAATACTTCCATTGTAAACAGTTGTGGGAACCTCATAACCTTGTAAAATAAAACTAAAGCTAGCACGATGGGCAGTAATTTGATGTATAATTCAGACCAACAGATACAGGATTTTTCAAATTTGAGAGTTCAGATCACCTTAAATCAACCTTTTTTGTACATAAACATGCAAGATGAACATATTTGATACGGATCCCTTCATTTTTTGCAAGCAGTTTATGGACATTACTACTTTATGGAAAGAAGACAGTGTACCTCAAACTCTCAGTATCTGGCATTTTTGTAATGACTTACTGTTCGGTCAACCTGTACGTTGACACTGTCCTATCTGCAACTATCTGCTAATATATGAGCCCACTGTATTCATCGATTGAGCTCTAATCAGTAGGCTCATTATTTTACAGTTACTAAGCCCAGTAATGCCTCTTTTGTTTGCTGTATTTACAGGACTTAGATTGGAGGGTTGACGACAATGTCATGTCTGGGCTTTAAATGGACAGGCGGGTCCAAAATGTGTTCACTTACTTTCACAGGACTTGAATATTAGATGACCCTGATTATAAATGTGAAGAGTAAAGTAAGAAATACTTCCATTAAAGCAGAATGTATATCTCACTGACTCGCAGTGGTCAGAATGAGTTTTTCTGACAGCATCTTTCTGGCTGGCTCCTTGAGCTCCTAGTGATCTGTGACACCTACAATTCTTGTATATTTGACAGCCGAGTTGGACTTTCAAGTCACTTTCGCTTGTCAGGGGTTTATTTACTCCTGCAACAGTAAAACACGTCACATGAGTTGTTAGAAACACACAACTTTTGAGGCTCATAAAGGTCAAGAAATACCTCAGAAGACAGGCTGGTCGCATGGAGGCTTTGGAGTTATCTAAAGGGATATGTGACAGAGCTGAATAACAGAAAGTCATTGACCAAGTATTGCAACTATTTACATTTACTGGTGAGTCATTGTCACTATCACTATCATTCAATAAAGTAAGGTAAGTGAGAAAAGTGTGAAAATCCCAAGAATATAGAAACAGGAAGACATTTTTGCAGCGCAGTGTAAACAATACAATGAATGATTGCTGAATTCTAGCGAGGTTTACAGTGTAAGTATGCAGCTATTCCACTCTGCATCTTCAGCATATAAGAATCAAACAAAACTGTAGCTGCAGAGTTAGCAGTCCTAGCTTAATTTTGTTTGCCTCCCTGTACAGTGATGGCTTACGCCTCAGCGCCTTTCATTTAAACAACTTAGCAACCTGTCGTAACCGTTTTTGAAACTTCCAGTCTTGGCAACAATACGATCCATCTGCTCTGCCTTGCTTTTAATGGGATTCATCTGTGTGATCACATTCGCAGAATCTCTGCAGGGTGTGTGACTTTCCACGAGTGGAATTTCTAATCACAGCCAAGTGGGGGTCAGTCTCGTTGAATCTCATCAAACCAAACGCTCCATGTATTTTACAGGAGCTGCTGGCAGAAACCTCCTGTGATCTCAGCTCACCTTGAAGTGGACTGTTCCCCCTGTCCTCTACGCTCCGTGTCCCATACATAATCATTCGACATGAAATTTTAAAAGAAGAACTTCTCAAGCTATTGCAAATTACCTTTTGCCGGCTGTCTTGGTTAATATGTAGAGTCCCGTGTTGGGTAGCTTGTTAGGAAAGGGACCGACTTTGATTGATTGCACTGTTTCCGACTCTCATTCATGTAGAAAATTGGCAAGGCCCAATGACGAACGCCTTAAAACAAGCCCAGAAGTGTTCCCCGGAGACATGGCAGCATTCATGTCTGCCTCTGAACAACTTCTGCGGCTTTTGTTTTACTCATACCTTTTGTTTTGAACTTTTGCATTCTTTCCACGCACTGCCAGGGGTGCTCAGATGTTGAAACAAAAAATTCAGCTCCGGCCTTGTTGGTACTCGACAAATATCATGAGCAGTAGCTTTTTTCTCTTTCGAAATCTTTCCTCTGGACTTTTTTGGTTTTATGTACAATTCCTGGATCGTTTGAGCACCTACATGAACGTTTCTGTCTAATCATGCTGTTTACTTGTGGGTTTCTGGGAAATATCCTCAGTCATCAGGCTGATGAAACTGCTATAGGAGTTTTTCCATATCGACAGCCCAGCTTTGCTCACTGTGTTGTGGGTAGTTGTGGTGCTGATAGGGAAGCATTTGATAAGAATTCCAGACATGTTTGAGCTGCTTACATGTCGGCACAGCTCACAGTTTGAGAACTTGTGTGTGCGGGGCTGGCTTGGGGGTTGTAAGCAGTAGTAGAGGGATCGTAACCCCAAGTTTGAATTTAGATTAGACCTCCGATCAAAAACCCAATTCTGTATCTTTCTCATTATTTTCTTTCTGTCTGCCAGCATCTCCTCCTCTCCACCGCTCTCCTCGTCTACACATCCCATTACACCGGCTTCAATTTTAATGCCCCCACCCCCCTTTTCCCTTTTTACTATCCTCCCTTCCCTTGGTCGCTCTAACCAGAATCCATGACTGTGAGAGGAGAGGTAAAAGAGGGCAGCTTCCCCTGACACCGCATGAGGATGTGAGCAGAATAGCTTCAGCCTTCACCCCCCATCTCACCGCCACCGCACACACATTAACTCACACACCTCTCTCTGCTGCTGTGAAATCCCAGTACAAGCACACAGCACCGCGGCCATATGGTCCCCCCCCTCCTCCCTTCTCCCTCTCCCACTGGGAAAACAGGCCTCAGAAAACAGCATTTCTCTCTGACCGCTCTTTAGCTGCTGATTCGCCTTAAACAGTTACTTCTGAACGCGCCTGTCGATATCTTCGCATTAAACTCTCGGCCGTTTGCTAAAATTTCAAAGCGATGCGTTCCCCTGCCGTGTTTGCTGTCGCTTTGTGTTGAATGCTGTTTTAATAGGACACAATGCCCACATGTCTAAACAGGATTTAAGATGGTACGTAAAAATACGCCAGCCTTATTCAACTAAATCGCAAAGAGGGACCAGAGAAGACGCACCATTAGCTCAAACTCAGACATTTTATAGATTCACCCAATTTGCCTGAATTAAATTCTGGTTGGGTATTAGCACTTATCCCATAACAGGAGGTGAGTAACAGCGAGTGAGCAGTTCTGAGAAAGCCAGACTCAACAATAATCAAGACTCTATTCTTTGGTGAAAGTTTCGCAAATTGGTCAGGTTGGCAAGCTTAAGTGTTTGTGTGTGTGTGTGTGTGTGTGTGTGTGTGTGTGTGTGTTGACGTCACATTCCAGGATTTCAGAGCAGTCTTCAAGCTGTTAGAACACAAAGCTGCTGCGAGGTTTTTATTTTTCTTCCTAAACAAAAGTGAAACCAACGATGAATGTATCGACTTAATAAATATTGTGTGTGTGTGTGTGTGTGTGTGTGTGTGTCTCCGAAGCTTCTTCCTCTGTGCCATAGAGCTGCATCGTTGTCCACAAACTATTAAAAAGACATCATGACATGTTTCCTGTCATTATGAATGTGGACGCTCACACATACACACCATCTATAAATACTAGAGCACTGAATTAGCATGCAACTATGTCTGCACTGCACACAGTGTGTGCATCAATCAGGTGTAATCCCTCTGTGACATCACCCATTGACCAGTCCACTCCACTGTTTTGAAGTCGATGTTATGGTGGTTGTCATCAGACATTATTGTTGCATCCAGTGGAGCTGCCCCCTGCTGGACATGAGGAAGAATGCAGGTTTAGGACACTTTACAGACCAGGATAACCTAATGTAATCAAAACTCTTTTTTTTTTTTTTTTTCAAATGACTTCAGCTGCTAATGTGATGCATGATACTAACCTTTGTATTAAGACAATGTGTTGATTTTAGCTAACAATTAATACAGCAAAGGTGTAACTAACGATTGTTTTCTAATAACCAGCAGCGATGAAAGGCAGGGGCCAACTACGTAGCTAACTGGAACCAAAGCTAAGCTGGGGTTGGCTGGCTGGCTGTAGCTTGCTAGCGATTTCAACTTTAAATGTCTTCAAATGTTACATATTCTTGGTTCAATGAATTAATTAAAGAAATTAATAACATGAGATGCCATCTGGCTCGGGTAGACACTAGCACAGAGGGATGTGCTAATAAAGTTCAGAATCCAAGTATTGCATTGTTACATGCAAGGGACGCATATCCAAAGCAGCACATTCATAAAACACCACGCAGATATATGATAGGATGATTACATGCCCCAAATTGTTATTAAAATAATAAGCTCTGGTCTTGCATGATCAAACATTATATTCTTTTGAATCTGGACGCAAGCAAAATGAAACTCCTGTGTAGTGTTTAGCATGTGTGACTCAGGAGGATGAGAAAAAACAAACAAAAGATTTGACTTCATTGTGATAAAAATCATTTCAGAGCTTCAGTGACGCTCTTGGCTTCATGAAATGACCAAAGAGGAGGACAGCTGTGCTTGGAAGAAAGTGCCCACATGCATTCAGGACTGAAGGTCTGAGACGTGGACACATTGTGAAGATGACCATGAGATCTCTTACATACATGCATGCACCGTACTGTAGGCTGCAGTACACACACTGACATTCTAAGCTATATGTTTTATATAATCGAAGCGCTTGACGAGAATAAAAGAAGGGAGATATAAGGGACAATGTTTGGCTCTGGCCTTTATTGTGCTCTCTTCAGCTCTTCTAAAGTTCACTGGTATTTGTAGTTCTGTATTGTGAAGTTGGCTGTGAAAATCGATACGGAGACTTCAGTAGTTACTCAACGTGTTTTCTCTTTAAAGACCTTTAAAAGTCTGTTTTTTTGGAGCTTTATTTGTTTGTATTTATTTATCCCTTTTGAAGGCAGGGGAACAGACTGCACGCTGATTACAGATGGAGCCAAATTAAAATTCACAGCACAGTGCATCATCACCCCAACCAGCATGTTGTCAGACTCCGGGAAAACTGGTTTCTATGCTGGGCTGAGTAATGACTCAGCATAAGATAAAACACCTTGAGCCATATAAATCACTGCATGTGTCTGCCCTCTGTGTTAGCTGAGGATCAGAACATGCTGAAATATGTTGTGAGCTAAAGTCAGTCTGTAAAGAAGTAACTCCCAAAAAAAATCCACCTACAGTCAGAGGGTTACAACCACACTGCTTATATTTTGCATGTTGGGTGCCTTGGCTCCATACTCCATACTGGGTTTAAGAAGTTTAACTTAAAAGAAATAGTTGCACACCTAAACATAAAGCTACATGAAACCACATAAATAAATCAGATACTACCAGAGCTGCTTCACTGTGCTCCTCCAATGAAGGATGCCTGGCTCTGCCACCTGTACGTACAGGGCAGTCCAAACATTTCTTGTCTGTTGTTCCTCGTTGGTGGAAACACACTTTCTAATTCCAACAGCTGGACATGCTAAATCTATCCCCCTCTACAAATGTCACTTGATTCTACACGAGCAGTGACTAGCATGTCCTTGTCATAGTGTACCTTGATTGTTTCCCTTTTTGGTAAGTTGCTTTGGATAAAAGTGTCAGCTAAATGATGAAGTGTAAGTGCAAAAAAACTCAACGACCGATATTCCGATTTCTACACTATTTTGATCAATGGTACAGCCCTAGATGCAACATATTAATTAGTGATTGTTAGAGGTGTTGGTTAGCTCTGATTGATTCCCATTGATATCAATCTTATCATCTTAAGCCAAAAGACAGCATGTCAGTTAGCTTTTGATGTACACTGTTGACCCACAGTGCAAAACACAATGAAATCTGCAAATCATTCAAACAAATTTTGGTGATCATCAAGTTTCCCCAAGCAAAGAATATGCAATGTTTCGACATTTAACCCACGGTGATATTATGTTCCTCTGGGTGGGTTGGCATCTGCTGCTTGTGGTCACCTTGCACCTGCATTTTAGCAAATATTTGACCGATTTTACAGCATAATCTGTAGCGCTGATGACCGTCATAACTGGTAGAAAAAGAGAAACAAACATTGATCGCAATTAGCGGTCATAACGGCGCTGATTGGATCACTTCTCCATCTCAACTTTGTAATCAGTTGGGTTATTGTTCAGGCATGGTGACTGCTGCATGTGTATATATGAAACAATATGATTCTGTATGCCATTTGTATGTGGCATGGCAATAATAATATTCAGTATATTTAGGTTTTGACTTTATGAAAAGGCGAAACATCATCATATCCTGAATAATCTCATATCCCGTTCAGAAGAAGAATTTTCAAATATAAAAGCAGAGACGTGCTGATATTACAATATGTGCTATATTGTGGCCATAGCTTTTGAGTGATGGTTGTCATGATCCATTCAAGCTTTGGTTTCCATGGCGATATGGAGATATTTCATCCATGCCGCACATGGAAACAAACAGACATATGCAGGATAGCAATAAGACTGGTGTGGCAGCAACAGATTCAGATGGTCACAGATCCACCGCAGGTTTCATGTGGAAACGGTCATTTCACTCTGTGTTTGCTCTGTCAAGTGGGTACTTCAAAGCCCTCTCAGAAATCAGCCTCACTTCGATGTAGCTAGAGGACAGGCTTGAAGGGCGAGCTCCACGTGTTCACGTCGGAATAATGATCTGAAAATTAGGAGCCCATCTCCCCTTCATACTCTTCCTCTGTCAGCCGCCGGGCTCTCAGATCAACAATGACGCCTTCTCTTTAATAGTCGTTTATTATTGCTAAGTTTGAATCAACAGCTCCAAAGTAATTTCTGCTTATGGCCGTGCCCTCCGGTGACCGCGCAATGTGGAGATGTTATCGTCGTCTCGCTGGAGAAGAGTTTAGAGAGAGAGAGAATACACTCGTGGCACTACAGCCTCTGGGAGAGGAAAGAGACACGAGCTGCATTTTGTGCCAAGGCTTGGAATTTAGAGGTTCTTCATCAAGAACGTGTGCTTTATGCATTTCTACATGTGTTCATATCATATTTACATATCAGTCGTGTTCGCTCATCTGCATTTGTTTGAGATAATTGCCATAAAGAAAAAAACAAACAAAAACAAAGTCTGAGGACCAATGAAGTAACTAGGTTTCACAAGAAAGAAAACCTCAATCATAGTCTGCTTGCACGTAGTGCTGTTTGAAGCACACATCGTACACCTGTCTGCCTTATTGGAAGAACATGTTTATTCATTTTGAGAATACGGATTACAGTCGTCACTATAGCACCTAGAACAGTCAGCACATGATTAATTGGGGGTTTCAAACCCATTATGGACAATGTCAATTCATTTAATGAACCAAGCAACCAAGCAATCTGATTATTCAGCATGACAGCACACCTGACTCGTCACTAAAAATATCTCCACGTTGTTTGTCAAATCCTGAAAATAAATAACATGAAGAAAGAAAATATGAATAAGAACACTGGGATGTATTTTACAGAGCTGTTAGACCGCCTCGTTAATACAGGTGTGTGCCTCGTTAATACAGGTGTGTGCCTCGTTAATACAGGTGTGTACCTTGTTTGTGTGCAGCACGTCAGAGAGCAAACAGTTCAGTGAGCGCAGAGAAAATGTTCTTTTTGAAGACTAAAGGTCGACTAATGTGGACTGAAGGTGAATATTTCATTAGATATTAGACATTTTGTAAATAATCAACACATTTTAACTTTTGGACTTTACACCACAGTGGAGTTATTGGAAATGTTTGGATCATATCAGCTGTGCGGTGAGTTGCAAATATAGCGCTTCTAGCTTAAAAATAAATGTGTCCACAAACTTATAGTAGTAGCTAAATCTGTCCATGGAAAAATAATTTCTTTCAGCAGATATCTTAGTCACTAAAGACTGAACTAACAAAGCTGTTTAGTGTTTATATGTGTGCTATTTATTCAGTTTGAGGAAACTCAACAATCTCTAGAATGCTTTAACGTTAGATGGCTGGAACTACACATTGTCTCTGTTGCTAGGTCGTTATTAAGGGTCGGACTACTTGCTGGAGTTACAAGCTGGGAGAGTCCACTGCCGCGACTGATTGTTTTCCAGGTGTTAGGGCCGTATGTCTCCATGGAAACAGAGATCTGAATGGAAACAGTGAGCTAACTGAGACCAGATTGCCTCAAAATATGAAAATATTTTGATTATATATTTTATTTGGGTTAGTAATTGTTGTATAATTGCAATATTACACGCAATTGCCTCGGCCCTGCACGCGTCACTGTTGTGTCACTGTCGGTAAAGCACACCCTCTCATGTAATATTGCTTCAACAAAGTATGCTTAAAAAAAAAATCTAAAATCTTTTATAAAAAGTTTTTAATGATGTTGTTGTAAAGATGACACTGCGGTGTTGGTTAATGTTGAGTTGTGTTCCTTGCATCACTGACAGCTGATGTTGTCGTGGTTGGCAGCGGCCAATCACGGTGGGTGAGCTGGACAGGTAGATGGGGTATTATTCAGGGCACTAGATGACGACTCCTGATTATCACATTAGGATGTAAGGACTCTCCTGTGGTTCATTAAAAACAGGCGGTTACATGCAAAAAACAAAGTTATGTATGTAGTGCATTTACACAAACGCTGACTTTCGACATGTTTTATTTATTACTTACATAACAAAATGATCCAGTGTGCACTGGTTAGTTATGACTTTACATTTAGAGACACAGTAACTTGGTCAAGTATTTCTGACTTGCAAACAGTGACTTTTCCCCATCTGTGTCGTCCATATTGCCATATTTCATAGGAATGTTTGAATTCTAATAGGTGAATTGTCGTGTAACTCAGTTAAAATCACAGTTCAGTCGTTTTCTGATGGCTTGAATTAGATCCTGGTTTATCTCAGGATGGTATCTGGACCATAAACCCCGGCAACAGGCTTCACATTAGCAGAGAGACCAATTAAAAAAGATTGCAGTGAGTTGCAGCAGCGAGCACAAAGGTGACGTCAGGACTCATTTGCCTCTATTGCATTTGGCTGTTGAAGAGTCAGACTCATAACCTGGACAAATGGAATTCTACACTACCCGCATGGCTAGATATCACTAGAAGTAAATGATCAAATGCTTTTTGTAATATGGAAGAAGTGATGTATTCTCACAGTGACAGTAGGTGCAGGAAGAGCCTGGTGACATTGTTAAGCTATATCCTGAAAGGTCTCTGGGGCCTCTATGAATCTGTGGCAGCTCCAGTTTAACAGAGAGCCCCTCGTCTTATCCAGAAGCACTCTCCAATAAGATGAATGATTTTACTCCATCCACTGACTCTTCACTCTGATGTTATTGCCAGGAACAGAACAAAACCTCCCCGCTGGGTGCTAAAATCTGACAGCGTTATAATGCTGAATTCTCCGAAAATGTGCCTGTCATGTCCCCGAACGTGCCGCAGACAGACAGCGGTACTGTAATTTGTTTACTTCTTGTCATGTTGCATTCATCTTACCACAGTAAGCATCAGATTCATTTTTTAATTCTTAAAAAGGCTTTTCTAATTATTTCAGCTGCGCTTGGATCAGCAGAGGTCTTTGAGACTCGTGACTTGGAGAAGGAGAATAAGATTTGACTGAGTTTGTCATCTCATTTTAATGCAAAGTACAATCTAGGGTTACAAACAAAACACATGTAAGCAAAGCTGTGACCGCCACAGAACACACTCTGAATTCTTGGTGATCTATCACATTCTGGCAGTGCGAGTGCTCTGTCAATCAATTAGGGGATGGAAAAATGCTCTCTGTGGTGGTTCTGCCCATTTGTTTCTGCTTGGATTAAAGATTAGGCTTTCAAAATGCTTCAGATAGATGCTCTGTCAATTTAATTCTAAAGGAATTGAAACTCCTTTAAATGGTTCAGTGAATCTGCATTCAGACGAGGTACACTAATAATGTGGCGTAATCAGGTTACTTTGATCCATTTTGATGCTGGTAGGTGGCCACTTTCTCCGTTCTCCACCACTCCCATCACCCCCCTCTGTATTTTTCTCTGCCTTCCTCCCCGTCTCTTTCTTTCTTTCCTCCTGTCTTCCCCTCTACCTCGCTGCTGGGTGGTAGTGTACATGGTCCCGTGCAGTAAGGCGGCGGTCTCATTAATCCCACTCTCATGGCAAACTAGTCCCCCGGGGGGAGAGGGAGCACACTTTTTAAAAAGTGCCCTGTCACACTCTGGCACATCATTTGCATTTAGGTTAAAACCAGCCGGGACTCTTAAATCTTATCTATGGGCAGGGGGAACTCCCTCTTCACTGCGGCATGAGGGCATCAGTTATTGTCAGGCCAAACCTTGTTACACTCTCACAATTACAAACACACACACACACTAACAGGGCTGTGTCACAGTAAAAGCATGAAGTAGTTTGGTTTGTAAACAGGTTATAATATATATAAGGGTTATGGCTATTATGCAGCATGCAAGTGTTTCCTTTGCCAGTAATCAGTATAATGGGCTGTCTTACAAAGAAGGTGGTGCACACTCCCACAGCAGGAAGGGAGGTGCATTATAATCTTATGTGTGTGTGCACAAAATATTAATGATGGCTGCTCTTATCATGAATAGTTTAAGGCAGGTAAGTGCTTACATAGAGTGAGTTGTCCGTGTGAAACATCAGTTAGCTAGCTCCTTTAAGAAAGGCTGGGATTAAAAAGGCTCTTCATCAGCCCACAGGACTGGACACTGATGTCAGGATGCTCACAATGGTCGAGGTTAGCTGGAATCACCATCACCATCTTAGTTTAGCGTGTTAGCATGCTAACATGTGCCGCTTAGTGCGATTTAATCCTAAACACTGGAAAAAAAATAATCCAAAATAAAATATTTAATAAAATAATCAGGAGTTTACAGTCGACACAAAATTTCAGCCAACTAACGTCGCTTAGACTGCCGCTCTGTAGTTTTAATACTCTGACTAGACTGACCGTCTACAGTGACCTCAAAGGGTCAAAACTCAAGCTACAAATTCCCATTGGATTTAAAAATACAGCCACTGTTAGGTGGAGACCGTGCATGTCAGGAGAGGGCAGCACATATACTGTATTTATACTTTTCTATTTGATTTCTTATTCTTAAGGCACTAGCTTGATAAGCAAGTACAGCTAAATTGAGCATTTAGCTGTCCGAAATGGAATATGGCTAATGACAATCACTAGAAGGGTATGACTCAAATTTTTCCCATGTGTTAAAAAGCAAACACAAATCACAATATTGAATGGGATTATTTGTAGAATCAGAACCTTAATGCATATCGAATCGGCACCGCAAGTATCGTGATCGTATCCAATGGGGAGATGAGCATCGTACCAGCCCAATGACGAGTCATATGACAGCACCATCGTTGTATTGCAGGTATTCTCTTCTAAACTGTCTCAGACACATTGAGCCAATAATGGATCTGTGTGAGAAGTCAGGTGATCACAAACATTATCGGAGGTCTGTCCAACAGTTTCATTTTGAGCCAAATGTGTCCTTGTCAATACAGAAATGGAAGGAGACCTCCACGGGTAATTCCTCTGGGACCATAGTGTGGACTAAAATAGTGGACCGGCCAACAGAACCACAAACATTAGTATCAATGACGTAATCTTTTGTGCGATGAATTAAATATCTGGCATGATACAGAAGTACCAGAAACAGATTTTTAAAACTTGTCAAAATCGTGTACCAGACATGAAGATATCCAAAAACATCAACCCTACATTTCCCATAATGCAACAAAAAGCATTATCTTACAGCCTTTTTGGTAAAAACGTGTTTAAGTTGATGTCGATGTTGTTGTTAATGTGCAGTCCTGATTCTTAAATAACAGTACAATCCACTTTAAAGTCCACTCTGTGTTTTTATGTAAAGTCAGGGATTACAGACCAGGTGAAGTGGACAAAACAACTGCAAAGAACTTCGCAGCCCTGAATCAATTGAGACCCACATTGTGCAGGTGCAAAGGTGGTGTCGCTCGATCCTTGTTCCTGAAGTTTCGCACACTGTGTAAAAGCCTGTGATCAGCAGGAAAATCTTGCTTGCAGCTACATCTTAGGCAGTAATCAGTGTAATGGTCTTGTGTAGCATGGGCTCGGTCTGTGTTTATATATAGATCTCTACACGAGGCCCTTACAGTGATAAGTAGGTTTTGTGGTGTGAGAGCTGCGTGTCTCTCCACCGCTCTGTCGCCTGGCTTTCCAGTCCTTGTTGTTCCCGTCCTAATTCTCATCTCCCATGCTAACACAAGTGTCTTAACTTACTGCCTGACTCACTCACTTCTGCTCCCTTTTCTTTTGATCAGGCATAATCCTCATTATTATTTACAGGCCGTGATTTTTCTCCCCACAACCATCGCTGCACCGCTGCACGAATAAACCAGCACAGTATGGACTTTGATCAATTATGGACTATTCACTAATGGCCTGTGTCCTCTCACTGCACTCCCACAATCCCTTTCAGCTCTTGAACTGCTTCTGTGTTAAGTTCATCGTGACATCTGTGCGTAAAATGAGCTTTAAATTATTTGATAGCTTGTACATCAGTAGAGCTGGCGTAATATATTTGGATAATAGATTTGTGTGCAGCGCTGGGTCATGGTAGCAATTAGCGTAATAGAGTATCCAAAGTAATCCATAAACAGCGTAAGGATGTGTACTGTGTACCATCCTGCAAATGGTGGCACTAAACAGGATTCCTAATTAGAAATGAGAGCCTCAGCTGCTAACGACGGGCACTATACACAGTCATAAAAATAATTCAAATACTCTGAATGGCTGTTTAAATTCTGGCAAATTTCTGTTTCAGTTAGCATCTGCAGGGTTTTTTTTTTTTCAATCTCTAAATTGATTTACAGAAAATGTTTTCATGTTCTCAGCTGACCCTCTTCAACAGCTCCGCTCACACATCTTTGTACATTAAATGAAGGAGGGAGATGTGAAGCTGTCCACACTCCACGCTGAACGGACATGATTATTTTGATAACTGAACTGCTAAACTATCTGTGTGCACGCCGTTATTTTAATTAGAGAAGAACAGATGAAAGATGATGTTGGAAGTTTACAAGTAAATATAATTATGTTCAAATAGTGTTGTGGAGCTGAGTGCTAAGTGAAAATGCTGTCGATTTTTTGACATTAAAATGGATTGAAATCATTCACGTGACATCTCGATGTTTCAGTCTGTATTTTATGGAACAAAATGACCATTCTGAAAACCTGAGCTGAGATTGCAGTTGCTGCATTCATTTTGAAAATTTAAAATGTATGAACATTTACTGTATGTAAACATACATACACTGATATTGGTTGAAATATAAGGAAGCACATCTAAAAGTTTTAATGTTGCTGTGGCTGCATGAATACAAGTAGAAGTTAAACCAAACATTTATTACTTTATAACACGCTGCGGTGAAAATACAGACAGATGACGCTGAAGCCGGGACAAGATTGTGACATTTATCTGCAGCTCCAGTCTCTCCCTGTCTTAGGCCTTCAGTGTTCAGAGGTGATCACTGGTGATGTGGAACCAATCAGAGAGTGCTGTGGGCGGGACACTGAGCGAGACTACAGAGCGTAGTATTATGGCTGTACTAGTGGAAAGGGTTTGTCTAAAGTCCTGTATGCACTTGGCCTTTGTCTCAGTGTTATCAATAGAGCTGGCTGGTGTAAGGAGGAGGCAGTACTCGCTAATAAATTAACATATTATTGAATTACATTGCATTTTCTAAGAACTTAGTCTTGTAACTGTATTTTGTCCAAACAAAGTAATGATCACTGTACAGTGTGACGCTCTGACTTGTGTGTCATGATGACCGCTTGTTGTTTGCGTGATAAGTCATTGATAAAAATAGTATTATTAGCAGTATATTGGCCTAAAACAGATAATAATAAAACAAAACTTAAAATTAGATTGGAAAATGAATTATTTGCTGTAAGTGAAGTTCTTAAATAATGAAAAAATGGTGTTTTAATAAGTATTTGAAAGTCTTAATCTAATGTTCATGTATAGACATATAGACTTTTAGTGTCTACAAATAACCAAATAATAGTTCCCTGGGTATCGCAGTCACTCCACGCGCGTCTTCAGTTCCAGCAGCAGCAGCAGCCTGTTTGAGGAGTCAGAGGTGGTTCAGTCCCGGTTGCACTCTTTGTGATCTCTGTTTCAATTTCCATCTTCCAGTCGACACTCTTCATGACTTATGAGCCTTATGCATCTCTTCACACTTACATAACAGAAAATCAGCCGTAACGCTCCATCATGCATTCATAATGTTTTCCATTTCTGCACTGTGTGTGTTTTGCCGTTCATAACTAATAGTTCAAACAGCGAGGAGAGGGATTTATTGTCTGAGGAGCCGAGGTATGACACAAAGAACCGTGTCTCTTACGCTCCGCTGCTTCCAGAAAATCCACAGTTTCCTCGTCTTTGTCTTATGTGTTGAAACTCGCTTCTATCTTATTTCACATATCACTTCTCTCACAAATGTTACAATGTTGATTATTGAAGTTAATGACTTTTCTGTGGATCTCCTTCATGACGTTGCCGTTGTTGATGTTGTTGGCGAGGAAATCTGTGTTGCAGCAGCAAACTGCCTCTCATTTAAGCCCATTATTTATTTATTTATTTTTGATCTGTTCTCTCTTGCAGAGATCTCTGGGAATTCAGAGGACATCCCTCTAGTGCGCTGGAGGCAGCAATGGTTGGAGAATGGAACTCTGCTCTTCCACATCCACCACCAGGACGGCGGCCTGAATATCCCAGAACCGACCGAAGACCCTGCCAACGATTCCACGAAGGAGGAGCTGCGCATCCTGCACATCTCTGTCATGGTAAAACTCTGTTCTGAGGCAGAACATTCACAAAGCAGCTAAAAAACAGAAACCTTATATTTTATTCTGATATGCAGTCAAAAGAACTTTTTAATTGGCCAAAATCTTTCAGTGGCAAAATGATAAAGGAAATAAATAGCTTTTCTTACTTATTAGTTCATTCAGATGGATCTGGATTAAATATATGAAGTTCTTCAGTATGATTATTTTCTGAGATATCATCTTTGAGACAACACGTCCCTCCCTGCTGTGTTTGTCTTCCCGTGTATTCATAATGGAACAGCTGACTGCACACTTCTTTTCAGAGTAAAGGTTTCGGATAAATCTGTCACGGTAAAACGGCTGTTTGAGAGGCAAAAATGTTTCATTTACAAAACATCTCTGTGTATTACAGCTCACTCTCCGGCGTAATAAGTCTCCCTTTATTCAGAATGTGCATGATACTGTCACGTTTGTTTGTATTGGACACATATCACGCCTGCTGTTCTGCAGCCTGCCACAGGGCACGGCATGTTCAACATGGTGTTACAACTGTAAAGACACGCAGGGTGAACTACAGAAGCAGTTTCCTCGTGCTTAAAACGAAAAATGAATAAGATACAAATAAATGTATGCTTTGGCCATTTTACAGACTACAGACAGCCTTTCTCTGCAGAACAAATATTTATAAAGTTCTGCATTTCAATTGCAATATGTAGATTTTTGCATGCCTGCACTGTATCAAACCTTATCTGCTATGTCGGCAGAGTAGGAAATGAATCCTTAGATCTCGCAGCTTCCTCCTCTTGCCTGAGGAAATGTATATTTATTAGATCTTAGATATGCCACACCTACTCCCAGTGCCCTTTTCCAGCCCAAAGACATTACAATCATGCTGTGATGGATGATATGTATTTTCAGACATTGAACGCATATTATAGCTGCATACACAAATGATTAGTCAGCTCGAGAAGACTTTTTGCCAGCAGCTATATCTGCTGAACGGAGGCGCAGAGGTGCGCTTTGACGCCCGCTGAATGTCACCCATCTCGAGACCTTGAAACAAATACCTGACCTTGACTGTCCTCTGCATGTTTTGCATGTGTTAGCGAGCACAGAGCCGGCTGGGTGCACAGGCCTGAGCGGTGACAACATTCTTACGTGGAAGATGAGAGAGCCAGTGTGGAGGTTCTGCTTCTTACCGCTTTGATTTTTTTTCTAATCTCACATTTTTTAAGTCCCCGTTCTATCTGTGTTTCACATCCCATCAGCATCAGGTGCCTGTCTTTGTGCTCCCTGCTCTGTTAATTCCTCATCCTGAATGAGCTGCGGCAGCATTGCTGCCACGAGGGTGTTTTCACGAAGGTGAGGGTAGGGAGGGATTAGCATGCAGATATGAGCAGACCGTGACAACAGATGGAAGCGGTGCTGCCGCTGCGCTGCTCAGGCACCTGCTGCAGCTTGCCACCCGACTGGAGGCCCCGACCTATAAATCCAAAGCCGTGTCACTTGTTCGGTTCCTTGTGGGTACAAAAAGGGTCCTGTGAAGGCTGCTTTACGGGCTTTTTAGCTCAAGCAAACACCTGTCACTGGACCTCTTTTCTCCATTGTATGTCCTGGGAGACTGCAGGACAGCAGCAGTCAGCACAGGTAGTAGTCTGGAAGAAAGCAGTGGGATACAGCTGTGGAGGTCTTAATTGCTTCTCGTCTCAGCAACACCTTAGCAAACCTGTGTGCTACAGAGTTATGCAACAAGCAGCAGGGAGGAATTATGAATATTTAATATATTAACCTTCATCCTACCAACTGGGGTACCTGCAGACCCCAGAGGTGTACTTACTGTTTGTCATTTCATTCCTGTTTTTCATGACTTAGTCAGTCTGTTTTTCAGATGACTTCATATCATTGTTTTCTGTTTCTTTTTATACATACCAATGTTTGGGGTCCTGGGGCACTCGACAAGCTCCCAATTCAACCTCTGCAGTTTTAATAGATGGAACTGTTTACTGACTTCATGTTTGCTGTCCTCATCTAAACTATCGCACATTATTAAGGGCTGGTAGTGTCCCCATTCTGAAGGGGACAGACACAGATTTCCTCGTGCTCTATTTTCATTTGACATAAAATGCAAATTAACTGTAACCTTCCTAAAATAATAAGCTTTTTTTTTTTAAATTACATAACTGATAATGTTTTGAGAGGAAATAATTGAACGTTTGGCTATGATGGTCATTTCTTACAGTTTATTGTTGGGGTCCCAGTCAGCCGTCCTTGTATGTTAAATATATTGATGATGGTATGGAATGTGTAACTGCTGAGATCCACCAACATCACAAGAACAGAAGTGTCGACAGACGCAATGCTTGTGTATCTTTATAGCAGGTCACACTACGCGAGAAGCATCGCCGGGTACGCTGCGCCATTTCCTGCTGCCTGCTGATTGGTTGATTTGTAGAAGTTATAGCAGCAGTCAGATTGTGAGAATTTGGTTGCTAATTTCTGACAGTCTCTACTGAAGTTTGCTTTTCCATCTGTTGGTTGCCAAAGCTTCAAATTGGACGTTATTTTAGATTGACGACTGAAGGCTTTACCATCGTTGTCAACTTTCGTCTCAAATCACAAAGTCTAAGGGGGCTTTAATCAGATCTGACAAGTTTGTAAACAAACCAGCGAGTATGCCAGATGATCTAGACACTTTATTTGAGGGAAAAACTGTGAAAAACATCAACTAAAAAAGCATTCCACGTTCCACTAACAGCATGCCAAGAGTCAGTGTTTTAAGTGTGTGAATGAACTCCTTCTTTCCTTTTACAATCTCAAGGGTTGTGTCTTACAGCTCTGTCGCCATGTTTTTATCAAACACATTAAATCGACTTGAAATGGTCCCAGGTCTGCACATCCTGGCCAGGTCGGCTCAGCCAGGAAGCAGAACGTCTAATCTGTTACAGTTCATTGCCCGGCCACCATGCCTTCCACGAGACTGTTTATGCCTAATGGATGAGTCAGAGCTCCAGCACTTTTCGGCTTGAAGACAAGCCAGACTTATTATGGGTGTGATCCTGAAGGGGAATCGGGTTCAATGAACTGTACTAAAGTAGGGGTCTGAGGCCAGAAAAGCGATTTTTGTCTGATACGCCAGCCAGGCTGTAATCTTACCAGGGAATACTCTCTTCCAGATGCAGTATTGAAGATGATCTCGAAATTTAAACCAATAATAATTTCCAGTCATACTCTTGTGTTTTTAAACTGTGTAAGCGTCAAGTTGGAGGCTTCCTCATGCAGTGTTCAAAGCTTCTCTCCGTGCATTCACATCCAACAAGGTGACCACAGAGTCCTCCACCGGCCATGCCTGGTCATCCATAATAGATGACTAACCTTGTGTATGTCTGTAGCAACACAGCTCAAATACAAGTCCCCAACTTGAGGTTGGAGCTGACAAATCCCAACACTCCCCACAAATAAAGGCATAAAAACACTAAAACTAGAACGACACTAAAACGAGTTATTCAATGTGGCGTGATTGGTTTATCTATTGAGACTCTTAAGCTCCAGTATATCAGTGCTATACACAATTCTCCCTTTTTAATTTCCAAATTTTAATCAGCTACTGTTTTGCCACAGGGCCTCCATGGATCAATCCAATCATCACATACATTACGGAGGTATCCAAACCAAACCAAGTCAATTACATTATATGAAAAAACTAATATGGTTTTTCAAGCTTAGGGCTGAGATTTGATGTTTTCCCTCTTGTGAATCTCTTTTAGCTCTATTGTTTTTTCCTCAGAGGCCATAAAACAACTTTTCAATTTCTACAAGCATCACTGTGAAACCAGAAAGTGGTCACCCAGTGACAAAAAGTTCACAGAGGAAGAGATCAAAAATGAAATGAAATCACCTGGCTTTAAACATGGAGACACAGCTCTCTGTGGTCATCATAAATACTGCAGGTCTGGCCCACATAACTACTCACATTGACCATTTTACTGGATGATGAACAGTCTGGGCAGTATGGCCAGATTTGGTTTACCTCAGCTGTGTGGACGCCCTCGAGGTACGAGTTTGTCGTGGATCAGTAGTGTGAAAAAAAGCCTCTCACTGTGCCCACTCAACCCAAAAGGTGAGGAGCAGTGGAGTCTGTCAGAGCCGTATGGTGCTGGATGTTAACGGCAGCACATACTGCCAGGCTGCTGCTTTGTTTCACTCTGCTTTGTGGGAACTTCAGTAGACATATTGTAGGTTTCAAGATGAAGTTAACACTAAAAGCACTTTCTGGAGTTAGTAAATTACAAGTATAGTCATTTTATTACACTATCTATTGACCCTGGTCCCATTTTATAGGATTCATTACAACTGAAGAAAATCTACTATTTTTGTCTGCTTGACCTAAAAAAGAATCTGTGACAAACCCTCCAGGACACTCTGCCTTAGAGCTGTGAGGAGTAAGTCATGGACAACCCAACCCCACCCCAAACTCACCTCAACCCCACCTCAGCACCAGCCCAACCACACCGTAACCCAACCCCAGCAGTGTCAGCAGTGTGGACAATATAGAGATTTAAGTACAAATACTACCAGAGTCTTGTAGTGTTTGTGTTTAGTACAAATCTCCACCTCCACTACTGTTCATTATTCACATTCAAGTGAGTGAGTTCAACCTTAAAATGAGTTACGTTTATGTAACTTTGGTTGTATTACTTACTAATGGCCATCAGTTATTGGATCTTGGCATCAGAGTTAGTTTAATTCATGAAGTGGAGGTGTTAAAGCAAAGATCAGGTTGTCACTACTTGTTGTTGCACCTTATACTTACACTACCTTTAAAAGGTCAACATAAAACAAATGAAAGATTCATAAATTCTTTGCGGTGAGGAGGAGGTATGGAACACAGTTTAGATGTTGGGTAATAAAATGTACACAAAATATATAAAACAATATTAGCTCAATATCTAAAAGAAAAAACATATAAAAGATTTATTTTTGTTTTCCAAGAAAGAGAGCACATGTTGGAACACTGCCAGCGGATATTCCCTTCTCAACACTATTGCAGATTTTCCATTGTAGAAATACGGAATAGATTTAATTAAAAACCTTCGTTTGTCTTACAGCACCACAGAGGAGGTTCAGCTCCTCCAGCACAAATGCTCCGAAGCTCTGATGACAGATGGAGGTAGAAATGAAAGTCAGATATAGGCAAAGAACACACCTCCGGCATGACGGAGACATAAAGAGTTTATGTTATGACATCTTCCTCTGGGCTTTGCAAATCAGAGGAAGTGTGTAGATCTGAAAAACGAATCCTTTGCTCCTATAAAGTATAATTCTCAGAGCTCTGAGCTTCTGTTTGTGGATCAGCACAGCGATATTTATGTTAACGAAGCAGATTTCATCAGGATGTTTGATTTCTTATCGGCAAACATCTCTGTGGGAAGTATGGCATAGCAGGGTTTAAAAGAGTCCAGAGATCCCCTGGTGAAACTACATCAGCCGCCCATGAAAAAAATATACATATATATGATAGAATTTATTAAAAAACACACTTATATTCTCTATCAGTTCTATTGGAGATATTTCAAAACTCTCTCAGGACAAAATTCGGTGTTGGAAAACATTGTTTTGCTATAAACAGCCGAACTGAATTATATTGAGTTCAACAGCCTGTATGAAATCTCTTTTTAATGAGTTAGTGTGAGTCTGCAGCAGTCATACTTCATTTCATGATTTATAATTACATAATTTCCCAGTAAAATTGTTGAACCATAGGGAGTAAGAGACACACACAGACACACACTGATATCATGTGTCAGGTCATTTTATTGGAGGAGATGGTCATTGTGACACCGCTCAGCTGAGTGATGTTGACATTCATGTGGTGACCCTCCTAAAACCCGTGTTGATAACATCGATCGTATAAACCTTAAATCAATGCGGCCCTGACCACTTGTAAAGCAGTTGCCTCGGCTGAATCCCAGCCTCCGGAGCTGCTCTCTGAGCATCACTGCCTGCCGAGCGAGACAAGCCAATCCATAGCTTACCTATGGGCTGTTAGTGCTGCTGAATCCCTGATGCGGACAACAGAGCACCACGGGTCGCTTTACCAACAAAACACAAACAACCGAATCAAAACCAGGAGGACAGACTTCCCCACATTAAAGCTGCACTCATCAATATATTTTTTCATTATGAATCAAATGACTGTATGATATGTGAAAGTTGCTCATAGCAGACAGTTTTTATTTGACCAAAGTTGAATTACCATGAGCAGTTAATGTTTTTCATGAAGATTAAGAGTCTCATCCACACTTTGTCTATTTTCAAGTTAAGTTTATTTCATATTAAGTTGCTGCGGGCTGTAAATTCACCACTTTGACGCAGAAGATGAGCTACACCAGAGCCTGACACCCAAGACTCATCTCAGTCAATCTAAGTCAACTGAGCGATGAGCGATGGATAGTTCAGATCTTTGACTTTGAAGGGGCAGCCATACTTGTCAAGTCTTTCTGTCACTGTTATTTGTAGATGTAGTTTAGTAGCTCCTATGTATATAGATAATGGAGCCTATCCATTCTTAACTCCATCAACAAAGCTCTGATTGGTCGACTCTCTCTTTCACTGGTTGAAATAGATTTCAGTGGACATAAACAGAAACTCAGGTCATTTATTGAGTTTTGGTGGAGACCAAGAGCTGAAATAGGTGTGAATGTTGTATCTCTTTAGGTGGCCATGTAGCCAGGTGGCCATGTAAATCAGCAGTAGTTCACCTTAATAATTCTGTGAGGTGACAATAACTTGTTTGCAGCTCCAACTTGCCAATAAGTTCAGCTTTAAACTCGCAGATCTGACTAGTTTTCAGAACCTTTAGTAAGGAGTGTATGTACCTACAGAGTATTTTGAACTTGGATGCTCCTGTTTCCTCTCGTCTTTTATCTATCTTCATGTGTACAGTCTACAGTAATGGAGCTTGAATCAGACAAACATAGTCAAACAACAGAGTTCTTTTAAGGCTCAGAGTATCATAAAAGTATCAAACCATGACATCTGTGATGTACAGTATAATTTTTCTATTCATCTTTCTTTCCGTTTTTGTGTTTGTGTTGCGCCTCAAGCTGCATCTCAGTGAGCACACAGCGAAAGTCAGTCGGACCTGATAGGACATCAGCATCAAATAATTTCCGCTCTGTGTTGGGATTTTAGCGAGAGACAGCCTCTCACAAAGCAGACAGCATGCTTTTAATAAATCAGAAACGTTACATGCTGCTCGGCTGGTTTATTGTCCCTTTGCAAATGTATAGGACACAACTCTGGATTTATACTGGA
Organism: Miichthys miiuy; assembly: GCA_036365135.1. Lineage (NCBI taxonomy): Eukaryota > Metazoa > Chordata > Actinopteri > Sciaenidae > Miichthys > Miichthys miiuy. Next base: position 21,443,324 of record CM071617.1, read on the forward strand.
AAATAAATGAACAGTGGAGTTTTAGCCTCGATTTAATTTCCTATACAGACATCCCTGACTGGAAGAAAGAAGAGAAAAAAACAGAAAATGCAGAGGCGGCTTCAGCTGTATCTGTGCCTGATGGGTGGCTTTTCACATATTTCCATTTTCATGCTGCTGTATGGTCATATTTAGCTTCATGGCCACTCGCATTATTGCAGAATAAAGCGACATCTATCTGCTTTTACCTTTATTCAATTCATACATTTTAATTAGGTGAAATGAGACACTTTCAAACCACACAAACATCACCAGAGCTTGATATACAACATATACACACACAAAAGATTGTGATCATATAATTATAAATATTATATACATACAATTCAGGGATTAAAAACACTGCTTTTGCTCATATTTTATACTTTATTAGTATTCAGTAGCATAATTAGCAGGTCGTACGAAAGCAACATTTTTACAGAGAGCAGATATGAATAAAAAGGTAAAAGAAGAGCTGAGAGTCCGAATGTGAAAAAGCTTGAAAGTGTGATTATCTCCTAAATTTGCATGACACTGTGTTCCCGGGACAAGACGATCCATCTTATCTGAACCCAAGTACTCAATAATCATCACAATTCCCCAACGCTAATAGTAATTGAATATCATAAGGTTTTATGCAGAGCGCCTAAGCTATTATTTTCCTTGCATTCTAGCGTATATTTCTAATTTCCAGAGTATTTGTAGAAACACAGTGATTTGCTACCTCATTCATGGCCACCAGATGAATTAGTCACACCTGAACGGGTGTAAAAATGAGTTTTGGATTTGTGCAGATGAAACTTTGGGAGTGATAGTCGCTTCAACCGCGCTTCTACCAAAGGAGTTTGAGAATATGAATATACACACATTCATATGTAGAAACCTGCCATATATAGAACGCAGCACAGATTCAAGTTTAACATGTTAACATGTAATTCAACATGGCAGACAGAATCACTCAATATAATCAGCAGGATCGGGATATAATTTCAGGTAATGGTTGCTCTTCAATCATGACGTAGTATGAAGTATGGAAGAGTCATTATGTGATATTGCATGTAATTAATGTTTGAATAACCTTGATGAAAGAGGTACGTATGACTTTGAAAAGAAAAGTTCAGACATAATGATGCTGTACAATGTGTTCCCTTCATATATACTTCAGTGTGAATAACCTTTATCACAGGAAACATGAATTGCATCCATTGTTTTAATAATAAGGCAATCATATATAACCTCATATATCAGGTCATTTCTTCAACATTTATACCATGTGAAGATAGAACTTCAGTTTGGCTCCAGTGGGTGTGGACTCCCTGCAGTGACTCTAATATACTTACCCACACATTTATTTTCTTCCCTGTATTTTACATATGGATATATAATCTTAATGTTTCTCTGTTTTGCATACAGACTGCTGCAGTATATTATCAGAACTTGCGGAGCTCCGTGTTTCCGAGCCACAGGCCTTTTGTAGCTCAGTGCTCATGTAATATCGTATCACTTCATTAGATGTTAAGCTATTATTGTTATTACTACATATTGTTCTCTGTAATTTATTCACTGATTAGATTTCTGTCATCCAGCCCACTTGGCACCAAATTGCCACTTTCCTCTTTTCTAATCCTTTACATTTTTTTTCCATTTATTTTCTCCTGCTAATTGTTTTTAGGTGGATTTCCATCATCATTATTAGTAGAAGTAGGAGTATCAATAACCTGGCTCAGACACAGATAAACATTAGAGATGTTTATGTATTGTGGAAACTCTTCTGTTATTGGCAAGCACAAGTTCCATGATTAGAGCTGGGATCATAGTCTGTTTCTCTTGGTCAGTGGAAGAGGGAGACAGCAGCTGTTCTGCTGCCCTGTGGACACACTGTCACAGGTTAACGGTTATAATCTGTTAACTGGTTCATTTATTACAGTCGGCTTTCTCAATCTCACTTTGTGAGGCACAGTGAGATATTATGACAGTCCGATGCACATGAATGTTGCCAGGGCAGTGAGTGGTAGCCATGTGAACTACATGTGCCTAAAATGAAGGGTCATCTGCTGAGTGATGGATTAAAATCATTATGTACTGAATTTGAACATTTCTATTGCAAATCACAAGAGGAAGTATCTCAAAAGAAATGGTGGCAGATGAAACGTCCTGCTGCTGAACTGAATACTAATCACAAGTCCAGCAGGTCATTATCCTTTGTCCCAACATGGTGACGTGGTCTTCTGATAAACTGCTACCGTGTGATTTATCGATTGGTCACCTGCCGAGCAGAATCCTAACCTTTTTGAACCTACAGAACCCCAGAGTGCCTGTCCTATATTTCACTATCCCAGTGTAGGTTTGCATTGTAGATAGTTTTAAGACAGTTTGACAGACAAAATGTCCCCAGGTTTAGGATCTTATGGAGGCTTTAAGAGTGTTATGAGGAAGATCTGACCCACCGTGCATAGTTAAAAGACAAAAACATTGTAAGACCAAGTTTCTTGCACACATCATATCACAGCACATAATCAGCATCAGTAAACAGCACAACTTAACCGGCTCTTACTGCCAGACACAGAAGCCGTTTCCTGGAGGGTAGTTAGCCAAAGAGTTGGCAGGTGGACTGCCCGGGTCGTGGTTTTTGTCATATCACACCTCAAACAGTACTAGTGAAGAGTTTTTGAATGAAAATATTATTTTTCAATCCCTTTGCCTGACATATATATGCAGTTTTTCAACCAAATAACACGGGGGATTCGAATGGGACTTAATATATCGATACTCACGGCTGAAAAATCGATACTTTCTGGGGAAACAAAATATCGATATATATCGCAGGATCGATAAAATTGCTCAGCCTTACCACATACAGTAAATTCTAAGATTTTTTTCTCATGCAAGTTGCCAAAGTTGCTGCCAACTACTGCGTTACGGTTGTTATAATCAACATGGGTTGCTTTTTTTAAGTGTTGACTTGAACTTTAAAAAGCTATAAATGCCACACATTTGGTATCAAATTAAAGAGGAAGTTGTCCTTTTTAAAAATGAAAACAACTTGTGATTGTCAGTTTCTTTCTGTTGTTGAGATAGGGCTGTTTGTTGGAGGGGTAAAAAAAGAGTTCTCAGTGAACAGCAGCAACATTGTAGAATTCTACCGGGGTCTAATAGGTTATGATTTCAGGCCAGGCAGGCGCTTCAACTCTAAACCCCAAGGTTAATGTTCTACTCACCAACAACTCTACAGACATGCTTGCTGCTCAGTCAGACCATACTGTGGAGCTTTGTACTAATTGCTAATGTCAACATGCTAACTTGCTCACATTTATGATGGTAACAATAGCGTTTAGCATGTTAGGTTTCTAATGTTCACCATCTTAGCCACTGTGTTAGCTTGCTAATGTTCCCTATCAGCACTTAACAGCTGATTGATGTCTTTGGTTCTGCAGGTATTTTGTCTTTTGGCCTGATGGTGAAAAGTCAGGGATCACCTAAAGTAGTACAATTCATCCTGAGGGGAAGATGACGTTTTATAACATTGCATCCAGTTAAGATTTTTCACAAATGTCAACCTCATGGTGTCACTAGGGTGATGGCCTGACCTTCACTCCAGTGACACCATGAGGTTGACATTTGTGAAAAATCTTAAGTCGCTGGGGTACATCATCAGGGAACCATGAATGTCTACACCATGCATCTTTTAGCTTTGAGACAGGTGAGCTGAAGACATTGCAATAATTTCACTGGGCTGCTTCATTTCTCTACCAACAATAACATATTCCATCAGAATTATATGACAGATGCTCCATTATAATCTCATAAAAGGTCTACACACATCATAGTGGTTTTAAAGGCAGCACAGCCTCTGATGATGCACTACATCAAGAAAAACTGCTAACTCAAGTCTTTAGCTGACTCTAGTGTACTAATGACTTTATTTAACTCCAAGAGAATGAATGTTTACATGACGAATGTCGCCTTACATCAATGCCATCTCACCAAACGCACTCAAACACTCTCATGGCTTCATGCTATATTACTTTTTATGAAATCCACCAAATTGAATCAAATGATTCAAACCATTTCTGTCATTAATACTCATTTCCAACAGAGAAACCCTTGTGTGAGATGTGTGAAATGGGGTTGTGACTTTCACATTTGTTCAATGTCAAAATCAGCGCCGGATCATAAAGCCTGTTGCTAATAATCCTCACAACTCAAGTTTCATTTGGTTTGACTGTAGGTGTTAAATATTGTACTTTGACAGCGTTAACCCTGGATTCAGCAGTTAGCACAATAACATATGCACAAGAGGATTCGCTGCACGAAAACTGTCAATTTCCATCATTAATATGGTAACTTAAAATCAAATACAATCAGTTGCCCTTTGGCTATGATAAAGTTTATTATATTCGAAGCAAGAAACTTCCTTTTGCTATCTTGTAGCTGTCATATCTTTCCGCCTTCCTGTGTCTTAATGCCTCACATCCAGAGACTAAGTGACAGATTGATAGCTCAGCTCTAATACCATGCCTGCTCTGTCAGACTGAGAAAGGCCATGTCTTCTCTCTTCCATTCAGGACTTACATGACAGGAGTGTAAGTCATGAGGAGCACTGGTGCCATTATAACATCATCCTCATCCGTTAGTAAGTGGATTATGGGGCTGGAGCGCTGGCATGCCTTGATGTGTGGTTTGGTTTTATTGGCTCTGTAAGAGGACATAGTCCACTTAGTCCTCACTTTGATTCCAAGTAATGCCTGACATTAAACAGTTTTTTTTCCAGATTGTCTATATTAGCCCCCACTACCCATGGGCACTAATGCAGGTTGATGGGTTTGAATTACATTTGTCACTGAGGTAGATTTGATTGAGAACCATTTCAAGTACTTGACATTTGACATCGTATTCCAGATTACTCCGGGATGAATGAAACAAGGCCGGGACTTGACATTAACTCTGTGATTTAATAATCAGGGCTGTATCCAGAATTTTTGGGCCGGGATAGCTCAAGAGGGACATTAACTTATGCAGCATTTGTGCATGCAAACATGTCAGTTTATCTGATATCCACTTTATTTACTTACAGTATCTTGCATTGCTGAGTTTAAGACTCTTATTGGAAAGATACTACTAGCTGTCTTTATTTTCTATTTCAGTAAAAACAAGAACCAAATTAAATCTCTTTCCAACAATAAAGGAATTATTTCATTTGGCAGACTGTTGCTTCGGCGTGCCTCTCTCTTCCCCCTTGTGACTACAGCGGATGTTTTTCAGCCACATTTCTCAGTTAGTCGCCTCACTTTTAATCAATGCAGATGTCTTCACAGGTGGCATCGTGTTTCCCTCACAGGTAACTGTGACTCAGCTACTGCTGTTGACAACAGTGCTGCTGTGGCTCACATGGTGGAGCGTGTTGTCCTCCAGTCCAGTCCAGTCAAAGTGTCCTTGAGCAAAATACCGTGTGAATGCATGAATGTGATAAGTGATGCCAAAGCACTTAGCACTGAGTGGTGGGTAGGTCAGAAAGGTGCTGTATGAACACATGTCCATTTACTATTGTTTGAGCTTATACTTCACAGCCATGGAGGTCAATTAAATCTATAGCTCCATTAACGTTACAATACAAAAATCATACACATGTCATGGCCGTCTATTTGATATTGCTGATGTTTCCACATCAAGCACACATGGAGCAACATTAGCATTTACTTTGGCTACGTCTCAAATCTAAGTCTAGTAATTGCTGCCCTAGCTATTTTGGTCCCCCACCAACTCCAGAGGGAAATATCTGTCTGTTTACTGAAGTAACTAGCAAGTCCGCCTTTATGAATCAGATAACATGCAGTGGGTTTAGTAGAGCTGATAATTGGTGTTGCAATCCTTCTACTACATATTCTATTACATATAGTCATCTGACAAAATCTTAATACAAAACTAATTATTCTTGTAGCTGGAAGCATTAAATATGTGTTCATAAAACAGTTACACATACTTAATTAAGCTCAGCTTCATATTGTTTTATAGAACATTTTAAATCGTCTAACAAGATGATTGAAGATACAGTTTCCAGTGGCCTCACCCTGTTGTATTTACTGTACAGTCACTGTTTGAATTTGAAGAGGGAACTTCATCAGTGACTTTCAAAGTGCTGTAAATGTAATCATTAGAAACCAAATGACTCTGGTCTCCTTTTTGACCACTGTGCATGCAGATTTACTGCATAAGTGGCCCATATCATGGTGTCATTTGTTAATGTCCTTGACTATGCAGATTAAGCAAACAATTTATGCAAATAGGCCTCTACTTTTGCCAATTTAAATTAATATGAGCAACTGAAACCCTCATTTTTATTCATCCTCAGAATCCCTAATATGTTTGAAAAAGGATTTTTATGTAAATGACTGATTAAAATCTATTTTTCATTTCATCACTTTTGCTTATCTTTCCATAACTCGGCTTGTTTGGCTGAACTGACACACAGTTTAATTTGAATTGTTTTCATTCTTTTTAAATCAGTTTGCACACAAACCTTGTTATTCTGCTGCTGCTTCGGGCAGAATATCGCCTGACATCCAAACAGTTACTTTTTCCATAATCATTTGCACTGTCCTTGAATCAGTTTGTGTCAGAGGAAGTTCAGCACAGGCCGTGAAGACAGACACATCTCTATGCACCTGGCTGGAGGAAGCAGTTCTTTTCTTCTCATTTTAAAAAGACATGTTCCTCTCTTGACATTTTCATAACTGTTTTTTTTTTTTTTTTCAAATTGTTCAATCTATCTGCATTTGATTGGATAGCATCAGATTAGATCAGGAGGATGCTGTACATGTTAACGTCATGGGCCCAACTTACAATCATGTCTGCGTGTTATCTCGTCCTTCCCGTCACTTTCCCTTAATGATCTCTTTCAGTAACCGTAACAAAGCAAGTAATGAAATTAGATAAAAGAAAAGAGTCAAATAAAACTGCCCACAAATGTTCTCTCATTGGCTTGATGCATGGAGCAGATCTGGTCTGATATTCAAACTGACAATCGCTGTCTCTCCGCTGTGTTTCCACAGGCTGTGCGCTTTTGACTTGCCTCGACTTTGATCCATATCCTGCTTCTTGGCAAGAATCTCTGACTCCCTTTGACTCTCTCCCTCTCGCTGTCTCTCTTTCTCTCCGGTTTCTGTCTGATTCTGTCTCCGTCCCGCCTGCTAACCTGTCCTCGGGGCAGGCTCAATGCCCTTCATCTGTCTGTTTCGTGCTCGCGCCCAATCCTCTACGCCCACAGGTGCTGCCGCATCTTTGAACCCTACAAACCAGCTCACAAGTCGTTATAATCAGTGAGAAAATGAGTGAAACGAAAGTGGTCATGTGACCTGACCCAGTCAGCTGGTATCAGCACTTCTTGGGGTGCATGCATGTGCTGATATTCAAAGTCGCAATCAACTTCTATCTCCCAGATATTTCCACAAGCTGTGAGCCTTTTTCCTTGTGACAGTCAGACTCTCATACATTCAAGCTTTTAACCAAGCCGGCAAGTTAGCCAAACTTATGTGGAAGAGAAAATTTACAGAGAGAGTTTACAGACCACTTTTTCTATCAAATAAAGGATTATTATTGAGATTTGGGTTTACTCACTATCCTTACAAACAGACTTTACTGAAGTGGATGCCACAGCTCCATGAGGGGCGGCAAAACATCCAATTTTATAAAAATATTTTAAAACTGCTTAAAATGCAAGAAACAAGCAATAAACACTGAAATCACCATATTAAAAACTGTGTTTATGCTGCAACTGATATTGGTGAGATCATGGTTGTCATAGAAATGCAACACTCTGTCCAGCACACACATTTTCCATCTGCACACACAGCCTGCCAGAAAAAGCAATGGAGATAATTGTAATCAAGCTCAAAGAAATGGCAACATCTGAGACAGCTCAACCTCAGCCTGACAAAATACCAATCTTCTGCCTGTACAGTGTTTGTCATGGAATAAATGGAAAATAAGATAAAGACAAGTCAAATGTCAGTGTGGACAGCCCTACAGGCTGGGCTCACTTCGATCTCGTAATGCATCAAGGCTTCTCATCACCGTGATGTTGCCTGACAACCAGCTGATGCTCCGGGAAGTTACTGCATGTGGCCAAGAAATGGTTCGGCCTGTAAATGCAAAAACAACGAACGAGATGGAACATTTGAACGACTGAGCTGGATTCTGCTTTGCGCAGGGCCGTCCTGTCTTTCAGTTTCATGGTTTATGCGCTAAGCTAACTGGCTGCTGGCTACATGTAAATACACACTACACGATATTTATCATACAGATATGGATGTTTTATAATTTCCCTCATCTAACTCTCAGCAAGAAAGTGAATACATGTATTTCCCAAAGAGCCTATTCCTTTATAACTATTCCTTTAGAAATTAGGGAGCCATTGCTTTAACAGTCTGTGTTTTCACCTCAGTGCTTTCAGTCGAAAAAAAAAAAAAAGCTGCTGACCTTTGCTCACATCCCACATAGTCTTAAATTAGTAGAAAGAGCCAAGTTCTGAACTTTCCTCTCAAGGTGAAATGAGAGCTACTATCATTAAAAACACTGAAGGTGGTATTCACTAAATTTCATCTGCAGCCTTTTTCATATTGTGCTGTTGGCATCACAGCTTTCACTTTGATCTGTATTCTACTTGGCAAGATTCTGTGAATCTGTTCCCCTCTTTGACGCTCTCTCTCTCTCTATCTCTCTCTCTCTCTCTTTTTCCTCTTCTGCCCTTTTTTTTCCTGTATCTGCTCCAAATGCCACCCTCCTCCCCTCAGGGCGGGATGATCGCCCTTCTGCTGTCCATCCTGTGCCTGGTACTGATCCTCTACACCCGCAGGCGCTGGTGTAAACGCCGTCGCATCCCTCAGCCTCAGAAGAGTGCCAGCGCCGAGGCGGCTAATGAGATCCACTACATCCCCTCTGTGCTGATGGGAGGCCAGGCCAGGGAGAGCTTGAGGAACTCACGGGGTCAGGGACCGAACTCCAGCGGTACCCTCAGCATCCGGGAGACACCGATTCTGGATGGGTACAAGCGGGGTTTGGGTGTTTGGGGGATGGAATGGTTTAAACCCTAAAGATAAGCACATGAAAGTAAACAGAATATGCTGAAAGATTATGGAATGAATAATCTGTGAATGTAGTTTTTTATTCCATATTGTGCACTTCTGGAAAGCAGCTGATATGGCACACCTATTTCTAAGTGCAGTAATCTGCAATGAGTGTTGAGGTTTAAGATTATAAAACACCTCATCATATCTGTAATTCTGTCACACTTTGAATCATGACTGCTTCATCAAGCTCATTAGCCTCTCTTGATGTTTTTCTAATTTCAATAAGTCAAGTTAATGTAACACTAATTGATTTCTGCCTCATCCCCAGGTATGAATACGACATTACCGACCTGCGTCACCATCTGCAGCGGGAGTGCATGAATGGTGGCGAGGAGTTTGCCAGCCAGGTCACCCGTACCTTGGACTCCCTCCAGGGCTGTAATGACAAGAATAATATGGACCTCACACCAGGTCAGTTGACTGATGCACAAACAGCAAGGTCAGACAAAACACATCTACAACAAAAAGCCTTAAAGCCAAGTCAGTCACCACCTCAGATTCCTAATTCCCTCAAAAGATGGCAGAGAGTAAACTTGAGCTAAATGGAGTGTGAATATTGGACCTACATTAGTCAGGTGGCTAGACCTCAAATAAATGCTTATGCTGATGCCCAGAACAAAAGTTTGCAACAACTAAAGCATATATATGTCCCAACCAATACAAGTGAATAAAGATCTTTTCCAAAGGCCAGGCAAAACTCATTTAGTTAACAAAGGCTCAAGTCACCCAGTCAGGTCCATGACAGTGCGACAGTCCCAGGTCCCTGAAACCAGCTAACCTAAATGCAACATGCTCGTTTATACTGATGACATTGCTCCTTATCTGATAGATGTGTAACCACACACATACGCCATAACATATTTCTGTGGTGAGAATTTACACAGCTTTAGTACTAAAGCTAAAGATAAGTTAAAGATTAACTAAAGATAATATAAAAGAGATCTGTTATTTCCGGCTAGCATAGTACATGATGGGGTTAGATTTACCGCAATAAGCGACCAAACTGCACCCGCGAACTGCAACACCATGCAGAAGGAAACGTGCATCTAGTCATGGACTGACATGGTTAGCAGGTACAGTTCAGTGGAAATAACAACCGGGTCTGTCAATGAACTTAAGTAACCTGGACATGATTTCTGGAAAGAGACGTCACTGTTGAGCTGACATGGACATACCGTTAAATGATGGATCTTCAGCATCAAATGTGTTTCAGTTATTAATAATGATGTACTCGATTGGGATACCAAGGGAGGAAGTGCTTCTTCCACTGAAACCTTTCTGATCATTTTAAATTACAAAGTCACTAGATTCTGTCGCTGAAGCTTCCACCTGTCTCATTAACAGCCTTATTGTCCTTCCTCCACAGCCATACATTCCATGATTAAAAAAAACAGTAATAAGACAAGTGTCAAACAGGTTACATTTGCTAGTATTGGAGAGAATAGAAGTGTACAAGATAAATTGTTTTCCCAGCAGAGAACAGTATAATTACATTAACACTGTTGCAATAATTGAAATAGTCAGCGTGAAACTAGAGGAAACTAATTGGATTTTTAATTAAATACCATTACTTGTGTTATTTTCCCATATAGGTGGGGAGCAATCATCAAAATGATAGTGGACCAAATGATAGTTTCACAGACATGAAGGCTTCAAAGCTCTGTCAATATAAACCACCTTTTAAAACAGAGAATACAAATGAGACACTTGTTCAGCAGTTTCCAGAACATCAGTTGTGTGACTGATGCAGCACAACACACATAACGATCAAACTGCAGGTATTCTTTCAAAGAGTTTATTCCTCACACTTGAAATAACCCAAAGGCTTACATGCCTGCCAAGGATTTGTTTTAGAAGATCTATTTTTCATAATCAGTGGATGCTGGAGTTGAGCACCACTCCCATGAGAATTACTCCTATGAAGTAGAGAAGTTTTGATGCAGGTATACCCTCTGAATTTCAATTAACAGCAGATTCGCTGCTCGGATTCATAAAGAGATTGGTTATAGTGACAGCACTCTCACACGGTGTTCTTATAAAATCCAGACATCACCAATTCGGAGGTGATGGAGGAGCAAAAATCCTGTGCATTATGCATTTAAGATATTCAAAGTGATGGACTGGATAAATAGAAAAAGCAGGCAGCAGGCCATGCATGGAATAATGAGCAATATATAGAAGTGGAGAGGTCATTCAGAAAATGGCATTGGAAATAACAACGATTTCAGTAAATAGCTCTTCGCTGCCCTGACCTTTCCTCTCAGGAAAATGGAAAAGTTTTGAATACAGAAACAAGTAAAAAATATATGTTGGATTATGTCAGTATTAACCCATGTCTAGTTTCAGTTTATATTGCTTTAGTGTAGTATAATAATGCAGTATTTATCCAGCCCATTAAAATAAAAAACATCAGCTAGGAAAAGCCAATGCAGGACTCAGTGCTAAGGATTACCCGATTGCCTGAGGCAAGTCAAATGCTGCGTTAGTAAAACTAGAGATTGGGAAAGTGGTAAAACAAATTTAACACTGTTGCTTCCTTTACATCTTCACTGAGAGTTACACTTCTGCAACAGATAGAAAATGGCAGCGAGTAAAGACAAGGTTTATGAGCCGAAGCACAAGCGAGCATTTCAAATATCCTAAAATTGTTTTTAGTTTAGTCGGGGGGTGTTACAGGATGTGGCCGAAAACTACAACCATTTCTTGTGCAGCTTGAGAGCAAGGCAGATAACATAGGCTTGTTTGTGACAAACCGTCCAGACATGAGGTGTATCGTTTCCTTTAGGTGAGGAGAGTCACATTAACTAGCTAAATATTCTCTCTGTGATGTGTTAAAGTAATACATGTGGTTGTTACATACAGCGCATAAAGTTGGAGACGAGCCAGTTGAAACCATTAGCCTGGGAACCAGACGAGCTGGTGTTTGACTGTATCCGGCAGATGTGTCTGGCCTCCTTCACATTCATACAGATTTCCATCCATCCTGGATTTGGTTGGGTCAATCATAACCGTTTAATCTAATAGGTGGTTTACTGGCTCTTGAGGCATTTTCGATGGTTGCAGCTGATGTGGAATTGTGTTCACTTGCGTTTCGCCATCCTGATTGGTTGTAGCTCCATCCAGTTGTGTCCAAAGGCATTTTTGTTTGTACCTGTCGGAAATCCAAAATGAACTGAGAGGTTCCATGCAGACAGATTTCAGGATACTGTAATGATGTATATCCTCTTGTAAATGCAGAGTTCTTTAATACGTTTAAACTCCTTCCTGTAACAACGCGGTTGTAACATATATACAACAAGCTTGTATTTAACAGCATTTTAGCCGACCTTTAATGAAAATAATTTTTTGCTCAACTTGCCAGTGGTGAAATTAGTTACAAACAAATTTATTAAAGACTGGAGTAAAGGTCTACCTACTGTAACTAATAAAACTTTGTGGCTCTTTGTGGCTTTTTTCACTTAGAGCTGATTTTCAGACAGAAGACGCTGTTAGCATCTCATTCTGAGTCAATTTAATTTCATACTTATGTGTCAGAAATGGAAGCTCATGTCTGAAGATGATAGTCTCTTCAGTCAGAACTAAATAGTGAATTATTCCTTTAGGGATACTATTACAGGAATCATATTCGGTATTTTTTTCTTATTGTTCCCCTGGAACTTTTTCTCTTAATATGTACCAAAATAGATAATTTCACCCTCTGGGACTTGTGTTTTTTGTATATTCCCTTAATGAGTTTTACTTTCATGGCAGCTTTTCTCGCTCTTTAATTTTGGCTCCTCTAGTAAACAACATGTTGGGTGTGTTTTCTTCGCATTACTATTCTTTATGCTTGCTACACTGTGGTTTTAAAATCTCCTACATCCAGCCAAGAACAACACGCTTTTTTTTTTTCCAGTGGCTGCTTTCTCATTTCAGAGAGAGCTTTCACTTTGTGACTCTACTACCACTGGCTTTTATTTCCCCACATTTGTAATTATATCCCACTTCTCCACAGTGAGTGACAACACCAAACTGGCCCTAATGAACAAATACAAGGACAACATCATCGCCACGAGCCCCATCGACAGCAACCACCAGCAGAATACGCTGCTTCCGCACAACACCTCCACCAGCCAACGCAAACGTCTCTCCAGCAACACCCGTGGTGAGTCACTCTCTCTCATAGATTTACCCTTTGACAGAGAATAGAAGAAAATAGATCAGCGCCACTCCGTGAGTCTACCCACTGCCAGCAGGAACAAGCAGTGCATCGTGTAGCTACATGTTTTGTTTTTAGTTTTTTGTTTTTGTCAGGACGCTGCGGCTGTCAGGTGAACTCCTGGAGACTTTAGCATAGATTATTTTCATATTTTTGAAAGCGTTTTATTGTGTAAAGGACATTCAAGTCACATTTAAAATAAATAAATAAACTATCCAAAAAACTAGACCAAAATGAGGAGGCAAACATTTTAAGGCACACCTACAATGTCGGACCTTAAAGTCAAACTGAAATTTGAATTCTCCTCACATTTTGTTGAAGAATGAATATACTATCATAATATTAGATAATGTTTTTTTCATCTTCCAAAAGAGGTAAACCAGATTCTGGTTTGCTGTCGCCCTCTCCACACAAGGCAGTGTGGTAGCAGAGCAGTTTCCGGGCTCCATCTGTGCGGCGAGCAGGGTTCAACTTTGACTGCAGCACACAGTCACTGTAGCTATGCACGGAAAATTGGCAAAATAGTGCTAGTGCAAGAATGCAGATGTTTTTATTCAATAGCGTTTTCACAGACGCGTCTGAAATACCTCCTGTGTCGACATGTTGACCCTGTGGGTGGACATTCCCTGCGACAACTGAGAGCCGGTGCTATGATGAGACATGCTGCCAGCTTCTGTCATGATGCTCGAGGCCTACTGATCGCAGAATCTCATCCCGTGCATCCTGAAAATAATCTAATAGATACTCTCTACAATTTCAACATGCAAGATTTGGGAGGTCTCATTATGTAAAATTAAAGAAGTGCAAGTAGTTTTCCAGCCTGCTGCTCTTTTCCTGCTAAGTCATCGGGAGGCAGCATTAGACCAGACCAGATTCCAGATTGTCAAAACTCACAGTATACGTTACGCCATGACTCAAAGTGTATCACAAAACAACACGCAGTGTGACGCCGGGAGTGCTGAAATCACACAACAGTAGTCTGCTCAGTGCTGGGGTGGGACCCTATTGATGCAGAATAGTCTGAACAATTTTGACCTAATTAGTACACAAGTCAAAACAAGCATAAAAGCACTTACAGTATTTAATTTTAGTCAGACCTTTAGGTCCAAATGTGTTCTCTCTTGTCTAATTCAGAGTTATGACTTTCTTTGTCCAGCACCTTCAGAATTCTACTCATGGCACGCTCAAAATTTTTGCTAGTGTGAAAACAATTCAGTAAAAACTGGGTGTGAAGTGAAGGCCTTCAGTGTTCAACTTACAGCAACACTGTGATCAATGTCCAGCTGCACATCTTTTATCTCTAAATGTTTATCTCAAAGCTACAAAGCTGGAAAAAAAACATGGCGAGTCACTGAATGCCACTACGCAGGTTTAATCACAGACAACATCAGGAATGCCCTTTGGAAAAGTCCCAAGGACCTGCAGACATTTTCAATTCATTGGACAAAAGTTGTCAATAATGCAGTAGAAATACAAGAAAAGTTAAATGAGGATACGCGAGATCTTTGCAGGACATGAACCCAGTGTTCTAATCCATGACGTCCTGAGAGACGAATGCCCTTTGAAAAGTGAATCAATGAAAATGTTTGGTGTGACTGTGGTTTGAATGTGAAGCCTCAAACATATATCTCTCCGTCTTTTTACTAACATAAATCAAACTATGTCTTTCCATATTCCCATCGATATCTGTCTGAAATGCCTTTTTCTCACTGTCATCGTCCTGAACTCCCTCATCTCTCCTCATACTCCCCTCCGCCAGCCCGAGCTGCGATAGTATAGGAGTTGTACTGTACGACAGGAAATGAAGAGAGGTTACAGTTGATGAAATGGAGAGACATTATCCCATTATGATAAACAAGAGAAAAAGAAGGCAGCGACATTTTCAAAATGTCATTTTGGAAATTTTCATTTGACCTCAGACCATAATTCACTTTCCTCAACACTTGGCTGCACGATGCTTTATTCTCCGCCTAATTAAAAACAGTTCTGTGGTGCTGGTCGCTGTGGAGACACTGCAGAAACACAGTAATTCAGAGGTGTTCTCCAAACACAAGCAAGGTATTCAGACCCCTCCCATTCTTGCAATCATCATCATCATCATTTAAACAATGTTTCATTCATGACTGATGGACACCAAACATGACTCTTGGGATATTTTGGTTTCTTTAGAGGAAGCAGATGTGTTTCATTTCCCTTCTCCCTCTCTGACCTTCAGTCTTTTCAGTGCACTCCTGCAGCCACCGTTGCTTTCCAGCAATGCAAGCTCAGAGAAACAGGGTAGAGGAAAACAACATTCGAGCAAAGCCTTTTATCAATAATAGAGGGTGAGAACAAAGACTGAATGCCCCAAACACCCAACCGAAAGCGCCACCAGGCACTGTTGGCAGCTCTAAATGGCGATGTTGGAATATTAAAAACTTCAGGGCCCAGAGTTCCTTTAACACGGTTTCAGTGAACTGCAAACAACACAGTGATGTTTACCACCCCAGCTTGCCTGTGAGGTTCCATACCAAAGTGATGAAAGAGTCGAAAGGTCTAATGCCGTGTTCCGACAGACATTAACACCCTCCTCATTCATTTTAATGAGATCACTGCGCTGGCACAGAATCAGCTCTGACACAAAAAAAAAAAACGTCTGCTTATCTGGCAATGTCATCTCTCTAGGAGCTGGCCAATCACCAATCGCCAATTGCATATTTGGAAGCGCACATTCCTTGAGATTACTTTAGAATGCAAATGGTGTAAGTTTATCCCTGAATTTTAGCTTTGAACACTGTCAAATTCTACACAGGAAGATGAGCTGCAGTATGACCTCCAGTGGCTCTTCAAAGCAAAGTCAGCTGTAGTCCAAAGATATGATTCTGCAAATATTAGTCAATATAGTTTTTTTTTTTTTTTTTAACAATATAGTTTTAGTTTCCTAAATCTATGAAGACGACACTCCCTCGCGTTGAAAGGAGCCAGCTGAGGCGCTTCAAGCATCTGATTGGGAAGCCTCCTGGGCTTTCCGGGCAGGTCCAATTGGCAGGAGAACCAGTGGCAGACCCAGAACTCACTGGAGGGACTATATAACCCATCTGGCCTGGAAACTCCTTGGGATCCCCTAGGAGGAGTTGGAATGCGTTGCTGGGGAGAGGGACGTATGGAAAGCCTTGCTAAAAACAATCTCTGCACACTCTTGTATCAGCTTAGTAAATGAAAACAGAAAGATTTGCTTCCTAATGCCCACAACCTAGCACACATACACACACCACTGTCTCGGTGCCTCCAGGTACAGGTTAGTATTCTCTAAAGCCAGCTGCATAGGAATGAGGCTGTCTAAGCAAGCGATTAGATGTGCTGTATGCAGTTTTGAGTCGCCGGTGTTGGTGTTTGCAGTCCACTATTTTCATCTTTGTCATAAAATATGCACAGACAGAGCTATTGTTGTCCTCGGTGGACAGCTTCTGTGCATGTGTGAGGAGGCAGGTAAGGTAATGACTCTTTCCCTTTTTGCTGAAGATGCCCAAGTGCCTCTCTTCACTCCGTATGTCAGCACATTTAATGGACTCAGGAGTTCCTTCTGAAGCAACTAAAAGTACCAAAGTTGCCAAATGGGAGAAAGCGATGTCAGAGGAAGTGAAGGGAGCGGCCCCCGGCCTGCAGGCCCCCATCAGTATTTCATTATTATTATTGCTGAGCAGGTGTATAATTTATTCCTAATTAGTTGTGGACCGTACAGTATAATTAAGCTAATGATGTCTAAATCAGTGAACAAGGTTAATGTTACGGTACAGTTATTGTACTTCTGCCTACATAACAAAGGTTGCCTTCATCACTTAACATGAATGCTGATGATGTCAAAAGACGAGGAAATTATAATTTTTTGGGTCTTTAGTAACTCAGACTTGATTTGTTTTTTGTTCTCTAGTGGTGGAGGGGTGATTTGAATCCTGTCAGGAACATGTTCATGGGTCATTTTTCACTCTCACCTCAGCAATAATTAGAGCTGCATTTTCTTTTTTTTTAATCAGCTCAGTGTAAAATTTGACCTTTGTGTGAAAATGGTATCGAATTGATGGAAACATGGTAACCACGTAAATGTCTATTTAGGAACCAAATATAATGAAGTACAGGTGGAACTCAGGTCTTTCACTTTACAGGGAAATTGGCTAAAGAGACCAGTACCAGGTTGTAAACATGTTTATATCTGTTGTGAAGTTGGACATTTTAACATGGGGACTTATGGCGATTA
This sequence comes from Miichthys miiuy, assembly GCA_036365135.1. Taxonomy (NCBI): domain Eukaryota; kingdom Metazoa; phylum Chordata; class Actinopteri; family Sciaenidae; genus Miichthys; species Miichthys miiuy. The sequence continues at coordinate 21,460,899 of CM071617.1, forward strand.
TCTTGTTTCGTAGCCAGCCTCAAGTGGATGTTTGAGGAACTGCATTTTTTAGCACTTCCACATTGACTTTGTTTCAGGGTGACGCTTTCTATAATCTATTGATAAGTATTTTCTCTTATCAAATACGGAAATGCTCAAACTCAGGTTCATCTTACATATTTACATATTTAAAATATGTAAGTAAGTTCCACTTTACAGAATAGAATATGCTGGATTTGTGTTATCAGTCTAACTGAAAGATGTGTGTGCTAAATATTTTAGAGCACTGTTTTCTCTCTCTCTCTCTCTCTCTCTATATATATATATATATATATATATATATATATATATATATATATATATATATGATGTGTGTGTGTGTACTCAGAGTCACAGTCACATATTTTCAAAATGTCATTTTGAAGAATCATTTCAAGAATCATTTTACAATCCCAATAGTTAATTAAAACAAGGAGCAGAGAAAGCTGCCAAATCATTTTTGTAAGCTGCGTGTGGATTTGGGTTTTGGGGATTTTGGTTTCTCTTGTGGCTCAGATGATCACTTCTTTTTTTTCTTTCTCCGGGCACATTGTATCCATTTCATTCAAAGTTATTGTCTGGTACACCAGAACAAAATAAAAGAAATTCCACAACTTTCAACTTGTTTATGACAAGTGAGATTTCGAAGATGCATTCTTTTTTCCTTTTCACTGCTTCTGCCATTTTACTTGTTATAATACCCAAACATATTGTAATGGCAGTTCTAATCTTAATTGAATGTTTCTGGCATCTGTATGTAAGTATATACAGTACTGTATACAGAGCTCAGTGAGTGTCACAGACAGAAAAGCATACAATATTGTGAATTTATTTATTCTTCATTGTTAATGGCCTGTTTATTTTGTAATCATATTGAAGATTTATGCCAAACTACAGTAGCTACAATATAATGTGAATATATGTTGTGAGTATTAGTGACAAGCTAGCAGCTGTAGTATTATCTAAACTTGAGAATGCAGTCTCTGTGTTTTGATCTGTTCATCTGTGCACCGGAATCAGTTCATTTAAAAACACAATTAAGTGAATTTTTTTGCACTAATTTGATCAGCAGGCACAAATTATTGATTTTCATGACACCTCCAGCTCTATGGAGAACATCTCTGTATGTATCTTTATATACCTAATTCACAGCTTTGTTTAACACAAACGTGGCTACTTGTGTTTTAGTTACTTAGCTCTCTGATTTTTGAATATGAAGGCCAGGTAAATGCTTTTCGAAGAAAGTCAAATTTCTAGTAGCTGTTGTAAACCACTTACTCTGAGGAATAACCAGCAGCACATTTTCTCAGCTGTCTGTGTCTTCGTGTGCATGATGCACAACCTTTGCACCATGAAAACACACCGTCCAGGTGAGAATGTGTGCGTATGTAACTTTGATCTGCTTTTCTGTTTAACAAAAGAAGGTAGAAATCACCAACAATCAGCCTCGTCTGTGACCTCACCAACTTTTGTTTTTGCTCTATTTCACCTCCTGTCATCTTGGTAATTACAAGCCGAGACTGTGACGGCTGGTGCTGTTTTCACCCTGTGTGTGTGTGTGTGTGTGTGTCATGGTGGCAAAAATGTGTTCCTGGAGACGCCTGCCTTCAGGAGTTGGAAGAATCTGTCTGTCTGTAGACTTGTTTTGTATTATCGTCACAACTGGACAAGATGCGATCATCAAGTGTACATGTGTGCAGATGAGAGTTGAGAATGAGTGACTCCTCAGTCAGACCAATGTCAGACTCATGTCAGAACATAGTTATGACGACTGAGTGCTCATGGGAATATCAGCATGGTCTCCAGCTGGTAATGGCTGTAATTATGTCACACAGTGTTATTTCCATATGCTGATATCAGTGCTGTTGTTGTGACATCCACTTGAATTGTTTGTTCTTGTCCACTTCGTCTATCTGGATAGATCGTCATTCCGGTGCCATGCCCTCTCTCTCACCTGACTCTAGCACCCTTCCATATTTATAGAGTTGTGGAGAACTAGACATAATAACTTTTTTGGTTTATAAGAGGTACTTGTGCCTGCTGCGCATGCTGAGTTGTGGGTGAACGTCCTGCAGTGAATATTTAGAGGGGCTTGTCTCGCTCTCATTGCAGTGTTGAGCGCACCACCTTTTGGCTCCTGTTTAATAGCGAAGGCTGACGAATACCTGCTGTTACGATTTAGTCCTAATTCCTCAGGAGACACTTTTATTCTCCTCTGTATGCCAGGCAGGGAGACACCATTATATTTCAAGTGCCTTCCTGGTAGAAGTGTTGAAGGTAGTAGTACAGTAGACATCCCTGCTCCTGTGATGCAGCTTAACTACAAGTAACCTGTGGACACGGAGATGACCTTGTTTTTTGGAACGCATTTAAAAGAACACTTCACGCTAATTGGAAATTTTCAAACTTTGTAGTAAACCTTCCTATTCATGTACTTGTCACCTTTTGATTCAAGAAAATAAAAAAAAATACAAATCTGGACTTTGATCTCGTGCTCTAAATGTTTCAGTGGAATCCAGCCTCATCTCACTCTGTGATAGGTCAGCTTGCACTCACCTCAGAAGCTGTAAGGTACATTTTCTCTTAACTACCTCTGAAAATACTTTTCTTGTACATCACAGAGAGTAACATGCTGTTTGCACCTTGAACCACTTTAAGTTATTCCAGTGTAGTACTATTACACTGTAGCCAACACTTCTTTTATGCTCCCCCTTCTCTGAAGCTCGTGGAGCCTCAAAGATGTCCTTGACAGCTCGGCTTTGTTCAGATGCTTCGACAGCCACTTTAAAACGGTTCATTTCCTGCAGTCGAATATTCTGGTGTAAAATCTCCCAAAAACAGCTGGTATTGTCGGGTTGGGCTCATCATGAAGATGAAGTTAAAGGTTTTTGTTCTCTTTTTATTAGAAGTGAGCACAAACACTATTAAAGCAGCGGTGTGTACGTAGAATGTCCATCCATCAGACAAGCAGCTCTGAAGAGGCATACTGGCAGCTGAAGAGTCCACAGCCATGCTAGTCACTCTGTGATGATGTACTAAGTCACAGTGGTGTTTTGAGCTAAATGCTAAAGTCTGAATGTTGTTAACCATCTCATTTAGTGTAATGCTATGCTAATATTTTTTTCTAATTAGTGCTCAATGCATCGTGCAACTTAGAGAGAGAGACGGGGAATGACATGCAGGAAAGAGCCACAAGTCAGATTTGAACCCTGGGCTTCCGGAAGCAAGGACTGAGCCTTCGCACCTGGGGCGGCTGCTCTACCAACTGAGCTAAACACCACCCCGGATATGTGAATGTTTTGACCTGCCAGGTACTCTAGAAGAAAAGTCAGTGGATCAGCAAAGCCCCTAGGATTCATCGTCAGGGGATCGTGAATGGCCGTATCAAATGTAAAAAATAGTTACTGTGATATTTCAGTCTTGACCAATATTGGCACCCATAGAGCCGTGCCACTAGAACAGCTAAGAAATGAGTGGTTAAAGCTTCTTTAAATGTGTGGCTTGTCTGCGTTTGATATCTTGATATCATTTGTAAATTGACGATATACTTATATTTTAATTGCTTGGACAAAATAAGTAAACTGAAGATGTCACCGTGGGCTGTCGGAACTTATTTACCACTGTGTTTGTTCTCGATTACATAGTTTAATTAAGGATTAAAAAAAACATTAGTATAATAATCAGTCATTTTAAATATACTGTATAGAGAATATAGATTAGACGGACATAAACAGCTATCATTCGCCCAATAACTGCTGCAAATGTTGACTGAATCCTGGCTAATTGTTGACTTGCAGTGCCACCATTCAACTGCGTCTTTAGAAATTAAGGGATGTTTTGATTAAAGATAATTATAAATTTTCTCTCATGGATTTGGACTTGAGTCACTCCCCTAATTGAAGTGAAAAATCATTGTGTGTTTTTGTGTGGACACACAATACTGCCCCAGCTTTCTAAATGGGGTTTCTAAGCTCCTGTCATCGATCCTCCTTGGATGTGACAGATCCTTAATACTGGCTGATTTTTAATATCCATGTTTGTTGCTCTGACATTTTCGCCTCGGTGTTCTTTAGCCTTCAACTGAGTCTGCAGTCTGGCTGCACCCACATACTCTTATGATCTGCATCCCAAATCCAGGCTGCCAACTTTAAGGAAACATTATGTACTTACTTTCTTGTCCAACAGCAAGAAGCCCAACTCGGCATCTGTCTTTCAGGCTTTTATTTTATGAAGCTCTCGACAATGACTAAAAGTCTGTCCCAGATTTACTCTTGTCCAGCAGTCTCTTGCTTGATCATATTCCCCTTTTTTCTTCTTAGCTTCCTCCGTCATCCTCTTCAGTTTCTTTTCCTCTGCCATAGTCTGCCTGCGCTGAGTCTGGTAATGGAGCCTATTCACCCAGCTTTTGAATCTGGTGCCCATTCCTGGACTGCTTCCCATCAGTATTCATCTCCTGCCCTGGGCCTGAAAAACTCCTCTTTCCAGTGGTCTAAAACACCTGTGGTACAAACACTAACACTCCCCTAGCACTCTGAGTCAACATTAGCTAACAGCAGCTACAGTTAGTAGCAGTTTACTTTACTGTCCATCAAAAAAATCTGTAAATCAGAGAGAGCTGAGGATGAGCAGCCGGAAGACATCAAAGGGAATACATTCTCCATAATATATGATCTAATTTCACCATTCAAGACACCACCAGTTAGTGTAGCATCAAAATTATATAAAGTATTATATAGAATGTTATTTTCTGGTAGACAAGTTACACAATGTTGCTTTAAAGCCTGAAAGATCAGGAGGTTTTGTCCACTTTCTTTCTTCTTTCTGAAGGCTATGCCTTGATGGACTGCCTTCTTCGAAGTGGGTGACCCTTAAATGGACACATAGTGTTTTCAAGGAGCATGTCAACCGGTGTACAATGTTAGTACATCCACAGTACATCCATTTCTGGCTCAGAAAGACTAATATGCTCTTAGTGCAATGTATGTACACAGGCCTGTATGAAAGCGGAGCATCTCTGCAAGGCCTCACTTACAAAAGCAGTCCACATCTCCCTTCTTATGGAAACCCTTGAACATCCAGACAAAAGAAAGAGAAAAGTAAAATGCCTTTGATGCACAACAAAGATGGTAGAACATCCTGTGCTCAAAACTATTTACTTTTAATTGAATTTTGCAGACACAAAGCATTTGTACAGCACATAACTTTATGACAGGACCATTAAATTGTTGTTGTTGTTAGATTAAGACAAAGTGTCTTTTCTGTTCAGCTTGCACTATTCAAACAGAATATATAGTGTACATGCATACATTGCAAGTGAGTTTATTCTAAGATGAATGTATTTTATCTGGACTCTAGATTGCCTAAAGATGTAAATGAGTGTGAATGGTTGTTTGTCTCTATGTGTAAGCCCTGAGATGAATTAGCGGCCTGATTAGCTACTACATCACCTGACTCAGTGGTCACAATAAACATATATATATATATATATATATGTTTATTGTGACCACTGAGTTGTGTTTGAAACACAGTTTCATTTATCCTTTCAGTTTGTCCACATTGGTGTCTGAAAGTGAGTTCACCACTGTAGTCTGGACCGACATATCTACTATTAAATAGATTGTTGTACCAAGATTCATGGTTCCCAGCAGATGCTATAGCTTACTGACTTTAATGCACATCTCACCACACTTTGTTCTTCACCACCAGCAGGCTGACATTTTAGGGTTTTATTTGATTTCTGAATATGTGACTATGCCGTTCAGTTGCCGTGTTTGAATTCATTCACTTTGAGAGCTGCAGCAGTTTTGCAGTGAAGTTTGCTAGAAGTGTGTTTCTGAAAACGAGAAGACCACTGAGTCACTCTTCATCTTCCTTAATGCTGTCTTCACTAAAGCACAATCATCCCAAGTCACAGGTGTAGGTCGAGGTTATGATGGAGCTACAGCGCCTACGCCTGTAGCTGCTGTGACTCAACTATAAACGCAGCTTTAGTCTTAAAATATTCATTTATTATCTTGATTGATTAGTTAGTTTCATACAGGTGAAGTGTACACATTTCCATTTGTAGTAATAGTACAGTAGTATTAGCAGTAGAACAACATGCTGACCTGACAGAGAACAACATAAGAACCTGAATCTGTTTCAGAGGAAATCCATTTACATTTTACTGCTCTTTTTTAAGACCTTGATGTTTTTCTGTCATAAAATTAAACAGTGCCTGCATAATGGATATTATTTATTCAGATTTTCAGGTTATTGGAACATATTGCATGTTTGGAGAAGAAGCTCTGTTTCCCCAAACACTGCATGGAGATTTTATTTGACTTTGTTTCACTGCAGAGTTTTAATGGCAGACTGAATACTGTTCCAGAGGACTTTGTTCCCTGCCAGTAAACATTTCTGGGGGGAGATTGTGCAGCGAATATTGCTTTATTATTAAATCAGTCGTGTGAAATGCTGAAACAATGGTGTCATCAAAAAAAAAAAAAAAAGCCTCCCCACTTGTGAAGTAAAGCGACGCCAACATCTGTGCTGTCAGATAGTCATGGCTGCCAATAATATTTACACTACGTATTCATATCTTCAGCGCATATTGTTCTAAAACCAACAATATGAAAAGCTGATGAAGCTGCTGTCATGAAAAAAAAAGTCCTCTCCTCAGTTTGTCACTGCTGCCAACAGTGTTTTCATTCGCCCATTTTTTCTGAGGGATCGTCTCCAGTCTAATCAAACACCGGGTCTTGGTTGGGGATTTTTAAAGCTCTTGTCACTGAGCAACGTTAGCATGAATTTTATTTCGGTTCACATATATCCCGCTGAGGCGGCAAATCTTTGCTGCTTTGATGGATTTTCCCCCTCATTTTGTGATGTGCAATCCACTAACGCTTGTAAGACAAGCTTCAACACATGCCCTCTAAATATAGCTAATGCCTCCGCTTAAAACACACTCAGCTCAAATGCATTATGGACATGTTTTATTGTAACAGCAGTTTGCTCATCAAAGTATGTTGTACCTCCTGTGTACATCAGCCCTCATCCTTTAAATATCAGACCAGTCAGGCTCCAGTCACAGACACTCTCTCTCTCACATTAAATGGTATGAATGCGATCGTCATTCCAAACGGCGCTCTACAAAGGTCCCATTTTATTTCAATTTATTCTTTTATATTGGCATTTTTTCAAAGATATGAAAAATATCAAAAGAAACTAACAAACACAAAAAAACGACAAGAGTCATGTTGTCCAGATCTGCATCATGTGTTGAGCTGTTTGTTCTTGTTCTCCATCTCACATACTCTACATCTTTACCTTTTAAATTCATTCACTCCTCCACCATGTTGCTTAACCACATTTCCTCCTTCACCACATTTCTTTAAGTGATGCAATATCAGATCAAACCTGCAGTATCGATTCCTGTGTTTAAGACAACGCTGCTGCAGATGGAGAGACAGAATGAGAAACAAAGAAATAAATAAATGAAAAATAGGGGAAAAAACTTGTTTTCTTTCTGAAAGAAAAACAGTCCTTGTATGAGGAACACTGTTCACATGAACATACATATCCAGAGTAGTTTAGAAACAATAATTTGATTTGAAAAGGAGGATTTTGTTTTGTTGCTTTTGATTGTCTGATCAGACCTTCTTCATTCAAAGCATAACCAACAGCTGAATCTCTAATGAATTAAGAATGAAAACAAAGCTACATCACTGATACATTGTAAGAATATGCAACATATATATGTAGAAAAATAAAGCATACTATAGAGATACATTAACATCAACATTCAATAAATTCAAGAATATTTTTTTAGTTGTCGGGTAAAAAAATAGATCATATTCGATTGTGGTTCATGTTTACTGGCACAGAGTAAATTCAGATTTGTTATGTGGAGGGGCTCTGTGGTTTCAGGGTTGCCACGTCCATGTCCATGTGTGTGCAACAAATTCTGACTGATATTTGACAAAGAGTAAATAAAATATAACAAAGGGAGACAGCCCTCTGCTCTGAACACTAAAACACTGATCAAACACGTTCTGACGGCAGTGATCAAAACTACAGCTGATGAAAATCTTTGTGTAAGAGCACTCGCTGCCTGAGAATGAGTCCAGTCCTCACAGTGTCCGACATTTTCAAACATAAAACATTACTTATGCTGCCTGCGTACTTCCTGAATTATTTCCATTACTGACATCAAACTTGGAGAGGACACCAGTTCACATAATTGTTGTTCTCATGGTGTTTTTTTTTTCTTAATCAGACTGATAGTTGAGCTTCATATGCATAATGTAACCCCTGTATACAGCCACATTAAAGCATAACTGTATGAATTTCATTTGAAATAATTACCATCCATATACAATATACTCATTTGTCCGTGATAAATATCACAGATCAGACAGCCATACGACTACAATCATAAATCATTTTGACATTTTGAACTTGAGGATGAATCTGTCATCAGACTAACAAACACTGTGCTGTCCTCATGTTTAATTAAAGTTGATACTACATTGTTCTGAGCGTTTCACAGTGCATAGTTATTGATCTTGAAATTGTGTGATATATTAATACTTATATTATAATAAACTGTCTTACATGCTAAATTCAATAGCTAAAAGATTTATATGAATGGAATGCAAGTTCCATTAAAACAGTAATTTTTGTGAAGTCAAAGACAGAAAAAAGCACATTTATAATGCGCAGTCAGAAATCTGCTGAAACAGGCAAATGTTTATGTTTAGTTCTTCATTTGTAGACCTTTTACTTCTTTGATGCTGCGTTTATACGAAAAACACATGAGAGAGGTGAAGTAGATGATTTTAAATGTAATGCCTTGGATAAGGTAAATGTGTGTGTGTGTATATGTGTGTATATATGTGTATATATATATATACACCAGGAGGTACCACACTGAAGTTGATTAGTTTATTCCTGCAAAAAAAAAAATGTTGTTTAAGCAGCAAATCAGACGACAGGAGAGAAGAAGGTTGACCAAGGCGTGCTCAACTGTGACTGGGACACCAAAAAGGGGCGGGGCTTAGGGACGGTTCAGTTCACTGATTTCGGCGATTCCACAGAAATTGATTCATTTTGGTCCCAAAAATAACACTAATGAGATAAACACTATAATTATGTGCAATCATTCAAATCTAAAACATCTATTTATGCAACAACAGACAAGTTCTGTAATCTAAAATCTGATTTTTGGACTTGACAATGAGCAATTTCACTGACTGAATCATAAACGCCACAGTCTGCGAACTTAATCAATGGCTTATTCTTTGCTCTTTTGTGTCCTAGAATTAATTTGAGGAAGGTTTTAAACTGGCACATCCAACTTGAATTTCTGCATTATTATATCACTTCCCTTCCACTGTGTACGCTTAAGAATATCCACTGTGGAAGGTTCACGCTCCACGGCAAACCTTGTAGGATTTTATAAACAGCTCAAGGTGAGATCCGATTTGCTCAAATTACATTCCCTCAAGGACTTCTTCAGCAGAAAAAAGAAATCCGTTCAGTTAAAAAGCTCACATCTGCACCCACATGGCTGGTCTCCTGTATGTGAATATCCATCCTTGGATTAGTGAATGAAATGGCTGAATCAAGAGTTGGTCGTAATGTTAAACCAGTTTGCTCAAGTGGAGGGAAAAAAAGTTTCCCAGCTCCTCTTTAGTGCATGATGCCGTGATTTGTCTGCTCGGCTTCGATGTCCATTAGTCTACATTTGAATTATTGATTAGGGAAAACTTTCCTGCTCTGATCTGACATCTCAGTGAGGCCTGAGTGAGGACAAATCCACCCCCAATGGTCCAGGACTTTTTTTTTTTTTTTTTCCTTCTCACTGTAGGTGTATTTTTTTTATTTCTTTATGTGTGAATCCAACAGCGGGTTCAACTTTCTTGAACCCAGACGGGGACTCTGGGACGGAGGCAGACAGCGAGCCTCAGCTGGCCTTTTACACCGACCCAAACCGCAGTCGCCGCCGGAGTCGAGGTATGAGAAATGGTAACGCCAACAGCGCGTGGGGCTCAGGGGGTAAGGAGGACTCATACACCTACAGACAGTTTATCCCGCCGTCTGATGCTATTAGCATCGCCACGACGCATGACAAGTAACCTTTACAGTGTACATAGCAGATGGATGGCTCCAATGTTGTGTGTGCTCATGATTCTGACTCCTACAGGACTGTACGTAGACTTTGTTCATAGAGTATGCTGTGTATAAGTGTGTGTATCATGTTTTAACAGTGGTCGTGAGCATGTAACACTGATCTCAGCGCATCTGCATACAGTCTTGTTGACTGAAATCAAGCAAGACAATGAGATCAACGTTTCGCAGAATATTGTGATATCGATTGCATCTCGCCACATGAAAAACACATTTTGAAATAATATTAGACACAAATATTATTTCTAAGGAGGATCCTGTGTAAATGCTGTCAAAGTGAAGTGCTGCAGCATGCTTTATCTGTACGCATGCCTTGTCCCCGCAGCTTTGATGTACAGTAATGGTGTGTGGAAGAGAGACAAACGTACAAAAAAAAAATAATAAAGAGACAATGCTCTGAAAATAAAAGCTGCTGTCAGAAGGCGTTACAAGCCTTTACAACGCCTCCAAGCCAATTATTCCTCCGTCATGTGCACAGGTGTCACAAACACAGCGAAGCCTCCAGACGTGTAGCCAACACCTTTAATTAGAGCGATGCTTAAGAATAGAATCAAGCGGCTTCAACACTGCCCAAACTATGTTGCTTAGATCCAGAGGAGAGGATGATTCATGAGGCATGACATGAGAGGAAGGACGAGGATATTAAATATATATTTTTTGATGTGTTAAGAAAGGTATAAAATATAAACTTCAAAAAAAAAAAAAGATGTCAGAAAGGTGAAAATTATGTCCCGCATGAAGTTTTTGGGTAAGTTACTTGATTAAATAAACTAGTTTTACACATAATAGGATAGGTCAGCTTTCTACTTTGGCTTTTGTTTAAAGGATCGCCTCGGGCAGACTTTGAATGAAAAAGTTCTGCCAGTAATTTAAAAGTGACAATGTAATCTGCTCGTGAAAAAAAAAAAAAGCACACAAAAAGTGTGAGTCGCTTCATTCAAGGTCACTCTGATTTTCTGTGCGTGTGTGTGTGTGCGCGCGTGTGTGTGCGCGCATGTATGCATGCCCCTGTGGGTATGAGGTCACGTTTAACACTTTGCGCGTTGCACTCTGGTGTAAACGAGATAAGGGAGGCATTCTCGCTCTGCCAGAGAGGGAGAGCAGAGGAAAGAGGGAAGGCTGCAAAACAACCTCTGAACCATTTTTATTTAGACCCGTGTCTCTCTTCCCTCCCTCCCAACATCCCAGCGAGGATGTTGATACCCTTCAAAGGTAAACCTTATTTCTGTGCCACTGGGCTATGCCTAGTCTAAACCTCCCAAAGGCATGAGGTTTTTGATCCAGAGGTCCTTTTTCATGGCCGCTAAGCCCATTTTTTGGCTTGTTTGTAAAACGATTCCCCGTGTAGGCAGTGTGTGTATACGTCCGTGTGGCTGTGTGCATGTATGTGTATGATATGGAGGTGTAGTGGGGGGGTGGAATAAAAAGTGGTCACTGCCTCACATACCTCTGTCGTTTGTTGTTTCCACCACTCCCACTCCCCGCTCCCCTCCCTGTGCATTTGTTTCCAGCAGCAGGTTCCCCGCGGAGCCCCATCAATAAGACCACCCTGACTCTGATCAGTGTCATCAGCTGCGTGATCGGCCTGGTTTACTCCTCTCACCTCTCCTGCAGCCTCTCAGTCCGAGTAATCCTACATGTGCCGGAGCACCTCATCGCCGACGGTAAGGCTTTTCACACATGCACCTCTGCAGGGGGCTCAAAACCCCAAGGGGGGGCTGAGCTGGCATTTTTCTGCCGCTCTCCGGGGAGTTCAGCTCGCTATATCTCTCAAGCAGAGTGCCTGCGTTTTGTGGTCGGGCTGCCAACTTGCTGCTCTCCCTCAAAGACAAAGGTAAATGCCAGGTCGAGCACCCCCTCCCCAGGTGTCCCATGTGACACCGCGCAGCAAATGTGCCCTCGAAGCATCAGAGCATATTGAGGCCAGGTCGCAGTGACCACCCGCAGCAAAGCCTCCATCGCTCTTCCCCTTGTACTTTCTGATATGTTGAACCACCTCGCTAATGAATTTCAATGTAGCGCCTGCAGAAAAAAAAAATAGAAAAAGCACTGCGGGGGCCAAGTTCTGGCTCCTGCTGGCTCATTGGCATTTTTCAGCTGTCAGAGGAGTGAGCTGGCAGTCCAGATATATTATAGACTGTGACTAGGCTCACTCATCTATCATCTGGAGGTCTGATTTGATTTGGAGCGCTGCAGCTTTCCGGTGGTATACGCTGGCCTGCCAGCAAGATATTGAAATTCCAAGGAGGCGTCCGGGGAGGGAACTTTGAAAGGAGAGATGAAAGATGGCAAATTCGCCTGTTGAATTACAAAACTGGGATCGATTTAGAATGTTTCCATAAATGTCTCCACAATCTCATCAGACTTGATTTGATGTCATGGCAAATCAGATGAAAATCTGGATTTGACCACTGGGGAAAGAAGCTATTAATGCCAACAGCTGGGCATGCATCTGCCTTCAAATACAGTAAAGAAAAGCACAGAAATGTAGAGTCACACCCTTCTCTTTGCCTTTATCTGGAGATGTTTGTCTGTCTGCACAGGGTAAGAATATCTACTGCTCCTGAAGATCCATAACAAAGGGTGGGACAAAATAACTTGGAGATAGTCTAAAATGTGTCTCAGGCTTCTTATCATTTCAAATTGTATTTTGTGGAAATAGATTTTCTACTACCCTCTGTCTCTTCATCTGAAATATGTCAAAATCATATCAACACTATCTATCACAGGTGTCCCTGTGGTCTAAGGTGCAAAATGCGCTCTTTCCCTGGTCTAAGACCATCATATTACTGTCCTGGATGTCCATCTGCCACCTGTGCATGTCAGTCACTCAGTGGCTCATAACGTTTGAAGGATGTTGAAAATACAAACTCAACAAATGGTAGGCGATCTTAGCGACTGACACGGAGGGAACAAAGATGCGTTTATGCAACGTGAACAAGCCAAGAGTCACAGCCATGCTAGCAGCTAATGCTAACATCAGCATTCAAACCATAGACAATATAAGACATGGACGGCGTATCCGTGACGTCACCCACAGGTTTCTGAAGAGCTGCTGTAAGGCTCAGAGTGTGGTGTTTCTGGCCAGTCCTGCCTGTGCCGCCTCATGGCTAATCTAAAAATGGGCAAATATGTGGATCATTGGTGGAGTTGAGGTCGGCTGAATGATGCTTGGTTGTGCAAAGAAGCCACCTGTAATGGCAACCACCTGTCAATCAAAGCAGCCACACTGTTTAAGCCTTAATATAATTTAAGTGTTGAGTTCTTTAAAATTCACCCTCAGTACAGTTGTCATGAACAGGGAAATTATCTATAGAGACCAAAACTGTTTTTTGTACCAGGCTGTAAGCATGTTTATTTCTGCTGTGAAGCTGGACATTTGAACATGGGGGACTGAAGAACCTGCTGAAGCAAAGTCAGATAATCACCAAAGTCCAAAATCTATCCTGAGGGCAGCGTAGGTATCTGTACCAGCCATCCCAGGAGAAACATCACTAGCGTCACTAAAAACGAGTCATGATGACTAAGAAAGGTCTCTTCAATTGAATTATTACACCGAATAAAACGGAAGACTCGTTTTTATGTCTTCAGGACACCAATGGTGGAAGTAAGTGCACTGATGCTGGGCAGCACTCCAGTTGGGGGTAAGGAATAAATCCTGCTCAATCTTTTATTTTACATAGTTTGTGTTGACTTTCCTGGAAGAGACCTTTCTTACTTTGCACCTGTCCGATACTGTTTTCTTCCCACTAGATGAGTAATGTAGAAGAAGAATGACGACCATCCAGTGAGTTTGTATTTTCAACATCCTTCCTGTAAGACATTTTATGAGCTGCTAAGTGACTGAAATATCAAGTTGAGGTGCTCGTCCAGGATCCATCTCTGCTGTCAAGTATTGAATAAAAACAATGCAAGAAAAACTAATTAAACAATGCAGATTTAAGTCTTCATGTGAAATACTTTCTACTCATAAATATCTGAAGTGATGTTATATAATACATAATTTCTGCATGACAGCCCTGTTAAAAGTCCACTTACTCTGGTTCCAGAAGTCCATATGTGGCCTCCTGTGAGCTTCACACTTGAGGTGATGACAAATATCCGTTGGCTCCAGCTTTAGATTTGATTTTGACTATTTTAAATGTCAATTATCAGTTCGTACATTATTTTTGGACACATCCACAAAGCATTTATGTGTAATATTAGAATTTCATGATTCAAAAAACAAAAATATTTCACACCCTCGGTTGCCAGAGACATCAAACGGGACATAAAATGTGCCATAAAAGCAGAAACGCTGCTGATTGGTGTCTGTAGTTTGAAAGTTTTTCTTTCTGCGATTATATGACTCTTCACAATTAAGCAAACGAGACGTGTCCGGCAGTGTGTGCTCCAGTTTTTAACGGGATCATCAAAGGCAATGGCACTAACTAGGGCACACAGAGCCTGCCAAGAAGTCATTAAATATGCGTGGGTTAGCGAATGCCCAGTGCATCCCATGTTTGCAAATGGACGGGGCTTTGGTCAATCAGTGTTGCTGCTAATTTACAGAGATCACACAGTGGGTATCTCTGAGTATCAGGTATTATAGTGACACCTGCTGTGTTCAGGGTCCAGAGGCCTCTGTCTCCCAGTGACAGACTCATAGCTGTATTTGTATTTTTATTGGGTTGGCTGGTTGAATTTGAAGTTATTGTATCTTTTTAAAACTATTTCTGGACAAACTTTATGAAATATTCCCCCTTCCTGACTCCCTTCAGTAAAGTATTTGAGCTGTAAAGCCTTTGAGAACTCTGTCTTCAAGCGTATTAAATGTAAGAGCTTCTAAATTAGTAATAATTTCAGATAAAACAGACTAATGCATAGAGTCCCTGGCTATCACTTTCCCTTCTGCAGCACAATTTACCTCAATGGGTCAAATGGACAGAATTTAAAATTTACATTCAAAACAACAACAGTAAAATGCAGCATCGACACATTCAGCATCCGTGGCTGGGTAAACAACGTGTGGCTAAATTACAATTGCAGAGCCTTTGAAGCCCTTTGCAGAGGATGTGCTGACCTGACACTGGAATGCAACACTAATCCCTTCATGTAGCTTTATTTATCTCGCTACGTGCCGCTAACAATACACACATGAAGACTGATGTGGAGGAGTGTAACATGTATTGTCTGTAATTAAATGAGAAACCTTTCAATTAGCCGTTAGTGTTGATTCCACAGTGTTTTGTTGTCCAAAGGATTTACGTGACAGTGTTGACTTGGTTTGTTTTAAGTAAGAGTGCCGAGTAGCCTGTCACAGTTATCAGGGCTGTAGTAAATATAATCTGTGGCTCATCCTAAACATAATTGAGTTAATGCACACTGTATGTAAACGCATTCCAATCTTTCCCATTACCTTGTGCTTCTCTCAGGGTTGGGTTGTAGTGGCAGCAGGTTTAGCAGGGTGTTTCAATACATCCCTCTCCTGAGCAACACTTTCCCGCTCCTCCTGGGGGATCCTGAGGTGTTCCCGGGTTAGATGGGCTATATAGGCCCTCGAGCAGGTTCTGGGTCTGCCCCGCAGTCTCCTACCAGTTGGACATGCTGGCGTCCCGGAAACATCCTAATCAGATGCCCAAACCACCTCAGCTGTCTCCTTTTGACGTGAAGGAGCAGCAGCTCTTCTCCGAGCTCCTTTCGGATGTCCGAACTCCTCAACCGATCTCTAAGTCTGAGAACAGCCATCTTGTGGAGGAAACCGATTTCAGTTATTTGAATCCACAATCTCATTCTCATGTTGATGTTCATGGGTGAGGGCTGAACTGGACATAGACTGGAAAATTGAGAGCTTTGCCTTCTGGCTCAGCTCCCTCCTTCCCACAACAGGTCCGGTACAACGACTGCATTACTGCCAACACTGCACCGATCTGTCGGTCCATCTCGCACTCCATTTTCCTGTCACTCATGAAGAAGATGACAAGATAGGGGTTAGAAAGCTAGAAATACATCAACAGGAGAAAATATGATACAATTTCCTACTGCACCAATAGGAAGGACATGGAAAATCAGATCGGTCCAAACAACTAACACGTGATTAATTTATTTCTGACATTGTCTGAACATTCTAAATATATCCAAACACAATGGAAAATAGGTGGCCAACATGTACTTTTCTTCACTGTTACCTTCCTCATGCTGCTGCGCGTGTTTGGCTGGAGGACAACAAAGTGATGCCTGAGCCAGCCGCCTGTGGTTCCTGATAATAACCAACATGAGTGTTAAATGTTGCCATTACAGGTGTTGTTTCATTAAAATGTTTCTTGGTTTTTCAAATCTTTTGATCATCGAGTTCTGTAGCTGTCAGTGTTTGAATCTTCACACTGATTTTAATGATACTAAATAATTATTTTTCACAGTAGTAGTTTTGGAGGTTGTTTGAGGTTTCTGACGGAGTGTTTGTAGGGTCAGGTTCATCCTGATTGAATTATGAACTGAATTATTTTTAATCAAATTCATTTTCTGCTTTTATCAACACATTTTGTTTTGAAGGTTTTGCTCGCCTCTAAAGTACCTCGCTCACCATTTCAGTTTTGAGCAATTCTTTAATTCGTCTGAAGATATCTTAGCAGATTATTCTTTTCCTTTGTCCTTTTCTCTTTTGAAATGTAAACTTTGAGCTCAGATTTGCATGTTGCACTTATTTGCTTTCATGGTTTTAATGTGTGTTTTTCCACTTTCTGTCTCTTCCTTCACTCTCCATCTCCCTTTGCCTCCTTTCCCATTATTCCTTATCTTCAATCCTCTATCTGTCTGAATCTACTTTCCTCATACCCCTCCACCCTAACCTCTCCACCCTAACCCCCCTCCCTCTTGTTCTCCTCAGGATCAAGGTTCATTTTGCTGCAGGGGAGCCAGTTGGATGCCTCAGACTGGCTGAATCCGGCCCAGATCTTGTTGTACTACCAGCAGAATGCCAGCGGGCCCTGGGTCAATGAGCTGTGTGGACGACGCCTGCTGGACCCCTGTGAACACCAGTGTGACCCTGAGACAGGTAAGCCAAGACCACAACATACAGATCTGTACTGTGCCATGACTGTTACCATGGAAACCCTATTAATTATTACTTGACATGAACCAAGTCTCTGGCTTGACATGCTTCCATCATCACTTGTATGCCTGAAATTTAAACCTAATACTTCCCAACCTGTTATCTAACCTTTTTAAAGTGCTGACCAGTCTTGGGTTTTGGTCTTGAGACTGACCATATTTTGAAGGTCACATCTTGGAATCTTTCACATTTTTATTTAGTCTTGTCTCAGTCTCAGACAAAAAAGATTTAATTTCAAGAGACCACCTGTGCATTGTCTGATTTATTTGTTAACATCATTACTGTGATTGGATGTAAAACGTCCTGCTTCAAATGCACCACGTATCTTTTTGAAATATGGAGAAGCTGTGGCTGTCTGGGACGAGATGTCAGCTAAAACTTGTATAATAAAATTTCAGTTCATCTGCCAGACAGCGTCCAAATGAAATGAAATCAAACGACAGTTTGTACTGCACTATACTGTTAATAATGTTGGTCTAAATCTGTAGAAAAGTAAGTATTTTATGTTTTGAGGACGGTGAGAACGTACAGTAACTGTGCAGTGCAGAGCTTTTTTCATTAAGGACTCAACGTTTGACCTCATCATAAGTTGACCAAATAAAGACCAGCGTGTCCTTGCACAGCGCTCGGCTAATGTAAGACACATTGAATGGGTAATGGTGGAGGTGTTGTTCAATTCATCAACTGTGATCGCTCTAATTGAAAACACTTCCCGTCTATATCGCAACATTTTCTATCCGTCAAGGCCGTACCGTTTAGGCTTCATGTCGTGGAGCACAGTTTTAATGTTTTTTCACTGTTGCTGTGATGTGACACAGAGCTGGGATACTTCAGGTACAGTGCAGTGTGGTGGTCAACACACAGACAGACAGTCAGTCAGTCAGTGCCTCTTTAATTGTTTACGGGTGTAACCACTACTGCTCCATTGTACCGCAGGGCCTGAAATGGAAAATAGATCGCCTGGAGCATTCGACTTGGTTTTCCTCCAGGGGAGCTGTCTGCACACATCAATTAGTTTGCATGTCTCCTCTGTTAACTTCATTTGGACTTCAAGTCTGTGCAGTTTAAACTGCATGGATTTTGTGAGCTAACATTAGAAAACCAAAAAAATATGGCTGACTAACCAACACGTGATCTGCTTTAGAAAGCCGCCTGGTGTAATTGTTTTTGCCTGAACTATTCTTGGCAGGCAAATGTTTTACTATCAGACTAACAGAGTCAGAGGTCCAGTGCATTTCACTGTAAAACAAAAACACTAGCAGCAACAGGAGTAACCAATCCCAGAGGTGAATGGAATAACATGTCTAACAGATGTAAGTACAACTTTTGGTATCTAATATGAGGTAAATGGCTCTTAAACTATCCAGGGGTGATCTCATTAACGTTTTCTATTTTACTTTCACACCTAAAGTCTCTTGTAAAATAGTCCCAGCTCTCTGTAGTGTACTTTCTTTATTTCACTACCTCTGCAGAGGTTCTGGTCTGATCTGCTATAACATTATTGTGAAGTCACGGTGTGGTGGTGATGGTGGTGGTGGTGGTGGGGGACGCCGACGTGGATGAAAAACATGATGGATGTGATGTCAGACCAGTTCCAGCCACTTCCCTCCTTCATTTACTTTAGTTTAATGAATCGATGCAGACACATGCTCCATACATGACCTCATACTGTATCATGTGCTCTAAACTAAAAGAACTTTTTATGCTAACATTCAGCATATCAAATTTTAAATGCTGCACAATATTAATCATGATCACGATTTCGGCTTCCCTCAATTAACTGAACATGATGGACTGTGATACTGATGTTTAAGATGCTGATCCGTTCATAGAAAACTCTGCTGCATAACAAATCAAGCGCTCCCTTACACTACCAGCAGTAACCAGCGGTGATCAATTTAACAGCACTTTTGTGGAGCTGTCACGCTGCTGCTCGTGCACCCTGCAGCCTGCGCAAACAGTGTAGAAAAGTCATAAACAACAGAGATCAGACGAAACTACAGTCAAATGTCTGGAGGAGAAGGTGAGGAGCTGCTCCCTCTGCATGGATCATCACCTGTTGTTTAGAACTATTTGGGGTTCAGGGCTAATAACCAATCATCTGCAAGAGTGCAGAGACGTGTGTCTGCGTCACAAAGCGCCACTTCTTCAACCACCTGCAAGAAACTGCAGAACAATAAACGCATGAAGGTCAAGAAGAACGTTGCTAACGTTACCTCACTGAATCCACGTCTGTTCAGCATTAACTCAGACTTCAGGCATCACTGCATCTGTCCAGTGACAGTGATCGCACCTCTGTTGATTTCATTTTGGATAGAAAAAGTTTTGTAACGATTTCATTTATATTTAGCTTGTATAAATTAAAACTAGTCTCATTTTGATTCAAAGATCTCTACATCAGCATGGATGTAGCACGTTAGAGCCGTGTGAACTTGAAAGTTCAATATAAATATTTTATCTTTAAAATCAAGGAATAAATTTGATCTAAATACTAATCAAAGTAATTGTGATTGCATCATTTCGGGCCTAATCAGTGCAGCTCTACTTTACTGTTGATAGACTGATGCCTATTCATCAATTTTATTGTGTTACTCAGTCAGCTGATGCACCTCATCGTGAGTTAGAACGTTTGTGTCTCTCATTGTAAAGTTGAGATCGAATTAGATTGAATATTTGATTAAATAGTAACTTTAAATTGGAGTTTTTTCCACGGCTCTCATCTGCATCTTGTCATGGAGCTGTGATAAACATAAAAGCAAAGTTTGAACTTGAATAGCATCTAAGTTACAAGAAGGATAAATAAATCTATCGGACGACAAAGTTGTTTGAATCTGTAGCCAGAGGTTCAAAGAAAAAAACAGATGTGCGTAACCTCCTTGTTAATATGTTTGATTTATTGACACTCATTTGAGTCCATACACCAAGACAATCAGACAAAAATGTCTCTTTTCAGAATCCGTTTCATTCTTCTCTTCTGATGCATGACATATATTTTGTTGTTCAGCACCCCAATGTAAAGAATCATCCCTCTATGGATGGATGGATGGCTGATGGGTTGGAGGATGGAACGATAGATGCACTCTAAGCTTGATGGCATGCCTGAAATGACTGATAAATTATACTCTGGCTGTTTTGAGGAAAAGCAACATGTCAGTAACTTTTGATTGATGCTCCATTATATGAACTTTTCTGTGCGACCTAAAAACTGAGATTGAAAAGTTGCTGTTTCATCTTCACCATCAACTGCTTACAATTGATATCTTTGCACGAGGCTGAATACCAGACCGAGATAAGACACAGGATGCACTCTGGGTAAAAAGTCAAGTGAGATAGTATATGGTGAATGAAGATGAAGAATCAATTAAACATATACTGACAGAACATGTTTCTAACATATGAAACAAACATGAAACACAAAGTACCTCCAGACACTTGAAGTTAGAGACACGTGCAGCTACTGTACGTCATGTTTTATTCAAGCTACAGGCTGCATTCAAATTCCAAATGATGAGAACAGCATGCCGATAAAACAGAATAGTAAAACATTTTGTTGTTTAACAAGCTCTTTATCACTCTCTGTGCCAGCCAATACATTTTGATCTTCCCTGCCTCCAAATTCACTATGAAGAAAGTGTCAGCCTGTAAAAGAGAATGACAGAATACATCTTGTTGTTTTAACAAGTGAGGAAGACATCAATATGGTCGTTAACATAATATCCTGTCATACATGTATTTATATGCCAATTTGATACAGAAACGTCAAAGTCATTGTGCTAAATACGACGCATTCTCCGTCCCCGTGGACGTGTTGACAGGTGTCTTCTGCAAGCGTCATGAAAGACTTCTCACATACAAAAAGAACTCTGACTCAAAGAAAAAATTATAATATAATAGTACAATACATAACACAGGCTAGGAAACAATACAAGTTTAAATGAGTTCTTTAATGAAAACTTTCTTCTCAAACCTTGTGTTTTTCACGCAGTAAATGAATAAATGTCTCTGTTATTACTTTGAAACTGTGGCAAAGCCACCATCTGTATCTGTTCCTATCACAGACTAAAATATCTGTAGTTGAATTCAAACAGGGAGTTCATTTATTTATTAGCTGACTGCTGTCTTAGCTGCTATTAATACTCCATGTGCATGCATGAGTTAGGCTGCTCGCAAAATATACAAAGAGTAGAAAGATACAAGAAAGCAGAAAGTCTGAACTGAGTTGACATTTTCGCAAATCTGCATCACTGTATGACTGACTGATAATGAATACAACATGGAAAATGGATTAGGCGGTAAAGGTTGTCGGCTGATATTCAGTCAAAATATGTGAACAGTAGATCAGGATCAGGATGTCGATGACACACACATATTTGTTTATTAGCACATCTTGACCTCTCTCATATGGCGACCACATAGACGAAGAGCGGCGACATACAGCAAGTTCCTTCAATGGTGGTGAAGCTAACGAGAATGCTGGTTTAATGATCTCGCATCACATTGAACTTCAGTGCTTCAGGACGTGGTGGGTACTGTATGGAATTAATTTGCAGATTCGTGGGTTCAAGATCTTTCTCTAGATGTCAGTTTTTGAGCCACAGCAAAGTCCAATTGTCCAAATGTGTCCCACAACAGGCTAGGTAAGACTTTTTAGCCAAGCAGTTGTTGATCACTTGCGCCCCCCACTGGCTGGTTCAGAGGATTGAGGAGTCAGCAGTCGGTGTGAAACAGAGCAGTCAAAAGCCATTTGCTATAAAGATTAATTTTCAATCATGCTGAATTAAATTTGCACTTTGGTGTAATTTTTAGTTTCCCTGTAACAAGCTCATCGAGTTGAAGAAGAAAGGCGAGAGAGAGACAGTGATGAGTCAGAATTTAAAAAAAAGAAAAAGCCAAGTGATGATATGAATTTAATGGAATTTTTAAACATTTATAGTTTAAAAAAGGGCTGTTATAAGACATTCCTGGCCGTGATCTTTTAATACTGATGTACCAGCTGCTACACCAAAACAAAAACCGGCACTGACTGATACGATTCACAGATGATCAGGAATCAACAGCAAAACAATGTGATTGGGGGCCATCCATACCCAGAGCGCATTATCCGTTCATGTCAGAATAATAAATTGATTTTTGTTCACATATGGAGAGAAATATCAGCCAGGATGACTCATTTTAGTTTTTCCTGGTTTAGTCTCTCAAATTATGAGTGCAGGAAGAAATCTCACATTTAAAGAGGAGGAGGTGTCTTCCTTGTTTTGCATCCATTATTCAGCAGCATAACTCTCCCCTGGGTAATACGGAGTGAGTTCTAAGACCTTTAAATGAATCAAAAAGCCGGGCCAGTGTGTCTCATGGCTGCCTTTCTTGGAAAAAGAATTTCTGAGGCTCACCCACATACCCAAAGCAACACTGTGCCCACTCCTTAAAATGATATAAGGACCAGCAGGACTGGCAGCAAGGCTTCAGTAATTGTATTGTATTTTTCATATGATGCATTCGTAATGAAAGCGTTGCATATGTGTGCTGTGTGTGTGTGTGTGTGTGTGTGTGTGTGTGTGTGTGTGTGTGTGTGTGTGTGGGCGGGCTGCAGGAGATTGCAGAGGTGCTATAGATAGCTTAAATCCAATCCTCATTTCTGCTGGAGGAGATACTGATGAAAACTGAAATGGGCTGCGACAATATCTGTGCTGCTCCTGTGAGACATTAAAAGAGACGGCGGATGTTTTAACGCGTGGCTCTCGCCTTTCCTGTTGAGCTCTAAACCTGGCCACTGATGTTTACGGCCTCTTTTCACCAACCCTCTCCAGCAGAATGTGTGTGGGACTTTTTATGGAACACAAAAGATACGTGGAGCCTCTGGAGACACGCATCCCCACATCATAACATACTGGCTGGATGTGTGGATATCTGCCCGATAAGATGAATAAGTCACTTTATAATCACTGTGTAGTGTAAAGAAAAAGACTTTTACTGTTGCCCACACAACAGATCAAGGCTTCCAGGGTTTTTCAGAGTAGTCTCAGCCTGGTTGCCCTAAACGCAGTTTAGTTTTATTGTGTTTTTAGTTTTGTAAGTGGTGATATGATGAAAGAAGTGTGAAGCTTAGAAAGTGTTTCACCACCTGTATATTGAGTAATTACAGAATGTAACACCTTGCAAGTGTAAAACAAGTTTGAGCTCAGCACCGTGACCTTGGAGTGCAATGAAACGGCAATTAAAGCAAGATGAGGCGTTTAGCATTGTTCCGCCGAATCTAAATGATATGCTACAGCTCCAGTCATATAATTGCTGTTCCAGCGTTACTTTTTTTTTTTCTGCACACAGTTTTGACTGTCATTCAACATGTAAATTGCCTTTCTAACGTCAAACATTTCAGCTCTTTAACAAAGCAGCAAAGTGGCATTTATGCTCAGAGCTGCTGTATCTGCATGTTGGGAGAGCTGCCAAAGCAGCCAGGTGATAGAGAGTCTAAAGAGCGTGCATGTGGAGGCAGCTTGGAGTTCCCGCAGCACATCATTGAGGCGATGTCTTTTACATAAATAATTACACGAGGTCGGAAGTGCAGTGCCAGTGTTTGAATAATGCAGCTAACTAACTGTATGACATAATGAGCCCTTTGAACTCGACCACATTACTCATAAGTAAGAGTAACACATCAATATTAATAAAGTTGCAGAAAGTAAATTATATATTTACATTTAAGTTTGATCAATACTTCAGAGTTAAAAAAAAAATACTGACATATTGTCTTCTTTACAGGTTCCTACCGGACCTCTCAATGCACTGTGGCTGACAAACTGTGTAATGACACTGTTACTATCACAGTACATGTGTGTACTCCAATTTCTTGTTACTTATCTGCGGAATTACAGTGTGTGTTTGTGTCGGTTGCTTGGCTAGGATCTGCTAAAGAGAAAGCGTGGTTTTGTAAAGTTGCTACCCTTCTTATTGGCGAAGATGACATGATACTCACCAAGTGAATTGGTGAGTTTTGGAAAAGATAATGACATTACTAAAAAGAAATCTAACAGGTCAAGCAACATACTGTAAAAAGTCAGACAGGTTGTAAAAAAGTCTAAAGTAATCTAACTTCTCAGGACACTGTCCACAATTAGGATAGATTTTGAGATCTACCATAGGGACTGCTGCCAGCCCTTACATACATGTGTTTTTGGTTCAGCGAGCAAATCAAGACCAGTCTCACAGACTAATACTGTGTCTTTGTTCTGACATGAGACAAGATTCAGTTGAGTGAGCAGTGGTTAAGGAACATGGGTAAGGTATGGTATAGCTGCTCACGAGCCAACACTGCATGGACCAGTTCCAGGCTGTGGTCAGTCCTTTAGAATTACTGGTTTCAGTCAACTTGCCTGTTCAACTGTTGGCTTGAATAAAACCTGATCCCTTCAGGGATTAATAAAGTATTTCTAATCTAATCTAATCTAATCTGAATTTGCTTGTCATAACTGATAAACCCAATGGCCCAAACTATGAAAGTAAAAGTACCAGGTTGTATCGGTTACACTGTTCTTCTTGAGCCAAAACTTTAAACAGTGTTTCTTACTTGGACGTCAGCCTTGTACCGACAAGATGTTTAGTAATTTTCTTTCATCCCCTTTACTTACTTCTGGCTAAGCAACTCAAACAATTGAAGCGCTTAAATTTCTTTGCATTGTTGAGTCAGAAAAAAGATAAATGGATGTTGGATGTTTGTCAAGCCTCTGCAGTTTGAGTTCAGTACTCTGTTCTCTCTCTGTCGTTGCCTTGAGTAGGATTCAGTCTGCAGACATCCTTTAGATCTCGATCTTCGCTTTAGAACACGGACTTAACACACAGATTCTTTTGAACATATGTGTCTTATAAAGTACAGGCAGCATTTTCTGTTCATCCAGTAACATGAGCAGGAAAATCAGTGAATATGATTTCCTTTAGCCTGGCAGGTACTGACAGTTGACCTTTTCCATTAACAGTGGTGTATAAAAGCCTAGGGCCTGTGCCCTTCACTTGCCTCCTATTGAGCATGTGCAGAGCATGTTGTACATGTTACTCCTGAGTAACTCTCTAAACCAAAGGTGAAGCCCCATCAATCACACTGAGCCAAGTCAAGGCCAACATTTCTCCTGGGAGCTGACAGCAGAACCAAAAGCTGATGCTTCACTGTTCTTTGCTAAACAGATTCACTTATCAGGAGGATGCTGAATCCACACCCCCACCACCTTATGTTCTAGATCAGTTTATTTTAAATTCATCAAACAGATACCAATAGACTGTCTTAGGAACATTCAGCGACCCTGTCTGCATATCAAACGATCCCACTCGAGGTCCTGAACCTGAGCTTTACAAACACTTTTAGATGATCACAGTGCATCCATTTGTAAGCAGTACAGTTGAGTAGTGTTGCGTGCAATCCCATTGAATATTGCCCCAAAATGTTGCCTCAGGCTGGAGTGCTAAGTGGATTTTGTGAAATCTCAAATCCCAGAAAAGCTTTGCTTTAGTAAATAATGACAGTGCCAAGTGTCTATTCATTAGACTAATCACTGATCTAATCACTTCCCTTTTAGGTAGGGGATGTTATTCAAGCCAATGGGACCAGGAAGATAACACTAACATAAACCGAGTCTATTAAATCTAGACATCTGGATTAATGATTTAAAGTTAACTTCAGTATTTACTTTGAGGATGTATGGCTTTGTTTTCCATTGTGCACTTAGTAAAAAGTTAGGAACTGCCAAGAAACCCAAAGTGTTTTGTGTGTGCGTGTGTGTGTGTGTGTTTTCACTGCATTTTAGAAAGTCTAAAATAAAACCAACTAAAAAACCAATAAATCACTGTGACTCACTGTTCCAGGTGTAACAATATTTCACAATAGCTAGCTGGCAAACTACTGTAGCTGGCAGGCTAACCAGTAATTAGCTCTGAGCATGCCAGTGTTAATCAGGCACCAAAGTCCAACAAATTAGTTGGCTCGCTAACTGATTGACTTACCACTAACGTTGCCAGCAAATCAGCTAGCTAAATGCATAAATGCTGGTTTGACAAAGAAATATAAAATACTGTTTTTTTTTCTCTGCACTCTAAAGGGTGATCAAACAAGGACATTTATTTTAGTTCATTTGTGAAGTGTTGCCAATTCATTGAAGCATACGAACCCCATAACTGTGACTGTAACTGTTCTGCATTGTGCCTGTGTCAGGGTTCAGGAGTGGAAGCATTTATTGGAGGAGCCCTTGGGTTTGCATTGTTCAAAAGAGGAGAATAAAGAATAAGTTTAAAACATTTCTATCTGTGCTGTTTCTGAGGTTTTTTTATGTTTTATGGTCAGAAAATGCATCATGCAGACTGAGGACTGTCAATCAAACCCACCCAGGTTCACGTGATAGCCGCGTGGCAGCGAGCCAGTGTTTCACATATTGTGTCCTTGTCAAACGTGTCACTGGCATGATGCACAGTGGGGAACGCCATCACTTTCATTAGTTGCCATCAGCCATGAGTTTCCATTTATAGACCTGCTGCATTGCACTGAAAGAGCTGATGAAAAGTGTTCCTGCTGGAAAACTTTGTAAGCTTTTGCTGACAAATTTGGCCCAAAATACTACTCAAATATCTGAAAGAAACCAACTGCATCATTAAAACTACGAGACGAACGAGAGTTCTCTAAGACGATGATCTTTGGGATAGCTCTTATGGAGTAAAATAAATGAAGAGGAGCAGAGGGACTTCTCGACTGAATTGGAAAAGGCTTGAACGGTAATGAACACATGATTGAATCACTGCCTTTCTGTTTGCAGGAGAATGTCTTTGCCTCGACGGCTATATGAAGGACCCGGTCCACAAACATCTCTGCATCCGCAGTGAGTGGGGGCCCAATCAGGGGTGAGTTCCGATAATCAGCTCATGATGGTTCATGATTGCTTATTATCAGGCAGAAGAAATGGTGGAAAAAATCATTTAAAACAAGGGAATCCTCCTACACATCAAACAAGGCTGCTCATTTGGTTGGAGAGATAAAACGATCTGTGATGTCGCCAACGAAAATGAATATTCTGAATCAGACAAGACTGCAGGAGACCCTCAACTACACAGATTTACACACAACTGATCAGCTGTATACATAAAATACAGATTTGCCTACTGTAGATACACTTCAGGACGTTATTTGCTGAATGAAAAAATATAAATTTGAGAGATTTGTGCAGTATCTACTTCAATAAAACATTACTTTTCTATCACTAACCACAGACAGAAGGGAAGAAGATGTGGCTCTGACATATTTACTTCATGGTGATAAAGTTTGCTCTCTGTAACACAGGTTTTGATTGGTCCTGTGTGTGACATCATTCTTGATTCTGACATCAAATCTAACAAACTCATAAATGATGATGGTTGAAGTGTTTCTTTCCAAAACATCTGGCTCTTTTGGTGATCTGGAGACTATTTGACATGTTTTTATTGCTTCACATCTTGACTACTGCAACTCTGCAACGTTGCCCACAAATCCCCTCCAGGCTCTTGTGTCTCTCTAGTTGTTCACAGTCAAAACAGAATTGATTTTTTAAAGATCCTTTTATTTGTTTTTAGAGCAGCAGAGTACATCTGATCTCTTCAGTCCTCATTGTGCTCCTATACCCCTCACTGTCACACCATTCCCAGAAATACTAATTAATCCTGTCTCTTATTCACCTTTTCATTTTTGTTTTAATATTTTAATCACATATTACGCTTCTTAGTGTAAAGCACTAAAACCTTGAAACTTTGAACCTTGAAAGCATTACTGTGCTTTGTTTATCAATTTGTGAACATTTAAAGAGGTAATCCAGATATTTACTATTGCACTCGTGTAGAGCTGGGGGACTCGGAGACAGATTAAAGAGAGAGAGAGGTCAAAATTGATCATTTGGATCACACTTCAAAAAACAAGAGTCCTACACTTCCCATAATAGTTAATAATAATAATAATAATCACGTTTTTTATAAGATTTAATTTCTTTCACATTTACAGCAGCTCCACTGTGTAATGCAGGTTTGCTGCTTACATAATTGTGACATCACCGGGGTAGTTTCTTTCAGATCCATATCCTCTTTTCATTGGCTGTATACCCCACATTGATCATTATGTCTCAAATTTGTGGAAATACTTTCAGTCAGAGGACAAAAAAAGACACAGCTGTATGAATTTTAGCAGCATCAGTAAATGACTTTTCAGCCAATGGGGAGTCAGTAAAGTTGCGGGTGCTTCATCATGCTTTTAGGTGTGCTCATCTCTTTGGGTGCAAGGTCACTTCTTCTGTATTACAATAATGATTCCAAGTGATGACTGGATATCTTTTGGCGTTGAAAAATGCTGTTTCAGACTCCGTCCCAGGAAGTCACATAAACTGTTAATTGGGTTCACATCTGCTTGTTAAAAAGTCCTTGACATTTGGCGAACATCGCAGCCACGGTGCCAACCACTGGGTGACCACTCAGGGTGCTACTGCCCCCATCAAATAAGACAGGCAGTGTTGACTCAAAGAACACTGATTCTGGTGTATTGTGGGATTTCATTTGTTTAGACCAGATTGAAACCAACCAGCAAAATGAAAGCAGTAAAAACAGTCAAATAACAAAGTGTGATAATATGAGTAAGGAACAAGTGTTTAATATATCATGTGGCTCTTTGTAACTGTTTCCTGTTTGGAATATCAACTCATTTGTATGGAGGCTGCAACAATAAGACACAACAGCCGGCCAATCAGAGCTCATTGTTGCTTCTCTGTGTGTTGGACTGATGACTAAATGGAAATGTTAAATGTTGAAGCAGGAAATAACTGAATTGTGAAATGTCAGAATATAACTTTTAAAGCTTTATTATTCGTGTAGTTACATTTGAAAAATCAATGATTAATGCTTAATTTAAATGCAAAATGACTTTATGAATGATCATTTTATTATTATCACATTAATTGGTTAAATTGAGTCACTGTGGAAGTGTTTAATTATTCCAGGAAGCAGAGATTTGTTTGATTTTAGCTGTTTAACATGTTTATTTGGACTACACTGTCATTTAGATGAGTGATTACATTTATTTAAACACACGTCACATTATCATTGAAAGTGACAAAATGTTAGTCACCACCTTAAATCATCTCCTCATGCAGTAAACGTTAAATTGAGAAGCAGACTGTATTCCACAGCAGCCTCATTGCAAGCTCAAAAATGGAGATTTTTTATCCCTGGTCTACATTTTTTTGAGAAGTCTTAGCCCACCCAGCTGTGCACCTCTGGATCTCATTTCCCCGGTGGTCTCCTTGAGTCCCTGTCACAGTGTGACAGAGTGGGCACCCCAGGGTGACTTAAATGTTTAATGACCACCGCCAGTGGCATGGAAGCCGCTCCCCTCTTCCTCCATGCTCTTTTTGCTTACAGTAGTGTTGGAGTTTGCTCAGAATGACATCGGGCTCCTGTCACTTCTCACAGTTTAGTCCCCGAGCTGCCACTCCCCATTA
Source organism: Miichthys miiuy (assembly GCA_036365135.1). Taxonomy (NCBI): domain Eukaryota; kingdom Metazoa; phylum Chordata; class Actinopteri; family Sciaenidae; genus Miichthys; species Miichthys miiuy. The sequence goes on from CM071617.1 coordinate 21,490,665, forward strand.
ATCTCCATCATTCTCCCGCTCTCACTTCTGCCTCTTGGCATCTGTCTCCTCCCCTCCTCTCTCACTCTCTTTGTCTCTTTTTTCACCGTCTGCTCTCTCCATCACCTCTCTGTCTCTCCCTCCTTCTGTGTGTCTCTTTCTCCCATTCCACCTCACCCTGTCACCCTCTCTCATCCCTTTCTCTCCACCCCCTCTGGTAGGTAAATAGATATGAGTCAAAGTCACATTGCATGTCATCTGGCGGAGAACACATTTTTCAATCAGCATGTTTACACACAGCACACACCGCGATGCTGCTTTTGATTCGAGGAGCTCTGGAAGGCGGGAAATGAGTTGAAGTCAGACACTGAAACATGGCTTGTGATTTTAGGGGGTTTAGATTGGGCAGGTGGGTGCACTGAAAAATTTAACGCTTCTCTCGCTTTGATTTTAACACAGTTTTATTCTCTCTCGTCTTTTTTGTCTCTCCCTCTGATCTATTCTCTTTTTTCATGCTAGTCCCTGGCCTTACACCATCTTCCAGCGCGGTTTTGATCTTGTGATGGGAGAACAGCCCTCTGATCGCATTTTCAGGTAAGAGAACTTCACAAAACTTTGTTTTATCCAACTACGTTTTCCTCAGCGCTGCACAATGCATGCTGCACAAAAGATTGTACAGTCAAATAACCTGTTATAATTCTGGTACGCCCGCTTTGATTCTCCTTTATCCCTCGTTGTTAAGGCGGGACTGTGAGCCTTCTGTAGCTGCATCTGCTGCCTTTTAAAGGCGCTATGTAACCAAGTTCAAATTGGAAAAGCAGAGTGACCTTACTTTTCCTCAGGTCAGATGATCAATGTGTTCCAGTGTTGAGAATCTAGTTTTAATTTCAGAGCAACATGTTAGCAAGAGAAAATTCACTTGGCCACGGAAGACAGCAACTAATAACTGGACAATAATAGTAATAATAATAACGATGATGATGTCAAAGTGCGATCACATGAACAACAGAATAAAGGCCTAAACAGTAAGTTAGACTGTCTCCAGCCATTCCTACTAAAGTGTAACAAGCTGTAACCATACCACTGACATATTGTACTGATGAATTAGCAAATCAAACCTTAATTTCGACTTGAGTTTGTGTCAACCAACCAAATGTAAGTCCAGCCTTTTAGCTTTTTGCTCCGTCTCGGTCTCCTCCAACCCCAGTCAAACAGAGTTGACGAGGGCAGTGAGAATGAACCAAACAGTAAAGTTACTGTCTCTAAAACCAAAACTAAAAAGCTTTGTAGAGCTGAGAGTTTGTCACTATGAGCAACCCCTCTCACATATCACACACAGTCATCCGAGAGTGAAAAACCTAATCTCAGAGAGGAGCTAGTTGGACAGAGTTATCTGTCAAAAATATTTTAACAGGGTACGTTTCGCGAGGGAGCCAGAAACACCACTCCAAATGTGTTTGCTGGATGAGTTTCACTCTTTAACTGATGTTGTTATTGTTGTTCTACAGCTTGTTCCTCTGCCCCCGAGTGGCCTAAAATCATTGAATGCTGCTTCAAAAAGAGCAAAAACGTCATTAAAAAGCACTCTCACAATACATTCTGATGTTTAACATGCTCAGTAACTTTTCGCCCTGTGTTTCATGACAGTAAACATGCCACATAAAGTTGACAGGATCTTACTGGGGTCCATTTCACAAAGAAACATAGAGCGGGGCACTTGTCTGTGACAGCGGTACCTCACAATGTGTACAACAGCTTTTCTTCCCAATATGGTTTATTCGCTGACTTGAGAACTGACGTGCTGCTGCCTTCATTACAAGTCTCCGACCTCTTCCATTACAGTACAGTAGCAACAAACAACAAAGGAGTGTTTGTGCTACTACTAATAAAAAGAGAACCCGTAGAGTTGGTGTGGCTCCCAGTGTTGACTTAACTTTGGGAACAGACAGAAGAAGCTGACATTGCACTAATATCTCCTGGAAGTGCTTTGATATGTTGCTCTCCCTGCTTGCATGTTTTCCGCCTTTCTCTTCTCACTCTGTCCAGGCGTGGGGTTTTAAAATGTCTTTGTCCTAAGACTGCTCCCACCCACCCATCCAGCCATCCGTCCTAATTTAAACGTTCCAGCCTCTGGCTCTGAACACTGGCAAACAGCATCGTTGGCTGCAGACATTCAGGGAAAAAAAAGACCTTGAAGACCAGCGATTGCTTGGAGAGCCATGAGGCCACCGTCTTGTTTGCCTAAGCAGATATTACCATTAAACACAGAAGCAAATGAGGCAATTAGAATCACAGTGGTATAGAGAGTGAAATGAAACAGAGGATGCAGGAGAGGTAAATGCTGAGAGTCAGCATTCAAACACACAGTGTTTGCCATTCACACGGTATTAACCGCCAGGGGGTTCCTCCGAGGACTGCAAACATGTTTTCCACTCAACAACTGTTTTCTCCCGGGAACTCTTAGTGTTTTCCACCTCCAGTTTCTCTTAGGGTGAACCAAATAAGTCATATAGCAGCACACCAGTCCCAAGTTGTCTATTATGAAGCAGAGCTCGTTAAGTGGCTGCTAATTTGTCCTGTGGTCACCCATATACGTCATCCTACATCACAGGGAATTTCAGTCCTCCTGTTGTACTCAGTCCCATAAGAGATGGTGAAATGACTTATGAGAGAGCTCCCAACAGCTTCTGGAAAAAAATGAAACAGAAACATTACCATTTTAATAGACTTCCCACCTTATAATAACTTGCTAGAACACAGTACTTTACAGTAAATGAAAGAACAGCAGCACTTTGATCCGCAGAAAACTTGAGTTTGGAACAAAAGGAGTAATTAGGTGGATGTAATTAAATGCTCCATTTCTACAAAGGTTTAATCATTCTGTTCTTAAAGTGAAAGGTAATGCATGCAGTCCCCACAGTATATTGCCCTTTCCTTATGCTAAGTTAGCATTTTATAAAATGCAAATTGAACAATCGTGAATGAGGAAATGTGTTTAGTCTGCATAAAAACAGTTGTTAACCATTTAATCAACAAGTTCCCCTCTTTTGTGCTACAAGTAACCATGCATAATTCATCAGCGCTAATAATGCATTTGATGCTAATCAGCATGTACTGTTTAACTTAAAGTTGGAAGTATTACATTTATGTGCATGTGAGTCTTCAAAGATTGATGATATTCATTGACTCACAAAGAATTGTTTTAAAGGCGTCATTCCAGACATCTGTTGTTTACAGATTTATAGCCCTGTTTTGTCTCAGGGGGAAACTCTTATTGGCCAGTCTTTGTCAGGGTTCCTCATTTGGTATGCATTGCGTCCATTAGCACACAGTGTCCTTCTGCTCGTGAAAGAGTTATGCAAAAGGGATAGCTTCACTCAAAGGTAAAATAAATAACCTCTAACCAACCATAGGCGATGCAGCAAAACACATTCATCTTTGAAAAGTGGCCATTTTGATGTGACCTGATGGTTATTTTCACACAAGAAGAAGACAATGGAGTTCACTTAAAGGGGCACGACACAATTTTCACGTTTGAAGATCAGTTTGCCATTTTGACTGACTCTGAGTCTCTGGACGTCTGCCCACTTTGGGTGATCATCTGACTTTTGAGAGAGATAAAAAATTAGCTAAAATTTTTAGATTTAGCCGTGTCCTTGGTCCATGTGTTTCAGTCATATTTAGTAAAGGGTATATTATTATTACTATCAGGGTATATTGTTGTGGAGAAATTGCTGAAGTCAAAGGTCAATGGTGAGGTCAGGAGGGAAGAAAGTGTTCAGGAGCCTCTGATGTCTTATGCTGTATTATTTATTGAAGGAGAATTAGAGACACTCTCAAAGTACATCAGAAGTGCCTGAGTCGGTCTCACATTCTGCCCAACTCATGCTGGTGGATCGACTTTAAACCCCAAGATAACACCACACATACTATACGCCCAGAATTAGTCAAAGAGAATGTTTTTACCCACGCAGGTGTTATTGTCAGCATATTCTAGTCTGGAGACACAGATGTCTGTTTACATCAATTGGAACGTCAATGGCAAGCCATCTATTATGTCTAAGCAGGCAGCAATAGGTCTCTTTGACCCTGGCCACCGCAGTGTTGAGATAGACTGGCACCTACTGTTCTCAACCAAAGCCAAACAATTAATACTGCTGAGGACCTCAAGGCCCACACGTGACCTCGTGTAGCCTAAGGATAGAAAATTCAATAACATATATGTCATATTTTATTCATCATAAATAAATAAAATATGACGATACAGTAATTGCTCTATGAATAGGAATAGATTCAAATAGCATTTGATGATTTCCTTATTGTATTTGGAACTTCCATAAAAGCAACTTCCTCTCATGAGACAATGCTTCAAAACAAAGACTAAAAACAGTAACTAACTTTGTTTCAAAAAGGAATCTTTATGGTCCCTGCTCTATATTTATGTTTTCACAGTTCTCCATGTTTTTATGTCAGTTTCTTGTCAAACCACCTCAGAGGTGCGTTATCACCACCAATTGTCGCTCTCACGGTGTGTGAGGACATGAGCAGTCCTGTTGCCTAAATCACGTCACCTTGCGAGGGTGTTGTCTTTGCAAGATCACATGAGAATCCAGCCCATAGTTGTTCCATAGCCCCAAATATACAAGGCTGGGGTTAGACACTGAGGGATAGTTCCTACCAAATGTCTACCGGTGGACACATTTCTACCATTGTACTGTGTATACCATCATGTCCTATACATCGACTTTATATTTATTTAACTCAGTCCTTCTTATTTCAGTCAACTCTTAACACATTATTCGAAGAAAAACCTACAAACATTTGAGTGTTGATGAAAACACACTGACTTATTTGACCTTTTTTAGTGAACAAATTGACACAAATATTGTAAACAATTCATTCTTGTGTTAATCGCGACCAACAATACAGGAAACCTCTGCTAAATCACTTCTAAATGTCTTATCCGGTTCTTGAGAGTTTTCTTGAAAACATGTAAAGAAGTCTTCATGTTCTCGGCTGCATTCCACTGACTCACCTTGTTCCCATGCTGTTATTGAAAAGCCTAACCCTGTAACCTTACTTGTCTTATCCGCCCTTCTTGTCCTCTGCAGGTTCACGTACACCCTTGGTGAAGGAATGTGGCTGCCGTTGAGTAAAAGCTTCGTCATCCCCCCTGCTGAGCTTGCCATCAACCCCTCAGCCAAGTGCAAGACGGACATGACAGTCATGGAGGACGCAGTGGATGTGCGGTAAGAGATGACAGACCACTTTACCTCGATTTGACTTTATGGCGGTGACGTTTCTGACACAAGACGATAGAAAGAAATGAAAGTTTATGAAGCCACGATTGGTATTAGAGTACATTTCTTTTCATTGCCGCAGTGAAGTTTCTGTCCATGTTGTGTTTGTGATGAAGCTTCACAACACAGAAAAAAAAGTACATATTGGCTTTTTGATAAATATTTCTCATCCATCTTCCCCTAGAATGTGGCTGCCGACTCTCTGGCTGTCTCACTGCTGTGCATTCTCATTTCATCAGCATTTGTTTTTATTTACTGTTGTTGCAGTGAGTCCTTAGCAGCCCTGTGAGGTTGATGCAGAGGTCTTAGCGGTCATGATTCAGAGGATAATACAACACTGAGACTGAACACAAAATCAATTATGAAGATGCAGAAAAACTAGAGTTAAAAAAAGAATCAAAAGAAAGAGTTACTTGGCAATTGAAAGCTATAAAGAGCATTTGGATTGTTAAATGGTTCATAACTCCTCCGGAGAAAACCTGCTCGGTGCGCGGTGGCTGTGTTTGTGTCTGGGCTGCAGAGAGCCGTAACTGAGCCAAAACAATGCTGCAGTATTAAAGTGGACTCAGCTGACAGCAGTGACACAACAGAATTATTTGCTGTTTTGCTTTGCTAGCAGGAGGGAGGGTGGAGGCTCCAAGATGTTGACGTGGTTCAGTCTTAAACTTCGATCCAGAACCAACACGTCATCATCAAGACAGTCATGCTATGAATGTGGGGTGAAATTCATGTTCCACTACCGACCGTTTGGCCTCTGACATGGAAATTTCTATTGATTGGATGGCCTTATTTTTCTTGATGACCTCCTTTTTACATCTAATGCTGCCATGAGGTCAGAATTCTGCCTCAGATACACAAAAATATCAAAATCTGGACTGTGGAGTCCACTGAGATCATCAATGCTCCCAATGTATAGTCTGCAAGAACAACCTTACACTCTTAACAGGTTTACAGTCTGTTCAAACTTAAGAAGTGACAAAATAAATGTTTGCTATTGCCTTGCTCTCGCCTCTCAGGCTACATGCAGGCTGGTCTAACTTATCGATGAAGGCCTGCACGCACTATTGGAGGCTTTAAAAAACTGAAACATCCAAGAATCATTCATAAAAACTCATTCAACTTACCTATATTTCTTTTGACAGTTGATATTGTCCTATTTAACTTCTGAAACCTAGTGTCAGCACACAGTATGGAACTGGGACATCAGTCTTAGTTTAATGCACCAGTAATCAAACTGAGCAGTGCAGGCAGAGCATGTATGACCATGTGAAAAATGCCAAGTGAAACTAAACCGGATTGAGTCTGTGTCATATCGAAGCAATAACCAAAGAAAAGCACGAAGCTGTCAAGGTTGTGTTTGTTTTTTTCACATAGCAAAATGACTCATGAGGTTTGAGAGGGAAGAAGAGACGCTCGTCAAATAAACACACATCATTCATCTGTTGGAATCAGATGGTTCAATGAAGTGCTGTCTTTTCTGAGCCGAAATAATTAACATCCTGAGCATGTCATTTCATAGAAATTATTATTAGGCTTGTTTTGTTTAGTCTTTTTTTTTTTTTTTGTGTGTGTGCTCACAATTTCGAAGCAACAAGAAGGAAGCAACAGCCCTGACCTGTGCATTTGGAGTTTATTTGCAAAAAATAATCACACACAGATCACTCTGTGCTAAATCGTCTTATAAACTATCCTGTCTGGAACATTTCTCCATTTTTGGAAATCTAATTTCACCCTGTCTGTAACCTCTCACCAAACTTTTTGGTGTGACTATTACATTTTTAACAGTCCACACCTATTGCACAATTAGTCATACAACCACAGCTGAGAGTCAAAGACTTCACTGTTCCCAGTGAATCTGTTGCCAGATTCATCTTGGTTTACCTATCATGTATCAGAGAGCTTGACAGATAATCAAATATTTAAGAGACGCTTGTTTAATGCTGTGACACAAATCCATAGCAACAACACACAAACAGGAAGCAAAGTTTAGTTGCCAAATTACGGACAGACAAATTTGGGAAGAGTTTTTTTTTTTTTTTTAATTTAGTTTTGTCGCCCATAACACGACCACAGTGCCCACCATGCGATGTTAATTATCCTTTAAAACATTCCTCAACAAAGTTATTAGGAACAAATTATGAAAAAGGAAATCATAAGAAAAAAGTTTGTTTTCTTTAAAGTTCCAATGAAGACCTGTGGAGTTCAGAACATGTTGGCTTTTAAAAATTTTTTTAATGATTTAGCCACTAATAATAAAGCTTTTTAATGATTTCCTCCCACGTTTGTTATTGTTTCCAATATTTTGGAGTTTTGTTCATAAAGTTGACTCATTCTTCTCCATATTTTTAACACTGTAGCTGCACAAATGACTCATTTTGCCTCTGACTCATGGAGGACAACATCTACTCATGCAAAGGTACTAAAGACTTCATTTGCATATCTTGGCTATATTAATCTTAAATGTGCCCGACCACATAGTCATCAGTTTAATTACAATGAATTAATCATTTATGAAATATAGTCAGAGTCAAAGTAAATCCCAAGCAGTGGAGATATAGATAGATATGAGATGGCAGCATCCTGGTCTTCCCCAGCTGATACGAGATGTACCACCATGTACTCATAACCTTGGGGAGGACAGACCTTAACGTACTGTTCATTACTCAGCGGACAGCAGCATTCTGAATCACCACAAGAGTTAACGTGGCCGTGTTTGGATCTGACAGTATTTTGTTGCGGTGTAAAGTCTGTGCGAACAGGATTAGTTTGGGAGAAGAGGTAGGTTAATGTAATTAGTAGTGAGAATTGTCTTTTAATGTATGCTGGAACATGCCCTGTCAACAAGTTAGTGTGCATAGCCGTGTCAGATCCTGCCCTAATGTGCCGATGGTTATTTGCCCTGTGAAAATTATGTCAGGTAAAATTAGTCTCGCTCAAATGAATATCCCCATCGTTTTTTCTCATTAGCGTGGAAGCACTCAAGGAGTTTTTTTTTTTTTTTTCTTTTCCTTACCCTATCAGCGGCTAATTTCAAGCCCTCGGATGGCTGAGATATGAAGCAGTCCTACAACATAAATATTATAAAATAAAACTGATGAGAAGAACAGGATTTAATATGATTGTAACACCTCCGGTGAAGTATTTTTTCTCAAAGTAATTATCAGGAGTGTGTATGTTTCCTCAGAGTCCGACACAGTCATTATGTTTCTTCTGATAGCCCTCATTATATTTCAGTATTGAGTTAGCAGTCACCATAACTAGCCACACAATCATTTGCAGAAACAGAGTGCTGAATGTGATGTCATTTTGTCTCACCAGTTATAAAGCATTTGATTTTTCTTATATAGACATTCATTCTACAAAGCCATTTGTTTAGGAACCTCTGAGCAGTTTTCTCTTCCTCTCGATCATTTCATCGATGTGTACACACACATAACCATCCACTGTATGAATCAATAAAACCAATTGATCTGCATGACATTTATCTTCCAGTTAATTATGTATAAGATGTTGATGTTGATTATTATAATGCTGTTAACAGGAGCAGAAACATCACGATATGTGCAGTACAAATGCTGATACAAAGAAAAGTACTATTTACATTTAAATGCATTATGAACAAAAAACAATATTTATTCTTTTTTATTAACCAATGTCTATCAATTAGTGACTTCTGGTGGTGTAGTTGCTGATTGCAACCCCCTCTCTTCACATTCTCCTTCCTAGCATGAAGGAGAAAATGAGGGAATACCTATCTAGAGTCAGAATTTAGTTTGGCGTATCTCGGCTAACTCAGAAACAGAAACAGAAACCAGAAACAAACCAAGCTGCAATCTTCGTGGCTGTGTAGTGAAGCCAATGCAGAAGTGCCACAAACTGCAGTCGCAGTTCCTCAAACAGCCACTTGAGGCTGGCTACAGAACTAGCTAACCTCCATAAGTCCCCATGTTAAAATGTCCAACTTCACAGCAGAAATAAACATGTTTACAGCCTGGTACAAAAAAAAGTTTTGGTCTCTATAGCTAATTTCTTTCTTCTTCTTTTCATGGCGACTGAACTGAGACTGAATTTATATAGAACCTGTTCAAATTATATTAAGGCTTTAAGTTTTGCATAATTAACAGTGTGGCTGCCACACTGATGATTGACAGGTTCTGCAGCAGCAACCAGGCTTCATTCAGCCCACACCAGCTTCACCCACGCGCCATGTCTTTGCCAAGATGGCGGCCGCAAGAGCCACAGCTTGTTTATACTGTCTATGGGTAGAACAAGGTTGGCTGGGTGAGCAGTATACCTAAACTTCCTGAGGCAGTTCTCTGTATGGAAAATAAATGCAAATAGTTTTATAATCTTTAAAATATATCAAAGATGTCATACTGTATGTCTCAATACAGGATGTTATTTGTAATTCAAAGCGGGTTTGAGCTCAAGGTCTCAGCAGAACTGTGTTTGATAGTCTGTGACATGTACAGTCACACTAAATGGATGCCGCTTTATGTTTTCTGTACTTTGTGTTTCATAAACTGGAGGCGATTTAAAAAGATGACCGTGAAATAAAAGTGAAAAACTGACGCTGTGCCGAAGGATAAGACTTTGCATCAAGAGCTTGAATGCCATCAGGGAAAAGGGCAGAATTTCATTACTTCCAGATGTCGATTAATTTTCAGATATACATATTTTTGAAATAGTGTTAGAGCTGTTTGACTTTTCTCTCGATGCTGAAGTGGCTCGTAGAAGGAGCCTGAGGGAAATCGTCTTGTGTCTTTGTGGGTTATTCGTCAAATATTGTCTCAGTGCATAAAGTTTTAGAAGATAAACTATTAAAAAAACTACATCATCAGAGGGAAATGCATTTGTGCTTGTTACTGGGCATAAATCACCAGCTTGTTGTTAATGACTTGAGAGTGAAATAGATGTAGACATGTGCATGAGTATCTGGGGCTCCAGCTGTGTGTGTGTGATTAATTAAAACTGCTGTCTGGGCCACAGCTGGTTAAAGCTACTTGAGTTCTTAAAACAGGGCTGATAGTAGACACACTCATAGATTTACAGTGTGACATAATGAAACAAAATAGTATGTTTTCAACAATGTATCCTAAACCAACGACTAAAAGTCAGTCCCAGATTTACTCTTGTCCGGCGGCTTCTTGCTCGCTCACTCTCTCCTTTCCTCTGCTTCACTTCCTCCGTCAATGTCCTCTTCTGTCCCTTCACCTTTGTCATTATGTCCATAGAGGCTGAGTTACCTGCTCGCCCGGCTCCGGTTCTTGCACGACACCGGCTCTGCCCCCCAACTGAATTACTCAGTGCAAAGGCCTGAAAACCTCCTCTTCTTCTTCCCAGTAGTCTAAAACGCCTGTGGTACAAACACTAACACTCCCCCAGTGCTCTTAGCTCACAGTCCAGGCAGCTGGCCTAATAAACTGAGCTAACATTAGCTAACAACAGCTATAGCTGGCAGCAGTTTACTTCACTGTCAATCAGGAAACTGTTAATTTACAAAGAGTCGAGGCGGAGCAGCTGGAGGACTTCAGAGGGAAAACCAGAAAACATTTTCTCCATAAAATATGATCCAGTTTCACCAAAATCAGTGAAATAGTTGGTGGTGTGCGATTTAGTGTCATACTGCAAAGTAACACACTTTTAGATGATCGTACCTGAAGCACAAAGTTACACAGTGGTGAGATGCACAAGTCAGTGTAGCATCAAAATGATTTCAAAACTGTTATTGCTTTAATAACTTGTGACACAAAGCGCAGGTCAAAAGTCATGTTGCACAGATTATTTTGCTTTGGGTAAAAGAGATTCACATTGTTGGAGGAAGCACATTCAAATTGCAGACCAGAGAGGTCAGGCTGAATGATCAGTGAGTCTGCTTCCTGTCAAAGACCTGTAATTAACGTTCACCTTTTTATTAACTGTAACCACAAATCTGAAAAAAGAAAAACAGCAGGGACTGGACTGGACTTTTTTTTAACGTGGCTACGAGAATTGATGACTCTATTACATTTGTGAAAATACGACAGCGAGGATGGGTCGACAAGTATCATCACAGATGAACATCATTTGTACCACGATGTAAATTGCGACTGGGGGAAGGACATTAATCCAGGATAATCTTGTAGCTGCTGTAATTTCTCTGATTTGCTGCATTAGCCCTCAGTTCTGTCTGTAAGGATGTGTGTGTATAGATGTGTCACCTGTCTCCCCTTTTTTTTTGGTGAAGGAAAGATGCAAAAGCACTTTCTCTAAGGAAAGGAAAGATTCTGGTTTCACTTAAATCCTGATAATCACGTCATGATTGACTGTGACATCATGATCACTCCCTAACAATATACGTCTATTAAAATGTTTGTTTGTGCCACTAACAAGTTTGGATTTTTATTCTAAGTGTCTGACAACATTATGGAAAGGATCCTTTTTGTTTAACCAGAATCAGCAGTTATATCACTCTGTTGAAAGTAATTTCACCTCCCAGAACAGAGGAGTTTCTGGCCCACTGCTGCCTCAATCTGTTAGTGTGTCTTCTTGCGCGACTTTGGAAAGATCGTAGTAATGTGTGAAAACCAGAAATCCCAGAAGGATTACATGCTACAGTCCGTTTCAGGGCTACGTCAAAACTTATTTTCTCCACTTGTCACTCAGACACAAAAACAGTGGAAAATAGGGTCCAGGATGAAAAATACTCTCCCTTTAATCGAGTGCTGTAAATGTCTAAACACAACCACCGAGAAGTTTTATAATGCTACAGTTGCTACAAGTAGATATTGTAAGGAAATTGGAGATTTTGGTGGGTTAAAAATGAAATAAATTGCAAATTAATTAACATCACAGATGTTTGTGACAAATTATATACGCTGCATGATGTGTCATATCTCACTGTGGTCATGCATATCCATATACAATAGTTTGTATGGATTTTTTTTGCTATATATTGATTGAATCCCTTTGGTTTAAGCGTTATAGGTGTCTTTTTTGAGCACCCAGGCGTCATTCAGCCTGGGTCAGGTCCGCTGATGATCCACGTGTTCACTGATTTTTAGCGGTGGCCAGAGCCATGGCTCCTCAGGAACGTGTGGGTGAGGTCATGGATATCACATCCGTGTTCATACTGTCTATGGGTACAACAAGGCTGGCTGAGTTTAAATATCTTAAATACCCGCTCTTGGATTAGATGCAGTATTCTTTTGGAAGACTTGAACCCTGCTGGCTTTCTTCTTGCCAGTTCATGTTGTTCTGTGGTGTCGTGCTTCCATGCATCGTATTTATTGTAAATGTATTCTGTTTTGAGTGTGTGTTTATTTTCATTTGGCAGCTTTCTTCAAGACGCTGTGTAAATAACTCATTTCCCTCTGATCCATGATCTGATGCACGCTCTCTTCAGCTCTCCCCAGGGGCCACAAGGAAACACTGCTGACACCTTCTTGAAGCTGCGGATTTACTCTGCTTTTGGGCTGTGTTCCCTCGTGTTTGATGATCACTTGTCACTCTGTCTTGTTCCCTGGCAGATGGATAAATGGTGACGAATCCTGATCCTCCTCCTCTTGATTAGCTGGTTTCTTTTTGTTTTTTAAATGGATTTATTTGTGCTTTTGTAGCATCGCCTTGAGGTCATATTCAGAAAACTTGTATTATTTATGCTTTTCTTATATTATTGACATTTTTACATTTAAAATACAAACTGGGACAAAGTGAACTAATTGAAATCTCAGCATTCCATTTGCTCTACTTCTGCATTGTATACAATCTAACCGAGTGGTGTTACTGTAGCAAAAACTCAAACACAAGCAGACATACCTTTACCTTCAAATGTTTGTTTCTGTGGGGTGGCGTTTAGCTCAGTTGGTAGAGCAGCCGCCCCACCAGTCCATGCCGACCTGTGGCTCTTTCCCACATGTCATCCCCCGTCTCTCTCTCCCCATATTCCTGTCACTCTTCAGCTGTCTCTGTCGGAAATAAAGTTTCAAAAGGGCAAAAAAATAATCTTAAAAAATAAATAAATAAATAAATGTATTTGTGCATTGTTGAGGGTAATTTTCACGTCTCTCTGAAGTGAATAACTAACATAAATTGCTGGGTGTTATTTTAAACCTTGGGGGGTACCTTTCAGTGTTGAATTGGTTGAATGAATGGTTCTTTATGCAGCTTGTTTTGATGCACATTTACTTCTAACCCTGCCATTGTTCAGCTATCCATGTTAATGGCATCCATTATTGAGGCTTACAATTATTGCCTCTTTCTACTGCAGACAGCTGTCTCGGACAAAATGTTAAATATAGTGCAGGTAGTACTTAATACCCATTCATTTTAAGCATGTCCTTTAGGTATATATTTTGTCAAAGTTATTAATGTTATTTTAAATCAAATGTGTCATATAATAAAGACATTTCACTCTTGCTGGATCTGCTTTTCCAATTTGCACATGCATATGGCAGTGTAATGACCCACAATTCATCGTTTTGGTTACAAGTTTTAGCTATTTTTTTTTTTTTCTAAGTAAGATTCAATCAGGTGTTTTCTGCTGATGATTGTTTAATAAAGTGATCATGTACTCTGATACTGATTGTAGTACCAGTTTGGTGAGGTAAACTTAAATTGTCATTTTAATTGGATAGATAAGTACATGTGGATGCAATGCCACAGCCAATAATTAGTTTATAATGAGAATTTCCTGATTCAGGGCCCCTGATAACTTAAAAGCAACAACAACAACAAAAAAACACCTTTATTATTATGTTCTGTTATTGTTTATTAAAAAATGTGTGGGTGCATTTTGATCAGATTAGATTGACAGTGACATCAAATTTTCCCACAAAGAAAAGTAAAATAATCCAAACATTGGCAAAGAAAGTAGTGTGCTCATGCAGAAGCCATCATTCAGAAACTGATAAAGACAAAATATGTCAGGGGCTTTAAACAAAATGTCAGACACTTTGGAATAAAATGTAAAAAAATATATATATATATAATATATTAAAAAAAGTAAAAAGTGCAAACAGCATCATATCAGATTGGGTCGCAGTGATCAGACCTCAGTGGGTGTAAATGGAGTCCGCCTCTCTCTTCAATCCCAGACTAGTCCATCAAACCGAGCACTTCTTCAATGGAGGAAAACTGTGTTCAAAAAACGCTACTTCATGTTTGTCGAAGAGGCTGCCAGCTCGCCCTCTGTCTAGTTTGCACATTGGAATCCAGACATAATGCAGGCAGAATCAAAATAATGAGAACGCTTATTAATACCAGGTGTGAATACAAAGGCCCTTGATCGGATGCCATTAACAAGATAACGTATCCAGATACAGATCACAAGTTAATGCCAGATGTAAATGTATTCATCTAGTGCCACTGTCAGGTCAGAATACTCCCATCCATGCCAAGATATTTAGAAAATGAGTTGCCAGACTTCTATTAAACTTGTTGTAGACATGTTTGGTCTCCTGCTGATTAAGTCCTTTGACCATTTCATTAGCGGCGCATTTGGGAAAACAACAAATTGGTCTTTATTTTTCTCCTGTGCTACCTTCAGGCCAAATTTCTACGATATTTGCTCGGAACATTTATGCCGATTAGATTTTTCTGTTGGTGATCAGTCTTTCCAGCACTCCCATACTGTGTGATGTAATGGATGCTGTACTATCTTCAAAGAGTCACCAAACATGACTTTAAACCTTTTTTTTTTTCCCTTTGTCTTGCGTGATATTTAAAGGTAAATTGCATTGCACACAATTGTTGGATGTGTCTCGACTGTAATTGCAGTTCCCAACTAATTTAGCATTCACACTTGCTGTGAGTTTCATCATCTGCTGGGGCTCTGTTCAATAGGTCCCCTCTGAATAAATGACAACAAAGCAATGGGCAATTATAATAGAAAAATTGGTTTGTAAGATAACATCAAGTTGACTGTGAAGGAAACTCGCTGCCTTTTCCTAGTTGAGAAAGCAGGGCAGTGCTGGGAGTTGGGGAAAAAAAACATTTGTGTGGGTGTCTGAAAGGTCGTCATTTTCTTTACTGAGGCAAGGTTCATGGCAACGCTATTACACAGGTTCTTGTTTATCATCAGCAGCACCATTCCCCGGCAGAAATAGCTCTGTGATTTAGATTCTGAGAGGAAACACTGAGGTGCTCTCTGCGTTGTCCTTCATCTCCACCCATCTCAAATAGCCACTGTTGTCCTTCTGTTGGATGATCTGCTTATTGACCTTGCAAGGAGTTTACAGGGAACCAAAAAAAAAAAAGTCACAAACACAAAGTGACTGCTTAGAGCAAGGTTAGAGCAATGATTTCATGGTGTGTTTTATCTCAGAAGTATGCTTCTTTGCATAGCAATTTGTGCTGTGAAAAGTCATAGCTTCTCTCATGACGATAACACAGAATGAATTAAACATGCAGGTATTTGTAATTCATGGAAATAGATATCTCTTCATTAAGTTAAAGCACGGTGTCACAGAATTTCTTGCAAAGCAGAATGTTGAAGCATCGCTTTGACATTTCCTCACCTCCCCAGACACATGAAACATGATCTAAAGAAATGTTAAGACATCATAATCCATTTTAATGAAAGCAAAATGGCATATTGCTGACAGCAAGCATGGGTGCTGAATTTCATCTGTTGTCATTAACTTGTGTAAAGTGATATGTCTCACATTTATCATAAAACAATATTAATAAACTATTCCTTTTCTGAAATTTAAAAAGTAGCTGAATAAACAGTGTTTTATAGAGAGCAGACAGCCTGACACCATGTGTCAAACAATTGTAATCAAGAAAATCTATTTTTTATTAGCTTTTTTTTTAAATTCAAGCAGTGTCAAGGTATTAGATCTCAACCAGTGACATTTTTTTATCTGTTGTAGCCATATCCTATGAATTATGCAAATGAGTCTTCCTGAATTTTTAAAGAAGTGCAATGACTCTGCAGATTTAAAATGTAACTTTGTGTGTCTTTGTACAGGTTTAACTTTATTACTCATCAAACATGGATTTAGGTAGAGATGCATAACATATGCATGCTGAACATTGTCCAAAATGAATTAGTTATCCCAAATCAAACTACTTAAAACTAAAAAACTTCAACTATAACAGACTACTGTGTGAACTACTATTATACAACAAGTAGGTCTGACCGAGCAATCTGACTTGACATTTAGAATGTGCTCAAATCAGCATGACAGCACACCTGACTCATCACTAAAAATAGTAGTTTCCACATTGTCACATCCTGAAAACATATAACATGTAAATAGTCCACTGGAAATCTGAATTTACAATTTCAGCTTTCTTTAATGAATGTTCTGTGTGTTATGGAGCTGTTAGACTGCCTCGTTAATACAGGTGTGTACCTCGTTAATACAGGTGTGTGTCTCGTTAATACAGGTGTGTACCTCGTTAATACAGGTGTGTACCTCGTTTGTGTGCAGCACATCAGAGGTCAAACAGTTCAGTGACCTCAGAGAAAATGTTCTTTTTAAAGACTAAAGGTCGACTAATATGGACTGAAGAGGAATATTTCGTAAGATAAAAACATGATGTTCATTTTGACTTTTGGACTTTACAACGCTGTGGAGTTACTGGAAATGTTCGGATCATCCTCCATCAGCTGTGCCAGTGAGTCGCTGATACAGCGCTAGCTTCAAAATAAATGTGAAGTTCACGGACTGAGGAGCCACATGTGTCCGTGAAAAATCTCTTTTTCAGCAGATATCTTTGTCACTACAAGACTAAACTAGCAAAGCAGTTTAGTGTTTATATGTGCGGTATTTATTCAGTTTGGGAAACTCCACGATCTCCATAAGCTTTGACGGACCAGAAATTGTCTCCGTTGCTAGGTTGTTAAAAAAGCTTGGGCTACTTGCTGGAGTAGTGCACTGGGTTGCATTACATATAGGAGGGACTGATTGTTTTCCAGGTATATCCATGGAAATGGAGATCTGATCAGAAACGGCGAGCAAAGAAATTTTTATTTTGAGAGCAAATTGCCCCAAAACATGAATATCTTTTGATTATAGATTTTATTTAATCGCAATATTACACTCGAGGGTGAGCTTTAACTTATTATTGGCACATCAGTGACGCTAATGCTGACCGCATCACTGTCGTGCCAATAATGACGTTAAAGCACACCCTCTAGTGCAGGAATGTCCAAAGTACGGCTCGGGGGCCAATCATGGCCCACGCTCAGATTTTATGCGGCCCACAGCTTCATTTTTAGAATATATTATTTATGGCCTGCTAGGATTGTCAGATACTGTATGGCTAGAAGATTTGGCTTTTTTGGTTGACATAATGAAGCATTTGAACCTTTAAGGACATAACTGCTGGTGTTATATATCTGTAGATGTGACACAAAATATGACTTTCTGAATGATCTTGTGAAAAACAAGAGCAAGAGTGACACGTTTTAAACATAAATGTTAACAGACTTTGCATTACTCATAATAAGTCATGTTTAAAATGAACATGAGGTTCAGATTTGTATCAACTTCATGTAAGTTTAACGTGTTGCATACAATTTATTCTGTTATCTGACTCCAGATGTGAAAGAAAGGCAGAACTGGTTTTTAGATTTGTTCACGTCTGATTAGTTTAGATTTGGTTACATTGCCATTAAAAAAACAAAAACAAGATAATAGTAATAATGAAATAAAAAGGTTACAGAACAGTGCATTTGCATGTAACTTTTACTGGTAATTTTTTCATTTTTAATATGTTAGTATTGGCCCCCGGGCATCTTCACATTGTCAAATCTGGCCCTCTTTAAAAGAAGTTTCTAGTGTAATATTGCTTAAGTTCATACCCCAGTAGCACAGACAATTTTATATGAAAGTGGACGGTTCAGCACTGCCAATGTGAAAGCCAATATCTCACCCAGAACTTTACACCATGAAGACTACTTACTCAATGAGTATGAATAAGTTCACTAGTATTCATATAAAATCTGCTTGGATTTGTTGACTCTGCGGACGAATCCACTGACATTATGTCCAGAAATATAAATAGAATTTTTCAAGAGAATAACTCACCACCTCATCTTGCTCTAGTACTCTACAGTGTGACAGTTCACCATGTCAATCGTCTGTGGTTGTCTATTTCTTCTGGACACAACAGCATTAAATGCTCACAACTTGACTCCTCAGCAGTACTAACACAGATGCACATGACTAATCAAGATTCCATATTTTGTCACCTGTTTCTGCTTTAACAGGGAGGAGTTGATGATCAGCTCATCGTTTGACTCTTTGGAGGTCCTGCTGGACTCGTTTGGGCCCGTCAGAGACTGCACCAAGGACAACGGAGGCTGCAGCCGCAACTTCCGCTGCATATCGGACCGAAAACTGGACTCCACTGGATGTGTGGTGAGTCATCATTCTTTTATAAAAAGCTGACATACAGTACATTTGCTATAGTCACATGATGTCAAGTGATCACTTAGATTAGAAAATGAAATCCAAAGTACTTATATATACTTATATATATAGAATGCTATAGAGTCTGTACATCCCTTTATGATTAATACCATGTGAGAGCATGGCACTGAATAGGAACTTCTGATCTAATGCCCACGCATATTTTCTCTTCACTACTGGTCCATATTCAAATGTTGTATGAATGTCCTGTTGTGGTCATCAGTGTCTAAATCCATCTACCAGCATGAATATTCATAAGCATATCTGCAGGCCAAGATGACCCATATTAAGGACAAGCAGCAGACCTGCTCTCTGTAATGTGTCTGAGTAGACAGTTTGACTTCGCCTCTTGTCTCAACACATTCATTACCTCCAGGTGGTGCTTAGCAACCAGGAAATGTAGCAGCCAGGTTTGTTTTCTCCTCCATCTGTTGGGGACTCCAGTAATACCGTTCTTGTTATTTGCAGAATCTTAGCACCGTCTGCTAGTGTTTTGCTTCTCCTAAATCCCCCCCTTATATTGATAAGCTGTCAGGCACCACCCCCCCTAACAATTTAATTTCTTTTCAAGTACTTTGATGTACTTGAGTAGAGCCTTTCAGGTGGGCTGGGGAGATGCTGTTTATGCAATCCAGTGTGCTTCATCTTATCTCTTAATGCACCTCAAGGAGGGAAATGGCTTGTGAGATGTTTTTAATGGGAAGATGTTTCATTTCTAGATTAAAGTGTAGTCATAATTACAAGCAATTATATATGTAGATGGTGTGCTAATAATTTTGGTCAGTGGACGGGCATGTAAAACACATGCTGAAGCACATTTATTCATTACTCCCAGGCTCTTTCATCATCTGGCTTTAATCAGTAAGTCTGAGACGAGATGCTAAGGCTTAGCTGTGGCATATTCACTGCCGTTTTCCGATGTGTCTTTTCTCTAATGCTTCTATCTCAAAGCTGAGTTAGAATCTTGCAAACTTTCATCTTGGGATTTAAAAGGTGAAAGGCACACAGTCACAAGCACAAATAGAAATACAACATGTTTTTACAGAGAGTTTTACGGGATGCGTTACAGTAATTTACAAACCACCGAATGTGACATCTAGCCCTGAGTGTCTTTGACTACAGAATAATTTAGTTGATGCAGTTGCAGCAGAGCTCTTTTCTTGTCAGAATATGATGGATCCAGCATAAATCATGGATAAAAGTCTAGACTTCACTTTAACCCAGTAGGTGAAGTCTGCGTACCTTCATTTGTTTGTTAGTGAAATGGTCCAACAAAAATGACTGTCAAGTATTTTTGGGATCATGAGTGATGCCAAATGATCCCAATAATGCCACATGGAGCACTAGTCTGTTATTGTCTGTCATTGGAATTGATGACTTTGTATCCAACAGCATGTGAAGATGTGCCCACAGCCGTTGCTCTGTGAGGCTGTTTAGGTCCAGCAGTTCTTTGAGCAAAATGCTATCATCAGCATACAGCATGCTCACGTTAACAATGTTAGCAATCACAATTTTTAGTATGTAAGGGTCACTGTCTTAGTTAAATGTATTAGCGGAAGATACAGTAATGCTAATGGACTTGTCATTAGACTTGCAGGTGTTGCAGGTCTGACTGAATAATGACGCTAGATGAAAAGTACATTAAGTGAGTGATCATTAGCATTTATTCTCTGGTGACCACAGATGTGCTGAAATACTGACGGACCGTCGTACATCGCTGTTAAACCACATGCGTGTTATCTGAAAAGCTTCATACTGTAACTGTGACATTCAGCCCACACCACCTCTTTAGAGATTTGAAGACTCATTTTTGTTGCTGAGTTGCACCTTCAGAGGTACTTTAACAGCTCTGGTACAAAGAAGCTTCTTGACTATCAGCCGTTAGTACGTAGCTAATGCTATTAAGCTTCTGAGCTTTTTGAAGGCTTAGTCATGTCTTTCATCTCAATGCTCCGAAAATGACTTTGTGTATTTCCTGTAAATGTCATGATGTCACTGCTCAGGAAGATGAAATCGCATGACCACATCTTGCCTGTCACAGTGTTGATCAGGACATCGTGTTATCACAGATATCTCACATGTTCATAGATAAGAATTGAACCCTGTGAATAATAATGTCCACTGTCTGTTGCACCAACATTGCACTGGAATGTATCCATCCAATTTCCGTCTTGTACCGAGAGATGACAGAGTGGAGATTTTCATCCAGGGCTTTGAAGTCTCACAGGCATTTGATTATGTTTTACTTAGTTACACATTCATTTTATTCCCGCTCTTCCCTCGTGAAGCATAGCATAAGAGATGTGTATGTGTAAGAGAAGTCCAGATTTTGCAGTGATATTTTTCCGTTACACATAATTACTGGATGCTTTTAAACGACAGCTTAGCCTCTTCATGTTGCAGTTTGTTGCAAATCCTTGCCAAAAGCAGCAGGAAAAAAAAAATCAAATTCCTTCTCCCTGAAATTAGTCTCACTTGGATCCAAAAAAGAAACAGTGAAAAGATTTTGTGCCAGCGCTTTGAGGTGTCATGAGACTCTCCTTTTGTATTCTATTAATTATTTATTGTCCTGTTATATTTCCATCCCTTGAGCATGTTGAAGAATACTGTGATATTTTTTCTAAGAACCTTTAGCGGAAAAAAAAAAAGAACAAAGTGAATATCTGTACTTACTTCTAATACTTATCCCTTAATGTTTCTGTTTTTCCATCATTTGTGAATGTTCACTACGCCCCACTGTAGCTTCAAATGAAACAGAAATTCATCCCCAGAATAAATCTATCATTTCACACTTCAGCAGCACCTCATTGAGAAGGAGCTGGACAATATGTAAGACAAGATGAAAGTGATTATGAGAGCACCGTGGAGAATAAATACATGTTATTTAGAAGCAGGAAGCTCAGGACTGAATGTTTCATTTTTCTGTCACTGTTACATGCCCATGCTGCAGTGTCAGGACTGTGCTAATGTTCCACAGAATAGAGGAACAACTACACATTGTGTGTCTTGTTGAGGACATTTTTTCCACCTGGCTGTATGTGGATTATCAAACAGGCAGACCTTTTATCTGCAGTTTCATTCCTTAATATTTCTACATGTGTATAGCATTAGATGTACTTCATTGCTGACTTATGAAATATCCGGGTGAAGTCTGATGAGAGCGGCTTTCATGTGCAACACAGAAATACTGTATCTAATGATTTAGTTCACCAGCTGATACTATTAAACAGATTATTATAAAGTGAACAGTGAAACACCAAATCGAGGGGGTTCATTATATTCATCCTCGCAGCAACTGGAGTGTTTTTGCAGTTCACTAAGAGCTCAAATCAGCCTTTTTTCTACTCAAACAGTTCAATGTCAAAATCACAAGTTGTTTTCATTTAAATAAAAAACAACTTCCTCTTTAATTTGATACCAAATATGTGACAAACTGTCACTGATTGTGATTATGTGAATGTGATTTGAGCAAAACATTTGAACTCACAATGTCTTTGTGTCTTTCCATGGTGCCTGATGGGTCAGGATCTTCTTCACAACACAATCTTGCAGCCGCCATAAGATTGTAAGCCCAGTGGTGCTTTGTCAGTGGAGCCATTTTTAGATTGACTAGACTGGATAGATTTTAAGATACAGTGGAAGTGCTGGTCATTGATGACAACTTTATTACAATACAAAGCTCAGGACTTTGTTTTCTGTGTTCTGACACACTGGGAATAATTTTAAAATGGTACTCATATGTAAATATTTACGGACTGCAGTACAGTAACTGCATCTTTCAATATGGTATCTGTAACATTTGGCTGTCTTTGACTTAATATTCTGTCACCCTCACCTGCAGCTCTCTCTGTTCATGTTTTTTATGTCATTACATTGTTTTTCCTTGCTCCAGTTTGTCTCCTCATTTTTATTTTCTGGCTATTGATCCTGTTAATGAAATAAACTGGTGCAGAAGTTTAAGCTGTGTTGCAGTTTATCGAGGACAGCCAGGATTTCACAGGTAGAGTCGAGCCGCGGTCGCGGTGAACGCTTTGAAATCGTATTACTTCCTGAGCGAGTGCCTCTCTGTCTCTCCGTGCCTTTCTCGAGCTCGCCGATCTCACCTCAGCCCTCGGCTGCATTCTTCTGGCCTCTCCTTCATTTGCTGAATCAGGCCTAGACGACAACGCTGCTGCCTTAGTGAATCAGACAGTAATTACACACAGATTGCGAGTGCAAATTGAATGAAAGAGGCAGCACAAATTTGCCCTACACTTTTATTTATGTAAACCTGGCCCTGAATGTACACAATTATCAGTCACAAAGAAGATGTAGATGGGAAGAGGCAGGAGTTTAACGAATCATTTCGCAAGTGGTTGAGACTTGATCTCTGCGTGGCTGCAGCCTTAACGTGAAAAGCTGGCCATATTTGTTGAATATCTGCTGATTACATTGATTTAGATTTCCTGTCACACCTTCTAAACGGACTCGTATTCACTTTGAAAGAGGCCTCGTTATTATGCTGTTTATCTAACCACCACCTCTTAGCATCAGTCACCGCTCTTGAGCTACACATACACATCATACACACATCCCATTCCTGTCCATCATCACACAGCGCCGTTCCCAGCTGCCGTTGCATATATTACTGTGTGTTTTAGTAATTATCTTGTGACTGTCGAGCTTATAAATGAGCCTCTCATCCGTCTAATCAGGGTGGTAAACTGGCTGGGCCCCAGCGCTCTGATTCCACCCTAATCAATTAACACCTTGTCTGAGTCCGCGCTGCCAGTAGCTGTCCTGTCTGCGTTTAATATCTTTCCTTGTGCGAGAGTCGACTGATGCTGGCGGTATGTGCTGACCGACCCGCTCCGTCTCGCTGATGTATTGCTCTCCTGGGGAGAGGCGGCGTGTGGCGCCTGTGGAAGTGAGAGCGTAATAATCACAGGATGATTGTGAGATTAATTAGCTTCGTCTTGTCACTTGTCTGCCCTGCAAAATGGTGGAAAACAAGGATGTTGTTGACAGAGCAGATTGCCACCAGGATTGAATGACGAGAATAGCTGGGTGCCGTCCAAACAGCTCGAACAGTGTGTGTATATGTGTGAGGTGCTTGATATATAAACCTGCAGTACACAAGAAATGCAGCTCATTAGTGCTGTTTTAGTACTTTTTGCAGCTGTTTGTGTTGTGCGTCTGCTTCCTAGAACTATACTACGGAGGAAGAAAGGCTTGTGTGAGTACAAGGTGGAAACAAGCGGATGATTAACGCTGTGTTTGTAGTGACGGTACAGTGTGTCCACAGAGTGGCCGGATTCTGGTCTCATATTTAAACCTCCAGATATATTTGTATGTGCCAAGTTATAATAAATGACATCTCGTTTTCTTGATGATGGGTTGGACAGGAGAGGTCACTCCAGCGAGAGAAGGTTCCTCTGCAGTGTGTGTGTGTCCATGTGTTGTATCGTGTAAGATTTACAGAGGTCAGAAAAGTTCTGGTGTTCTATTAGTGGAAACTTTTATGCTTGGAAAGTCAAAGAGAAGAGACACCTTCACTGAGTTCACAATGTCTGAGTTTCAGTGGGATTGTTTGAAATGCATTTTTCACAATATATCTCTGCCCCAAAGACAGTTGGTCTTTCCTGTGCTTTTTATCTTAGCTTTTATTTTACTGTAACCCAGAGTCAGGAGGTGAGAGAATCTTCAGTGTTATTGTCTTTGGGTTTTATCAGAGACTATAAAAATTGAGAATATTGTGAAGGTTTAGTTCAAAAGGTGACCCAAATGCAGATGGATTCGAGAAGGTGAACTGAAAAAGGGGTAACTCATGACTTAGCAGGCAAAATAACTGAAAATAACTAAAGGCAGCAGAGAAGTAAAAAGCTTAGTCCAACAAAGAAAAATCCAGAAAGTAACTGAGGTACAGAAGCAGGAACACAAAGACATCGGAACACTATGACGCAGGTCACCTGACAACTGAAAGAGGAAAAACACATCCACTTAACTAAATACACTAAATGCAAAAGAACTAGTGACACAGACAGGAAGTTAAGCTCTTTAAACAGAAAACAGAAAATAAAATAAACTAAAACCCAAAACTATTACTGATATACAGTATATTCATGCTGCAGACGTTGTATGGAAGATCATCGCTGCATTCTTCTAAATTTTGATAATACATTGACCAGACACACACTGCAATTTCATCAACCTGAAACTAAAAAATAAAGCAAGATACAGCGAGTTGCTGTACAAATGGTCTCAGATATAAAAGAACTGCAACTTCAATGAAGATGGAGGACATGCAGGAAGCGGATGCATATACTGGCTTTTAGTCCTTCATATGGGTCTAACTCAAGACAGGCTTAATCTTACAATTTCCTTATGGTAAATATCTAGATGGCATGGATTACTCACTCCTACGTACTCCTTGTGACTGGTCAACTGAATTTTATGTGTAAAATCTGTAGACTTTCCCATTAATGAAAGAACAGTAAGGTAATTTGTCTTCTGTTGTGCTAACGTATAGAATATAACCCTAACCAACAGTTGTTTAGGGCAGATATGCTTTGACAACTTTATAATTCAAAAGGTGAAACATGAATACACAAAAAACACCCTGAACCTGTGGCTTCCACAGAAATACAAGAGTATAATGTCTGTTTGGGACAATTATCTACTTATCCCATCAAATTACAACCTCTGTTGTCACACAATCATCCGGCAACCACAAACAGTAACACAGGGCACAGCGAGAAGGTCCTCTTGTGACAAAGAAGAGGTACTTGTTGGTAACTCTTCAGTAAAAATCTATAGAAAACAAGAACAAGGAGCCTCATTCATCAACCAAGTAATATGTGTTTTTTTTTTTTCTTCCACATGATGCACTCAGCAGTTCCAGTTCAAACTAGATCATGCCATTATTTTGTCAAAACCCACACAAACCACGATGCTCATCCGGACTGCACACAACCCAAAGTACACATTATGTACAACATAACAACACAATACACAGTTACATCTACCTTTCTGACCAGACAGTGTTTTTTAATAATAATTCTGGACAGCACCATGCTGCATGCTGCAGGAGAAAGCATTTCCTCTCACCACTTCGTATTGGCGTAGTTCCCCTTAGGCAGCAAAAAGCAATCTTGACTGGGATCACATTTTGGGACACTAAGCAGTGTTGAGTGGAGTCAATACCTGGCAGAGATATAGCTAGACCTCAGCCCTAAAGAGGGATATGAGCACATTAGATTGTCACTACTGATGTTTTCTCTCCTCAGGTCATTGGATTTATGTGAGAGTGTATGTGTTTAGACTCAGAGGGTTGATAAAAGCATCTCCTGAAGATTAGTTACTGTAGGGGTCAATACGTATGAATGAATGGATTCTTTTGGAGACCGTTAAATGGAATGTGTTTTTTTTTATATTCATGAAGGAGTTTTCATATAAAATATTAACACACAACACTGTAACTGTAAATCAGATAAGATTATTTCGATAAAAAAAAAAAAAGATATTTGAATTTGATTGAAGTCAAGATTCAGTATTCACTATTGTCGACACTGTTAAAGACATTTGAGTTGTCAGTTACTACCAGGGGTCTAATTTCCACTGGAGATTGCGGGAACGTGTCCCTTTCCCTTCTGGAAATCATTAGATTTCTGATTGCACCAAGCAGTTTGCAGTTTCAGTTTGATTTACTTCATAAAATCCTCATAAACAGTTTCAGTTTCCTCTGATTGTCCAGCTGCTAAAATGCAGATGACACACAAGAGGAGGTGATAAAAATGCAAATATGCTCATCTGAGGTACCTTCAATTATTCCCAATAGCTCACAATGGTTAGGCAGCAGTGAGTGATGTTTGGGTGGGCAGTAGCTGTGACACACGGCTCATCGAACCAGTTGGTAAGAAGTGATTTTAGATACCGATAGCAACAACAGAGGTCACATTATGAATGTTACCTAGCATCATTAGCTGCTAGCTAATTATAGCATGCAACTTGCATATACAAGACAGAAGGTGCTTTACACCTTATATTTGGACTGCCGGATTGGGGAAGAGATGGAGCTCAGCCAGAACACAAAGCTCAATCTTAAAGTCCATCTGCATTTCAACCCTCTCCTATGGTCATGAGCTTTGGGTAGTGACCGCAAGAATAAGATCACAAATGCAAGCGGCTGACATTAGTTTCCTCTGTTGGGTGGCTGGACTCGGCCTTAGAGATAGGATTGGGAACGCAGACATCCAGAGGGAGCTCAGAGTAGAGCCGCTGTTCGTTTATGTTGAAAGGAGCCAGCTGAGGTGGTTCGGGCATCTGATTAGGATGCCCCCTGAGCACCTTCCTTTGGAGATATTCTGGGCAGACCCAGAACCCGCTGGAGGGGCTACATATGGCCAGGGAACACCTCAGAATCCTCTAGGAAGAGCTAGAATGTGTTGCTGGGGAAAGTGATGTCTGGAACACCCTGCTGAACCTGCTGCCAATGTGACGCAACCCTGGATAAGCAGAAGGAAAATGGATGGAAAACAGTTACTGCAAATTACAAGGGCAAGAAAGGCCCACACCATGGTGAAACATTTACATATTTACATAGACATTCATTCAACATAAGGCTGAAGATAGAAGTAGATAGTACTGTAGATGTCGTAAAGATGGGTGCTGTTCTGAGGGATGGCCACCTGATCGCCCACAGCTCATTGCTGGGGGTTGCTTTTAGAAAATAGTTTTCTAAAAAGACACTCGACTTGAACACCAATCAGAGATAAGGAAATAGATAATGACATTAAAATTATACATTAAAATTTAAAAAATACATTATTTTAAGTAAGAAGAAAACAAATCATGATTTTAAAGTGGTTATATGTAGGTAGCAGAGTTCTTCCATTTATGCTCACATTTGCTTCGCATCAAACCCAAAGCTCTATTGAGATTTGATATTATGGTATTTTGTCAGGAGTAAAATGTATTTTCAAATCTAAAATTGAACAAACCGATGGAAAACGTCTGCAGTGCAGAATGTTTTCTTAATTAAACATGTTGTCCTTAATACTAAATTTAACAAGGTTCACTCTGACTCATTCGTTCAACTTTAACAAGGTTGAAACTTCCTTTTCCAAACTGAACTGAACATTTTGCATCAATCATTTAGTGAACTGAAAAATCTGAAAAATTCATCATGTACATGATTGTGAGCCACTTAAAACAATTAAACGTATACAAAAAACCAGCATAATTCCCATGTTGCCTGGATTCTGTTAGCAGATGTGAGGTTCCTTTGCTTGTCTGTCAGTCTAATGTGTATAAACTTATGTAGCACTGACCTGCATTTGACTTTGACTTCAGAACCTCATATAATCCTGTTGAAAAATCTATGCTTCGTCATAGACCAATGAGTGTCTGGAAACAGCAGAAAGAACTACACCATCTCATTAGATCACCAAACTTCAAACTTAGACTCAGACTTCAGCAGGCTCTTGCCACACAGTATAAATAATGCTTGTCATTTTAAAAGTAATATGTAGGTTTTGTTATGAATTCTGCTCATAGTAATAATGTTTTTTTTTCTTCTTAAGTTAGAAAAGAAAGTTCTAACCACTAATTTACCAAGAGGGAGCATTGCTCTCACATTCTTGAAGTCCATCAAGTTAATGACATTCATCGACATGCTTTGCTGTTGCAGTTGACTACAGTTCAACACAGATTGTTAGACCATTAAAGTTTCAGATGAAACATGTCAGATTTAGTGATACTAACAGGACGCCATCAGCCCAAGCTGTCAATGAATGAAAAGACCTCTGGTCGGAAAATATGATCTCTCTCTTTAAGCAAGGTCTTCAGTTGCAGCAGTGTCAATTTGACCTCAAGCACCCTCCCTGTTGTGCTTTTTGCACTTAGCTGTGAAGGAGGTGAAAGGGGCTACTAAATGCTCAAGTTTTCCTGGACTGAACTTACTTACCATAACATCCACAGGTGGCTGGACCGACAGGGCCGAGTGCTCTGGGATAAGCTGACCTTTGACCCACGCTGCTTATCTCATCACACTGGCCTGCGGAAAACACTCTCAAGACAGCTTTCTCTATTAGGAAACATGAAAGGAAAGTGGATATGTTGGAATAATGTTTTAGGCTACAAAATGTGATTTTTTAGACCTCCTCAGAATAGATAAGTTTTCTGTGTGAACTTGACACAAACGCTCCTGTGGGCTTCTCTCTCTGCAGTGCGGAAAACCTTTTAAGTCTATTGAAAATATCTCATCCCAGTTCTGTGTTTGATGTATCAGTCAACATGCTTTTCAGTGCCAGGCGTAGACCTGTAATGGGATGTTTCATTATAGCTGGAAGTTATACTTGGCCTTAATATACTGTACATGGTTACCCAGGAGAAATACTGTACTCGGCCATACAGCAAAATGAGCCTGTCCTCACCAGAAAAAAAACGGGTGTATAGGTCGTTTGTGCAAGCGGCTTATTATGGCCCAGATTTATATTACTCTAGTGGCTGTGGTAATCATGAGCAAAGGAGGAGGTCAGGTGAGGGGTGGGTCAAGCCCAGCCAGCGTTCATCCAGGAGACCACTGCACGTGCCATGGCATGGCAAAATATTACTTGTAGTTCACCCCTCTGATGTCTCTCCAAGATGCAAGATGGACATATCCAGGCTTTTTTTGTGTATTAGCTGGCTCTACAAAACCTAAAACCCCAGTCCGAGATAATGAGTATGATGACAGTGGTTATTAAATTTCTTTGTTAACTTAGCTGCTCTCTGCTCGTTCACAGAAAACGGAGCATTTGATATGTCTTTTGACTCTTTTTCCACCCAAAACAGACCAATCACGTCACCTACTTCATTATAATGGAGAGCTATGATAAATGATGTCATGAAAAAATAATTACAACAAAAAGCAACATTTTTGCTGCAAATAAAACAAGAGAAATGCTGGCAGAATATTGTTAATCAACTCAAAGTGCTCTCAGTGTCTGTTTTTTATTTCTGACGTGAAAACTGAACACTGAGCTCTTAAACTTTAAACTTGATTTAAACAAACTGATTTCAACATTATGCTCTGGCACTGTGCCATAATAAAGGAGATGCTGAAATCGCTTCAGTGTTTGACCAAATCAAAGTGAAATGAATTTCATTGATTCAACATTATCCGACATTGACAGACCTACCACACAAATCAATCTTTTAATCTGTGTGAAACAGACTAAACACAAAAACCTCATCCAAAGTGGCCTGTTAATGTGCCTTCATCATATCACCTGAATAAAACAGGAAACTACCTTCCCCACAAAATAATTATCGAAGCAATTTGGTAATACAAAAATAATTTCTAGGAGACAGGGTTCAAAATCCATGACACAACGCTACAGTTGCAACAAGTTGAAATAACAAACAGAAATAAGTACAGATATGGAAACATAATAAGACACTGCTATGAAGTGAAGCCCTAAAGCTACTTCTGATGACCTTTCATGCATGATGACCTTTTCATTGCATATATACAATACAACAGAGGTGTGGACATGAAGTCATTGAAAGTATGTTGAAGTACATCCATGTAAAAATAAATGTTACAATATGTTGGAAAATGTGCTTTATTGAAATATCTGTTTTATTTACTCACCACTCTACAACCATTGCATCAGTATCTCCACACAGTGCATATTCTAATTATTGCAGTTCACCAAAATAAATATATTTAGAAAAATGGATCAAATCATGTTTCAAAGCAAGAATACTGTGTGGTTTAAATATAGGTGATATTTTCTATAAGACTGTTGAATGAATCAAGAAGGATGATTCATACTTCCCTTGTGATTGCATTACCTGACTGTTGAAGCCCTCAATCATTGTTTTTCTACAACGATATGCCTATCTGACAAATTTGAAAAGTGCATATCTTATCCAGTAGCTCTCGTGGGGATTTGTTGCTGTTTGGCAATGGCACAGTGCTGATTCCCTTAAGCCTCAAAAGCACTGCAGGAATTTATCTCCATTAAGAAACAGGATTAAAAGGCATGGTGGTTCAAGGGGTTTTCCAGAGCGGGCTTTATACTGCAAGCTCCGGCAGGGCAGACAACACTCTCACTCACTGTCAAGTTATTAAATGGCCTAAGATAAATGGTGATTACTTTGCCTTCGAAGAACCTTTTGTTAGTGTCACTGCGTGGTCATTATCTAGTGACCTGTGCATCATTTGGATATGAAATATGCCCGTTTACAGTCAGATCCTATACAGGCCACACACGATACCTGAGTAGTTTGTCATTGGCTTGGTTGTAGATTCTAACAACATTAACTAGGACATACTGATTAGTACAGTCACTCCTTTTATTTGCAATTCTTTTTCTTTCTTTCTTTCTTTCTTTTTTATTTATCAAGTAACAGATATTTGTCGAGCTGCTGAACAGCTTCAACTCTTGGGCCAAAAGACTGAAGCACTCAACATCAAATTAGCATCTAGCTGAAGAGTATCTGTCATTTTCAGTTGTGGAAAGTAGCTTGTCTTTGACTCAGTCACCTTTGTTCCAAGACTTTATAATGTGAATGTGTGACCTGAGACAGAAAGTTTGAAAGTCCACTGAGACCTCGGATGGTCTCTGCTGGTGTCAGCAATTATACACCTGTCTGAACGCAGCTCTCTACAGCCATCACTCAAAGCCTTTTTGAATTGTACTACATAACATGCTGACCTACGGCAAGCAACAATACAAAAGCAGGTCAGACTGAAAAGATGCTATGACGCACTGTAAGGAGCTGTTGTGTCTTACAGTGCCATATACTTTATGAAGCCGTATTCTAATGTTGTGTCCGAAGTTACTTCTGCTTTTTAAAGCATAGGGACATGCATAGCGAAGTTCTTAACCTTTCCAATGTTACACAATGCATTTAGTCATTATATTATGCTCAGAATTATGTCATATGGATATCATATCAATAATAGATAATCCTGCAATACATAAAATAAATAAATAAACCCAAATATCACATTGTCACAAACCCAGAAGCTAAATTTAAGAAACACCTGCGTTCACTCCGTCTACCTAAGCCGTCCAAGACTTTTGTTAAGAACTTTTAATCTGGATTACTTCCTCATTATGCCAGCCATGAGTCAAAGTACTCCACCTTTCATGGCCACAGACTCATTCCAAAAACAAAACAACCAGGAGAAGTTTTTAATCAGATAGACTTTTAACAGATCTGGGGACTGCTTTCTTGGAGAGTGGTTTTATACAGAGGATTATCAATGATTTACCCAGGATTATAGACCAGATTTGTGGAAATCTCAAGTGATAACAATCCACAGACAAAGACTCCGGTGGGTGCATATTCTTGTTATGATTATTATGCTATGGACAGCTGGAAAATGGCCCAGAGTTATCACTATTCCGGCATGTCGGAAGCCTATTATGGCAGTCAATAACTCGAGCTATCTGTGGCTGGCAAGCTACAGCGCAGCGGCCCATCAATACAAATTTCTCTCATTCTGCGCCACATATCCACACATCCACACATCCACTGACTGCATTGATTTAAAGGTGCCACAGATGTGTTAGGAGATTCAATGTCTCATGTGCTCTTTGCATTACAGGTTATAAATCATTTGTCACAACAGCCTCTTCACGGAGTGACAAAACCAATATCAGTTTATCAAGAGAGGCAAACCAGGGACCACTCATTCAACACGAGTCCCCGTTCGGCACTGGTGCTACAACAAAAACATAGCTGCTTCAGAGATCTTTCCTTAAGATGGATGCGCCAAGGCAGTTATACAATAGATCAATCATCTGTTGCCACTTTTAGCACAGTCATGACAAACTTGATGAGGCCCAGTAGTGAACTGCAGTAAGCATATTCCTTGTAATACGGACATACTTAAATAAATTGGTTTGTCAGGCAGTTGAGTAGCTCAACAACCTGTTGCCAAATGAGAATTCACCCCCTGAGCCAGTGTGAATTTATGGTAGGACAGTGACGGTCCAGTGACAGTCTACTTATCTACAAAGTAGCAGTTTGTCACTTGGTGCATACCGTTACAGTCTGATATGGTAGAAGCTTCCAAAAACTCTTGGTCGCATTTCTGTTACAAACCACATGTAAAGCCTCATTTAGCCTAACCCTACGCAAGCTTGACTTTATTCTAGGTTGTCAGAATCAGCATATCAACCAACTAGAAACATCATGACACCTGCCCTCCCTTTCTTTTATTGCTTTCCAGCTTGACAACCTCTGCTTTCCAGACCCTGTCATTCTCCATCTCTCACCAAATGTTCTTAGTGTGGCCCCACTTTTTCCCGTAACCTGATCACCACACCTACTTATCCAATTGCTTTTCATTTCCTCAGTTACTGCCCTAGTATAAATAGCACTTATGTATACATCTGCTCTCTAGCCCTTAACAGATTGTGTGTTGCCTCCTTGTAATAGCTTTTCAGACTTACCTGTCTAGACCTACCTGTCAGTATGCTACTTCTATCACTGTCACCCTGCATAACCTTCTACCTGGGGCAAGTCTTTTGCCTGCCTTTTGTACTTGCCATTCAGGGTTATTTTTATGGTGGGACTGTTCTTCCTGTTGCCAAATGTAAGCCTGTTGACCATAGTTCTAAGAATGTTTTGACCATACTTTGAACTATGCTCTGCCTTGCCTTCAGTTGGTCCTTTTTCCCATCTTTCCCTGCAAACAAACTGCAGTAGCTGAACTAGCTCACTAGCACACACTAGGTGGTCAGCTCCCTACACTTAACCCCTTGTCTTTTTCGACTTCCTCTTCAATGTACTGTGGTATTTGAAACACTCCCTGCAGACTTCCTCTCCTCCATCTTTGAAGCTAAAAACACTTACTATCAAAATCCTTTTTTAACCTCTGGGAGATGTTTTGATGAGCTTCCGTTCGTGAAACCTAAAATGTATATGGGGAAGCGAGGGAGTCAAAATGCTGTGTCATCAATTATGCATGGAGAAAAAAATTGGTACCTCTCAACAGATTTTTTGAGTAGTTTCAACTCATACAGTAAAATGGTTGGGGCTTAAACTTCAAGTCATGTTAAACTCATCACATCAGGCTTACGAGCAAAAATATTCATTTATTTAATGATCAAAAATCCTAGAAATTTAAAATACAAAATCCCAATGATCACATTTGTGTATTATATTTTAGTTGGGTATCCTGGCCAAATTTTACCA
The DNA here is from genome assembly GCA_036365135.1 of Miichthys miiuy. NCBI lineage: Eukaryota > Metazoa > Chordata > Actinopteri > Sciaenidae > Miichthys > Miichthys miiuy. The sequence continues at coordinate 21,524,524 of CM071617.1, forward strand.
TTTTCACCACCACCAACCAGTCATAGTTCAGTAAACCATAGATAGTAGCAGCTCTTCAAGAGAAATCAAACTATCCCTGACACATTTGAACAAATGAACATGGCTTCTCATACAAGTGGTCCAGGCTCAGTAGAGTAAAAGGAAATGACCATATTCTGGAAGCTTCCATGACTTCGGCATGACTCAGCAGAGTAAAAGAGTACAGTCATAGTAAATTTGCATTCTACAAAAGGATAATAATAGCAACCAAGTGCAGTGCATCAGACTTTCTATTGATGTATTAGTTCAGTGTATTTTTACTGGGCATGTTCTTAATACCATACACACTAGACTAGAAAAAAACAAAACTTAATGTTCCTTCACAAAGAAAAGAAGTAGATTGGAATCCACAAACAGCACACAGGCATTATTAGCCCAATGAGCCAGTGATGAATACAGAAGGCCTTAATAATAAAAGTAAGCAGTCGGTGATCTCTCAGTGCTGAGAGGAAACCAGCTGTCTAGTCACTGTTCTGGGGTTCATCAAAATTTCCTTTGAAGTAATAGCTGATAGAAAACAGAATGTGACTTTGACTTGACAGGTCTCTGGGGTGAGGGAACTGGGGTGAAGTCGTGTCTCACAGATGTTTTGTAAATTTACTCCCGCACAGAGTGCATTTCAATTAAGATGTTGTTCACACCTCTGTAAAAACTTCCATCATTTCTTTTTTTAGTCTTTTTTTATTAATTTCTTGACGTTAATCTGTGACACCCATTGCTGTTTCACACTGCAAAACTAAATGATTTGACTTCTCTTATCAAAAGTGGAGACAGTTCTCTCTGGATTGTATGGAAATTGAAATTTAAACCTGCAGTATTGCCTCATCCCCCTCATGCCAGGAAAAGAATTATTTTAAAGGGTTTCATTATAGATGAAACTGGCTGTCAGCCGTTTCATCACTGTTCTTGTCGTTCCCAGTGTCACAGTAAATAATCAAGTGGTAGTTTCATGCGAAGGCTTTCTCTAACATAAAAGAAACAACTTTCTTTGTGAGTATTGATTATGCGCTAAAGAATTTACCTGCTGTGGCTGAATGTTTAATGTGTTAACCAGGGGCAGGGGCAATGCATTAGTCCTGTAGTAAGACACAATACCACAAGAGAGCAGTAACTGGATGGATGCGCAGGAGATGAATTGTTCCTTTAGTGATCTCCTGATTTCCACTATAAGGTGGACGTTTGTGGTTTTGGTCTAAATATATTGTCATCAGATGGGTTGCTGTGGATTTTGGACATTCCCAAGAAGATGAATTATACTATCTTTGGTTAGCACTTTCAACCAATCATGAAATCAGAAACGTTGTTAATGATCAAATGCAAGACAGTTTTTTTTTCCTACCATACATACTTAGTTAGCTTAGTTACTTAGCTTAAAGCATCACTCCAGAGTTGTCCTACAGTCTGAATTCTCAGAGCAGGCTGTGTATTTACCTGTAGGAAAGCCTACTGGTACACCTGATGCTATGTTATATAATTATATCTGAATTATGATTAATTATAAATAGGTTAGATTAGAGTTGCACGATACCCACGGTGCGCCGCGGTGCCAAATCGTAACGGTTCCTACTATACTAGAAATTCTACACGACGGTACTACCGTGGATTACTATACTACCGGTGCCAATTTCTGCTACATAGCGGCCGCCTCTACTCTCCTCCCAGCTTCTCTCACTGCATGCTACTCCCTTGTAAACAAACACACATGGCAACTACTGCAACCGAACTACACAGCTGCTGAATGTTTGGCCTGTTACTGGTGATGTCCGGGGATATGATAGGCTGTTTCCGCACGCTGGGTCCTCCCATCTGTTAGCTGATTGGCTGTTCGTGTGTTTCTGCCGGCTAACTCCATGAAGACAGCTCCGCTGATAGAAATTCGCTTCAAAACAAACAACAAGCTAAAGTTCTGTCTCGCCCAGGCGCGCACGGCTTACAGTCACAAACACGAGACAACACACTCACCATGGCAGAAGCACCGGGCCCGAGCGGCGAGTCTGCCGCAGCGTCGTCGTCAGTGGCACTCACATACCAGTATTATGTTTATCATGCACCAAACAACATTATTAAGTAATTAATAAGTATTTATAACTTGTACAAATACATTGCAGTTCATAAAAATAATAATAATAAAAAAAGGCCGCAGTATCGTGATAATACCCGGAACCGTGATACTTTGTCTGGTATAGTATCGTGGTTACTCATTTTGGTATTGTGACAACTCTAGGTTAAATATTGTTACATATATCAAATGTTTTATAATTTATGTTCCATGGTTTAAGTTTTGTTACATTTTGCCAAGCTGTTTTTTCTGTAAATAAATATATTTGTTCCTCACACAGACAATTTGTTTTTCACCAGTGGAAATAGTCTGTACCATTGCTCCTTCTGTTGCAGCCTCCTGCTGCTGTTATTTAGGCTGATAATATAAGAGTTTTACATGAAACATCTTGCCGTGTGCAGCTTTACAGACTAAGCTCACACAGGCTGCACTAATGGGAACAGAAATCTGACTGTTCACATTCTGTGGCACAGATGTTATCAGGTCTGTTTACCTGTCCCATCTGGGATTAGTGTTAATGTGGCAGCTTCTCACTGTTAGTTGCAAGCAGCTCTAAGGACGTCTCCCTAAATGAAGTAAAAGTCTGTAATTGCGACCATTACTCATTTAAGAAACCCTTGGTCCTTCCACAGTGCCCTCCAGGGTTGAGTCCTATGAAGGATGGGACCGGATGCTACGACCACCACATCGGCATCGACTGCTCTGATGGTTTCAATGGGGGATGTGAGCAGCTGTGTCTCCAGCAGCTGGCTCCTCTAGAGGATGACCCGACACTCTACAACATCCAGATGTTCTGTGGGTAAGAAAGAACAGACTCACTAATTTATATTTTTAAGTACTATAATTATTGTATTTTTTGAACTGCACTGATGAATCCTATCATCATTCACATCTGGTTATGTGAAAGGTTGGTAGACAAACCAATACCAATCCCCTTATTAATATCAATAGTTATGGATACTGGAATCTTAAAATGAAGTATCTTGACTATAGAACACTTTAGAAACTATTTGAACCAACAATGTGGAGGCAAAATATCCCCAGAACTACAACCACTGGCATGGAAATAGGACAGCAAACCAGCTAAAGTTTAGATTTAATAACAAATATCAATTAAATTTCAATTTGAGGTGTTTAATTCCGCAAATTATAACTGTCCACAGTTCTCACAAACATATTCTGTTTCTACAGGTACAAATAATCTCCAGCAATCGCAGCACATAAACACTCATCGACTAATGGTTGACACATTTGGTGCAGGATGACTCAGAACAAAAGGATTTACAATGTACACATTCCCTACATATATATCACAAACTGTACTGAAATGAACATGCATTAAAGCAAAAGTTCAGATGGGTCACAAATAAAAGGAAAAAAACTAAAAAAAATAAAGGTCTTACAGATGCGTTGGGCCACCATGACCCTCTAGAACAGCTTCAGTGCCCCTTGTTATAGCTTATATAAGCTTATCTTTACGAAAAATAGTTTGAAGGATGGATCCATGGAGCAAGCTCAGTATATGGCAAATTGGGAGTGAGAACATGTTGAATCAAAAGTGCAGTGGAATCTTAACATAACATAACAGCACAAAAAAACAAAACAAAACAAAAACGTCTTATACTTCCAGCCAGTGTGGTGAGTGAACCTTAAAGAATTCTTCATTAAAGACACATTTTGCCAGCATCTGGTGCTTGGTGTGCGGTAAATTCATTCCCTGCTCACGTCCAGCAGTTTGATTCAATACAGAGATCCATTCACACTGGAAGTAGATTTTCTATTTACTCACTAAATTCCTTAGAAATAAATGAAATGTATTTGCTTGGTTAGGGCAGAGCCAAGCCTAAACTGGCCTATTGAAACCAAATAAAGAATGCATCAATGTCACAGTGGTTTGAACAAAGCAAACAGACTATTAGTAAGAGAGCCCCCATTGGACAGTTTGTGGAGTAAGGGAGGCATTTTGTGGTGGTTAGGCTTCCTTCACACGAGAAGAGATGTGCTCTTCTCTCAGGTAGGGTGCCGAGCAGAGAGCTTCTACAGGCAAAGCATGACACGGACAGCAAAAATCAGTTTAAACAAATCAGAATTTCTAAACAACATGATGGATTTACTGTTGCAAAGTTTTCTGGTCACATACTGTTTATTTAACGTGTGATACGAAGCATATTTAACTTACATAAACGGCTAACCCAACTAACTTTAGCTTTGGATTTAACAAGCTTACTTTGTAAACTATGTACCCATTCACAAAGTTGGTAGTTACCCCATCTGACTGACATTTTGTGATGCATTACTTTTTCCGGTGAAATCACGGTATATTTTTAATGTTAAGTTCAGGTTGAGTTAAATTTCTTCCGTTACTTTCTGTTGTCTATCTCCCTGCTTGCATATGCCACATGCAGCTGTTATCTCATTGGTTGTGCTTTGAAAGGTCAGCAGCACCAAAGGTCAAAGTTTAAATAATGTGAACTTAAAGCGCTTTGCCTAGTTGGTAGTGCAGAACTGTTTCTGATCATATGGGGAGCCTTTAATCATCTTGTTTTTAGCCATAGACATCACGTTTAAAACATGGACGTAGTATCTGTGACGTCAACCGCAGGTTAGAGTGTGATGTGTCTGGTCATCGCATCATCAAGTTCTGCTTCTGCTGCCTCCTGGCAGAAAGGTCAAAGACATAAAAGCGTTGGTGGAGCTGAGGCAGGCTGAATGAAAGCTGGTTGCTCAAACAAGCCACCTGTAATGACACCCACCCGTCAATCAAAGCAGCCACACTCTTAATTCTGCATAACTTTAAGCCTTAATATAATTTGAACAGGTGAGTTTTAAAAATTCACCCTCAGTACAGTTGTCATAAATGGTGAAATTATCTATAGAGACTAAAACTGTTTTTTGTACCAGGCTGTAAACATGTTTATCTCTGCTGTGAAGTTGGACATTTTAACATGGGGACTTATGGAGACTGACTTGTTTTGTAGCCAGCCTCAAGTGGTCATTTGAGGAACTGCAGTTTTGGCTTCACTTCACATGGATATTGCTGCTTCACAGGCATAGAGTTGGGAATAATGGTGCTTAAATAATAATAATTAAAAAAACATCACTCATGATTAAAATTATTCTGTACATTTGAATTAATGCAAAACCACGAATGTCTCCCAGCATTTAGTTTTGACGTCACTATGTAGACTGACTTTCTCTCAGCAACTCAACTCTGGCTGCTATCCAGCGTCCCTGCTGACAGCCACGATAACTTGGAGGAATGTTTCGGGAAGAGGTGGGTGGGTGTGGACAGCTAGCTGTACTTCTTCATACCAGGCTTCTCCTTCATGCAGGATAATTGACAGTGAGTCACTCACTCTGCAGCGTGGGCAGCAAATTTAAAGTTGTGCCGAGATTAAGGAGAATGACATCGTGACAGAGGATGTTGTCGGACCAGGAGTGGTTGTAAAATAGTGGCACACGTTTGATTATGGACAATGATAAAACCAATTAGAGTAGTACATATGCTGTGGCAGACTGCTGCCGAGTTTCTGAGATGAATTGCATTGCCGAATGAAAGTTGTCCACTTTTGAATAAAATTCTACCATGACGACACTCAAATAAAAAAGTAAAAACTTGAATTAAAGTTTATTTTCTTTGGATCTGGTGTGGAAACTTTTCCATAGACTTTGTCTCAGAGGCCTTGACCAGTATAAACTCCAGTGGGGAATGTTGAATATTTGGAATATTCTAGGCAGAAGCTTTAAAACATGGAGTACCGGCTGTATTCTCAAATGACAAGATTTACACGAAATATCAGAAACATTTTTGTTTACACCTGAACAAGCTGTGTTTTTTTACACATGAGCCCCTATTTTAAAATATTCAACTTCACAGCAGAAATAGTTGTGGAAATCAGTGGTAGTAACTTATCCTGAGCCAATGTTTGTTTTCAGACTTTGTTTCCTAAGATATGATTATCTGCCACCAAACGTTCAGACCATGATGCCATTGTAAGGAGGTTAAAAATAAAAATATACAAAAAGAGTGGCTTCACATGGATCATTAGCTTTTCATGGAGATGAATAAAATCTATGATTTCTTGGGCTTTCAACACAGCCCAGTGAGGTTTTGGGGATATACAGGTGAAATGAAAAGTAAAGACCGGATTTGTCTGGCCATATATACATTTTGATTACTGCATTCCTCTCTGAGCAGCTTCTACAGATCTTGTCATGTTTCTTTGCTAAAGCTGAACAAAAGGGCTGAAACCTTTGCATACACACACTATTTACAGCCTCATGAACGATGAGTCAAGTGACATCCCACAGCAGAAATGGCAGCTTGTTTACTTCCACCTACATTCCTGGATTAATCTATAAAAACATACTGGTCATAATATTCTCAGGATTTCTTCAGTGTACAGATTTTAAACCAATGCACTTTTCATGAAGCCGTAATATTGTACAAGAGCATGAAGGTAAGGATTGTTATAATCTGATAGGTGTTACTTACAACGTGAACATGGTTCTATTGTATTCAAGTGCGTGTCGAGAGTGTCTCTAGCCAGTATGCTCAAGACCAGGACCCTGAAACTGAATCAGCACAAAGAAATTCAGCTCTGCCAAAGTTACATTAGATTATGGTTCGATTTGGCATATGGAGACCTGCCTCATATAATCTAAAGCCAATACACAGTCGTGGTACAGACGGGCAGCTGACGAGTACAGACTGACACCTCCTGTTTGTTATGTTGCACCTGTTATCAGTCTGGTGGGCTCGCATAAATTCCATCACTGTGCCACCTGACTTCAACCTTAACAGAGCTTTAATTAGCTAAAATAACTAAAAAAAACCCTGTGTGCTGTGGAGTTTTACATACTTTTCTGCAGCTACTAGCCACACAGCAGTGTAATCATTGTACTGTATGATCAAGTCCAAGTTTAACAAGAGATATTTTTCGATCATCTCTGTCGAGAAAACAACTGCCATCTAGTTAAACACAACAAGCTGTTGTTCCTCGCTGTCGTCTTTGCATTAAACATCGTGTTTCCTTTAATTCTGAGCAGCAGCATTTTGTTGTTGTCACTTTGCACAGTGCAGATGTGACTAATCCTCTACCGGTCCCATCGGATACTGACATTAGCTTTTGCGACATTTGGCATCCAGGAGGGCCCTCTCAGAGCAAATCCCTGACAGATTATCTTTCTCTCTCTTTAACGCCCCATCCCCACCTTCCTCCCTCCACTTCGCCTGCCTTTGATTCATTTTACAGAGTATATTATACACTGAGATGTCAAAACCTCATCAATATGAAAGAGTCTTGAGAGGACTCCCAGTGTTTGGAATCTTACTCCTTTTTTTGAGATGGAGGATTTTGTGCCAGCTGAGTAGAATTGATTTTATTTGATTCTACACTGTTGACATGTGAGGTTTGAGTCGTGCATATTTTAAAGCCAGTGAAAATGTGGTAGACAATATCTCAGAACAAACATTCAATCACATGCTTTAAATCAATATTCTGGACTGCGGGCAGTCTGCCTTTAATTGTGTTAAAGAGCATGTGCATGGCATGTGTCACAGTATGATGTCAGCATTCATGTCCATCGTATAATGATAATTAAATAACAATAAGGAATGGTAATACATGCTTAGTGTTAGGAATGAATGATTTTTGAGATATGTATATTTTTATTTTCTCATATTCAAACTTCAGTCTTGTATTTACGTCTACATGTTAGTAAAAGATAAAAAAAGTTGCAGAAAACAGTGAAACAATAACCAGACAGTGACTTATCTTATAATAATCACATCAGTTTACTTCTAGTTTGTAACTAGTTAACATGTTAACAACAAACTAGAGACACTTGGACATCTACAATGTTTAATGACTGTAATGATATAGTGCATCTACATGCACATTATCTCTGTTTATGACTGTAGTCATAAAGCAATATGAATGCATTACAATTCTCTATGAAGGTCAGCATAATAGATGTGACCCTCACAACCCTATAGTTCAGTTTTCTGTAGAAAATAAAACACGTTGAACCTTTTTTGGATAATACATTATTAACATCATACAATCAACAACAATCAATAATATTCAGTTGCAATCATGAAATTAATTGTACAGCAGAACAAAGGCATAAATCATAAAAAAAAAAAAAACAAAAACAAACTATGACTTCATGTTTAAAATTTTAACTGAGATTCATAAAACTGTCCAACAACTGTCAACAACTACCGAGCTACAAGTTAACTACCTGTTTGAGGTGAAGCAATCACCTGGATGTTTTATACAGAAACACTCATACCCATTCTTTCTATTGTCAAACATTAAAAAGGTTACAGAGTTCTGTTGCTTTTTTGGAGAAACCTTCTTTGGCTGATTGTAAATAATACAGATGCCAGCTGGAGAGAGTGAGCGCAGTGTTTCCCCTGTATTCATTCAGTAGCGGCGCAGCGCCGCTGCTGAAATTTCACAAGATCATTAATATCAATGCGCCACTAATGATTTTTACTCACACTGTGTGAGCACAGCAACACACAACGTTATTTTGGACTTGTTTTGAGTCATTAACTAGCGCAGCAAATCATGTCGGACCCTCTTCTCATTCTTCAAAGGACATCTACGTAAAAGTTATCGTTCAAGTTTATACACGTTAGAGTAGTGAGTAGTGTAGTAATGTTAGCATAACGTAGAGTAGCGTAGCTCGTTATGGCAGTGTGGAACAAGTGAGCGGGTAGAAAAAGATGGTGAAGTGGTAAAAGTGAACGAGCAGCAACAGTACAGAGAGATTAGCAGAAATGTAGTTTGTCAGTTAATAAATGCTACAGCTTCTCAAGCTAACGTTAACAGTACGTTTTTTAGCTGCTAAGTACTTTAATTAGCTGCTTGTCATTACTACCTGTGTGAGTCCAGAGGAGCAGGGAAAGGAGCGAAGAGAGGAGCAGGGAGAGATGCAAGGAGAGGAGCGAGGAAAGGAGCAGAGAGAGGAGCAGGGAGTGATGCAGGGAGAGGAGTGAGGAAAGGGCAGAGAGAGGAGCAGGGAGTGATGCAGGGAGAGGAGTGAGGAAAGGAGCAGAGAGAGGAGCGAAGAGAAGAGCAGGGAGTGATGCAAGGAGAGGAGCGAGGAAAGGAGCAGAGAAAGGAGCAGGGAGTGATGCAAGGAGAGGAGCGAGGAAAGGGGCAGAGAGAGATGCAAAGAGAGGAGCAGAGGGAGGAGAGAGGAAAGATTCAAGGAGAGGTGCGAGGAGCAGGACCTAGAGACTTTTCCACACTGAATATAGTTAATCTAAATAGAATTCATTATTAATTGATTTCTGGCCTCACCCTCATGATTTGTATTTGTTGTATTTCTATAAGACTGACCTGAGAACAGACTACAGGGAGAGCATCTGGCCACTTGCATACGTGTGAGCATCAATGGCTGCCCCACTGCTGAGCCGCATCCTCATGGACACGGACATGGCAGCACCGCTGCTGAAAAAAATTCTAGGGGAAACACTGGGGCGCATTCACCAGACAACAGCAAAGATTTCTTTTCTTTCTCCAGCTAAAAGCATTAACGTTAATTAACTGCCAACAACAGCAGTTGTCCCTGTAGCCGACGAAAACCGGCTCAGACTATCACTTGTTTAGACACTTTTAATCATGTAAGTTCAACCTGACATCAGAGCTCTTTTGATTTTAGTATTCCACTCATTGGAATTATGATTTAAAAATGATCACTCGGCCCTGCTTATGGTTAGCTTTTCTACAGTTAAGGAAACATTATGGGCTCTCTTGGGTGTCAGTATTTATTGCTTTTTTCTGTTGAAATTCTTGTTCTGATCTTCATCCAGTCTCAAAAACAATAGTTCAAACTTCATCAGTCATTAATTAGTTAATGCTAATGTCCTTTAAAAATCTTTTCTTGAAGACAGTCAAAAAGAACTACTAATGATGTCTCTCATTAGTTTTGAGTTTACACCAAAACATTAATGCATTTTAAAATGACACAAGGTGCCAAGTTGACATTCAGATCAGAATGTGCTCACATCACAGTGGACCAGTCGTGGCATGAGCCAAGCCCAAATAAAATTTGGCCGAGCACATCGGAGACGGCGTCTTATCGATCCTTTTATCTGCTATGTGATCCTCCATAATCATTTTAAAAACTTGCCAAGAGCCAGCAGCTTTCTGTCATATGGCTGACTATTTAAAAGACAGTGAAAACTGGCAGTGTAACCAGCACCTGTTATTTAACAAAATTCTGAACATGATTAACTTTAACCTGAAAATCCTATTTTTTTAAAGAACTACACTAAAATAAATGTAGGAAATGCAAGTGAAGAGCCGGAGAAGCAAGCAAATCAACGGATAATACAGGAACAGTTCTCAGGGAGAATGGAAGTCAGTGAATCAATAATGTGACTTAAACCTCTGCCACTTCAGGTGTATCGAGGACTACAAGCGTGGTCCAGACGGGAGGTCGTGCCTGCCGCTGTCTGAGGCCTGCACCGAGGGAATAGACTGCGTGGAAGCAGCAGACATCCCCGCTAACCAGACTGTGTTCGGAGACCTTTTCTACGGCTACAACAACCACACCAAAGAGAGCACCTCGGGACAGATCCTCAAGGCCACGTTCAGGTAAACACATGAGCTGTTTGTGAAGTGGAGCATGTGGGACATTGTTGTGCCATTTGTATCTCAGCAGGGAAACAGTGTGGCGGGGGTTTGGGCTTCTTGGCTCCTGCTGTGGTGATATCCATGATAGAACTGTTTCGGTCATCGCTCTTTAGAGAGCTTTGGGGTGAGATAGCCTGAAGTGGGAGGTGTTTTTTTTTTTTTTTGTTTGTTTTGTTCTTTTATGCATCACATGTGTCACAGACAGCTGTGAGTGTAGATTAACACGCAACCTGTATTTGGATCTCTGCTGTCGATAAGGAGAATACACCTACTATGTTTGGATATTGAGATTCAATTGTTGGCTGAGTCAAAATAATAGCATGATGAGGCTGTATCTGCTCTTCTTGAAAGGATAAAATATTGAATTTAGTTTCCCCAAAAAGGCTTTAAAAAGTTATGAAGTATTAAAAAAATCTGCAATATTTGCTCTGGCCTGCCATAGGCAGTTATAAAATATTTTTCTTTTTTTTTAATCTGCTTGCAGGCTGCTGGGAAATGTTATACGCCCATAAACTTAAAGTGGGGTTGTTGTGACAGTGGAGTGTGTGCGTTGGAGGCTGTTTAATACTTTTTTTGTGGAGTTTCAGTCGGAACCATCAAGTCTAGAGCAATTACTGTCACTACCCCCACAAAAAAACTGAATGGATTAATGTATTGTATCCATTTTCTGCCACTTATCCTGGTCCGGGTCGCATTAATTTAAGTAATTTTATTTCTAGTGATTTTTGTTATATACTGTTGGGAAGTACCATTATACTTTCATTCTTTGAACAGTATGATGTGAAACAGACTTGCACTGATCAGATGGTTGTCAGATGTCACTATCCAGATACCATATATAAAGGTCTTCAGGTGCAAAGTCCACATCCAGCATCCATCCTCAAATCACAGTGCACAGCTGCATTCAACAGGTGTAGCATCGAGTTCATAAGATCACCCTGACATTAGAACAACAGTGCTCCTGTGCCTCCGGCCAAAAGAAAAAACAACACTCTGAAATGGTGTGACAGATTTTCCTTTGCTGCCAGTTGCACACAGAAATAACCTCAGGACGGCACTATGAGGTCTAATAAAACCGTGCAGACATGTTAAGTGATACAAGGATATGCTGAAAAACAGAGCATCAAACATTGCTGCAATTCTGGAGTGTTTCACTTTTAAAGAGGACTGTTGTTATTCTACTTAAAATTGGATTCACATCATCTAACAACTATGAAAGAACATAAGAAATTAATAAACTGTTTCATGACTCATTATCCACAGCTCTCTATTTAAAATCAGACTTGGCCCCTGTGGTTTTTCTTGTATAACAAGCGTTAAAATTCTAAAAACATGAGAAAACATTCAGTTCTTCTTCATATACAGAATCGCACAGAACATTAATGTCCTCTGTGTATTGTGTACTGCACCTATGACCACTTTCAGAAATGGCTAGTGATCAGCACAAATTCTAACCCCTGTTCCCGGTACATATGAGCATGTATTTCTAAAGGTAGGGCACGAACAATAAGGTCTTTCACTAAATTTAGTCATTTATTGTTCCCAAACTCCCCATGCAGCACTACTGGTTATTGTTGATGCTACCCAAGTGCTCTCTCAGGCTGGTATATGGTTTGAATCACACAATGGTAAAATGGAAACAGTTGCAGTGCATAAATAATCAGGAGGTAGATGTGTTACCACACGTTGTAAAAGCGAATCAGATTGAATCAATATATTTAAAGGTTATTTCATTATGGGGCAAGGAGATTCAGGTAGATTTTATGTCAGTTCTCTCCCAATAAAAAAAGATAAGCGTGATAGTAAAGCCTGCCACTGTCAGGGATTGTCCTCTATAAAACACAAGACATTTCTCCTAATCTCAGGCAAATACTGAGAGGAGGAGAAATACTTAAAAAAAATATCTTCCTTCACCTCTTTGGAGACATTTAAGCCACACAGGTCTAAAGAGATGCCGTATTCCTTTCATGATTTGCACAGGGTTTGATGTGGATAATAAAGTACTTTGAAGGTGGTTAATTATCGCTGTCTGTCTGCTGCAATCATTTCCACTGAACTCAGGAAGCCAGAAGGTCAGCAAAGTCATCTGCGGCCCAGGAATTTAATTTAGGCCGGGCATGGATTCCGTTGCCCGGAGGCAACTCGCCCACTTAGGGATCCACCACTGGAGTTGTGGAGAGGGATGGGCCGGTGAATCACCAAAGTTAATATCATCAAGTATCTAAATCTCAAATTCTCTGATTTGAAAGTGCTTGTGAATGCAGAGCGGAGGTCTGAGGCAGGCTGTGAAGAACACCAAATGCTTCCTGTGCAGATGAGGTGGTGGAAGAGGAAGGACGACTCTTTTGGGAGGCATGGTTAATGCAAGGTCTAATTCTAAGAGACGGCAGCAAATGGATTAAAACTATAAAACCTAACTGGACCGGATGAACATTTGAATGTGAAATGAACAAAAGTCAGAACAGAAGATCTGTCAGGGGTTTGGTGTTGAGTGGAGCTGTCGAGTTAGATGCTATTATAGTTATTATTGTAATTATAGTTATTTGAAAACGCAAAGAAAGCCTCTGTCAGTACATGTCTGATATGTCGCATTTAATGTTACACATCAAAAATGACTGTTCTGAAAAAAAGATTTGATCAATATATTGTTAAAAGAACATTCATGTGAATTTACTAGTCAATGTTCCATGAGGGTCGGCCAAAAGGTTGCATTGTGAATAGGGTTTAAGGTTCAACAGCATTTTATGGTACTGTTTATTTACTTTACGATGCGGTCCAGTATGAGATGTAGATTAAGGACGCTTCCACACCAGCGCTGTCTGGTCCACTTTAAACAGACCAGAGTTCGTTTCCTCGGATAGTCCGGTTCGTTTGGGCAGGTGTGAAAGCTCATCCAAGCGAACTCTGGTCTGCCTGAAAACATGGGTCTCTGTCCGCTTGCAAGTGAACCCTGGTGCAGTTCGCTTACAGTGGGAAAGCAAACTGACTATCCAGTGAACCAAAGATCAGAAAGCCAATCGATGAGCCGGGTTTTCTTCTTCCTGGTGCTTTTTTTCTTCCTATAAGCAGCTGTTGTAACTGCATGACATTGCCCAGGCGGTTTGGTCCGCTTTCAAAAGTGCAGTGTGAAAGTGAACCAAACAAATGAAGGTGTGAAATTTTTCGCCATTCCCCAGGGCTATCGTGGTTTGAAAGCAACATATATGTATCTGACACAATGCAATAACCGTTGATGCCTACTTACTTTCAAACCTAATTTTTAAAACCTGTACCAGTTTCTGAAGGGCCTGATCTTTGAGATTCAGACTTCCGAAAATCTGTAAACCTTTGCAATCAGCATCTTGTTGGACTGCAAAAACACTCATGGTCAGTGAGTTATCTTTCCCCTCACAAAATGTTTTTGGTGAGTATAGACAGCATCATGTTGACAGTCCAATGACCAGTCAAGAGCCAAGTCACTTACAGGATTGATGTCAATTAGCTACTAATGCCTGTTTGTTAACCAGTAGAAGTATCAGAAAAGAAGTCTGACGTTACCTGAATGTTTTTTTCATGGCTCTTTGCTATTAAAATACTTTGATAAGAGATGTGTTATTGCCATGGGGAGTCTGGGTATTTTGTAAAATTGGAACTGGATCCAAAATGGAAGCAGCTATCAGGCCTCAGTGCTAATGAAGAGAAATGTAGCATTATTGAGCCTTTCCTCAACAAGGAAATAAAAGTCAGGACATCAAGTCTCCATCGACATTGACCTTTTTTCTAAAAAAATATCTCTTTTGCAAGAGCCATCAGCAAAATTGCCGAAGTACCTCTTGAATATTAAAGAAACAGCAGGAGGGAATTATGTTCTGTCCATTTGATATGCAGCACCATACCGCAGATTTATTGGCTTAAATATAAGTCTTCTTTTGAGAAGACTCCGAGGCGCTGAAAAAGCTGTCCTAAACACTCGACTCGGTGGCTGAATCTCTTCATCACTCCCACTCTCCTCTCCCACGAGACAGTAACGCTGAGGACCAAAGAGTGTGCAGTTAACCGTCTCTGTGTTAAATGACCTCTAGTCAGAGAAGCTTTCGAACTGTAGAAAATTCACTTACTTCTCACAGCCACTTGCAAAATTGTGATGTGCAGGCTTCAGCAGTCATCGACTTCTCCTCTGGTAACTAAAATATGCAATAAGTGAAACAGCACTGTGACCCATGTCCTACAGGACCGCATCCTGATTAGATGTACTGTTTACTCCTGAGAGGCGGAGGGAGGGACAAAAGAGAAACCTTCGTATGATGTTCTTTGGCACTTTTACAAAAGCCTCTACCCCCACCGCTTTGGAGAGGCTCAAAGCATCTGTCTGCATCATTCAGCGACGACCAAAAGTCAAATTTGAATCTTGTGTAATCATAACATGGAGGCTTTTTTTCTTCCTCCAAACGAATGGCATCATGTTTGCTTTTTTCGATTTGTTTTCTTCCAGCTGCAATAGCACCATTTTCTAGTGTTTGTTTCTTTTCATCTGTAACACATGCTTTATTCTCATCTTCATCCTGATACCCCACACAAAAATCTCCTCCTCTAAAATATCATAAACAATCCCACCAAGTGAAAGTTTTGCCTGCTAATGTTTTATTTATTTAATTTTTTTTTGGGGGGGGCAACAACAGATAGAGAGAGAGAATAGAAAAATATCCACACATAAATGAATGTTTGCAGGCTTTCATGCACACACCTGCTGCGCGTTTGTGTGGACTCCCCGTCTACTGGACAGCGAAGGCCTTTCAGCTCCATCATCACACACACACACACACACTCCACCCAGCGTGGCTCCCTCACGGTTCATCTGTCGAGCTCAGCAACTCTGAAATGCTTCTCATGTTTTCCGGTAAAAGGGAAGTACACCACGCCCTCTCTGCTTCAGGAGGGGGCGCACTTGTTATTATAATTTCAAACACACGAGGTTTATTTATTTGATTTCTTCGTAAGGTAAAACCCCGTCGCATCATTGTTACCGGTGGGACACGAGATGGATTTTGGTTACAAAGCAACGTGAGATATGAGCGTCCACGCTCAGGAAGGAGGTCTTATCACTGTCACATCTCGGGAGCACCGGGCACGATATGATCTTGTTTCATATTACATAGCTCTGTGACAGGGTCTCTATCTTCCTGTCTCTGTGGGAGCCAGTGGACTCCAGTAATGAGATGTTAAAAAGCTAACCTCCTCTCATTACTCCTAACGCTGTCCTCCTCCTCCTCCTTATTCCTCTCTCACACGACAAGCTCAGAGCAGGTTTTAATGAATATTTTAGTGCCCTTTGTTCTCATCCTGGGATCAATGATTAAGACCATGCTCCCACCTGACAACCACCCCACCACCACCACTCAGCCTCAGCATACAGTACCCCACCCCCAAGAGGGATACTGACTCAGTTAATTAAAATATGAAATGTGTCTAAGAGGGTGGGGACGGATTGTTGGTGGCCCTGATTGGTTCTTATTGAAAAGAAGGGGAGGGGGTGAAAGGGTTGTTTTCATTAATCATAAGTGTCCTTGTGTTTTGTGATATTTTAATAATTTATCAAACCAATGGCTACTTCACCACAGCTTCTAGAAGAAGAAGAAGAAAAACTGTCAGTTAACATCTAAGAAAACGTAATATGTCATCCTTCCAGCGCCAGATGGCTTTTGAATGTTACATCATCATCCAACAAAACCGTCAGACATGAATGCAGCAGTAGGAACTCAGCCCATATTCTACATAGCAGAGAAAGAAACGACACAACAACAAATATCCACTCATTACTCGATTTGTGTGCTTTGTTAAACTAACAGCTAAAAACACGCATCATCGCTTTGAGCAATGTTTGACTCCAGTCAGCGTACCAGTGAACCTTGTTCTTCATCGTTCTGTGACACAAATCCAGTAACAAGCAAATAAACAGTGTGTGCAGACCATACATGGATCTAACAGAGCAGAGACTTTTCGACATTATTCCACTCCCGGGTTCTTCCCATGCATTGATAAGTGTCATCCCATTTCGTGCCACCCACACAAGCAGATAACCTTTGTTTCCCATCACCAGCATTAAACATCATATTGTTTTTATGAGCCTGATTTCCTTAATTACTGTTCCACCACCAGCCCACCACGACCATGCAAATAAAATGTCATTTGAATGGTATTTGACGCTGTCTCTAATCGAGCCAGTGGTTTCTGTTGTTCTCAAGCTGTGACTTTCCCAAAGGCAACAGTTTGTGATTTGTAAATATTTCTCTTTTTTTTAAATTTCATTTCACAGCTCAGGTCCAGAGCACTGCATGAATCAAATGCTATATTATATGTGTTGTATACTAAAAGGAAAACTGTCACTCTGAGAACCTTTAGTGCTTGTTTGTATGTTTTAAACAGATTTTTAATAGAAATGTTTGTCTGAAAAAGCCCTGCAGCTGAGAAGAACATCGATTTAGGATAATTAAGACACTCTAGATCTTATTTACTTAATTCAATAACTGGTGTCAGATATGGTTATGGGCAGGAAAGATTCTCTGTATACATGAAGGGATAATTTGAAACTTGAGAGTAAAGTAAACAGCAGCAATTCATTCAGAGATTACACTGACATTATTGTAGTTTCTGCTTGGTATACTTTGGTACAGAATCTTACAGACCAGTTCGTAACCTCAACCTAGTGGGTACTTCTGAAACACCCCTGGTGGGGCATGAACCCACATGGAGAATGGACCGCAACATTGTTGCAGGCGCAATGTAACAGAGCTGCACTGTGGGCTCCAAGCCAGTATGTTAAAGGACAATTTATTGCCACCTGCGTCTTCATGCATTTGACCCTCCTATCACTAAGAATAACCGAGTTGGTCGCTGAGATCTGGGAACGTGGCCACACTGTGAGAGGTCGATCAAACACCAGTCCTGAGTCAAACTAATCGCAGGACTCTGAATCTCTACATGAGTATAATAAAGATATAGTCTCATCAGTTTTGGTTCCAAGTCGCCTGAATGACTTGCGTCGCTGATTTATTGAAGTCATTCTGTTGTGGAACCTTGTTGTGAACCGAACTGGCATTGAGACAAAGAGTGATGGAGTGGACAAAATGAGTTCAACCAAGAGTCACTCACAGCAGCAGACAAATGAGGACATCAGCTCTCAGACTGAAGATGAGTCACGTTGCAGCAGAACAATCAACATAATGAAAAATGACGTGCTTTATGTGAGACTGTCACTTCAGTACACCGTACAGTGCTGCATAATTGTTAGTACATATTGATTTTCCCTTAATGATGTACCAGAAAGTGTTGCTTTGCAATTTGACACTTGAAAAACACACTTCCTTATCCATCTTTGATCAACTCTTCAACGCCTTCATTCATCCTTTTCATTCATTTTCTTTTGACTATTTTGCATTTGTCTCTCTGCGTTAATAAAGATTCAAATGAATAAATATTCTGAAAACATCAGCGTCTGAATCACAATCTGGCGTATTGTCGAATAGGTTTTCACATATGAATTTGTTCTGATGAATTGGTGCATAAAAATAATAAAACATAGTTGAAGAATAATATAACTAAACGATGGTCCCTTTTAGAGTATACTAGCCTATAAAGCAGGGTTTGCTTTAGAGTGTGGCTACTGTGATTGACAAGTTGCTACCACAATGTGTCCACAGGTTCTCAGTCATATCTAATCATGATAAAGGCAAAGTGATACTTATTCACCCTATTTCCACCATGCCATCGAAATATAGCCACTTTAGGCTCCAACAAACCAAGATGGCAATGGCCATAATGCCAAACTTGAGGTTTCAAAACTGTAGTCCACAGACCAGTGGATGATGTCTCGGTGGCTATGGCCACTTCACAAAGAGAGAAGTATGCATGTACACGCTTTGTTTTAGATTTACGGCTGTTGAAAAGCATGATGCTGTTCTTATAAATCTTAATCAGTGTGAAACTGGGTGCACATGTATCTGCCTGATATCCTCTCCCACAGTTGGCCATGGATGTTACCACCCCCTCATTTCACTGACTGATTATCTCTGTCATATTGATGAGGTTCTTCAACAAGGCCAGAGCAGTCGTCCTTACATGACCATTATCCACATCTGTGGCTGTGTTCAGAACAGATTTTCAGATAAAGAGGAGAATTCTTGTGTGTTCTGACCCTGCTTTGTCAACATCCATTTAAAAGAGAAAAAGATGACACTGAAAGAACTGAAAGGATGACTGAAACTGAATGCTGTCAGTCTTGACCGTTTATCCACGAACGTCCTTTTTACCTTCATCTTGATTGTACCTCTTTGTTTTCTTTTATCCACTCGCCTCCTTGCTTCTCGTTTTTCCCTTTGTTGGATGACTGAGTGCTTCGGTCTCTAAACAGGACCTCCCATTTTGTCTTCTCTCTTAACACCAGGCAGAAGAACTTTGCCCGAGGCATCGAGCAGCAGCTCCCAGATGGCATGGTGGTGGCATCGGTGCCAACGGAGGTTCAGTGCCACGAGGAGCTGTCGGACCCCGTGCCTGACCCAGAATACCTCACAGGTATGAAACCATATTTCATAGTTCACTCTGTTAGCTCACAGCTGTGCAATAGTACTTCATCACTGTCGAAAAAGCCTCATTATTCAAAACAAAACAACAATTTCTCCATGCGGTATGCTGTGTGAGTAGCCCAAGGTCTTTGCATATATACTCTGACATTTCAGCCTTCATTTATAATGTTTGGCCTGTCTGCCATGGCTAGGGTGAGAGTGGAAAGTTACACAGTCCCATAAACGTCATTCATAATGGCCCCTGTGTAAACATCCCAATGTCCACAACAGTGACTGAGACTTGACCCAAGATCTGACTCCCATTGGTGTTGATATGTTTAGACAAGATGATCCAAGTGGACAAGCTGGAAGCTGTGATGATGTGTTGTGTTATCACTGCAGTGAAAAATTGTGTTTTCTGTGACAAGGTTCCTTGTTAATTAGTGCAGCAGCACACTGCTGTCACTGTTGGAGTCTGAACTCAATTTGTTTCTGAGAAATTACATTCACATACTACTAATTTACAACATTTCAAAAGGAATGAACATAATGTTTCTCAGATTAACATTTTTTAATCAATCTAAATATGAAATAATGTGAATTAACAAATCTGGCAAGTCTTGAATATATTTCATTTGTTTTCCTACAACATCTGCACAATACCTCAGTGTTGATTAATGCTTGGTTGGGAGCCATACCTTAACCCACTGTTTCCCAATCCTTTTCCTTAAAGGACCCAAATCTATCATTGAGTAAACTGACTTTGTGACGTATTTTATGAATATTTCATATCATATTCAATGTATAACAATAACAGACAAGAACAACTGATAAACTGTCCAGTTAACCTAAATAGTGGTGCAAAAACTGCAGGAGGTTTGTGTCAAACGAGCCATTCGGAAGGCAGATTATGAATATTGCATCAGAGATGAGTTCTCATGATATTTTTATTCAATGTATTATTTTATTTTTTCAACAATCATACATACTTAATAGGCTGAACAGATTTCGCTGTTTTCTTCTCATTGTTTCATGAGCTCTTTGGTTGTTTAGCAGAGTGAAGGCTCCGTGATTATAGCTTGTGTTCAGGTCTTCCTCGTGTCATTAATGTCATTAATTTAATTAACATCTTAAATAATTATCTAAACCGTTTCCTTTAGTTTTCTTCACAGAAATGAATGAAATGCTGAGATGTATTCCTACATCAAACTGTCGTGTGTGTCAAGTGTCATGGATAAAGTGCTAGTTGTGATTTAACTAATGATGTACTGCTTTTTACAAGTCATCATCCAGCAGACTGATTTCAGTGACAAAGTGAAACTGACACATTTGCATTGATGTATTTCAAGCAAGCTTGTCAGTGTCACATTTGACGTAGTCAGCCAATCAAATCAAGATGTTTTGATGCCAGTAGATGTGATGTGACAGTGGGATGAGGTGGGAGGTTGATATAGCAACACAAAACGTGTAAGTCATAGACATAAGTACCCACCAAACTGTTTGCCTTCAGTATGTTGGGAACCCAAAACCATTTTTATGCACTTTCTTCCCTCAGAAACATAGCAACAGCCAATCATATTTGATCACTTGGTTCTACACCAGCCTTTTCACCGCACACACTCTTTGCAGAGGCGATTCTGAAGTGGCTGCACCTGTAGCAGCCCACTGTCTGATCAATCCCAAAGCCTTTCCTGTTTGGATATTTGACATTTATAACACATTCTCCACTTGATCCTGGTCCTGGGGGAAATGTGTCTTGGACATAGTTCCTTATCAAGATATTTTATAAACATTCTAATAAAAATGGATCTTACATAAATACATACATAAAGAAACATTTCATACTTATGTTGGCCTCTAAGTTTTACTTGTTAGCTGTTCTGTCCTCTCGGGCAGAGCAGAAGAGAAGATGAATAAAACAGAGACAGCAGGAGTGAATTTCATGCTCATGACTTGGACTGCATTCAGACCTTTCACTCGCAGCCTTGGACTATTGACCCATGTAGCAGAGTGTGTGCTTTATTGTATTGTGTCAGCATACTACACTACTGTCAGATATCAAAAACATATTGCTTGATATTAAGCTGAATAAATAGCCTTCCAGAACAATTTACCTGTTCCCATCTATACTCTTTCTTCTATACGATTAATGTTTTTTGTTTTTTCCCCTTTATGTGTGGATGATGGATGACAGTACAACCTTTCCAAAGCCACACGAAAACATCACCCACGTTCACATTTCTGGCTGCTGTTTTTATTGAAAAAGCTGCCGTTAACTCAGAAACAGGGAGAAAAAAGAAAGAAAAAGAAGGACAAATGTTGGCTTGCCTAAATATCAGGAGATAATGAGGTGTCCAGATGGATGGATACAAATCTTTGGCTTTCTGTTCGGAATTGCTTGAGTTTGACCTCACTTTGTTTTGCTTGGTTTAACAGCTTTGTGCTCTGAATGCTTGAAACCATGCAGAGTAATCATGGGCGTGAGTGTTTGATTGACTAGTTGGATAGAAAAAAAAACAAGTTGTCTTCATAAAAAAACATTACATTTTGGCAGAAAAACATTGCTCTTGGCGGCTTTTAAGCTGTAGAACATGCAGGAATTTTATGAAGACATCTGCAATGGAGAGGGTATCCTCTCCTGCTCTGCCTGCCTAAGTAATAACCTTCTTCTTCATGTTTGGAGTGCAGACGTGAGTACCACAATAGAGAGTGTAAAATGAATAATTATATTCCAGCACATTTCCTGGAAATGCCTCATTCAGGCAGCCTGCTGGCTAAACTTATTCCAGGCACCTGTGTAAGTGCCTCTGAATTGGCTTACAGTAGATTGCAGGATGGGTTTATCGTTGATATAACAGCGGATACAAGGCCAGTCAGGGCAGCGATTCAAAACCACATCAGCTGAGGTTACATCCGAGGTGACAGACAATCAAATGACAAAGGAGCAGCAGTGGTTCCAACTGCTGTTTATTGGAAACTTCAGAGGATATTAAAACCGTCTAATCTAAATGGATCTTCTGCTGTCACGTCCCTGAGCCCCTGACCCCCCAACACCCCCTCTCTGAGCACAGCTCAAACCTTTTTATCCCTACATCGCCCCTGGGCTCACAGTGCACACAGCCCAGAACAGAGACCAGCGCAGCATCACTTCTACTCCCATGCCACTGTGTTGGGCCTTTGCTGCAGCAACTGTGGGCTCGTATTGAAGAGTAATATCATGAATTGAGATATCATTTCAAAGCATCCAGTGGAGGTGCCATAGAGGAACACAGTGTACTTTGTGGCACAGCGTGCAGATTTTACTCGGTATTCAACCACTGCTTGAAGTGAACCGATGCCTGATGCTAGAAAGTGCATGGGAAGTACGATAAGGTGGTCCAAAGAGAAGGGATGTGAAAAGTCATGATGTAGCATCTGGACTAGCCTCTGTTCCATCAGAAACATGTGCTGGGAGTTTCAGCTTTCACAATTGAGCACTACAGTACTTACAATGAGATGCTGAAACCTTAATTTCCTTTACCGGTAATTTGTTCTCACAGCCACCTCATCACAAATGGCTGCCAGGACCCTGTACTTCAAACTAGCATACTGTTGGCACCACTCAATTTATGCATGTGCAGGGCTCTGCAGTCAAGTTAGCAACAATTAATATGCAATGTCCTGTTGGCCATTGGAGTCCCAGATTTACTCTTGTCCAGTGACCTCTTGTTCAGTCACTTTCCATTTTGTCTTCTTAGCTTCCTCTGTGAACATCCTCTTCAATCACAAAGACTCTGCTGCACCCAATGACATTGCCTGGTTGCCCAGCTCCAGTCATAACACCAGCTCCGCTCCCCATCTGCATTCCCCTCCACCACAGGCCTGAAAACACAAACACCAAGATTCCCCCGGTGCTTTGAGCTCACAGTCTGGACAGCCCAGCTAACAAACTAAACTAACATTAGCTAACAGCAACAAAAAAGGATTTGCAGCAGTTTAATTTACTGTCCATCATGAAACCCTCATGGTGGTTGATGTGAGAATCCCCTGTCACTGTAAGCACACCTCATGCTACATCTCAGCTGATGTAGTTGTCAAACATTTCTTAAGGTAAAGAATGAAGTTTCCTGCTTGATAATGAGATTGAACTCCACTTTCTGTGAACAGTTCCACAATACTGTGTGAGCAAACATGCAGCAATCCATTTCCAGACTTTTTAAGTAAAATTTAGATCTGATGTGTTGTCCAACTCTTAGGCAAGTAATGGATTGGATGGCTTCCTAACACTGTGTTATGGCTGCGATGCTGGATGGCATGAGGAAAAAAGACACTACCCTCAAGCTCTTTTATATTTAAGATGTTTCCCAATAAACTGACACAGAGTTCCACCGCCTTGTCAGAAGTGATGCAAGTATCGTATAAATGCCTCATGAAAGCTGACAAGCATTCTGTGCACCCAGAGGTGCTTCAGGCAGAACAAATGTGCTAAAAAGGAGAGTTCATGTTTTGGCCATTTGCTTATTCTTATACACCAGGTAAACAAAATAACAAAAACAGCTTGTGATATACTTCAGTAAAGTCAAACTGGGATGCATACTACTGTAGCTTTCTTGTTCTTGCCCTTCAGCGTGTGTTGGTGAGTCATTTCTTCACTCTTTTCTGTTTTGGCACATTGTCGTGATGTTTTAAGACATTTCTCTTTGCCACATCACGTAACTTTTCAGCGTGTCACTGATGCATCCACAACAATCTGTCCTGTTTGTTCCCGAAACTTACTTTAACAAGTTTTTCTGAAATAATGACTGTCAGATCTTTATTATAGCTGACACATACTGATCATTTACTTTCAATTCACAATGACTCGCATGCTGGTAAGATAAAAATTCAAGTCACTGCATCACAGTTACAAAAAAATCTTTATGAGTGGGTCACATTATTTTCCCAAACATCTCAAAAATAAGAAAAAAACAAAACGAAAAGATAAGTTGTTCCTCACCAACATGGAAGCTCAAAAAACATCATTCATTAAATTGGCAGTCGTCTGACGTAACCTCCACAAAGGTAACCTATACTTTACAAATAAGAATTAATGTATAGCTTTTTTTCTATTATTTCCTCACATTTTCTTTTAATTCACTTTATATATACTGCTTGTCACTGCATCGCCTCACTAATTAATGTCATTTATACCCCAGCTACTTCATTTTGCACTGATCTTAGGGCATTACATAAAGTTATTTATGCATTTTACAGTATATTACTTTGTGAAATGTCCAGATTTTGAAAGTTTGACCAAAGGTTATTTCATCGCAGCACAATTAAAAGTTTATCGGAAAGTTAAAACAAATTGTTGGTCTGTAAAGCTGTGGTAAACAAAGGATAGATCACACGAGCATATGTATGTGAAAGTGGTTGCTCATAGTGACAAGGCCACATAATTATAACCCTACTCTACACCACTCGACTTTACTGTTGTTAGGTCTAAAAACCACCTGCTCCCTCAAGAACAGCAGATAAAATTAGAGGCTGGCTAGAGAGTTGGTGGACAGCAAAACAGCTAAAAGTAGAGTCGAGTCATTAGGTGAGCAGAAACTCCATCTAAATGATAATGTTGCTACTTTTATGTAATCAGATGTAGGAATATTGGTAACGCTTTATAATAACTATCCGTTATAACTAGTTAATAGATCATTAGTAAACTGTTAATTAATGAGTTATTAATGACTTGTTAAGTGTTTAAGGATTTATAATAATGCCTTATATAGTTAATAGATCATTAATAAACTGTTAGTCAATGAGTTATAAATGACTTGTTAACTGTATGTTAATGATTTATAACTATACCTTGTAAATTAGTAATAGAGCATGAACAGGCTATTAGTAAATTACTTACTAATGACTTGTTAAGTATCAGTTAATAGTTTATATATGTTATTGGGACGTTATTCTAAAGTTGCAACTATTCCTCATTTATTAACTGTTAGTAAATTAGGAATAATTGCAACTTTAGAATAACGTCCCAATAACATACATCAGCTAATAACTAATACTTAACTAATATATTATCTCACACTTTACAGATCAGTTGTTAATAGTTTGTTAACCATCTAATACCAGTGAAACTTTGTAGAACAGCAAATGGGTGGAACAAGTTCAAGGTACAGATATTTGATGTGATATTTAAAATATCAAATTTTTGTACCTCAACCTTGTTCCACCCATAGGCTTTTCTGTGTACTGTATTTTACCAAAGAAACACCACAGATGAAATGTTGAACATTGTGTTAATGTATAGAAACACACATACTGAGCCATCACATGGCAGAACAGCAGTATACAGCAGTATACAAACCCATGAGGTTTGGACACTTTTTGTGCTAAACACTGGACAAACAGAATTTCAGAGGGACATTTAATGTCCATACATCACAGCAATGTCATGGATTATGCGTCCTAACGGGCCTTTGCGATGCTTACGGGCAAGCCACTCACGCCATTCAATAACTCTGAGATGGTCTACCAGTAACTCCTCTGTACGATTCCCCCTGAGTCTCCGCACATTTTCCTTAACCGTTCTCCAGGCCCTCTCTATGTGCTGAGTATGTGCACCTGTTTGGGCATCGACATATGACACACTGTGATTGACAGTGAAATGGGTGTAACCTAGCTGAGGTAAAGCATTGCGATAAGCCTGCCACTCATCACTCTTATTATTGTAGATCCCACTTTAACATGGTGAGCTATAAGTGGCACCAGATCTCTCCTTCTTCTTCTCTCGACTAAGCGAAGAACAGGCTTTGCATGTCTTCTCCCTCTCCGGTTCACACCTAGCATCCCAAACACCCACCTCTTCCTTTTCCAGCCACCAGCCATTCGTCCCCGTCCGTACTGTTGAAAACATAAAATATTAGGAATTATTCTTCTTTAAACAAAATGAATAATCTGTCATTCAATGGTAATTTGCATTACTATCTTGATAATAGTGCTTGCTGCTTGCCTTTCTTTTGTGTCTGAAGTGGCTCTCATCAACGGTGACAAAGTGCTGCCGCCCCCCGATGTACTGGCCTCTTGCTTGCTGATATCTGTCCATCGCAGTAGTGCACACATCTTGCAGATTTTGAGCCGTCTTGGACAGGGTTGCTGAGCTTCCAGAAATGTCATCATTGATTATGTTCACTTGACGTAGACGCAGGCCTTGTGCAAATCTGATAGAACAAGGAAAATAATTATTATACCACAGTTCTTTTGATCTTTTTGGTTTGATACACAAAGTTTGCATCTACTGCACCCCAGGATATGAAAACTGTCCACTACTGTGTAGACAAAAACAGCAATAATGATGGAAATTATGTTTTGTGGTATTTTCTACAGAGCTCTGTCAATACATTTGGGACTAATAATACTGTAGGATATTTGTAAAATCCTATTTCTAATAGTAATTGCCAGAGCTTATAGATTGAGAGAGCCAAATTAATGTTAAATTAATGTTAACATGAATTAAGATATATTGGGCACTCTTATCAGCTCACAATTAAATAGATTTCATTTCCACTAGAATTCTGCACCAAAATACCCATGCATGTTGTCATTTAATGCAATAAAAATAAACTTACCATGCATAGTTGTCCACACAAACTGATTCCTTGAATTTCATCTTGTGTTTGCATTTTTGGCATCTCATCCGTCTTCTTGGAAGCCTTTTCTTCTGCATCCATTTGATTGTTTCTCTGTGTCTTCTTTTAGATGTAGTTCTGCCTTCAATAAGCTCTCTTAGCTCAGTGGCTAAACCAGGCATTATTTGGCTACGATATTACATTATGACTTGATTAGGGCCTACCTATTTTCTTATCCTCTGTTCTTTCCACACATCACACAAGCTTCCCGAGTCTCTGTGACTAGCTCCCGCCAGATTACGTTTGAATTGTATTATAGGTGGTTTGCAGGTGACGTCACGACTGCAGATGGCGGGCAGGAAGTGTTTTGCCGGCAGGAAAATAGGAAACTGCCTACAGTCTGCGCTGTCCCTGGCTGTTCAAACCGGTCAAAAAAGTTACTTTAAAGTTCCTAAGGTAGTAACACACAAAGGGCTCAAATTTCAACAACTGACCGTGGGAGGGGCGGATGTGACCATAGTAAACAAACAGTGTCCTAGCATGCCCTACAGTAAAAATGGCACGTGAAATAGAAAGAGGAGTAAAGCAATATATCAAGCGGCAATATATATTTAAGCATCAAAGATGTTCAATCAAACCCACATAGTTTGAAGCAGTAAAGATGCTAAAAACTGTTTTAATTCTGGCTTTAGCGCACACGTCACCGTTTAATCCAGAGTCTGCGGTCAGTTTATAAGGCCTGCTAGGAAATTTGCTCCGATGTTTGTTTTGGGAGTCTGTGGAAGCGGCGACCGGGGACCGTGGCAGCGGCTGTCACAAGGGCAGTCGCCGGTCTATTGAGCTGATCTGCCGGGGCCAACCTCCGCCGTCATCCCGGGGGATCCCGCACACTTTTAGAGGTTTACCGCTGGCTGGTTAAATTCTTTTTAGGAGATTAATGTTGGTCTCATTGAAGAAATTTAACAACTGTGGCAGCTGCATTAGTTCGTTTGAATGAAAAGTGAGCAGGGCTGCCTCTGGGCTACGTACTGAAATCACCACATTTACGTAAATAAATAAATGTTTTACAATGAGCCGATCAGTCTAATACATTTTATTTTGTTAAGTCAACATGGTTACTGTACATGGCAAAGATTATTACCACTTTATGACTTAAAATTACTCGGTATTTCTATGGGAGTCCTGTGTCGGCACTCTGTTACATCAGTCGCTCTGGTCGGCAGTAGTCGAGGCAGTGTGTTTCACTGCTTCCTTTCTCCCGACTGTGGTCGACGAGGCGACAGACTCGTCAGACAAAAGGCCGTCGGGGTCGGGTCGCGTAGGGGCGTGTGGGGGCCTTTATACGCCTTCATTTGGCTGGCGGTATAATAAAAGGGCTGGAGGACGAGGTAGTCTGTAATGCCGATAGCCTCCACAACAGGCAAGTCCGATAGCAAGTATGAAAATTCACCTTTCTTAAGGTTGTATGGATCGTAGCCGATATATTTTTCAAATATTGGTGATACCTGCTACGTATAACCACGTGACTGACAATCACCTCGCATCACCACTGTTGAGTGACAACCGGTAACAACCTAGACAGACACGTCCATCCTTCACTCACTCAGCAAGTTCATTACTGGATGGGCAGCTCGCATTAGCATTGATTTCAAAGAATGAATACACGGTCTGGTAAAATGTCCGATACCAGTGTTCCAGTGGCGATGCGCAAAATGCCGAGATAAATCCAGGAACTGTCGGGAGAAAGAGAAAGAAGTCAACAGCGGGTACTTCCAGTAAAAAGTAAACTACACCTGGACCATGCTGTGCACATGGACAACAACGTGACGGTAAGCAAGACTGCCTGTAATCTTTTCATTAAAGATGTTTGATCAGGATAACACGGACTGATAGATTTGTACTACATAATTTAACCAGATTAGTCAAGTGTCCAATGATTAATTTTGTGTGTGTGTGTGTGTGTGTGTCTGTGTGTGTGTGTGTGTGTGTGTGTGTGTCTGTCTGTGTCTGTGTGTCTGTGTGTCTGTGTGTGTGCGCACATACGCGCGTGACGCCGGGACACACCGGATGCACTGCGAACTGCCGCGCCACGAAAATCGCGCGCGAGCCGCGGCATGGCCGCTGAAATGAAAATGGCTCAGCTTCCACATCCGGTGTGTCTCAGGCGTAAACATGCATGCACGCGCCTGCATGTGTTTAGTCCCTTGCCGAAAATAGAAGATTTAGCCAATATGAGTTGTTAGACTTGTTGTAGGCCTACAGTTAGTAGAATTGTTATTTTCGGAGAGCAACACAGGGTGCATACACAGTGTTACAGCTGTCAAATATATATAAGGGCTGAGCAATATATCGATATTGTTACATAGATAACAGTTGTCTTTTCCTGGTTTTGAAAGCTATTACAGTAAAGTGATGTCATTTACTGAATTTATCAGACTGGCCTAGCTGGTAAAACTAGAATAACTGAATTGGCTGCAAAATAGTCACACAAGAATCATCATACTGGTGTGATTGTATGCATCAAAACTTTAATTCAAGGCTTAGGCAAAATATCAAGATATATATCATACCGTGACATAACCTAAAAATATTGAGATGTTTCAGAAAGGCTGTATCACCCAGCCCTATGTATATAATGATAGTCTGTACATATCCATTCATATATTCACTGGTGATGGATGATAGTTATACAGTTATGTTCACTCATTCAGAGATCCAGTGCAGATATCTAGAGCCAGCTGCTCATTATTTTATTTTACCCTCACCTGGCTTTAATGATTAGAGCTTTTTTAATCCTCTATCCTATCATTCCAGATACTGAGGCAACTGTAGCTCCAACAGCATTTTTACATATTAAGAAGAAGCAGCACACAGTCACAGAAAAAATCAGTGACCTGACGGAGGAGTGAGACTCCCTCTGCCAACAAGTTGGTCAAAGTAAGTAGGCCCAACACTTTCTTGGGAAAACATGTTTGTACACCTGACGATACTTGGGTGCTTTGTAAAATATATATACAATTGAGTGGAAGAAAGGCCAACATTTCACGGTGTCAAAACCTTCATCAGAGCATGAGCGTGTTATTACCCAAACAATACACATGTACAGTTAATACCTGGAAGATAATATCTGTAGCATTGATTGACAGCAGACACATCTGTCCAACTGATGAGATCACGATTTGATGAATCGGTGAAACCGAAAGTCTTGATAAATGTAAATGTTGATAAGAATGTATGTGAGTTGACTTGTATCATCATAGTTAGTAATGCGTTTGGTATTGTGTTTTCTATTATGCTGTAGATACAGATGACGGTGGGACAATTGACACATCTTCCTCGGCCAACTCGTCTCCTGGTGCATCTTCTTTCTCTTCATCCTCCAGTCCATCCAACTCCTCTTCATCCTCTTCATCCAGCTCCTCATCCTCATCAACTGATTCTTCCGATTCAGACAAGAAATCGAAGGAAAGACGCAAGAAGAAAAAGAAGCACCACCACCAGAGTCACAAGAAAAAGGACAAGAGGAAGAAAAAAGAAGAAAAAAAGGCAACATGGCAAGCAGAGAGGTAAGCGTAAAGAGAGGAAGGTAATAAGGCTGCTCCCCTCATGTGTGTCAGGCATGTAGACATCACAACGTCTGTCTGACTGTCTCTCTCTCTCTCTCTCTCTCTCTCTCTCTCTCTCTCTCTCTCTCTCTCTCTCTCTCTCTCTCTCTCTCTCTCTCTCTCTCTCTCTCTCTCTCTCTCTCTGTCCGTCTCTCTCTCTCTCTCTCTCATGTATAAAGTTTATTTTCCAAAATGTACTTCCTGGTGGGTAATTGCTCTGTGCCCATGTAATCTTCATTACATTTTGCAACCACTTTGCATCTATGTGTGTGTTTCCCTGTGTCGATTCACTACTTGTATGTTTGTTATACTTAACTAAATTTCTATCTGTTTCAGCACGTCATCCTGAGGAGGTCATCAAGAGATACAGGAAAGTCCTTAAGGCGTGCAAGAAAGGAAGAAAGCTGAGTGTGGCATATCGAAAGGTCGGTGTCGACTGAAACACCGTTGTTGCCACTGCCCCGATCTGTGAGCTGGCTGTTGTGGCCCCGAAGAAATACAAGGAGTTGCTGGTTGCTCATACACCACAGCAACAACTGCAGGACTTTGCAAAAAACTGTCTGGAAGTGTTGATTAATGATCCAATCCATGACATTGCTGTGACGTATGGACATTAAATGTCCCTCTGAAATTCTGTTTGTCCAGTGTTTAGCACAAAAAGTGCCGTATACTGCTGTATACTGCTGTTCTGCCATGTGATGGCTCAGTATGTGTGTTTCTATACATTAACACAATGTTCAACATTTCATCTGTGGTGTTTCTTTGGTAAAATACAGTACACAGAAAAGCCTATGGGTGGAATAAGGTTGAGGTACCAAAATTTGATATTTTAAATATCACATCAAATATCTCTACCTTGAACTTGTTCCACCCATTTGCTGTTCTACAAAGTTTCACTGGTATTAGATGGTTAACAAACTATTAACAACTGATCTGTAAAGTGTGAGATAATATATTAATTAAGTATTAGTTATTAGCTGATGTATGTTATTGGGACGTTATTCTAAAGTTGCAACTATTCCTAATTTACTAACAGTTGAATAAAATAAATGATGAATAGTTGCAACTTTAGAATAACGCCCCAATAACATATATAAACTATTAACTGATACTTAACAAGTCATTAGTAAGTAATTTACTAATAGCCTGTTCATTCTCTATTACTAATTTACAAGGTATAGTTATAAATCATTAACATTAACGTTAACAAGTCATTTATAACAGTATAGACTATTATAGACGAACAGTTTATTAATGATCTATTAACTATATAAGGTATTATTATAAATCCTTAAACACTTAACAAGTCATTAATAACTCATTAATTAACAGTTTACTAATGATCTATTAACTAGTTATAACAGATAGTTATTATAAAGTGTTAGCGGAATATTTAAAGCTTCTGTTGTTTTTTCATTTAAAGAAATACTGAGTTACAAGTTATCTTGTCTCTTCCTTGTAAATAGCAGGAATTGCAACAAAGACAGCTGGGTAATTAGAGGGGCAAAATAAATGAAGACGACCCGAGGTGGTTGAAAGGTGGAGTTGAATGTGTGAGACACAGCTTGAGAAGACCAACAAAGATCTGACTTACAGAGATCTGATCTTTCATGGGCCTCAAATTTCCGGCTATGTCTCTGCCTACTTTTCTGCACAAGTTTTTTGTAAGAAAAGTATCCAGCCTGGAAAGTTTTGGAAAGCCAGCTGGCAGTATAATCATGGAGTCATTGGTACTGATCAAAACTCCTTTCATGCCCTACATGGATATATTATGATCATTATGTTCTGCAGGGTAGTAACAGTCTTACTTACTGGCCCTTTAAAACAGATGGCCCGTCATACGCTCATTGAATTTGTTCTTATAAACATTTGCTACCTCTCAGCTGTATGACAGCGAGTGGTGTGAAGGCAGAGGAAAAACTTGTTTCAGCTGAGAAATCTTGGCCAGGAAAGATGTGGCAGCATCCACATAAAGTCACCTGGGGCATATTCTCACCTTACTGCACCTGTTCTCTTGGCCTTCACATTTCCACTGAGCGCACAAACACATCCGCCCAATGCAGTGCTCTCCAGCACCAGCTAGCTGGCTGGCCGCCACTTCCACTCGTCTCCTGGCAGGCCGTCAGCATTATCGCTGTGCCTGCAGTTAATTGCGAGACTCAGGTAATTGTCCGTGGGGTAACCAGACATGCAGAGCCGGCGTCAGTAAGAGGAACGTCTGTTGAGCCGCGATGAGCACGTGCCACCCCCCACCCCTCGTCCCTCGCTGATTCGACCAGGTTTGGTTGCTATGGTCAGTGTATTTGTCACAATGTCAGCACTCCTTGTTCCAGCCCTCTCTGGCCCTCACAGGGGTGAAATCATTCATCTTTCTATTCATCTCCAGGCTTGGAAGCCATTCATCATGAGGCCAGAGACCCCCATCAATTATTCCGATGGGAGAAAGAGTGAGAAAGGAGGCTTTTGAAAGGCAAATACATCTTGATTTAATTGGAAAGCAAGTATGCTCAAGGCTGCTAAGCAGATTTCCCCTAAGACGGAGCTGGAGAGATAATGGAGCTAAGACAGAAGACAGAAGACAGACAAAGAAAAATGAAGGAGAAAAAGAGACAGAGGAGAGTAAGCAACATGGAAGGAAAGGCAATGAACAAGTGAATGAATGAATGAAAACCATATTTCTCTGCGGTCTCCAGGCAGGAGGTGAACAGAGCCAAGATGAAGGGAATCCATTGATAAAGGTTAAAAGGGCAGAAGGGAAGACTTGACCCGCTTTCATCCTCAGCTCGCAGACATATAATGACACTTCCTCTGCTATCTGTAGCACACACATCACATCGGTGTCTTTGAATGGGTGTCTGTGCGTCTGTTCAGACGGATGTAACACAACAGGAAACACCAGAGGTGAAATAGTCGCCCCTGCCAGTCACAGTGGCTCTGCAGCCGATCCCCACAGGTTTAAGCTCATGGGTTTGAAGAAATAGCTGACAAAAGGGTTTATGTTTCAGAAGGGAGAGGCAGATCTGAAGAGAGAACATTTCAGCAGGACTTTTTGTTTTATGTTAAGTATTATGGGAGGTCAAAGGGGTCTATTGCTAAAAGTAATACCAGATCCAAGGTTGGATTAAAGGGTTACTGCCTTGGGTCCCCTTGTCCCAGGGGCTGGGAGGTCCCAGGTTCTCTTTTTGTCATTTAATTGGTAATATACAAAACCACATGACAGAGACTGTTTCACCTCAGATGGAATTTCTAGTCTTGCATCATCTGGAACATCCTGTCCGGTATGGAATAATCACAGAACAAGACCACAAGGCTCTGCAAAGAGTGGTTCATTCCTCACCTCATAGCAAGAAGGTTTCTGGTTCGAACCTCGGCTGGGGCCTTTCTGTGTGGAGTTTACATGTTCTCCCTGTGTCTGTGTGGGTTCTCTCCGGGTACTCTGGCTTCCTCCCACAGTCCAAAGATATAAAAGTTAACTGTTGATTCTAAAGTGCCCGTAGGTGTTGTCTGTGATGAACTGGTGATTTGTCCAGGGTGTGTCCAGCATCTCGCCCAATGTTGTGGGATTGGCTCTAACCCCACTGCAACCCTGATGAGGACAAATGGTTATTGAAAATGGATGGATGGTTGTACCTTTATGATTATATATGACCATTGAGGGTCCCAAGGTGGTACCTAATTGAATGTAATGGTATTGTGGCACGCAACCCTCTTTTTTCCAAACTACAGCAGCTGTCTGGTGTTTAAATCCAGTATCTCTTCTGCATCATCACTTAGTTTTTTAGTAGTGTTATTTAGAAGTGCCATGTGATATGATAAAGAACCTTTTGTACCCCTGATGTTCCCCACACAAGCTTGTATTCGATTAAAACACCAGGCAAGATTTACTTCCTTGAAGTAAGACTCTTTTCTTATTGACACGATTTGTGTTGTTGCATTGCTGCGGATCACATCATGGGAGCATCTTGCCACTGGCACATCTTTTTTTTTTCTGATTCACAGAGTTTGGTACAGGTTTGTGTGTGTGGTGGTGGGGTAAAGCAAAGGTGAGACCTGCAAAGCGGTTTATGATTTTCTATCATGCCTCCCCATAAAATGTGAAATCTTGCCAACAAAGTTTGTAAATCTCATCTCTGATCCCCTTTCACACCACCTTTCAGGGTTTGAATATATACAGGCCCAGAAACACACTTGAGCTGAAATGTATGAAATCACTGTTGGATGAACTTCAAACTTTTTCTATTAGAATTTGTCTTGACATTTATGCTGAAAGGTTAAGACACAAAGTTAAATGCCAATTGTTCCAAACTCGACTCCTATCCATTAATAATACATGGTTATTGGTCCGGATTGCAGTTTAGGGTAATGAATATCATTGCAATCAGTGCATTTTAATATTTAGAGCCTTGATTAGATTTGAATTGATCACACAGTCCCCTGGAAGTGAGCCTCTTTTTTTATTTATTTATTTTTTCTTAGCCAGAGCCGGCCAAGTTTTCCTCATCAAGGTCATCCTTTGTGTTACTGTATTCCTTGTCTTGTCATATTCAACATGGCCTCCCCTCGGGGTCTGCCAATGGCCTCCCGTGCACTCCCTGTGCTACAAGCCTTTAGATATGGCAGCACCGAGATGGCACATAATCTATATTTTATAAGGCCTTGATATAATTGGTGGCAGTGAGGGAAGGTCATGCCTTTGGGGGCCCTCGTCCTTTCTCCCAGTGGTTTTCAAGATAAAATCCTCAAACAACAGCCCTCTAGTCAAATTGTGGATTGGACACGATGAGGCAGATGAGGCAGTGAGAACGGTGTCAATGTTTTAAGGGGAGTGGAGATGCAGAGTGTGCTGGAGCGCAGCAATTATTCAGCATGCATTTACTTTGAAAAACATGCAGGGGCTATAATTTATTCAGCACAGAGACACATTCTGGAGCGAATTCTTAAGCGAGACAACAGTCATGGCTCGTAGGGCCGATTTGGTGGTGTGTTTTTGGGAGTTTTTGGTGAGATAAAAATTGTTAAAACTATTTAGATTACAGCAACACTTTATGTAAAGATGCTATCTGTAAAACCTCTGCCTGTCCTCTAACACTGACATTGACCTGCAGTCCATTTAGTGAGGCAGTTCGTTAATCAGTTGTTAGTAGACTTCATCAGTTTGCATCTGAATGTCTGGTCGAGGTCGAGTGTGGCTTGGCGAGGCTAGCTGCTAACGCTAGTATCAGGTGTTGAGCTTCTCATCTGCCTCCATCATGTTTACTGAGCAGGTGTGGGCGGAGCGTTCCCGACTCAAAGGTGGTATGTTTGTGTGTGTGTGTGTGTGTGTGTGTGTGTGTGTGTGTGTGTGTGTATATATATATATATATATATATATATATATATATATATATATATATATATATATATATATATATATATATATATATATATATATATATATATATATATGTGTGTGTTGGTTACTCAGTTCTATTGCCTACTAATCGTACTAAAATCTAGTTAGCAGCAGTTAATTAGCAGTTAGCTACTTTAGTAAGTTAGTCTAATCTGTCCTTCAGGAAACTCTGTGAATCACATCAAATTGAAGCTGAGCAGCTGTTCATCAGGAAATAACAATTTCTAAAATGACATGAAGAATGGACAAAAAATGGACTAAATTGGAATTTGAATTGGACTAAAACCTTTCTTTCTCGTGCTTCTCTCTCTGCTCTTGATTCTAAAGATTTAATGAGATTTCAGATTGACCAGCATCTTAAGAAACAGACAGAGCCGTAGGATATTATAAAATTGCATGATTCAAACAATGGAGAATACTATTTTACTACTGAAAGTTGATATTGAATGATCTTTTTAATTTCACTTTCTCTCCCTTCTTCGTTCTTAATATCACTTTGCACGATTTTTATTATTCCATTCCATTATTATTTATTCACATAAACAGTGGAAACACTGATTACATCAAATCAATGGTCCACAATTATCTATTTACATGCAGCATTGTTTCATTTGGAGCTCTTGCCCATTAACTGGTTATTGTTGCATAATAATTTATATCCTGATGTTACATTATTAAGATGAAGATTTAAGAAAATGAAGACATAAAATGAACACAGTCATTCCCACAGCAAGCATAGAGCATCAAACACAGTACAAGACGGAGAAACAAGATTAAAGATCAATTTACTGTACACACAATGTTCATGTAAAACTGTGTCTTTGAAGCCTGGGATGACTGACACAGCTGCAGAGGATGACATAACTGTTGCAATTTTATGTAATAATTAGATTCTGTGTTGTGGATGTACAGATAGCACTTGACTACACTTTTTTTTTTTTTTTTTTTTTTTACACAAAGAGCTTTGAAAGAATATATATCAGGAATTATGCAAGAATTTCACACCATGAGCCTGGAGGAGCGGTGCTGCTTCAAGCTAGTCTGATAGAATATGCTACTGAATGTTCTTGGCCACAAATATTGTCACAGACTGGTGTTTTTCTTTTCTTTTTTAATTGACATTGGAGTAAAAATATGTTACCATATTACGTTATAACATTGTGGCTTGTTGATTGTTTTGATGACATTATTATCTCTTATGTCCTAAAAAAAATCTAAAGTCAGCTTTAAACTCATGCATGCATCCCTGATCTAACAGGAAAGAGGTCCAGTTTTAATTTAAGTTGCCCCTTTACTTATTTGTCTCATAATATTTAGTTTGTGTCTAAAGTCGGAGGGCTGCAAAGCCATGATGTGCAAAGAAGCAATAATAATAATTTTATTCATATAGCTCTTTTCATACTGAAGCACAAACTGCTTTCCAAGTTAAAATATTCAAAAATATTACATGTGATTAGAACACATAATTAAACAGCACAGAGCTCGATTAAACAGATGGAAGTGCAAACTAAAAGAAATAAGTTCATACAGAAATAAGTCATGCTCATATGAAGCAGTTAACATTTAAGGAGAAAAGCACATATTTGATCAAATAAAACAAAATATAAAAGTTGTTCTGATACAAAGCAATTCAAATGGCAATACAGAGAAATGTGGAAAATATTTGTAAGAGCATATGAAAGTACTATAATAATGATACTAAAGTAAGTGCAGCTAGAGTATGTAATGAGAAAAAAATAAACCAATAACACCATAAAGTTGTAATATTTAAAGGCGGGGCACACCTCGGACAAGTCGCCAGCTCATCGTATATAGAGACAAACAACCATGTAAATGTATTCCAGTGCACTGATGCTAAAATTGGAGCGATGTTCGAGGGTTCGAATCCGACCTGTGGCCCTTTGCTGCATGTCATTCCCCATCTCTCTCCCCACATTCCAGTCACTCTTCAGCTGTCTCTATACAATAAAAAAGCTTGAAAAAGGCCAAAAAAAACTCACCCTCAGTACAGTTGTCATGAACGGAGAAATTAGCTATAGAGACTGAAACAGTTTTTTGTACCAGGCTGTAAACATGTTTATTTCTGCTGTGAAGCTGGACATTTTAACATGGGGGCTTATGGAGATTGACTCACTTCTGTAGCCGGCCTCAAGTGGACATTTTAGGAGTTTGGCGTTTCAGCAGATAAAAACAGTATTTTAACTTGGACATGTCTTAATGGATAAAAACAAGCTTGGCAGATATTTTTGCTGTGCTGCTCAAAGGATAAGTTCCTATCAGGAATGACCACAAGCTCCAGGCTTTGTCAGAAAGTGGATTAGATGTAACTGCATCATCAATGACTTCACTGACATATTCCTCATACAAATGTGATCAGTTTTACTTCCTGTCATATATATAGTTGTCCCAATAAGTAACATTTGTGTTCTTGAGGCAGTTAATATGAGTGATCAGCACGCTCCTGTGTAGAAATCTTTGGTGGGACATAGATTTTGTGTAAGATTAAATGTGTACAGAAAAAAAACTGCCGTACTAATTCAGGGCAGATGGAGGATAAACGATGAAATACCTTTATGATCCTGCGCACAACAAGTCTCTTTATCACCCGCTGCTGGTTTGAGCTGTTCATCTTCAGAGGTTGGTGAAGGGCATCTACGGCCCATCATTTCACCAGCTTTGTCATCACCTCCCTCCACCTCCTCATCCTCCCCTATACTCCACCTCCCCAGGGAAAACATAAACCGTTAATGCTGACACAGTAGCTTCTATACCTTTTGTGTTTTTCCTCCGCGTGATCTATCAGACTCACATTTGTACAGAACAGTCCGACACGAACAAACACTGTATTTCACACATGCACAGTCACTACAAACCACTGCGCTGTGCTTTGACCTGATGTTACTAAACTTTAGCCACCAAGGGGGTGGAGGCAGTATAACACTTTCTGTCACTGCACTCCTTGTACTGGACTAGTTTTATGCTTTGTCAGTCTCCACGGGTCTCTCTTCCTAAGTGCTTCTGTGTCTTTCACTCGTCCTCTCTGTCTGTTGACCTGTTTTCAGAGTGTTGACGTTGTTGCACTCAGTCGAACTCATCATGACTACATCCATGTAGTGTACAACAAGAAGAGAAATATACAGCTTAACTTGTCAGCTTTTATAATATTCATCATATTTTTCAATGTGACAAAGTTGCATTATAATATTTGATGATTTATTGAGTATCACTTGTTTATGATGAAACATGAGATGGGTAAATCTTGTTTAACTGACTTGCAAACTGCTGGAGACTCTTACATCATTTGTTATTTTTATGTATTTTTTTTTTATTTTGACATTCCCACAATAAGAAGTACTGCATGAGGCAATTTTTTCCTGCCCATGCATGGTAACTTCATTATTCACATTGTTGCTAAAGTAATACTCTGTTCTACTAAATATTTCCAGGAACTATAGCAGTGGACTGCAACTGGTGACCCGCGTGTTATGGAATTTTCTATCCTTAGGTTACACGAGGTCACCTGTGGGCCTTGAGGTCCTCGGTAGTAGTAGTTGTTTGGCTTTGGTTGAGAACAGTAGGTGCCAGTCTATCTCAACACTGCGGTGGCCAGGGTCAAAGAGACCTATTGCTGCCTGCTTAGACATAATAGATAGCTTGCCGTTGACATTCCAATTGATGTAAACAGACATCTGTGTCTCCAGACTAGCTTTGGCTAATTCTGGGCGACAAGACATCAGAGGCTCCTGAACACTTTCTTCCTTCCTGACCTCACCATTGACCTTTGACTTCAGCAATTTCTCCACAACAATCGCGGACCAAAAGTCATACTGAAAGTGCCTGGTTTAAATTGATCACTGTCTTGGCGGCAACAGGTAGTCACAGAATCGGCACCTGTTCAGTGATTTTGCCCACAAAATGACAACAAAAGAAAGTTTTGCAGCAATGCTTTTATTCTGAAAAGTTCTGAACCAAGTTCAAAAGATTCTGCTGCTTCACAAATTTCTGAAATAGCCCACAATGTGTACATATAACACACAATAATTGGACTTACCACTGTATGTTATTGAGAGCTACAGTGCCACACGTGTAGCAAAGTAAACTGATGAAACACATTGATGTTTCACTGATGCTGAGGAATAATTCTGAGATTAAAAGTATGTCAGCTAATTACTAGAATATGTATGACTCTTGTGCATAACAAAGAAGCTGTCAGTCATTCTCAAAATAAAAATGATATGCCTTTATTATTCACAAATGACTGATGGTTTGTTTATGTAGGTCACATGGAGACATCGGTGTTAAACTGGAGAATGTTTTCTTTCTTTCTTGTTGTATGTTTAAAATCATGAGGAAACAGTCATTGAGTGTTTTGGTGATCCACTCAGTTTATTTATTTAACATTTCCCATTATGTTGATAAAAATAATAATACATAAACACAAACATAATCCAGCAGACGTTTGAATTAAAACAGGGCGGCACAATCCTGCTTACATTTCCATTACATCTGAAGAACTGTGGAGATTAGCAAGCTACTGTGATGCTCAAACGGATGTAATGAATAGATGCAGACATGGAGAAACACTGAAAATTCATTCAACACAGGTTTCGGTAGTTGTTATACCATTTGGGGAGCCTGAAGCTTAACTTTGTTGTTACCTTCAAATAAACATGACAGACTTAATCCTTGTATTGATTCTAATGTTTACTGTGTGAATGCAGTACACAGTGCAAGTTGTATTTGTGTTTAACCAATGAGCGGCGCTCAGCACTGCAAACTTCAGCTTTGTGTCTCTGGATTTTCAGAAAAAACTGAGTTTTCGGGAACCATGGCTGAGGAACTATTTAGACATTGATTGCTAAAAAGGTTCCTGAGCCTCTGGAAAAGTTCTTGTTGTGTAAATGAACTAATAACATCCCATGACACTCAGATAAAACAAACAATTTATAAAGTGCTCATAAATGTTATATTATCCCTCAAATGTATTGTTAAACTTGAAACAATTTCCCATTACATGTCCACATCACATGATGCTCTTCATGACTTCATTGTATTTTCTTGTTTCTTGAACACTTCTTTTACCTGTTTTTATTTGCAGGACATTATAAATAAAATTCATTTTTGAATGCAAGACCCTTAATGGTAATAATGTTTAGGAGTGGTTTTAATTTACTCCTCAACACTGATTAATTAGGTGAAATTGCTGCAGCCCTTTCCTGTTAAACGTCAGTTAATTAGCTGACAACATTGGATGGGATAATTAATACAGCTGGGGGGTCACAGCATGTTGCCAGAGGGAAGGAGCTCAGGCTGGAGGTCCCTGTGACACAGACCTGCCTGCATGGTAGCCACCTGCGGTCAGTGTGAGGAGGCGTGTTGTACACCTAATGAGACTCAAGCTTTCAGTCTTCACACTTTGTTTTTAATATCTGAAAAAAGAATTGGGCTGCTGAGACGTGCTGTGTCGATCCTTAATGACCTACATCAAGTAGGTCATTAAGGATCACACTCTGTAGGCTACAGAGTGTGAGCTGTCTGTCTTCAGAGGTGGGTGAAGGGCATGTAGAGTCCATCACTTACACCAGAGGGACATCGAAAGACGCCTAGTTTCTCTTCCTTATGTATACAATATTATATGCTGTACTGAGTTGTACTGTTTTATTCCCCTGATGTGATGAGTCAGAAACTGCAAATATGATTACTGTGTATGACTGTCCTTCAAAATAAAAGTAGACATTTCAACATGTATAAAAGTAGCAGTAATAAACTGCAAGCAAGTAAAGTCAACTTTTTTTTCTCCAACCCTGTCAAAAAGTTGAGAAAAATTATCTAGGCAATAAACTCCAATACATTTTTTTTTTTTTTTTTGAGGATTTAGAATTTAGACTTCTGTTAATTTTCTAAATTGAAGTAACTTCATCAGAAATTCTTAGTTTACAAATTAGCTTGAGTTCAAACTCCAGTCTGGATACTCCGGCTTCCTCCCACAGTCCAAAGACATGCAGCTAATAGGTTAAATGGTGACTTTAAATTGTCCATAGGTGTGAATGTGAGTGTGAATGGTTGTGCTCTTTGATGAACTGATTACAGAAGATGGATGGATGGATGCATGGATGGATAATCTAACTGATATTTTACAGAATAAAATAGAATACAATAGTCATGGGAGCAGTTAGGAGTTTGGTACCTTTCTCAAGGGCACCTAAGCAGTGCCCAGGAAGTGAACTGGCACCTCTCCAGCTACCAGTCCACCCTCCATACTTTGGTCCATGACTTCAACTGGCCACCCAAGCCAAGTCCCTACAGACTGAGCTACTGCTGTGTAAAGATTTAAGATTTAAGTCAGTACTCACTTATGTTGAAGCAAGAGCCTTCATTTGTTGGCACAGTTTTATTTCACTTTAGTCTGAATCCTGATTATTTAGGTTTTTGAGGTCTAACAGTTTGAATTATTAATTTATTATGCAGCGATGTTGTAGAAGTTATAAGGTGTTGTTTATACAGCCTCAGCCTACAGTTACAGGTCTCTGACTTCTGAATGTAGATGGAATTCACACTTCGAGTGTCAACTTTACAGCAATATTTGCATTCTCCACTTGTAATTACATTCCTTAATGCAAAACTAATGTGAACTTTCACTGTGACTGTTGCTTAAACATGCATAGTATGTGTATTCTTGTACATATCATAATCCTAATGAGATTACCCTCAGTGGGTTTGGATCCATGTAATGCTTCAGTGGTTCAGTCTCAGGTGGGGTTGGCTTGGTTCAGTGCAGCATTGTGTGCACAGTCAACACTCATTTATTTTCACGTACTCATACCCGTAAACATTCTATATTGTCAGATTTTAATTAGGCACAGACAAGGTGTGAATGAAAGCAAACTGCGGTGTCAGCTGTCTATTTAACGCATGCATCAGGACTGGGTTCATAGGAAGGGGCGGATCTTTGTGGGCAGTGTTTAAATCCAGCAGAACAGGTCTTTTGAGGCAGGCAGAGTGGCAGTGATTCATAGTTCAACCCAGAGTCCCTCTCTCCCCAAGTCCCTCATAATTAAAGTCTAAGCATATGGCCTTGTGACCATGCGAGCACAGAGGTATCTGCTGAACTTTCTTGGCATCTTATTTTGAGTCGCTGGCAACAACGGTCCCTTCAGCCTTCCTTCAGCGCAGCGGAAATGAAAAGCGTGTCACCTTGAGTTGTCATAAGCCACATCTGCCAGCCTAATTACCACATATTGGGCCTTATTGATAATGCGTTGGGTTTGTTAGATGTTTGCTATATTAGTCAGAAAAATGGCCTTATGGTCTAGCTACATCTGCATATATATATTTATTTATATATGTATCTTTCTTATATTACATAGTCAAAACTAGAAATGGTGGATCTGTGACGGGTCCTCTCAAACTAAAGAAAATTCATATTCAAAAATCATGACCAGACTACGATCATGATCTAAGCTAAGTAATTTAGCACAATGGTGATGTGTGCAGAATGCTAGCCTTTCCACAATGTTATCATGCTAATGTTCATGTAGTATATAATGTTTAGTACTGTATGTTCGATTTCTGTGTTACAGGAGACAGCTTCAAATCTGCAGAAACAAATATTTTC
This sequence comes from Miichthys miiuy, assembly GCA_036365135.1. Taxonomy (NCBI): domain Eukaryota; kingdom Metazoa; phylum Chordata; class Actinopteri; family Sciaenidae; genus Miichthys; species Miichthys miiuy. The sequence continues at coordinate 21,568,017 of CM071617.1, forward strand.
TATGGGATTCATCAAGGGTCAATCGGCCTGTAGCATCATAATAAAACATAACATATAGCATTTATATGCTGATGACAACATTTCATCATCTACTCGATGATGTCCTGTTATCAAACTAGTAAACTGCATTAATGAAACAAATTGCTGCATATCTAGAATCTTTTACAGCTGGAGCCAACACAGAAATATAGATACAGATTAATGTGTTGTCATTCAGTATCTCTGTCTCTGAAACGCAGTGAGCAAATCTGAAATCTTGGCATTCTATTGGATACTGATATAACAAGAGCAGTGTTTGTTGTGTTGTTGTTTTTTTCAAAATACATCAAAACAAGACTTTATTTCTCAAAGTGACTCTCAGAAACTGCTTCATGCATTCATCTCAGACAGGTTAGAGTACAGAGGGGGCACGAAATTACCACAATTCTTACAATCTTTTGAAACAAAAATAACCAAACTGTTGCAAGGCATCCAAAAGTTTTCAAGACTTTTGACAAGTGTTGATGTGCTGGTAAGCTCTAAATGAAGTGGCTTAGACAAACAGATTGTGTGCCAAGGCATCAAGTCAATGGTGGGATCCTGTGTGATTTAAAGTTGTTGTAAAGTTACAAATTAAGAGGCCATCCAATACCTGTTGTATATATTATTATTATCATATATCAGCTTGACCAAAGTGGTGGACTGACCTACAGCATTCTTATCCCTAAAGTCATGTTACCAACATGGCTAAAGATCCTCAGGGCACGTCTAACTATCACAGGATTTCTCAGTGAGTGGAGTCCCACCACCACATAAGTGCTATTTAAGGAACAGAAAATGACATAAAAATGGTCAGAGAAACGAGGCCAGGGACCACACCACCTCCAGGAATAAGAGGATTGGCAGGACGTGGCTTAAACCCGTTCTTTTTTTTACACTAGCAGTAGTTCACACTAATGTTAGCTTTGGGCACGGTTTAAATGTTACTTCAGAGACATTTTCTGGTTGAGCATGGTCTATAGAAGCAGTAATGTCAGGATTACTGTAAGCATTTTGTGGAAAGTACCTGCCTGAATGGAGATGAGCACAAGTGGTGAAGGCCTGTATTGAATTATGGAAAGCATTTGGCCTAGGCTCTAACGGAACCATCCCCATGGTGTCTGCTCATCGTTTCTCAGGGCCAACATTTTGTTCCAGCTATATTTTTTTCCTTATCAGAATTGTCTGGGGAAGAAATCAGGGCTGTGCTGTATTACATTTAGTTTCCCATTAGATTAGAGAATAGGCCTGCTGGATAACGCCTACTTTCACCCTGACTTTCTTTACTTCTTCCACACTCACTCTTCCCCTCTCTCTTTCCCACTAAATCATTCATTCCCCGACTTATCCGAGAGTGAAATGGAGCACAGGCTAGGCTAGTTAATGGGGTTCTATGAGCCATAAGATTACTTTCCTACCTGAGCTCATTCCTATGAATCTTCCTTAGAGAAGCGACTAAAATAACAAACCCCTTCCAGCTGTAAGCCAAACTTACAGGACTGTTGGGTGTTTGGACAGGCTGTGGATTCCGTCAGCTCTGTGCTCTCAGTGTCGAGCATAAGCAAGTCCTGAACTTGTCTGATATTTTCTGCCATGCTTCCGGTGGGACATAGTCACAAATGTTAACAAGAGAACTCAATTTGCATTCCCCGAGCAGTCTAATTGGAGTTGGAACAAAGATGGCAGATGTTTTTTCTCCTTTTTTCTCAATGGAAATCAAAAGTGGTGTTGAGTTTTTTTTTCTGTCTATTGGTTCACATTCAGAAACTTTGCTATTGAAATTGTGCACTGTGTTTTGGGAGTCTCATCACCTGTGCTACTCATAATCTGACCTATTTAGCAGCTCCATAAAACAGAGTTGTCTGCTTTGTCAAAAAGTAATCTGTGCTCTGGCTGTTTCTCACAATCACGATATTGGCTGTGACCACACTGACCACTGACACCTGGACTGGAACCAGAACTCATAGTCAAGTCAAAGTCGACAGGAAAAATCCTTTAGAGCAACATTACGTAACTTGTCTACCATTAAATATCCAATTTATTATTTATTTATTATTTTGAAGCTACACTGATGTGTAATCAGGTGAATGGTATCTGTCATGCTCCCCGTAGACTGTTTCTGCACTGTGACATTGTACTCTGGGTACGATCAGCCACAAGAAGTGTGTAACTCTTTTTCTTGGTGAAATCATATCATCATATTTTATGGAGAAAATGTTTTCTGTTTGTCCTCTGATGTCCTCCATCCGATGTCCATCAAGTCTGTGATTTACAGCGTTCTGATGCACAGTAAAAAAACAACTTCGAACTAGAGGTGCTGTTAGCTAACGTTAGCTCAGATTTTTTAGCCAGGCTGTTTGGACTGTGAGCTCAGAGCACTGTGGGAGTGTTAGTGTTTGTACTATAGGCATTTTTGGACCACTAGGAGGACGTACTAGGCCTGGTATGCATGAATGCTAATAGGGAGTTAGCTAGGGAGCTAGCCAAGTTGACTGTGTATCCAGGCTCAGCAGACACTATGGACATAATGACAGGTGAGGTGAAAAGACCGAAGGGGGCGTTGACAGACCAGGCTAAGAAAAGAAAAGGAGAGAGGGACTGAGCATGTACTAATGAGCATGATAACCAGGAAGGTTATCTTGACCTAACAGGCACAACAATGTCAGTCAAGTGTAGTCTGAACAGGTCTAATAGGGCAACACAAGTGTAGACCACCTGCGTGGGTTCATTATATTGCAATAACTATTAAGCAGAATTCTGTGAAGGTTCTCAGTGGTCCAGGTCATCGTTCTTAGAAAAGGGTTAGATCTGGGGCAACTGGACTCGGTTGTAGATTCGTGAAGACATGTCACCTCTCATCCAAGAGGCTTCTCCAGTTCCTACTAAACAGATTGATCAATAGTTAGAGGTCAGAGCTCTCTTCAGAACAGTTACAACTTTAAAATGCTGCATATATTGAATACATGAGTAATAACAAATCAGGAATGTATGAAATATTACACTGACAGGATGCACTCATAATGAGTGCTACTTTTGATACTTTAAGTACATTTTTTTCTGTCAATCCATCTGTACTTTGTACTGATTGCACTTTAGTATTGCGTTTTATATATAAGTAAAACATCTGAACACTTCTCCCACCACTGACTGTAGCTTTCAGAAAGTTTCAGCTGCCTTGTTTGAAATGAACTGTCAGGAAATCAGTTGTGCCTGACAACTTGGAGTGTCTTATCTAATTTGTTTTACTTTTATTTTTTTATTTTTTATTTTTAAAGATATTTTTTTGGCCTTTTTTGAGCTTTATTGTATAGAGACAGCTGAAGAGTGACAGGAAATGTGGGGAGAGAGATGGGGAATGACATGCGGGAAAGAGCCACAGGTCGGATTCAAACCCTGGGCTGCCATGGCGAGGACTCAGCCTTTGTGCATGGGGCGGCTGCTCTACTGACTGAACTAAACACCACCCCCTTTTATTTTATTTTTTAGAACTGTTACCGTGGAGACTTTTTTCACTGAAATCCTGTCCGTTATCTTTAATCTTGTTTTGAAAGAGAAGTGGATATCTCGATTCTGGAAAATGGCCCGTGTTGTTCTTCTGTTAAGGAAGGATAATTTGCACTCAAATGATTCTTCATGTTTGGTTTATTTTTATCAGCGCCCCTGTGCTGTCAGGACTCCTTGTGTCTGTTTGTATGAAGGATAAGTACAGGGTTTGGTAAAACATCTTTCCCGTGGACAATTCCACCTTCTTGGACTGAACTACAAACGCTGGTTTTCGGTTCTGCTGTTCGTTTTTCTGTTATCACCATTTCCTCACACATGCTGCTTGTAGCAATTTATCAAAACGAGCTAAGTGCTAAAAAACAGAGCGGTTCCACAGAGCTCTGTTTGCGTCCACCATCAAAGATCGGATTTTCACAAACGTGACATCACCTCGCCATGCGCCGTGTCATTTTGGTGCACCTGTGCTTCTGCATGCACACGGTGCAGGCCACGTTCAGGAAACCAAATGTGTTTTATACAGCTTGTGCGTCCTTGCATCGCCCTCAGACGGGAACATGTTGGAAAGAGCTGAAGTCAGGATTGACTGTATATATTTATTTTGAATACGCAGTTCAGTGTTTTGTTGAGAAGACTTGCGTCTTGGGACCTTGACTATAATTGCACAACAAAGTCATTCTGTGTGACAAGGTGCTGGAAAATTAGAAAATGCAGGTGCATGAAAAGAACGCTGGGAACAATCTTACCTTCACGCAGCTTAGCTTGGCTGTTTTATCGTTGTGTTTGGACAATGAAAAAGCAGATGAGCTAACAAAGAGGGATCACAGAGCCAAAAACTCCAATGGTTGGGGATTGAGCTGTGGTCCACATTGGAGGATTCCTAGAAGGACCGGAGGGTTTACATCCCAGTGGACTTCTTCACAGTCTCCACAGAGCTGGAATATCGATTCAGTTATACTTTGATTTATGTAACTGCTGCACCTTATGCACAACATGTCGCGCCGATATCAGTTTAAAAGATAGCGCTCACTGAGAGAAATAGAACTGCTTTTACAATTCATTCTCATGCATTTCATCATGCTTTTAAACTGTTAGTCTTTCTCACATTGCACAGCTGAAGAAAAGCTTTTTTCTTTTGTCACGCACGGTAAAGCCAAACATCTGTCATTCTGAGCTGTGCAGACGAATGTAAACAACACTGATTTTCAGATGGGGTGCCATTCATGCAATTACCTCCACCGAGGAGGTTAATATGTTTTCAGTGCTGTTTGTCTGGCAGCAGGATTATGGAGAAATGACTTCTCATGAAACTCGGTGGAATGGTGTAGCGGGGGTCAAAGGAGAATCACAGAGCAGATACACAGATTATTTTCACTTTTGCTAACATTGAGAGACGATTAAAAACATATATAGAAATAAAGAGAGTGGTTGAACTTCAGATTTGTATATTTACCCTTTAGTCCTCAGTAGAATTCTTGAATATTGCTGCAGTTCACTGAGAACTGAAATGAAGATTTGTTCCTCCTGCATCCAAACAGACAGCTCTATCTGAAAAACAGAAAGAAACTGACAATCACAAGTCGTTTTCATTTTAAAAGCTTCTTCTTTAATTTCATGCCAAATATATGGCATTTCTAGCTTTTTAAACTGCATTTCAACACACCAGAGACAAAAATGCTGTAAACAGATATTTCTTAAAACACACCTTATTAATTTATAAGTGTAAAAGTCACCGTCACCTGGTCAGCCCCCCTTGTGACTCTTCTGTGAAAAACAGCCTCCATCTGGACAGTGAGAGTCGAATAAGTGCTGCTGTTTATTTACAGTGATTATGATGAAATTTCAAGCAACCCACATTATTATAACAAACAATCGTAGTGTGTTATTAGGTGGTGTTTTTGGCAACTTCTATGAAGATCAAAATCTTCAGATTTATGGGTAAAAGTCAGCACAACCTGGTCAGTCCTCCCTGCCGACTCTTCAGTGAACTGTTCCCCAGAAAACAACCTCTGTCTCCAGCAGTGAGAGCTGGGTAAGTCACCGATGGCGATTATGTGAATGTGATGTGAGCAAAACTCTTGAACTCACAATGTCACCTTCATCTCTTTTCACTATGCACAGCGGGTCAGGATTTCCCTCATAACACAATCTCACAGCTTCTATGAGACTGTAAACCCAGGAACGCTTTGTCGGTGTTAGACTTACATATTTAGCTGTTTTGTATATGCAACATTATAGTCAACAAAATAAGAAACACACTTAAATATAATCTGAATAGTCTGAAGCAGCTTTCTGAACAAATAATCATAATTAAGGTCGTGTTTATTACACAGCTGGAGTCTGTGTTGCATTCATTGCATCATCCATGTGTTTCTGTGTTGCTCTTCATTCAAAGCTCTTTAAAGATGTGTTTATTTTGTATTACACAATTAATTCATTAATAAACCCAAGCTGCATATAGAAGTTATTTTTCTTTTTGCAGATGTCTAATGTTTTATCGTGTTAAAGATGTAGTTCACCATGTTGCAGCTGCAGCTGTATTTCCATCTGAAATGTGGCGGAGTAAAAATATAAGGTGTCACAGCACAGTCTGACTAGCTCACAGTACAGAAATAGGTTTGGGCCATGGCAGAGTTACATGACAGCCATGCTGTCACTGCTTTTAAGCCATAAATGTTTATTTATTTTTTTACTGGCTTTTAAAAATATTAGTTCTGTTATGAAAGACTTTTTTTTTTTTTACAAAGGAGATGAGCTGTAGATGCAGAGCTGCTTCCCTGAAACTCTGGCACCGACTGGGTGGAGAGAGACTGTGAACTTGGGATGTTTGCAAAGTGAAGTTCAGTCAAATTAATCATTCTGTCAGACAATGAGAGCAGAGCACCCCAGGGCTAAAAGGGAGACAAGGCCTTTCAGCAAGAAGAAGAATACGCTGCGCTACTGTATATGTTTTGGGCTTGTTATTCATTTTCACTAAGGGAGGCGGAGGCGGGGCTGGGGGCTGGTGCTGAGGAGGGGGAGGTTATGTAGTGGTGCGTTCTCGCTCTTCCCGGTGCCGGGGAATATATCTATCGTTCCGGAGAGCCATTTCCCATAAGAGGGGATAAATGGATGTAGCTGAAGGTGAGGACAATGCAGGAACATCACATTTAGAGGCTTATTCATCAAGTTCAGAGGTGGTGTCAGGCCTCTGCCAAATGTTGCATCTTCACAGCACCCTTGTAAAGGAACTGTTAGTGGCCTTGCACGCATCCCAACACCCATCATGCGTCCTATCTAATTTATGTCTCCGTATTTATGCTCAAAATAAATCATGCAGGGTTGCACTTATTTATCTTTAATGGTATTGTTTATATAACTGGTTCAACTTCAGGGAGTTTTGAGCAGGACCCGCTCCACCCGAACCACATGTTAAGTGTCCTACCTTTATTTTAGCTCTTTAGACTTTCAACCTAAGGGTCGCCATGGCTTTGCAGGAGCCCTGAATCGCGAGATTCCTCAAATGTGAGGTGGAGTTGGTGAGGTGAGGAATAACAGTTGCAAAAATCCTGACACAACAGAGACACACACATTTGAATGCCAGAAAAACATAAATGTAACAGATGACAAAAGATTATTGTGTTTACTTGAGGGAAATATTTGTGTTTTTCAGTGCATAAAATGAACTTCAATATAATATTTTACAGCAGGTCTAGAGAGGTGGGTTGTGAATCTTTTGGTATCTCAAAAAATGATTATCAGGGCTGTTCCCAAAGATTAATCCAATGACATAACAACTAATGAACTCATGTTTTTTAATGTAATTGTTTGTTTTAATTAAAAAAAAAATTTATGACATGGATTTATTTCATCATTGTAGTAACATGCAGTTAAGATCATCACTGGTAAATATATTTCTGTATGAGTCTAGTGGAGGAAAATATCTGAACAATAGTCTGTGATATTAGTTTAAGACATTTCCTCACGCATACATGGTTGCTAAAGTAAACAGAAAATATAAGATGTCAAAATAACAACATTACATTATGTTACCATGACAGCAGCACTGCAGAGATGATTTTTAACACAGAGGTAATGAAACATAACAGATAATAATGATGTTTACTAACACAAACATGCCCTGTGCGTTCATATCATGTGTGGACACAATGTAACTGGACTTCAGTCAACATTTTTCCAGATGAAAATAAATATATATATTTATATATTTATATATATTATATATATATATATATATATATATATATATATATATATATATATATATATATATATATATATATATATATATATATTTTAAAAGTCAAACTTCAAAGTGTGATTTGATCCAGAATTGCCGAATATGAATTCTCAGTGAGTCAGTGTTTTATAGACAGTATAAAGGATGGAGGTCTTATCTGTGACATCTCCTACAGGTTTCTAAAGAGCCAACGTGAAGCTCAGAGCGTGATGACTCTTGCAACTTGAAGCCTTAATATAATCTGAGCGAATGAGTTCTGTATAAATTCACCCTCAGTACAGTTGTCATGAAAGGAGAAATTAGCTATAGAGACCAGAACAGTTTTTTGTACCAGGCTGGAAACAAAGAACAAAGAACTGCAGGTTTTGGCACTTCCACAGTGGCCTCACTTCACAGAGGTTTTTGGGTGTTTCTGTTTTCTTTCACTTCAGACATGAAGCTTCCACGTGTTCTGTGAACTTTACAAAAACTTTATCCTCAGAAATGTCGCAGCCGTTCTTTGTTACTGAATATGTATGACAAATCGTCTGGTCACTGACACGTCATTGTCACATCCACTCACACACACCTCCGCCCGTCGCTTGAGCTGAAGATGTAGATTATTTTCCTTATCGCACTTCTATCATTTACCTCTCCCCTTTTCATACACATCCACTTTTGCTGCCTTTCCCCTTTTATTGCCTTCCTTCCATGTCTCAATTTATCTTTCTCATACATGCCCAGTGGATTCTCTTGTATACACACACACACACACACACACAGAGTTCTCTTTTGCCTCCCTCTGGCCATTTTCCATTCCCCTCTTCCGTGTCTGTGGCTGCAGGAAACGAGTCTCAGTCACGAACATTATCCAGATACCTTCTGGATGTGCCTGTGAACACGGTGGGGGCAGTCATAGTGATGTATGGCTGTAATCCCACCGCTGCAGCATGACACGGGTGTCAGTTGCCATGGGAGACGAGATGATTTATATTCTGCAGCTCTGCTTATGGCCCGATATAAGTGATGTTAATGTTGAAGTCCCGATCCTGCATTCTTATGCAGTAATGAGGAGGTCCTGCCACTAAGTGGAACACATGACGACAGACTCTTACTGGCTCCTGTTTCATTATTTGATGGGGAAAAAATATGTTTGAGGATGGGAGGTTATTTATGTTCATGCACAATCTGTGCTCTGTCACTTCATGCTGTATGTATAATTGATGTGTTAAAAAAGAGGCTGATTGTTCCTTTAACGCTAAGCTGTCTTAGCGCAGCTAAGGTCTCTCCCACTGCGCTGCATGATGGATGTTTCCTCTTCCTCATGTGTCTCATGCAGTTTCATTTGCATGTCCACATGTTGTGCTTTATCTGTCACTGAATAAAACGACAGGCCATTCATTGGTCAGCGGAGCCAGATGATTGTTTGATAGGCTGCGCAGTGCATCGAAATGATAAACCTCCGTACACGGGTGACTTCTTCTGGCATATTATTGATTTCAGCAGAAGATAGGATTGGTAAATGAAACTAAATCAATATAGATAATACACTGGGCTGTGAAGGAAGACTGTGTAAAGCAACATGAAGAAATACTCATGGCAGTACTGCCTTTAGCTTTTTTGAAGTGTGAAAGTTTTCAGTGGTGTGTTGAACCTTAAACAAGACTGGCATCTGCAAAAAATGCAGGTTAGGGTTTGATGGCATTTTTATCAAGTCTGAATCAAATCCTAAACTTTGCAGTCCGCTGTCACATTAATTTATGATTAGTTTGTACCTGTATCTAAGGTTAAACAGATCAAACTTAATTTAATAGAGATCTGTACTTCTTACTCACTACTTTCTCATAGTCGATGTTATTCAGTCTGGTTTATGTGATGAAATGTACTTGAACCCAAACGATGATCTTTTCTTAAACTTAACCAAGAAATGTTGTGCCCAAACCTAACCAAACAGTTTCACAACATTAACAGTAACTTTGTGTTACAAAGGCTTTCTGGCAGGAAGGCTTTGTGTGCATCTGTATGAGATGACAAGGGGTGTGACAGAGTATCAGTATCTGACTACTGTTTGATTAATTGCCTTGAAATCCTGCAAAGACATTCACTGTTTTCACTGATCCTTTGAAATATTAAGTAATATGCAGCAAGCTCCTTCCATTGTGGTGGAGCTAACAAGAATATGTGATGATCCCGTATCACGTCTAACTTTAGTGGATCAGAACCTGTCGGGTATGGAATTTATTTTCAGATTCTCTGGTTCAAGTTGAGACCAAACCTTTCTATGGATTTCACGACAGTTTAAAATGAGTCCTACAACAGACCAGGTAAAACTTGTTTTTAGCCTAGCAGTTATTGATCACTTGAGGCTCCTACTGGCCAGTGATAAGTGAGGAGTCATCAGTCGGTATAAAGCCAACCGCTGTAAAGATGAGTTTCCAGCAATGACTTCAGTTCACACTACCTTTGAATACTTAGTTTTCAGTAATGAGCTCATCAAGGTGACGAAGAAAGAGAGGGAGAGACCGTGACGAGTCAGAATTAAAAAGTAAAAGCTGAGCGTCTGAATTCGAATGACTTAATGAACAGAATATAAGACAGCGTCATGTGGTTCATTTGAATTTCAAGGACTTTTTAAGCACTTAAAAAAGGGGCCATTTTCAAGCTCTTCTAGGATTGTTTAATACTTCTATAACTGCTAGAAGAAAACAAAAAAACATCAGCCGGTGATCAGCAGATGATCAGTAATCAGAATCACTTGATTGGGAAATCCCTATTCAGAATGAATTGTAGTCATTTTGCGATCCTATTTATTTATATATTTTTTATCTCATCACACCATCAACACACTGTTATGGAAGCATTTCACCTTAGCTACCTTACAGTACTCAATAACATATACACATGACGTGTGTGATTGTAGCTGTTTTATTCCACAAATTAATGAATTCAAACATCTTTTTAAAGACTGAAATCAGTCTGTGGTCAGGTCTCAGTACTGTGTTTTACTGTGTTTTCAACACCTGGACGTGAGCATACAACTCTGAGCATTTCATTATTTTCTGCGATATTTAAACACATGACTGATGATCATATGCATGCTGAAATATACATCAAACACACCTGATAAAATGTCTTATTTACTCTCACGCATTATGAACATTAGGTATTGTGAGTGTGAGATGGAGCTACAGTGTGTATGTCTGTGTAACAGTCTTCAGGACATCATGTCACGCTGCCGTATCGGCTTTTTAGCTCCGTTGGACTCAAGAAGGACATCACTTTGTTAAACTACAAAAGTGTGCCGTCCACTTGAGATCATAGATTGATGTGACAGAGTGGAGCTCCAACCAAAAGACCATGAACCATGAATGTTAATTAGCCACAGCTGATATAATCTGCTGCTGGCACTGTTTGTCATTTTAAGCGGAGGTCAGTGCTGACGGACAAAAATGACTGTATTAAACGTTTCTGATAAAAAGAGTCGTGAGAGACGAGATGAGGTTTGAGGGGAAAATCACTGCTCGGCTTCGGAACTTTGTGAATTTTATCACTGTGGAACCAGATCTGGTTGACAGACAATTAAACAGCCACAGTTTTGATGATCAATAACTCATTTGACTCATTTATTAAATATATTTGTGATTTGGACTGTCAAAACAAAACAAGACCTTTCACGTTGAGCTCTTTGTGATGGATATTGTTTTTATGTCGCCTGCACGATCAAACATAATAATAATAATTATTGACCTTTTGGCTCAGCGGCTTTCTTTCTCTGTTGTAAATCTAAATGGTCACAACAATTGTATTATTGCCAATTATGCATAAATCCTGCTCTTATTGTCAAAGTGGGACATTTTGCAGGATGACTATTGTTCTTGTAGTTATGATGCTGTAGTACAATATCTGCGGATACTGTCCTAATTAATATAAAAGTGAATGAGTGTAGACTCATTGAACATTTGATGAGACGCTGAGGACCATGAATAATGAATACATTTATGTTTTTTATTAGACACGATGAGCAGCAGCGAGGAGTCAAACTCTGTTCTGTTTAGTCTGTCATCTAAACAAGATCATTTTCAGCGTCATGCAGGAGCTTTGTGCTTCAAAGAGCTGAACGCGTTGCAGACATTGACAAAAAGTGATTTTAGGTTCGACAGAAAGAGGGAAAGGTTGGAGGTCTCTGAAATATAAAATATATATTTTTTAAAATGAAAGTGCTGTATATTTAAGTGAGTGGCCTTCACAATCATCAAACACTTCAGCTGGCCTTCTACTGTGAAACTATTACTGAATAGATTTTACATGAATGCTTCCATTTCCTGTGTTTTTTTTTTTTTTTCTGATCAGGCTCCACTTTGATCAGACACCAGAGTCCTTGCTTGCTTCTCTCTCCTGCCATCTAATATAATATTAATATTTATCAAACATACTTCCTGATTCTTCAGGTAAAGCAAACAAGAATAAGTAGGGCCACCCTTTGATCTAGCACTCAAGACTGCAATTTCCTCCACTATAGCCATACATAACACATTAATATTCTAGTTTTTCCCGCATACTTGCACAGGTGTGGCACTGATCTACCTCAAGATTTGCTTTAATCTACGTGTACGTGAGTAAATGTGTTTTCTGTGTCATTGCAGGCATGGTGAACTACAGCGAGGTGTCTGGCTACCCCCTCGTTCAGCACTGGAGTCTTCGCTCTGTGCTGTACCACGTCAAACTCAATCAGTGGGTCCTCTCTCAAGGTAAATCACTCTGCGCATCAATTAATTATATATATATCATTTGTTATTACTGCTTGTTTATTTACACTGTGGAGGAGGCTGTGCTCGGGTCTCTGTGGCACAAAGTCTCATGCTCTCCGCACAGAAAAAACACCGTCAGCAATCAATTATTTATCACATCGTAATTAATATGACACATCAAGGTTAGCAGCTCATCAAAACAGCCTGGATACTTTCTTTTTATTTTTATCAGCTGTGTGACTAACAGCAGGCTGTCACCATCTGATTAGGCGGACATGTTTTCCCCTCTTGTTCTCAAAGATACTGTACGAACATCATCTTTCACTGTCAGATGTTTCAGCATTTTTGAGATGCTCTACATGCACTTAATGCTAACAGAAGAATGTGCATGCAGAAAGTATGTCTGTAGAAAAAAACACACATTTCTAAGCATTTTCTTGTCAGCAGTGGAAGCAGTTGTGTGGTAATAAAGTTCTCGAACATATAAAGAGTGTCACCACAGGGCACGTTGTTGGCCGTTTTGTAATGCTGTGCTAAAAGGTTCAAGTTGAGTTCATTATGTCAAATTAAACCTTGTTTAAACAGTCAATTATGTGCTTAGAGAACCCCGGAAGGCAATGAATGGGTGAAGGGTCGAGTTGCCTTTAATCGCAAATTAGCAAAATGTCATTTTAAAAGGGCACAAACTAAAAAAAATCTGCCCAAGAAGCACAAGCAAACAAGAGGGATGAGGAGCTGCAAGAGACAGCACACGCTGACTGCGATAATTACAACCTCAACTCCTCTGATAACTGCATAATAATTCATAATATATTTTAATATCCAATAGGCACACAGTCCTGGGGTGCTTATGAAGGCAGATGAGTCCAATGCAGAATGAAAATAAGCACAATTTTCTCCCAGATGCTCTGGATAGAAAAAAAGTTTTCAGCACTTAGAAAAGTGTCTAAACCCAGGGCCTCATAACGTGCTGCTAAAGTTAGCTTAGTGCCTAACACGTCGTCTTTATAGCCTGACGGAATGAAAGTTTCTATGGAGTGAATGGAAGGGATGGAGGTGCTGCTTTTCTTAACTATATTGTCATGAAAACTCCCCAGAGACATTCCAAGACTCGATGTTACAAAATATATCAAGTGTAAACTCTTAACTAAATAGTGTGCCACAATCAATATTCTACTTGGGAACAATAAATGTAGTCTCAAAACTCCCCAGAAATAATCGAATAATGGAAAAGGTCCCCAAGGACAAAGTAATGGCATCAAAGACCTCCGCAAGAGTCATAGATAGGCATCGAGACATATGGAAGTTCCCCAAGACAGAGCCCTGAGTCGTACATGACGACGTTGAGGCGAAGTTCCCCTGAGATATAATCTCAAATAGTAGAAGACAGCATTGAGGCGTATAGAAGTTCCCAGAGACAGAGCCTCAAGTCGTAAATAATGGCAATGAGATATGCACACATGGAAAAAACAGAATGAAAAAAAGCTGACATCATTATTTCTAGGAATGGGATGTAGGTGCAGGATGGAGATATAAAAAGTGATTCATTGCTGTTTTGTCTTCAGTTCAGTTCCAGAGCCAACTTTATTTCTTGTGAAAGAGAAAAGTCTGTTCATGTCCAGAGAATCTTTTGAATCTTCTTTGAATCTGTTTTGGACCTTTCTCTTCACCTTTGCTGTAGTTTCATGTTAGAGAAGATCTCCAGACCTCTGACCTCTGACCTCCAGCAATAGATTGCATAATGGCAGTAAGAGATGTAACGAGTGATGATCAAAGAGTTATGCGGCATGACATTGACTGTGTTTTTCCGTACATCTGTCGTAATCAACGACATTTAACATATTTGTTATGTCCTTTGCGCTAATTATTTTTACCTTATCTTTACAAATGTTTTATATATATATATATATATATATATATATATATATATATATATATATATATTCTACAGTTTTAATATGGTGCCAAAAACAAACAACAATAAAAAAGAAAAACAAAACAAAACAAAACAAAAAAAAAAGATTCCAGCTGCCTTCGTGAACTTATATGATTTATGTATTTATTGCATAAGTCATGTGTAAACTCTATTTATTTATGTAACACACTGAGCTGGTTAACATTGTAAATGCGGTCCAGATTCAAACAGAGCAGATTGGAGCTCACAGTCTCCAGAGTTTGTACATCTTAAAACAGCTGGTTTGATCGTTCAGTGTGTTTGAGGTAAATGGAGCCCAGTGAGACTCAGGTCTAACTTTCTTTGTGATCATTCATTTAAAATGTCAATATGGCTGACTACACAGAGCAGACGACCTCAGAGAGCCGGAGCAGACTGACACACAAGTGTCTTTAGCACATTCAGGGTCGATTGTGTGACAGTGAAGCTAAGAATACTATTTCTAAAACTTTTTCTTCAATTGCAGGTTTTAAACATTGATATCATACACCGTGGCTGTTGTTACGTAGATTTTTGGTATCATACAATAATAATTTGATCTTTCCAGTCCTATGTCCCAGTCCTTACATCCTCCTTACAACACAACAGGATGAATTGCCACCATTGTCAGTGTTTTGATTAAAAAACATGAACAGCCTTTGGACTGCATTTTCAAGTCTGTTAAATGCAACACTGCCATAACACGTCTGATTATCAAACATAATGAAACAATTAGCTTCATGTGTTAACATGATGTTAAATGTGTATCATATGCATTGGTGGTTTTGACATTAATAAATAACAATTATATCATTAATAAAAGTAAACATTCTTTATTGACATGTAATTGCTTTTAACAGTATAATACTGAATAGTTAAATAGAATGAACTATTAATTCACCATTTATTAAAGAAGGTCATAATGACGTGTTTTCTAAATAGTTTTCTCTCTTGTTTTTATGACTTAGAAAAACTTTCTAAGTTCCTGATGTGGTTTTTGTTGGGTTTTTTTTTTTCCCGTGTGTGGAACAGGTGGAGAAAATTTTTTCTCACCCGTTTTTCACAGTTGGAAAAATGATCCCAGTAAAACATTTTTTTCTCCACCTGTTTCACAGATGAAAAGAATGTAAGGAATTTAGATCGATGATCCTGGCAAAACCTTTTTTCACCCGCTTTTAAACACAGGAGAGAAAACAATTTAGATCAGACTTGCCTCTCTGGGCTTCCATAGATTTCACTTTATTCTCCTTGTCTTTTTCTCTGTCTCTGATAGCCCGCCACATATCACAAAGCTTTGTACCCATGGCAAGACCAAGGCTTGCTGACAGTGCCTGCCATGGAAACTTCACAGAATAAGATAACTGTGGATAGGTATTTAGTCAAGCAATACTTCTTCTGAAGGCAGCTCCTGGCTGCTGACACGTCAGGGATGATACTGCTGGGTTTCTCAGTACTAAATGTATTATTCTATGAAAATGCATCTGCCTTTTGTCTTTTGATTTGCCTCGCTACATAACTTGACTTGTTCTGTTGGCTTCGTTTCAAGATGTGTTGAAAGATTGCATTCAATCACTCTGCCTGCCTGGAAGAAGAGTGTCATTTCATAATTTGGATTATATTCATGTTTTAAGTGCATGCATTATTCATATATCCATCATAAATACTTTCCATTCTGATAAGTGCAACTATCCTACTGTAAATACAGCCACGTCACCTCTAATGCATTTCCAATGGCACTGCTGCGGTCTGAAAGTAGCTGCCACGTCTGCTTGAGGATACAGTTTCTATTTTCCCTTCACTCAGAAGCCTCCGTCTTTTTTACTTCCATTTCCCACTTTAGCTCATCATATTTCAACAGCCACCGGAGGGGTGAGGCTACTGATTTTTACATCTGATAGCAAAGCCCCCATCGCTCATTCTCACAGCGCTCTCTGTCTCTCACTTCAGTGGCCTCCTAATTTAATTTTACAGGAGAAGTAAGAGCGAGCGGGGCGTGAGTGCTGAGATATTAATACTGCTTCTCCTGGAAATGATAATGATAAATTGCTATTGCAGTTTTGCTTTCCAATATTTGCTGAGAGAGAATCCCAGTGAGCACATGGTCATTTTGTTACAGTGCGGTCAATGCATCATATCAAACATGCTTTCTCATGGACTTTATTTTCTGGTTAGCGCAGCCCAGACGGTAAATTCACTAAAATTAGAGGTGACATATCCTTTCCTTGTTTCCACTTAACTCACCATTATGCTAACAATCCACTGAATCCACACAGTTATACACAGCTTTATGGAAGACACCATTGTGGGTAAAAACCTGTCATTCAGGTCTCTCCAAGGACACAAAGTCCCTGAGGGAGATCCACTGTGTAAATTAGCTATAAAAAGAATCCTTAACCCTGAGGTTCTGACTGCCACTTCTCCTGGTCTAAATAAAAATGGAAACACTCATCTCTAACCTTTGAGTCATTCTGACGTCTCCCTGTAACACAGCAGAGCACTGTGTTGTCATACCCAGGCAGGAATTAGGTTATGTGCGTGTTTGGTTCACGCACTTATGACAAAACTGATAAAAACACACATTCCACAAAGAAAATGAATCCTAGAAGCTTTACAGAAGCAAACAATTTCAACTCTACATAACATATTCAACACAGTACAATCCCTGCCCATACTGTACATGGCGCATCCTGCAACAACGCTGATGATGTCAGCAAGAGCACAAAAACAGGAAATAGAGTTTTAATTTAACAGTGAATGTAACTAAATAAAATGCTGTTATGGGAATTTTTTAAGAGTGACCCTTCAATAAGGAAAACTGGATTTGAAGCATCAAAGTTTAAGTTGAATTTATTATTCTTGTACAAGAAGGAGCGTTTAACAGTGCAACATACAAAAGGGGTTACAGAGAAAAAGGCTCCCCGAAGAGCCTTGACAGTTGGTTCTTATACACTCTCTAATGGGCTGTCTCGGCCATCTCCCCATAGATACAGATAGCATCATAACGTCTTTCTTAGTTCTCTTAATCAGTAGTCAGCAGAATATCCCCTTGTTTAAAGGACACCTCCCTGACCTGTCTCCGACCCTTGTTCTATTCTGAACTTCCTCAACTTATACATACAGCTGAACTTTATCTCTCCCTGCCAGCCTCAGCAAAAACGCAAATAAAGGGAAGTGTCCACAAGACATGTAAGAAATAGAAACACATACACACATTATATGATTTCAAAACATCTGAACCCCAGTATAATCCTAATTTTTATAACAAATGCTAAAGGTCCAAAAATGTGTGCCTGAACCGAAAAAGACCCTGAAATTTAGGGTTAGACACAGACTCGATCACAATAATTTCTCAGCTGATTGCTGTTTACAAGTTAACATGAATTTAAATGTTAATTTTAATAATGATTTTTTTTTTTAAAGTTGGCTTGTCACAGTGACAGATCAGCTCAGCTGTACAGTTGTGTCCTCAGATCTACTTAGGTATTACACATAATGTTAAACAGAACTTGGATCCATGGTAATAGAATAGAAACCCTTAGACCCAGGACCCATATGAGTTTGGGTGGACACATGAAGACCTCTAGGTTGCACTGCTACAGATTCAGGTGGTATTTTGGCCTAAATGAACAGCTGACTGACATGGTTTGAACTATGTAAAGGTCACCCATTACTTCCATTACTGTCAGTTCACTGACTGTCTGTCTCCCACTCTAAGCTACTGTTATGCTGCATTCAACATCATTATAATGACCACAAGGCCTACAATGACCAATGCAAACACATCATGCATTTCTCTACCTGTCAGAGCAGACAGCAGAGCGAGGTAATAAAATGCTGATAAGAAAATAAAGGCAGAGTTGGCAAATTGTAAACGTAAAAGTTGTGGCATTCAGTTTGAATCTGTTGATGCTCCAAGCTCATAGAAAATTGTGATTCATTTTATGCCGAAGTCTCTCATGCTGCATTATTCATTCACACCAAACACTGGTCCTCTGATCCTTCGTCAGGTATTATAAAACAGCACTGTGAACACAGCACTGCTGAAATTGTTTTAACACCAAGAGCATTTCACTCTGTATGGGTATGGTGAGATTTTTCTTTTTTTTTTTTTTTTTTCATGTGAGGCTGTCTAACATGTCTATATGTGGACTGTGTACAATCAGCACTCAGCACACAGTTAAAAAAAGGTTTATGAATATAAACCTGGTTAAGACACTTCAAAGACCTGCAGTTAAAAAAAGTAAGATAATGATAATGCAGCTCTTCAACACTCAAGTTTGCTGCTTATAGAAATCACATTGACTTTATGTCAATAAAAGACACACTTCATCATTCTAATACTAAGTAGGGCTGTCAAACGATTACAAATTTTAATGTAATTAATCACAAGGTTTCGTGAATTAATTTCGATTAATCACAATCCTAATCCTATGACTGAAAAATTCACATTTACTGTGTACTTTTCTCAGAAAATGACAAGAAGCGGATATTACATTTGTTTTTTTATTAATGACAAACCAAAAAAAAAAAATTAATTCTGAACAATTTTGGCAACTTAACCATTGCTCTTTTTTTTAGCAAATAGCTTTTTGAACAAACAACTCCACTTTCACACAATTACATGTGGCCCTTTTACCTTTTATTTATTTACGTTTTAGCCAGTTGCTAAAGCAAACTAACTGGTTAACATTTTCTGAATGTAAAGCGGGCTGTTTCTTCTGAACAATATGGCCTGCGACTGAGAAGAGTCGTTCCCATGGAACCGTGAATGCAGGAGTCGCTAGATATTTGCGGGCAAGCAGGGCCAGCTTGTCATGTGCTCCTGAATGAGCAGCCCACCACTGCATGGGGCAGTCCTCCATACTTATGCTAGGGTCTGCTCTTTACCTGTGTATGTCTCTGTCAGGTTGCACCTCTTCATCTGACTCTGAATCTGAGCACATCTGTAGCAAGGTGGTCCATCTTGAGAAGTCAGCAGAGACCTTCTGGGTGATTGTTCATAAAGCATGCCTCCAAGTGAAGTCCGCACCTCTTCCCTTTCACTCTTGGGCAGACTCTTCAAGTCTTTGAAATGTGGATCCAGCGCCGTTGCAAGCTTGAGCCATGCATTGTTTTTTTGGCGGGAGGCTAGGTCTTCCATGAAGATTGTCTTAAATCTCACCACATATGCAGGGTCTTCTTCAGAGACCTTCATCACTTGACGCAGAGGGCAGGCAGGCAGTACTACTGAGCAGGAGATATAGGCCTCTCCATCCAGAATCTCAGTTACATATCTGCAGTAGAATAACACACACAAACAAACACACACACATACATAAGTTATTTGGTATGCTGGCAAATCACTTAAACATTAAATTTGAGCTTGATCAGTTCAATTAAATTTTTCAATTTGCACATTATATGTGCATTCCTTGCCTGCAGGGCTCTAGAAGAGTGCTCAGTCTCTACAGTTTGTCCCATTCTGGTGGCGTCAGCATAACCAGTTTGTGGTGTTGTTGGTCCAGGGTTGCTTTTATTGCTGCTTGATTGCGGTTCAGGCGCTTGATCATTTCCAGCGTGGAATTCCACCGCGTTGGCACGCGTCGCATCAGTGCCTCCTGCTGCTGTTCCAGGGCCGCTTGCTGTGCTTGAAGCTCCATGGTGTTTGCTGCGCTGTGTCTGAAGTGATCGACAATTTTGCGACACTTGGCCAACACATTCGCAAATCCACTATCGGAGAGGCTCACGTTGATGCTTCTCTGTAGCAGGTGAGCGATGCAGGGCATCGGCTCATATGACAGCAGTTTAGCTGCAGCTGTCATATTGCGTGCACTGTCCGTCCCTACATCCAGATAATTGTTGTTACTCACGCAGCTCCAGTGGTAGTTCGTTAATTTTAGTCATCACTGTGCCTCTCGACGGTGGCTTGTAGAATGCGTCTAAAGTTTCCACTTTCAAAACTTCTGCGAGGCCCGTGTCCTCGATAATATTAATCGGTCTATAGTCCTTGGCTATCCATCTGGCAATTGTGTCTGTCATCTTCTCAGACGTAGATTTACTTAATGCCCTGCGTTCGGTGAGGGTGGTCTGACACATGCCAGGCGTCACACCTGAAGTTGAAGCCCCAACAAATGAATGCTTGGCGTTAAGATGATACTTAAGGCTTGAGGTGCTTTGGTGAAACGAAAAGTTCCTTCCTGCAGTGTGAGCAAACCACAACATGTTTGTTTACTGTTTCATCTTTGTTTTTTTTTATACTCGAACTGTCCGATGGGCCAATGGGTTCTTCAGACTCCTCCATCTCACTCGTGTCAGCCATGCTGCTTATGCGACGAGGAATGAACGCAGCAGGGGTTGAATTGTGGGTAAAACAGGGCGGGAATGTGTTAATGCGTAAAAAGAAATTATCGCCATTAATTCCAGAAATGAATCATCTCGCGTTAATTTTGACAGCCCTAATTATAAGATACTTATATAATCAAAAATATGGCAAACAGTAATAAGTCTTTACATCTTGTCATACTAACTCTAACTCATATGAACTCTAAAAGACTAAGACCTTGGTCCAGATGGAAATATTCAACAACTATTAAATCATTGTCAGGGAATTTTGTATCTATTCGTGGTACCCAGAGGATGAACCCTAATAATTGTAGGGATCCCTTGCTCCTTCATGTAGCACCACACACCAACAGGTCAAACTGTTCACTGATGTATTTGCCCCAGACTTTGCACAGTCGTGGTTCGCAGACATGGTAGCATGCCGATTGTAGCATTTTGCACAAGAACTACTATGGCTCAAAGAGCTGTCGTTCTACTCCAGCTACTAATACTATCAAATGCTACTGCTGTTCAGTTCACTTTTTTAAATATAGTGCCAAATCATAACAGACATTATCTCATTACATCTTCCATGTAGAGCGTGTCTCGACTGTACTCTGTTTCTTTGTAATATTGATCAAAGAGACTCAACATTTCCCACCAGCAAGCAAGCACTGGGTGACAATGGCAAGGAATCAAGGAATCAGATATTATAATAATACATATTTATTTATATTGCTGATGTTGGTGATGATCATAATGATGATGAGAACTAGATGGCTGAAATAATCATGCAAATCCACTAGTTGTTATCATTAATATCACATATACTACTTTTCTGTTTTGTCTGATAATCTTCATTAGCATCTATTTCACATTGTTATTTCGAGTAAACTTAACAGCAGACCTCCAGAACAATCAGAAGCTGAAGGTGTGTAAAGTATCACTGTGAATGTATGATGATGTGACACAGTATTACATATACAGCATGCATACAGTGTACAGTAATTCCATGGTTGGATTTCTTATTCTGTGGTGTAGAGTACTGTAGTTGTAGAAGGGATTTCCTTTAGTTGGTTCCAAAGCAGCCTGTGAATTTATCTGTGATCCATGCAAAGCCCGAGGGACCCTCCAGCTTTGTGTGTCTTCAGGGTAGGACAAATCAAGAACGCCTCCCTCTCCAAAAGATTCAGAGTGTATCAGAAGTTAGAGTAGCTGAGCAAACGAAACACATTCCTGTATTTTTCTACTAACCCCAAACTCCTTTTTTTCTGTTTCTCATTCTGTGTTTTTGTTTTAACAGAAATAATTCACCTCAATCATTTTTTTTTCTTCTTCTTCTTTTTCCTCCGTCTACCCAGCCTTCAGCTCAGCCATCCATTCTCTGGACGGTGCGACGCAGCGGAGCGACTTTGTCTCGATCCTCAGGGAGTTCGGGAACCACTATGTGCAGGAGGCGGTGTACGGCTTCCAGGAGTCCTGTACCATCTGGTACCCTAACAAACAGGTCCAGAGACAGCTGTGGCTGGAGTACCAGGATATTAGCAAAGGTAGGGCACAGACTCCCACGTAGTGAGTCTATCTCTTCAGAATTGTATCTACAGTAGAAATGAAAACAACAAACAGCGATTTTTGGCCTGTCCATCATCGTGTGGTTGTGACTGCGTGGGATGTACGAGGAACACATTTTAATCCCTGCAGATATGTATATATTTATTGATTGTACAGATTCATAATCTGTCACCCCACAAAATGCACAGAGGCTCATAATGCTGAGTGTGTGTGTGTGTGTCTGGATTATTATGTTATAAATTTAGTATTGGCAGGACTCTTGATCATACTTCAGCTGCAGCATAATGCTTGCCAGGAGAAATACTTAAACCTCACCTGGGACCTCTTTTAACAAAGCTCTTCTCTTGCTCTCTTTTTTCTTTTCTTTTTCACTCGTACTCTGTTGTGGAGAAATGTAATGGGCTCCCAGGGTGGCAGTCTTTCAGAAATACTCTTGAGGCCTTTGTTTCAACCATCAGGATTTTTCTTTTTATTTATTTTTTTTTTTTTCTGCACTTTATGGAAGTACCCCTTGTAGAATGTTTGGGTAGATCTTTTATGGGAATTAGGATGCTGTGTGGGCATCCATAAAACACAGTCCAGCACTTCTCATTTTAAAGGGCTGCATATTTAACCTCAGTACTTTTTAGTTTTAACTGAAATGTATCTTTAAATACTGAAAGCTCGTATCGGATATTTTCTTTCTCTGACTTTCTTCACTACAACACCCCTCAGCAATCACTTTTCATGACAAACCCCATGCCCAGCCTCACCCACACATCATGCACCTGCAACATTTCGAGCTAAAATAAACACCATAGAATTCATTCCAGTGAAAAAGTAGAACATTCTAGACTGCACTATGTCGTTGTGCAGATAAATATTTAACTAAAAAAAAAAAAAGCATTCAAGAAGTCAAATGTATTTTTTTGCATTTTCACATGACGTGAAAAATAATATTGAAATTAATTTAATGTTAATTAATTTGCTGCACCCTTGGCACATTCTTAAAGCACCTCAGCGTCAACTGCACCCCATTTAGGAACCATTTATTTATTTAAAGTTCATGTATAGCTGCTTTTGTTCTGCATATGACATTTAACATTTATTTGACTTTGACTATTGCTTCAGTATCCATACAACAACATAGTTAGAGTTATATCTGTGCTAATGTTTAAAAATGTTGACATTTGTCTAACAACCCATGTCTATAATGCATTATAAACCAAAAATGAATCATTATGAATATTTTAATGATTTGAACTACATTGATACACAGTATAACACCTAAGTATGTCTATAATGCATTATAAACCAAAACCTTTAAAACGTTAAAGAATACTTTATATTGTGTTCCGATTATTGTTATAAAGCATTATGAATATTTGCGTACTTATAACAGTAATGATACATTATAATATACATCATATTAATGATATATTGCTATAAGAACAGTATAACACATTGTAAGTATGCCTATAATGCATTATAAACATACTTATATAAGAGTATGACCTTCTAAAAGTTTTTTTTAATGTGTTTTGATTATTGTTATAAGCATTATGAAGATCCGAGTGCTCCTATCACTATACATTATTAGTATGTTCATAATGCATCATATAAAGTGTTACTAAAACTTGCATACACTGAGACATGCATCTATGTAACACCTGCTCTCAGATGTAAATACAGCTGTCTTAAATGACACATTTTTAATAGCCACACAAAAAATACTTGTTCAGCGGCCTTCCAGTGAACATTTATGTGTGGCAGCACTTTAGTTGAATGTAATTAATTCAGATTTGTCAATGTAAATTACAGCTTTCTTCAGCTATGTCACATTACGTTTCCATCTGTTTGTTGGCCAGACTTTGTGTGTAGCACATTACAAACAATGCTACAACGATTTTACCTTCTGTTGGAAGTCTCACACTGAATGGGGGTGTGTGTTGGTGGATCATAGTGTGGCTTTGCACTATAATCAGCATTGTTATATCTCAAGCAATTACAGTAAACTACACAAGTGCTCTCCAGCAGCACTTGAAACACTCGAGCTTAAATGAACAATCAAAGAAGCGAAATGGCTTCCCTTTTTGTTTTATTGCTCAAAATGCCAGCATATGTCAGCCATCCATCTTTTTGTCACCTGTTCTTGTTTTCTCAGTAAGTTGTAGCAGAGATAAGTAATAGCCCGTCTCTCCTCGCCGCCTCACCTCAACGGCTCCAAACTGTCTGCGCTTGTTTCCTTTGTTTGCCACTTTTCTTCCCTTCCCTTGCTCTGTCCAAGGACGCCCCTGCTGCGCTGCTCTGT
Organism: Miichthys miiuy; assembly: GCA_036365135.1. NCBI lineage: Eukaryota > Metazoa > Chordata > Actinopteri > Sciaenidae > Miichthys > Miichthys miiuy. Next base: position 21,592,598 of record CM071617.1, read on the forward strand.
TCGCTCACAGTTACCTCTACGCTGACAGATGGCATTAGATGACTGAGTTTTTCCGCCCTCATGAAAAGTGCATTACTCTTCATTTTCAGCCACCTCTGACACACCGGTCACAGGCGCTGCTAAACGATTAAACACAATCACAAAAATACCATGCGTAGATTCTGCTTTGTAATGTTTTTTAACCAATTCAAACTACATCGCTTGGACTGAACCTGCACTTCACAACACGGTTTCTACAGTCCTCAAGATCATATACAAGTAATAGTATTATTGGCACATCTGCAACTTTATTTGACATGTCCTATAAATTGACAGAATTTCCTGAAAATGCTCATATGCAAAAGTCATAGGTTTTCAGAAAGGTATTTGGAATTTCTTACTAATGATAAATAGATATAGTACTTGGTTCCACTGCTAATTATTTTCTAGTGTCATCTATTTCTAGTCAGCAGGCATTTAAATGAACATATTCTAACTAAGCTTAAATAAATGCTCAGAGCTTTCTCTATAAAATGACATCACTCTTTCTTGGGAAATTAGAAAACTCTGGACCTGTGAAATGAAGCATTGAGTCACAAATTAGCAAAACTTTGTCGACACAGAGACTTACTCCATGTCACCACTATTCAGACTGTTGGATTTGTGGAAAGAAAAAAAAAACATTGCTGCCACTGTTCAAAGTCAAAATAATTACCAAGAATCGCTTCCATTATAATTAGTATTTATTTACAACCCTTCATTGTGTTGGCTGCCATTGTCCAGCCTGTGGTCGTAACAGGAGGCCATACATTCTCATTGTCAAGCGCAACAATAAAAACATCAAATTTGGTCCACGTGGGAGTGGAAATCCGATTGTCTGAACTGGTGCGAAATCTTTCCAGAATCCATTGTTCCTGTCAGACAAAGCACAGCGATTACATCGGGCTGTGACGACCTTGAAATGATTCAATCTAAGTGGGAAACTGTTTCAACCTGGTCCAGGACCATCCGTTTCGAGTAAAAGAAATAGATTCCATTGGCAAAAAAAAACTTGAAATCAGAGTCATCTTTCTTAATCTGTTTCTGGCTTCTTGGAAACGTCCTGGCCTTTTGGAGGGAGTAATGAGCTCACAGGAGAGTTTGATGATCCATGTCCTCGCCCTTTGCTCCAAATACAAGATGTGCCCGACTGCAGCCTCCCTCCATATTCAGTGAGGAGCCGGGTTGATCATTTTCCGCAGCTTAGCCGCCTGGGGCTCAGCAGCTACCAGCAGTTTTAAGGCTTATTTATGTATATGGTTCATAATTACATATGAAATGGGAACGTATTTAAAGAAAAACTTATAGATACCGGATGTGTTGGCCCTTCTGTTTTTTGCTGTCACCTCATTTGTGTCCCCGTAGCAGCTCAAAGCTCTTCATCTGTGTGAACTGGCGACATTTGTTTATACGAGTTTATATTTCTCATAAATACAAAATGACACCGTTACCTAAAACAACCACCCCTCCAGTGTGCTTTTTCACTTTAATACAGAATCAATGAAAGGCGTCTCAGGAACTGTGATATTCTGTGGCAACTGTGCATCGACTGTGAATTATAACTCAGAAGACCAGAGCACACTGTGTGCCACAGTCTGTATAGTTAATTGAAGACTTACACCAGTTATTTCCTAATGACCCAGGAACTTTAAAACAACACACATACACACCCACACACACACACACACACACACACATGCCAGCTATCACTGCTGTGGCAGTCATGTTTGTAGAGATGCAGCCATAGCTCATTAACCATGGTCAATCTGTGTGTGTGTGTGTGTGTGTGTGGGTGGGTGTGGGTGTGGGTGTGTGTTAGCTATGATGCCTTGTCCGGGTGATTAATAGCACTTTCGTCCCCGCACTACGATGTGATATGAGTTTCCTGTTGTCAGACACGTGACCTCAATTACCACGCCAGAGATCAGACATGAAGAGCCAGAAAGCTGCTGCTGCTCAGCTCTGTTCACAAAGTTAAAGACGTTTAGAGGCTGTTTGGAGCAACTTTAGTGGAAATTCAATGAATGCAATATGGTTTTATAGACTAATGCTTTTCATATAACTCGTGTATATCTGTGACTGCCTCTGCAGTCCTTCCTTCTGCCACATGCAATGAATGGACGGTATAACGTTTAAAGCTTCACAATGAAATATTTCTCACAGTGAAAATGAGTCAGATGTCTTCATGTAATGTAAAAAGTGTCCCATCTTGTGAAGAGCTCAGACAATTATCACCCGACTGTGCAGTTTTGCTCAGCCCTGGCAGCTTTACTGTTTTGGTTTTCAGTCTCACTGCTCTGTTCCGGCAGCAGTTTCAGCAACAAAGCCTTTATAAACTCATCTTAGGCTACCTGCCCAGCATCAGATGGCAGGCAAACAAAGTTAGTGAGTAACCAGTGAGCCAAGGAAAAGACTAAAACAGAGATAAAAGGAGAGTAAATATTCAGATATGACTCAGTGTGTGTCCGTTTGTTCTGCTTCCCCCAGGTAGTCAAAAATCATTTAATGTAGCTTTAAGAGACTGATACATTGATTCAGATCTCCAACCTGATGCGCACTCAGGACGATAATGTTGCTGTAGCAGTCCGTTACATTATTTTATTTTACATAATGTATTCACGCCTTTTTGTTAGTCATCATGTAATCATACATACATAGGTCCATAATACACACAGACAAGTACAGAGGTGTCAGAGTGAAGCTGCCCTATAGTCTGCACTCCAAAGGGTTTGATGCCTTGCTCAAGCTGCTGGTCCACACTCTGTAACATGGTCTGAGCTGGACTTGAACTGCCACCCTCTGGTTCTCTACTGGCTGAATCACAGCTGCCCACCCCTGAACATCTGAGAGAAAATGATCTCCAAAGCAAAACACCAACATAAAGTAGCTTCACCACATTACTAAGCCACTTGTTTTTTTTGTTGTTTTTTTAGTTATATTTTATGTTCAGAACTGTTTTAAAACTCTTAAAATGGAGATAATACTACACAGATTTCTCAAGATTATATGTTCCATTGTTTATAAGAAGAATCTCACTCATGTCAACAAAGAGACTGCAGAATGGCCCCAAACGTCCTTAAAACACTCATGACGACAGTAGCAAAGGCACTCAAAATGCCTGCATAGACAAACGCACAGAGTGGACGTGAATATAATTTGCCTTCTTTATCTTCCCTCCGTCTCTCGTTCACTTAGTGAGCTGTCACATGGAGAATTTGTGGAGACCAGTTTGCCTCAAAATAATTAGATGCTTTGGAGTTCTGTCAAAACACTCCAACAGCAATTAAAATTCGAATATGCTTCAAAAACAAAGGTGACATCATGGAGCTTGTTAAACTGTTAAATGTCAAATCAAATTGAAAATAGTGTATACAGATAAAAAAAAAAAAAAAAATCAGGTGTGTCTCCAGTAAACAGACTTTTGTTTCCTGTATCACTCCATCTTTCTTTCTCTACCTTCCCTCCCACCCTCCGCCTTCGAGTCAGGGTGTCAGCTCTCGACCAACCGGTGTTGCATGCTGGTACTGTATGTGTAAGTGTGATCACCCCGCCAGCAGCCAGGTAAAAATAGGTGCCTTATTTATTCTATTAGAGTCTGTCATTTGAAAAAAAAGGAGAAGCAGCAGAGGAAGTCTTGCTCCGGGGGGGAAGAGAGTGGAGCAGAGGAGGGGGTGGGGGTCGGTGAGGAAGAGCAGGAAAGACATGGGAGGAATTATTTGAAACCGGCCCTGACCAACACGCCTCCCTCCACACTCGCACACAGCACATACATCTCAGATTAGCACCACCTGCCCTGCCTGGTTACTGGCTGGGAATTTGTTCACTTCGATAGATTTCTGTGATTTTTAGACTATTCAACATTCCGCAGTAAAAATCAGTAAAATTACTGCAAATAACAAATTTAATTTGCTGTATTTTTTAAATACATTTGTCCATTGAATTCCCCTCATTGTTCTGACTTCCTTTCATATGTTTGTCTGGGTTAATTCCATTGAAACTAATAACAAATTCTTACCCTGATCAGCCATACCTCATGTTAAGAGACGATAGAACTAGGGCGGCTGTGGCTCAGGAGACCCACTCAGGTAGAGTGTGTCGGCCACTAATCAGAAGACCAGTGGTTCGATCCCGGGCTCTTCCGGTATGTATGTCGGAGCGTCCTCGGGCAAGATACTGAACCCCAAATTTACTCCCAAAGGCTGTGTCATCGGTGTGTGAATGTGTATGATATGTGTGTGAATGATTAGCTCTGATGAGCAGTTGGCACCTTACGTGGCAGCCAGTGCCATCAGTGTATGAATGAATGGGTGAATGAGCTACATAGTCTACAGGGGCTTTGGGTGGTCAGAAGACTGGAAAGGACTCATAAGTACAGTCTGTTTAACATATTAGAAATATTTCTTCTTAGTAAAATGAAATATGCACATGCTGCATACTTAAAAGTAAAGAAAAAAATCAAATCAAAGGAGGTATAGATGTATAATTCTGTACACAAACACTGTACACAAATAAAAGTGCTGTATTTATTTATTTATTTTTTACAAAAAAAGAACAAGCTTACAGAAATTGAAACTAAATGAACTATATAAAAAGAGACACTGCATGTAGAGAAGGGGTATATACAAATAAATATAATATATGTACAAATACATATAAGGAATTCATGCAAATACAATATGCATAGTGGGAGAGTTGAATGTACATGAAGAAACATTTATTTATTAAAGAGTCATTATTTCTGTAAATGTAAAAACTGCACGTGTTGATATCATCCATATCAGTCAGCATTTAATCCCACCTGAATCTGATTTATGTATGTTCATGCCTTAGAAAGAATTCATATCAGTACAGGTTTTCAGTGATAGTTGGACATGATTGGCTCTGTCCAACCTCATGTGGAGCGAGTTCCCTGTTTATCGAACTGATATATCAGCAAATAGATTGTTCAGAATTCTTCCAGTGTGTAACCCTGGAAATAACACTCTGAGAACATGAAATGTCATGTTGCCTTTAACCTAAAGATATTCCAGGTCTAGTCTTGTACGTTTCTGCCAAGGCAGACACTAGAACCAAGCATCATAGACTTTAGACTTTTCATACAATATACCATGAACAATACCATTTCCAATGGAAAAACAGCCACTAAATGTAAATCACATATACTGTTCCACTGAGACTCGTTTTGAATATTGAGTATTAACACCCACAGCAGCACCTCCAACATGAAGGAATAGCTTCATATACACCAATAAACACTCACATCATTTAATGAGTGAACTAATAATTAACTTTTTGTTTTTTACCACTGCGTGAAGAAAGGTCAGAAAACTTCAGTAAATGGAACATGGAAACAAGATCTCTCATCTTCAAAAGCAGTATATCCAGTGATCAGATCATTACTGATTAAATGCAAAATAACAACTCATGAATGTTAAACTCTCTGTTGTGTTCAAGGCTACCAGACACGGTTGATTCACAGATAACAAACATTTCAAGTCAATTTTATATGCAATATATGATAAGAGGATGTACATATATTAAATGTCGTTGACCCTCTAGACCCCAGAGCACCTTGTATTTTAGATGTTTAAGTTGTCATCAATAACCTGAACCAGAAATATACATCATAACTTTGAGATCTGGGTTTACTCTTATCAAGTACAACATATCTCCACCATAAGCAAACTTGTCTTTACAATCTGAAGGATTCTGTAAGAATTAGTTCTGAGCAAGATCTTGACCCCACAGAGTGTCATAAAAAAGAATCACATACCGACCTACTGGGTTCTCACTAGGTGGGAGGCAGATGCTGTTTCCCACGAAACAGGTCAAGTCGGAGAGTCGGAGGACTGACCATGTCGCACCAACTTTGACACATATTGAATTTTTATTACATGAGTTAACAGACAAAGACCTTTTTCAGTTCAGTTTCATTTATATTGTTCCTAGACTGTACTCTTTATAAAATTGAGTCCCAACAATTCCCACCATGAGCAAGCACTTGGCGACGATGGCAGGGAAAAACTTTGTTTAAAAGGCAGAAACCTCGGGTGTCGTTTAGCTAAGTCGCTAGAGCATCTGCCCCATGTACAAAGGCTCAGTCCTTGCTGCGGCGGCCCAGGGTTCGAATCCGACCTGTGGCTCTTTCCCGCATGTCATTCCCCACCTCTCTCTCTCCACACATTCGTGTCACTCTTTAAGCTGTCTCTGTTTAATAAAGGCAAAAAAAACCTCAAGCAGAACCAAGCTCATTGGTGGGAGGCGATCTGCCGGTAACCAGTACCTTACCGACAAAACATCTGTGCAACGTTTCCTTAAACCCGTCAGTAACTTTTCCATTAAGCTCTAAACTTTCCATTAGGCTCTAAACTTATACATTTATTTTTTTCAAAAGTGGCCAGAAACACTACCTACTATCACATTTCTGTTGTGTGGGTTGAGATGTGGGCTGCTTCTATTTTATTTTGAAAACTTAGTGAAGTATCTGTTTTGTTGTCAGACTCTGAATACTGACTTAGGAACCAACCAGAGAGAAACGCTGAGGATTGCATACTCATAAAATTGACCCAGCGTTACTTCTCTTCTTTTAAGATGACTGTCATCATATCAGTTGCTTTGCCTTATGTTGTTTAAATATGCAGAATTCGGTTTGGATTGAGGAGGAAGGAATGTTCATTTGATTTTTCAGTTGACTACAGCAACATTTAAGAATCCTGCTGGGGTCTGCAATGTTAAACATCATTCATTCAACCTTTATTTAAATCTTGAAAGGACACGGAGGACATGTTCAATTACGTTGTGAGTACAAACATCCCTGATAAAAAAGGTTTACCAGTTCTTTATTAACTGGGTTGGATAAACAGATTTGGTGGCAGCTGTAAACAAAGTTCTACATGAATGACTCGTTAGAAAAAGGCTGGCTTTTTCTAAATCATAAAAAATCTGACATAACAATTTAAGTGTTGTTATTTACGGATTGTGATTCATACAAGTCAATGTCATTCTGACTGAGTGTGGCTCTGTGACACCCGTGGAAACATCTGAGAGCCTCTCCTTGATGTTTCCTTTTTTTTCTTTTCGTGACCTCTTTTTTTCTGTCTCCTGCCAAACCTACTGTAGCTGTGAGACAGAGGAGGTCAAGAAGTGACAGTAAAGCATGAGTCCAGCCTTCAGCGAAAACGAAAAGAGTGGTGGGCAGAGGTGGGGAGCGGAGAGAGCAAGGTGAAAGAGACAAGGAGAGAGTTGAAATCATTAAACAAAAGATGGACAGATGAAGAAAGTGCACGCTTCGCCAAAAAAAAAAATAATAATAATAAAAATGGAGAGTAGGTGTTTGGTGAGACAATAAAAAAGAAGAGGAGATGACAGCAGAGGAGGTGAGAGGAGCAGATTATCAAGAAAAAAGAACTGATATGACAAGGAGGAGGAGGAGGTGGAACAGTAGAGATGTAGTCGAAGGGAGGTGAACAGTGGAGCAGCTGTGATACGGAGGCAGCAGAAAGGATCTGAGGAGGTGTGGGTGGAGGTGTTGGAGGAGATGTCATGTGCCTGTGCGAGGAGGAGGCAGGGTGATAAATGTCTCCTGCTTGTTCAGTTACCAGACAATTACATACAGACGTGGAGCAGATGTCCAAAACGTCTTCTCTGCAAGTGTGCACCCGCATGCTTTTTTCCACTTTTCCATGTGTGAATCTGTTTGTGCATTTGTTTATGTGCACACAAGTGAGTGTGTTTGTGCCTGCATGTGTGTGTATGTGTATGTGTGTGTGTGTGTGTGTGTGTGCAATCCTGCAGCAGAAGGATACGAGAGACTCTCATTCAACTCGTCAAGTCTAACGAAGTGGAACTGCTCCAGCAGCTAAAGTTGAAGTTGGAGATGAGAAACAGATTGTCCGGCTGCTCTGCCACAGAACCGGTTGATATCGAGCCTCGTCAGCACATTCACCAGAACAGACAGAGCCAAGAGTGTTTCAGTTTACATGAAATCACATTACCACGGGATTATCTGCAAACAAAGAGCCGCAAAGGAACCGAGAAGTCTCTAATCAGATTGCAGATACGTTAAGAAATGATACACCACTGCTTCTTTACGTCATCTAGACTTCTTAATATTGAGCGATGAGTTCATTGTGATGATGACACTTTACTTTCGAATGCTGTCTTTTATAACATAAGTTCACAGTTTTGTGGAGAATTGTATTCATCATTGGTCAGTTCAGTCAGTGCAGAGAAAGTGCACAGGAGTCCTTAATGTCTTAAGCTGAAAGGTTTATTGAAGCTTGGCCAAAGAGGGCGGAGGATTCATCAATACAATACAGTATGACACGATGCCGCCTCAGTTCTGAAGATGTTGCCAGTACTGCTCCATGCCCCGGTCATTAGTCTACAAACAAATAAATATATTTACCCTTACTGGTCCGGCACTGTTATCTGACCCTGTGGAAGCTTCTGTGTTATGTAGCTGTTTCTGTTGTGTCGAGGGAGTGAGACAGCTCTATCCTCTGACATCGGTTACCATAGTAATGATCACAAACATACCATAACAATCTATGATTTAACACTGTCCCTACAGTGACCTCGAGACATACAGTTATGTATGAGCCTATGTAATGCTAGAATAGAAAATTCCCTCACACACTACAAACTGACTGTCAAAGCCAAGAAGTGAGACGTCCTGGCAGCACAGAGAAGGCTCAGGGTGGACATCAGGACAGAGGACAGAGGACAGGTGTACAGTTGTAAAGAATATGTCAAACTATTCACTCCACTACATTAATCTATAAAAGATGTAGTTACCATTCGGTTTTTAAATTAAAGGGAAACTTCAATATTTTTCATCCTGGATCTGTCAGACGGTGCACACTGATTACAGCCGGTTTCACGTTTCTTGCTCAGTACTGGATCAATTTCAAAGATTCTTGTCCCCATAAGTCACTTAAAGTCAAAAACATCGGAACATTGTAAAAAGGATCCAGGTTTCAATTTAAAAGTTATCATGAAAATCAATAGATAAATAAAAATAAAATAAAATGCAACACAAAGCCAGTGAAACCAGTGCTTCACATCCGCTCTGAACTGTCATGAGTCTTTGAGTGTTTTTACCCAGGAGCACGTTCAGAAACACAGCACCACGGCGTGCTTTTGTTTGACTGTGGAAAAAACAGTCACTGGAGTCAAACATACATACAGTGTGTTTGTCAGTAATTTCATTTACACGGATCTGTTGTTGTTTTCTTTAATTTATGCTGATGCAGCCACAATCTTCTGAAGTGTTTAGAAATATGCCTACTCATAAACACAGAGAAGCAGAGCATTAGGAGCAGGAATATACTTCATGTCACTGTAAAACAAACACAGCACATAACAAATGAGAAGATTCAGTTGTGTTTTCTCATACAGTGCTGTAGGTAACCACCTCAAGTCTGAGTGCACACTTCATATGTTACATATATGCAACATTACGAAGACAACTTTGCTAACAGCCAAACATGAAGCAAGGTCAACAACACAAGACATAGCAGCCAGCTAATATTACTGACTAGTCCAACAGTAAGAAGCCCAGCTCGGTGTCTGTCTTTCAGCCTTTTATTTCACCAAGCTCTCACCAACCACTAAAAGTCAGTCCAGGATTTACTCTTATCCAACAGCTTCTTGCTCATCTCGTCAAGTCTTTTTGCCTCTCACTATGTCCATCAGAGACAGCATTCACTTGATTACACATCGGTGTAGCATTAAAATGATTTAAAATCTGTTATTTTATGGTAGAAAAGTTACACAATGGGGCTTTAAACAACTCCTTTTTTATCTGCATTTATGTTTTTTACACAAATACACATCTCTAGTTGTATTAAAGTGTTTCACTGTAGCCTGCCGATCAGGAATTCCACCTTTTAAGAGAGGATCAAGCATCAAATTAATGTCTCGAGTCAGACTCGAGGCAAAAACTTCAGATCGCACCCTCGTGAAATGTTTCAGTAACATAGTGAAATCCACACGGCGCAGATGTTCTACTCACAGGCACTTACAGTCCTGTAAACAGGCGTGGATAGTTGTCCCATATGCCTGTGCGCTCACACAGAGACGTGCACGTACATCCGCACACATCCCGAGACACAAGAAAGGACAGGCAGCCTTAAATCTGCTACCTACCAGACAACTGTGAGTCATTTCCCTTGCTCAGCAAAACAGCCATTTTAGACAGGTTTATTTCATCAAAAGTGGAAGCCTAAAAGATATCATAGCAAATGAATAGTCTGTCTGAGTCAGCTTAGTGTTTGATAACTCGGGGCGTTTTAAGTTTTGAGGGAAAGGTTTGGGTGGGGAGGGAGCTGTTACCATATGACTGCAGTACTTTTCACAGTGCTCTATAAATACTAATGAAGGCTTCCAAAATATCCACATCCTGTATATTGAATTCTGTTATGCAGTGTATGTATTTAATATATTCATGTATATAGATAACACATAGTGGATGCATAGATGATACAGTGAAAAGAAGTTTAATGGTGCACAGTTCACAGCTGACGAATGAAGAGATGAAGGCTCTTTTCATGAATGCACTAAAATATATATATATATATATATATATATATATATATATATATATATATATATATATATATATATATATATATATATATATATATATATATATATATATATATATAGTTACTTTATAGTACTGCTACTATGATTATCTTAACACGTTTAAAATCCAACTGTCCACAAATCTGCTGTAACTGAGGTCAGGATAGGACTGTCTCACTCCCTAGGATAGGGCTGTCTCACTCCCTAGGATAGGGCTGTCTCACTCCCTAGACACAACAGGTAGGTACATAACAGTGTTAATATTTGACTGCTAAGGGTAAACATATTTTTTGTGTGTAGACTAATGACCAATTGGCAAATACCTCATACTGTAATACATATTGCTTTTATGGACATAGAGTAGTTGTGTCATATAGATGAGTCAGATGTATTTATGAATCCATTCTTTATCAAGCTTCAATAAACCTCTCAGCATAAGACATCTTGGACTCCTGTCCACTTTCTCTCCACTGACTGAACTGGAGAATTGTCCACAACACTGTTAATGTTTTTTATCAGATATTATGAAGAAGAATGAAGGAACTGATTAATGTATCTCACAAAGTTGTGAATGTCTCAGTAAAATGTTCACTGCCAATTTATTTCACGTATGTCCCCACAGCTTGTGTACTGTATGTGAAATGCAGAATCAGCTCGGAGCAACTAAAATATGATTCAACTTTTATTAATGTTATGTTATGTTTCAGCACTCGCAGCGTTGCTTAAGGTTAGGGAGACAGTGTGCTCTCAGTTAAATATTGACAGCGGTCTGAAGATCAAAGATGCAAACCCGAGCCTGCAGGATCACAGTCCTGCACTTTGTACATCCACCCTGACCTCATCCCCATGACAAGAGTGTAGAACTCAAACCACGTCACTGGACATGAACCTGTCAGGAATTACGTTTGCCTCAAGGTCTAACAAGCCAAACAAAGAAACAGCAGCATACGAACTGGTCAGGGTTGTTTGTCTTTTGAAGCAGAGGCAGAAGTAAATTTTGTTATAGTCCCACGATCCTCTTAGCAAGAACTTTTTGTGCCCAACGCCTCGATTCCAGTGGGCACAACCACACAGACACTGTTTTGGTCTGTTCTCATGCGGCTTCCAGCCACAACAGGAATGTTTCGGGTGTGTTTCGTTACTTGCTCAGATTTGGTTATATTTTTTTATGATTTATGTGTGTCTACCATGTCAGCTTTTATGATCTGAAGTCTGCACAGGGTGTTTTATTTTGAAATCTGAGCAGATTCTCTGTTCCTGCAGCCATAACGTCTCACAGTCATGGCTGGTAGAATCACTTGGGTGGTGGCCCATCAGAGAACAGGCATATGAATCTGAATATGAATGCGCTTCTGTCAGTAGAGGCGTCAGATCAGGAAACACTCCTTTCATGGATCCAGCCATTTTCTTCTGCTTATCTGGGGTACAACTTACATTACCTCCTTACGTTTATATATGAACTCTAATATTCAATTAAAATGAGTGCACTGACATATTTTTGCGCACACACTTTGCTTTTCTTAACCTCAGGCAAGTTATTTAGTGAGACAAAGCCTGCCATCCCTTCACCTTCACCTCTTATCTGAAACGCACTCCTCGCTGAAGTTCAGTTGTGATTCATTATGTAGCCCTCCTCGTGTTATTCAGCATTTTCTAATCATGTCCTGCACGATCCGTTTCCGTCGAGCCACTCCGACATCCACTCTTCTCCACAGAAATGTAATTCCACTCGTCCCGTCAAGGTCGTCCCACAGATGAAATTTAAACATTTTATTCTCCTCGGCGGTAACACGTGGAGGAGGAGATGGAGGAGCGGAGAGGCAGCCGGCCTGGCATCACCATTACTCTCCCTCCTTTCACCACTTTCTCTCTCTCTCTCTCTTATTATTCTTGTTTTTTCCATAAGAGGCACATTTGGACTTTTTTTTTCTGAGGACTGGCCTTTCTTCATTTTTCATGTTCTAATCATTCTTGCCTCCATCTTTAAGTCCTGCCTGCACGGAACCTTCTGTTAAATGCTCTTTAGGCTCCTGCATTTTTCTCATCTTTTCTCTGCCTGTTCCCATCTTTTTCTCTCTCTTTCTGATGGTGATGACAGCAGATATGCAGGGGAAGCTTTCTGTGTTCAGACCTGAGCTGCCTTTGTACTTTTTGGGGTGGGTGGAGCACTGAGCTTTCCCTGACACATTTGATGCACTTTAGATGGTTTAGAACGTCTGTTTCAATGATTGTTCTTTTGCAATTGAAGCATGACTGGACTATCATTGCAATATGAACAATATAGTCTAGTATAGTCTAATCTATCACGATATAATTCTGTCTAGACCTTTAAGAACTCAACATAAACACAGATGTTGTCTCATATCTCGTATTCTTTCTGACCAGTCGGTGATCTGCAGTGTTTTTACTCCACCTTTGAATATCAGCTCGACTGAGGTGAAAAGGCACCAGGTCCCATCCAAAATGTTTGCTAATAGACAAAAGTATGGCTCCAAGTGAGCCGAGCCGTACCACGCAGGAGAAATGTGGCAAAAGTTTTAGTGTGACTGAAACAGCAGGGTCAGAATAAAAATTTCATCACGGGTAAAAAGTTCACAGACAGCTCAAGACCAAACTGTTAAATGCTTTCAAACACTGGAAGTGTGACAGTAACCCTGACTGAGAGCTCTGCATCCATGCCTCATGTCACACACGGCAGTTTGAAATAAAACCTCTCGCTCGCAAAGATAATGAAATGTCAATAATTCTGCAAGTAATAATATTTTCACATGCACTCTACTCCGTCACCTCTTTACAAACACGACTTAAAATAATAAGAATAGCTAATAAGATATAAGATATAAGATAATAAGAATAATAAGAATAGCTGTATATATAGAAACATCCACAGTGTCTTAGCAATCCTCCATATTAAATATTTATCACTAAATCGCTGCTGTGTGGACTTACCTCAGTACTGAATTCAACTCTCCCAGCATATATATATATATATATATATATATATATATATATATATATATATATATATATATATATACATTAAAAACAAAACCCAGCGGTGTTTTCTCTGACCAGCTGTTCATTGAGTTCACTTGTTTTTTTATTTCCTGTGCTGTTTTATTTTATCTTATTTTATTTTTTAGAGTAAGTAAATGTGTTTGGATTTCGAAGAGAAACACAGGAATTATCATAGATTTGGCATTTTGGCATTTTCTATAAATAGCATTCATTTCACAGCGGATATATCCGGGCTGGCAAACTGCAAGAGTTTGTTGGACTCAGTCTTCTCTTGCTTTCATTAACTAGGGATTAAGCAAACCCTGTCTACTGTGTACTGTGCACGTGTTTGAAGGCATTTTCTCAACTCACAGCGTTAGCTGGTCTATGATTTAATGAGGACGTGTGGCAGAAATATCTTTCCCACAGAGGGACAGAGAGAGAGAAAGAGATGTTTAGACAGAATAGAGAGAGACCTATCAAGGACAGTTGGAGAATAACTGTAAAGTCAGCTGGGACGTCTTAGCAGTAAATCCATCTCTGTCCTCAGTGTCTTCACAAAAGCAGCAGCTTTGTAATCTGCTGTCTGACTAGAGTCCGTTTTAATTTGCCATCACGGCTCTTTACTGAGCTCTGTGTGTTTGGATGTTGTGTTCTGTCTCTCTGAATGTACAAGTGACATCACTTCTTCTTTTAGTTCTCATTGTAATGATGATCACGTGTCAAAAACCTCCACAATAAGACTGTCAGTACAGAAGAATTATTAAAGAAAGACTGTGTAACTTCCTGTTCAGTCCGTGACCAATAAAACACACCCTTGTCTCGGCGGGGTGGGACCGGAGTGCACGTTGGCGGCTGCATACAGCTCCGACAACCTTCACCAGTAAGACAGGGTGTAAGTGTGTGAAGCCTAAGAGGCGGCTTGCTGCCGCTTGTTAAGCTCATTGCTCTGAGCGCACATTAACTGGAGGCGACCCGGATGAGTGTGTGAACATTTTTATCATCTTAGATTTCCTCTCCTCTGGATGTTGGTAGGTGGACAGTAAGAGGACGGCGTTCAGGGGGGTTTCGCTGTAAAAACTGACCTGAAACTGTAAAAATGAGGCCGACAAGAATAGAATTTTGAAAAGTGAGGGGGACATGTCCCCCCACATCGCTGGTGCAAATTATAGCTGTGTAGCTAATAGCTGCAAACTTTCGAAAGATCCTGTTCTGTGATGGTCATTAGTGAGGCACTTTTCTAACTTTATGACACCTCTCTACCTGTGCTACTGCTTAAACTATGCTTTTAACAATTTTAGCAATTATCCAGTGATTGATGGCCATGTTATATATACACTGCTCACAAAAAGTTTGGGATATTCGGCCTTCGGATGAATTTCAGAGTGCACCTAAAATGCACTCTAACCTTCACAGGTGAACTTCATTTGACCTTCTCTAAACTTCTGAATGCACACATCCAACTGCTCAATATTTCAGTACTTATTGCATAACATGCTGTTCTCTAACAAGGTGACAAGTGTGTGATCCATGAATGGACCACTAAATGTTCTGCTTCAGTGACAGTTTGTATTTAAACAGTCCTCTTCATCATGCTGTTCACATTTTGACATCATGACATCAGGACATCTAACAATCCATCAGCAGTACCTGGTCAGTGCGAGGCTTCAAACAGGATGTACTCAGAGGGAAGTTCCCACTGAGCGCTGAGTGTCACACAGTGTCATCAGCAGGTTGCAATAAGTCGACTTGTGAACAGCATGAGACGTCGTTGTTAAGCTGTAATCGGTGGTCAAGGATACATGACAAGTTACTGAGTTAGTGATATTTGTCTTACATACAGCCAATCGAATCATTTCATTTAAACTTTATTTGTAAAGTCAGTGTGTTGTCTTACGTTGGTGGTGAGGCTGCAGGACACAAGAAGAGCCAGACAGCCATGAGGTGTTAAACTCATTTTAGTTGATGGCCCACCTACAGCCCAGTTTGCTTCATTATTATCCAACCACTGCAGAATAACTTATGAAAAACAACACCTCCAAACCCTTCTCTTTCTTTTCATTCTAAAAAAAAAGTTTACCACTAATGAACCATCAGTTTATAAAACAGGTATCTGTTTTTCCTTGCCACAGAGTCTCTGTAAATAATATTATAAAGAGTACGGTCTGGACCTGCTCTGTATGGAAAGAGATAACTGCTTATAAATTAAATTCAAGTAGAAAAAGGCTGGTTCTGGCCCGAGGGCCGTGTGTTTGACACCCCTGACACAAACATTATCTCCAACATTAGCACAGTGGCTTTGAGCTGACAAGGACACGTGTCCTGTCCTGCAACTTTGTTTGCTGAATGAGCGACCTTATAAAGTGCACTGTTAATGTCACTTCCCAGCACCAGTTTGATTTTACTGGATCTCTGTGACCCCGTTAGCTCAGCTGTCAATCAAACACCAACAGCAGCGCAGCCAGTCGCAAGCTCAGAAGCTTTTTGTCAAAATCACTCTGTTATGCGTTACGACGGGTAAAATGTTTGACTAATTGTGATTTTGGATGGACTAAAGTTCATAACTGTATCACAGCCTTGTTTGCCAGGTGGCTGGATCTGAGGCAGGTAGCTGTTTAACACCATGTGACACCAGTTTAGTTTCACTATCACTTCAAACTAAAGATGAAGTGTGCAATCCACAAACCTGTAGATTGAATGTACGCAAGGCAAAGAACAACAATGCCTCCTAACACAGTGCACTCTCCAAAACTCATTTAGTTTCTGTTAAAGGTGAGATAAAAACTCATGAATACAATAAAAACAAACACAAAGAGAATAATATGATTTACTATGACCTGCCAGGTCAAGCTTTCTTTTCGAAATACAGAAAACCTTCAAACTAAGCCCTCATACATTGTGCAATAAAAGAAGAAACAGTGCTGCAGATACAAAAGGAGCACACGTACTGCAAAACACGTGAAATCTCTTTACATGATATAATGTAATATACTAAATAAATGATATATCAGGTTTTCCAAACACTTTGATACTAAGATTCCTCTGACAGATCCACATTCATCTGATTATTTATTATTGAACGGAGTTTGGCAAAGAACTGTACACATGTTTACACTGCAGGGACGACAACAACAACAAGCCATACAGCATGAATTATTGATTCCATGTTGCCACATAACTGAAAAACATATTCCTGCATGGTGCTGTTGACCATATTAGTTCACTGGTTCTATTCAAACTACAACCACCAGCAATCATTTATGCCGACAAAATAATGATTTACAATTCAATTTTGGAGTTTATTAATTGTATGACTTTATTCCAGCACAGATCAAAAAGGTCAAAGACATTAAAATTCATTATCATAAACTGTAACAAACAACAAAATGATGAACGCATTTCAGTCATTTTAAATTTGTAGAAAAGTATTCAGCAAAATTAGTTTTGGATAATGATTTGGATGATGATTTAGTTAAAATAAACAAACAAACGAAAAAAAAATAAAGAAAAGAGAGAAGGAGCTGTCTGTTGCTATCACACACACGCACACCCCTATCCGTACAGTGACTCACACACACTCATGTTTTCTCTCCCTGATCTGATTCTCCCTCGTGCTGCATCATCAGAACTTGTTGGGCGTTCATTGTTCTTCTGCTATCGTTTATATTTATAAATCCATCCATCTAGCATAATATCTATTAAATATAGCTAGCTAAACAATGCCCGTCGCTAGGCAACCAGGCATAGCACAGTTGTTGAGGGCAGCATTGCACGCCGGTTTCTACGAGGATTAAAATGACCCCTCGTGGTTCTAATTATAAATAATCATATATGTTTTTCTGTGTCCCGCACCCGCAATAATTTACTATATGAATAATAAACTCACTTCATGGAGAGTCATGAACGGAGAGATGTAGGAGTTTAATTTTCACACGTTTGAAAATGTCAAGGGGGGGTACCAGTGAACCATTGGGAGGTTCTAGTGTTAAACGCGCTGTGATTAGACAGACCTCACATACACACTGAAACAAACAAATTGGCAGCTGGAATTCATTAGACAGCGCTCCACATTCTGCATGTAGATGGGAGGCTTTGCTCTGCGGAGACGTTGACAGGAGAAGCTCGCTTCTGTCTGGTTTGAATCCAGTGGACAAGGTGGTTAAACAGCGGAGCTGTGTACTGATTAACAAGAAAACTCTGGTTGTGTGAAGCATTGGGAGTTCAGAAAATAAACTGAATACAATTAGAGAAACATTTCCTTGTGAACTATTGCATAAACAGACATTCTTTACGCTGATTCATCAACTGTCACACTTTAAATGTATTACAACATCATTTCACAGCCTTTTCAATCCATTTTGCATAATATAATTAGATTTCTGCAACCCTTTTCATAATCAG
Source organism: Miichthys miiuy (assembly GCA_036365135.1). Lineage (NCBI taxonomy): Eukaryota > Metazoa > Chordata > Actinopteri > Sciaenidae > Miichthys > Miichthys miiuy. Next base: position 21,610,601 of record CM071617.1, read on the forward strand.
CATACTCGGTGTGTGTCATCGTTGAAAATATTGCCAAGTCAGGGCTCTGTGCACCGTTTCCTGCCATCCAGCACATCTAGTCGGGCCTGGCGCTTAAGCTCCAATCTGTCATTTTATTTCAGTTGTTCAACCACAGTTGAGAAACGAAGCCTTTCAGTGTCACAGTTGCACTTGATCATGTTTGAATGCGGTGGTCGTGCCAGCGTTGGACCTCAAAGCAGGTCAAGTGTTCGTCACTTTAAATATGTGAAAATGATGTGACAGCTTTTAAAGCGCAGTTCAGCGTTTCAGGCGGTTCCTCTGCCAAACTCACGTACCTGATATTTATGTGCGAAGAAGATGATGACATAAAGAGAGTTTTTATTTCAGTTATGCTGGATTTGCTGACGTGATTTCTGAAGGTCATTTTTGGTGAGAAACAGGTCCAGACGTGTGTGTGTGTGTGTGTGTGTGTGTGTATGGTGGGGGGGAGACTAATTAATTCTTGTTTTCAACAGAATCATAATTGGCACACAGAAGGTGTGGCCAAAGAGTTCAGAACAAAAGGTGTACAGAGTTGTGTAGTCTGAGCTCCTAATGAGCAGTCTCCACATTTCACTTTTTTCATATCAGCCCAAATCCACTTTAATCATCGCTCTCCTCAGCGAACATGTTCAAACGCTATTCTTCTCAGCCCTGCTGCAGGTTCTCCTGTCTGAAATGTGGTTCACACGGTGTAGCATGAATGAATTCTAATAACTTCACGTGAATTTTCATGTTGCACCATCATCAGGTCAAACTTTCAATTTGTCTACTTGCAAAACCTCAGCTGTGTTTAATTAGCATGAGGACATACTAAACAATAGCATCTTAATGTTGTAATTGTGAGCATCATATTTTACCATTCTTACATGTACAGCATGATCACGGAGCTTCAAGAACAGACTTGCATGTTCCTTGACAGAGACCAGTACGGCCGCACAGCTGCTAATGTTTTCTAGACTTCGGTTTCAGCAACTTATTTTGATTTGTGACGTCGGACAGATCGCACCTGTCAGACACATCCGCTCACAGATTGTGTAATTACCAAGTGGCAAACTTCCCTTGGCTGGGAAATAAAGCCAATGTGGAAGTGCCACTCGAGTGGCCACTTGAGGCTGGCTACGGAACAATTTCATCTTCATAAACGCCCCATCATAAAATGTCCAACTTCACAGCAGAAATAGACGTGTGCAGATACTTTTAGATTAGCCAGGAGGTGGAAGAAGCAGGTCTACCAACATGGCGGCAGCCAGAGCCACAGATTTTGAGCTTCCAAACAGCTCTTCAGAAACCTGTGGGTGACGTCACGCATACGCGTCCATTCTTTATATATATCATACATGTTGCCAGATTGCAGGTGCACAGATAAAAAAAAAAATGCTTGTGTATAAAAGTCTGATCCAGATCTCCATAATTCCACTCATGACAGAAATGTGTCTCTCTGTGGACTCTTTTCCACGGATTCCTGCAGTGTTTATTTTGTATGTTAGACACGTTCATCGATACATTATTGAGACTACTCATCTGTGTGCGCGTCCAACCATGTTTCAAAAGTGCAGAGTTTTCTCTTCAGGTTTATATATCAGCTGTTAACCTTGTGATTAAAACTTTAATTCTGCTCCCGGTCAGCTTCTTTCACTTTGACTGATATAAACGGGTTCTTGACAGCAGATGAATAACTGTCAAAACTTTAGAGTGAAACCGTTTTACAGCCCACGTGTTCAGTAAATTTGGGCCTGCACATTGGCTCTTTAAGTATTTTAATTACCGCTCATATGGCGAAGGCTTCACGCTCCAGCGGCGTTTTTTTTGTCGCTGAAGATTGAGATGGTCACGCATGAAAAATTGCTGAAGTTATAGAACGCAGTATAATGGATGAGACACACGGAAATACGATGAGATGGTAGATTATGATGATGTGCAGCTGTGTGTGTGTGTGTGTGTGATGATCCAAAGAGCAAATGAAGAGTGATGACAAAGCTGCTCAGGAGGTCTCATCAGTGTGTGTGTCATTGTGTGTGTGTGTGTGTGTGTGTGTGCAGTTGCTTTAGGTCATCCCCGCCTCCCTCGTTGCTCTTGACTCACAGGTCTCTCCTCTCTCTGCAGAAGAGGAACACTGTAGTTCTTCATTTAAAATTAATATTTGAGCTTGAGTCTCATTTTCTGTCCATTTCTAACTCGTCAATAGTTTCCTCTTTCTATAAAATCAGGGACAAAATCTGTCTCCTGCCCCTGCATCATTAAATAACACGCATGCGCTCCATTCTGCACTGTATGACGGGTTGAGGAAGAGTCAGGTGTGTGTTTATGTACAGGAGGGAAGTGAGGAGGTTTCATTGTTCTGTGTATTCATAAAGCGGTGCCATGTTTCACCGCTGTGTGATATGTGGCCTTGGCATTTTCACCATCACCCCTGTGCTGGATGACGCTCATCATATGCAAATGATAGATGTGAAGCTGGCAGATAACCGATCATCCTCTTGTTCTTTAAGAACCATCTTTGTCTTCCACGGTCTGCCACAGTGAACTGGTTTTAATAAAAGATGTAGTTCAGTTCTGTCTTGGTCCATGTCAAGTTTCAGTGTGTGAGTTAGTGACCACTGCCTTGCTGAAGATTCATTTCCTGTATCCATGTCACCTTTTGGGAGACCAGCAGCAGGTCTTGAGTCTATTGACTCTAATGGGACGTGAAGGGAACGCGAGCACAGATTAAAATGACCTTTTTTCAGACAGACAAACAAGACCTATCTCTCTCTCAGCAGCAACACACCCTCGCAAGATCTGGCAACAAAGATCTCTCTTCTCTCAGTCTGTGCTGAATCGTCGGAGATCGGGGTGACAGACACACCCAATCAGGAGACAGGAAGTGTCTACGGTATCGTGTCATTGGTGGAGATTGTAATGTGTTGTGTTCTGTTTTAGAAAATGTTTTCTGTTAGATAGATTTTTATTCAGAATAATTTTTCAATGCTATTCCATATCCCTCAGTCTCTATGTTCCCCTTTGGCTTCTTTTTTTTTTTTTAGATTTTTTTTTTTAGCTTTTCTGTCCCTCTTCTTCTTCTGTGCCGATGATTTGTAGTCTAAGACACTTTTGGAGGCAGCTTATCTTTCAAGATCCAACGTATCGACTGACTCGATGAGCAGAATTATTGCTACAAGCTACCATTTCTCACTGAAATAGACTCTTTCAATCGCAGACATTTTGAGGAAATTAATAACATCCATGATGGCTGAATTCCAATTAGGGGAGCCAGTTGCAGGGCTTTGGTATTGTGCATGCTGACTCTGACACGATGAACACTAAATGTTATTTACACCTGTGCTGCATGAACGTGCATTTTTATCGACATCAGCAGTGCAGTAAAGGTTGCCTCCTTTAGCGTTATAGAAAAGCTGAAACAACCTGCCCGTTGTTACACTTTCATCTCAGTTAAGTCGTGACAAACCATTCATCGCACTTTGCTGTGCCATTGGTGAAAGAAGTGGGAAACAACCTGAGTTTGCTGAGCGCTTACATAATCACGAGGCCAAAGGTAACGATAAGAAAAGCAGGAAACTGTGCTCAACCCACTACCAAATCATTTTCACTCCACTCTCACTTATCAGCACTGTGTGCAGGGTAGCTAATTCAGCCGGCATGTGGATGCCAAACATCTTGATTAACATATCTTTGCAAACTCCAGGTCCTGCGCTCAGGGCTTGTTTTCTAGGTAAAGCGTATACATAATTCTGTTAGTTCATCTCCACCACACACGAGCATGAGAGGAATAAAAGCCGAGAGCTCCCCGGTGCGACGCAGCGAGCGTGATGATAAAATCTGTTTGACTACACTTAGTTTTCATCATTGCTTCTTTGTTCCTGCAGCTGCGCCTGCATCGCCATTGAGACGCCGGCAGTCCCGAACAGACACCCACCTATATTTCTTTCTCATCAAAGCAAACAACGTGACTAACTGAGCCCTGGATTCTATTTCATGGGGTTAAGTGTGTGTGATTAGGATATAGAGCACTTAGCTTTGCTCAGGCCTTTCAATTAAAACACTAAATAAAACCACTACCATTAATCCTCACCACGTGGCGGCATTGACAAGAAGAAAAAAAAAAAAAAAAACTCCTTTACATACACACACAGGGTTCAATTAACTTTCACTTCCATATGTAAATTGGGGCAGCAATTAATTTGTTGCTGAGAAACCATTCATCTTTAATTATTTCTTGTTGGTTTGGAGGTGTTAACCTTCTCCTGCAGAATGCTGCTCAGTATCTGGATTTCACAGGAAACCAACTTAAACTGAATTGATTTTGAATTGAACATAGAAGCTCCACCCTCACACACACACACACACACACACACACACACACACAGAAACACAGAAACACATAACCGTTTAGCATAAGTGGTGTCATGCTACTAAATTGCCCCCTACAGGCCAAAGCCACCACAGCACCTTCAGTGAAGAAAGAGAGTCCCAGCAGTTTGACTGAACGTACTGTAACAGAGCCCGGGGGGCATCAGCCAAATCCGTTTCAGTAGAATTATGAATATTAAATACTGTAGCTGCCTGAGACTTCGCCGTACACCCCTCCCCTCCCTCCCCTCCCTCTTTTTGTTTGCTAACTGAGCTGTGTCAGTCCTCCTAGTTTATTCTCAAGTCTAATTATCCCTGCAGAGTGCAATAAGAGGGGGTGACTCTCCATTCTGTTCTTCTGTTTAATGACGTCTGAAGATGAGGAAGGAGAGAGGGGGGAGGGCGTTTCACTTCCATTGTGCATGCAGCACACTCTCAGCCTGAATCGAGCACGAGCTGGTTCTTCTTCTTTTTCTGAATTATTATTGGATAATGAATGTTGTCAGCGTCCTGGAAGAACCTTGTATATCTAAAATTGCACTCGTGGCTTTTAAGGATATGAGAAAATGCAGAACTAAACGGTCACGGTCTACATTCACAGGGAGATATTGGAAATTAAGTCCACTCACAGTAAATCTACACACCTTTTTATTTATGGTGACAGAGGCTCAGAGTATATCTGTGCACTGTATTAAACAGAAATGAATCATAGACAAGACAAGAAAGAGTTTTTACCTTCATTTTTAAGTGGAGAGAGAGAGAGGAGGGATAACTCAGGTCTAAACTGGGACTACATGGTCATTATCGATGACACCCTAATAGTTGTTTTAGTGCAAAAATAAAAAATATGATTCATATTTTAGTCATTTTTGCTATATCATGGCCACTAATAAGAGGACATTATAGCTGCAACTTCACATGTGAGACACAATCAAGGCACAGGGCACAGAGCACAGTCGAGGGTGTGATTTAACGTAACAGATTATACACAGTGGACATATATTTTTCTCTGATTTTAGTCCAGATGAGAGAGAAAGGACTTGATGAAAATGTTGAAATGTTCATCTGTGTGCTCGAAGCAATCAGCTGAAAGGCGAACCACTTTCTGCCTCCTTCACTTTGCCCTGATTGAAGTCTGACTGAAAAACTGTCCAGCCCGTTCAAATTTTCTTTGTTGTTTCTTGTTTTTTAGCTGTAATGTGAAAGAACAGCAGCAGCAGAGACAAAGAGACTGTTGTTGTTATCCCATTAGTCATGCTAGCTTCTGCAGGTTATGTTTACAACAGGGATGGAGGATATTCTGCTGTTAGTTGTTGATATATAATATATTCAGTGTTACACCTGAGTGTTATCAATAACACATTCTGATCCTGTATACAACTAAAAACCAGTTTATTTAACATTAATGAAAGATGTTGGTTGGTCCACCCTATGGTCCACTGTGAAGCTGCTATCTGCATGCTAATGCATAAGAGTTGTATATTAATATAAATTGTAGATTAATTGGCAGGTCAGTCTCTGGATGCCCTCGTCTTTCAACCATCAAGTTGCAGCAACAGTAGCGTGGCCCCTCACTGGTTTCCCACCACCAGCTGCAACCATTTCAATCAGGAGAGACGAGTGAATGAAGTTCATCATTACAGATGATGTGTGATGATTAAGTCTCGACTCTACGGGGAGTTTTTTTTTGTGATCTGCCCTGAACAGCAGCAAGATAAATCCTTTCCATGGAGGCCTGACACTGGTGGTGGTGGCTGATGACTCTGATTAGGTTGATGGAGCTGATGAATCTGTGAGGACTGGGCGGAGAAGGAGACGTTAAGGGTGCGTAGAGCAGCATGAACATACCGAAGGCAACGATAGAGAGAGAGAGTCATATTTAAAAAGACAGCAGCACGATGAAGCTGTGTCGCTACGCTTTTGGATGGATGTGAGCAGCTGATGAGAACAGCTGATAACATGATTGACAGATAGTGGGGACATTATTGTGAGCATGAGTGAAGAAGACTGCAGAGTTTCTGTTCTTCTTCTGCACCACTGAAAACTCTCCATAGTCTTTATTTATATTTAATAGTAATTATTGTCTGACGGCTGGATTATACCAAGCTAAGAGTAATTTTCTTTACAAAAGCCGTGACATAAACATTTTCAATAAGGTTCCCTTCTTCCTTAAATTCCCTCCATCTCTGTACATCAGCCGGACTCTCCTACATAAGCCTTACTTGATCCAGATGTGCTGCATCTGCATACAAATCACGTCCGTACACAGTTTGCAATGTATCTGTGGATGCGACACGTGTCATATAGCAGAAGGTAAGTCAGAGAGCAAGAGCAAAAGTACATTCAGTATCGTACTTCAAGGAAACTTCATATTGTGAAGAACACCTGCTTTCTTTGTCCTGGTGTCTGTGTATAGCTTCAAATGCATCAGATTAAGTCTTGAGTTCATTGATTTGTTAGAGTAGGAAGGTGGTCTCATGGTTCCAGTGGTTGTTCTCTGACAGCAAGGTTGTATTTTCAACATCCAGTATCCAGTCCGTCCATCCATCCATCCATCCATCCATCCATCCAACATGAAAGACAGTCATCTGTGTGCAGTTTAGCCTCCCTGGTGTTTCTGATGGCTGTCTGAAAGAAGTAACTTCCCTGATGCATTTTGGTAATCAGTAACCCAAACAGTCTCAGGGGAGATTGTTTCAATTCGCTGCTTTACGGGTCTGCTGCAGACAGATTTCACCACATGCTGTGTAGCTAAGAGCAGCTGCTTGAAAACAGGATCTGATGCAACGGTTTCCTCACTGAGGAAAACACAAACAGATAGGTATGAAACGCACACTCAAACACAGTGGTTATTTTACCCGAAATTCACTTTGAACATCAGAGAAACCCAATGCTCGTGTCAGTCCACGATGACCTATTTTTATGTTTGTCCTAAGAGCAGACGAAAAACAAACACTTGGACATTTAAAGGGGATTTTAACTGCAAATAAGTCGAATTGTCATGCATAATGTGTAAGGAAGCTTCTGTGTAGTGTTGAAATATGTTGTTCATGATCATTTTTGTTACTGATGATAAAAGAGCCGAAATTGGCTAAAATGCAGCAACTTCTTGAGGCTGTTTGGGTCACAAACGTGAACCAACATGTTTTTACATTACATGAACTCATAACTACTAATATATTGTGTGTACAAATATTATATATAATGTATTCTTTACATGTGGTTATGAGTTCTGAAGTGGTTTTATCACATCCAGACAGTATTCCCAGAGTCCCTGAATAGTATTTATTTTATTCTGTCAGGTAAACATTAAAATGACCATTTCTATGTCCCTTGGCATGTGGTGTGTATCTAGCCTCGTGACTTATGACAATCTAAAATGTGTTCTACTTTAGCCAAGGTGTCCATCAGTGTGCTTTAAATCTCTTTGAGATAAGGGCCCGCCTACTGAATCCCAAAAAGCTGCCTGGCCTTGGACAGAATACTCTTGAAAACTTTGAGCGCAGCGATGGCAGCTGAGATGTGTGTAGAGGCCGTGGGTGAGTGAGTGTGAGATGTGTTTTGATTAAATTTGAAGTTTGTCATTGACTCAAACTTGTGGTATTTCCACTCTGTGGCAGTGATCGGCATAATCAAAAGAAAAGCGAGTGAACAGCCTCTGCATGCAACTGTTTGAACAGAGAACTAGATTTGGTCAGAACCAAACTCCTATACAAAAGAATCTTGTTTTCCCAAAGGAGCAGGAGAAGATAATTGGAGGGAACAAGCCAAAGTCAGTAACAACAAAGGAGATTTTGTTCTTTGGTGCATCATGGTTTTTTATTTTAATGCACACCAACCTTCAGTGTGAAAAAAACTGCTGCCAACAATGACAAATGGGTCTGTGTTTTTCTCGTGATTAAAGAAGCACCTGCATTGACGAAATCAAATTCCGCCTGTCAACTTCATTGTGTCTGTCCTTGTTAGAAAAGGCACGTTTATCAAAGTTTTTTGTTTTTTTTTTACACATTGATTTTTGTATTTCTCTGAAACTTTCTTTCATCTACACTTTACAGTTTATTTTTGACTGGAGTATAGTTCTTTCCTTTTATTAAATGTGAGACGGCTGTATGCAGTACACAGAGGCATTCCTTGTGAGATTTGATAAGGTTATTTTCTATTTTATTTGACATAACTCCAAATTCAAAAGATGGTCATACAAATATAGCAAAACCAACAATTTCCTCACAATTCTTAAAGGACAGCAGCTAAAAGGCGTTAAATCCAACTTTCCAACTGGAACTTAAGACAATTACATTCAGAAAAACTTTGCACATATCTATGGAGTGAAGAATTTCAGTCTAAGAAAGTATAACATTAGAAGAAGCATAAAAGATGCATTGTGTGCAGCAATACTCAAATTTACGTCAGATTCAGCAGGCAGCCATGCACAGATCCTCAACTGAACTTTAACACTCTAGATGCACACATGCAGCAGTGAGTACACCTCCAGAGGCACTACACTGATTTGTTTGACAGTAGGGCTCTGGCTATTTGATATTTCCGAGGGTTTCTGTGCAACATCAACAACTGTGGCATACATATTTCATGCTTATGCTTCCCACCACCTGAATTGCGATGAGTGCTGGAGGTCCACTGGGTTCAGTTACACCATAAAGATCAAACCTCTCCATGTCGACGCAGTCGGAGAAACTCTTAGACATGTGGACCACACTGCAGTGAAGGGATCATGAAAAGCAACACGAGCTGGCCTCACCTGTTCTTTCTGTTCACTCAAGGCAGCTCTCTGCCAGACGCTGTATGTGTGTATAATAACCTGCACAGTGTGATGGGAATATAAGACTAGAGATGTGACAAGATTGGTGACATGTTCACAAACTTTGTTGACTTCATGTGTTCCGTACTACTTTTTACAATTAATGGTGTCATGATAACGGCAATGCAGAAAGACGCCATTGTTCTGTACTCATTAGCACTGATGATGACACGCATCTAAAGTAAGAATGTAAATTCCATGTCACTCTTATAATTCACATCACTGATGCATGTCTTTGAATAGACAAATGTTGGATTCTCTAAGTTTTGGAACCAAAGCGGGAAATACAATGTTTCCATGAACTGAGTGAGTCATGCTGTGGTCTACAACTTGAGGCCTGTTGCTTTCAGCCTATATTTGATTGCATTTTGGCAAACTGGCACCAATGAAAGGATGCTTGATTAGCTAGCCTGTTTGCAGTGCACCCATGGATGTTCAGAGAAGTACGACTGCATTACTTTGATGATGAAGAAATCTTAGAAACACGATGAGTCATAACAAGCATATTTTTTCTCAGATTTTTTCCTGATGATCAGGTTTTTTGACATTAATTTAGGATAGAGAATTTGCAGAGATAATGACATCCATTGGAAGTGTGACTCACGCCAAATATATAAATGTGTCATGACTTCATGTTCAGCTTTGACTGAGCTATGACTTAGAGGATGTGTCTGATTTTTGACTCAAATTGTAGCAATTAGGCAGCAAAGGTTTGTAAGTACCTTAATCGCCTCCATTGGCTCTGTCGACTGCTAAATGTGTTGTTAAACGGGCCAAACCAACGGCCAAACTACAATAACTTCCTGTTGTTTATAGAACAACCCTTCCTTTCACCTCACAGTATCTTTGCCTCGCATTGCTTGTAATTCAGTCTGTTGGTGTGAGTTTTTGGCACAAGTTCAATCCTGTCTTGTGTACACAAGACGAAATTGTATTATGTCATGGCATCCTGACGGTGTACATGTTAGAGTCTGAATGCTTAAAAAGAGCAGGAGGACTGCCAGTCGCGTCTCGCATGACAGTGGAGCGTGGCAGCCAGCACCACTGAGTCACACCACAAGAAAACATGACAACTGCCGCTAACAGTTCACCATGCCTTGATCTGAATCCCAGTCTATCCAGTCTGGTCAACCGAGCATGTGGCAAAAGCTAAATATAAATATGGAAGCATACCTAGCCAAAATGGACACAAACATCAAAACATTGTAGAAAATATCTTGTTTCTAGACTTGTGAATAGTTGTCCACATCTGCTTTCTTTCAGGGATTCAAATAGGAACAAAACCATGCCAACCAGAGCTCTGTAGGTGGAAGTAAGAATGTCAGTGTCATCTTCTTCTCGTGCCAGAGAAATAAAAATGGTGCCAAAACAATTGCCACAAAAATGATGACAAGCATACATGAGATTAAGTCGATTTACGGAAATAACTCTTGAATTTGCATATTTTCTCTATAAAATGACAAACTGCTTCTGGCATCGATGTGGACTGGAAGTTAAATTGACAGGACATTACAGATGCATCAGTCAGTTAACCCGATGCGCATTTGCAAAATCATCCATTCACTCATCACACTGGAAGCCTTTTCTCTAATAAAACTGAAACATGATATTTGAAAACACCTCTACTAAAGCATAAATCTCACCTTTGCCTTTGTGCTGATCTCTGTAAACACATATCTGTATATGAATGCAGAATCTGTTGTCAAGGGACCGAGATTTTCTTCAAGCGTTCTGGCTTCCGAGTAGTATTGATCAATCACGTTTGAGTGGGCTTTGGTTGCATGCATGTAAACAGTCCATGTAGAGAGCAATAGGTGGAACGCATTGGCTGAAATGCAATCTTGGAAGCTGTCAACAAACAATTTAGCTTTTTATTAGATGTCTTTAAAATGTATCTGCATTCATGTGCAGATATCAGTTCACAGAGATAAAGCAGGAATGTGTCTTTCTCGCGTGTTAAGTTGCTATTCGGAACCGCTGAGAAAATGGTGCCGTGGACGTCCATTATCGTTGTTCTGGATATCCGCTGGCTATACCAGAACATTGGCTGTTGCCCACCAGAGGCTAACTCGTTGTTAGACGAGAGCCAATGGCTTTAGATATTGACTTTATGCCTGTTCACCTCAGTGCTAAGGTCAGGTAGTTAGTGCACCCCTGCTCTTTATTTCTTATTCATGAAGGTATTTATTTATTTACACTGTCAAGTTTAATATCTGACTTTGTCCCTCTGCTCTTTTTCCAGTAGGCTCTGTATGTGGTGTATACTGATGAGTGGGTTGTTCACTGTATGCCTGCTCCAATACATACGATATGATCAGCTTTAATGTCAAGAGATCTTATATCTACAGTATAGAGGTTGGCTTTTTGAACCCATGTTGAGCATTTGTGAAGCCCTTCAACCTACAGGTCATCTTTGATTTATTGTACATGTAGAGTGGATACATGGCAGCAAAAGGTTACACAGTTCATACTTTTTCAAACTGTTACCATGACAGTATAGAAAGGCCTTCTAAATGGGACAGAATGAGCTTGTGTTAACATGTTTTAACGTAAAAACATCCACGCGTGCCTTTAGAAACACCTTACTCAAACTCAGTTTCATTAAAAAAGGTTGCATTTGACAAAACTCTCATGAATCTTGAGCAGGTGTGTGGTGGACTTTGAAGCTGTGGTTGCTGTCAGCCCCTTCACCCAGAATCGGCCTCTGAGAAGCAGCCCGCTCCTTTTTATAGGGAAACTGTCTGAAAAACTTAGCAGCGCGTTCGTTGCTCCGGCTAAAGTTGTCACTGTTTATTACTGCAAAAATAAACTTTCCAGAGAACAACTGTTCCTAGGTGAATTGGAGCAATGCTGATTTTTCAGTCCGTCTTTTTAGGAAATAAATGAGTATCTTACCTTCTTTTTTATGAATTAAGAGCAAACTCATCATCCTCGAGAAATGTAGGTACAAGTTAATGAAAAATGTCTCATTCCGGGACTGAATGTTCTTTGGAGAACAAAGTCAGCAGCAGGGTTTCATAGATACAAATCTAATCCCAGCACACGGTAGTACATCAAACTTTTGAATTATCTAATAGCCTGTCGGCGTAACATGGAGACCCACACCTTGTGTTCATCCACCACATCTTGCCTATTAACTTGTGTGATTAATTGCCTTCTCACACCACTGTGCCAGCTTCTGAATCAGTTCACAGCTACAGGGCCACAGATTGGACAAACGCTGGAAGAGGATAGATGGGAATGTTAACGAGCAGAGCGCCAGCCGGCCTCGCTATACCGACCTGCTATCCTGATGAGGGGAATGAAAATGAGATGGAGAAAGAGTAAAAATAAAGATAACATCACCCAAGCAGCAAGATACAAATTCAGTCGTGGTTGTGTGGCTTGCCTGCTAGTTTGGCGTGTGGAGACGAGATCATGCTGAATTCTCTGTGTTAAAACACACAAGGCTAGAATACTATTTTAACATTCTAGCCCAGACTCCTATATTAACCTTCATTTCTGCCTTTGTTCTTGCCTGCCACAGTGTGATATTAAACTATGTGCATTGTGATACAATTTGCATGAATAAACAGAGTAAAGAGCTGGTGTGTAATGACCTATGAAAAGGCTCGAGGCAACACAGTGTGAGGGAGGAAGTCTGAGGGCGTTCGTTGTTGAATAATTAAGCTTCATCATCAGGTATGTAAATATGCAGGGATTAATATTTAATGTATCTCCATATGATGCATGAAATAAGGCTAATGAATGTATCTATGGACTTGTGAGGATCTTTGCAAGGTCAGTACCTGCAAATAACTCTACATCCATCTATTTCTTTAAATATTGAAGATAAAAGTGGGCTAGACTGCTACGTTAGGACGATAAAAAACATATTTGCCCAGATTTGTAAGACCACTCTGATTATAAGACACCTCCCTTCATGGAGCTTTCTGGTTTTGGATGAAGGTCTTGTGAAGCTTCAAACACTTTGAACAAAACAAAGCAAGGCTGGTATATCAATGTATTCAATGTATCGTCACATTTCAGTATGGTGCTTGTGGTAAATCAATCAAAAACAGAAACTCTCAAACTCTCTCAAAAACTTTGCTTCATTCAAAGTGTGTGGGTTTGGATTCATTCAATTTGATCGACAGGTCTGGCAACACAAGCAAACAACCCCACTCCTTTTTCAAATGTTGCATCATCCTGACATCTTAAAATCAGGCAGAAAACACAAACACAGACAACTCTTAATCACCGAAAACTCTTCTATCTTTGCAGAAGCATGCTGCTCATAGCTGTGACGCCTTTTAATAAAGCCTTTGGTGAGCGGCTAGCCCTTCTTTGAAATGCATGCGCCAACTCACCTCAACATCCTTCACACCTATCACTCTTGTTGTGGTATGTGTCTCTTTATCGGCATTCATTCAGCCGCACACTCGCACTTTTGGAAGCAATTTTCAGTCAGGAAATATTTCCCCGGTGAAGTCGATAGCGCTGTTGCCTCACAGCTAGAAGTTGCTGAGTTTGAGTCCACCGGCAGACCTTTCTGGTTACCATATCCTCCAAGGGTTATGGGTTATTTGGTTTTCTGTCCAGTCACTCCTGTGTTAGATTAGAAATCTGGAAACTGTAAATCTGTCTAGACTGTACCAAACTTCTTGCCTAAAGTGAGCTTGGATAGGCTCCAGCACGCTACAATGCAGCATAATAACTATATAACAATGCAGTATAAATCCATCACTGATGTTCCTACAGGACATCAGAGCCCTTTAGTCCAAATGTATCCTCTTCCCACACCGTGTGAGAGATACTTTGACATTTGAACATTCCTCAAAGCAACACTTTTGTAATGCTGACAATAATGCTCAGGATAGAATGATGCTCTTGAGCCTTAATAACTTTCTTTTTACCACTATGATCTGATTTCTGTGCCATCATCTTCCACTTTTTGTTACCTTATTAGCACATCTGTCCTTATTGTGTGTGTGCCTGACATTACCTTTATTTTCACTCTGCCATTTACAACCAATTTAAGTTGAAGTCTTTTCACGGAGCAGCTTAGAAATGAGTGAGCGAGGGTCCACCCTGGCACAGAATATTACATGGTGAAGTTTGTATTTCACTGTCACATTCTCTCTCCATATATCACCTGAAAACCGGCTGGTAGACATCATTACCGAGACCTCACTACAAGCTTATTAGAACACTTCCACAGGTTAGGCTGTTAAAAATCACTCATTATTCCCATCCTGCTCTTTTCCTGAAATTCCCTCCCTTCCCCTCATCAGTCCTTCCCTTCAACCCTCTTTGCCATCTCCATACATCTGCATATCCTTTACTCTAGTTGACCCCCTATAGAGCCGGAAGAGTCAGTTTCGACTGTGGAGCTCCCACAGAGCTCTTGTCTTGCTACGCAAAACGCAGCGCTGTTGATTCCCTCCACGGCTTTAATCTCTTATTCCCCTTGTTTCCTCCAACCTGCATTCTTCCCTCTCTCGTTCATCCCCATCCCCTCTTCCTCCCTAATTCCCTCCCTCTTTTTTTCTATCCACATTTGCATATCCCAGGTGTATTAGTTCATCTCATCGCTGTGCTCCTCTTCCATGATATTATACTGTGTCCACTTTTTTCTGCCATGTTTCATTGTTAACGTTTCAAGAAAACACCTGAAAAACCCTGCCTTTCCTTCCTTCCTTCCTTCCGTCTATCCCCTAGAGTTTTTTTTTTTTTTTAACCTCTCTCTCGTCCTCGCGCTCTACTGTCTTTTTGGCCTCCTTACTACAGTACACTGCCTCTCTTACTTCCAACCTTCCTTCTTCTCCTTTAGTACCCATCCTCCACACACGCTCAGCAGTTTCTCCTCACAGCAGGAAGGAAAACTACGACACAGCATTGATTCATGCCAGCTCCTCTATCCTCTCACCTTCCTTCCTTTCTTCATTCCACCTGAGCTCCTGTCGAAGCGTTCCGAGACGCTCTAACCTCGACGCACTCGCTGTACTCCCACCTGCTCCCGTCCACTGACTGATCGCATCTGTATGCCATGGCCGTGAGAGAGAACGAGTGCGAGAAAAGGTAGAAAGGTAGAGAGGAGAGGAGAGGACAGGAGAGGACAGGAGAGGAGAAATGAGGACAAAATAAGGAAGATCAATATGATTGGTGTAAAGAAAGAGGAGCCAGGATAAAGGGAAGGAGGTAAGGAACAAAAAAGAGAAAATAATAAAAAGGATGGTGAAAATAGAGAGAATAAGAATAAGATAACAGGAAGAAGAAGAGGCTTAAAATTGAGAAAGTGAAAAGGAGAGAAGAGCTGAAAGGAAAGAGGAGTAAGAGAGGGAAAAGGACATGACATGATAGGAAAGGAAAGGAGGGAAAAGATGGATAGGAAAGATGAGGAGAGGAAAGGATCACCAGAGGAGGCAAGCAGAGGAGTTTAGAGGAGGGAGCAGTGGCTCTGAAACCATAAGTAGGCCAGTGGAAATTTCAGAGAAATTGATTAGCATTCAAACAGACACAGTAGGCTGCGGGGGATGGGGGCTGCGGTGGGGGTGAATGAATATTTATCAGAAAATGTCTTCCAATGGCTGGCACATAGACACACCCAACGGCTGTGGAAAGAGAGAGAGTGAGACGGAGACAGAAAGAGCAGGACATATCTCCAGAAGCACAAAGTTAGAGACAGACAGAGTGGAGGGGAGAGCCGAGGGCTGGCTGAACGCTGCTGCTATCACACTGCTACAGTAGGTGAACAGATATAGGCTGGAACCAACTCTGCAGCGCGCACACACACTGTTCATGCATGTGTGTGTTTATTACTTTCACCTTGCCCAGGGATGTTTTGTTGTATTTTTCCTCAGCGGTATCCCTCGGGTGTGTCCTTGCATTAATTAGCAGGATTCAGCTGCACACTGCTCGAACCGGAGCACAGCAGCACACATCTTCACTGTAGCTCGGACAATCGCTGCATTTAAATATTTACATTTGTTGTATATGTGATCAGTGACATCTTGTTAGATTGGACATACAATATATGCATTTTCTATGCCAGATACAGAAAAGAAATTCTGCAGCTGGAGTTCAAAATGAGCCATTTATCTTCAGTTATTTCTGTCCAGGGTGACAGTCAGTAGCCAGTGGTGCTTGCCCTTTTTTTATTATGTTTTTTAGCCACAGTAAAAATGCTTATTTGTTATTATTGTTTGCAATAAAATTGGTTCATCTTCTGATCCCCTACAGTCTTCTCGCACCACCCCACTCCCCGACACCCCCACAGTTCCCAGCACCTCTGCTCTACCAGCTGAGAAAAAGCTCCAGTTCACATTCTGCAAAGTCTTTGAAAAGTATACGACATGTACAACACACTTAATTTGTGATTTTATAAATAGTATGAATGCATTATTATGTTATTTAATAACTAAAAAAACAACAACTCTTAATGGCTCAATCAAAAATCTATACTAGAGTGACGTGCGTATTGCTATAATGTATAATGTGTGCTCAGATAGCTGTAAGATCCATTTCTATCCCAGCATTTCTGCTCTACACATTATGTGAAAGTGTGTGTGATGACAACACTGCAAATTAATGCAAATTATTATTTACTTTCATCTCGACAAAAGGAAAAAAATACCACTTAAATGAGTAGGCGGTGGGCCACTTTAAATAACAGTAAATACTGGAGGAGGTTTGCGTGTTTACCACGTCACTGTTTCGGGCCACTTTGTCTGAGTTTTAGTGTTGCAGGAATAGTATTGTTGTCATGGTAACAATAATAAGCATATGGTTAACACTGTGAAAGGCTTGCAATTTGGCTAGCTTTGACAAAAATGCATGTTATGTAACTTGAAATAAGTCACCATTGACTATATTTCAGACAAACAACATCAAACAACAGTCTCCTGAGTTAGAATCCTGTTTGTTTGACCTTTCCATCAATCACAACCTCTCACTCTTTAAACAATGTCATGTGACTTTTTTTATTTTCCTCTCTATGACAGTTGCATGTAAAATGGCACACCGTCTCACCGATATATAACGCAGTAGACACTGATGGGAAAGTTGACACGAGAATAAAAAAATACATCAAGACCTGAAATGACTCAACACGTCGTGATGTAGAGGCTGGTGATACCATACTGAGCAGTTTAGAGCACCAGCATTTGCTGGCAGTCATGTCACGTGTCACATGTCATGTGGTGTAATGTGGTGTATCTGTAGAAGACATTAGATGATTGTGGCCATCATTGGTCCATTCACTCTAAAAGTCTTAATGTAACTGTTAAGCCTTAAACTTAAAGCAGCTGTGGGCTGCACAAATGTGATTGACCCGCTAGCTTAACGTTACCGTTGCCACTTGAGTCAGGTCAAGAAACAAAACACACGTCAGAATCCAACTTGCCTTTTCCTCTCAGGTAGAGATATGTTTTATTTCATACAACTTATGTCTTCAACAGATGGCAATACATGACGACATTTTATCTCCATGAACAAGTTTCCACAACATCCTGGTGTCACCTGCTGGCCAAACATTTGTGTACGCATAGAAATGGTTCCTTCATTAATATTGTGTTAGTTGTAGGAGAAAGGCTGAGATTCCTGATGATCTAGATGTCGGTGAAATGATGCAGAGCTCTGAGAATCTCTCTACAGACATCTGTCTTTGTTCTGTTATTAAAGAGAGTTTCTCTTCTCTTGCCTTTTAGGAAATCAATGCATGTAAGTTGCTCACAGCCAATGTCAAAATTTATTTAACATTCATTTTTTTTACCATGGCGATTTGCTGCGGCGCTGTTTTTACTCATCGAGGGCAATTGTTCGGACAGTGCTGTTTGTTTTCACCTCTTCACGAGATGGGTGGAGATGGGTTTAGCGGAACAATATGCCAGTTAATTTCCACTTGACCTAAAGTAAGCGGATAGATGCAGCAGAGGGATCACTACCGCTGAAGCTTAATGCTGAGTGTGCTGAAGTGAACAATGAACTGGAGCCTGTAGACAAAGGAAAATGGATGCTACTTAGAGCAGGAGTACAAAGGAGGAAGCTGCTGGCAAGTAACACACGTTACATGCGCACAATGTTCTAATTGTGAGATATGCATCACTGCAAAACTGCTTCTAACAGCGTCTCAACTATTTAACATCTAAAGTCTGTCTTCGTCCTTCAGCAGACCCTCTGATGTTGTGTGTTTCTGGTATTGTCCAATGTGGTGCTATTTTTTGTTACCATCTGCTGGAAGCTCATGTCAGCATATTTAGTTTCTGCCTGGCGATGGATGTGTGTGCTGCCCATGTGGATGATGGCGCTCGCCAAAGATCAATCTCTCACTACACCATGTTACTCCGTGTTTCACTGTGTCCCATGCCTTTGTTGTCCACAAGCCAGTGTCCATGACTCTTGTTCATTTAACAATATTATTGCAGAGGAGCATGCATGTTCAACACAGTGCAGTGTCTGTTGGAATAGTTGATTTTTTGATGATTCTGCAGTGTCACCTTCATGAAGAGAAGGTTCAGCCTTGATGTTGGGGTGGTGGGTGTTTTGTATCTTGGCTCAGACCAACAAACATTACTGGCTTTTGTTTTTTTCAACAGAACCATGATCTTTCGCCATCCTTACATAACCACAATGTTGCCATGTGCAGATTCTGTACCAAAAAAAGGTTCCATACATAGACTTGCTATTTTGAATATAAATGTGTTCACACTGTCAGTTATGGTAAAATGCAGTCTACTGGGAGTACCTGGATGGTGCACTCGTTACAGTTAATAAGTTGAGTGTGGAATGCTGAACACTTCTCTCCCTCAGTAGTCGCCATTTTGGCTATATATTGGAAGGGGAGGGACCATCAGTATTGTGAAAATGGCAGCCATGAAAGCTGCTGGAGCTGAAGCGGTTGCCGTGAATACCACAATATACACATGTACATTGTACATACAGTATATTTTATATTTATATTTGAGCTGTTAAATTATGACATTATGCTCCACCCAGTTGCAATGTGTCACAGAAGAAGCATTAAAATGTTGCCATCGTCATTTCCAGTAAGTTCACAGCGGCCATACTAGAATTGAGATGTCGAATGAATGCACGACGCCAGGAAGTACATAGTATACACAGTGTATGACAAAGTGTACTCATGAAAGTATCCGAATTGAGACACACGATTCTAGAGCCACATTAGCGTCTATTACTGTAGGCTTGGCACAGCGGTGCTTAACGTTAGCATGTTAACAAGCTCACAGTGATAGCATGCTAATGTTTTGCAGGTAATGTATCCCGCGTTTTCCATATTAATTCATCATGTTAGGATGCTAACATTTTCTAGTCAGTAGTTTTGCAGGTATTTGCTTATCAACCGAAGTATCGGACAAACTGAAACTTTAATGTGATGGTGCTGCCAGATGAAAAACTAAGCGATCACCGAGGGTATTAATTCATCCAGACATAGGGACATGAATGAATGTAACAAATCTGAGAGATATTTCACTCTGAACCAAAACTGTCTGCACTAAATCAAAGTCAGGGGATCAGCAAAGTCATTTTTTGATGATCTATTCAATAGTTAGTGAGACACACTGCTAGTGTGGCTAAAATAAACTTATGTATAATGTATAATATTATCAGAGTCATCCGGCATTCTGTCTGGTGAGATTGGTGCCACTGCCACATACAGCAGCAGCTTACCAAACAGGCTTTAAAGCCAGTTGAAAGCTCTTTTCACCAGACATGACAGCCTTTTGTGTACTTCATCCAGGGAACGCTGACTGAGCACCCAGGCTATTTTCTACATCACAAACTATACGCATTTATCTCTGAGGAAACTGTAGGCAAAGCATCACAGACCTTGTGACTTTTAGTACAGACTACAGTCGTTCACTTTCTCCTCCACAGGTTTAGGGGTTCATTCTTCCAATCAAATTCCCAGTTCTCTGGTCCCTCCAGGCTGCAGCCTCACTTAGCTCGTCGATCTTAAAAGCCACTCAGAAGCTGAAATAAATGATCATGTCCAGGGTTTTACTGCTCGGAGAGTTTCTCCTTTAGCACTCTTAACAGCCCATCCTTATGTGAAGTGACAATATCATATATTCTATACATTAAAATGGGCTTTTTACATCCTGCATTATCAGTCTAGATGGTTTTGTCCTTTCAAATCATTATCATTGAGAGGAGGAAGCATTGGTTCCCTCATCATATGCAATTGGCTCTCTGATTAAATGAGCTTTCATCATCTCCTTCACACACACCTCCCCCTTGTCTTTTCCAGTGTGTGTGTGAGCGTCTGCAGTCAGATCATCTTACTTATGAAGTCATCCGGTAATGAGGCGTATCACATTAGATGAATGGATAGGCTGACTAATCGCATAAAGCCTGTTAATTGGATGCATATTGTCATGGCTAACTGTTATAGCATCATAAAGTCGCTTAGCTGCCGAGGGTGGCGCTGCTCTGAGGTTGCATAAGAAGCACTAACACGGGAGCAAACAGGCATGACAAATAAGCGAGGGAGGAACCTACAGGCCCTACATCGCACTCTCGCTCTTTCTTTCTTCTCACACATCAGCTCGCAATAATAATTTTTAATTCCAGACTCGAAAGCACTTCCTGCCTGCCACTTCTATCCCCCCTGTCCCACCTGGGGGAATTTCATCAGCCTTTTCTGCTTAATTACCTCAAAGACGACGCTGTCAATCTCATCTAATTATAACTCAATTCTCAACATTCGGTCTCAGAAGGGCGGGCTCTCAATTGAACCGTTAAAATCCAGTTTCCTTCCATGACCTTTGGCACTCCCCCACATAATAAGAACAGATGTTACAGTTGTCCTCAAAGGGGAACCCGCCTCTAAATGTGCTCTTGTTGCGACCCTGAACGCCTCATTTAGTGCCTATTAACATGGAAAAGAAGGTTTAAGGATGCCTAACAATTCTAAAACTGCTTTTCTAACATCGACATTGAACATATTTCATGTTCTACAGTACCAGTGATCACATATTTGAAAGTCAGTGTCTTTCTTCAGGAAGGAAAAACTGTCTCAGGAGCAGATATGTTTGCCAGTAAAGAATGAAAATTCTAAAGCAAATAATGAAGTTAATTCACACTTTAAATGTGTTCCTGCTTTCATACATGTATGCTCTAACCTTAACAGAGAATGAAAAGACAAGATAATAGTCCTTATCTTTTCCTATTGTCAACAAACCCCATGAAAAGACTGAAACCAACAATGTGTTATTTGGTCTCTCAATACTTCCACTGCTGTCAGCCCCTTTTGAAGGCGTAAATCTTTCAAAGCACACAGGAGACCGCTGTTTATTCCCCGTGTTCTTCCATCAGTCACGACTGATTTTTTTAACCATGACCGCAGTCATTCTCTAACCTTAACCATGTGGTTATTATGGTAACAACGAATGTACCTTAACCTAACCTATTTGATCCTGAGCCATTAATGGGAACCAGAAGAAGAGTAGCTACTCTTATAATACAGCAGCTAATGGGGTTTTCCGCCTTGAACTAACCAAACTTTTACCGTCTGACAAATGATGTTGTCCTGCCAATAGGAGCATCAGATCGTGAAACTTTTCTGGAGGTCACACATCTTGTCTTTTAATTTGAAGGACTTGTTCCGACAGCTCCCAAATATCTAGTTTTATTAAGTTTCAGTAATTCCCTGAACTGACTGGCCATTGTGTAGTACCACAGTTGTAAATATGGGCAGCCATTTTAGGGACACACGCATGTACATATAAATACACATGTATTTATTATTATATTAGGTATGATCAAAAACTAGCAACAAGGCCAACAACACAAGACATAGCATCCGGCTAAAATTACTTAATAGTCCAACAGCAGTCAGTCCAGCTCTGTGTCTGTCTTTCAGCCTTTTGTTTCACCAAGGTCTCGCTAACGAATAAAAGTCAGCTCCAGATTTACTCTTGTCTGGCGGCTTCTGGTTCACTCTCTCATTTTCTCTTCTTAGCCTCCACCCTCAATGTCCTCTTCAGTCTCTTTTCTGCCATGCTCTGCCTCTGTTGAGCCCGGTTACATTGCCCACTCACCTGGTTATGGTTCTGGTGCTAGTTCTGGCATAGCTCCCCATCTGCATTCTCCAACCTCCTGCAGAGTGGGAATGACAGAGGCACCGTTCTCTTGATTACAGGTCAGTGTAGCATCAAAATGGTTTGATTTTATAATAGAAAGCTTACAAATTCTTGCTCTAAACAAGCCTTACTCAAGCAAGAGAAAATAGTGCATTTATCAGCCGCAGATTAATACACAATCATGAGTATTTAAAGCAGTGGGACAGTGAATGTAAGAGTCACTCAAAATAAACTGCAGTGCAGCAGTGTTTCTGGACAACAATGGAGCTCAGCACAAAGGAAGAAGATATGTCAGGCTCTGGATACACTGCGTGTTAGTACATTCATTGTTGATTTGGGTCTCTTCATGAGATTTGTTACAAAGAGAAAAATAGATTATCTGCAGCATTTTTTTTAGCTCATTTAGAAAGAAAAAAACAGAAACTGATGCAAACCCTTCATATTGTTGCAGAGTGACAGGCAATTTGAATTGTATAGAACTGTAAAATGTCCTCCAGCGGAAACGAGCAGCAGCTCGTGTCAGCTGTACAGACACATAAGTTCAAAAAGCATTCTGAAAGTCCTCCAGAGTCTTTCCCATATCAGCATGCAGACAGCATTTGGCATTTTTTAAGCATAAAATCAAGAAACCTCTGTGACCTCTTCCTCGGCTCAGGGTAACAAACTTGACATGGTGACCAGTGTCTCAGCCTGATCTCGCGTTCAGTTTATAAAAAGTAATGGACCCAAATGTACAATATGATATAAGGTTAGTGACGCTGAGGGATGAGAGTAGAAGATGGAGGTCAGAGTAGTGGATGGACAGATAGATCAGCCTTCAGCTGTCAGTACGATGTTTATTTACAGTCTGTTTTTTTGCTCTGATCACTTGGCCACCAAACCCTGGATGCATGTTTGCAAGTGTTTTCTTCTTCATCTTTTTCATCTCCATCGAGTGTGTCTCTGCATCTTTGATGGAAATATAGTGTAGTCTTGAATCAGTGACATTGCTCACAGGGCGAACATTTGAGTGTGCAAGGAGCATCAGTGCTGAGTTCTGGATGGGCAACGTGTTGACTTGCATCACTCAAGGTTAAAGCACTCTGTACACGCATCTTTTCAACACCACCTCTAGAACTCCTCAGCCTGTTCCTACAAAGTATCTGCAGGAAGTCAGCTTCGTGAGTGTGTGTGCCCTGCAGCTCGGAGGCAGTGACTCATTTTAAGTGCATTAGCACACAAACACACACACACACACACACACACACACACACACACACTGTACGTCATTTACTTGTGGCATTACACCTCTGGACAGTAAATCTCTTACTAATCAAATAAAATAATTTCAAATGCTGTGATGCATCTGTAAATATAGACTAAAATCCTCCATAAAATAACTAAATTTCACTGATCGTATCTGCAGGAAAGGACAGAAAAACTGAATGGACGTTATCGTACAAAACCGAGTCTCTAATAACCGCTGTACTTGCCAGCATAGGCGCAGCAGCCCCGGGTTCCTAAAACAAATTAGATCCAATGGTTTTGAGTTGCCTGATATTTATTAGGAACTGTATAAGATGATTTGTTTGACTATCAGTCATATTAAATTAGACCAATTTTCTGATATCTGAGTATCATAACCAGCATGTTTTGCAGCAGTGAATGGAGCCTCAGAGGGGACGTAACTTCCTCCAGACAATTCAAATAACAAGTCGATTGTGTTAGAAAATGATTAAAGTTAAACTTGAATTCTTCTCACTTCTCCTTTAAGGAAATCTAAACTGTAATGATGCCGCAGCTATTGTGCATATTTTATCATCAAAAGAGGATTAAACTTTTTGGACCTTTTATTATTGGATATAAGCCTCAGGCCTCTGATTGGACGTTTCCTACAGTATGACATCAGTTGAGTGGCAGCTAAAATCCAGCACTGCGAGAAGCCTCGCTATCAACTTCAGTGATGTGTTACAAACTGGACAATTACACTGTAGAGACTTCAAACGTTGATCCAAGGCTTTTGTTGAGCAACTTAAAGAGCACTGACAGCGACTGACGCCTTCTGCCCCCTCACAGCATGCAAGCTGTTGAGGTTGATTTCTTCTTGGAAAGTAAAAATGGCAGCTCCAGCACACAAGTGCTGTGTTTGTACTGAGTCCGGACATGATGATGACCTGTAACCTCCTGCATCCCGTACATGACTCGGTTAACATTCATTCCCCACCTGCATGCGTGTTTGAGGGAACTAAAGTTATCCAACAAGCTATCTCTCATGCCCACCCACACAGAGTTTGCACCAATTAAATTAAAGTACCAACATCGTCAGTCGGAACCAAAAGTTCATGCCCCCTGTAGAACACTAATGGTGAATGTTGCTGCAGGAATGAAGGATGTTTTTCTTGATTTTTTCTTGGTAATAGAAGTGTTGGGCAAGTACAAAAATAAAGAAAAAGACCACTGTATTGATTTCTTGGCAAAAATGCATCTTAATTTCAGTTCAGCTTTATAGCACACAGACATGGGGAAGATGGAGAGAGCTGCCTCTCATTATGAACTCTGTTTTTATACAGTGAAAGAATCAAGGATAACGTGTATCTTCACACAGGTTGGAAAAGATATGCATTCATAACTGATAACGAGCAGAACTGTGAGACTGATGAGAAAAAATAACATGACAGAATGTTTTATTTTATGTTTTCTGACACTGACACACATCTCTGCACTTATATGTCTTTATATGTTTACATAGGCACCCACAGTTGGACTTATACCATATCTTGGCACCTGTTGTTGCCAGTGTCCGTGACATGTCCAAAATACATTCAATGTCCAATCAAATGATGCACCAGGTTACACTGATCTAGCATCAGTATTTGTTGTTATGTTTGTTTTTGGCCAAGGAGAATGGATGATCCATAAATACACCCGTTGTTCCATGATGCAGCTGCAATTCTAAAGAAGCTGTCCTCTGACTCATCTGTGTACCCTCAGAATAGTGACACAACAACTCCAACAACTGTCCCTGCAGTGACCTCAAGACACGTGCTTGACCCTGTGTAACCTCATATGTGGCATGCTAGAACAGAAAATTCCCCCACCATCTTGGAAGAACAACAGATGCCTCTGAGTGAAGACAGACTTTTTTCATCGGTTCCTCACAGACACAGAGATAATGCAGTTTGAAAGAAATCAAGAGATCTCTGTATGCATGCCTTTCTATTAGTAACCATTAGCAAAATGCTGGCATATTTTCAAATTTCAAAAGAGAGGGGAGGAATCACACAGAGCAACACCTTGCGAAGCATCGACCATTTGGTTTATTCACACATACACACACACCCGTTGGGGGGATTAATTTGTTAGAAACAGCATGGTTCTCAGAGGGAGACGCAAACAAACACAAACAGACCTGATTAGCACATTATGATTAATGATTCTGACAGCTAATTTTGAAACTCGCATAGAAACAGTCAGTCCGCCAGTGTGGCGACGTACGGTACGTGTTCGGGTATACATTGATCAAAAGTTTGTTATAAGATTCAACACTCCCGACTACGTTTTTGCGATTAGCTAAAGAGATCTTCAGCTGCAGAGAACTTAATGTAGATGTAAAATGTGCATAGTCAGATGAATGAAGACATTTTCTGGTTAATACACTGCACATAAAGTAATGCTAGGCCAGTTTATCTGCTTTCAATTAATTTAGCAATACAAGTGACATTTAGGAAAATAATAATAATAATAATAATAATAATAGCAGCAGTAGTTATCTAAGAAGTAAGTAGTGACTGAACTTCTACCTTGTTCACTTTTCTTTGTCCAAATTGCCATTTTCTACCTTTAAAATCAATGGAGAGCTGCCATGTGGAGCACAAAAGGTGATGACTTTCAAAAAGAGCTGCGCCTGGTGATTTTGAGGCAGACACTTTCAAAAGTTCAGAGAGTGGTTTAACTTTTCAGAAAAGTTCAGAGTGACAAGAACAACTTTTTTTTTTTTCTCAGCCTGCTGATCCTCATGATGAAAGAGACGCTGTGTTTCATGCTCCCTAATAAGGGTGACCGGTTCTGTCGGCAGAAGCAGTGCTGAAGGAATCTGCAGAAGGAATGTTTGGTGCTTATAAGAAAAAATTTGTTTAAATAAATGGTTTCATGGAAACAAGGCATCACACAGTCTATCATCCACACAAAAATGTTATGGAACTCCCCCAAGTTATTACAAAACTACAAACATGCTAATTTGCATATCTAACAGTTACATATTAACTTCATATGGAAATGTGTTTCAGTCCTATATTCAAATTCTTTTAGCACCATTTTTGGTCTACACCTCCTTCTGATGGAAATATCTGTCTCATTAGCTGCTAAATGGTCCACCATGTTTACCAGCGAGTCTCTAACTGTGGCTGCCTGAAGTTTGGTATGGTGGCCAACAAGGGCAAACTCGGTACAACGGTCCAAAACATTTCCATGAGGAGAAACATGCTGGAGCTTCAGAAACAAGGCCAATTCAAAAACACATCAAAAATACATCAAAAACAAACATGATTAAATAGTGTATAGAATGGTTAAAATAGGTTCCAACCAGATCACTACAACTACAACAGTAAAATGCCACTTACACATTAACGCTTCAGTTTAATATGTAATGCTACAAAATTCAGGTGCATCCATCCATCCATTTCCTGTAACTGCTCCTTTATCAGGGTTGCGGGGGCCTGCAGCCTATCACAGCTGGCATTAGGCAAGAAGTGCACTACACCCTAGACAAGCCAGTTCATCACAGCAATTGAATCATAGTATTACTAATTGAACTTGACATCTTATATAATAACGAACCCCTCCAAAGACAGTGATTATGCTGTATAATAAGAGCTGTACATGGGATATAACATTTTTTGTGTGTGGTCGGGGTGTTAACATCAAATTATCTTTTTGTGTTTACCAAAACTAAATAGAAAATGATTTCAAATGATGATTATACTACAATATATCTGTACTGGTTGAAACACAAGAAGAAGAAACATTTCTTCATTACAATGGAGTAGGAGAACAAACACAAGCTGTTATATTAAAGAATAATTCACCATCTTCTGTAGCCTGTGTATCAGGACTGATATGAAAATGATATGTGGAGCTTCTGGGTGGCTCAGGAGAATAGGCGTCACTGTATTGTGGTAATGCCAAAATAAAAATTCAAGTCTTATTGGAATAAATAAAAAAAGAAACTGCAGTGAACAGAAATGCATACCGTCTCAAACCCTGCAGAGCCATGTTCCAGTCATCTTCACCAGCTGTGCAGTGGTCTCTGTAGGTATTAAATATTGATAATAGTGATGTGTGCATGAATACAGAATGCTTATCACCAAGATGAATGCTTAGAGATTTTGGAAACAGAAGATATGAATCTGGGCTAACAAACAGTGGGAATCCTCAAAACAAACCCTCTATAGAAACATGGCAGCAGCTCTGCTCCCATTATTTTAGTTGGAAATGGACCTCAGTGGTTAATGGCCACTTCATTCTGCTCTTTATATCTGCTAAGTCTTCAAAGAAGTTGAATCAGCTGAACGCTCTGTTCTCATCTCTACCTCGTCAGTCTTGAAAGAGAGATGTAGGTGAGCAGGAGGTAAACGGTTAATTAAAACATATATGTCCAGCATGACACTCCTGTGGAAGATAAAATAGAAGCCAATGTTAGAAAAAGCTTATCCAATACCTGGAACAATTTTTAATAAAACGAAAGCCAGTTTCCAGTTTATTAGATGTGTTAGTCTAGTACAACAGAGCTGCAATAAATGTTCCCTTCATGAAGGTTATCATGTTCAGTTTTTATGTTTTTATGGTGTCTTACACTGGCAGGTGTTGCTATTATTTTGTCCACCTCATTTATATCAACGAGAATAAGCTAAAAAATAAAAACAACTCTCTCTGTGTAACACA
This sequence comes from Miichthys miiuy, assembly GCA_036365135.1. NCBI lineage: Eukaryota > Metazoa > Chordata > Actinopteri > Sciaenidae > Miichthys > Miichthys miiuy. The sequence continues at coordinate 21,638,789 of CM071617.1, forward strand.
ACACACAACAGCGCCACAAACTACATCTTCTAAAATGACCACGATAAATCAACGAGTCTGAAATAGTTTTTCTTTTTTAGTCACAGCCGGAGCCGACTGAGCCAGACAGTAGCCTGCCACACAACACCGTCACAGACTCTGAAAAAACACTCCTTCTTATCTAACTTGCAAACATGAAGACATATCTCGTCCTGCACCTTAGCTTGTTGGACGAGTGACCAAACAAATTCACTGGAGAAAAGTGCACTACCAATGTAATTAGCTGCTCTGCTGCAGCGCGTTAAACAGCATGTAAGTGTACCTTCAAATGTCACTTGGTATTGAAGAGTGAAGATAAGGACAGCAGGTTCAAACAACACACTGTCTGCCCATCACCTCGAGGCTATAGCACAAGTAACTTTGCATTGTCTCGCTAGTTCCCTACACTGTGAGACCAGCACTCTAGTTCCCTGCAGTGTAAAGGTCTTTCCAGAAGGGAAGAAACTCCCCACCTGTTTACCCACTCGGATACGTGGGCCCTCACTGTGCTCCTCATGTGAACAGACAGGCAAGACAAGCGGCTGCCGAGTAAAAACCAGGCGCTCTACATGTGGTAACCATGGAAACAGCACAGATATGAACATAGACTAGTGTGAGGAAAGTTAAATAAAATAGCATTAAATTAGTTGACTGTGGTTGTATCACAGATTGCTTTGTTGACACATAGTCGCAATCCTGTCCTTGATGTCAGCCACAGACTGTTATTGCTGATAGTTAAAGATAGCCAAACTAGCATTGTCATGACTTTATAGCCTAGCTTAAATTAAAACAGTTACCTGATACATCCAGGTCTTGTGCTAATGGAATGTTTTAAAAGCATTTTGAAAGTTACACATGGATAAGATCAGTCTCTCATCCATGGTGGTCAGACATGCCCAACAGACATGCCCAAAAGTTTAAGACAATTCAACTCTGGCATTAAGTACAAGTTGTGTCAATTGCTCCCCATCTGAGATCACCTTAACACGGGCCTTCTCGAGTTCCCTTCAGTGTAACACCAGCATCCTCTAGTTCCCTGTGGTGTAATACGAGCACACTCTACAGTAGTTCCCTTAACATCCTACACTCTCTAGTTCCCTTCAGTGTAACACCTGCACTCTCTAGTTCCCTATGATGTGACGCCAGCACTCTCAAGTTCCCTGCAATGTATTACCCTGCATTCTCTAGTTCCCTAGAGTGTAACACTGGTACTCATTAGTTCCCTACATTTCAACACCAGAACTTTGGCAGACTAACAGCTGCTGTAAGTTCAGCACATTCAGAGACCTCCCCCCCTCTAACTGGTTTGCCCTTTTGATAATAAAAAAACCTATTACCAGCACACTTAAAAATCACGTTGACTTTACCGTCGACTATAAAGTGGGGTTGGTACATGTTATTTTAGTTGAACTAAAAATCACAGAGGCTTATGCTGGGTCTGCAATTACATGATGATGGAAAATTGCAGTCCTAAGTGCAAAAGCATACAGGGTCCCTCAGGCTGTGAAGACTATGAATCCAGCGCAACCATGCAGTATGCATGTCATGAGCCCATTGCATTTGTGCTTTATTTTACTTTTTTTTTTCACTATGTAGACCAATTGCTGGCAGCATCAATATCAGAAGATTACCTTGTAGCGTTGTGTTCGTTCTACCTCAGCATTTTGCCTCTAAAGAATACAAACTGTTGCTCAAACTCCACTTCCTGTTTGTATTTCCTCTTACCAGTACCTGTAACATGCCCACAGCTCACAGAATATCAAATCAATATTTTATTTTTTGCACTGGTTCTGTTGTCCATGTGAAAGTATCCTACTGCTGTTTCAAGGAAGCTGTGCAGTTGCAGTATACCTGTCCTTTCACTTCCTTAGATATTATAGTCGTGACCATTTTGTAGCGGACATTTTAAATCTCTTCTTTGTAAGTACTTCAGACAGAAATGTGGACCAAGCAGCACTGTTGTCTTTTGATTTCGGGGGTATTATATGCTAAGTAAGTATTCTCAGGTTGAGTCAGGTATGATGGGATTTGGCAACTCAGTGGGATACTGAGACTGTGTGTGTGTGTGTGTGTGTGTGTGTGTGTGTGTGTGTTGTCATTCTTTCTTTCTTTTATGTTTCTTTGATGTTTGAATAAAAACGGGCCCCAGCCTTGAGCGTCCCGGTCCCAGTGCTGCATTCATGTGCACTTCCTCAGTATGATGACATTTCGAGGAGTGTTTCTTTATTCTCCATGTTTTGAGGGAAGCGGGTTCGCCTTGTTTGTTCTCGTGTTTGTCTGAAAGGTAGGAAGGTAAGCAGCATTTGGCCCATTTGGCAGAAACCAAACGAACCAACCATATCCTCCTCTTGTTCCAAGATCCCTTTTAATTTTGATATGTGCAACACGGTTCACGTCATGAACATGGAGTTGATGTAAATGCTATGTTTTACCAGAAAGACAAATGCCCTCTTTTTGTCACATAAAGTTGTAGAGGGTAGGTCTCCTATGAATGGCAATAACAGTGGTTTCTTTAAGACAGTACTAGCTGCAGTTGATGTTCACATGAATTGTTATTAGTGGCTGTGGAAGGCAAACAACCTGCTTTGCTGATTAGGTTGGAGGACATATTGGTTTAGCCAAGGCCTAAATGTTATCACACTATCATACCACCTAGAGTTTTAAAAATTTTGATGTTGTGTGTGGATGATGATATTATATGATGATGAAACTGTAAACAGAAAAGCTTATCAGCAAAGAAAAACTGCTGGTTATAGGCAGACAGTGTACTGTAAATAACAGTATAAATCCAGGAAAGATGGTGGTTCCAATATAATTGCATCGCTGACCTTCACACCCTCACTTTCCGCCTTGCTACATAGATGACAGACCACTTCCTGCATTAGCACTGAGTGTTGCCACTGGATGTAAATCATAAGATGCAAAACTGTCCAACATGAATGTTTTTCATAGAGATACTGTGCTAAAATGACACCTAAACAATAAAAGTCACTATCAGTTGTAGTCTTCATTTTGAGGAGTTAATTGGTAGGACTGTGTTCTAATGATTATTCTCCCTCCTATCATCATCCAGCAAGCACTTTAACTGCCATATAATACACACCAAGAAGACACCAGATGTCCTGGATTTGTCAGCAGGTAGCTAGTAGGCATGTAATCACACACACACACACACACACACACATAAGCTAGACAGTGAAAACAGCATTTAAGCAGGTTTTGATTCAGCAGTGTTCCATCTCGAGGAAACACACCAACACACACGTTAACACACGCTGAGTGGTGGCCAACGGGAGGATAGCAACCTGCTGAGAACACACATCATTTATTAGCAGGAATCTAATCACAGCCTGAAATGAGCTCCAATGGAGCTCATTAAAATGGCTGATGAAGATCAGCCAAGAAAATAAGACGGCGTGAGGGAAGGGAGTTTGAGTAGCAGACAGACAATCAGACAGACAGACAAAATATTTGATTAGAAAGTGAACAGCTCTTGGCTACTGATTTCTGTCTTTTCCATCCTGTTGTCATTTGTGGAGAACCTCACACAGAGTTGTGTACAAGTGAGAAACACTCGGGTTTTTCATGTTTTCACAGAGGCATGTCAGGCCGTGCACAGAATGAGTCATCGCTTTGTGCCTTGCTCAGTTGAAATCCAAAATCCAACATGAGAACTGTCAGGAAATGGCTGCTTTTGCTCTCTAAACTTTCCCGCCTTTTAATGAGGAATCAGAGGAAACGTGTTGAATGATCCTCAGTTTGATTTTTCTCTAAATGGCTTTTTGTCAGCATGTAACGAGGCCACGTCTCACCCAGGGAGCTTTCCTTTCAGACGCTAGAAAACTTTGCCTTTTTCTATTCTTTCGTGTCTTGAAAAAAATATCTGTTTTCGCTTTTCATAACTGTTGAGTGTGCAGGCATGGACGCACATGTGTGTTTGTAATTATCAGCCAGCAGGACGCTGACCAACATGCTTTCTCACAGCTCACAGAGTCAGCTGCTTTCCAGCAGAGTAGCAGACTGTGAAAGTCCTCCTGGCTTGCTTATTTTCCAAGTCATCTAAGGATAAAATTATTTTTGAAAAAACATTCATAGCTACTCGGAGCAATAAAGTTATTTTCTTGCAGCTAACTACACCTGGAGGCAGCACAGCCTTATTATGACCACACAGGGCCAGTAGGGAGCTCATCGTAGTTCACCCACCCTCTTCCCTCCTTCCTCTCTTTCTCCACTTCCACCAACAGCTGTAAATTGAGGGACGCTGTAATCAGCGGTGTGACTCGGTTGGTAAGTGACGGTATCGATCATCTGGGATTGAAGAGTCAGTCTTAATACCAGCTAGTTTCAAGAGTGGAGTAGTGTTGAGGCGCAGGACGCCGGAGAGGCAAGAAGGGGTTTTTATAACGAGGATGGATGGACAAGGCAGTCGGAGGGAAAACTGGTCTCTGCTCTCATTTGGAAGCGACCGCTTCAATCAAAAGACGCCATGGTTTAGAGACTTGTGATTTAACTGTTCAATCCCTAGCCGAGGCGAGAATTAAGGTTTGAAAAGTGTTGTACATTTACAATGGAATTGCGTTCAAAGGTTTCCAGAGCGTCGTGTCCTTGAGGGAGCCCAGTGGTTTCCAAATACTGCGGTTATAAAATAAAACAAAAAAATCAGAAGTGGTGCCTTGTTTCAGAGGCAAATGAGATTAAGGATTAAGGCTTCTGGGAAAATAACTTGCCACACAACAAGAGCTAAAGTAGCTGCTGTGCATTAGTTTAAACCAATAACACAAGACTGTTCTTTAATCATTCTAAATTAGTGCTTCAGTCTCTGGACATTCAATTAGCATGACTGGATTACTCTGCATTCATTTATTTATTTATAATATTGTAAAGTAATTCACTATCAACAGTATTTAACCGTCAGGACAGAGCAACATATACAACATGGGCACAAATATGTGAGTGCAGAACATAGAATTACTCTCGTCTGGGAAGGTTGTCCACCAAATTTTGGGATTGCTGTTCAACTACATTAAAATATGGGGTTGAAGTTCAGGCTCTGTGCAGGACAGTCAGCTTCTCCCACAACAAACTGGGTAAACCACTTTTAGGATCTGCTAATAATGATATCATTGCATACTGTAGCAGCATTCTCATAATGATGGTCTGAGCCCACACCAGGAAAAACTTCTCTAGACTAAAGGGAGACGACCGTTGGTGCATTCCTAGACAGTGTAAATATGAACGTCTAATCTGTGATGTTACCTTCAGATTTCTGAAGAGTCGTCGTGAAGCTCAGAGTGTGGTGGCTCTGGCTGCCGCCATCTTGGCAGCCTCCTGTCTCTGCCGCCTCCCAGCTAATCTAAATGTTAGCAAAGATGGGGGTTCTATAAAAATTCACCCTCAGTACAGTTGTCATGAACGTGGAAATTAGCTATAGAGACCAAAACTGTTTTTTGTACCAGGCTGTAAACATGTTTATTTCTGCTGTGAAGCTGGACATTTTAACATGGGGACTTATGGAGATTGATTCATCTGTAGCCAGCCTCCAGTGGCCATTCAAGGGACTGCAGTTTTTGGCACTCCGTGTTGGCTTCACTTCAGAGCCACGGAGGTTGCTGCTGGATAAAACTAGTGCAGTCCTGCAACAAATCCTTCCTACATGTGAGCTATTCTGTTCAGTTGTTGTTTAAGCCGTTTGAGAGATGTTGATTAAACTTTAAGTCGACATTAATTAATATCAATGGGGTGGACAAAATATCTGAAACACCTCTGTGTGTAAACGTTGTGTCTTTAACAGCCATTCCCTCGTGTTTAAAAGGGTTAGAGAGTGTTTGGGTGTGTATGTGTCAACGTGCATGCGTGTCTACATATTCATATCTGTCTCAGCGATGCTGTCTGTCAAGCTGCATTCAGCCATTTCACACTCCAGAAGTCTCCTGGGGATAGACGTGAAAACATACCCCCCCACACACATCGGGCGTGCACACACAAATAAAAACCTGAGATTTTATCATAAATGCCATGAAAATCAGGGATTGTGTTGTGTGAACGACGTGCCAGTCACACCAGAAGATAAGACAGATCGTGTTGTTTCTTTGTCTTGTTTTGCATTCAGGAGAGACAAAAGCAAACACGTTCCCATCCATTAGTACACACATAAAAATCACAAAATGCTGCGATAACTTATAATAAACAGAATAATCCGTCTTTTTTGTGGTGTTCTATTCTTATTCTGTCCCCTTTGGCTGCTTATTGGGAGCTATTACCCTGGACTGAGAATTTGTTTCCCTTAACTGCTTGTTGATTCAAACTTATACGTTTTGACAATGCAGATCTATATTTCGAGCTACGAATTGAAAAAAAAAACAATCAAAAGGAAATTTTATTCCTTGAAATCAAACTTCTTCAGACGATTATGTGAGTACACCCAAAACTCCCACAGTCAAATAAAATCTGCGCCATTTCTTTGAGAGATGCCATCTCCAGCTTCAGATCTGAGGCACAAATTCAACCTGAAAATAGCAACCTGTCGCGCACAGCGGGTGAGCTTTAATATAAGTTGGCTAATTTGTTTGTTTCTTCCAGCAAGGTGGAAGAGAGTTCAGGCGCCGCTGAGAAGCCTTTCATGCCTGAATGCCTAAATTAGAAGAGATCCGTTTTATTTATAGCGCTTCGTTTAGTGTAAATGTTAGATGTGCTTGGCTTGATGGGGTTTAATTAGAATGCAGACGTTTGTTTTTGAGGAGTACGGGTGGCAGCATCGGCGCGGTTGTACAGCGGAGCTGTAATCTGTGAGGTCTTTGTGACACTGTGTTGTGCGCCGCTGTATTTCCTCTCCCCGCTGCTGTGTGTGAGCCATATTCAGTTTTAGTAACAAGAAGTGAGACTTTATCAAGGTGTGGTGAAAGTCAATTTCCAGATTGTATATGAAATCATTCACTCTGACAGCAGCCGTTGCCAGAGGCCAGAGATAAATCCGAGTGGAGAAGAAAGCGTCGCCGCTCTCAGCTGAGCTCAGGCATCCTTATTAAACCAGCAGAGGCCTACAAGTCAATTTATCCAAATCAGTTCTGCATTCTGTTCAGCTGTAGGTGGCTGATAAAAAGAAGTTCTGTTTGGTAGAAAATTCACTGCTTTTATCAATCATACCGTTTTAGCCTGGATTTTATTCTCCTGTGTTTTTTATGTGTAAATCTATAATATTGACGTTCATTATTTGGTGCTGTGTAAGCACCAGGGTCATTTATTAACACATAAATCAATCAGTCAATATCACACAACACATTTCCTTGTTAATTTGATGGTTATAAATAAATTGTCAAGAGAAGTAAAAATGAATGTATGAATTCCACTTTAATATTGGCTACTCGTCTACATCTTTACTAAACGTCACACAAAGGGTGAAATATGTTTGCAAGCGAACTTTGCTACGGCTCACATGATTTTGATTCCACTAAAAGTGTCGCGGTGCGTTTAAGAAGCCAGCCAGAAGTCTCTCCGCTCTGCTCCACAGAGAAACAGCACACAGAATCCAGTCAGTTTTCAAAATAAAACATTCACCCGTGTGGAGAACAGACCGAAACAGTCATATCATTTATGTCCTAAAATGTCCTTATAATGACGGTTGTTATCATATTATAGCTATAGCAAAAGAAGAAACTTCTACATTTCATTCACATTTTGAATTTGAATAATTATGATTTCTGGGTTGAAGAAATGTGGTTCTCCCACACATCATGGTGCCTGGTTTCATGGAGGTAAATGACTGATAACGCAGAGGTGGAGTCTGACAACCGACAGGCACATCTCTTTATCATCTCTGTAACTACACGACAACAGAACATATGTCACAGCATGGAGACAAAAATTAAACTGGATGTGGATTAAGTCACAAAATATGAATAAAATAATGTTTCAGTGACATTAAAATGGAAAAATATCATATTAAAAAGGGCCTGAAATGATAACATGAGTGAAGTTGTACATCAGAATTTATTCATTTATGTCTTTTTATGAGTGGGTTTGTAGTTGTTTATGCCAGTTTCCCACACAGCATTCATCAACAACACATCACCTACAGCTTTCATGACAGAGAAATATCATAATCAATAACAAATTTTGCATAAAGGCTAATTGTCATACATCATGCACACCTGGCTGAAAGTTTTGTTAAGCTGATGATTTTCTAACACGTCCTCACTCCAAACTGGGTGGTCCGGGGTCCTAGGATTCAAACTAGGACACCGTAGTGAGAACGAGTTGAATATTCATGATGACAGACGGCTGGTAGAAGTCCAACCCACGCACCTCATTACTTTTACCCAGCCTCAGCTCTTCAGTCTCACGACCACTGGCGTCTGCACATACACTGCTGATGTTACCACCTGTAAACATTGCTGCAGCACACTGCCATGACACATTTACTTTCATCGTGTATAACCTTCTCATCAGAGTGAAAAAATACAAAAAAAGTTTCATAGATGTCAGAATTTTACCATAATAAATACGCTATAACTTTTTCTACAGTAAAAGGATATTAATACTGTTGATTTTATGGTTAAGATTGGTGTTTTATTTCACATTGTTCCCTATAGTTCTTTCCTCAAAAGAAATACTGTTTTTGCCATATAATTCATATGAAAATACCACTTCAGTGTTGAAGTATGATGGTTTTACTGTAAAATTAAGTCTGTCATTTAAAATACCACTTTATTCCATATAATTTCCCCCAAATGCCGTATAAATGAAGGTTTTACCATGAAATAAGGGTGTTTTACTGTAGAATAAATGTTCTCTGCAGCAGCAGCAGCATCACATTAAATAAAGTGCTAATTCATTAGCTTCATATGTCATTATCATCACTGTACCATGGGACTGTACACAATCTGTACATGTTCTCTGTCTTTCTCCGGCATGGCCTGTCTTTCCACACCTCCCTCTCCTTCTGTCTCTCTCTCTCTGTACTGTAATGGGAAAAAGTGATTAGCACACTTAAATGGCATGAGAGACAGCCAGAGCCGTTGGGTGAATTGTTTCGCCATAATTTCTTTGTTAATTGCTTCTCTGGGGAAGCATGTGAGTAAAGGAAGCCCCGGGGTAACTAAGTCTGCCACATTTACACACTGGCCTGCTTTTGGGAGACACTCACTGCCTCTATTCATATCACTCCTCCTCCTTCTTCTTCTCCTATTAACTTGTGTCTTCCTCTTCATTTTTTTTTGTTCTGGTATAGAAACCTGCCGGTGATTCCCCTTTTCCCCTTTCCTCCCCTCTCCTATTTTCACCTTTCCTCTCACGCATGCATCACTTCTCTTTCTTTCAAATTCTCCCGTCTCTCATTATGGTGATTTTTCACTGTCTCCCTCCTTCTTTGTGCTCTCTTCCACCTTCCTTCCTACTTTGTTATTCCAGCGATCTTTGCCACTGTAGTTCTTCATCCCACCTTGACAGCAAAATGTACATTAAAGCACAGCCACATCCCGGCATCGCTGATTTATGGCACTTGACAGATAAAGTATCTTTAGGCACGCAAGACAGCTATCATGACGGGAATGAAACGCCGCAAGGTGGCAGCCTTCATTTCTGCCTTTGCCCTGCGGTGAATTATGCACGTTGTTGCCCACACTGAAGGGAGATGGAAGCCTGAAACACAAAGAGCACTTTCTTTGCCTCTCTTTCAGGTGTGCTGTTCTGACATTGAAATCAATTGCACTAAGCAACGTGTAATAATTTGTCCATCTTGACTGACCTGTCTTTGGCCCTGATCTGCCGACGTGTCTCACTCTTTACCCTCTAGTCTTTAGTTTAATATTCATGATTGGGATTCTGAAGTCTGACCAGAGTGGAGAATTCCTCGTCCCTGTCCTCAGCTTTTGTTCTGTTTCTTCCTTTATGTTGCTCTGCAGTCACAGGAGTATTGTATGAACACTTTAGCCCTGACCTTTGCCCCAGTTCATTTTGTTTACAGATAATTTCGTGATTTTGAACTATAATCTTATTATGTTTGGTTTGTCTGCTCTGGGCTACTGTAGAAAATTGGTGGTTCAACATGGCGGACTGAATGGAAGAGGACCTGCTCTCACTGTAGATATAAAGGGCTCATTATAAGACAACTAAACCACAACAACTCTTATACTCAGTTTATAATACACAAATGAAACATACTAATGAATATTATATTCCATCCCTGCAAAGAAATACTCCTACTGTAAATCTTACACACTGGACCTTTAAAGTCCGCTTAGGATCTCAGATTGTATTTTCTTGAAAAATGTTTTTTTTCGGTCTTTAGGTTCAGATTCATTGATGGAGTCGAATCAAAATCCAAAGACACTTTGTGAAGTCCTCCTGGAGGACATGCAGGTGTCAGAAGACACTTTCCAGCTGTTAATACTGTTTGGACAGATCAGTGGGTGGGAACCAGGATGTTAGGATTTCTCCCCCATTTAATGGAAGACCTTCAATCTTTAGAGTCGACATTCAGTTTGGACTCAAATGAGCTGCTTTATTTTTTTAAATGGCTACAAATGTACTGGGACAAATTATAAAGTTACATGAATTCTATTCACTCTTCTTGTAAAGCTTTGTGACATCCTGGAAAAGGTTCATAATTCATTTAGATGCACAGGTACGTGCTGCACGTCATTTCACAGCAGGATGTTGGAGAAAATTGTATCTTTGAGGTCTGGAGAAATCTTTTTGATCAAACGCTCTCAATTTAAAATCCATTAGTCGTCACAGAAGTTAGAGAATGGTGTATAAATTGGAAATTGTACAACCGATAAAATGTGCACCTTTGAGCGAGGCAATTACATTCCAATGGCTCTGACCAATGGCAGAAGGTGGGGGCTGCGATGGTGAGCTCCCACCTGTGAATAAGTGTGAATAGCTGTGCTGTTGAAACACAGCAAGGGCGCCCAGTCAAACTTCCCCGGGCAGATAAAAGGTTAAATCTGAACATTTTTCAGCAACCTGTCCTCTAAAAATCTGTTCGGCATTTAGTACATGAGTGGGTGGCATGGGGATTCTTTTTGACACCGTTAGGCGTTAGTCAATTTTCACACTTCAAAAGGTCTGGAACAAAAAGCGTGAACTGTGGGACTGAAAGAGACCGGCTCGCTCCCACTGATGGAAATGCCCAGGAATGAGTTGTCAGAACTGTTAGCTCTGGCATTTACAAAAAAAAAAAAAGGCATTTATGCTAAATGACAGGGTTGCTGTGGTGATGACCTTCCATGGGCTCTTCATTTCCAAAGTAAATTTTAATATGTTCAAATCAAGAACCTTTTAATTATGCAGTTATGTACACAGCAAATAGGTGACCTTTGGGTGAGCGTAACTGTTGTTTAGTTAGATGGCTGTGACCTTTACTGGTTACACATGGAGAGGGCTCGTACATTCAGGAGCAATCACACACGTTTGGTGTTTAATACGGAGATTTTATTATTATTTTATTTTATTCAAAACTTCCACAACAGTGCTGAGAATTATCATACAGTACATATCAAACATCTCACAGCCACATTACTGCACACACCATTTGCATACATCGACTGTAATATATGCAGAAACATTTCAAGTGTACTATACTGTCAATAGCATCAAATACAACGACCCGGGTTGTGCTGAACTGGGATCATCCTCAAAGAAGATTCTCCTCTAAAGACGATAAAGCCCCCTCAGAATCTCCCCTCATGTCAGATCTCCTGATGTATCAAAGATAAATGAGAAACGTTTACCCTCCATGTCAGCGCACCCCCCAAAACTTACAGTACACCCCCACACATGAACATCAACATGCTGACACCCTGCTGGCTTTAAGCATAAGAGACGCTGGGTGTCAGAAAGTGCCAGGGGGGCGATTATGCTAAGTCCTGATTTAAGTGAACAACACAATGAGTATATGTAACTATATGTCTTTATTCCATCATGTTGCATACATGATGGAATAAAGACATATAGTCATTTTAAAAGTTATATAACAAACATCACTGTGTGTTCAGGATCTGGGACAATATCTGTGTGCTGTATGGACACACCCTGTGCCATCCTCTAACCTCCTGCAGCTCTCTGTCTGACTGCACATTGGTGGTTGATGCCCGCCCTGCATGACCCAAATAACAAAGCTTTTATCACCATCCTGGTTAACCTTTTGATGATCTCTCATACGCCCAGCGTCTCGTCTCTGAGCCCCAGAGGTACTGACTGTTCCAGACTACCACTGAGATGTCATTACTGTGGGCACAAACTGTAGCACATACTTTACTTTGTCACTCAGGGCAGACTTGAATCAAAATCTTACATTGTATGTATGTTGTAATTTCTTGAATTACAACGTAATTCCTTGAATTTCCTTTGGGATCAATAAAGTATCTATCTATCTATCTATCTATCTATCTATCTATCTATCTATCTATCTATCTATCTATCTATCTATCTATCTATCTATCTATCTATCTATCTATCTATCTATCTATCTATCTTGTAAGAATACAATATAACTCTAAAGAGTAATGCTTATTTGGTATCACGTTGGTGTACTTCACTTTCATACTTTTGCCTGAGTTCACTTGTAGATTATAGACTGTAGATACTGAGATGTGAATGAATATAGCATGTCATGTTATACGTCTCTAAGGTATTGGTGATTTAAAGCCGACACATTCCAGCTCCATATTCTGAGTCTGACACCCGGCTCGAGAAGCTCTGCATGATTCACTCTTGAAAACCAGACATATTGATCTTATACTGGTCCGTCATGCAGCCCCTCAGCTCATCCTCTGTCTGAAACAAGACATCTCCTCCCTGAAAGCCTACTTTCTCCTAATGGTCACCTTCCAGAAGCCTGTGGAGAAGCAGCACCCAGTGCTCCGACAGCATGACAGCTTCAGTAACTTAGCTCGGAGTTACTGAAGAATTAGTTTGGAATATCATTTATTACTGTCAAAGAGACCATTTTTATAACTTTATTCATTGATTAGTGTACAAAACCATAACTTTTCTAACTTTATTATGTTTATCACTGATTTTGTTGAAACATATTTTATGGGGAGATATTTTCTGATGTCCTCCAGCTGCTCTGCTTCAACTTTTACAGTTCCCTGATGGCTTTACTTGTTGTTAGCAGTTACTAGCAGTTAGCTACTTTAGCCGCTGACTGTAGCTCCTGTTAGCTAGCTTTGATGCTGTACTTCAGATGTTCAGAGTGACCTGAACCCCGTCCCTTAATGAGGTGATTATAAAAATAGGATTTGGGTTATGAGGTCAGGTTAAGGTTAAGGTGAAGTTCAGGTTATGTAGTGTGATGTGAGCAGACGGTGACGGTGAGGATAGGAGTAGAGGCCCAGAAGGCCATCCAAGGAACACATACATAAATCTGTGTGTTTGTGTGTGTTTGTGCGCGGTCTGAGTCACCGACAAACTGTACTGTGACTCACTCTGGTCAGAAAGCGACTGTTAAAAATAACCAAAATTCCCATCACATCACACAGCAGCGGCATGTCTGCACCTTGTCATTTTCAACCCATGTGATGTTTGCCTTTCAACTGAAGTCCTTGAGAGACACAAACACACACACACACACACACACACGCACACACACACACACACACACAAATATGTAATCAAAAACTCAGCCTATGGTATAATACACAAAATGTGCACATGCATACAGAGAACAAATTTGCACGTACAGGATTTTTTTTTCTTCTTTTTATTTTCTCATACACAGAAATCCATTTCTCACCCTCAAATATACTCACACACACACACACACACACATATGCTCAATCCCGTGGGGGCTGTGGAGTAAATCAGTGAGTGGAGTTTTAGTGAGTGATGGTGACAGGATGGATAGATGATCGGAAGGAGAAGAAGATGAAAACTGAAAATGGATTTCAGAAGTCCAAGCATGTACACTACCTTCTGGTTCCTGTGTGTGTGTGTGTGTGTGTGTGTGTGTGTGTGTGAGAGAGAGACTCAGATCTGTCATCTATCTACTCTGACAATAGGACGAGAAGTGCTGACATGATGAGACAGTATGGTGAAGGAAAGCGTTGTATAATGTGTCAGTCAACATATCGTACATATGCATATATAGTGAATGTGTACAAATAAAGTGTGCACATGCTGTTACACATGCATGCTTTGTTTATTTGACTCACTCTTTGGCACTCCGTCTCTGTCTCACACACACACACACACGCACACGCACGCGCGCAGTGCAGGTGTCACACAGCCCAGCCATCTCAAGTAGAGCTCTGAAGAGTTTCTGTCAAGCAGCTTTTCTACCTCCATACCGAACCAGAATGACAGCTGCATCATTACTACTATGGGAGCTGTATGTGTGTGTGTGTGTGTGTGTGTGTGTGCATGTACTTAACTTACACACGTGTAATCGTGCACTGAATTGTCAGCATGTATGTGTGTGTGTGTTTGTAGGTGTGTGTAATCATTACAACGCCATCATCCATCAGCTCCGCCTTGACAAAGTAAAAAGTTTCTGACCAACTCCTCCAGATGTATTATAGATCTCTGTCTGAGGCTTTCATGTCTGCACAAGTGTGTGTGTGGGTGTGTGTGTGTGTGTGTGTGTGTGTGTGTGTGTGTGTGTGTGTGAGAGAGAGAGAGAGAGAGAGAGAGAGAGATTGTGGAGTACAAGAAATGGATGAGGGAGAGAGAACAGAGAGGGCAGACAATGATGGCAAGATGGCAAAAAAAGGAAAACACATGAGAGAAAGGAAGGCATGGCAGAAGAGTGAAGTCCAGAAGAGAGGAGGGACTGAACAAGACATTAGAAAGACGAGGAGAAGATGTAAGAAGAGAGACGGCTGCTGCAGACACATCCTTCGAACATTCAGATAGAAAGAAGAGTGTTCTCCAGAGGACAGAAGGACACAACTTGAAGGTCTCTTGAAAAGATAGTTAGGGGTTTCAGCTTTCTTATAAAAATGGCAAAAATGGCCAGTTCCATGAACAGTGCAGAGATGATGAGACCAGAGAACATGTTAGGTCTGTGGAGAGCTGAGGGGTTCTACTGAGTGCTCTTATCGTTTGATTAATGAATTTTGAAAAGTCGATTTAATTAATTTTACCCAAAATCAGTCACAGAGGGTTTTACAATATGATCAACATGTTCTATTCTTAGACCCTCAGCTTGTATAAATGAAGAAATTGACAGCAAAATGGGAGAAACCTCAGAAAGAGCATCCGAGTACAGAGACAGATGCAGTCCATTATCAGGGTCGCAGGTGGCTGGAGCTGATCCCAGCTGACATTGGGCAAGAGGCAGGGTACATCCTGAATAAGTTGCCAGTTCGTCACGCACAGAGACAGACGACCATTCACTCTCATTTTAGATTAACCAACATATTAGCGTGCATGTCTCTGGACTCTTGGAGGAAGCCGGAGTACCTGGAGAGAACCCATGCAGACGCAGGGAGAACATGCAGTGCATCCCAGCCAGCTGGCCTAGGGGGTTCAAATCTGGAACCTCTGGAAATTCTTGCTGTGAGGCGGCAGTGCTACAGACATGCACTAAATGTTTTAATACAAAGTAGATTGAAGAATTACAGTCAGACTCCAACTAGTCACATTGCCACAATGCAGGAGGCTTAGGAAGCTGTGCAGGTCGGCTAGTTATCAGATGGTCCCTTGTAAGTTTCCTGGCTTCCTCAGTGTCCCCCCCAAGAAGTGTCCTTGGACAAGATACCATGTGTGTCATGGTGAGCACTTTGGATACGAAGTGCTGTATTGCTCCAGCCTCTGCCATCAGTGTGTGAATGTGACGAGTGTAAAAGCACTTTGAGTGGTCGGTAGACCTAAAAAAAAAAAAAAATGCTGTGTAAATACAAGTCCATTTACCAATCACACACACTGCCCAGAGCTACAGTCTGCAGACAAATCTCTCTGCTTCCTCCTCTCTTGTCTCACACCTTGTCCACACTAACTATGTCAGTCTTCTGACTTAAGCTGGAGGTTCATTCATTTGTAATGAACCGTGTGTGTTCCCCATCTGCAGTGACAGCTGCGGTGCATTTAAGAAGCATGCATCAGATTTCTATAAAGTGTGCGGATACACGTGAGCAGATGTCTTATTTGCTGCTGTGCTATCCTTTAGATACCTCATTGTTTTTTTGTTGTGTAAGCTGTTAGATGATACTCTTGGTCTGCGTAGCTAGCTTTACGTTAGCTAACTTAGTAATTAGCGACACATGACCAGCATGTTAATATGACAGATGTTTGAATGCAGCAATATTTCACAACTGTAGCCACCCGCACCTTTTTCATGTACTATATAGATCAGCTGTGCTATCATACAGTATAAACAAAGGCAGAAGTGAAGAGTCATTCTTTCAGTTTCCTGTTATAGTGTTGACATCACATATGTTACGCATGTCACTACGCACGTCTCAGGATTTCAGACAAAAGCTAGATCTGTAGAGAACTTCTGTGCTGTTCTATCTGTAGTGAATAAAATGTCAATTTTATTCTTCCTCTGATTTTATATCTTTCCAGCATTTGGTAGATGTATAATATGCACTCAACCCAAAAATCTCAACAGAAATGTCTGGAAAGGGAGTAATTAAAAGTCTTATTTTCCTCAAGGGTAAAAAAAAAAAATCTGCCAGTGCAGTAAAAATAGTTCAACCTGCTTCCAATTAAATCACTTTAAGTATTTTCTAACATCAAGTGCAATTTACTTGAATCTGGTGCAGCAACCTGCTCTTATATAATACAGTAAATATTTCTATATAATATCTATATATCAATATAATATACATTTCAAACAACAGGCCCTTTATTCGCTTTTTTTAAGAACAGTGTAGGATTTAATGACATCCAATGGTGTAGTTGCTGATTATTGTATTAACTATGGCGGCCTTGTAAAGTGTTAAAAACGTAAAAGTCCTTATCTAGAGCCAGTATTTAGCTTAGTCTCTTTTAGGCTACTGTAGAAACATGGCAGACTCCATGCAAGAGGACCCGCAGCTTCTGTAGATTTACAAGACTCATTCTATGGTAACAAAAAGGTGATTATCAACTAATGAAAATATAGTTCTGAATATTATATTCTGTAGATACATCCCCATAAATCTGACTCTCATTCAATTATGGACATAAATTACTTGCTAGGATGAAGACCTCTGCGGTGTAAAGGAGGCATATGCAATATAACATAACACATATGACAAGAAAACAAAAATGACATGCAGGAATATACTTTAAAGGGTTAACTTGACAATGAGTCTGTCTTCTTCTTTCTGATATCCGTCGTTATCACCTTTTTGCACAACATCGTTCGTATGACTGTCTCAAAAATGTACTCGTCTACTTTACTTCAGTATACTGACACCAAAGCTCCAGCACAAGAGGGTAAAAAATGGTGGTACTTAATTGAAATGGCTCGTGTTTAGACTGAATGACTTGTTAGGGAGGATGTTGTGACGGACAGTTTCATGGCTTGTCAGCGAGCATCGGGTCAGTGGCCAATTTCCTGACATAGAGCAGCTTAATACAAACGGGGCATCTCATTGGTCCTCTCTGCTTGCTCTTTATCTGCTCCTCCATCGCCCACATCAGTTTATTTCCTTTCATTTGTCCTGGCTCTCTCTTTCTCTCCATCATGGCACATCTAAATGGTTTGACTCTCCTTCTCTCGCTCCCTCTCACCCCTCTCCTTTACAATTTCTCGCCCTCTGCCTTCGTTCCATCCATCTCTCCTTGGCAATGCATCTGAAGCGACTCTCTCTCTCTCTCTCTCTCTCTCTCTCTCTCTCTTTCTCTCTCTCGCTCTCTCTTTCTGCCTCCCTCTACTCTATCCATCTGTCCAGACTAGTGTGTCTAAAAGGCTTGGGGTGGTGTGCTGTGCCAAGCCGAGTGCACAGATTTGGATAACCGCTGTCTGGAGATATGTCTGAGATAACAGCTATAGTCACTCACTCCTGGCCTGACTGCCAACCGTGTGTGTGTGTGTGTGTGTGTGTGTGTGTGTGTGTGTGTGCTCAAGATAACCCCAGAGCCTCTTGCTCTTGTCCCAGCCAAAAGTGGTTTACAGCCGATAACGACAGCAAGGAAATTTCACGCATTACAAAAGTTGACGCCTTGAAAAATAGATATACCGCAGAGGGGAAACATATGGAATTTGATAAAAGTTTGACAGCTAGTCTGGGGAAAAATGGAAACAAATACAGATGACAGTATGTGATGAAATATGAAGACATGTAGACTCCACACAAATTATTGAGTTTCATCCTGTTTTGCCAGCAGGGAAGTGTTTGGGGCTCGGACTCTAGCAGGTTTTAACAGGGATGTTAGCCCATGTTTATTCAGGTGCTTTCTGCTATTCCAGCCAGCGCAGCTTTTAGTGAATCTCTACTTGGAGTACCTCTTTTCTATCTCATCTCACAGATGCTCAGTTGGATTCACATCATGTGACTGGAGAGGCCACAGAAAATGAGCTGATTTGATTGTCGTGTGCATGGAACTATACACGGGCTGACCCAGCCATGTGGAAGGAAGCGCTGAAAACTTTGAAGAGGCAATTCAACTGAGTCACCACAATGTTTGTTCTAGTTTTCACAAAAGGTCGTAATTTGTGCAATGAAAGCCCTGCCTGCACTTCCACCATTCAGCTGATGTTTACAAGTGGCGTGATGGATGCAGGTCCTCGAGTACGTGGCGAATAACAAGTCAGGCGTTGCAGAGCGTGCATGCTCAGTAAATCTCTCCCAGATGCCAAGGTCTTCTCATCAAATTCACACTTGGCTGCTGCCCATTACAACCACAGTGATCCGCTGATGGCCGCTGAGCAGCTCCACTGGGAACAGTTTGGTTAAAAGACCATGGTGAAGGGCAACAGATCTGGGGCCAGGTAATATTCCAGCATAGAAAAACTGTGCACATTGCACAGAGAATGGAGGGGCATTAAAAGCTACAGTGGGGACCAGAGGTCTGAGGCCGCATTGAAAATATTTCCACATAACCTGGAAATATTCAGAAAGTTTCAGGATTCAGAAAGTTTAAGAAGTCAAATTGTTATTCAAAGAGGGGCTTTATCAGCATCAAATCATGACTAGACTTGACTAGAAGGTTTCTAAGGGGGCAGTTTATGGAACTCTAAAAGGCTTTTCAGAAACTGAAATAGTTGTATCTAAAGCACGATCAGGCAGACCAAAAGTGACCACACCACCAAAAGATCAATACATCAAGTTTAGTTCCTGTGGGGGAGAAGAAAGGCAACGTCATCACAGATACAGAATTTACTAAATAAACAACAGAAAACTCCAATCAGCAAAAGTCCTGCCAAACAAAATAAAGCAGTCTTGTAGTGGTCTCAGAGGATGAGGAGCAGTTTCTAAACCACTACTGAAGCAAGGAAACAAGGCCAAACACTTGGAGTGGACTAAGAAATATCAACATTTCACAGTTGATGTCCTGTTTACTGATGACTCCAAGAAATTTATGGCAGTAACAGAAGGGTGTATGTAAGGAGACGAACAGGAGACAGAATGATATAGCAAGGTTATCAATCTCACAGTGAAACATGGTGGTCTGGGGCTGTTTCACCAACTCTGGACTGAACTGACTCCACCCTGACCAAGGACAAGTAGAGCTCTCATTCAGCATTCAGGGACATGCTACACCCTCTGGTTTAAATCTTTTTGGAAAAGGATTCATGCTGCAGATAATGAGCCCAAACACAGTTCAAAGACCAAAGAAGACCAAGGCGTCCATGGACTTTTCTCCACAGCCACCTGACCTCAACCCCTTTCAACATTTATGGGGTCATGCGAGGTGTTCTGGGACATCACAAGCTCTTTGGAACATAGCAGCATTAAAGCAAAAGCAGAACATACTGAATAGTCTTAAATAGAAGACCATTGGTCTCAGACTTTTGGAAAAGAATGGTCAGGTGCCAAATTATGTATTGTTGTAATCATCCCCCTGTTCATACAGGCCATTAAATGATGATATAAAGGAAGTTATGGAGTACAAAATCTGGAGTCCTTGTATTGTATAGAAATGTATAACCCAGTTTATCTAAAGCTATATTTAGTTTTCAGTAATTTCAGCAACTTAAAACTTAACTTCAGAATTAACCAACGTAATAGTCTTTTTGTACAAAATGTCTTCTTTGTGTTCTTTCTCTCCACCACCTCTCAGCAAGCAAACACTGTCCAAGGAAACACAAAGAGGAAAGGTTGTACTTTGGAAGAAACCCAAATGATCTGTCTTAACTCAAACTGCCGAAGCCTCACTTTAACTTAAGCTGGACTTTAGAACGACTGTGGACTGTTACATAAGAGATCTGCTTTCACCATGCATCTGTAATGCGAAATGTATCCACATAGACTACACTGAGATTTTCTTGTAAATAGCTGCAGGCTCAGTCATTTCTCATGAAGGACAGTAAAAGTGAAGGCATCTTTGCCACAGTTACTGTCAGTATAGTTATTTTGATTCCATACATTTACTGTATAACCTTTAGAAAATAGAATACATTCAACAGATTGTGTGTGTCTTTGCCTTTGCCGCCATTAGTTTAATGTTTCAGCTGAGTTTGCTCATGTCTCCCATGTGGACACACTTCTAAAATTGTGACCAGTCTGTCCAATTTGTGCCAAACTCTGTCACACTGGCTCTGTTGTGGCTCGTGTCCTACTGGGGCGGAAGGTTGCAAGACGCATCTGGCTCGCGAGGCTATTTAAAAACTTCATTCTGGAAACAACAAATTTCAGAGAATCTAAACAGCTGAGAGCAAAGCTTTGCATAATTCAAATTATTTGACTACAGTCCGTCAATTATGTTGTTTAAACTGAGACGTAAGTGAAATTGACTCACTGAGCTCAGTTAATCACTTTGCACTACACAGAGTGAAGGACTGTACTGGTAATGTGAGAGAGCTAACAGTGTTCAATAACAAGACTGATTAAAGCATTTGAATAGGACTGTTGACCAAATGAATATTTGGACTGATTACTGTTCTGTCCTCTGTGCTCGTGAAGCATCATCTTTAAATGAGACCATGCAACAGGACACACACACAAAATGAGTGTGGAGTTTAAAAAGGAAATACTGTCTTCAGTCTTGTTTTTTTTTTCCTTGACCGGAGTTGCAGCACTTAATGCTAATAAGAATGTGTATGGCCTCATATCGGTGTCCAACTTCCTCACATATTGCTTCATGATTGAGACGATACGGCAGTGGGAAAAGATTTGCCATGAGAAGCTAAACTCCTGTTTCCTTCTTCTACTACTTACCAGAGTAGCTCAGATGCCTTCAGAGTACATTTTGATGCCTAAACATTAACATCTCCTGTTTGCTTTCTGTTACCTTTAGCTCATATGTGTGAAAGCAGTAAACCAACTGTGTTAGTTGGGACATGAAGGGTGGAATCAAGTGGGAAGAACGTGTAATATAACACTGTAAAGAAGAATACTCATCTTATTAAATATTATTTCTGTCCACTAATTAATTTTTCTTTGAATCAAGAGAAGAAAATCTGCCAGTAGATCCAAATTTTACGACGTGCTTCTTTTCATTTAATAGAGGCAAAGAGGCAGGTCGCTGAACTGGAATGAAGAAAACTTGGACTGGAAACAACATGACATATTTTCACTGTATTAGAAGTGTAATTGGAAAAACAAAAAAACAAAACATGGATGATTTCTGAGAAAGAAAGAAAGAAAGAAAGAAAGAAAGAAAGAAAGAAAGAAACAAAGAAAGAAACCAAATGTCTCATCAAAATGAATCATTTCAGCCTCTGGACAATGATTCTTAAATAACACATTTTTGACATTTGCATTTAATTATTTTCTCATTCTGGTTCTCCACGATGAAAGTATTTTTATTTTAGCGCCGGGCTCACAGCACGTTAATCTTATTTGAAAAGGTGTGATCGGGGGAATTTTTGCTATTATTTAAAAAGCAGTGATTTGACACCTTAGTACTTAACACCTTCTCCCTGTGTGATAGCTGCTAATGACGTGTGCACAGAGATGGAGGCTGAATATATTTACAAGTGACCTGGATGCTGCCAAGAAGAGCTGCAAAGAGATTGGAAATAAGTCCATATTTAGACATGTTTAGAGTGTGATACAATAATTTCAACAACAGTTCACAAATTGCTGAAAGCAGAAATAGACACTGTTAATTATGGAATCAGTCACACCGTGTCCTTCTCCAAACAGTGAAAGTGGAAATAATTTTCTTTGCATCTTTTCTATTTTATGGATATTGTCGGACACTTTAAGTGTAATATTGACAAAAATTCCCAGAACATTGTGTGTAATGAATCACCTGATTAAATGTTAAATGAAACGTCCTCCGTCCGACTCGCGCAGCTCCAAGAGGTTTCCAAAAGGTGTGCAAGAGATTGACGCGCATATTTCTCACACGTCATCCATATTCCACAAATTAAACAGAGTGTTGCTCAACTGCAGTTTGAGAAAGACTAAGAATTCAGAAAGAAGAAACCAAGAAGAAAACAGTGTGAGTGTGAGGAAAGCCAAGGTCGCACTTCACTGAATTTGTGTCAGTTAGCGCTCTTTGAAAGTTTGCAGAAGACAGAAAATCAACATCCAATAACCTGTGGACCTCATTAAAGCAAACATGACTGTTATTGATACAGCAGTCAAGGTTGAGATTATTATGTTATTTGTGCACTTGGCAGTGAAAGCAGCTTTTAAGACATTCAGAGTGAATCACCTGGAAATACACACCAAAAAGAGAGACGCTGGTCTGTCTATTGTGTTTACATTTGAGCACTTCTAGACCAATCAAGTAATGAATAAATGCAGGCTTTGATATGTCTGTGTCGTGTATCTATAGAAGTGTGCGGAAGAAACACCATTTCTGCCTTGTAAAGCTCACTCAAAGCACACCGTTCCGGTTACACAACAGATCTTTTGACTTTTCACGGCAGGAAAAACACAGGAGGTTTGTTGAGTTCCATTAAGTGTCGCAGCAAGAGTGATTATTTATCATTAATACACCTGTGAGTTTACTGCAATGACATGTCAAAATTGCTGCAGTGCAATTGGTCCATTGTATCATTAACTGAATAAAATATCTCAATAATTATAAAACATTTTGCAAACTTCCTTTTGATTTGCAAGGTGACTTATGACCACAGTATTTCTAAAATCCTACACAGAGCCAGCCAATCAGTGGACATCTTAAAAACCTGTTGTGTTATTTCCTCTTTGTGTTGCCAGCGTCCTCCCACTGCAGCTCTGCAGGGACAAGCATCTGTAGTTAGCTGGTCTGCTTTCATAGGGGCTGTGTGGGTGTGGTATCATCACATTTGGTTGACAGTGGCCCTGTAACATCGACACACATACATATAAAGAGAATGGGCAACTTGACAGCTCCCCAAAAGGGTGGCTGGTGGCTGGCTGCAGTATAGGTCATGAACCCCGCCCCCTCCATGTTAGCAGATGGGACATGACCAAACCAAAAAATCTAAATAAACGCAAATAAATTCTTCCCGAAGTTGGTTATCACAGTGATATTTCTTGAAGTTTTTATTTTTAATTAGTTATTTAATGCCTTCACTTCATGATCTACAGCTGAGCTTTGCTCATGGTCGAGCCAATGTGTTTATGGGCAGGACTTTCCATACAGTGGATTAAACCTCGATCACTATTGTGTAGACTCTGGCTCCAGATTACGTCACCATCACAAGATGGCAGCAGCCGTGTCTGGAATGATTCTGATTGGTGCACAAAAATACATGACCATCCACTTCAAACCAGTAAGAAGGGCACACGCAGGAAAAACAACATGAATACAGGAATCAGTCATGGTTCAAAGTATGGCAGAAAATAGTATGTTCATGTAGGACACCATCACTCATAGTAACAAGCTGTTTGGGAAATTAGGTTTTCAGGGTCTTTAAACGGCACACCTCATTAAAATAAAACCATCCTTCAACCCCACTAAATCCTGTCATGTAGGAACTCAGGGAAAGACCTATTTAAAAAAAGTTTGCATTAATAAATCTTCATAAAAACCATCTTTAGACTTCTGCATTACACCACAGCTATCCAATCACCGTGAGGTTCAATCACATTAAACAGATCATCTCCTCTGGCTGCCAAGGCCTTTGTGTGTGAACTCTCTGTATGTTATGACCAACAAATGAGTTGTGTGAGAGAGTAATTGCAGAGACCATCTCAATGTGCGCACATGTATTTTGTTTGTGCATTTGTATGCCGAGCGCTGCTGCAGTGTTTACTTGCAAAATATTTGAACGGTGTCATCTGAGCTTTGGAAACTGCGTTCGCTTCTTGTTGCAGTCGTTGTACATACTGTTTGACAAAATGCCAGAGCACAGAGGAATGAGCAGCCTGTTCACAGTGACCAGGAGTCAAAACTGCTCACCAGAAAATGAAAAAAAAAAAAAATCAGGACTCTGTAGTCATAAATGAGAAATAGGCAGAACTGTCCAGCTTCTCACATAAGGAGATATAATCATTAGGCTGTCTTTACCAGGGATGGTTTTATAATGGCAGAGCTGTTATGTTAAGAACTTATAGCTCTTATTCCTCATTGTGAGTAATTCTGGAAACAGCCGTCTGCTTCAGTATATGCTTGAAATAAGTCTTCAGATGCTTGTGAGGCCCTTTGCAGGTCTTTTCATGGAAGATTTCATATTTTTCACAGTTTTAAAAATGATTACCTTCCAAACGTGTAATGCCGTGTGCTTATAAGCGCCGCTGTTGGAACAGTGTGTGCTTTCCACTGCAATCAGTGAAGAAGAAGCCAGTAGTTTCTGAGAGTCTGGAAGATGTGTTCCTGATAGGCCCGTCGTGAGCTGCACAGCGGGAGCTGACAGTTTCCCTTTCTTCAAAATGGGACAAGTTTCATTTGCTCATAAGCTGTATCTCTGTAAAACAGTGTATCAAATGAACTTAGCCTCAGTGTTAGGCTGCATACAGTGCAGGCTTATAAGCACTTTGAGGTTTGAGCATGAAACTCATCAACTCACCCTCGCTGCAAAGGTGTTTACAGAGAATAAAAAAGAATTGTCTCTATCTACATTCATCTTCTTAGCCGTTCTGATTTGTTATTTTTTAAATATGAATGTGTGAAAATGTAGAAGATCAGTGTGTGTCCTGAGACTATTTGCACACTGCCTGACACAACAAAACACAAAACTAAATATCCCAACCTCAAACTTTCATTTTAACGTCTAACTCCTGATCATCCGTGCTCTCTGTTTGAAACACTTCTAAAGACTTAATCGATGCGTACACAAAAAGGCACCGTGTCCTCACTGTTCATTACCGCCTCTTCTTTTCACTGCCATCTCTGTCTGCTGGAAAACACACTGTCCTCTGCTCATGAATCGGCTGTCTGAGCTCCATAGTAGGACTGACAGTGACTGTCATTGTATGACAGTTACACTGAGGTTGTGCTGGGTTTCTCTGCCTGTTAGGAAGTGTTCATATGGTTTGTCAACAGTGGAGTAAAAATACTTTAGTTCTGAGTTCTGAAACAAATGCTGATTTTCTCCAACTTTATCTCCTCGAGAACCTTCGCAGAGATGCAGAAACTGAAATTAAGTCACTCAAATATATTCCACATATTACAGTTTGTGCTTTGGCTCCGTTCTCATAACAAACTTTTAATGCAAAGAGTAAAACTGACTCACTAAATTCTTAACTTTAATCACAAAAAGTTGCCTTTAGCATTTATGAATGTGTAAAGTCAGACTGCAGACTTAATTATTTACAGTTATACAACTAACAAAATGAAAGTTTTCAAAGTCATTTTTACTCTGCGTCATTTTAAAAAGCAACTTCTGCATAAATTAGACTTTTTTCTCATTGCAGTTTGTGAAGAGTATTATGAGTAAATTTTGTTAAAAACTCAAATAAACTAAACTAAAAATACTCAAATCCATCACACTGGACTTGTTTTAAAAACTTGGCAACACTGCGTGTCAGTTTGGTAATTTGAGGAACTGCAAATCTGTAGGTAGACACATCCTGCATCACAATCATATTCATGAGGTCTTGACTGTAAAGGAGCCCTGGGTCAAAATTCAATTGAAACATCTATATTATTGAGTATATTTCATGCTGATTCCATGACCCTCTCAGGGTCGAACTGAAAGAAATCTCGATTATCTAACAAAGATGGCAGTTAAGTTACAAACACGGTTGGCTTTCTTGGTTCCTGAAAATCTTTTATTTTGCAGGAACTTTTAAGAAAACCACTTCCTGGTTTGCCTTCCCATATTATTGCTGTCAAGTGAACGCAGCACGTCTCCATGTTTGGTCATTATAGCGGGTTTTCACATAAACTGAAGGATTCATTTTGTAGATTTGTGCTCGTCGGTGGACTTTGCACAGATTGCTCTGCGTCCATCATCCCGTAAATGAATGTTGATATTTCCTGTCACTAATTGTATTCTCCCACTGAAAACAAATCACTCTTCTCTGCAGATTGTGTTTCTCATTGTTTCTGTATGAAGTTTCATTTGATGACAGAGCAGACAGATGAAAATGAGAGAATAAGAGGATGGAGGATGATGTGCGACAAAGGCACACCGGCATCGTGGATATAAATCAACTTTTATTGCTGTTGCTACCACTCACTCCTGTCCTAATGAAGCTACCCGTCCCCACTAACAAGCTTAACGAATGTCTCGGATATCAGGCAGTAATTGCGAGGAGACTCTCCTCTCTGCCTAATTACTGATATTTCCTGCTGCACCAATTGGACCTGCAGCACGCGGTGAGGGTGGTGGAGGAAGGGTGGGGGGTTATTATATTCCATTTGCTGGGAGAGCTCCTGCGGCAAGGCTGCACGCTCTGAAATGTCTTCTGTAGGTTATTTATAATCTCTAGGAGGTGGAGGAGAGAGGCTGAGATAGGGTGGGACAGAGAGAGAAGGAGAATTATTTGAACACATGAGAGAGCAGAGGGGCCGTGTGTGTGTGTGTGGGGGGGTTCACACCAAGCCTCTGTTGCTCCTAATCAATTCCTCATCAATACCTTTGTACTGTATCATCCTTGTTCCCTTCCTTCCTGCCTTCCTTTCAGACTGTTTATTCATTTAATTTAATTATTAATAGTCTTACATGTTGACCAGATTACCAGCAGCATCAGTCAGTTTCTTCTCGGCTTCTTCATATTCTTAATCTGCACAGCTCTGATTTTGTCAGTTCTAATTGGTCAGTTGTTTGCCAAACAGGGCAACATGAAACCCCCAATTTCCTAAAGAAATCGACTATTCAGCCTACACTTCACTCCATCCTCGCTCTCTCTCTCTTGCGTCCTTCTTCTCACCCTGACTTCTCATTTTCTTCCTTCATCCTTATTTTGTATTTATGGAGACAAAAATCCAGCACATAGTGTACACCTTTGTTTTTATCTTATCGGTTTGTTTTCCTCCTAACACTGACTTATTATCACTTGTTTATGACTTAGAATATTCTAATCCTGCCAAGGTTTCTCATAATTACAAGATAACAAGTCATAATTGTGGAGGGAAATACATAATCTGTCTAATTCCATCTGTAATGTATTCCTTTTTTCATATTTCTTCCTTTCCGTGATGTTTTCTCTTTGTATTTCTTCATTTGGAGCTTCCTTCCTTCCTTTCCTTTTGTGTTTTATGGTCTTGAATGTTGACCATGAGATATATTGTATTACAGATGGGTGAAATGTCCACATATAGTGTGTTTGGTAGATGTCTGCAGCTGCGGGTCAGTGTTTTGATAGAGAGCTGTCAACAGCAGCATCTCCCATTGGTGTTCAGCTGTGTGACTGTGAAGGCTGCATGTGTTGTTCTCCACAAACAGTTTTGGTCTTCAGGTCAGAGACTCAGATGTAAACACAGTTTGGAGTTTTAAGATATTTCAAAAGGTGAAATTCAGAATCCGAACAAAAATATGTGTTGTTGACCATGAAGTTCACATGATGGACACAAAAACAAAATGTTTTCTCCTCCTAAACCTTCCAGCCAAAGAGCTACTTGTAATGTGTCTGATCAATAGCTAAACTGGAATAAAAACCATTGGAGTGCACTCACACACTGGAGCACAGCATCCTCAGGCAGTCTCTAATGGAAAATCAAATGAAAAAGAGAAGTTTCTCACAAACTGAGATGAGTTTCCATATATCATAGGAGCATACGCTCAAACCTATAAATTACGTCTGACTATAAACTATAACAATTGATTTGACTTGCACTACGGCAGCTTTGCTCAAATTAACAGTGACAGACAGCGAATCCATTATTCTAAATTTATACGATATATGAGATGACACGAGCTGTTGGAGGATAATTGCGGGAGAAGCCGCCTCCCCGGGGAGCTGTGTTTTCTTGTTGCTTTGATTCTACCTACACAGCCGGAGATTTTATGTTCAACCCTATAGCTTGTCAACAGCCTTCAGCAGGCCTCTTCTTCTGAGCCTCTGTAATGAAAAGTGATTGAAACACACCCCGGATAAAAGTAATTCTGCTTCCTCACTGCTCTGAACTTTACACAGGTATCCACTATGTAAGCCAGGAGATGGCGGCACTCGATAATTCAATATTTTCACCCTCTGCACCGCCACGTTTTTTTGTCTTGTCTTGGCTCTATTTACACTCTGCCAACTCATCTAATGCAGCATATTTTACATTTTTCATATGAGCAGTGGATTTCTTCAAATAAGTCTGGATGTCCAGCTACTATAAGTCTTAAGATAAGATCAAAAGGTTCATTTCGAGGAATTCTTGTTTAGTGTAGTCAATTTAATTACACATCACATAAATTAAATCAGAGAAGAAGAAGACTCATGTCAGTAAACATCGATGTAAACAGCTGGATTTCAAACTGTGCTGTGAATGTTTCATGAGGAGGAAAATGTTTGTCAGACACTGTGTGTGAAAATGTAAATGGGTTTTACATTTATGGCCTTCTGTTGACCCATCATGCCAACTGATAATTAATAATAATCAATCTGGTGAGGTGTCTCCAGCCTTGGCAGTGTTGATTGGTTGCTCACACTGAAATATCGCATCAGATATTGGACTCATTTGACATGAGCGGACATTTGAGGATGGAGCATGATGATCTTTGTATTGGCTTGACTTTACCTCTAATGAAACCGGCAGGTCAAGGATTTCCCTTATACAGTGGAATATCTCAACAGATGGACTGAGACCAAACTAGATCCTGATGATGGATATCACTCCTCCAGCTGCAGGTTCACCTTCTAGACGTGCGCCCACACCATAGAGTCAAGGTTTGGACATATAAGTTTGTCCAGTTGTCATTTGCTCTGTCATCTTTTAAAGCACCCGTACAGCTGCAGTGTGGATCACACTATGTAAACGATATTTGTGATATGATATATCCATGCAACAGAATCAAAGCACGGACCAGTTCATGTCATCAGTATTCAAGGCTCGTAGGAAGACAGGAAATGGTGAATATTTGAGCTTGTTTGGGGTTGAAGATGAGTGTGTAGAGGAGAAGTTTTGTGATGGAAAAAGTGCTCAGACTGTTGGCTTTAAAATATGATGTGACGTTTGATTCTAAAAAGTGACTTCCTCCACCGTTTATCTAGCACCACCTTCAGGACAGCATATCCCAGTTGTGCAGTACTTTGGTTTACATGTTGACGCCAAGCAGTAGTGGAAGTGGAGCCAGTGCAGAAGTGTCAGGAACTGCAGTTCGTCGAACGTCCACATGAAGCTGGCTACAGAACCAGTCAGTCTCCATAAGCCCCCATGTTAAAATGTGCAACTTCACAGCAGAAATAAACATAGCACACTCTGGGCTTAGTAACGGCTCTTCAAAATCTGTGGGTGATGTCACGGAGTGTTTATCCAGTCCATGGTTGACACGCTAAACAAAGATAGTGAACATTATGCCTGCTAAACATGTTAGCATTGTTGTTAGCATATAAGCATGCTGATTTTAGCATTTAGCTTAAAGATGGCTGATTAACAATGACTATTTCTGAAAATATTACCTCTGATGACACATTTGACCAAAACTTAGTCCTTTATCGTGACGTGTTGTGACATGTTCTCATGATTTATGTTGAAATAAACTGTTTTTGTCCCTTGTATAGCTGAACATAACTCCAAATAAGACAGAGCTGCTAATTAGGATGCATTTAATGATTTAATGATACTTTAATGAAGTGATACAACTTGCACAGTCAGCACTAACTTATTCTTTCCATACTCCAAAAAGTCAGACTGAATTTGAAATCTAAATATAAGATTATCTCACTAGTAGTGTACTGATTGTTTGACATTTGCGCTGGATCTGTCTCCGGGTTTGATATGTGAATCATTTTGTTAAGGATGGCGCCACGTTGCAGAACTTTCAGATGCCTTTCACATGACTTTTATCCTCCTTTTTCAATTTCTCCCTCAGCTTGTTTGGATGAGTTGAGAGTTTAGTGGCTGGAGCAGTGTTAGACCCCACTGTGAAGGTCAGCGACGCGTCCGATAAAAGCAGTTCGGAGAAAACTTTCCTTCCCTCGCCTCTCTCTGTAATCTCTGTGCGAAGAAAATGCCAGCTGCCAGTCTCATTTGGAGAGATAAGGGCCCCTGAATCCACCTGCATGGCCACCCACAGCAGAATAACTGAGAGAGAGAATAAATATGTAGATGATAAAGAAAGAGAAATAGAGGAAAAGTTTCAAACAAAAATATCCAACACACGGCTCCACACCGGCAGATCCCAGAGAGACTAGAACCAGGTGTAAATCATTTTATTATAGCGTGAATGTGTGTGTGTGCTGACTGTCGAGTCCTCAACTGTAACTCCCAGTTGGCAGGGTAAAATGGATGGCCCCTGCTATAGATTTTTGGCAGACAAGTCCCCCTACAACCATCTTATATCTTATTACCAACAGCCTCAGACGCTCAAACTGATCTTTATCGGTGTGAAAAAAAGAAATCCCCCATGGCATCGTCGACCTTTATGGTCCTCACCTTTCATTGGTGAATTTTTTTCTCCTGTGAGTGTTGTGTGTGTGTGTGTGAGTATGTGTGTGTGTCCCATGCAAGTGGAAACTCCAGGAGGCACACCAACAAGCCTGATGGAGAGTCATTTCTGGAGCAGTCACTGTAGTAAGCATGTCCAAGGCGATAGCCCTCAAGTTTGAAGGGAATGGGTTTTATTATTAATTCGAAAATTGGACCTGAACCTCCATCGGACTAATCCGCCTCCTAAAAACTGTCATTAACATAAATAAAGTTGTCACCGCCGTGGGCTTTTTGCTGCTTCAGAGAAGAAGTTGTACTTGCGTTGACAGTCACATTATTTTCATGGTAACAGGGAATTCTTTTCACCAGCTGCAGCACTGTTATTCAATGATGACAGATCACCTACAGAGCATTGTCTGTCACTGTCATGAAAAGTGGTAAGCACTGGACTAAAACTACCGAGCATGAAACAATTTTCCTATATTTTTTCATAAGGTGAGTTTGTTACAGAAATAATCAGTCATCTCTACCTCGAATCACCAAACAGAGCTGTAATAGAAAGTCTCAAACATAGTATACATTAATTTATTATAATAGTAAAGGTGCTCGGTAAGGTCAGTGGAGAGAAAGCAAAGCAGTGAAAACAGTCAAATGGTCACAGATAATGACTCATCCTCATGTCAGCTTGTTCTAAATCACTTATGAACAAGAAAATTAAAGCTGCATGAAATATTTTTTGGCCACTTGGGGGCAGCAGAATGGGCTAAAAACACAACAGCTGCCAAAGTTGATACGGTAAACACAGTCAGCAAACACGAGGCAACATGGGCATTTAATTGCAAGCGCGTTTCTCCGCTTTAACTGGTAAACATTCTGCGTTCTTCACAAACTAGTCGCTTCACTGTGCTGTCAGTTTCTCACAAACAGTTATGAACTGAGCTTAGTTTGCCATAAATCCAAAACAACAAGCTCAAAGCAGCTAAAAAGCTCCAAAAAGAGAGTTGGGTCATTTCTTTGTATGTTGGTATTATTTTACATGACTGCTCTGCTCTCTATATGCTCTGCTTCACCATTTGCTTGCTGCATTTTCTCTCTTCTGCCTCCTTTAAACTCAAAAGGCCGGATTGGAGCGGTGTGTTTGTGTAAAGTGAGAAAATGACTCTTCAGTCATTCAGTTTGACAGGACAGTGTTGACAGTGTTTCTGATGGTAGAATGTAATAATCTGGAGTTGGCAGGCTTGACATTGGCTCTGTAATAATGCAGATGACTTCTCACATGTGCTGTTATGAAACACTACGATGATATAATATCCAGAGGTGTCACTAGGTTTTAACGACGGGGGGGGCTTAGCCCCAAGGAGATGCACAGGATGTCAGGATGTGAGCGAACGTAGCACACGAGCACAAAATTTCACAAACAGCTAGCAAAGACAGAAATTATTTATTAGTTATTAGTAGTTATTTATTAGTATTCTATATATATATATATATATATATATATATATATATATATATATGTGTGTGTGTGTGTGTGTGTGTGTGTGTGTGTGCTTTCTCCGATTTCTTATAAGTCTTATAAGTAAATAAGTCTTATATGGTGCACCTTGACTGAAATGTTTCATATTTCATATTCAAATTGAGTTCCATAAAATTCCAAGACTGTCAGCATCAACAAGCGAAGTTACGGTGGAGATGTTTTTCACCTGTTAGTTTCTTTCTTCTACTCGTTTTGCATTGAATCAGTTCTGCATGCATGTGTGACACAATCGCGGAAGCTTTTTTTTCATTCATCTGAATGTCGTTTAATTTATTTCAGTTTTCTGTTGTCGCCTGTTGTGGCCTTTTCAAGCAAAGGATAGCAATAGATCTGACCTTTCACATGTTCTCAGTTCGTTAAAGATAAAAGGCAGTGCTAATGAAACTCTTTACTCTTTTCTTGTTGAGAATACTGCATGTTTTCATGCTATGTTTAATATTATGTCGCTTTCTTGTGGAATGGATGTCAATGAGGTCATTTCTATCCAGCAAGGTTCATTAAAGTTATATTATGTATTTTTCACTTCACTATATGTCTCAAATTTAATTTCCCAATCTTGCATGACCTATACATCTTAAATGTCTATGAACATACATATTTAAAAATTATTAGCCACCTGCAAATATATGTGGAAATATTTATTTGCAAGTGGAAATATTTATTTGCAAGTGCAACTGATTATTATATGATAGAAATATATTATTCATATAGCACATGAAAAACAGTGCATGTCCAGAACCTACTTCAATTTCACCTTTTACTTTTTTACACCTTGTAAGGGAGGAATGTGAATTTCATGGCTGATATCATTTCAAAGATAAATTCCTGTTCTCTCTATAGAATGTAAAACATATGTGAATTCATTAAAACACAATGTAAAATAATAGTTTCTGAATTAAACATCCAGACATGAAGTCTGAGGTTCCTGATCCTGTGTAACAAAAACACGCACAAAGAAAAGGTCATCAGTCAGAGAGGAGTTGTCACAGTGACAGATATTCATGCTCAAACGTGGCCTTTTCCAGTCACGCTTCATGTTATTTCTCAACCACCAGCAGTTTCAAACTTCATTACACCTCATTCAGTCATATCTCTCCCAGATCTGAGGTTCATTAAAGCCTACTCCCCATACAGAGATGCAACAGATCCAGACTGGAGACCATCGTCAGCTAAGAAACATTTTTGATACACTACATTACACTGGTCTTTAGTACCAGGAGAGTTCACACTGCTCAGCATTGTAGCCCACAACAATTTACAGATCTGTGAGAGAAAAGAGCCGGTGGTGTAATGTTTGACTGTGAGGCATGCAGGAGGTAAAATCCTCAACAAACCCACCGTGTTGTAGGTTGAACAGCAGATGAAGCGGATAGAAAGAGAAGCAGAGAAACAAGTGGGTTAAGAAAGTGTGATGGATCCTGGCTTACTGGCTTTATTCTGTGTGTACGTTCGCTTTGCAGTCCAGTATCTCTAATGTTGGATTTATCTGCTGCCAGTTTTCAGTAACCAACGCAGGACTAGTTTGCTGTTCATGTGGAACAGCAGAGAGTAAGATTGTGGAGGTCAGTGTGGTGCATGGTGTGTAGTGCATCACCAGTTTCATGCCAAAGACAATGATAATGATTTGCTTAGCTTGTTGCTCTTCTTTGTTTGGAAGATGCTACGACAAAGGTAACTGTGGCAAGGTTGTTGACCATGTTCATTTCTGTCATTGGCTGTTCCAGGGATACTGTTGACTCTCTAGACCAGGGGTGTTCAGCCAGGGGTCCACGACCCCTAGGGGGTCTGCAGAGATACTGCAGGGGCCTGCCAATTTTTTGTCATAATAATTGACAATTTTCACCAAAATAATATTGAATGTCAGGGTGCAGATAACTAAGAAACTACAAACAGCAGAGGCAATTGCACTCCAATTGGATGAATCCATGTCCAAAGACACAGTTCTTGGCATTGAACAACCAATAACAATTGGTAAATAAATGCATGAACTTTTTATCAATCATTAACACATAATATACGTGACGGAGATTTACCGGTCAGTCTACGTTCCTACCCTCACCTATGGTCACGAGCTTTGGGTAGTGACCGAAAGAATGAGATCGTGAATACAAGCAGCCGAAATGAGCTTCCTTCGCAGGGTGGCTGGGCTCTCCCTTAGAGATAGGGTGAGAAGCTCGGCCATCCGCGGGGAGCTCGGAGTAGAGACGCTGCTCCTCCGCATCGAGAGGAACCAGTTGAGGTGGCTCGGGCATCTAGTGAGGATGCCTCCTGGACGTCTCCCTTGTGAGGAGTCCCGGGCACGTCCCTCCGGGAGGCGGCCCCGGGGAAGACCCAGGACACGCTATGTCTCTCGGCTGGCCTGGGAACGCCTTGGGGTTCCCCTGGAAGAGCTGGACGAAGTGGCCAGGGAGAAGGAAGTCTGGGCTTCCCTGCTGAAGCTGCTGCCCCCACAACCCGACCTCGGATAAGCGGGAGAAGACGAGACGAGACGAGTTATTATAGGCCAGGCTTAAAATGTGACACATTTTAAAATATTAATTACATGTGGGGGTTCCTGTTCTGTTTGTCTCTTGTCCAAGGGGTCCTTGGGCTGAAAAAGGTTGAAGACCCCTGATCTAGATCCCAGCGGAATTCTTGAATGTTTCTGCAGTTCACTGAGAACTCAAATAATGGTTGCTCCTCAATCAACAAACAGCTCAATTTTTTATACCAAACATGCGGCATTTGTAGCCTTTTCAACCAAATTTGATTTGACACTTACAAAATATGAGAAATAAAAAACAAATAGCACTAAAGATTGCTGAATTTATATGTGTGTGTATCACTGTGGCCCAATCAGTCCCCTCTGTCAACTCTTCAGCAAACAGCTTCCATCTCTGTGTGTAAAGGTAGTGTTTTTGGCAACTTACGTGCGCAGTGGGTCAGAACATGCTTCCATAAGATTGTAGATCCAGGAGGCATTTTTAGGTTTACAGTGGAAACCTACAAAAAAAAAAAAATCATAGATATCAACGTAATGACGTTATTTCTGATCCTGATTGTCTACAATACAAAGTTCAGGTCTTTATTTTCTGTGTTTTGATTCACCGGGAATGATTTTCAAATGATGAATGCTCCCAGGCGCCATAGTGAAATATAGAACAGGCGCTCTGGGGCTACGAGGTCTAAAAGGTTAATTATTAATAGCGTGTGAAGCTTAACGCTTATGCCACCTTGATCATTTTCCGTGATGTTATTATTTAAGATTCAGCTCGCACAGACCGTGAAAACATGTTGGAAATTCCAGGTACCTTATGCCTATGACTCATAGCTCGGTTAAGCCAGGTTGTTGTCAGTTGAAGAGGTGTTTTCATGCATAAACAGAACACTCGAGACAGTTGTGATATTTAACTGGATTTTCATGTACAGTACAGCTGCCAGGAAAAAACCTCGAGACAATAATTCATGAGAAAGGATGAGGAGACAGAGCAAAAGGTTCAGAAAGTGAAGCTGATGAAAAACATGTACAAAGAACATGTCAAGAAACACGCTGACAGACAGACAGCATCACCGGGCCCTTCAGCGTCCGTGAGTAAGATGTCACTAATGGGCTTGTCAGGCGGCGGTCAGCAGCTCTAATCAGCACTTAGACAAACAGTGTCTGCACACAGCCCGCCACGTGCCACACAATGCTTTCAACGTAAAGCTTTCCTCAAGACTTAGCGAACATCGTCTGTTGATGCTGCTGCAGATTACTTCTTGTGTATGCAGGTGGGTTGGATGAAGCAGGATAAGGTAGATTGAAGTGTCTCGCGCAGCTAGGCTCAACTGGGAAAGCCTGCAAAGTTAAAACAAGGGTCGGGGCCGGTAATGCTACAGATGCATCGCCGGATTAAAGCGATGTTGAACTTCAGGAGAACTTTAGATTTTGTAGTGTCCGAGCTGATATGCCAATGGTTTCCACCAAAGCTATTTTTTTTTTCCCTTGAACTTTTGGCATTTCTGTACTGTAGAACAGCAGTATCAGCAGGGGGGATAGAAACACATCATGGACACTGACAATCTCATATTCTACCAAAAGTAGGACACCACTTTTCCTGTGATGGCAGAATCATGCTGTATTTGATCTTTATTCTTTGGCATTTTGCCTTTATTAGACAGTGACATGAAAGAGATAGAAGACACGAAACGAAGGTCCACTGGTGGAATCAAACGTAGTCAAACAACCCGACAAACGTTACCTCATTTTACATGAGATCACCTCCACCTGAGCTACGTTTGCTTCAAATCAGCCAGAAACACAAATTGAGATAATAACTGCAATCGGTCTGACACTAGCGGGAAGAGTAGATGTTCATGTAGGATCCCAGTGCACGTTGTCAGAAGCTGATTGTGGAAATATGTTTTCCGGAGTGTTTAATCTTGGTCAGGTTTTATTTGGATGTGCAAGATAACCCAGCATCAACTGAATCATTTTTTACCCTGAACATTGCACCACCAGTTCAGGGGATCGTTCAGCATTTCTGGCCTGCAGCAAACATCGAGGACCTCCTACAGTGTGAGACGCATCAGTCTGCACGTTCACACACAAAACCTCCACCAACAGCAGCACATCTGTGTGAACAACTGATGGAAACTATTGAAAACACCCAGCAGCCAAACAAAGAATACTGTAGAGCAGAATGCTCTGTAGTTTTATTCTCCGTTCTGATGTATTTTATTCAGGTAAAAGGAAACAAATCGGTAACACATCCATTTAAATAATCAATTGTATATATATTTGTTATGCTTTGAATAATAAAAGTAAAGATTTGGAGACTGCTGAGTTATCATAATTGCTATTTGGTGCAAAGTAACTATTCTTCACCAGTAAACAGATTAGTAATTACCAGTAAATGATCAAGCAAATTACTATAATCTGTTTCCTCAGCTTCATTCTTTCCCCATTACCGAGTCCTTAATGCGAGGTTGGTGATAAATTCCAGGTTAATGAGCTGTTACAACACT
Organism: Miichthys miiuy; assembly: GCA_036365135.1. Classification (NCBI taxonomy): domain Eukaryota; kingdom Metazoa; phylum Chordata; class Actinopteri; family Sciaenidae; genus Miichthys; species Miichthys miiuy. Next base: position 21,676,272 of record CM071617.1, read on the forward strand.
AAATTAGCGATTTGTAAAGCAATACGATAGGGAAATGTGCTTTGCCCTCTGGTTGAGGTGCAGGTCAGCCAGTTAGCAGCAAGGTTTAAGCTTCTTGCGCAAGGATACTTCAACAGTTAGGGATGAAACCTGGACGTTCTGGTAAACGATGAGCTGTCTAATCTCCTAATTTCAGCCACGGTGCTGCTAAATTTTCAACTCTTGCATGCAACTCGTCTCTATACAGTAGGCATCATATGTCACACATTTGCTGCTTCCCAGCAGTTTGCGAGCTGGCGCTGATTGTCTGCGGTTGAAGTGGTTGATTGTGCTGCCGACATGGATTCACGGAGGAGTTCAAGTGTTATTACACTGCAGAGTGTAAACATGCTAATGCATATCCTCCCACATGACACACACGCGCGTCAGTCATCTCGACTTATCGGTTTCACACTTGCACAAAAACATACAAATTCACACTGCCCCCGCCTTTCACACATACACAAACACAAGGGCAAACACACACACACGCATGCGACGACAAACAAATGTCTTCCCTTTGTTTTGTTTTGTTTTTTGTTTTTTGTTTTTTGCTCGTGTCCTTTTTTGCACCGGATCTCAGCGTGGATTTGCCGCCGAGGGAAAGATTCACACAATTTTATTTACAATTTGCCTTAGCTGGATACGGGCGGAGCGTCGGCCCGCTGCCGTGAAATATCAAGATACAAGCTGCATGTGGCTGCCGAGAAAAGGTGTCGCTTCAAACGTGTGCACACGCACACACAGACGCACACATGCAGAGAAAAACTGCACAGCACATCTAAGAAGATTTGCCTGTCACACAGATTTGTTTAAGCACTTTGATGTATTCCATTTTGCAGGTTTGGAGTTCAGTAGGTATCACACACACACACACACACACACACACACACTTACAAACAGCAGTATTGTTTATCTGCGTCTCATTCAGTTTCCTCTTTGCTGCCTCTAATTCTGTTTCTCATTTTTTCTCCTCTACATACAATAAGCTTGATCCCTCTGAAACTCCCCCGTTTTAATGCAGTTTTCCATCTGACTGCATTCCCATTTACTAAGCTACTGCCTGTTTTGATTTCCAACATTCTCAGATCGGCAGGAGCTCATGATTACGTTCCATAACCGTATAATGTTCATCTCGGCCAAGCACATTTAAAAGGTTAGGTATGATTTGCCCTGCTTTTGTCTGCTGAACAGTAGAGCTTGTACAGTGATAGCACCTGTTTTGCCATGTCAGTGATCCACCACCACCATCTGGTGGCTAAAAGAGGGGAAACTCTCAGTGGAGCCAGAGTAAATGGTATTATTCCACACAGGATGGAGGAGAAATGGGTTCATGCTGGAGCGTGGAGGTGTCAAATCAGGCATTTAAAAATGAGGCTGATGGTGTCAGAGGCTAAAATCATAGCACTTTGATCACAAAGATGAATGATGATTTAATGAGCCATCGCTTCACAAAGGGGTCTAATGAAAGACGATATAATGGAGAGGATCCGCGGGCTTGTAAAAGGCAGGAAATGAAGGCTTTCACTCCAAAATGCTGTAATGTATGAAGACAAACAGCCTCTGAAGATGACATGCTTAAGTAGATGTGTCTCTCTTTCTCCTCTCTCATACCCAGAAACATTTATTGACTCAAAAGTATATTTTCATAAACAGGACTGACTTGAATCAGTCTTCTCGCATTGGCGAGTGTGGGAGGAAGGGGTAGATGGAGAGGTATTATATGAATCTGAACAGCTCTGAGCTCCATCTGTTGTGTACTATAGAGACGGTGAGTCATTCCACTCAGTACAGCGCGGGTCAAAGCTGCCCCAAATCCCCAGCCTTATACCGGCATGCACACACAAACACATGGATAAACACATATACTAATACATGTTCATGCTGTGAGTTTTCCATCGTGCGTTGGTCCTGTGTCTACAGTTTAGGGAAGCCCGTTATGTATCAGCTGGTCAAAGAGTCCAGGCTTCTGTTATGATAATATGCTGAAACATTCACCATCCATCCTCCACCGATTCGCCACTGAACTCCTGTAATGAAGTCAGACTCGCTTCAAAAGGAAGATCAGAAGAAGAACCAGAGCTGTCGTCCTTTTCATTCCACATATTCTCCTCCTTCTTCTTTCTAGTCAAACTCTGGCACCTATTGTAAATCAAGCGCTGATGGTTCTGTTGGATTTGGGAATGGAGCCTTGAGGTGCTAGCCTTACACAGAGATGAGGAGTTCTTTCTTCCAAAACACCCAAAGAAGTGACATCACTTGAGGCAATTTGTCAGACTACATTTAATGAGCTTTGTGTGCTTGTATCTATGTGTGTGTGTACATGTTCCTCAATGTGTGTTCTCTTCAAAGCAATATACCGCTAGTCATTACGCTTCCCTTAAAATCAGATGCGTGTGTGTGTGTGCACGGGTTGGAGTCGACGGCAGTTTACAGGTGCTTAGATAAGTATGTGAATACACCTTTTGGACTAGCAGAGAGCTAAAGACTGACGTTAGGGAGAAGGCAGAAACGAGAAATTGAGTTCTAGTGAGAATGCAAAAACAGAGAGTGTCAGAAAAGGTGAGAGAAGAGAAATTGGTTTTCTTGTTTTAGTAGCAGAGAAGGAATATTGCATTACAGCTTTTCCTCCCTCACTGCGACCACACGTGTATTTGCATGGTGAAAGAATGCGTGATCGTGCTTTCTTTCACTGAAAGCGAAAGAGGAGATGCGGCGGAAGGCAGACAACGAGTGGCTGAGGATGACAAAAGGAGAAAGACGTTAAGCAAAGTTCAATGAAGAGCACAGTGCTCTTTTGTTCCCTTTTGTGCGACAGAAAAATACAGCATGAATACTAGATAGAATACATTTTACACACAACCTGTACTTCACCTTGAGAGTAGTGAGTAGTAGGACTGCAGCCATGCACACACTCTGATGTACAAGGTTTATGCAGAAACATTTCATAAAGATGTACATTTAAAGGTCGGATCTTCATTTTCTCCTTTTTTATTCCAGGATGTGATTGTGGAGAACATGATGTCAGTTTAGAGCTTAAAAAGCCACTCTTCAGGTGATTGACACACGTTATGCGTCACCACAGACAAGCTAATTCACATAAATTGAAATTCATGAAAAGTAACGCAGCCTGTCAGGAAATAAGTGAACACTCATTTCCAGTGTCAGGATTTTGATCCTGGTCGGGCGAGTCTGAAGTGACTCTTGACGTGTGTTTGCGACTCTCTATAAGTGGTCAGAAGAGGCTTTTCACACAGTGTTCTGGACGACCAATTTCACTCCATGTTGAAGGGAACAACAATTATCATGGCAGTTGTGTCCATTTATGAGAAATATAGAAAAGAAGATACTGCCAGCAAGTCACAATAAAATATATTTCACTAATAATTATTAATAATCTCAGTGGGACCTCATTCTTGGCCAGGACTCCCTTGAAAAAGAGGTTTTTAATCTCAATGGGACCTTTCCTGGTTAAATAAAGGTTTAAATAAAATGAAAAATCCTTAGTACTGTATATTACACATCTTTTGCTGCTATTACGAGTGAATTTCCCCGTTGTGGGATAAATAAAGTATAATCTAATCTAATCTAATCTAATCTAATCTAATCTAATCTAATCTAATCTAATCTAATCTAATCTAATCATATCTATGGCCATGTTTGGGTTGGTAAAACACCTTTAGAACCCAATAAGCCCCTCCTCAAAATGTAGGACCCAAGTCCAGGACAGAAATGACAGGAAACCAGTTTTACATGTGATTTGTACACTCCTGCCTGAGATTCACAAAGCTGTGTGAAAATCTGTCCATGACTTCATGTTTTTTTTCCACCCAGAGCTCAAGACTTGAACTTCCCAACACTAATGTAGATCAGCTACCTTGCTAGCTAACTACTGATATAGACGAGGAAACTATTTAGATGAAATTGGCACCCTACTTAAGATATGACTATGCACTGTGTTTGTCGCTTTTGGAAAGTTGACCAAGGCTACTATGATTGGAGCACATAGCTCCAATCCATACAGTTTATCCAGCTCCTGTAGCTAAATGTTTTATAAGTGTTTTTGGAGTTTCTTTTTCTTGGACAAATCTAATGCACATTTAAAAGATCATTTACAAGTACGCACATGCAGTGAGAGTTTCACAGCCCTCTACAATAATAATATCACTGAAATATTCATTTACAACTGTGAATAAACACTTGCTTCACAGGTGCCCCATTGCAAAAAATCAATGAAACAAGAGTTTTTGTGCCTGAGGTATAAACACCAATATCTATCTTAAATTATTAAGCTACTGGTCATACCAGGCCGAGTTTGTTTTTTTATCTTTTGTTTTGGTTATGAGTCAAACTTTTGGTTTGTAAGTGTATTAATGTATTATTTCTAGCCATAAGTACGTACAGTGCATCTACTTTGGCCCTAAATTGTAAATTTGAGGTAAATCAGAGAGGGTTTAGAGAGATAATATACTGTGTATCTTTGGCCATCAGGTGTCTTCAGGCCAGACTGCTCGTCCATTTTAATATCCCCCGTGGTCCCAGCTGACACTGAACGCTGCTGAGCTAAACCAAGACTAAACTGAACTAATCATTGCCAATCTTCTTTGCCCTAAAAGGCACCCAGCTGTCCTAATATAACTGCCACATTTAATTTCCATCTGCCAGGAGGTGGCAAGTGAAGATCGAATGATGAGAGCTGATTAGTGGGAAGAGAGCCAGTTTGACAAGGATAGATTAAAGTTTGGCTGGTCAGGAGCGTGAGGACATTGACATTCTTGGCAACATACAGATGAATACGTATGTGAATGCAAACTCCAATGTATTTCCTGTTGCTTTACTTCTACCCACCCTCGAACACACTTCACAAACAATAACATAATCTTCTTCTTTATTGCCTCTGATTAATCAGTCAGGGCTGCAGAGCGCCTCTACTTAAACATTTTATTTGCATGCTTACACACATACTAAGGGGTCAAGATGTGTATGAACATCCACAGTTTGATTTCGTTCTCCTCTGATGAGACTTGCTCCCCCTCTGTCAGACCTCATTTACCTACACATCCCTCTGATTGGTAAGGGCTTATCTGTCGATTTGACTCTGTGACCCAATCACAAGGCCCCCGGAGCTGCATGCTAACACTGTCAAGGACATAAACAACATACACACACATGCAAAGGGTATAAATGAGGACTATCATTAGACCTGGAATGTTCTGATTTTATGTGATGTATATACACACACACAAAGACAAAGTTTCCAGTCCATCAGTGGATGTGGAGGCAGCTGTGTTACTAAGTAGACTTTCATTCAGTACACTGGACTGATTTCCCAGGTTGGTGTCACTTGTCTTTGTTTAGCATATTAGCTATCTGTGGGTTGTTCCCCTGCTCCTCTCTGACATTTATTTGAATTTTGTTGTCCTTTCTTTTCACTTGGTCTAGTCTGATTGTCACTCTATATAAAAGGCACAGGTGCACCATGGTCTGTATATCACCGCGGCACTCTGTGCATTTTGCGAACATGTTTTCTTGGCTTCATTTTGGGGAGTGTTCCAGTGCACCAGTGTGAGCTTGGCTCAGGGTCTCCCTGTCTTTTTTGTTGGATTTGGCACAGCCTGTTTCTCCAATTAATATCCAGATCTAACACAGAGGCTTTGAGATGAATGGGATAAAAGCTCATTCTTTATTATATATATTCATATATATATATACACTGCTCAAAAATTAACGGAACACTTTGAAAACACATCAGATCTCACGCTGGATATCTTTCCTGATATGGACCGGGTAATGTGTTAAGAACGAAAGGATGCCACATCATTAATGGAAATGAAAGCATGAAAGCTATCAACCTACAGAGGGCTGAATTCAAAGACATCCCAAAATCAAAGCAAAAAAATGATGTGGCAGGCTAGTCCATTTTGCCAAAATTTCTTTGTAGCAACTCATAATGGTACTCAGTAGTTTGTATGGCCTCCATGTGCTTGTATGCATGACAATGTCGGGGCATGCTCCTAATGAGACGACGGATGGTGTCCTGGGCGATCTCCTCCCAGATCTGGACCCGGGCATCACTGAGCTCCTGGACAGTCTGAGGTACAACCTGGCGGCATCGGATGGACGGAAACATAATGTCCAAGAGGTGTTCTATTGGATTTAGGTCAGTTGAGCATAGGGCCAGTCAATGGTATCAATTCCTTCATCCTCCAGGAACTGCCTGCATACTCTTGCCACATGAGGCTGGGCATTGTCATGCACCAGGTGGAATCCAAGACCCACTGCACCAGCGTAGGGTCTGACAATGGGTCCAAGGATTTCATTCTGATACCTAATAGCAGTCAGGTGCCCCAGAAGTTGAACTGACTTGATGCTATACTCTGATTAAAAAGTGTTCCTTTAATTTTTTTGAGCAGTGTATATTATATCACTTAGAACTCAGCACATAACAATTTATTTATTATTTATTTTCTCACTGGTGTCTGACTCGGTTTTAGACCTTGGGTTTGGAATAAATGTTATTTAAGGTCATAACAGGAGGATTTTTTACTCAACTGAGCAACAAACTGATTCACTCTATCTTAAGTAATGTCAACACTAACTCTTAACAATGTTCACAAACAAACAGCAACCTGTGCAGAAGGTGGCTACTATATTTTGTTTTTTGTTTAATTAAACACAAAATTCCATACAGGTATGTGTTTTATCATAGTTTGGATCAGTTTGATCATGAACAGAATAATAAATACATACTGTATGTACTGTACTGTATGAATGGAACCCACAAAAACTTTATCAGGCTTTATTCAGCTGAATTTAACTTAAATTAAACTGTTATCTCTGACACTGGTTGGCAAATGTGTGAAACTTAATGACTCAGTAGGTGTTAGACAAAAATTAAGAGTGTGTATATTTCAGAGGTTTGTGTGTGTGTGTGTGTGTGGGGGGGGTTAGTAGTTAGTTAACACTATGGTGTTAATTACTAACACACCAGTGCAAAAGCAAACATTGAATATTGTTATCGTATCACTTAAATTCTTAATCTGTTTTTAATCACCCACATTCTGATATGCACACATAGACACAAATGTGTGTGTGATTTTGATGATCCATGGAGACATGCTGAGACTCTCTGACTTTACACTGCTCAGTTGTATTGGTATCAGTCAGACAAAGATATGTTGTTTGTCCCAGAGATTAAATTGGGCCGGAGCCCTCCGGAGCTCAGCTCCACCTCCTCACCTCGGCAGTACAGCCAGCAGGAGCTGAGCTCCCTCTGCTTCGGTGTTTATAATAATCATGGGTGTAGCTACCATTATACGACTTTTTAAAATCATTAGTTTGGACCTCTCCTCTTTTACCATGTCAAAAATCAGCAGGCTACATCAATCCGCTTGTTTATTGATATAAAACCTGAATCAGTGAAACTCCAGTCCATGTTTTCACTGATACGGGCACCTTCTTGGATACCGCACGTACAAACACGCATGCACACACACACACACGGTATTGCTGATGTGCCACCAACATATATATATATATATATATATATATATATATATATATATATATATATATATATATATATATATATATATATATAAGTAGGTTATAAATTGATAAACTATGTATTAAACGGATGGTGCGAGGTAAATACAAACGTTTTGAGAGATATTGACCACTGTGAGTGAAGAAGGGCTCCCCCTCCTTACAAAAGCCAATTTAACCACTGGTTTGTCCTCCAACTACAAGAAGTTCTGTACAGAATTCAAGGAATTCTGTACAGCTCAAGGAAATACAGTAACACATCAAATACAAACATACTCCTGTTAAACTGAATAAAAAGAAAATGTTAAAGATCACTTTAAAGGAGTTGTAAAATAAAAAATAAACACTGATGCACAGAAATGATTCACATTCATAAAAAATGACCTTCTGTTCGCCTTCATTCTTATGCGCTCATGTGTTGGTCCCTGAGTTTGTGTGTGCAGTTTGTTTTCCCATCATCCCATGGCTCATAAACCTGCAGTTGTATTCCATCAAAAGCGGCTTACACAACAAGCCTTATTCCCTAATTGGTGTTTGAGCTTTTAAATTGCCTGTGTTCGCTCGCACAGCCTAGCAGTCTCCCAAAATGGTCATCTGAAAAATTCCCCCTTTAAAACTGAAGAACAGCATCAGAGTTCTGCATTAAACATGCTCGCTGCTCTCGAGCTCCTCTTGCAAGTGGACAACCCGCTCTGGCTGACACAAAATAACATGTTAAGGAGAATATTTAATCCATATTTACATAATACAAAAGTGAAACTCAACATATTTTTTACAAGAGTCAACTTTTCAAGAACCTGCAAAAAAAAAAAAAAAAAGTGTCTTCCACCAAAATGAGATGACCAGCCTAACAACCTTGTGATGGTGTTGTAGACATGGAACGGTTAATGGAGCAATATTTTGCTCTGCTTAATAAAAGAAAAGTTGCCTCATTGGCACTTTTTAAATCTGTTTTTCGGTTTGAGTGCAGTTATAGAATCCATTTTCTTTTGTCAGCATTCTCTGTGAATGCTGCTGCTGCTTGACTTTGACTCTACTCTACCTACATATGATGTCCCTGCTTATGTGTCTAACCTCTAAAGGATAAATGTTCTCTAGAGTTGTTCTCAGGTCAGGGGCTTCTAGGTCTTTCACACTGATGTTTAAGAAATGGGATTATGTCTTACATACATTCATTTTGCACATACTCACAATCAGAAAATGTGTTTGTATGCCTCAGATGAATTCATCAAACAAACATAAATGCCATCATGTTTTCCTCGTAGATTTCCATCATTTGAGGTTTGACTGGAGCTCTTTTAACTCCAATCCCAATGTCCACACTCACAGACGCATTGAGGCACATTCCTGCTATTTTCTACAAGGGCTTTAGAGCTGTCCCACTGCCAGCTCTCAGGTACAGGTGCATGAGGCTCTTTAGCTGTGAAGAAAGTAAAAAAAAAAAGGTTGTGTCTGTTTTGACTTTGTGAATGTAATGTGTCACAAAGTGCTGTCCCTTTCCTATTTATACCACTTCAGGTCCTTGCAGCTTCTCACACTCGAGCACTTAGCGGTTTACTTCAGCTAAGTTCAGAGCTTCAATTGCTTTAATTGGGACACTGGGTTTGGGCCATCATGTCATTCTGCTCTCTTCTTCTGCGATTATTTAGTGGCACACAACCGGAGAGGTCACTGTTTATCTCAATGCACCAAACTTCTAATATTTGCTCAACCATGGAGGATGGAAACTTTTCTTTTGACGATCAAAATTCCATTCGTTGTGAATGTTTGTGTAGAAATCAGGTTGTCTCTGTTAAGTCCATTTATCAGAGAAATGTGTCTTTTTAAAGTCGACATTTTCTTTTATTTGACTGACAAGTTCCATAACCTGAGCAGGGAAGAAAAAATTATTAATGTCAATATCAGCCTGTAACAGCATTAATACGAAGTAAACATCTCATTGTTGAGTACAGGTCTCCCCATTCACCTCCTTTGCTGGAGGGGAACACTGAGCTCTTTGTAGCTGTGGCCCAAATATTTACTCTCCTGCTCATGTATTCTGCCTGTGATGCAGAAAAGCTAAAAAGTCTCCAGAAGGCAGATTTGGGAATGTGGGAACACATTAATGCTTTGTAGTTTTGCCATGTTGCTACAAAAAAAAAAAAAAGTTTGTTCTTTCCCGTACTCCCTTATCTCATTACTCAGCTCATGTGATGGCACTGTCTTTTCATTTATTTATATGAGGAACAATGACATAAATACATTTTACTCTCATGATATTTGACTGTAACACATTTTCTTGCTTTCCGTCTGTCCAATCAGGGAACTCGCCTTCGGAGGAGTCAGAGGAACGCGACAAAGAGCCAAGGACGTTGACCTACCCCGCGTACATCGCCAGTCTGCTGGACACGGGCGCAAAGCGCATGGCCGCCGGCGTCCGTATGGACTGCACCAGCCAAGGCCAGTGCCCACGCTCCTGTCACCTCTGCCACATGAGCCCGAGGGCGGCCCAAGGACGGCAGCAGTCCGAGCCGGTCCTGCTGCAGATCACCAAGGCTGCACCCATCTATGAACTGGTGTCCAACAATGAGACCTACCAGGTGTGTACAGTGTTTATCTTCAACTATCTGGGACTAATGTCTGAAACATGCCTTTTTATAGTACATTAGCCCACTTACCTTTCATGTGAATGATTAAAGGAACCATTGATTGTCCTGCTCATCCCAAAATCAAAGTAGCTTTGATCTGGAGAGTGTAAAAGTCTCCACCATTTTCTCATTTAAGCTACTTTAACATGAAAGGACAGCAGCTAATAATAGAGAACATGCACTCATTAGTTTGGCTGTGTGATCAGTAAACCTGAGTCAGTGTGTTAACCGGTGTCCTGCAGTGAAACTGTATCCATCAGTGCTAAAATCCTCATGGCCTCATTATTAAACAGGTTACAGAAGCACACGACTTTACAGGGGCCTTTTCCTTTTGGAGTATCTTGCCTTCTATGATCTGTTGTACTGTGCTGTGACTTATTTGACTTCATCGATACTGTATGTCAATACTGCTTTACTCCTCCAGCAGGAGGAAAGGTCGATACGGTGCTGTCCACCAGTTGTTACTGACCACAAGGTGGTTTGGAGGTTATTAGTGCTACACAGTGCAGCTAGAGACACGATGCGCAGGCAACGCTTTAAATAAATGCATTTTTATTGTGTGTGTATCTATCCATCTCTGATGCACTGATATATATCTAGGTTTAGAGTCAACAATCAGACTATACAGAACAGACAATTCAATGCGAATTTCATTGAACTGGATAATATTGATTCAGCTCATATTAATAGTAAAAGTTCAAGAGGAAAAGGTGCCCACAATAAATGCTATGAATGAAGTTCAGTTACGACATTCGAACATTACGTCTTCATTGGGAAATATTCAACATGGGACAAAGAACATCAATATGTAGACTTGATGAGTGAGTCTCAGGTCGAGCCAACTGGTTATGTTATTACGGTTACGGTTAATTATTTATAATACTTAACATGGAGGTCAAAGATATCAGTCACTGAGGTGCAGTCAAATGCTTAACTCTCTGCAGGGGGATTATGAAAACATAATGATGTCACTAGTAAGTATTAATACAGACAAACACACACTGTTTACAGATGCTAGACTTTATGAGTCTGCTGCTATCAATCATACTGCTGTCACTCTATCTATTTATCTTGTATAGTTTCTATTTTAGTTCTATTGTTATTCTGGTTCCATAAACTCATTATTTATCTTTTTTTTATTTTTTTATCTGAGCTTATTTTTGTCCTTGTACTGCTTCAACAATCTAATTTACCCTCTAGGGATCAATAAAGGCTCTTCTTATCTTATCTTATAGTGAACTGCATCTTACTAAGACAATTGGGACAGAGAGAGAACAAAAAGTTACATAAAAAAATAAAAGGCATGAACAAACAATAGTATGCATACTGTATCGCGTACTAGACATAATCAATAGTTAATCAAAATAGGACAAAGAGACAGATAAAATGACAAAATTGGACTCATGTCAGAGTCACTGTGGGCCTGACCATAAAACGCAATGTCCCTGATTCACGTCTCACCAGTATAATTTGATGCATGTGGTTTCCCATCTCTCTCTCTCACTTCATGTCTTATTATGTCTCCGTTTTTACCAATCTAGTAAACCCATAAAAAACATGAAAAATTAATTAAAGGAAAGATTTTAATATCATTTGAAGTAAAACTGTCACATAAAATAGTTAATGTTATAAATTTAAATTCTCCATGTTTTAATATGTCATGTGCTTTAAATTTAGGTTTCATGTTTGTTTTTGTTTCTCTCTCTTTGTAGGCTCTCCAGGAGGCGATGATGAGCATGCTGTGGTGTTCGGGGAAAGGTGATGTTATCGATGACTGGTGTCGGTGTGATTCCAGCGCTTTTGGCGCAGATGGACTGCCCACCTGCGCCCCACTTCCCCAACCTATGTGAGTAACTTAGAATAATATTACCTTTCTCCAAACACATCACTCTAAAATGGGTTGTGGTGAATACCATCCATCATTTTACTGGCAGAGCAGAATGTCCTGCTGTCATCAAGATGCATGAATTTTATAGTTACCAAAAATTACAACCTGATTACTGGTGGGCCAATTGGACACAAGCGTGTGGGGCCAGAGGCATTAGGAGGGGAGGGCCAAAGGGGTCGGAGAGGTCAGGCAACCAATTGACCAGAGCCTCTTGTTTGAAGTGATTACAAACTTTTTATGTTTGAATGTTACAGAGCTACCTTAAAGGATGCACAAGGACCACAAAGACATCCAAATCCATCACGAAGAGACACAAAACAATTACAGAGATAGAACTACAAAGAGACATACCAAGAAACTAAAACAAGACACAGGCAACTACAAAGAGATAGAAAACAACTGCAAAGAGACACACCAAACAACTAAAATGAGACACAGGCAACTACAAAGAGATAGAAAACAACTGCAAAGAGACACAAAACAACTACGAAGAAATTCAAAATCACCACAAAAGATACCACATGACCTCAAAGATATGAAAAACAACTAACCTGACTGCACCAGGTGGTTTGTTACAGAGAACCCTCTGTGAAGTACACATTGGTGACTGGTGACTGGAAAAGGGCAGACCCTTACTTGGCAGGTGATTGGATGAACCATCCCAGTAACTTGAACCAGTCAGATCAATGAACCAAATCAAGTTACTGAAGTCGGAAGGAGAAGAGTGAAAACATCTTCTCAGTCAAGAAAAGTCTTCATTGATATTCTTTGTTTATCCTTCAGTGAAGAAATACTCTCCAGTTCTAATAAAACTGATGCTAGCAGCATTTATGCTCACCTCTTTAGCAGCCACCATTGTTGTTTTCAGCATTTTATGTATATGTACCCAAGGCCCTTTTGTATTATAATCCGTCCATTATTACAGCGTTCATTGATTTTTTTTTCTCCTATCAGGGTTTGGGTGTGCTAATCAATGAAATGAGCGGCTGTATTGATTGGTTGGCATGTAAACATGGGTGTCAATACCACATAAGTACAGATGGATGCTCTAGAGTAGGTCAAGTCAGGGGATAGATGGACAGACGTGTTTGTGATATTTCAGAATATTGGCATTGGGTTGAAGTTTTGCGGAAAATGAAGGGTAATGTTAGCTTGAAATTACAGTAATGAGACCAGTCTCCTGACAACATCTTTCACTCAGTGTCCCGGGTTTTACATCTCTGTTGCCAGGCTGAAACTGTCATACACCTACGAGCCCAGCAGCTCATTGGTCATCATGGAGTGGAACCACACCGAGCCACCAATCGGCGTGCGGATTGTTGATTACCTCATCAGCCAGGAGAAGGTGACAGAGAGGACCGACCACTCCAAAGTTGAGACAGGTACGTCAGTCCAGAACTGCCCACGTCAAGAGTTTGGTCATTGATAATAAACAAGGTGCAACAGCTGGGAAATTGTGTAATAGGCTAATGTTGCCAGGCAACCAGTGATGCCAGTTTTAGTAGTGCTTAATGAAAAAAAATGACAGCCCACAAAGTTGAAAATATTTGTATTCCAGGCTACATAGTTATATAAAACCTGACCATCCACTTTACAAAGTGAGGATGTTGTTTTCTCTTGCACCTCCAGCTCTCTCCCAATTTACTGAGCCAGAGAGACTGTTGTTGTTTTGGATGTGTAGAGATGGGTAATGAGTAAGGTGCTTGGCCCCTGTTTGTATGGGCAGCTGTTGACCAGTGTTCATTATTTATGCTGGCTCAAACCATAAAGCCCCAACTTGTCAGCACCATGTGGCCACATAAGCCTAACTTGTTTTATAAAGTCTACCACCTGGAAGACATCCTGACCCAAAGGTGTGTGTGTGTGTGTGTGTGTGTATCTGAACCCTTTATACTGCTGTCATAGGACAATGTGTAACTCTAGCTTTTGAAAATTTCATCTTTTGAGGCTGTAGTTTGAGACCGTCCAACAGTATGAGAGCTCAATCAATTAAAGAGTAGAGTGTGTATATTTCTACATGCATTATTTCAGTGTTGAGGTACAGGGTCCTAAATGTCCTCTTTTTTTTAATGTATACACATCACTCCATTTGTTGGAGGCCTGTTTCAGTTGTAGTTTTTAAGGCCTCCACAAGATGGCGTAGACCAGTAATAATAATAATGCACTACTGAAGTATTTATTGACAGTATTTAGATTGTTGGGTGGACTGATTGCAGAAAAGAATCAGCTTTGTACTGTATTTATATTCACAAGGTTATCTAATGTACTACTGTAATTGTGTTGCCTTTGTCATAATGACAAATTTTGCATATGACAGTATATTTATTCAGATCTGTGTTTCTCACAGTAATTAACAAATATCAACACAAAAGCGTTTTTAAGCTTTACATTCTTTAAGTTCTTTTTTTCCACACAGCTTTTTTTAATAAGTGTTTTCAAAGGCTTTCATATTTTTCCACTCTTTAATCCATATGGATTCAGTGATTTGATTGTTAAGGTATGTTTTCTCTCGCGTTTTCACTAAAAGGAGGAAATCATGTAGCAGCCACAGGAGTGTGTGTAGCTCTGTCATCCAGAACGAGAGCACAGCTTATTTGGCTGGACCTGAAACAGGGGCAGTTTATTTTAGCAGTAATGACCCAATCCATAATGGAGACGTTTACAGTTCCCTTTGTTGTAGCTTAATGAGAGAATAAACTGTATTAGTCACAACGGTGAGGATCATTAATCAGTGCAGCACATTCAGATGGAGAGGAAACAAGTGAGCGTTTTCTTTATTAGAGCTATTATCATGAATATGAGATATAGGCTCAACAGTAATGCTCATTTCAGCTGCAGACATTTACCTCTCACTTATGTCCATGAAGAAGGATGGATGTCAATGGTGCTGTGGAAATGAGATATACATAAGAGTCCCCTCTTCTTTCTGGTCCTCTTCTCTCCTCTTGCTGATGTGCTGCCTTATTTTGCAGCTCATGGTGATCACACGTTTCTGGACTGTTGCTGAATAAAGAGAATTTTGAATATGTCACTAGTAGTAATGTGATAATGCGATGAAGCATCCAGTCCCAAACCTGACAAGGCTTCAACCACAGTAACATACTTTACTTACTGGTGCTGAGAGCCCTCTATTGATAACAGATTTGCTCATCTTATTTCATATTGAAACATTTTATTTGTTGTGCACTTAGGATGAGTTCCACAGTAACTCTGATGGAACACTGCAGACATGATCTGTGATCTTTCTGTTCACTTATTGTGTTATATTTTCTTTGGGGCTGTTGTACAACAGAAATTCAGGATTTTATTGTATAAAGCGTGCATTGCTTTATAATGCTGAAGCCTATAAAATAATAATAATCAGCAACTTGTTTTCCTGTGGCATAATGCATAAGGATATCCTTATGCATTATGCCACAGGAAAACAAGTTGCTGGGCCCCTGTTGGCTCTCTGTACCACTACCTCAGTGCTAATTGAGAACAGGATTCCTATTCTATTGAATATCTGCAGGTTACTTGATAAAATACAAATTAATTTCTCCCTCCTGTACTAAAGTTATGTGGCCTGTCCTCTTCCACCTTGACAATTACTAGTTCTAAAGCAGTTAAATTCTAAAGCAGATTACAGTTTAAAAATACTTAGGAATCTGGCTAAATGGTGCATTGTGTTGCAGTCGAAGGTCAAGGCAAAACTTGGTTTTCTTTTACATCTGCTGCCAAACACGAAATGACCATACTTCTCTTGTTTGATTATGGGTATACATGTATAAACTAGCTAACAAAGGAAGATCTCAAAAGCTTCACGCAATGTATCATTCAGCTAATTGGTTTGTATTGGCATGGTGGCTCAGTGGAACTGTCACACAGAAAGAACGTTCATACCGGGGCCTTTCTGTGTGGAGTTTGCATGTTCCCTGTGTCTGCACGGATTCCTCCCACAGTCCAAAGACATGCGCTTAATAGGTTTAATTGGTGCCTAATTGACCAAAGGCATGAATGTGAGCATGAATGGTTGTTTATTTATATGTGTCAGCTCTGTGATGAACTGGCCACCTGTCCAGGGTGTACCCCACCTCTCGCCCAATGTCAGCTGGGATCGGCTCCAGCCCTCTGCTTCCTTGATAAGGCTAAGCTGTAACGGGAAATGGATGGATGGTTAATAAAGAAGAAGAAGAGTAAAGCAATGGAAAGTGCACCATCAGTGGAACTTTCTTTGCTGCTGTATAGTGACAGTAGGAGAACACCCGACTTTAATGCAGGGGAGCATTTTGATGGGCAACAATGAAGTATCGCTTTAATGGCAAAAATGACCTTTCTGTTTCTGTTTTGGAATTTTGGAACATAATTTTCTTCCTGTGCCCTTTCAACAAATCGTGTATGTCAGCTCAACGTTACCACTGTGTTCCACAGCCGAACAAAACAAATGTTTGTCCCATCCCCTAATTTGTGCTGTCAGAGCGATAAACAGAGAAGATGAGAACGGTGGATGCTTGAGTATCCAGAATGACTTTTCTGTGGTTGAGAGAACATTTTGAGGCTGCCGTGCCTTGATATAATGTTTACTTAGACTTAAAGTTCAAACAAACTTCTTATCTGGCCACAGAGTCAATCTTTCAGGCATCAGAATAGGACTTTGGTACAACATCAAAGTCTGCAGTTTTTTGGAAGGAGCTGATCGTGATCAGACGTATTGAACGAAACATCATTTCTTTGTAACGCAACAGGAACTGCTGCAATCTCACATACAGATTAAGTCATTACTGCTAAACCAACCTGCTGATGTCTCTTTGTTGTTATCAGTTACCGGTCGATACACAGATACGAAAGAGGAATATTCCAATCAGATAAGCGCTCGAGCAGCGAACAGTCTTATTCTTACAAGATACTGTAACTACCATGGAACGTATGGGAATGTTTTCATGGAAATGAACATTGGTACTGGGCAAGAAACACAGGAACTGTGGCACAGGAATATTCCACTCATGACTGGATTGTTACTGTCATGCTGAGCTTTTCCAGTTTACCAATCCTGTTGCGCTGTCTAAATAAGACAATACTTCTTTCCATGGTGTCATGCACTTTAGCCATCCTCATTAAACTAATGGAGATTACTTTCTTACACAAGGAAATGTCTTTACTATCCCTTCAGCTCCTCTAGCTCCACACGAAGATAATTTCTTATAATTTTCCAGCCAGTTCCATAGCTTAATCACTCGCTCTCTTTAGGCCCTTAAAAGATGGCATAGATATTTTGTTCTGCGCTCATTGGAAAAACAGACTCCAGTCTCTTCATTAATTGCTTTGAAACAAACTCACAGACACACCACTTTGCCTGGGAGGTATAATCCATCACTGCAAAATTGAAGCAGAGGATGAATTTATCAGACTTTACTTGTTTGTTGCCTGAGGCTTCATTTTGTTCGTTCTCCTGAAACTCATGACACGGCACTGGTTAAAACAAGCTGAGTTATAACTACTTTACTGATGCTACTTTAGCAGTCTTTGAGGCTGTATAATATCTACTATTAATCTCTATTATCTCCATTATGTCTCTGTATATCTCTATTAATAAATAATGTATCCTTATCTAGATTATTCATAACGTTTATAAAAATCAAGACAAATCTAATCCAATTACCCAGAATCAGTCTAATATAAGGCATCCATACATGTTTGACGTTGGGGGAAATTTTGGTGTGGACACGACACAAAGTGATGTCCTTTTATGTTGTTAGCATGTTATAAAACAGCGCTGCACACAGTCATTCTCTGCTGTTTTACAATGCAGGACTATGCCTGGAGTACCTTTTTTCTGATGAAGTTAAAAGTAGTACGTGAGAGATTAGCATCTGGGCCAGTAAAGACAAAAGACCTGCACTTTTGGCCAGGAATCAAGTCCACCCTGCACTGCGAAAGACCTCCACATCAGTTCAGGACTGTTTAAAGAGCAGGGCAGCTGTTTTGACTTTGTGACCATAGAGAGATATTTGTTGTTGTGCTCTTGGTTGAAGTGTAGGGAGAATTGAGGTTTATCAGCATTCAAGTTTCTTCACTTTGGAAGAAGCCTCTAATGAGAAATAAGACATAATGTAATGAATAAACTACATTTACAAAGAATACCAAAAAAGGTTTTCTCTGCCTCTAAAATCACATAAAATGCAAATCCTGACTGTAAAACTACTATACTTGTGTGACAGATGGGAGTTAATGGTGTGCACTGTTGTCAAGTAAACTATATAAACTAGATTTTCTGTAGTGTGCTGCCTAGAAAATGCAGCCTTTCAAGCCTCTGGAGGATTTTCAGGCAGCATCTCTTTGTGATTTAGTGTAGTTATATCTTGTGTCTATGTGTTATGTGTAAGAATTATAAAAACTACTAGTTTAAAGCTGTACAACGAAGATTTAGAAGAGTTACAACGAAGAGTAAGTATATAAGTATATATAAGTATATAAAATGTATTGACCTTTAAATAGATTAGTTTTGGGACTTTTTGAGTCTTACATCTAAATTTCACGTTTCAGACGAATATCTCCCCTCTGCCCTGTGGAGAATAGGCAGCTGTTCTACTTTTGACTGACTTTTGACCAGCCACGTCAAGCAGCACAGAAACAGCCTAGAGAATCCAGTCAATTTTCAAAAAGAAACACACTGTGCAAACTCTGGATGGTAAAAACAGACAATAAGGTAAATACATTAACTACGTAGATGCATCTAAACCAAATCTGAGCAAAAAAGTCTGGCGGGCTTCTGAAAACAGCATCAAGGCTGCAACGTCATAGAGCCATAGTGCCTGGTGGAATGTAGGGGTTAGACAGTGATGATCAGATGATTTTGTAGCACAGTTCAAAACAGCAGCAACATGTTTTTTTAGGCCACACGGGGCGACAGAACAAGCTGTAAACAGAAACTGACATATTACCAGAAACTCGTCCTGGTCATGTTTCTGTCCATCAGATGAAAGTAAGTTTCTCACTCACTCTCCTTTGAGTTTTTTTGTCTGTCCTGAGGGAAATAGCTAGCTTTTTACTTGCTAAATGCTTCACCATGTTCACCAGTTAATTATCTTTGTTGGTCTGCCGTTTGGTGCCAGGCAGATAGTGTACACTGTTTTTTTTTTTTTCTCCTGTTTAGCTGTTATCAGCTGTTTTTGCTGATAACAGCTGTCTGCTGCTGGTAAGAACAGGGTGACGACAGCATGGGACTGAATCAACTGAATTTGTGGACTGTAAAACCAAAACAATGAGCTTAGAAGCTAATGCCGCTCTGTAGAGCTGAGGGGAAATGTAGGTTTGTCACTACATATCAAGTATGTCCTTTGCTAATATGAAGATATTGATTAGTGCAGCGTTTGGTTTGTAATGCTTCCAACTCGATCACTGCCAGATAGAATGGTTGTATTCATTGAAAAAGTCAAAGAGGCGAGTAAAGGTGAAAGTTTTCGTCAGAGTGTAGGAAAGCAGTGTGTGCCAGACTGTGTGCTGAACTTAAAAAAGCCACAGTCGAAATGATGAATTCATTTTTTGGCCAGCACTAATGTGCATCATAGTTTTGCCTAAATCACAAAGTCAAACTGCAAAAACAGTTTGACTTTGTGATCCCATGATGATGGGATAGATATGACCCTCTTAAGTTTCCTGATGGCTATCCAAACATCCATTTGAAAAGACAATTTAAATGTTAAACACAAAACCCTATTCTAGAGAGCTATGAGCCCGCACTGCATCCAGAGAAAGCTAAAGCCCCTTCACCTCCTTTATGTCCACCAGACACCAAGCAGATAACACAGCTGACAGCTCTGAGGATTACAAAGTTTACTGAGATCACATTCCATAACTTCTGGGTGTTGAAGTCAAAACTTTTAACAGCTACCTCTCGGTGCCATTTGGACTCTCCGATGTGCGAAATTGCGCGGTGCAGCTCTAATTACGGCACTGAGTGAAAGTTATACAGCTCTGGTTGGTGTGTATCAGTTGCATTCAAAGAACTCACACACACACACAATGGACGAGAGTCTGGACAGAGCTTCCCACCTATGCATCTCGTCTTTAGCACATGATTGACTGCTTTGGGGAACACACCCTGATGTGAACATACAGGCGATGGTGGCTGGGAATGAATGTTGTGTTGAGTTACGAGGCGGGAGAGGGGAGGGAAGGAGGGGGGTTGGAAAGACCACCAAGGAGAGAAGAGAAGTGAGGGAAAGAGAGAAGGAAACAGAAAGACAGGATCAAGGGTTGAAAAAGATGGAAAGATCTGGAAAGGCGAATGCGCGGTGTGGTTTTGATTTCAGCTGTCAGTCTTCTGTCATCTTGGAGAATCAGTCTCACATGAGCTGATGTACAATTCTCCACAGATCTCCCCTTGGCTGCCTCTCTTCCCCCTCTCTTCTCTTTTCCTTCACCACTCCCTCATCTTTCCTCTCATCTGCTGTTCCTCCTCTCCGTCGCTTTTTCTCCAACCAAAATTCTTATCTCCTTTCTTTTAATCTTTTTCTGACCACCTCCTCCTCCTTTTCTCATCTTCGACTTCTTTCCTATGCTCATTTCTTCTACTTTGCCCCTTTCTGCCCTCCTCTCTCTTTTTCTTTTCTACTGTTTCTATCTACTTTTTTTCATGCTACTTCTTTTGCCCTCATTCTTCTTGTTTTGTTGTTTTCCTTTCTCTACATCGTCCTCTTTTTCTTCAGTTTTCTTTCTTTCCAAATGGTATCAAGACGAGGTAAAACACAGGTCAAACTGCGTTTGTTGCATGAGAACTCTACACGCTATACAGTCAGGTGTCAGTACATTATAAGGTGTTTAATAGGAGTTTTAAAGCCATGTTTCCACCTTTATGACAAAAGAATGGTAAAACCCCCAGCTCCGTGGATGCAGTCTATATTCAAGAAGTTTTGTTTTAAAGGAGAATAGATTAGAAGTTATGATGGATGTATTGCTGAATTGTTGCACCATCTTTAATGATACTTTAACAGGCATTGATGTAACTGTGTAATGTGGTAATATAGATCAAATGGAGTCCCCGTTCAAGATAAGTGACAAGCGAAATCCATCAACAAAAATATATGGACTTGTTTTCTGCAATTTCTGCAATCGTTGACATACAGTATATCAGTGGAAGATATTTTAATAAATGGCTTACTATGATCCCGGTGATTATAATGAGAATTTTGATTTGATTGATTTTGATACTGTATAATTTAAATGAATGCTATCAATCTCCTAAACTTTCAGATAAATGAATCTGCCATGTGGTTTCTTCATGTTTTTACAGTATATTCTCTCTCTCTCTCTCTCTCTCTCTCTCTCTCTCTCTCTCTATAATACTGAACTTTTTTCTCTTAAAACAGAGACAGTAAAACACTGCAGCACAGTGTTATAAAAATCAGGTCCAAATGTGGGAATGTGAAAATGCGATGGATGAGGAGATAGTGGCTGTACGACATCCAGAGATAATTTCTGTTTTTATAATTTTTTTCTCTCTCTTACATTTTTTCCTCTTACTTCTCTGCCACCCACATCAGCGTTTGTGGGTGGCAGTAGGGAAAGTTATATTGCTATATAAGAGCAGCGACTAATGGTGAAATCCTTTCATCAAGAGTTTACCGATTGTTCGCACTACAATTTGCATGTTGAAGCAGTAAAAATCATTTGTTTTCACACTTGTGCCACTGCTCTCGGAAAGTGTTTGATGCTACTTCAATATCTGAAATATTATTTCTTCCCCGAATTTAATCCCCAAATGGCTTGCATGATAAATTCCAGAAGGACAGTCGAAACAGAGCATCCATTTACGGGAAAAGATCTGAACAGACACTACTGATCATCTGTGGAAGAAACAAAAAAAAAAGAGCAAAAAAAAAAAAAAAGAGCAAATATCTGCCCTTTACTTTCTCTGAAGGATCATCAGAAACAGATGTCGGAATATCCCCCTGTTTTGTACAAAACATCCTTAAAGCTGTGTTGTTTATACACACAGCATATACTTGATGACAGCTGCACGGTTGCATTTGTGCATTTTTTTTTCTTCTTTGAGGTTATGTAATGTTAGATAAGTCTACATACATACAGCTGATGATTATAGTATCCAGGACTCGGCTAGATCTGGAGCCGACAACAGCTTGTTTGTGCAGTAATCTCTCCCTTAACAAGCTTCAGGCACACAAGGTGAGATCATAGTAGAAGCGCACACATACACACACGCACATATGCACGGTCCCCAGCAGATGTCTGGAAGTCTCATGAGTAGGAAGTCTGCTTTAAGTCAGGGCACCACTCGGGTGGACCAGCCTCGCTGTGAAAACAAACATCCCCTGGGCTGTGAGCAATCGGATGATGTAACAGCTTTGATTACCCAGCGAGGGCAAGGTTTGCTAAAGGGTCAGTGGTACAAGGATTCCAATCAATAAACACATTACTCTCCTATCTACAGCACACACACACACAGATACTAGGAGTGACCGGAACATATGTGTCTCACCCAGAACCTAAACCAAGCTTCCTCTTAGCACCAGTCACTTCCTCTGAGCTGTCACTGCAGTCAACAATGTCATGAGCAGTGAAAAGTCCAACCTGTAATTACTGTGGAGTTGGGTGTAAACACGGCAAAGAATTGTCATTTCTGCACATGGGTGAAGTTGTAACCCCACCACCCATCCAACTACTTTTCTCTTTTCTGGGTCCAGGTTGTGGACAGTCTAGAGGTCGCTTTCTCTAGCCACATTGTAGCTCTCCCGAGGGAGTCCCGAGGCATTCTCTAGCTAGACCAGATATACAATCCCTCAAGTATGGGTTTGCCCCCTGGGACCCTTCTAGTTGGATGCACAGGAAGGTATACGTGATGCATCCTAATCAGATGACTGGACAACCAGCCAGCTCCATTGAATGCAAAGTGGCAGTAGTTCTATTCTACTCTATGCTTGCCTACAATATGTACTCCTTATGTTGTCCTTAAGGGTCTCCCCAGACACTCTGCAAAGAAAGCAGACTTTTTTATGCTTTTGTCCGTGATCTTATTCTGACTGACCTTCCCAACTACTGCCTGTCTCTCCCTCACCTCCCTCACAAAGGTAGGACTTGAGGATCTACTGGACAGAGGCCCAGATGTGCATATTGAAGTTTATCTAGTCTAGCAGCTTCCCTAATCATCTGATCCAACTTACCACAGGTAGTCAGTTATCAGCTCTGCATTTCTCTTTACTTGTGTGTCCAAAACACACTCCAGATCTGATGTTCTGACTGGAAAGTTCATCATCAATCTTTGGCCTGGTGCTCTTTTGCCAAGTACACTTGTAAAGTTCCTCAGTGTTGAACATGGTGTTGGTTAGTGCATGACTAGCACCGTTTAATAAGAAAATACCACTTGATTTTAAGATCCCTGTCACTCCGAGTTTTACCATCTTTGCCAACATGAGTATTGATCTTCCTATGACGTTTTAAGTTTGAGCCCTTTCCAGGGCCCCACCCCAGGGTTTCCAGGAAGGCTGGCTTCTCTGAACTCCTGTTCAATACATAAACAGATGGGAGTCAGAGCTTTTATCCCAGCTTCCCTCATGTACTCCAGGGCAAAAATCAATACATCATATAGCCAGGGACTACTTGTCACACCAGCTGGTGCTTCTTTCCTTAGACAATTCCGGAAACTAAAAGAAAGAGGTCCAGAACCAATGCTGTGCATGCAGGTATACTGAACATTATCAATTGAGAAACTGCAACTCTCCCCACAGGAGAGGTGACATTCAAATGATACATTTGTTTCAATAACCAGTTTACTTATCCAGGGTTCAATCCACCAAAGTATAAACTTTTGCCCATGCCTACCTTCAAGCACCCTAGACCTCTATGTCAGGGCATGGGGGGTCTACCAGAGGTGCCCTCACAATGAAGTGATGCAGGGAGCTTTTAATTACTTCAGTGACATAAAAATGATGGGACATTTCACTGCTGGGTTCATCATCTGCTCAGACTTCTCATATGTAGATTATGACTGACGAATGACAAAATTGTACTTTTATGTTAGATGGTTTGACTCTACTTACTCAGTTAAACAGAGAACCACCAAGTTGTATTCTTCACCAAATAACCACACATTAAAATAAATTAATGAGTCATGTCATCTATTGTTGTAACACCAAAACTAATTTTGTTTTAATGCCTCTTGTTTGCATTCAGCTTGCTTTCTACCTTCCCTGATGTCATCATTGCAGTGATGAAAACTTTCTTTCTTTCTTTAACACACAGTAATAGCCAAAAAGGTCGTCTTAGCTAAACCTCAATTGATGATGCTGTATGAGGCCATGCTGCTTTATCATAACCGATTCAAGAATTTTATCAATGGTCCATAACTGTATCCTTTTGATTGTTTGGTGTTTCCATAGAGAATTCATTTTAAAATCTCTTCAATGTCTCCCTGAGGTGAAAGAAATGACACCTCATCTTGGAGGAATGTTTTCCCGCCAGTGTCTCACTTTGTCTGCGTGGCGTCCGGATGAAAGAATGAGCTAATACAACCAAAGACACATACGCACATACACTCCTCTTTGTTGTCTTCTGCTGGTCATACACAACGTGTCAAACAAACACGTTTTATGTCTATGAAATCTTCTAATCAAGACAGGGCAATACTAAAAGACTTTCTTAGATACAATAGGGGTATTTAAGATATTTACACTGCACTCCCAGTCTTATTCTGATTCCCTTTATTTGTGCCATATCATTTTATCACATACATCAGTTATGTAATTCCTGACAGCTCTGTACTGCCAATTACAAATGGGTACTTTGGCTGAAACCTCTATTGAAAAGCTGATGGGCCTCTCTGGGCATCATCATGAAAAAGATAAATGTACTATGTCAGAGGCTAAACTGCACTGGTAAATCAGTCTCTCTGGCATACAGTGATGGATTTAATGAAAAACATTTCAATAATAGCATTCCGGCACTGTCTGATCCACCACCAGCCCTGCTTATATCATTTTCCATGTGGATTTGTTACTCTTCTTGTAAATACCACACACAACCTTCACTGTTGCCCTCTGCAAACAGTGCATGCAAATGAACAGCAGAGCGCACTGTGTTTGTATGGTCTGAAAAAGAAAGTATTGTATTGCATTTAGCCTTCAGTGATAGCTGCCACAGTATTAGTGGATTCAAGTAACTGAAAATTAACTGTTGCTGAGTCCAGTCGAGGTCACCACGACAGCTTAACCTCACAACCAATAACCTTACTATATAAGTCCAGACAGAAAAGGGTTTGAACTGAGGCACTTTCGCCAGCCAGTGCTGCAATACAATCCAGGTGTGCTCGAAGTGTGTGAGAATGGTGAGCTACTGTGCATCCTTCTTGTTACTGGATTTTATTCAGTGTTTTCACTTTAGACATAAGTAAAGCATAAATCTTTAAATCAGAGTTAAATACATACATAAACGTACATACGTCAAATCTGTTTGATATTGCATACAGTATCTGGACAATGACTTAAAAGGTGTGTGTGTGTTTTTAGTTACTCCAGTGGCACGGGCCCTACTGTTAACAGTCAGTCATTCCATTCCAAAAATTCAAGGTTCTTACATGAATTGTAATAAATTGAATCTGATATTTCCATCGCTGCACTTTCAGTTTAATGCTAATGCTGACATGCTACACTAAAATGGTAACCATAACAAACATTATACCTGCTAAATATCCAGCTAGTTTTTTAGTTGTTTGTCCATGGTCTCCAAGACAGAAGTTAGTTTTTTTTTTCTGATCTGATGTTCTGATTATTTGTCTGTGCCTCCAAATCCAAAATCACTGTTGAAAAATAAATATGATTTATGATGGGAGGCTGTGGTTGAGGTTTGGTTAGTATTAGGCACAAAAATGACTTGGTTATCGTTAAGGTTATGGTATTTTGTTACGGTTCAGAAAAGCTCGTAGTGTGGGTTAAAATAACCACTTCATTAAGGTTAGACGACCTTCGTTGTCATGGTTACGATAATAAACATGGAGTTATAGTTGGAGTATGATCATAGTCTCCAATGTGAAAGTATTTGTCGTTTACTTGAATGTTTAGAATGACATAAATGAAGAACCAGAACTAATGGTTGTAACAAATAGAGAACTAGTTGATCTTGAGCTTGCTGGTTTGGACTAAAATGTTGTCCCCAACATTACTGTGGTAACCTAGATTTCTTGTAAAACCTTTTGACCCTTTACAACATTTACTATATTATAATACTTTTACAAAAATAAATCAAGTTCAGCACAGCAGACCCAGAGATATTACTCCTTCCATTCCA
Source organism: Miichthys miiuy (assembly GCA_036365135.1). Classification (NCBI taxonomy): domain Eukaryota; kingdom Metazoa; phylum Chordata; class Actinopteri; family Sciaenidae; genus Miichthys; species Miichthys miiuy. The sequence continues at coordinate 21,702,627 of CM071617.1, forward strand.
TGCATTCTTCTTCTTTGTCAAAGCTTTGTGCCTACTGCCCACAATGCCAACCTTTAGAGGTTTGAATGGAGATTTGAATGGAGACACTAGCCTGCAGCAGCTCCAGAGGTCGATCTGGTAAGCGCACTTCTTTCTAATTCCACACCTACATACCAAACCAATGTCTTCAGATTTGGTGCAAATCTCCAACGAACTTTATAAAACTCTTTGTTTTCTCACATGTATACTCCCTAAGCTGTGTAACAGACTTTGATATGTAAAATCAGCACACTTCCTCGTTAACATGTCAACTTACCTGATGTTGATAGAATGTTTTTTTGGAAAGATGTGCGTGCTGTGTTATTTTAGATACAGTGGAGGCCAAGTCAAACAGAGAAGCATTTGTCACTGCACACTGATCACTGGTCAAGACAAGGAAGAGATACCACATTTATATTCCCAGGCACTGGTCTAAGAGGATCTGGCGTTCCAACCAAGACTTTAGAGTTGTCCCTAACAAGCTGCCAGTGGAGAAGGAAAGGAATGAGTTGTTTAAAAAAAAAAAAGCACTGAAGGATGAACAATCAGAAGCAAACTGACCATTATAGTGACTCCACTGTTAAATTAATCACCGTCCACAAAAGTAGAGCTGTCCTTTTATCAGCACAGCTCATTTGGTGCTGAAAGGACAGTGGCTAGCCATGATCTTCACTGTCTAATATGAGGGATACCACTAATAACCACCGCTCAGACCAAGAGACAAAAACAAGTTTTAACAAGCAGTCAGTGAAACCCAAAAGGTTCATCGTGAAGCTGTGGGCCTTGATGGATCGTCGAAGATTTAGTTTACAAGTTCATCGAAAGTGCGAAACATGCGTGATTTGACTCCCTGTGGGGATCATGCTTCACTGAACACGCGAGGGGAAAAAAAACAAAAAACATTTGGACCAAGTCGGTGTGAACTGAGAAATAGAAGCGTATCGGTTGCGTGAGACGAACGATTGATGGACAGCCCAAACACTCCAGAAGCACTTAAAAATGTTGTCAGTGTGAACTGCCCATAGGAGAGGGGGGCTCGGTTGAGACAAATTGTGAGAGGAAAGATGAAAGAAAGCAGAAATGTTGAGGAAAAGCCAAAAATCTTGACCTTCCCCACATATAGAGCACTGATATGCGGACATGCTGGTTTTGTTTTCTTGTTTTGTAGCGTGAACAGTTGTTTACAAGGTATGACAGGCATGCAGCCCTTCTCAATCACTGCTGCTGTGTTATTGACTGTTGTACCCCCTTTAGTCCAAGGTGTTTCATTCTTTTATTGACGTATTTGGCTAAATTTACCACTGGCGTGCAAAGCACTCTCACAGCAACTGCTATCAATTTGGTCAGACGCACTTCTATCAAATTATAAAACAATTTATCGCCCCTCTAAAGATGTAATGTTCAATGAATTATGCTGCCGTGACGCAAATGGCAGCTCGGCAGCGCACATATCAGGCACAAATTGGGAGAAAGCACACACAGATTGGAGGGCTGTTCCTCCTTTCTCTTTCACGCGAAGCCCCCTTTTTTTTTTTCTAAATGACACCTTCAGGCCATCCCACCCTCTTCATCCTGATCTTCCTTATCGTCGTCCTTCTGTTCCTTCTATTCAACAGTTGCCCTTCCACATCTAATGAGATGTTGTTCGTCTAGGATTCAAAACAATCCTCTCTGTGTGGCCAATCATTGAGGTCTGGTAGTGGTTGTGACCAGCGTTAAAGTGCCAAGAAACAACAGTGGAGGGTTTGTCGGTGATCTGTTGTTGTTGTGTTGCTGCTCTCTTTGCTTTTTATTCAATGGAAAGGTAGACAACCAAGTCCAGATGTTATTTGTTAAGGCTTTGCTGCCAATTGTATGTGTGTGTGTGTGCGTGTGGTGTGGGTGTGTGTGTGTGTGTGTGTTCTATCTGTGTGTGTGTAGCTGCCAATTACAGCTAGTTACAAGGAAGCTGTCTGCTTTAACAGAAGTGCTTGAATTCCCAGGCAGCCTGTAGTGAAACCTGTTATAAGATGGATAAAGGAGAACATTTAAGCTGAAATGTTTACCTTACCTGTGTGTTTGTGCGCTGTTTTGCACAGCGTACGTGTGTGTTAGCTCTCTCCCACTCTTTCCTCGTTTTGCCCCCTTCCCTCAGTTCATCGGGTTCATGATATGCGCCTCTCTGAACTTGGCTTCTGTTTTAGTGGATGATTGTTTCACGGCGAAACATGGTTCTATCATAGCAGAAGAAAAACATAAAAAAACATATCAGACTCAGTTTGTCTCCTGCCTGCAAGTCTGAAAACTGAAAACTTTATTCAGACCGTGTAAAGAACACGTGTTACATTATCTCCTTGAAGGAATAGCATTTTTGGATCTTTTTAGGATGTAGACACAATACAATTGATGTTAATCTCTTGTGTGCATTAAGTACAGAGCTGGAGCCAGGATGTGTTTAGCCTAGCTTAGTTTAGAGACTGAAGGCCGTTGAATCAACAAGGCAGACTTTGTCCAAAAACCTACTAACACTTTTAAAACGGGCTATAATTATCACATATCTAATTAGTTTGTTGTTTGTCCAAACTCAGATATGAAAACTTTCTCTACTCTGAAACTCATTTTAACATTTCTGTCTGAGTGAGCTCAACGAACAAGAGACAGTTAGTCAGCTTCAGATGTTTTCAGGCTTTAGTTGTACGTCTAAAGCTAAGCTATGCTAAGCTAAGCTAAACAAATCTTGGCTCCAGCTATGTGTTTAATGCACAGACATGAAACTGATCAATCTTCTTATATCACTCTCAGAAACAAAAGAAAATTGGTTATTTTCTAAAATGTTTAACTCAAAATAGGAGGTATAAATATTCTTTTTAGAATAGGTGTTCTGAGTTTAGCATTGGTGGCAAGTCAAAGGCTTTTTGATATTTTACTTTGTAAGAGATGCAGCGATACAGGCTATGAAAATGCCTGGCATGATAAGTGAGTTAATTGACAGAAAATGAGTTAATTGACTCTATTATTTAAGTGTGACCTCTTTTATTTCCATATAGGACATTAAGATCCCACAGTAAAAACATTATCATCTTTAAAGCACCTGTCCTTTCCATTAAGAAGCAGAGAAAAACAGCAGTGGATTGGCTGCAAGCGTCCAAACACACACACACACACATACACACATACACACATTAAGGGTCTGGGCCTGCACAACTGAACTCACGACAGCAGGCAGGACTTCAAAAGGTGAGACATCCCATAACTCACATCAGTCTCCTGGCAATCCTTGATTTTTCCAACCAATCATACTTTAAGAATGCAGAGGGTAAACAACTCCAGCTGAATGACAAGTTCCTCCGAGTTATGCCCCCCCCCCCCTCTAAAATCTGTGTGTGTCATCATGTTCAACTCCACCGGACATAAATCCATTATCTGTATAGAGATGATTTATTGGGTTACATTTGGCCATGTTAAGTTCATTAACACCAAGTCAGTGCTTGTTTTTATGCCCATTTAAAAACAAAATCTTGTTTTAGAAAACGTCCACCGAGGCCACAGGCTGTGTCTGAAATCATCCTCTTGTTCACTCGATAAAACGGTTGACTCATCATCGCTGCCTGCCATGGACATGTTGTCTGTCTAATGAAAGTTCGGCTGGAGTTTAAACCTCTCCAAACCAAACAGAGCGAGCAGCTATCTTTACTCTAAACTTGGATGCAGTTGCATCTTGGCTGCACAGGGCGGATGTTCCACTCCTGAAAGCACACTAAATAACGTAGTTAACTAATGACATGCACCTTGCCTTTGCAAAGTTATCACTCTAGGTAGTAAGCTATACAGACATGCTAATATTTGCAGCTTACGGTGGAGCAGATAAACACACAGTTGAAACAATTTCTTACACTGGTAAATGCAAACAAGACATCACTCTTATTTGAGCTCCATGCACACCATTTCCGCTTTGACGCATCTAGCTACGGTTGCTAAGCTATGATTGGACAAGTTCAAGGGCTGGGTTTAGCTAACCCAGTCCATAGCAGTCAACTGCTGCTCTACATTAGAAATAAATAAATGAATAAATAATAACATGTAGAATTAGTAGTCTGACTGGCATCTCTGGGATGTTTTTATCATTTATGATGTACTGTGCAGAAACATGCGGCTCTGTGCCTATAGCCCTGCATTTTAAATAAGCAACGTGTAATTCCAATATCATACTCACATCATTTAGTTCCACATTCATGATATCCCCCAAAGTGGCTCCCTGAAATCTTTAAAGCCCACCCAGAAACTATCAGGTTAGAATTTCCTGCCTCAGGCAGATTTACTGATTTCACTAAATAGACAGATTTACAACACTTCCCAACTGAACCTTTAACAGTCATTTGAATGTCATCTTAGGATAAGCAGGCTGGCCTACACTGTAGAAATGGATCATGTTCCTCAGACAGTGGGAAGAACAGCCTGTTACACCAACTGAGAGAAAATACATTTCAATATGTTTTGAAAAATCTGAGCTACTCAAAATGTGCTCATTTCTTTCTTTGACAACAGTTCAGTTGTCATTTCCAAGATGGGGTAAATCATCAAACCTTCGTTTTCCTTTTTTTGATTCAAAGCGTCATTCAGCTGCTGTTTTGCCACAATCCATAATCTGTTCACTATATAAAAGAGCACAGGGGACTATAAGGATTTTGATAGATAATTACATTGGAGTCCATGCTTTGATGAAAAACAGCACTTCTTTATGGACTGTGGCTCACGGCAAATCAAAGATATGCTCGCACATTCACATTTCACATTCTTGCAACAGCTTCTGCATCTATTCAGAGGATGTGTCATAATAAAAACCCTGCGGGGGACCAGTTTGCAACCTGGGCAGACATTAACGATGATAAAATGATCCTGGAATCAAACCCACAGATGAATAATCAGGTGATAACAAATTATGTAAAGTGCACAAGGTCAAAATTCTTCACATACTGTGTTCTTAGGAATTTGAAAGTTCATAGTACCTGTCACAAATCAGGCCAAGTCAGCAGCCGTCAACAGTGAAGTATTGCTCTGATTCACTTCCAGAGTCAATTTCATGTCTTTCAGCTGTCTGTCAGCAATCAACGGACTGGAGAGACATTTTGTTTTTATGTATTTTGGTATTCCCCTGATGTTGAGTCATGACCATAAATGCCATGGCAGCACACTGTGTTTGCAGCACTACATGTTTCCTTTGACTCTCAGATATTTGTTATAGTCAAATTAGGTGCACTTTCTGCAATTTTGGCCAGCGGGCCACCCACATAAAGCATTCCTCTCTTCATGACAGTGCACAGCAGGGTTCCTCAAACTGTTTTTAATGGTCTCTGTACTGCAGTTCTGCTGCTTCAGGTGGTTTACAGAGGAGACTGGGATTGACAGCAAAGATTGGACAGATAAAGAGTGGATGGCAGCTCTTGAACCCACAGAGTAATAATGTTATGTGTCTTAGTCCATGATGGTCTAAGGTGATCCAGAGGCTCTAAAGTATTTTCATATTTTCAGACACCCATATCCGCACCAACGCCTATACTTTGTGTTTAAGCTTGTTAAAAGGTTCATGAACAGTTGGTTTTGAATCAGTCTCCTCTCCTTCTGCACAAACTTTACAGCATGTGAGAAAGGCAGTTTGGGAGCGAGAGCAGGCCGAGATGTGAGTATGTGAGAATGGATCATCCATCTGTACTTGGCTAACATTTTTTAATCACAGTCCATTTGACACTGCCAAAGGCCTCGACATCAGGGACTAAGGTGAGGCCAAATGTGCCATATAACAGATCGGTAACACTTTATTTGGATAGTCCGCCTACAGATAGTTTATAGGGTATTTGTAACATTTCAACAGTTTATTAGTTGAGATTCAACAACTGTTTTTTGATACAACACTGTGGTTCAACTTTGGTTGGTTTGGGCACAGAAACATCTCGGTTAGTGTATGTGCATGAATAGATATTCTGTTAAACATCTACAGACAAAGAGAAACAGTTGAAATGTTTTAAATACTCGTAAATCTGTAGGCGTACTATCCAAATAAAGTGTTCCCAACAGATTTCCTGGACAGGATAACTCCTGTTTATCTTAACTTGTGGTCCTACGTTTGTAGTTGTGGCATTTTGGTTAACTTAAATAAATTGGTGAGATCTGGGAGCACGCCAGGATCACTAGAAGAAACAGGATGGAAACAAGCCAACGGGTTTGGCAGAATATCTCAGCCACCTTATTTTGGTTGTGGATAAACTGGATGTAAACTGTGATTTTCAGAGATCTCAGCAAGTCAGTGAATTAGAATGTCGTTATTACTCATTTATAAGATGGTCATGGAAATGAGACTGTTGATCACAGTTGCACTTGATAAATGTTGAAAAAACTGTCCTCATAAAAGACAAACCAGCACTGGTCATCTGATCTTTTACCAGTGTTCCATGGGAAGTTGATGGCAGAAATAATATTGTTATGCCATAAGAAAATGGCTGGGTGTACAAAGCATCAGTCATACCCTACCAACAAATGGTAGATGGACTGTACTTATATAGTGTCTTTTACTCTTCCAACCACTCAAAGTGCTTTTCCACCACATATCTCAATCACACACACATTCATACACTGATGGCATTGGCTGCTTGATTATCAGCTTTTGGGAGCTAACCATCACGTATTCACACACCGATGGCACAGCCTTTGGGAGCAATTTGGGGTTCAGTATCTTGCCAAGGACACTTAGACATGCAGACTGGAGGAGACAGGGATCGAACCGCCGATGACCCAATTAGTGGAAGACCCGCTCTGAGCCACAGAGCATGTTCTTCATCTTACCACAATACTAACATGCATTATGTACGTTGAAAGAGTTATTGATTGTTGTTTAATAGGGATGAGCAAATACTAATAATTGGACTAGTAAGAAATATTAGGTGGCAGTTGTAACACCTGTTTTGCTGTTAACAAAGTTATCGAGTCGTTTTTGATCATAAGTAATATAAACATAGCAAATTCTGTCCATATTTATGACGGTGGTACTCTGCGAGGAAAACTGGGGCCACTAAATTGCAAAAATACCAATTTCTACACAATTTTGCTTTAAAGCCAGATTCACTACATTGTTCCTCTGTGGTGGTCATGTTCGAACCAGCAGTGAGATGTAACAGAAAAACCGGAAAGCTTAACCCCTCTCTGCCTTGTGTTTTTCTTGCTCTCTGCTGTAGCTGAAAGGGGAAATAAAATGCTTCTGTTTTCCAGCCACACAAGACCTGAATCTGTGCCATTGTGTTTGTTCACCCAGTCGACTGTTGTTACTCGAGCCGTGTGGTGTGTTTCAGTTAGCCTCATCAAGGCCTCAGTACGAGACAGTTGTGGTAAACACGGCTGGTACGTAACACAGTGGTCACTATATTCGCAAACTGAATAGCTAATGTTGCGATGCTTAGACAGGCCGTAACTGTATATGATGATTGATGATGGTTCCAATTTCACATTTAGAAGTCAACTTGCTCAGATATTGAGAGAATTAGTCAACATATTTCCAAAGTGCGTTCTCCAGCGAGGTTTCAAACACTGTTTCCTTTTCATACGCCTCCTTACACACTAGACAGATATTCCAACTGGCAATTAATATGCTAAGTGGTGCAAAGCCTCACAATGTCACTTTTCATTTACATCTGCGGCGCTGTTTATATCTTTCAGTCGTGTGTCAGTCTGTGCGCTGGGTAAACACCTCTCTCTGACAGCTGCTGCACACCTTTTTTTTCACCCTCAGGCTCTCCCTCCATGACTCCATGGCACTTGGCCTTGTTTTAACCAGCTGGTGACACAAACCAAGGTTGACAGGGAAGAAGACATAGGTGACCACCTCAGAGCAGCCATCACTCACTCGTACAGTACACATATTTACATACACATACATGCAGCAGGAACGCGCAGGTGACCGTCCATCACTTCACACACACACACACATATTGTATAAATACACACAGACAGGCACTGCTTGTGTAGCGAAGGGTCACAGATGACCACCTCAGAGCAACCCACCACTTCACACACCTTCACATACACACACACACACACACACAGACCGGGCTTTTCCAAGCAGACGGTTTTTCCCCTTACAGTGAAACCTCGGTGGCCAAATGCCTTTTTGACGTACGCAGTGCCAGCTGGGAAAACATAGCTGGCTGCATGTGTCACCACCAACCTGGGCAGCAGAAAATAAGCCCTGGAGAGGGAGTGATGGAGAAGGAGGAGGAGGAGGGGGCTCAGGTGAATACAGGTGTTATCTGATTCAGTGATGTGTTGCTGGATAGGTGTACTGTACGCTTTAACCCTTTGAACTTAACTCATGTAAAAGTCCTGCAGTCAAAATGTTCCTTTCTGCATCTAACACTTCTATGATCGGGTTGTGATTTCCGTTAACTGTCAAATAAATGTAGTGCAGTAAAAAGTACAGTATTTTTTTCATGTGTAGCCTGGTTAAGTTGAGTAAATGTGCTCCATGTGTGTAGATGTTCACAGAGACAAACAGAGGATGATGGACAGCCTTGCTGTTGAGCTCTGGGTGACTGATTAGCGCTTGTGGTGCCTCAGTTGCTGATGGAACGTGCCTTTTCCTCTTGTTCGCTGGCGCCTGTCTCTGGCATTGTTGGAGTGATTACTTTTAAAGTTCAATAATGTGCTTTGATTTGTTCACTTTATATTTTTTGTTGGGCGTGTGCACAGTCAGCTTAATACTAGCTTGGAACAGAAGGACTTTTGTCTTCGGTCAGGCACCTCTTCTCCCTTCTGCCTTTGACGGAACAGTTAATGCCAAATTTTGTAACATGACAGAAGATGGACGGTGTTTGGTGTATCTATCACAAACCATTCTGTAGTCGTAGTAGTCGTAGCCTTTTAGTTTTCACTAGTGGAAATGTTCATTTAAGTTGTCTGTAAAACAGTTTTGACATAAATTTATATATTTTCAAATGGAGAAATTACATTTCCACTCAAAACTGATTTATAGATATACCGTAATTTTCGGACTATAAGCACATGCTTTGAACCGTGCGGCCTATACATCGGTGCGGCTAATTTATAGATTTTTACTGGCCAACAGCCACCGGGGCTCTAGCAGTAAACGCAAAAGTGAGACAGACGTGGGGAAAGATTATGCGCCGAAGAAGACACTAGTTTTGATTTTGATTTTGAACTGTCATTTTGCGCATCATGCACACACCCTCATCATGGAAAACACACGAAGAAATGCATATGATGCAGCTTTTAAGTGAAAGGCAATCGATCTGGCCGTCAAAGACGGAAATAGAGCTACTGCATGTAATCTTGGCATCCCGTGTTGATGGCGTGTTGGTGCCGTACTGCCGATTTTCAGGCACAGTTTGAAAAAAAGCGTGTCTTAAATTAAAACAAGAAAAAAATCTTCCGTGTACCATCTTTCTGTGTAAATATCTCATGTTACAACATGAAAACCTGCGGCTTATATTCAAGTGCGACCTATATATGTACAAAATGTATTTTCTTTTAAAATTTAGCTGGTGCGGCTTATATTCAGGTGCGCTCAATAGTCCGAAAATTACAGTATTCCATTTAAATATAGATATCAGTAATTCATTTTTCACCAGTAGGAATAAGGTCTAAAGTTGAATTTCCACATGATGAAAAAGGATCGTGACTAGTAGAACCTTCCCATTTCAGATATCGACTATTACCTCTACTCTGATCTCTATCTACCACAGTTTTCCAAATATTGTTTATAAGTAGAAATATAGTCTTAAAACATTCATTTTATTGCAGTTTATTTCTTTTACAAGCTTTTGTATTCTGCTGGCAGTTTGAAAAAACTCTTTGTCCAAAATTCCTTTTTTTAATCATGTTTCACATGGAAACTCAAAATAGTATCTTACAAATTTGTTTCACTTCATTTTTATTTTATTGGATTTTTCAAAGTTTTTGACACCTACTTAATGCGTGTGTGTGTCTGCACGTGTTGTTTTTCAAACCTCATAGATGACGCTGAGAAACAGTTGTAGACAGATTGTGCAAAAAGGTGGGGGAGGTAGGCGTCAAGGGAAGAGAACAAAGCAAAGTGAATGAGTAACACTCTTCTCTCTCTAACTGTCGAGATTGAATGTCTGTCTGCAACAGGAAAGTTGATTGAATGACTGTGTGTGTGGAACACACTCATCACATTGTGGTGTGATCTGTATTATAACTGCAAACAGCCAATAAAATCTCACTTTCTCATTGTGAGAAATAAAAAAATCAGCTCAGGAAGTATTGTTCACTTTGATGGACAGGTCCTACAGGTACACGCTGTACTTAAAGTGTGTGTGTTGTGGTGGAGCAAATCAGCGTTCATCTGTTTTACATTTTGTTTTCAGTGCAGCAAAAAAGCAAAGTCTAATGTCAAGTTGCATTAATCTGCCCTTTCAAAAGTAGATATAACAGCCATAATCCTGTAATGCATAAAGTTTAGTTAGAGCGGGGCAGTCTCAGCAGAGCTATCCTTAATTTAAAAAATGTTTAAATTCACAAGATCATACGCAATTTTTACATCTGCTCAACCGTTTGACTTTGTAAGCTGCAGTAAAACTAATTGTCATTTATGATGGGAAAAAACGAATCATCAACGGATAAAATCTAGATGAAAATGTTTATCAGCTAATCTGAGCTGCTGTGTTTTCACTAAACCTGCTATATAAGACAAGCTAAAAGAAACCACGGCTGTTCTGTGCTGATCAGAGGAGTGAATGAGCCAGAATTGCTAATCTTAGATCATAAATTAGTCTTATTATAATGAGTTTGGAAATTCTGCATAAGCATACATAAGACAACAACTAAAGTAATTTTAGTTGACTAAATTTACTGCATATTTAGTCATCTAAAACTAAAATATGAGTAAAACTAAATGCCATTTTAGTCAAAACCTGCTGTCAAAACGAACAGAGCTAGTTTTGATTTAAATTGAAATTTTTAGGAGCAAAGTTACTCTTTATGGAAAAAATTATTTATGGATTATTACACTTCACTTTGTATGCTCCTCTCAAATTGCGCTTGACTCACTTTGGGCTGAAATCCTTCTCAACAGGACTGTCTGTCTCTCTCTTCCACAGAAACCCTTTTGAGCTTTGTGGATGACATCTTGTCTGGAGCCAGATCTCCATGTGTAATGTTAGGGGACATCCCCAACCTCCTGTCCTCCTCCATCAGCATGATCATCCGCTGCCTGGAGCCTGACACCACATACATGTAAGTTCCTCTCATCAACATGGAAACTAAACAATCTGTTTTAATTAAACTGACAGTCTGATAGAAGCTTTCTAAACTGAATTAATTACAAACAGGTTGTATTTGAATGTGTTCCCAATGAAAAAGTGACTAAATGAAGTGTGCTGCCAGAGTTTATACTAAAAACACTTGATCTTTGAGTGCACTGCTCATGTAGGCTATTGTCCCTCAATGCTTTGCACAAGGGAAATGGAGGAAGTCCTCACAGCTGGAAAGTATTAGAGTAATTGTGACTGTGGGGAGACAGTTCCAAAAAGACCATCGACAACATACAAGAAAAAACATTTTGTTTTCTCTTTATGACGTTTAGTCGGCAGTGTCATTTCAGAGTCACAGTTTGATTGACCTCTTATGTCACACTTTGTTTCCTGTCTGAATCAAACAGTAATGCTAATCTCTTGTACACTAACTGCAATAAAAGACACTACTATAAAGATCAGTCATATATAGTATAAACATGTGTGTTTACTACTGTAAGTGTATACACAAGCAAACATAGGCTGATAGCATAGACTGATTTCTGAGCTAAAGTTAGCACTAAGTGAGCACTGGGACGTAAAGCTAACGCTGCTCTAGAATGTGTCACATTTACAAGTTATTTAACACGTGTACAAATAGAAACATGCATTTGGACATTAGTTAGTGACTAAAACAGCCTCTTTTCACAGCTCGAATGTTTAATGTTAAATGTTTATGACAGAGTTTTTAGGGTTTTTTTTTTTAGCTAGCACTCTATGCTAAGCTAGGCTACACACATCTCTTAGCTCTCACTTTTTAATAATAAAGCAATCCTTTAAGCACCACAACTAAGTGTAAGTCAGAAGGTTTGATTTGACTAAATCTATATATAAAAATCTATATATATAAAACTATACATAGTGCCTATACACGTAGCTTAGCATCATCGTACAGTAGCTCCTTTGTGTCAACCTAAACACCTGAGGCTGGTTTTATCCTGCAATTGTTCGAGGTAATTGAGTAATTCCTCATTGTGCAGTATTTACTTGTGATAAGACAGACATGTAGTTAGAAGTAAGAAATTCATGACCACACTATCTTCCCACATGTAATGTGTTGGGTGTGACACTTTTACTGACCAAGGTAATTCAGAGTTGTTACAGGCATTAGAGTTAAGGCTCAGGTCTGGTGTTCTGGAGATCTAGAAAGTTGGATTTGAATCAGGATAATTGAGGATTTCAGGTTTAGGTCAAAGATTGAAAAGAGATTTGAAAAAATCACGTTTAGTCCACATCAATATATTAGATGAAATGATAAGACATCCAAAAACTGCTTTCTATTCCATGTTACATTCCAATTCAGTCCTCTACATGCTTTAGTGAAGAGTGTGATGCCGTAACCAAGATGTAGCAAAGACACACACACACACACACACACACACACACACACACACACACACACACACACACACAGAGCGGATGCTCAGATGTTCTCATACACATGCTGACACTTATCTCACAGACAGCCTGCCAGGAGGGAAGCCACACACACTTCATAGAGAGGAAAAGAAACAGAGCAAGGTGGAGAAAAAGACGTGTAGGAGCAGAGGCAAAGTTTTGGGCAAGAGAAAGAAAAAAGAAGGAAAGAGTGAGAGAGATCAAGAGAGGGAGGTACAGCGGAAAAGAAAGAGAGTATGAGCAAAACAAAAGAGAAGAAAAATGGGCAGGAGGATGGAGTTTTGATGTATGTGGGCTGAGCGAGCGGCAACACATGCCCTTTTAATCCCGGCATCAGCGGGACTCCTGCTCTCTCTATCCTGTCTGGCAGCTCATTCATCTCTTCAAGCCGAGGCCTCGTCTCTCCTTCAGGGCGCTGCACACTCCACTCATATTTGCTCTACAGACAGAAACCTTACATAGCTTGAGACTGTCAGGGGGAAAATGCATCGTGTGGGGAGAAGTATGTACATGATGGTATGATGTAAGAATGACACAGGAAACACACTCTGCAGCTGCACGTTGAAGACATGTTGGAAAGGTTTAAAGTCTGGTGTGTGTCTGCAGTCCACTGCTCTTTTTTTTCTGTTACTGCAATTTGAACAAAACTCTCTCCAGGCTGATGAGAAAAATATGATGCAAGTTTTTTTATTTTTCTGTCAGTCCTCTACCCTCTTCTGCCGATCGTGTATCGAAATCCTTAATGCTTGCAGGTGGATGCAGTTTGTGTTTTGCTCACTAGGTGGAGATATTCATTCAGTGAAATTACTTCTCTTTTTCAGTTATTGTCAGTGTGAAAGTCCTCTATTGATAATGCACGCTCTCATCTTTCTCGTCTTTTAACTGAACTAAGAGCTGCAGCTCTCAGGTGTTTGCTGCCGGTGATATGATGTTGGCACAGCACATTCATCAAACTCTGAATGGCCGGATTAGGTTTGCGTTGGGTCAATTTATTGAACGCTGACAATCAAACCAGATTTATTATTATTATTCATTGTGTGTGTGTGTGTGTGTGTGTGTGTGTGTGTGTGTCATTCATGTGTGCAGGTTCCGGCTGTGGGCAGTAGACAACACAGGGCGCCGCTCCACTCCGAGTGAGGTCACCATCAAAACCCCATGTCCAACTGTGGATGACGTCAAAGCACAAGGTGAGGAAAGTCAGAGAGGTGAATCATCTACGCTGTGCCACATTTATGCACAGGGTTTAAATGACTCGCTCAGATGTTGTACTGAAGAATATGAAATTGGGGGAGATGTTTTTCTAGTACCTAAATGTAAGATGAGTCCATATAATTCAAACCCACCCCCATTCAAACGCTCTTTCTGTTAGCAGTTATGTTTCCAGACCCCACAATGCAGATGTTACAGATCAGTCCACACAGCATGTCATAAAGTCAGATAGTTTTCCTCTCTGGAGCACGACTGTTTATAAATGCTATACACTGTAATTCCATGAGGATGTTGACTATAAAAATGTATTATTCCATACTGTCAAAAATGTCTACCCCCTCTGCACCAGCAACAGATTTATAGCAAAGATGTTATTGTGGATCCTGCTGATTTGAATCGGCCATTGCAAAAATGCTCCAGCCAGTGAAGTGTGATACTACTGGCTTACGCTGTTGGGTTTAATGGCTGGAAATACATGAATGGTGTGAAATACAATACTTCCACTCTGTGGCTCTGTTCTGAACAGATTTTATTGGCATTATTAACCAGGACAGGTGGATAAATTACTAATCTGACGAGCCATGAAAAACTAATTTCCTTTTTGAAGAAAATTCAACCACTTTGGCTTTCGAGGTTAGATGTTAATGATATATTAATTTAAAAATGTTATTGATATCAAGATATGCATATAAAATGACATCTGTCTTATTCATCTAAAATGCAAAGTTGGCCTGCAGCAGAAAAAGAATCACATTTCCTCTAATGGAGACCCCATTGCCCTTTCTGGTGAGGAGTAGTCATTGGAGGGAATAGTTCTCCTCCCATAGGAAGTAGCACATCAAACCCTAACAGCATCTCTAGAGCTGCAACAACTTAGTTGACTAATTGATTAGTCAAACAACAGAAAAATATGATCTGCAACTATTTTAATAATTCATTTTCTAAATCTAGATTTTTCAGGGAGAAAAACAAAAATTCTCTTCTTCTTAAAGATTTGCTGCTTTTTTCTGTTTTATGTGATCGTTTACTGAAGGAACAACACAACATCTGAGGACATCACCTTGGGCTTCATGAAAAACTTTCACCTTTTTTATAAACCAAATAATTAATATATTAAAGGAGAAATGTGTGAAATTCCCGCCACGTGATAACAATAGGGGGCAGCAATTCACCTCGTCCCACCCTCAATGCGACAACACTGTTCAAGATTGTTTACAGTTATAACGTCTTTAATAATTTATCTTTCCAAACTTTCTAAACAGTAACAATATGTTACAATATGACTGCAGGGTCATTAGTGTTTAGTAACTATGAACCACTCAACCCACTTGCTTAATGTTATAGACATATTAACACAAAATAAACAGACTTTGCTGTGACTTGACTTCGATAAAGAGATCAAAAGGATTCTGAAAGTCGTGTTGTTTAGCTCAGTCAGTAGAGCATCCGCCCCATGTACAAAGGCTCAGTCCTTGCCGCGGCTGCCCAGGGTTCGAATCTGACCTGTGGCTCTTTCCCTCATGTCATTCCCCATCTCTCTCTCCCCGCATTCCTGTCACTCTTCAAGCTGTCTCTATCAAATAAAGCTCAAAAAGGCAAAAAAAAAAATATCTTAAAAAAAAAAAGGATTCTGAAAGAACTACATCATGATGACGATTTGTAAAAAGTCTGAATTCATATTTTGTCAGGTCTGTCTGTGAGATGATAAGCAAATTGCAATTTGCTTGTTTTCTGAATGGAGTTTGGATTGATAAGCGCTATGCTAACTTTCTTTATAGTAAAGTAAAGCTACAGACACTTTCTACTTTTCTAACTATAATTCTGGCCCATTCATTCTCCTAACACAGCACCTTTAATCTAGAAAATAATTAGTAGTTAATAGATGAATCAATTAAGTAAATATTCATTAGTTGCAGTCCCAAGTGTCTGCAAAACAGCAGCATGGTAGTGCTGCATCCAGCAACATTAAATCTTTTTTTTTCTCGTCTTCTCTTGAGGGTTGTTTGGTATCAAGTAGCATAAGACAACTAGTGTGTGAAGATGTCTGGTGTTGCTTAAAGTTGTTGACTTTTCATTGTGTTTGGCATTCCAGAAATAGCCGATAAGATCTATAACCTGTTCAATGGTTACACCAGTGGGAAGGAGCAGCAGACGGCCTACAACACTCTGATGGACCTGGGTGCTCCTACGCTCCACCGTGTGCTCTACCACTACAACCAACGCTACGAGAGCTTCGGAGAATTTACCTGGAGGTGTGAGGATGAGCTTGGACCCAGGTACAGTTATCATTTAAAGATGGAAGTCGATTATTAGCATCTTTGTCTTTGATTCTGCAGCAGATAAAGAAGGAAAATGACAGGTATGGTAAGACTTCCAAATGTTTGGAATTCAGTTTGTATTTCAGAAGTGCCCACGGATATGTAACCTCAGAAATATGCATTCCTTCCAGCAAATTGATCATCAACTTTAGCTTGACGGCCGATTCATCAGAAGAACCCAACAATATACAAGTCTACGAGTCAGACTTTTAGAGAATACCAAAAGGCTGAGCCATTTTAATAGTCTGTGTTCATTGCAATCAGTCCCTGAAATTGCCGATACGTGTGTGAGTGTGCTAACTCCATTCATAGGTTGCCCTCCCACCAAGAAAATGCAATCTGTCGTACTGAACTCGTACAATTGACATTGACGTCTTTAAACAATAACACTACAGTCTGGCTGCAAGATTGAAGAAAAGTGGCAACTAGACAAGAGTCTGGGTTGGTTTGGTGTGAACACCACTTTAAAGTGCAATTTGAGTCGACAGTCCTTTCAACAGCAATTTCAAATATGTTGGAAAAACCAGAGACTGATTTAGCTGTTTGCAGTCCATAAAAATTAAACATATGGCAGATTTGGACTAGACTAAAATTACAGATATGCCCCATTAGTGATTACTTTACCCCTCACTGCCCATGTGAAACTCTTCCCTAACAGTGATTCATAGGCCCCACTCACAATCCCAACTACTCATAGAAGACTCACTATTATCTAATACGCTAATTAAATCATAACACATACTGCTAAAGCTGCCTGACAACACCTCTGATATTCTGTTTCTTATTGTCAATAAATATGTAGTTTATTTTGACTCCAAAAATGACTCAAGGACTCTACAGAGACTTCTGGCTGCCAGAAATACTCAGTAGAGCACCAAATGTGGATTAATTCACCGCTAAAAATAGTCCCCAACAAATTCACTAGTTACTTTTCTTTTCTTTTTTTAAATGAAAACATAGATTCAGGACCAGACAATCCTTTCAGCTAAAAGGATTGTCTGTTTCACAAAGTTACAGAAGTGGTCGAATACAAACCCCCTCATCCAAGGTCAAAAAGGTATGATTCAACCATCTGACAGCAGGTTACAGGAGTATAATGACCCCTTACCATCTCGTCTAATCACACAGACCTGCATAACAATGCTTGCATTTTTGTGTTCCTCTTGAATATTGCAGTTCATCTGCGTTTCAGTAACTTTATCCTGTCCAGAGCGGACTAACATTAGCTTTGTTTGGCCCAGATACAGCAGTGAAAGTGGTGAATCACAAAGGAAAATTCAACCCTATTCATTTTCAATGGGACACAAGCAATTTGCTTCTTAATGCATTGTAACCAACAGCCTGTGATGCATGACATGACAAATCACCCAACACATATTGTTTTCTATGCCAAGTCCTATGCATCATTTTGATTCACATTAATTCTCTAGAAAAAACAGCAATTTTATAACATGAGTTCATGGATCGATGCATCTTTGTTACTGTAGCCTGACCCTGCTCCTCGTCTGTTGCGTTAACGGAACGCAACGCTACACAAGGTGGCCACTATGACCAACCTTGCTCTTGTGAAGCAGAGGCCGCCTCGATATAATCATTTTACCTTCTCTGCACAAACAAGCACACATAGCTTGAAGCCTGGATAGATTCTTGCACGACCTAGCATGTTGAGCTGCCACGTAAAATTAACCTTAGGTCTAAATACCCACAAAGACACGAAAATAAATTTTATCCTCATCTTCAAAACCCACTCAACACACAAAACCAAAACAAAGATAATCCTATCTAGCCAAGGCATTTCCTTCACACATTTTCAAAGCAAAAGCTGCAATTTTCTTCTAGATCAATTACCAACACATCCTACAGTGACACAGCCGAATAACCATGGTATCAGCCCATTCAAAGCTCCGACTCTTGTTTTGATTCTCAAAGGTGGGCAGATGTTCCGCTCCGAGCTTCCAAAGTGCCGTCTTTGATTCCAGGCGGTTGTTTGTGTGAATTAGAGTTACGGGGGAAATTCATTCAAACTGACTGGGAAGAGAGTGAGCTTAACCTCTGTGACATCACCGGGGCCATTCAGTAATGCTCAACCAGGGAGGGCCCCAAATTTCCCACCAAACTACAGATAAGTACCCATAATGTAAAATTGTAGCTTAATGTTTTATAAACAGAGCCATGTGTCCGACATAAAATATACTTATAAATGGCAGTCTGTGGTACATACTTTTACTTTGGCAGGTGAAACTGATTAGCCAAGGCTCCCTTAATTCTCTCTGTTTCTCGCTCTGTCTGTGGGTTCCCCCACCCTTAATGAAAGGTTGTTTTTAATAGGGACCATGCTGGAAAGAGTTGATGTAATTGAGGGAGTTGCTTCTGAAGTGTTCCATTAAAATACACTTAGATTAACAGCCCCCCAATTTAGTTAAAGGGAGGGGTGATTAATGTTAATAAAAGCACCTCAGAGCTGGAAAAGCAGAAGAGAAGTGCATTCAAGGTGAGGCCTGGCAACAGGGGAAGGGAAGGAAGTATAAACATGTTTTGTTTTGCCAAGTCATCAAATGAACATTAGACTTTCCTACGTATCTGGTTCGGTGTGAGGAAAGACTACACTGAACCTGAAGCAGAGCTGTATGCCGGCTATTGTTACCGAGCAAGCAGGCAGGCAGGCGGACAGGTTAATGGCCTCACAGCTCCACTGCTGTGTGTCTAAGTGTACTGACAATTTCCCCGGGGCATCACACACTTTGTTTTTGTGACGTGATTCAACCGCTGGGAAAAACAAATGCAGCAGATAAATAGTTTCAGTGACGCCAGGACCAAAATACGACTGATATCATTTTTAGCAAACCAAAAGGACTGGATCCTGGATTTTTCAAGCATCCAACATTGACTTTGGCCTCGTTCTGTAAAATCATCTAAGATGGATCACGTTGCTTCATCTCAGTCTTGTTCTTTTTCTACTTGCCGTTTGTTTTCTCTATTACCTATTACAGTGTTTGGATCTCAGAAAGACAGTTCAGAAAAGTTGTTCAAAAGTCAAGGTGGAAACAAAATTTGCTCAGGACGTGGCTACACATCAAAAAAAATAATCAACATGTTTTTATGACGCCATACTACGTACAGAAAGTTGATTTTCATTTTAACATACAAAAAAACAACTACAAAATAAGTTAAATATTCATCTGACATGTTGAAGTTTTACACTGGATCAGAGTTCATATTATTCACTCTCAGTCACTCTAAGGCAGACATTCATATGCATATCTGTTTATAGAGATTACAAAATTCCACCGTGGCTTAACTTTGTTGTCTGTTGTTTGTCTGTGATTTTTGTCCATCATTTTCATTTTCTAAAAATGTAATGTAATTTTAAAATCACATTACACGATAAAAAAAACCTTGATTTAAAAGAATTAGAAAAGCACATTTCGCTTTGATGACAGCTTTGCACACTCTTGGCATTCTCGCAGTCAGCTTCATGGAGTAGTTGCCTGAAAAATTTATTAGTAACTATAATGATTGAATGAGTAAGCGTGTGAAAACTGGTACCGTACCTCAGGAACAACAGGATAATGTACAAAATTTCAGGTAAACAATAGCAACACATATAAATTAAATTACATGAAAAGAAAAAACATATGAAGAACATTAAATTAAATTATAATTACATATGATATGAAGATAATCAGTCAGTCAGAGACTTCAGGGAAAGCTTGTTGTTTAATAATCTGAGTGCTTTAGAGAATTCAGTTCAAGGAGAAAATGTGAGATCATGTGATTTAGAAATTTTTGTGAATAAAAATAATCATATACACTCTAGAGGTGTTGTGATATTCCAATACCGATGATAACTGTTTTTAAAAATGAAATATTGATATCACGTTGTTCATAATGTCAATAATCTTTCTTTCTGCTCTCTCTTTGTGGTTTCCACTCGGTGTCATTGTTATTTTTTACATGTGTGCTTACAGACTCTTACAGCTGAAGATGAATTTCACTTCATAGTAATATCTTTGTGTTTGTGATATCATTATTGTGAATTCTTTTAGACAGTTATCGTGTAGTGAAAGTCTGTAATGAACTTCATGGACATGGTGACATCACCAGCAGTGACATTTGTTACTCATTAGTGATTCATTATAAGATTAGTGACATAGTATGATAGCATTGGTAGGAATGTGTATCACGTCACGGCATGTGCACACTTACATGTGCATCCTTGTGCACAGAAAAACGGCTCCATAGAGAGGTCTACAACTTTAAATCAGATCCACGATAGCAGAATCTGCCCAGAGACTACAGAACGTGTCCCCATAACAACCCTGTCCCTCTTTTGTTCATGGTCCTTTCTTTGGCCACTTGAGAGGGAATATACCTCTCCCACCCAAACAACACATCTGTGGTACCGCCAACAGTAAACAAGAGAGCAGACAGGCTAGCACACACACACACACACACACACACACACACACACACACCACATACTGTACACGTACAGACCACAGACACACACACATACACACACACACACCACATACTGTACATGTACAGACCACAGACACACACACATACACACACACACACACACACACACACACACCACATACTGTACATGTACAGACCACAGACACACACACACACACACACACTCAGCTCAGTGTTTTATGAAGAGAATTCTCCAGTTTTTCTGTCACAAACAATGAGAACTGAATAAACTGGATTTTCATTAGCTAGTCAAAATACTGATAAGAAGAGCTGTGCTCAGGCTCTGGCTCAATGTAAACTCACATCCGCCAAGAAAGCCATATCTGGAAACAAATGAATGAACAAATGTGGCTTTATCTTTTTTGTGGCAGCAGATATTCAGATCTGCTGTTTTTAGAAACATATCGGATCTCACTGACGAGACCGTTTGGCTTTCTGCGGAGGACATTTTTGTTGCCTTCTTCATGCAACATCGCGTGCCGTTTTAACTCAAACCATAAACTCACCAAAAGGCTGTCTCTCCAGAGCTTGACACTTCTTCTCCCAAAGGCCAGATCTTGTCATCGGCAGGGGAGTACCAATTATTTAAGGCACGCTGCTTGGCTGTTGACTTCTAAATGCTGGATGTTTTGGCTGGGCTGAAAGAAAATCCTCCTCCATCCTGGCCTGGTTTCAGTCCTGACCATGTCCTTGGTTGGACTTTGTGCCCTTTGATGAACTGAAACAGATTTGATTTTTTTTCCTGTTTTCTTTGTTTTTACATGACAGTCTCTGTAATCAGAGGAGTGCTTGCGAAAATAAGTATTGTTATGGTTGGAATTTCTGTCAGGAAATCATAATCATAATCACAGCAGACTGTTTACTTTGCTCTCTGACTTTTTATAGTCGAGAGAAGGACAAAAATACACACAGTTAATGCAGACGTGCCTTTCAGCTGCTCGTCCAGCAGTGATTTATTGGTTTCTGTGATACTGAACAGTGATCACAAAAATTAATATTTACATAGCACATTCTAGTAAAAACATCCCATTACCAATATCAGTAATATACATTGTTATGAGTTTACTCATACTCATTACCTTCAGTCAAATGTGACATACAGTAGTTTAGTTATTGATTGATTATTTTTAACAAGGAGTAATTATGTAGTTTATCAAATGAAAAAATCCTGAAGCAAAAAGATATTTTTAGTGCACATGTTCTGTGCTCTTAGCCCTTCATAAAATATACAGTATATGTAGAAAAACTATAATATATAGTGTGCAGTGTATAATATAATAGAGATGTATGATATATATGTGTATATATATATATATATATATGTGTGTATATATATATATATATATATATATCGAAAAAATAGATCAATTTAGTTCAATGTTATGAAACAGAACAGAGCACTTTATGTACAGTAGAATTGACATTAATATACAACTAATTTGCAACAATGTTTTTAAAGAAACATAATAAAACCTGAATTATTTTTTATCAAGAAAATGCTTTTCGTTATTTTGATGATTAATTCCTGGAAATGTACAAAACATTCACACTAAGTACGCGCTGCAAAACATTTATTCATACTATTTATTTAGTCTAAAATACTTCGATAGTATTAAATAAAATTCAATAGTAGTTCAATATTAAAAAAGACATGATGTTTATATTTTCTATCTTCATTGTTTAAGCACAGAAACTCCGGGGAAGAAATTTAGTTAGTAACATGCATTAATTAAACAATATTACACTCGAGGGTGTGCTTTAACGTCATTATTGGCACGACAGTGATGTGGCCAGGTGTGTGCCAATAATAAGTTAAAGCACACCCTTGAGTGTAATATTGCGATTATACAACAATTACCAACTTAAATAAAATATATAATCAAAAGATATTCATGTTTTGGGGCAATTTGCTCTCAAAATAAACGTTTTTTTGCTCGCTGTTTCTGTTCTGATCTCCGTTTCTATGGCGATAAATGGGGTCTGACTAATACCCGGAAAACAATCAGTCACAGCAGTAGAGGGAGATGTGACTACATCTTCAACCAATACTGTGCCTGACTAGGCATAACCCTTAAAGAGACAGACAGAGAGAGAGAGGGGGGGGGAGTCCCCCAGCAGTCTAGTCCTATAGCAGCATAACAAAGGGATGACCTGAGCCAGCCCTAACTATAAACTTTGTATGTGAGGAGAAGAATTTTAAATTCTATTCTAGATTTAACAGGTAGCCAATGCAAAGAAGCCAAAATGGGAGAGATGTGCTCTCTGATCTTGGTTCCTGTCAGTACACGCACAGCAGCAAAATTAAGTATCTTTAAAGTAAATAGAAGTAATTTTCATATTTTAGCACTTATATAATTGTATATATGTGTGCTTATGTGCCTTGCCATGTGAATATAAAGCACATCTGTATGTATACAGTGTATTTATGTATATATGTATTTATGTGTATCACAGATGAGCATGAACACGCGACTACATGCCTGCTAGCCTGTGCTCCAAAGCCAAAAGAGTGTTGTCTGAGGGGGCACATTGTATCTTGGAGACCATTTTCCACTCCTATACATGCACAAGGATTTATGGTGACAACCGTTGCTATTTGGAACCTGTGAAACATTCCTCTGCTTTTCTAAAAAATGAAAGCATAACAAACCACATTTTTTTTCTTTATTTAAAGCAAATAAATATCCCGATTTCCTCAAACCACTGAAATCTGTGGCAAAATACAGGGAACATAAAGAGGTTTCAGAAAAATGATATGAATGACAGTATGGCAGCACAGTACCACTACCAACACAAGCCTGCAGACAGGCTGACATCATTAAATTATTAGTTCTGTTTCTGCAGTTTCCAGAGCAGAAAACATAAGTGAGGCTATAGAAGTTGCTGTTGTGTCCGTATGAATTCCTGCTGAGCATCCACATGTGCGTTTAACATTCAAAACACACTGCAATTCCAAAAGCAATTCACTAACATATGCAATGTATTTCTATTAGCCAGGCAACTGCAAAGAGGATGTTGCTTCTCATATGTCTCAATGTTTAAAAGGGTTTGCAAATTAGAGAGGGATGCCAAAAATAACGCAGAAATATACGAATGAAAGTGTTTTGCATAGTTAAAAGGAATTGCGGAGTACAGAATACATTCAGTTTCCAGAAATAACACATACCAAGGAAATATGGTGATGTGCTATATGTTTGGAGATGAAATACTGTAGAAGCCGCAGGCCGCACATTTCTTTATTATTACAGAGTGTTGGTCAGCGCCAGCTTTAAGTTCAAAACACCAACAACATCAATCCAGGACTAAGATCCGGGACGAGAACTTTTATCCAGGATTAATGTTCAGAAACTATATGACTGACTGTACTGCTGAAGTGTGCTGAATGGGTGTCCAACACTCTAGTGAGTGCTGTGGACAAATCAGCAGCAGGCACATGACAAGGAAGAAGAAGAAGAAAGCAGCAATGTTGTTAAAACGACCAAGGTAGGGCAAGACTGAGTCAAGACCAGACAGTGTATAGCCTACTTAGGTAGCCAGTGGCCAAATTTCTTTGGGTGAGGTGTGGTCCTGGCATTGCAGATTTTACAATGTGCTGTGAGTTTTCTTTTGGACACTGTTTTGCAGATGAACTCTTTGTGGTTTAGGAAGTCAAATTTTATTTCAGAAGGTTTGGCTGACATTTCGCTCCACCAGAAAGTGAAACTTCTGCCTAAAGTGTAAAAATGTTTTTGGTGTATCATGAAACTGTTGCAGGACAATCTAGGTAATTAATGGGAAACACTACCGTTGTGGTCTTGATTGGTCTTGAAAGAAATCCAGAGTCCGCTTTATCCAAGACTGAAAAGAGTAAAAATGCGGTTGACTCTGAGACGAGACCTTCAAAAAGACCGGTCTCGAGTACTACAGCACTGGCTGTATGTCAGCACAGTACAGCTGGTCTTAATGGTCATCTGATTATTGGTGTGTTTTGGAAGGAGGAGGAAACAGAAATCAGGGATCCCACAGACCAATGAGCTGATCGTCAAAGAGCCACACGGACGTAGACATTTGAAATTTCGAGAGGCGTGCTCCAGGGCTGGAAGTCTGTGGAGGCCGGTGCAAGAAGCATGGAGTTGGTTTAACGTTGTTGACTGGTTGCTCGCTTGTTGCCACAGTAGCAAGCAAAAGTAAAAATTATTTACTTTGATTTAAAATATCCTCCATCATAGGAGCTGTTTGTTTGCTCAGAAGTAGTTTCTATAGAACTGCTGACAGCAAGGTCTGTGGATAATCCAAAGTAACTGTAACATTGTTTCTTGAATGACAGCTGCTGTTAAAATGATTCAATACATATTTTTAGTGCTGTAAGGTTGAAAAAGACCAAAGTTTCCCTTTAAGGACTGAGACCTTAGGTCCAAAGTTTCCAACGTTAAAATACCTTGACCTTGGAAACAGCAGTTGAATAAAACAATCTCTGCACATGATCAATTTAGGAGCTTTTTGCCATTTTTGGTCATATAACATGATCTTCATCTGCTGATGGAGGTCAGAAATCAACTGTGAACTGCAGCATGTTTTATTTTTTCTCAGAGGAACTCAACCTTTGAAAGCAATCATTCATCTTTACCATTGCCATTTTCATTGTTCTGGTCATTTTGAGATCTCTGGTGAGAATCATGACTTCATCAACTCCATTACTGTTCCAGTAGTTCCGGAGTTGATCATTTATGTGTCATATCTCATCACCACTTCAGAAGCAGATCTGCCTCACGACTGCCAGGTGAGTGGCTATGATGATGAGTGGAACATATGTATTTGTGAATTCACTGTGTTCTTTCTGCACAATTTGCATTCTAAATTGAATAAAAGTGATGCACACAGGAGGGAAACCACAGAGCTGCAGGCAGTAGGTAAAACACTTCCACAAATGCTCTTTGTTCATTCTATCTTTCATTTCCTTTAACTTATGCATACTGAATGTGTAGCCTGGGTGCTCTGACGTGTCATCAGTTCATCAGTATAATGTGCTGTGGCTCTGGTGACTCTGGTGCGTCCAGCAGACTTGTGGCTTGGCAGAATGGTGACACTGTGCTGTAGGAGTGCTGGTTTGGCTGAAGAATGAGGAGAAAGTGTGTGTGGAATGAATGAAATCTTCCCCCGCTGCCATTTTCTGACTTTAGACAAACACTTGACAGGGTTTCACTACGAGGGCCAAATAGGCTGCATCAGGCTTAATGGTTATTTATTACACTCAGTGTCCCCGTGAGATGTATTTATGTGAACTCTGTGCATCATGTTACTAATGGAGATGATTTTTCAGCTGGCCTGGTTTGGCCAAAGAACAAGTTCAAGCATTTCACAGTCTCTGCCTCTGCCTTCCACGATATTACAGGCGTCCATTAGCTTGTTTTCCTCCACAGGAACAGCTCTGAACTTTCTGCGGCCATTCATTACTTTATTCATTCATTTTTCCACTGTTTTTTACTTTTGCCATTCCTACCCAGACTGTGTGCTTTGGGTCAAAGTTGGAATGTGTCAGTAACAGAGCACCTTATCCTGCAAGCTCCTTCAGACAGGAAGCAGGTATATGGGTAGGTTTTAGGTTCTGTCATGCAGTGATGTCATTCTAAAAGGCCAGCAGCACAGCTGATTTATGGTCTGTTGACAGCCTAGTGTATCTGAAGGTTGATGTGCATCAACACTGAGATTCCACATTACTTCAGATGTTTTGTGTTTCCCAGTTTGTTGCATTTACTGGCTGATCAGCTACTTTCTAAACCAAACAATTTTACCTTTACAAATCAACCAATGTAAAGGTGGTGTCGGAGAAGATATGATTTGTAGTTAGCACCACCCTATAAACACAAGTAGATGGCGAAAAGAGACATTTTCCTGAGGTGTAGGTCCTGATGTTTTGTCCTTGCCTGCTCCCCACATACCAAAGTAAGAGTAGGGCTGAGGTGACAGTCCAATGGTGCAATTTGGTGTCAAGGAAGGCCATCGATCAACCATGGATCAGTGGAACAGGATCCAGGTCAACCATGTAAAGCTCAAATTTGGCTTGTTAGAGGCATTATTATGCACTTGACTCTGAAACAGGATCCTTTTTCTAGTTTAATCTGCACCGATTTTGATGCTAAGCCTCCAGTTTCTTTGACCGGTCATGGTGATTTCTTCCATTCTTATTTAACTGCTGCTCAGAGGTTCTTTGACCCTTTCTGCCCTTTCAGTCAGACAGTCTGGTTCTATCTACCCACTAATACTGACTGCATCTGCATGGGAACTTTTCAATCTGCTGCAAGATAAATAGTTTTATTTTAGTCATTTTGAAAAAACATATTGTCAAATATTTTCCTTGACATTATTGACCTCATGACTTATGGGTTTTCATGTACTGAGAAATTTGTTCTATTTGTTATTGAATGAAAATTGCTCCTTTTCTCAAACTTCTGACAGGTTCAACTTGAAAAGCAAAAAAAAACAAACATATTTTAACCAATTCTTTACTTTGTTCCAACAGGAAGGCCGGCCTCATCCTCTCCCAGTTGGACGAACTTTCCCCATGGTGTAAGGGTCTTCTCCAGGAGCCGAAGATTGGCCTCCGCAGGATGTCCCTCAAGTTCCTGTCCTGCCGGTACACTGATACCAAGGCCTTTGGGCTGAACTGGTCGGACATGGGCCAGGACGTACACAAGGCCTGTGACGAGCAGACGCTCACTGTCATGTACAATGACTACGGTGAGCCCAAGGAGCTGTAAAATTATTCAGAGCTATGAGCTTTGTACAGGAATATGGGAGATCAAACCCAACAAAGAAACAAATAAAATGCAGGTTTCGCATTTGTTTCCATAAGCTAAATGCATTTATGGTGTCATAAACAAGCACTAAACATTATTTGAAATGCCATTTACTCTATAAAGCTTTACCACATTACTGGGAAATTAGTTTAATTAGGTGATCTCTGAAGCTTGATGATCATCTAACAAACTGGGGCTTTGTTAGATTCCTCTTCTTTGAGTTCTGCTGAACTCCATTCTTGCATGTCTTGCAATGAGTCAAAATTAACGCTAACTTGACACATTCTGCAGATGCTTCATGATAAAAACTGTCCTTGTTTCATGCCTTTTAATAAATTCTCATTGGTCCTATTTCACTGCTGTATGACTGCATAATAATGCCACATTATGCATCAAAATCTTATGGACCGAAGCACCATTGGGAGTCTGAGAAAAGACATGACGTAAGTAAAGTACTAATCACAGGGTTGGCAGTTTGATTGAAGTGTCCTTGGTCAATATACTGACTTCCAAACTGCTCAGGCCAACACCTTGCACGGTAGATCGCTACCATCAATGTCTGTGTGAGTGTGTGTCAATGGATGAAAGAGAGGTAAATTGTACAAAAGTGAAATGTAAATGCAGCCATTTACCTTTTACTGTGAAGCCACTGCAGGCACAAGACAAAACATGTTACTTAGCTGTTTTAATTGCCGTTTAGTTTGAAATATTGCAAGACAGGAATAGACCTAAAAGAATGGAAAACCGAAATGGATCAGAGATCATTGTTATTCCATTATATTTGTAGGAGGTTTTGCCTGCATGCCTTCAGCCCTCAAGGACAAGGTTCTCCAAATGTTTCTGTTTTAATCATTTAAATGCAGAATGGCATGAAAAAATCCATCCCACAATGAAGAGTAATATAATTCGGAAAAAGCTAAAAATACGGTATTTTACATTTTGTTTTGTATTAAATCATGACATAAAATGCAATTATCTTAGAAAAACAAATATCTTAGAAGAACTAAATAAAAGACCATGCTTTTTTATTTCGCTTTATTTCTTTGTTGGACCCAACAACCCTGGTTTTAAAACCCTGATAAAGAACACCTTTTACCCTTCATTGCAAAAATCTGTCATCTTAATATTGTAGCCTAGATGGGAAAACCTAATTTTATAAGGCTTCCTCATATTCAGTCAGATATTAAAAGAGCAAATCTGGGACATAAAGGGCAGCTCCTTTGTGCCTCCGTAATCCAAACTTAGTCATATCTTCAGGCATTTTGGTGAGAAATTACAAAAGGCAACTTTTGATGTCAAACAAGTGCCCAAAACTGATCGAGACCTTTTATTGAACCACATCCATCCCACAGTCTGGATACAGTTAGCTGCTTCTTAGAACTGTCTTCTAAAGTTTAAAACGAAATGCTTAGTTCTCGTAAAAGTTTACATGAAAAATGGATCCAGGAGATTTTGGGTCTTATAAAGATTTAACCGTTAAAGTTTATTGTAGCTTTAGTTTCACTGGTACATTCCAGCCATTGGTTAATATTTTACAGCTTCTGATGCTTGTCGCACGCCTTTAATATGAATTACTGCAACAGACCCAGCAGGTGAACCATTCATCATGTATCTCATCAGCTGTGAACTGGTATTGGCTGCTATATTGTGTGGAGTTGCTTCTATATCAAGACTTGCAGTTTTCAACTATCACTTCTCTTTTGACATATTTTGAATGAAGTCAGTCTCATGAACTTGTACTTACAAATCTAGTTTAGTCTTAGATCATCCATCATGTTGAAAAGTTAATGCAGTGAAACATTTGTAAGGAAATGTCATGTAGCGACATTGGGGAAAAAAGCCAGTATTTCACAGTTATCCATGTTTCTGCAAGAGAGGTGAGGTAGCATGTTGAACAGATTTTAGAAAGGTAACAGGATGTTCTGCTGGGAGTTATTTTAGTAGTATAGACATGCAAACAAACCTTGTACATAGCATCATCATAAAGTTTTAGTGTTATAACCTGCTGAATGTAGTATTGATAGTTTGGATTTATAACTGAAGTTGTTATACAGGAGTTTTACTAAATAACAGGCGTCGCAGAGTACGTAAACAGATCAGTACATTTTTTTTTACATCTTCAATGAAACCTGCCAAACCATTTAACAGTATTCTCATTTATCATTGTACTTACTTTTCACATCCTTTACTACGGTGGTGTATTGCTCCCACACTAGAAAAAGAAATCTGTTTACTGGTATAACAAGATGTTTTACATGTTATTACGACATAAGACTCTCAACTTTTCTTGTTATAACAATGTATTTATTTATTATGTTATAACATACATTTCTTCAGGTTATACCAAGATAAATAGCATGTTGTTATAACTTGAAAACACATGACAACGTGAAAATATCTGGGTACAATTTAAAAATATCCCTTAAAGAGAAAATATTGTGTTATAACATGAAATAACTTATTATAACGTGAAAATATCTGGTTACAACATGAAAATATCTTGTTATAACAATAACCTTTTATTGATCATATGCAGTACTGAGGAGTTTTTCTTTTTCTGGCAGCGATAAGCTTCTGTACTTCACGAATCTAACCAATGAACGCTGTTAAAATTGATAATTCTATACTGAAACTGCAAATGAGCAGTGTCTTAATGTTTTCAGCTGCTTCATGTTTAAACTTCATGCAATAATGTATAAGTCTTAGAAAGCTTTTTCTCACATTTCCTCTAATACTGTGTGTTTATCGTGACTATGTTTTAACTTTTCTTTTCTTTATAACTGTGCGGTGGCCATGTTGGACATTGATGTCAAAGAAATGCAAATGTATATTAGTTGTTGATTTTTAACAAATCTCATATGTGAATACTAAAATGAACACTTGTAGATTTTTGTATAGGCAGCAAAGTATTTCATAAATGCATCACATTATAGCACAGGACAGTGTTTCTCTTCTGTATATAAGTGTACAACAGGTGATATTTTACAACATTAACGTGTGCATTAGTAGATACGGTATTGTATTGTAATATCTGCTGTGTAGCTTAGTCTAGAAATTGGATCAATCGCAGTTCTGATGTGATGAGTAGAGGTTTGACTTTAATTTGATCTAATGTTTTCCACTACCTGAAACTGGATTGGACCTTTGTCATCAACTGTGTGTGATTAGTTGATGATACATAGCTGTACAAAAATAAAGTAACATGACAAACTTCACGAGAAATGTAAACCAAACCTACCCTCTGCATGATATTATTCTGTCTATACTGTATGTGGCTATCATCAACTTTTACACTTTGATCTTTGCTACTTCAAAGAACAATAAAGAATATATTGTGAAATGTGGCTGTGTAGATATTCTTTAATAGAGCCTGACAAACGTCAGATGAAATTAAATCTCTGTGAAGTATTTAATTTGACTATCTAACCTCCTGATGATGGGAGGACACAGTAAGATTAATCTGCAAATAGGACAGCAGCGTTCTTGCTCTAACGTTCTCACAAAGACACAAAAACATGGGAAAATTATAACCAATGACAGTGTAAAGAATGAACAGCACAAGCATGACGTCACCCATAGATTTCTGAAGAGCCATTTTGAAGCTCAAAATCTTGGCCATGTTGGTAGTCCTGCTTCTTCTGCCTCCCAGCTAAACTAAAAGTAGGCAAAGACATGAATCATTGGTAGACGTAAGGCGGGCTGAATGACGCCTAGGCGTTCACACAAGCCACCTGTAACCCCACCCACCTGACAAATCAAAGTGTTAATCCTGCATAACTTTAAGTCTTAATATCATTTGAACAGGCTATAGAGACCAAAACTGTTTTTTGAACCAGGCTGTAAATATGTTTATTTCTGCTGTGAAGTTGGACATTGTTACATAGGCGCTTATGGAGACTGACTTCTGGCCACTCGAGGAGTTGCAGTTCTTAGGACTTCCACATTGGATTCATAACTCAGTGACAGAGGTTGGGTATTACACAAACAGCCTAACCTGTCGAGGTAGCACTAAACCAGAGTTATAACTTTTGTCATGTTTTTGTCAATAAAGTCTGAAGTTACGCTTTAATGATGTGAGAGATAGAACAGCTTTGAGTCAGGCTCAAAAATTCTGCCATCACCTCTGGTTCTGGGATACGCTAAGAGAGTTAAGACAGTACACTTGAAGTGGTGATGAAATCCACAAGAACACGAGTACAGACAAAAACGCGTACGTCGTATTATGACTGTCAAGTTGTTGTAGCAGTAGGAACTGAAGTCAGGGTCATTGTTGCTAT
Source organism: Miichthys miiuy (assembly GCA_036365135.1). Classification (NCBI taxonomy): domain Eukaryota; kingdom Metazoa; phylum Chordata; class Actinopteri; family Sciaenidae; genus Miichthys; species Miichthys miiuy. The sequence goes on from CM071617.1 coordinate 21,734,399, forward strand.
ACAGTTTTGTCATTGTAGGACTCTTTTTTGTTGGATTAGGATCTATTTTGTTTCTCTTTTTTTGTAATTTTGGTGGACTAACCCTTTAACCCTTTATCGGGCGAGGAATCATTTAATGGTCACTTCCATGGGCTTTTAAAATGGTGCCCCAGATAAAGGAGCAGAATCACGTGACTTTCTCCCGCCAGTCAGCGAATGTCAGGCTATGTCACAGGTAGCGGTGCTATGGCCTTTAATGGATCCTACTATAACCCTAACCCTAACATTTTTTTCACTGTATCACGTGCGTGATATGTTAAAATAAGTGTCATAGTGACATATTTTGGGGATTTTTTTTACCCTAGGTGGGCAAGTGACCATATATGGTAACTGATTTGCAGCCTAAAACTGACACTTTTTTAAAAAAGTCAAAAAAGAAATAATGACTTATATCCACCAATAACACTCCAGGGTTGAAATTTTAAATTTCCAAGTATTTCAATGAGTGCCCTATAAAGGGTTAAACTTGTCTCTGGTTTCATTCGTGAGTCATGCAAGACATAAAATAAGTGAAGCTGAAGTATTATAGTAGCATTTGTTCTGTATACAGATACAGATCTATAATTATGCCTAACTTGATATTCCTGTTTATACACTGACCAAATGCATTTTCACATCTAAACAACTGAAATTCTTGCTCTGGTATGCAACATTCAGAGAAACGTGTCCTGTTTTTTAATTTGAGAAGGAGAAACGAGCCTACTGCATGGCCAGATCTAATATCTGGTATATTAAATGGATAATATCCACAGTGAACAACATATCAGATGGTCACAGACATCAGATGTCTGACAGCAGACACCACTGGAGATGGTTAAAGGCTTCCCTGATGTTCTGTGCATGAAAGTTGAGAAACGTGTTTATTTACTCTCTTCTTACAAACCATGTCAGCTGCTGCAGACTCTGCCGGAGAGTCTTCTGTATTCCTCTCCAGAGAGAGGCTGATAATGTCAAAATGTCAGGAAAATAAGGTTTCTGTCTCCTCTTTGCGACTCTATACTTAACTGCCCACAAACATTATACAAACGTCTCTAGAGCTCATAGATTCTGTTTTGTGACACGACATGTCCAAATATTAATTCTATTACCTACATCTTACATTTAAAGGAACAGTGTTTTGGATTTAGTGGCTTCTAGTTGCTGATTGCAATCCCATTGCCTCACCCTACGGTGAGGTGGCCATGAAACCTGTGAAAAACACAAAACCCCTACTTAGAGCCAGTGTTTAATTTGTCCGGTCTGGGCTACTGTAGAAACGTGGCGGCTCAACATGCCGGACTTTGTGAAAGAGGATCCACAGTGTCTGTAGATATAAAAGTCTCATTCTAAGAAAACAAAAACATAATTCCTATTTCCAGCTGATCATACACTAATGAGAACTGTTCTGTATATTTTATTCCATTCTGCCATATTATGTAAATACAGCCTCCTAAATCTGACACACTGGACCTTTAAGTCTGTCGTGGAATCTAAAAAAATCAGGCCAAAAAGTGTGTGTGTTTCATCAGCAGTTTAACGTATAATTTGTACATACATACAAACCCACAGAAGACACGTCCTCTGTGAATAAACATAAATAAAATCAAGGAAGACATTGTAAGGGTCGATATAAAGTTGCTATTTATTTCATATAGAGTATAAAGTACTGTAAAATATCACAAAGAACATGGCTACACTTTTATAGATACAACATGTGGATCATTTCTGGCTAATGGATACCAGAACTGTTCTAACATACAAACATGCAAGCAGGAGAAGTTTGAAGTCTGTGTTGAGCAAAAGATATGCTCAGGCTTCCAAAAACTCTTCTCTTTGTTTCATCTTAACTCCAACGTTACAATTGTAAGTGCATCTTTGTTTCAGTGGAAATCAATAATGTTCACATTGTACAGTCAATATTTGATGTTACTGACTTTTCCTATTTCGATTCGGATGTAATTATTTATACTCATAAATATGTGTTAATACAGCTAAACAGAATACACCTTTGGGAAGCCCAACATGCTGTATGGTACAGATATATGTTTGTATTACTGGATTTGTTTTACAAATAGAGTTTTGACTCGTGTGACTAATACGTGATCTAGTACATATGTTAGGTGATCCAAATATATTAGTCTATACAGGCTAGTCTTTACAGATATGTTTCCTTTTACATTCCTAACAAGCTAGATGTCAGAAAGAAGTGTTTGTAGAAGGATGTGATGTGTGTCACTGATTTTTTTGTATTTTGGAGGATTTGTTTTGGTCTACCGTGAGGACAGTATCGTTCCTGTGTTGTGGAGCAGAAATCAGACAACTTGCTTGCTTTGCCCGCTTGTCCTCATTTGATTTTCAGTAGCCATCGGACGAGTTAAAACGCCAAATTGCCGTTCATCAACAACAACTGGTCCGTGTTTTGGCTAGAGTAGGATTTAAATGTGGGACTTTGAAATAATTCTATGGAATGCTAACATCTCTCCTCTGACTGGATGCTACAGTAAACACAGTTGGTAGCAGTAGTCTTCACTGTAAGGTCTGTGCCTGTGCTGAACAGTTTCCAGGCACAGCCAGTTCTTTTGGTTTCTTTATCCTGAAACTAATCAAGTCCAGAAAAGGACTTGAATCCGTTTACAATAGTGATTTGATCCAATTATGATGACTTGATTTGTACAAGAGTGGCTAAACGGCTTTTTAACCCTATTTGAACTCGACCTCAGTGTTTTCTCAGTTCGGCAAAATATAATTTTCTGCTCGTACACAAATCCAGCAGCGATGATAACCCCTGACATCTTAACAGGAAGAGAAAACAATATACAACATTGATGTGTGGATGTTTAGATTTGTTTGTGCAGAAAGGATTCACATGACTCATGTGCGATGCTTTCTGACAGTAAGATCACTCATGATAAAATAAAAAATGGTCTGACTTCAATAACATTCTTTGCATTACAAATGTTAAAAATTGAATATCTTTTTGTTTGTTTGTTGTGGTGTATAGTCTGTGGTTTGACTCTGTTTAACACAAGTTCAGCCTCTTTCATCCCTCCATCTTACTGCATTCCTCCTCCTCCTCCTCCTCCTCCTCCTGCTCCTCCTCCTGCTCCTCCTCCTACTTCCAAGCGCTTGGCTTTGCTCTTATTCTCCTCGGCGTCCGGATCTCGGCAAGTGCACTCGTCCTGGTCGCAGTCCGCCCCAAACTGAATGACCTGTAAACAAGCACAACATTCAGCGCTCGACTTCCCGAAGCCGCTATAGATCTTTGGATCTGCGGCTGCATTCAGACAAAAACACAAGATGTGACTTCTCGAGCCTGTCTGGTGCAGATGTCATTTTTAATGGATGACTAACACCGAGAAACGCACAGTCCGTTTAGTTGGTTTTCCTGTTCAAAGCACTCTGAGATGGCCTTTGATGAAATCTGATAAAACCCTGTGCATATCTACGACCTCTTCTAGTGTAAGTAGGTGGAACAAAAGCCTAGAAAAGGATGAAAAGGAGCAGGGTCAAAGGAAATATTACATCAGGACGTTCGGTAAAAGCAGAGTCACTGAAAAATGCACTAGTTGAGGAGGCGTCCCAATAGGGTTGTTACATTTCAACTGTAGCAAAGAGCACTACTTTGAATGGCAAAAACAGACAATAAAAAATACATTTACTTGAAGTGACCTAGCAGCTAGTGAACACTTTTACCCCCACCTCTACATTACTGAAAGGTAAGTAGCGCTTAGTAACCCGAGCATGGTCTTAGTGGACTTGTTGTATTTCCTCACAGCTTCAAAGAGGACTCCAATGGCCCCCCGGAGGCCGATAAAGTGCATGATGTCAAATGGTTCAACGTGGCCTTTGAGCCGCGAGAAACCTTGAGGGTCTTCGGGGGTGGTGGAGGGAAGGAGGGAGGAACGCACCGCCGCGGAGGTGAACGGATGAACACATGTTAAGAATCAACAACAAGAGGCTGCCAGCTCTTGTCTAGGAAGCGAGCCATCACCACAGGTTGCAAAATAAACTCTGGTGCCCCGCGAAGCAGTCTGTTGCAAGAAATGTAAACATTCGCTCCTGGAGAGAAGGAGTGAGAGGGAGATTGAGAGAAAGAAAGAAGAGTGGGAGGCAGAGAAAGAAAATAAGGATGACGGCAAGCAAGGCGAGAAGGAGAGTGGGAGGTAGCGGCTTGTCGGCCTTCACTGCTGATTGCTCTCAGTTTTGGAGGGAGACGGGGTTGATGGCAGGGTAATAGTTTCACTGAGGGCTCTCAGTGAGCTGCAGAAGGCCCAGCTTCACTTAAAATGCCAGCAGTCCCATTTAAGACGAATTGGTGCGGCCATTAAATGTTTCCTTAACAGCTTCATCTTGATTCATTGATGCAGGCGCAGAACAAGCCAAGCAATACTCCACCTTTGATGCCTTCTAACAACCTCTGGAAGGAAAGAAAAGGCTTGTTTTTGCCTCATCCACAGAAACAAAAGCCAAGTCTTTTGGCTGTTTCTGGGTGTTTGGATTTTTTGCCTCCCCGCTGTTTACTGCAACATATTCATGAACAGAATTCATGTGACAAGACCAGGTTTCAAAGTGATGAATTCAACCTTGCGTGCAATCAAAACCAAATGTAAAGTCTAACTTTAATAAAAAGGAGAATCACGTCTTCATTGTCTTCCTTCTGTTCGCTCTTCGCTGCTTTTACGGTACTACACTTTGACACTTTGTCGGACTACAACACAGACTCCGGTTAACAAATCAAAGGAAGATTGTGTGCTTCCATAGATGGTGTGGCAGCTCAGATCTTTTCTTCTGGAGCTTTTCCCTGTTGGCCAATGACTGAATCCCACCTGAATCATCTCTCGTGTATCCCTCCTCCCTTGTCATCACTGAAACTACCTCGTAAATAAAACCAATACTGCATGAGCTCCATAAAAAGGAGGCAGCTGGCCCTGCTGGACTGATCCAGACACAAATAGATATGAATATTGATTCAAATATTTGAGTATTTGGGATCAGATGCGGCTGCCGTATCCTGCCAGACACTGGAACAATCCTTGAAGTGGCCGTGTTAGAATAAGGTAAAAGTCAAATTCACCTCGTCATCTGTGTGTTTTTACGACTGATAAGTATCGAAACTGTAGCAAACATGCGTGAAATATCCCCACTCTCAAGGTTTTTTTCTTGTGTGGGCAGCGGAGAGAATGTGTGATGTGGGTCACGCTGTATTAAAAACCTGTAATTTCCTACACCTGCACAAGTGGAGCCACATAGAAACAGAGAGTTCTGTAAACAAACCCACCGTCCACCGCTCTTCATTACCCCCCTCTGCTCCAGCGCTCTGCTGGAGCCGCGGTGGCAGTCAGGATGCTGACTCTCACGGCGGTTTAGTTCACTTCCTCAGAACGACCCCCGCTCGCTGAGCTGCTGTTTTACAGTGGCCGAGAAAACCGCAGACCGTCAGACACCTCGCCGCTCCCACCCCTATTACCCTCTGCCTCCCCCTTCCCCTGTAAAAGAGCAGTTAGTGGCAGTCTGGCAGCTCATTTATTGTGATGGCAGCTACACACTCGCTGAACTCCTTCTCCATTTAGGAAGGAGCTGCCGGTGAGTCATGGCGTGCTGCGGACATGAAGGAGACAGCCAAGGCTCGGCCAACTGTAGGCCATAGGAATTAATAGGCAGGGCCCCCTGAATGAGTGTCATGAATGTGTGGCTGTACAGTAGCCAAATAGGGTATAGTAAAGGGGGGTGATAGAGAGGGAGCTACTCCCCAAACGTCCACATGGAAGAGAAGTTCTCATGAAAGCACAGAAAAATAGGAAAAAAAGGTGTGTTTATGTAGAAGCAGTTGAGGGAATGAGTGGCCTGGTTTCCACCACTGGCTGCTCATTATTATTCATACCATTCCTCTTAGCCACCCAATATATACAGCAATCATTTAGGGCAATTAGTGTAATGTGATGCATTTGCATCTTGTAGCGAGCACGAACAAGCTATCACCAGGGAGAGGACGGATAAACACACAGATATCCAACATATTCGTCAAGCTGATTAGGCCTGCACTACGTGCGCTTTTTTATGTTTTTATAATGCAATTAGATTTGGGGCCTACATCACACTGTGGCACAGCAATAAACAAACCATTCACATCTCCACTAACACTAACGAGGCTTTAAATTAAGTATTTTTCATGGGTGGGGGGGGGGACCACCACCAAAATAATGTGTGGGGTTTTCATTCTCATTAGCAAAAGCTGAAGAAAATCTCATTATATATTATGTCCATATAACTGTTCGCGATGTCCTGAACTCGAGCTAGTTCCTTCTGCAGCGGAGAAATGGCCTCGTATGAGAGGTGAGAAAGTGTACAGCAGCATGGGGTGGTGAAAACCTGCTTATTTACCATTTGAGTGGAAAAGCTGGAGGGCACAAGTCTCCTCTGTTGTTTTAAGTACAGATGAGGGAGACTAAATAGGCGCAGTCGTTAACGGGGAGAGGGGGGAAAGTAGCAGGGATCTGTGTTTGTTTGCTTAGTAGAAGTCTCCTGCGTAGCGGCGCGGCGCTCGTGCCAAAAGAGACGGATTTCTACTACTGTAAACAGGAAGAATCTGGCTTTGCATCCAGCTTCTAAGCTCCATCTTGATTGCAAGATGTGAGCCCGGGAGCGAGCCAAACAACACTTTGCCACCTTCTGAATAAAGTGTACAGAAACTGTAAGCTATATCATATCTGTTAAAAGAATCACCCCCCACCCCAAAATATTTGTGTTATTAAAACAAAAACAGATGTTGTGATGAAAATCAATCTGTCTCTTCTTGTGTAAATATGGCAGACAGGGGCTGTAGCGTTGGACGGTTCTGTTTGTGTACCTTTTTGGTGGAGAGCGTGGACGGGCAGCAGTCTCCTCCGTCATACTGGCAGTAGGCCCGGTTGTTGATGGTGTCACACCAGCCGTCCCCCTCAAAGGGCTAGACACAAGTTATACAAGAAACAAGACAACAAGAAAGAGTGTTACTGTTTTCCCTCAAATGATAATTTCACCTCATGCAGCATGGAAGGTCAAAAAGAACAAAAATAAAATGACTCAGCATCTTCCCAGAAAACAGATTTTCAGTGACACTGTCATACGATGACATTGTTTGGAACAAATGTCCACAAAATGAATGAAAATAAAAACACAGCATGATCCAAATCCAACCCAAATTGTACGTTCAGTCACACCAGAGTCTGCAACACATGGTGCAGATGGACATTTGCTGTTAAAGATATCACTTATATATACCAAACTATTCCTTTTGCATGCCATTGTTTGCTGTGCAGCATGTGATCCACCACTACCAGGTGCTTTCTGCACTTCAGTGGCTACGTGAAGTCAGCCTGTGCTGCAGATGTCAAGATGAAGCACTCGGGGCAAACAAGTTCAGCCAATCTAAGGCAATATTGATCATGTTGGAGACGTGCAGAGTATGTCATGATGAGCTGATGAGTTGTTTTAGATAAGGAGCAGGTAAGCTACCTGAGGTGCTAAATAGCTTAGCATAATTTGTTTGCATATTTGGTTGACACAGAAAGGGTAAATGCTAAGATTAGCTCAAGTTAGCATAATTCTCTGGGTAAATCAATATTTCTTGTAAAAGTATGACTTGTTTGAATATTTGCCGTGTGTTGAGACTGTTGAACTAGACTAATGCGACCAAAATAACCCAGTACCAAGTAGCCCTGGAACTTCTCAGGTCAAATGACCACTGCCTTGTATCGTTTTTGTATTCAGATCTAGAAAAGAAATACCTGGAATTTTTTGCCCATAGAAAATCTGACATTGGCTCACTACTGGAGCTACAGCTTGCAGCTACATGCAGTCTGTTGTGATTGAGTACGGTGTATTTGCCGAGATGCCACGAAAAAAGTATGGGGATACCACATGCCTGATAAAAAATACATGCATAAAATGAAGAAGGATTATTTCGTGAAAAATTATGAGTAACATGATAAAGCACCTCATCAACAATGGAGAAAACTTCAGGGCGAACAGGTGCACCATGTTCACAAAGCCAATAGCTTCTGTCTTCTATCTATGGTATTCCAGGTATCCAATGAAGTACTCCATTGGTATCAGTATCACTTTAAAGTTACTGGTATTATTTTTAAACAATACCCACAAAAAGAGGCACCAGTCTGAAATATCCACGGTCATTCACCTTGAAATCTAAAGAAGGTAAAGACTGAATGTGGCTGTTTATGAGTCTCAAGAATTATGACTTTGTAACCCGATGTTTGCTATGGTAGTCACTTGTCTGAACTGCATTATGGTACTGACAAACAACCTGAAGCCTTCTGCACAAGAAGAAATGTCTTCCACTTTTGGAGTCTTCGTGAAGACATGGAGTGAAAATAGTTTCTTTTGGCAGTCCAGGATAAACACTGTGACAAAGCGATACAAAGATTCATTCAATGTCATTACGCAAAGAGAGCCGGTTTACGTTTCAGCTCATTTAGCTGACCTTTTATTTAAACTAGGATGGATAGAGTAGACAGGCAGATGTCATTTGATGACTGTTCAGGTATGCTTCACCTTACTTAGAAAACCCATTAATGACAATTCCTCAAACTGTTTTTTTGCAATGCTCTGGCACAGTGCGAGAGTCCTTATGGAGGAACTCTGGAGTGGCACGCAAATTTGTGGAATTTAAGTTACACAGAATCTGAAACACGTCATGATGAAAGTCTTCTTAATGTTTTCGACTAAAGCTTGAGGGCTTCCCTGAAGTGCCAACAATATGAAAATAAGTGCTGAGTGCCAAAGATACTTTTGGCTTTCTCAGATGGGCTGATGGAGTCATTTCAAAGACTTAGGGTTCTACCTAACCTGCGCAGGGGGAGAGAGCAGCTGCTGAGAAGATTTCTGCAGTTTTCTCTTCACTTCAAAGAGCTCCCTACTTGACGAATCCCCTTGCCTTTCCCAACTAAACTACCGTGGCATAAATAAATCTATTTAATCGTTCTGTTTCTGAGTAAATACTTTACCAGCAATTGCACCAGATGCCTCACCCAAATCACTACTATTATGTAAATCTTAGAATCACCTTTATGGTCTAGGGCAGTCATGCATAATGCTGACTTGCTTAGCCTGCTGTCAGTTTTAATTGAATTTTAAAGATTTCCATGGCTGAGCTTTAATGTGGGTTGGATCTCCGTTTCACATGCATGTCTTTCCTCACTAAAGACCCCACACTTTGCCCATATGAGGTTAATTTTGAGGTCAGGGCTCATGTTGAGGTTATTTAATAATTACATTCCCCTCCAGGCAGCATATATTTTACTCTCAACAGAAAAGCACAAACCCATGAGTATTAAACCAGCTAGAGTTGGCTTTGCACCTTAATCCCCCATGTGTAATTAAAAGGTCAACTGGTTTGTGTATTACCATTATGCAGTAACTCCCTTCACATCAGTGTAAAAGAGACGTAGAAAAGCAGCAGCAGCCAAACCCCACACCTTGCTAACATAAATATTCCACCTCTTAGTGTTGGCTTTTTCTAGGGGAGCATGTGCTGTCATCAACACCAGCCAAGCTCTTCATCAGAACACTATAAAACACAGATACGAATTCAAGTGAACACTCTTCTGTCAAGCAGCAATATATTTATTTTTTACTTCCTACCAAGTATCTGTGTTATTCTTTTATTAGCGCACATTTTATCATCTCTCCCTCTTTCACCCTGTTCGCCCTGCTTGCACAGAGCTCTCTGAAAACAGTTGGGGGAGTGTGAGGTTTGCCCTTTTCTCCTCTGCATGTGAACCAAAGTGTTTTTTCCTTTTGATAGGAAAGACAGTTCGTGGAGTTCAGGAGAGTTCTTGTGTGTGTTTGTGTGTGTGTGTGTGTGTGTGTGTGTATTGATGGTGGTTGTAGTTTGGATCTGGGTGGATTGTAAAACACAGTCTACTGAGTGAGCCAGGTATTGTGGGATATAAGCCATAGGACGTGGTGAATCGCTGGCTATTTTTACATACTCAGAAGAGAAAATATAGTGAGAACTAGGTTAAAGTAAGAACGTGCTGTAGAAAATAGAAATTATCTAATTTTATCTCATCGCTTTTTATATTTATAAATTAACATATAAGTTAATGCATGTTTGAGAAGCATGTTTAGTGGAACCTGAACAATATCAGGGGGCCAATTATATCAGCCAATATTAGCCTATAACATCAATGTCGGCATATACATGACGATACTGATACTTCTTGTTTCAGTGCACTGATGTCATATTTGACAATAATATCTGGGGACGGGGTGTCGTTTAGCTCAGTTGGTAGAGCAACCACCCCATGTACAAAGGCTCCGTCCTTGCCATGGCGGCCCAGGGTTCGAATCCGACCTGTGGCTTATTCCTGCATGTCATTCCCCATCTCTTTCTCCCCACATTCCTGTCACTCTTCAAGCTGTCTCTGTCAAATAAAGCTCAAAAAGGCAAAAAAAAAAAAAAATCTGGGGGATGTTTGCCAAAAATGTTTGTGTACATATAAATAATATCACCGGTATATATCGATATTTTTTACTTCCTAATATCAGTACAGTATCAGTTGGGTTCTAGTGTTAAGTGGTGAAACAGTTTGTGCTGTGTTTGAAGTTTACAGTACAATAAACCTGCTGGTTTTGGTAACCAGCTTAATAAATGGTTGAATTTCCCAGTGTCATTTGTTTCAGTTTTGGTCTGCCTTTGGACTGAATTGTTTGGGGTACAACGATGCACATCAACAATTAGTAATCTTGGCTTTCACCCAACCGCACTGTTGTCAAAGCGATACTTTCCTTTTGTTTTTGAGTCTACATGCACATGTACCTCTTAAAGGAAGCCAAGCAGCTTCATAAATGTGTTACCTGTGACTCTATTAATCCCTTAACCTTTAAAGAGGAAACCAGGTTTCTGCTTACACGTCCTAGAAATCATGTTACCGCCAAAATCTGTGAATAAACAGATGACTTAAGCGCACATAAACGCATGATTGACTGAACTGACTGCCAACTTTTGCTGCTTGTGCTTCCATATTAAAACATGATTTGTCACCAGGTCACCTGTAAAACCTCCTTTTCATGGAAGAACTGCTTTTAACGCATGTTTTCCAGCAATGGGCTGACTGTATGTCCCTGGGACACATCAGGGAGGACCCAGAACATGCTGGATAGATAACATTCAGTGAACAGCTTGCGAACACAACAGGATGCCACTGAAATCAGTGGAAGATGTGGCTGGGGCGATGCACATTTTGCCTTCTCCATTTAGTCTGTTGTCGCCTCAAATTGGACCCAAATAAGTTACTGAGAAGGTAGCTGAGGGAGCTGAGCCGGAAGGCAAAGCTCCTGATTTTCCAGTCAGTCTACGTTCCAACCTTCACCTATGGCCATGAGCTTTTGGGTGGTGACCGAAAGAATGAGATGGCCAGAATGAGCTACCTCCACCAGGTTGCCGGGCTCAGCCTTAGAGATAGGGCGAGGAGCTCGAACTCAGATAGAGCCCCTGCTCCTTTGCGTTGAAAGAAGCCAGCTGAGGTGGTCTGGGTATCTGAATAGGATGCCCTCTGGGCGCCTTCCTTTGGAGGTGTTCTGGGCGTGTCCAAGTGGGGACGAGACCGCAGGGCAAACTGAGAACCCGCTGGTAGCAGCTAGCAGAAGAAATCAACCAGATGTGAATTGTTTTAAATCAAAATCTGTGCTATCAACAAACAGCAGGAACAACAATCTTGCTAGCTAGCAAACTACTGTATAGCAGTATAGCTATATATACAGTACATGTATAAAATATACAGCAGTACACGTAACGTACCTGACTCTTTCTTGGATAGCAAGTCTGTATTTGGAAAGCTAATGAAACCTCCTCCAAATGATTACTCTGTGGAGAGACCTGTGGTTCTTACTCCATTTGGACTTCAATTCCTTGATTCCTTGAATTTCTTATTGAGAATTTACCAAATAAATTATAAATGATTCCGCTGTCCAATAATTAGTCTGTCTGTTGTCTGAACTAACAACCCTACTCTTCTGGCTGCCTTCAGTCTATTGAGACTCGTTTGTTTAATTTGCTTTCGTTGTATTTATCTTTAATTAAACAACTACGGAACATGTGTTCCAGAAGAAATTCGAAGAAATAGAGCCAGGCATGACAACAACAAAAATTAAACTTATTTAGCTATAGTCTTGTTTTACAACAGGTGTGAACAGATTGCTGAGTTCACTTTTAGTCCACTTTAATTTATTTCAATCTTAAACTTTTATCTAAAGCAACCCGGAAACTTTTAACCTATTGAAGGCATGTGGCAGAGTTTGTGTATCTCGGCCACATCCAGAACTACAAATCATCAATCCTAAGAGTGAAACTCATTTTTCTTGTTTTAGACTGCAAAGTTAGAAGACAGTGTTTCATGATATGATCAAGGTGATTAACACAGTGTCCGCCAACCAAATCGTTTAAATAAATGGATTCTATGTTCTTTACCTCAATGCCTTGTATTAAGTGATGCATGAGTCAATATGTTTAATTGGTTTAATGTTACACACTCTTAACACAGATTTGTCATCATTATTGGTCCAGCAAACATTTTAATTATCTGTAGAGCATTCTAAGAAAATGTGAAGACACTTCTAGAGAGACACAGCAGGTATTTTGTCACTCATGTAGGAATAAATAATAAAGAGTAGATAAAACCATTACAGAACAGTCTTAGTCTGGCACATGTACAGGAGCTGCTGTGCTGATAAGATGCCTGAGCTGAATTGTCAGCTGGGTTTTAAGAAAGAACAGAAAGACAGGCAGAGTATGAGAAAGAGAAGGAGCAATGGCATCTGGATGAGATCTGGCATACAGCATATGCAGCACATGTGGTCCGGTATAATTTACAGTGTTGTCATGGAGGAGTGGGTTATAAGCAACTGTTTTGCCTAGCAACATTCACGGGAAGGTGGAAGGGGAAAATGTAGTGCTGGCAGGTAGGAGGAATATTTTAATACCGTGAGACATCAACAGTTTATATGTTCCATCGGTAGTTCCAACCTTTTCTGAACCCAACAGATGAATGCCAAATAAAAACTATCTGGGTTTATGATTTTAAATGATTTACTGTCACTGTTGAAATATTACTGAGCAGAGATGGATGTTAAATTGCAGATTAAACTACAGTAATTTTCAATTATGATACAAACTACTGTGGCACACGATATTTGATTAAATTGAACAAGCCCAAAAAACTAAATTCGTGCTACAGTGGTCTCTAGAGGCTGCAATGTTAAATAAACCCTACAGTATACTGGCCATTTTGTTATTAGTAGTTTTGATCAGAATAATGTGGCGTTAATCTTGAACGTGCTGAAGAGAAGACCAGGAGGTTGTCAGAACATGAGGAATTTTACCCCTGACAGCTTGAATGTGCTCAAGAAATCACGGTAATCTGTCCATTACTTTTTTTAAGTGTTACTTGTGTAGAAGGGGATGTTTTGGCCTGATGGTGACAGCAGCTTAATCAGTATAATTCATGAGTGTGAAAGTTCATTGTTGACCTTGGAAACAGTAGTTTAATGAATTAATCACCCCTCAACATCCACTTAGGAGCTTTCGACATAATCAAATGGTCTTAATCAGTGGATGGAATTTTCTCAGTTGTCATTTGAACAAAGGTGGTTATGATCACTCCCTGATACACGAATACATAATATTAAATAACCAGTTCCATACTTATGCCATGTCATGACAGTTGAGCATCTCTATGACAAGTCAGCAAACTTTCGAAGATGAAGACCATGAGATGTAATTCAATGCGAACCATTGTGAAGTATTTTTGGTATTAATTTCATGTTTTTATCACTATTACCAGGTTGTAATGTCACTAAAAAAAATAGCTTTACTTCCACAATTTCTCAGTTGCCTGTAGAAACCTGTGGACTGATTTCTATGGAAGGACTGAAGTGTTGAATGGACAATCGGACCAAGTACATTATTCTTGAAATGCATGTACAGTTCTGTGTTAAGAGGTTCTCTTTCAATCATTCACTCAGTATCTTGTTATGGGGGTATGCTCTTCTGTGAAATCTTGTGTCAAATCCAAGACCACTATGCCAGGTTCTTTGGCTGACAGTTGTTGTTGGGACTGCTTCCAACAAAAGGGATATTGCAGCATCACAAGCTCATTCAAAAACCTCTTCTTGCTTTTCACTCAGAAAACATATTCTCTGGACAGGGCTGCTAACGGGACTATTATCCTAACTATCCACAGATTGGGCTAACAGCTCAATCACTAGGCGCAAATCTTTCCCTGTCGCGTACATAATACCGATTTCTTTGCCATGGAAATCCAGGTTTTCGGGAGAAGTAGTATGCGAGAGGGTAGCTGACAAGCTGTATATCCCATGGCCAACAGTGCAGGCCAACTGAGGTTTCCTCATCCCCCTATGAAGGGAGAAGGCTACCAAAAGGAAAACGGGCAGCCAAGCAGCTCCTACCCATTTTTGAGTGTTTGGAAGAGACGATGTGTTGTTGGCAGAATCTGTTTTCTACTGCAAACCCTGTCCAGTGGGGGTCAGCCTTTGGCGGTGTGGATTTACTACATGCCCCCGTTGAGTGCCTGGACCCCATTCAGAGGTTTACTTTGTCCTCCTCTGATCCCACCCTGCCCACCAAGGCTCATCACCGACAGTCCTTCATGACTTATACAGCCAACAAGTTTGGTTGCCACATATGACCTATCAGGCTTTAATTGCAGAAGCTGTCAGAATAAATGTGTGCCATTGCTGGCCACTGCCTCCAGCTCACCAAGTGTGCTGACCGGTCAGTGCGGAGGACTGTCCAGTATGTCCAGTATGATTACTCTCGAGCTTGATGGCTCAACCTCTCAGATATCCCTGACGAGGTAAAGCGCAACATCCTGGATGAAGGTGATAACCTCATCAGGCCTTTTGGCAATACTGTTGCAACTTTGCAAAAATAGTAGTGGAGAAGAAGAAAGAGGCAGAAGCCCTGCAGCTTCGTCTTCCAAGAAAGATGAAGGCTACTCCTATTCCTCTCTGGGCCTTCACTTCGGCTGTGACTCAGCAGGCCCAGCACAAAATCAGCCTAGACAACAAAACAAGGGGTCTTGGCAGAAGAAATCCTTCACCTCAGCATTGACCCAGGGGGAACCTTGACCCCAGCCTCCTACTAGGGGGCAAGGAGAAGAAATACTTCTAGAAACTTACTGATATCAAGTTCCCATCCCTTAGCTCCATTCCCGTACTGAGTTTTGTCATCTTTCATAAATAAGACTTGAGCAAGGGTGACAGATTAGGACAGATAAACAAATGCAGCAGACGTGTGCATTTCTTTGTTCTGCTTGTTGTGCATCACTTTTATTGTGTTAGCAATAAACATTACTCATCTTTTGTCTTAGATTGACTTGCACTACTTGCTTTTTATATATGACCTGTCACAGTCAAAAATGTAGTTGTGCAGTGATGATAGAAAAAGAAAGTTAAACTTCATGCCTAAAACTATCCAGCTGTTGTTTCCAATAAAAATCACATTTATTTTCCCTGAAAAGCACGTAAATTCTTCAAGAATTTGACTTTGTTACTTTGTCATTGAATAGGAAACTTATTCCAGCTTATTTTATACAACAGTAAGAATTCCAACACACACTAGGTAGACTCTTTTCAAAACAGAAAGATTTAAAAGCCTTTTGTCAGCCTAAATAATTAATCTAAATCTAACATAATCCAGTGATTAATTTATTTTCCTTTATAATATAATACATTTGGCTTGGCAGGTATAACAACATTTGGCAATGCCAGGTTTCTTGGAAAAAAAAGTGTTTTTGGACACGTTTGAGAAGAATTCTTGTAAAGTTTGAAATGTGAGAATATCAATTTCTGCCTCAGATTTGTCATTATGAAATGTGAAGCACACTGGCTCTGATATCTTGAGTAGTGATGACAAGAGGGATACAGCATGTTTTGCTTCATGTTTAATATTATTGGAGATGTCTGTCTAGGGCAGTAAATTTAATGTGGTTATGCCCAGAAATGGTGTAATTGTTTCAAGGATTAAGTATTCCTTATCTCAACATTAATAAAATATCTTTGATAATAACAGGATGGAAGCCAACTTGAGATCCTCCTGACACTGAGACTTTAAAAGTGCACATAAAAACATACTAGACTTGTTATGTAAGGACAGAATTACTCTTTCACTCAATGTTTGTGAAAGCACCAGTTGGTTAAGCAAGAGGTATCAAACGTTATATTCACAAAGTGCCATGGGGTGATACTTACTGTAGGTGCTACCAACTTGATTGGACACCAAAAGTACCATTCCATTCCAGTACCAGTTCCATGTATCATGGAAATCACCAAATGCATAGTACAAAAGGTACAAGCAGCCATAACCAACCATTCCTTAATGTACTAATATGTCATTGATTCCTGGGGGGGAAATTAGGTTAAAAACTTTGGAACTCTCAGCTGCACTAAATAATTACCTAGTCCTTGGCAAGATCAGTCATGACTAAAATAGACATCCACTCATGTAAGTTTCAGAGAACTGGGTGAGACTATTTACACACACTTTTCTGTATTTCATGCAGGACTGCTTGGATGTTTGTACTCTTACCTCACATGACTGGATACAATGGATGTCTTGAGGGTCAGGGTACCACTTCATCATCCCTGTGCAGACTATGCTCTGGAAAATGAGCACATAAGGGCAACTGTTGAGTGACGCAGGTGCAGGAAATGAAGTTTTTGTAATACTAGTTGAGGCAGAAGCATTGATTTAAAGTTGAACATCCATGCTGTAGATGGATGATAATGCCAACTTCCTTGTGGGTATTTCCAAATTAGGATTAAAATATCAAACCACCAATCCATCTATTTTGCTATCTCCTCAAAAGGTTTTCCCCTGAGTGTTGGTTCACAGAAGATAGCAGACATATGTGCTATCTTATTCTGATACATGCATAGAAAGCTAAACATATTTTAATGTCATTTTTAAGTTGTACATAAATAGGCAGACTTTATGGTGAGATTCTTTTGCTAAATTCTGTTCCACAAGGTCCAGGAGTGGCACAGACTGGAGGTGTAAAAAGTTGAAATTTTAGCCCAATGGTGATGAGGAGGAGTATCAAAGAGGGTCATCCTCTGGGGAGAATGAGTGTGAAATGTAAACGTAATGGGATTCCATCTGTAAAAATATACACTGCACTGTAAACACTATAAAAATGTCAGGGAGATTGTTAAAAACCATGAATATCCACAGCAAGGTTCATGAAAATCTGAACATCATTATTATTATTATACTAATCCTGACACACAAGGGGAAACGTCATGGAGTGGAAATGGAAAGGAGTCAATGTGAAATGCAAGTAATATACACTGTTCCCCATGTATGCTTATAGTTCTGTTTTTAATGACAATATAATTGATTATATTTAGAATAGTGTAGACTAAATACAGTCATGGTATTTTTTTTGCCAAATAATCCACTAGCACTTGGCCTCCCTTACCATGAACTGTTATATAAAAATGAGTAAGACTACATCTTGCACTCATTCTGATTGCAGACTGAGTGCAGATATCCTATTGTTTTCATTGACATATGTAGCACATTATGACAATTGCAAGCTTTTGCTGACTTTTGCAGTGTTTGTTATGCATGAAAACCTTGTGATGGAAGAATAATAATTGTTTTATACAACTTAAGTGGATGCAAAACTCCAAATTTTGTGGTGAAATTCGGGTGAGGCTGTGGTCTTCTGTCATTTATTTGACCCCGGGAATTTACAAGGTGGTTAGCAGATAGCTGATTGACTAACAAATATGGACAGAGAAAGCGGATCCTCCCCTGTGATTTCCTGTGCAGCCTGACCCAGCGGGGGAGACCTGATTCTGAAGTATTTGAGATAACACAATGCCTTGAAATCACAAGGCAGTGTCAGAGATATGGCGTAAGTAACAAGACCTCCATCCAACTATTTGACCTTGGCAAGGGTGGATTAACTGGCTGGCTGGCTGGCTGACCACCCAAAAGTAAGGTGAAACTGGAGCAGTGTTTGCGACAGCGTTAACGTAGAAGCGATTCCTGAGATATCATATTGGGTAACATGACCCACCTTTTAAAGCAAAACAACAGTGCTCCAACTCCGACCCAAGATCTGACATTCCTACGAGTGTGTTCATGGTGACTTGTATACACTGTGTGTTAGAGATGTGTGTATTTCCTAAAAGGCTTGACGTCAACTGGAACCTTTACTCTTGCTATCTGCCTGCGATTTCCAGTAATGCAAAAACACTTGAATGATAACGAACGCACACTCCACATACACAAGAGCTGGATTTTGTTGTGATAGTGTGTGATTAGCTGGTACAGCTGGGAATTAAAAATGTTTTCCTAGAAAATTTTAAAAGATACTGTCTTGCCAATGATTCAGTCAAACATCTGATATGAAACACATTTGCACATATTCAGATGAATTCAAACATTTCAGCTGCAATTTGACAGAAGGATTCATTTTTAGGCATTCTCAGTTACTCAGGGAGACATTTGCACAGAGAAAATTTATATAATTATGCATTATATCAAGACCACGTTTTATTGCTTTGAGCGTTTGAAATGCTGTTGCATGTCCACGAGATACAATTTGTTCCCACGTTTTGAATAATTCGTGCACACGAGAGTCAACACAACAGACCTAGGACTGTATTCATGAAGCTTCATAGTCCAAAGAGTTGCTCCTACTGGTGAAATTCCAACAAAATTCTTTGAATTTTGATGCTTTCTAGTAATTTCCCCTTAAAGCTACAACTAGAACTTATAAGATAAAAGTTATACACCACGCATCTTAAGAAAGATCCTATGGTGTATTGTGCTGGGTGGGAGATGTGGGCGCATCTCTATCTCATGAGATCGACCACAAACTTAAAATTAGTTATTACTTAAAATGACTTAAAATACTTTAAATTATCCCTGTGAGATCTAATCTGTGGCGTTTCATGAACTCAACGTCGTTCAATAATTCTCCTATTGTCTTTGCAATGTTTTCTACTTTGCTTAAGAAACTTTCACTTCCATCCATCCATCCATCCATCTGTGACAACTCACTCCACCCTGTCTTCCGGTTCCTGGTTGTGTGGCTTGCCATGTTTTCGGTGAAGGTACTTTAAGTGGGCATGGCGGAGGGTCATCAGCAAATTGGAGACACCTGAGGCCTGTTTGCCATGCGCCTTTAAAAACCCTCTGGGAGCTCAATACTGTCTCTCCTCCCTGAGACAACTGACTGGTTTTTGGGTTTGATGGTTTGATTGTGTTGCTGCATCTTATTACAACACCGCACTCATACACTTCTCCACTCATGCACTCACTTACACCACTGATCCTACTGATTTCACATGCTACTGTTAGTTTAGTTTAAGTATTCTTTTCTTAATAAATAATGTGTTAATTGGCTTTGTTGTGTGCGTCTCCCTCCCGGTTTGTAAAACATCCATCCATTATAACCATCATAACCGCTTATTGTTCCCAGCTGACATTTAGCGAGAGGCAGGGTACACCCTAGACACGTTGCCAGTTCATCTACAGGGATGAAACTCTTATTTAAGCGTCTTAAAAATCCTCCTCTACTCAGTGCTTCACAGTGTTTCACTTAGGAACTCTAACCCTAACACTAACCACGACCCTTGAAGGGAAATTTTGTCACTAGGACCGACTTTTTGTACTAGAAAGCCAACAGGTAGCGCCGATCATCTGTGATTAACTTTGCTTCATGTTTATCAGGAAAGGTGAGTCGGTCTTTAGCAGTAGCTCAGTGTGCGATCTATGCTGTTGCTCAGACCACCAGATGTTTGGATGCAGTATTCATCCTGATGGGTGTTTTTGTTTAAAAAATCTCTGTTCTGTTTGTCAGCGGATCGGCTTTCACGGCACCCTGGACTGGTCGCATGGCAGCGAGGGAGCAAAAACAACAACTGTTTTACAAAACCTGCCAAGAGTTTCCAAATGGTAGCACAACCACAATCCCTTGCACAGTTGCGGTTATTTAAACTGATCAAGCTATCTGATTTTTTCACTGCATCATGCCTCATCATGCATAATAAAACAGCTTAGCAACTGATGCAACCAGGTCTGCAGGCTGATCTGTATGGCACCCCTCCTCACAGCTCTGTGTTTAATTGAACTGGATCAAATGGATGTTGATTCAAAGCATATTAACATATTTAATGGTCCTGAATATAAATGTCTGAACCATTTCAAATATTTTGTATCAAAAATTGCAAATATGCAATTTCAGTTCTGCAGATTAAAATCTAAGGGAGATTGAAAGATGTTGGCCTTTTCCAGGCACTTTTGGGTTGTATTATGAGAAGGATCCATTGTTTTGGAGCTTGGACCATACATAGGGTTAAAGGTCCTGTAATCTCTCTCAAGTCCTCAAAGTTCTGGAAGTGCAATAGCAGATCACTAACGCTAAATACTAGGAGAGAAAAGGCAGTAATGAATGTGAAAATGTACAGCTATCTAAAGTACGCGAAACACCGGAATGAACCTTTAAAGCAGGGTGATGCAGGTTTCATACTACGTTTTTACAGACTTGACAGCATTTAAGCGGCTGTCTTTAAAGGCCAAAACTTCGCTGGTATGTCAGCAAACAAGAAGTCAGCAGAAAAAGGAAGAGACCAGAAGATTTAATGCTGTGTCTCCTTTCCGTGTTCGTGTATGTGTTACTTATGAAACTCTAATAGGAAACATTCCCCTCGGTTGGCTGCTGTTTTTACTTTTCAATTTGTTGAATTAAGATGTGTTGTTAGTAGTTTGTTTTTCTTCAGTTTGTCTTATTAAATAAAAGTTAAATAAAAGAAGAATGTGATAGTGTTGGTACAGAACAGAAGGGACCTCTAACAGGAAGGGTAACCAGACTCCCCTTCAGGCGTCTCACCTGGACTTCAGTGGGCAGCATCCAGTGCTTTAAAGAGTCAACTGTCGTGCCATTGGGCAGGACCACAGGATCTCGCAGGTCCACAATGCATGTTGGGTAGCAGACAGCACCTGCAAGGAAAAGGAAAGTAAAAAAAAACTCAAATCAAATAACACTTACCTCGAATGCTCATTAGCATCTGTTGAATTTATTCATGCTCAAACATTGAAGAAGAAACAAACCGCATAACTTCAGACCACGCCATCATCTGTCATCTGTGGTCTGGACTCTTGGCAACAATCTCTGTAGGATGGCTTCTACTGTTTGTGTGTGTGTGTGTGTGTGTGTGTGTTGGTTCTCTCCTGGCATTTAATAATAAATGTTTCGGTATAATTCAACTATAGCTTGACAAACTGTCCATAACATCATTCCATATCATCTGCTTGTCAGTATGGATTTACATTTCAGTTTGACACTGCCAAACTACTATAGATTTAATGTTAGTGTGTGAGCATAGACTGTTACTGTGTACGAGTGTTACTGAGTATTCAAAGGCTGCAAAACTTCATTTAGTACTAATAAGTTAGTTGCAGTCTGATGGAAACCACACATACACGAAAATTCTTTTTTCAGGAAACGAACTCACAAAATTATCCAACTGTAATGAGACACATTTAGCACCAGAAATGAAACTCATCAGTCATCAGTGAACGTTCAATATTTTAAATGGATTTACAGAGATTATGAGTCTTTGTCCTTAATAAATGGTTCAGTGTGCGGGTGGTTCCGAGGCTCGACTCTCCTGTTCATGTCCACCTCAGTTGGTTAATTTGTCAATAACCAAGCTGTCCTTCATGTTTCCACAGAGCACATTGGCCTTATCAAAGCTTTTTCAATATTTTACATTGAAATCAGCACAATTCAGGCTAATAGCCATCTGACAGACGTGCAACAGTCTGACTCAGACTCAAGATGTTATTTATCCTAAGCTCTCCTCCTTCATACATGAACATCGTTTCATTGGTTGATAAGATTCTAAATACTGACCATAGACAGAAGAGAAGCACGCTTCATATTGCATTTTTGCGGACAGTGACGATGTATCTCATCTAGATTTACGATGTGTGAGTACAGTCAGACTCTCCACTTTTATTTACATCTGGCACTGAGGTTTAATTAGACAGTTTTGCTTGTTTACCACCATCACTATGCGGTATCTGTGCCCCACTTCATGCTTCACGTCCACTCTTCCCTTTGTCAGCTGGGGGAAGAACCTTTGTTGTTGTCATGGCTAAGTCACTTGAACCTCAGGTGGAAAGGAATCAAGTCTGATTTTAAAGACCAGGCTGTGGCACAGCTGCTTTAAGGTGGTCGTGCAAATGATCAGCTTTTCTTGTCTCCCAAACTATTCTGTCACAGTCAGTCCCCGCTCCGCCTACTCCAGTGTCCCAGTTTCCTGCCTTGTGTTTGTCACGCCCCTAATGACCTGTGCATTTAAACCCTTTGTTTCCCCTTCCCCAGTGCCAGATTGTTAGTGTACCATGTGTCCTACTTTCCAGCATTTTTCTAGTGTGCTTTTCGGTTTCAACCCTTGCCTGTTTTTGGATCCCGCTTTTGCCTTACCCCTTTGGATTGTTTGCCTGCCTTACCTGACTGAACTCCCGTGTACCGAACCTTTGCCTGTGATTAAAGGCTGGTTACCTCCTGTATCTGCCTCCCGAGTCCTGCAGTTGAGTCCTGTGTCCGTGCCTTGTAATATATTCAGGTAATCACCATTTTTTTGTTTTTTATCCACTGCCTGCACTTCAATCTGGAGTGGGTTATTTTATATAACATGAGCTGGTCAGTGACTCAAAACTAAATCGAACACCAATGGGAAAAGTTTGTGAGGAAAAGATGCTCTACCACCGTGATTTCTGTGTCTGCTCAGTTAAGTAGCGCGTAGCCCGACAAGCCAGAGAGCAGACAAGGTTACGCTTTATTTTATTTTGTTTGACAGAAGGAAGAGAAAATAATCAGCAGTGTTTATTTGATAGATTACACTCTCATCCCTTAAGAAGGTTCCACTTACCGACATCCATCCCCTGGTCACAGCTGTACTCTACAGAGTTGAGATGTGGAGGAGGAGAGCATGATCCCTGAAGCTTGGAGCACATGGTGAACTCTGCAGTCCATACGCCGTCCTTGGTGCAGCGAATCTCACTCTGCAGACAAACACAGATACATGCGGTCTACATGTCAATTTAAAGTCCATTATTGTTTTACAGTGTTGAGCAGTTATATGGATAAACACGCAGCACTGACAGACGAATCAATCGTGAGATGATCTTTCATATGAAAAACGCTTCAAATGCTTTCGTCTCATAATTGTTCTAACACGCATACTAAATGTGGCTTCAATAAAGAGATGGCGCCCAGAAATTCAAAGGATCCTTCTCTAGAGACTTTATAAAAATATTATATTGTAGAGCTAGTTTGAACATGTCGTCGTCCACGCTTGGGAAACTTGAAGGAAGTGCACATTTTTTAACAACATTTAACAATGGCGGCCATCGTAGAAGTCTCCTCATGCTTCATTTACGCTGCGCAAGTGCTGCTGGATGATCCTGAAAATGATCTCTCTTGAAGTCTGGGGCAGCAACATGTTCATGACAAAGTGTCATGGATGCATGAGTGCAGCTGAAACCACAGCGACTGTTGTGTTGTTCTGAAAGGAAACGCTGCAGTGCATCACATCTGACATCAAACTTAACTGTATGCTGTCCCTGTCCAACTGATCTAAAATCGACCTGATGCTCACATGACTGTGTTGGTAATAATGTGGCCACTAGCTGTTCAAGTCTTACCCTCTCTGTTGCCTCGGGGCACTGCAGGGTGCAGCGGGTGTCATAGTACAGGTCATTGGTGCAGGTATACATGCCCTGGAATACATCAGGTAGGGCTGGGCAGGACATCGGCTCGCAGCTTGTTTCCTCCCACTGCCCCCCCCCCAGGCACTCCAACTTGAAGTACTTCCTGGAGACAATAGGAGCAAATGAACACATCTTTAAGTGATCTTATTCCAGGCAAGGTGAGTTTAAATTACATTTTGAGGAGTTAAACATTTTTAGTTGCAAGCAATAACGGGCAAAAACTATCAGTTCTGTAGTCCCTGGTCCATCCATCTATCCATTTCCTTCCACTTATCTGGAATTGTGTCCCCCAACAATGCGTTCCAGCCCCTCCTGGATGGGGATGCCGAGGCATTCCCAGACCAGATGAGCTATATAGTCCCTCCAGCAGGGTCTGGGTCTTCTTTGGGATGTCCTACCAGTTGGACATGCCCGCCCAGGCAGCATCCTAATCAGATGCCTGAACCACCTGGCTCCTTTCAACCTGAAGGAGCAGCCACTCTTCTCTGAACTCCCTTTAGAAATCCAACCTCCTAACCCTATTCCTGAGGCCAAGCCCCGTCGCCTAATGGAGAAAACTCGTTTTGGCCGCTTGTATCCGCGATATCAATGTTTCAGTCTCTATCAAAAGCTCATGACCATACATAGGTAAGGGTTGGAACATAGATGGACTGGAAAATTAATAGCTTTGCCTTCTGGCTCAGCTCCCTCTACCCCACAACGGAACGGCGGTAGTACCAACCCGCTGGTCTATCTCACGCTCAATTTTCCTGTCACTCGTGAACAAGACCCCAAGATACTTGTGGCAGCAACTCTCTCCCAACCAGCATTCCTGGTGTTTTTTTTTATTCTATTTTGAATCATATGTCTGTTTTACAGATGATCGACCTGACAGATGAGTTTAAAGCAAAACATGTAAGATTGGTATCCAGAGCACAAAAGTAGACATGTATTTATTAAAAAACATTGGCTCTAATAAGGTTTATTATAACAAACTCTCTCTAGAACCACATGTACACCATAACTCTGCTTTTACTTTTACTCCTCCAGTAACGAAAAACACACTGAGCGCAGAGCTGCCCATTCTACAGTAAAAAAATAAGATCTCTGCTGCGGTGCACGTAGTGTGTGAATGCAACAGCCTGCATTACAGTCTGAGTTTATGTGGGTACATGTGTCAAAGGTAAGAGTAAAAGCCTGTTTAAAGCTCTTTAATAGCTGCTGCTGTTCACTTTCACATGTTGGACTAATAAAGCATCAGGGGTTATTAAAATGTTTACACATACAGTATGTTTGAGAAAGCCTAACTCATAAAGACACGCAGCTGCAAATCTTTACATGAAACGCTGTTATTGGACATATAATGCAAAACTATAATATGTATATTCTTCCTCAGCTTGTTGGATATTTGATACATTGCATTTTAATAACAATTCAAGATAACGCATGGAAAATATAGCATTACTATGAACTCATTTAACCGGACTGCTGCTCATACAGACTGAAACGTGTGAAGATGGATGACTGCCTCCACGTAAAGCAGGATGTAAACTTACCCCTGAGGCTTTGTGTCCTCTTCATTAACAACATGTGAACTGTGTGCAGTAATGAGCAGTTACCCAATGAATACAATTGGCGGTGTAATGACGAGGCCCGGTTAGCAGCGGTACATATTTTATAGGACCCTAATGTGAAACAGAATGTCCTTTTACAGATGATGGACCCAAAAAAATGCCTCTTTAAGTCGAGATTTAAACGTTTGGGTGTTCATGTGATGCATTGTTGCACTAAATCAAAGATCCTAATTTTATTAAGCAGTGCGTAATAGGAATCTTGTAAAATAAAGGAAAAGAAGGAATTTCCTCCATTACGCAGAGAGGCGTGTGTGATAAAACAGTGGATTTACTTTGGTCTGCTGTCTACGCAGACTTACTACTATTTAAAGGCATTCCACACAACCCACAATATGTCTTTAAAGTCCATTGTTCTTGCATTTTTTTAATGTCCTTGTATGTAAAAAGACATAACATGCCTGAAATCATTAATCTGATTTATCATTTAAGGTGTCAGTCAGAAAACGCTGGAAAGAAACTAAAGAGAACATTATTTAGTATTCAGCCTATCGTTAGTTTAACTGCTATTAGAACATACATTTTTCATGTGTGATGCTCGTATAAATGCCCTGGCAGCTGTATTTTCTGTCCACTGAGCTGCCAACGGTCCCTGAACACTTACCTCTGTGTCTTCTTTTTGAGGCTCCCTGTTACATAGAAACCTGGGTTGCATTTGTAACGGCAGACAGAGCCAACATCGTGCCCTGAGGCCAGACAGTCTGCTGTTAGCAGTTTGGCATCGGGTATGTTTGGGACCTCTGGACACTCTATCTTGCAGTAGGCCTCTGGGAAAGACCACAGACCATCCTCCAAACACACCAACCTGTCGCTGTCACCTGAGGAGGGAGGATTTCAAGTCAACAGAGGAAAGTTCAAAGTATGGTTGGACGGCGGAAGGGAAGTTTACCTAACACGAGTGTGAAAAGCAGGAAAATATACTTTTTTTATTGTTCTATTTCTATCTGTATTATTCTAAACACACATAAACATGTACTGATCTATGCTGCATGGTTGCACAACAGTAGAATATACTTCATGATCTGGTTCATGATAATTGTTTGAGGTATTTAATGAGATTTGAGCCAATGCCTGAATGTAACTGCAGATTGTTTGTCTGTGACATGCTGAAATGTATTGTAACACAATTAGCACAACTAGCAGAGTCATAAAGTCACCTAACTTTCTAACCTTCAATAACATAGTCAGTTACACAGCAAGATTTATGAAGTTTGAAAGCTTAAATGACAAAATTATGGAAAGGATCCTACAGAGATAGACCTTTTTTTATCAAACATATCAACATTTTTTTTTGAAACAGTTGTTGTTCACATCCACCAGACTCCATTGACTAAAACAGTACTTTTACCTGGCAGAACATGAGTTTATTTGGTGTTAATTGCTAAAGGGAATTGCTAATTCGGATCTATAAAAGACTAAAGTTACACAATAACAAATCAGATCAACAGATCAAGGCAGCAGTTGACTGGAATCTTCTCTGTTTTGTAAAGTCAAGTGACTGTTTTTGTCAATGGAGTATGGGGTCATTGGACAGAGTTATTCTGGATAAACAAAAAGAAACTCTTAAATAAAAAAGGTCAATCTCTGTAGGATCCTTTCCGTAATGTTGTCAGACACAAAAAAACAAACGTTAGTGGACGTACATCTACATTGACAGTGCACAAGTTGGCCTGAAGGATTACATGTTGCATCCAGTTTTTTGGTGACACACACCTCCACTCAATACTGGACCAGATTCAAAAATTGTTGTCCCCAGTAATCATTTTGACATAGGTTAAAAAATATCAAACTATCAAGACTGTGTTGGTGACATAGCCTCGCTCTGAAACATACATTTACAAAAGTTACACTGTACGTACTGCAAACAGGAAAGGCACAAGTAGGTCAACATCATGGATTGATTTCTGTTCAACCAAACATTCTGCTTTCATTTCATGGCTCTGTCTTTTACAGTTATGAGGAGTAGGAGACTATGGCTTCAGCATTGCCCAAAGCTAATATTTTCGATGCCTGCGTGGCCCCATATGAAGCGTGAGTGTCGGTATGTGTGTGGAATCATAACACCTAAACCTTTTACATTTTTTACTGGATCTATAAAATGTAATGAATCTTTAACATGGCATCACATTTTTATAAGCTATTTAAACATCGGGCTGGTGTTTTGTTGTTATTATCAAAATCCATTACAGCTGCACTGGTGTGTACTGAATGTATTGTTGTCAGTGTGATGGCCTCCAAACATATTTCACTAACCAAAAGCCACAAATAGAATTATTTCCATGTAATCTGTATTTAGATCATGAATACATGAGCCTCACTGCTGACTTTTCTACGACATTTGAGCATTTACTGTGGCTTTCCGGCCACAGACATAAAGTGCATCACGCTTGTTTCATTTAATCACTTCAAGAAGCATCTACTACATTGCGTAACTTTCATTACTAAAGAGGGCTAATGCTTTTTAACGTCTGTGTGTAACTATGAATTTGTGCGTGTGTGCTGGTACTCCTAATTATGGTTGCCACGGGGCAATATTTATTCTGACTCATTATGGTGCAAGTGGTGTTTTTAAAAACATTGTGGACATCTGAGTAGTGTTCTGTGTGCGTGTGTGTGTGTGTGTGTGTGTATCGGTCTTTTGAATCCAGATGAACATTTTAAAGGCCACAAAGCTGCAGAGAGGAGCACTGTGAAGAAAAGCCTCCCCGAGAGAAGACAAGGCTGTGATTTTGTAATTTTATTGCTCGCTTTAGATTAGTTCCCCTTGTCTTAGCTCTTTTTCAAACTAATTAGTTTTAAATAGACACTGTCTGTAACTACAACAGGACGAGTGCTGTTAAAAACAGACCTCCAATTTTCAACCCATAATTGTGTCCCATCAAGGTTTAAGGTCTATTTCATTTTATGGACTGGAGCTTGTGATAGCATCTTGCTGTGGCTGTATCTGTTCACTACACTGAGCTGTAACTGTCAGAAGGTGGATCGTAACCACCCACAGTTTACAATTATTGGACAGAGCTTCAGGTTCTGTGAAGTGTCTTAAACCTGCATTCTTTCTCATGTCCAGCAGGGGGCAGCTCCACTGGCTGCAACAATAAGGTCTGATAGTATTGAGTCTAATGGAGAATTGAGCCTACTTTTCTCTTGATCTATGACCTCTGTAAGCAGTTTCAGCCCAACTCACACCCACCAGCTTAACGCTCTCATCCAAATATGGTCACTTCTCACTCCCAAAAAACAAGATGGCAACATCCATAATGCCAAAATCGCTGTTTCAAAATTGTTGTCCACAAACCAATAGGTGAAGTCCCAGTGGGGTTACGCTTAATAGCTCCGGAGAACTAATTATCAATTGAAAGGTAAATTCACTGTAATTAACTGTCCTCCGACTACTTAAACCACCTTAAACTAGATGTCGCATTCTCCCATTCACACACCGATGGCACAGCCTTCAGGAGCAATTTGGGTTTCAGTATCTTGTCCAAGGACACTTTGACATAGACTGGAGGAGCCGGGGACTGAATCGCTGATCTGATTAGTAGAAAACCCGCTCTACCTCCTGAGTGACAGCTGCCAACAAGAGCTATTTTGTTGAGAAGCTTTGGCCCCATTGATGACCTTAAATTTTGAGAAACTCAAAAAGTCTGTTCATTAAATGAGGTTTTACAAAACATGAAAGGCTCATTAGTTCGTTTGACTGAAACTCATCAGAAACAGTCAATGAATAATAATAGCATGATCATTTTAAGTCAAAAAGGTTGAGTGTCTTTATAGTTAGCCTGACAGTGCTGCTATGAATCACTTGTTTGTTCATGATCCACTGATGTTCAACAAAGAATATAGAAACAATAGAAGAGACCAGACTGGAACTAGAATACAACAGAATGGACAAACCCAATGACATACCTTGTAGTATAGCTGGTGATCCACAGGTGAATGAGCACTGTTTGCCAAATGTGGTTCCCCAGGGGCAACTGAATATGGCATGGTAGACATGAGACTGATCAGGCAGGCCGCAGTCTACAGGCTGACAGCTAACTACACGATCCCATGAACCATGGAAGCACTCCAGATGGGTTTCTCTCTGGAAGAAGATGGAGTATCACGTGTAGAAGATGGAGTAGGAGCAGACGTGCAACTTTGTACGATTCTTAAATCAAAAAAGGACTAACTTTTGGCCAACAACCTCCAAAAACTCAACAAACAAAATCATTAAAACCATTTATGGTCTGATGATACAGAAAAAGACAAGGCCTGTCTTTTACTAATCATACAGAATACCACTGAAGCTGTCAATCAACTGCTAAAAACCACACTTAAACTGCCTATGATATCTAGCCCAGACCTTAAGGATCAATCGGATAAGGTATTGGGAGGTCCCTGCTGATAACAATACCTATATACACACGTCTGTGCTCATAACTTTACCCACATGATTGCTAAAATCCTGCCTGAATTCTGTCTTCTCTGACAGCCAGTGTCATCTGTGAAACTGAGCACATTAGACATAAAATCTGCTTGGTTTCCTTCATCATTCACAGGGGATGTAATTGAGTTAGCCCAGTTTCTGGAGGCAAAAGAGAATGCAACCACAAATGTTGAGTGAGGAAAAGAAAAGAAAATGTTACAAATAGTGGAACAAATGACTGGAGTGCTACTCTAAAACTTGTTGGAAGGAAAACCCTCTGTCTGTCTTTCTCTCCCTCGGTGCTCCCCCCTCTGACATCCAAACCAAAATCCTCTCTTAAAAACTCTCTCTTGCATAACATACTTTTGTATCACTGGAAGATAATCAAACATTGAAAGGACATTATATATGTAAATGTGTACCTGCTGGGGTGGGTTTGGCTTGCCGTTGATGATAGTGATGCTGAAACCACGGTGACACTCTACAGAGCAGCGAGAGGACTCCCCTCCTCCTGTGCACCTACAGAGACACACTGATATATAGATAGTTCTTTTGTTTGTTGCTTCAGCTCTCTGATCGGTCAGTGTTTCATTCCAAAGGGCCTACCTGACAGTGGCGTGGTCTAACTGTGGAGGGCTGCAGTCGTCCATCTGACACGGCTGCCGCAAACAGCTATTGCGGGGGATGGAGGGAGGGAAAGAGAGGGAGAAGAAGAGAGGGATGAGAGGTGGGGGAGAGACAAAGCAAACAGCCACAAGGTCTAAAGTGATCAAAGGAATACTCCAACGTTTTGGGAGGCTGTCATCTAGAGAACTGAACTATTATGGTAACAGTTCAGTGTTACCTCAAGTGATGTCACTCGAGTCTGCATCAGGTGAGTTTGAAAACAAACTAAATCTGGAGGCGCGAGGTTGGAGAGAAGTGATCTCAGCTGACCTCTGCAGCCTGATTCTCATCTCTGCATGAAGCTAGGGGCACGACATTAGCCACTACTAGCACAAGAGCTGCAGTGTGGGCAATGTAGGCAGCAGGTTTTTACAAAGAAGGACGTGTGGGATTTAAAAAGACAATATTTCTGCACCTTCTTCTTCTTTATACATCACAAGTCTGACAGTGTGACATCAGTGGGGTATTTCTTTTCAGCAATTTTTAGCATGTGTGAGTACTGAAGCAAAGATTGAACATTGTTTCCAAAACTTTTTCGCTTCTAGACGTTAAAAATACACTCGACCCTGTTCGGCTACAGACAGTTCACATAGGAGGTAGATTATTTATTGTTGACTGTTGTCTGGTGGAAAAAGCGGTGCTCCTGATCCACTCTTCTGTTCCTAATATTTCCTTGTTCGGAGCTGCGATTGCAGTGTTTTTAAAGCATTCATTGAACCTCCACTCACTATGTTGGCACTATGTTGTGGATGTATGTGCAGTACTTGCTACCTGTATGAATGCGACTATGTATCAGGCTGATAATGAAACAGATTATTGAAAAAAATTTAATTACATTCCATCTCTAGCCGAACAGGGTCACCTGTATTTTTTAACGTCTATAAGTCAGACTTGATGTGATGTATAAAGAAGGAAAATGCTATATAAATAAAGTTATTATTATTATTGTTGTAGTATTTTGATAGTATTGTGTGTTTTTAAATGAATTTATTTCATTTTCAAAAATTATTTTAGAGATTCTTCCAAATACCACCACATAGAGGTCGCGTACCACCAGATGTACACCACCATAGTTTTTTTTAACTTATATATTTCCTTTGTGTCAATGAGAACATTCAATGTCTGCGTATTGAGAGATGTGTACATTGTGTAAGTTGAGTGTGTGTGTGTGTAAAGTAGGTAGTTGTGGGAGAGCCCACCCTCTGATGCGCACCCGGTCAGGGCGAAGGTGCTGAAGTGGCAGGATGTCCTCAGGGCCACACCTCCCACTGCCACAGAGGGGGAGGAGAAGAGGAGGATAACAGAGGCCGTGATGAAGAAAGGTTGAGACAGGTCGTGGGTCACGTTCACTACCAACGGGTTGCGATGGCATGAGAGGTCATGTGTTCCTAGAAGGGTTTCAAGCAGTTCTTTTAGGTTCTGACCTTAAGCATCATCTTACTTTGCTTTAAAAAGCAGTCAAACACAAGTACCTAGTGAGTGGTTCTTGCCAGTGGTATCAGACAGGAGGATGGTGGCTGTCCTCCGACATTGCTCTCCAGACCATGACCCATCTGCAGCCAGGTAGACCATCACAGAGGCTGCCACTCCAGGATGGGCAAATCCCACCTGTGGGATCATTTTAAAGGAGGAAAGAAACATGGATCTGATGCTACAGCAAGAAAAGGTTTACTGTGAGAATAATCTGTTGGCCAGTTGATTTATACTGTGAATTAAAATGTCTTATCTCTTGTACTAGCACTGTCGGCTTGTGTAGATTAGATTCCTGGTCTAGCCTGGGTGGACTCTCCAATGAACACACATGTTTTGGAAGCTGGTTAAGGATTCTTGGCGCTCTACGGCCAACTCCCTCTGGTTAGATGAGAGGACAGTGTGTCCTCCCCAGGAGTTAGCAGTGACAAGAACTAATCATTGCAGATTAGAAAAACAAGGAATTCCACATAAATAGAAATAGAAAGAAAACAGCAGTTGTATGCCTGTCAGGGTGGGCACTGAGTGCTGTAACATGTCCTAAACCAATGCACCAGTGCTTGTGCATTATGCTGCATGTAACTGCTGCGATCCCCAGCTGACCCTGACCTTCGCTCTCTCTCTCTTAACTTTTTACAGCCACCTGTCAAGCCTCCAGACTGAGTGTTTCATGCTTGAAAGATAGATTTTGAGTTTTGACTTTAAAGACTTTTTAAAGGCCTTTTTTTAGAAAATGAGAAAGCACTTCCAAATGAAGAAGTTAAATGAGACAGACGTCTTTTAGAGAGCTGACAGATGGATGGCTGAGGAACGCTTTTCAGATAGAGCGAGGCTTGATATTTAAGGCGAAGGGAGATCCTTTCAGAGACAGAAAGAACCCTTCAGGGAAAAGTAGGTGTTTCAGATATGGGTGTTATCGCGGAGTCTTTTCACGCTGTGAAAGAGTCTTTCGGGGATCAGGCGTCCTTCCAGAGAGGTTGCAGAGATGTGCCTGATAAAGCGGGCATCCATAAAAGAAGCAGGGGATGGAAAGATGAGTCATTCAACAAAGAAGTGGAAATGATGAGAGAGAAAGAGAAAAGAGAGAAAGAGAAAATGAGCATGTGCAAAGGAAGGAAAAGAGGCAGGCTCATGACTGTAAAGGATCCTATAATCCAGAGCATGACGGACAAGGTTGTGAAGCTATCAGTCAAATCAACAGCTAGCCTACGCTTAGTCTGGACCCGCAGAGCTGATTGTGGGAACTGTGGCTGTGGA
Source organism: Miichthys miiuy (assembly GCA_036365135.1). Taxonomy (NCBI): domain Eukaryota; kingdom Metazoa; phylum Chordata; class Actinopteri; family Sciaenidae; genus Miichthys; species Miichthys miiuy. Next base: position 21,767,643 of record CM071617.1, read on the forward strand.
AAGATTAAATAATACGAAACTACTAAATATGAGAACCAGACACGGGTCTGGAATGGAAAGCCAGGTCCAAATGCAGTGCAGTACACAAACCAGGACATCTTTGTGAAGCACTGCTGGCTAGAAGAATGTCAGGCCTGCAGAGATAAGCAGCCATGTGAATCATTTCACCTGCAGGAGTGACCGTTCTGTCAACAACTCTAAAACGTTCATCACAAATAAAGAATTAGCTCATGATATGTCTTCATTTTTAGGAGGTAATTCATGTCTTTGTTGCTCTGCACTTTCTGGAGCCATAATAAATGATCATGATGAATTATGTATTCACGATGAACTAAGAGATCTATTTATGATTACAAAATTATTATTCTTCCTCCACATGCCAGTATTTGAATAACTTGTGAACCTATTAAGTATTTAATTATGAATGATGAGTTAATTATACAACACTTGGTCTTCAACTATTAGTAAACTGGTAATGATCATTTTATGGCTGATTCTGATTAGTACGCACTGGGTAAAAAAATAAAGAATTACAGCCCATGTCGTGATTTGCTAATCATCTACAGATCATTAGTACCCATAATTCACAGCTGACCTGGAAAATGAGTAATTATGGTAACCAATGTATTGTATGAATCATGCAATTGTTAGAAAGTTAGGAATGTGTGTGTGTGTGTGTGTGTGTGTGTGTGTGTGTGTGTGTGTGTGTGTGTGTGTGTGTGTGTGTGGAGCTAGCAGTCTGTGCGAGAGGCCCTTCAACCCTTTTTTTTTTTAAAGTATTGGAAAGAGCTGGAAGCTGTCGAAGACAGAGTAGCCACCCACAGTCATTCAGTAGAGGGGAAAACACATACAATATGTGCACACACACACACACACACACACACACACACGAGTACCTTCAGCCAGAATGAATGTTCGAGGTCATTGTTTGTGTCGGTCTGGGCGGTACACGGGAACCAAGCGTCGGTGGGCAGTTTCTCACTCACCTCCAGGTGCTGGTACCTGCAGAGCTTCAAAGTCAAATACACAATAAATAATGAGAAGTAATCATGCTTTAATGCGTAATGTAAGTAATTTATTATGCGTTTTATTATCCACAACCTTAGCTGACCTTTTAATGTGACAGATACTTCCCTGTACCAACTGTTAATCCCACTGATTCCACTGGATCATCATTTATTCCACTTTATGGTGGAATGACCAAAGGTTCACAGGACCTGATTTTATTGTGTTAACTTCATGAGTTCTATTAGACAGACTCTCTGGCAGTGAAGCCTTTTGACAGGCCATGCTGACTTTTACTCATGACACTTTGATTTGTTATGTTTATTGCACCTTTCCTCATACAGATGTTGTGGCATGAAAAATCCCAGGAGGTTTGCCAGTTCCGAGATGCTGGAACCAGTGTGTCTGACACCAGCTCTCCTCCCATGATAAAAGTGGCTTAAATCATGTTCTTTGCCCAGCTGTGCAGAACTCACTTAACTCTGCATCTTTTTTCTTTTTTTTTGCTCGTGCTTCAGTCGTACGTGACTGAATGCATAGAGGAGCGAGGCAGATCAGAGAATGTTTCTAAAACTGTCAAGTTAATTGAAAAGCAGTGATGGGCCTGAGGGATCTCATGTGATAGCAGAAATTTTATGGGAGATGTCAGAGCTTGGAAATGATTGATGTAGTTTAAAAATAAAACAGGGGGAGCTATGCAGCATTCAGAGTTGCTGTGCAAAGCCCTTCCTCTGGCTCGCTTGGCTGTGTCACTGTGACCTGAAGAGTTTTTATTACCTTTGATCCTTTGATATTACAGTTGATTCTTATTTTAAGTCTAACTTCCTTTTTGAGAGAGAGACAGAGAAAATTTAAGGTAGACAAAGAAAAGAAAAGTTGCTGCTTGTGTTTATTTTTTATAAGATCTGCGTGAGTGGGACCTCTCACATAAAACTGTTGTTTGTAGTAGAGGCCAGCAAAAATAATCACCTGAAAGCATAAATCTTTGTAATAAAGCTTCCAGCCACCAGTGGCAGCACTGAAAACACTGCTGCTCCACTCAGTAAGTGAAGAAGAACTGGTCATCCATACTGGATTTGACATGGGTTGATTGATTTCCTATATGTGCTCTCCACTAGAAGTTGTGTTTGTGTCTTTGTTATTTTCAACCAAACTGTCAATCCAGACAATAGTATAGGCCTTGATTAGCCGGCTGCTAACACTTTACAGTACAGGGCCCTGTGGTTCATACTTCATACCTTGGTAATTGACGGCTCACCGGTGGCAGCATGGGCGGGACAGTGGTTGGGATCATAATGAGAAGCAGTGGCAGTCGACGCCCACTGGTCTATGTAGCCCAAAGGTGTGAAGTAACCGCAGTCCTGAACACTGGAGCCGCGTTCGAACTCCTCGCACACGCCGTCGCCGTCAAAAACATAACACTGACTCGGTTCACCTTGGGAGACGGAGAGGAGAATGAGCGAGGAGGATTTATGAAAGAATATAAAGCCTGGTTTCTTAATCTGGCAGGGTATATGCTCATCCCCCACTGTTAGACTCCCATCCAAATCTATTTGTCAGTGAACCAAATCTGAGCAAATCTTTTTTGTGTTTTCGTTGGCCACTTTTAATGTTAGCCACGTCAAGTCGACCATATCTGACTCTCTGTGCTGTCAACAGACTGTAAATTATGCTCAGAAATGAACTTTGACTTCAATTAATTATTGAAGATCACAACAATTTCATAAGGCTAATAGGCAGAAAGAGAACTTAATATGTGACTTGGCCAGTTAGCCTAATCCCAAAAGCACCTCAGCGGGCCATGGGTATCTATAAGTCACCAAGAAACAACAGCAGCAGCATCATGTGTTACAAAGAACTGTCGACAGTTGTTCCAAGTCCAGCACAAAACAAAAAACACACACAGGAAGATATTCCTTTGGCCTATTATTGTGTCCACTAATAAATTTAGAATTTTGTTTTTTATAAACTCAGCTTTTATCAAAAAAATTCAACATAAAGCCAAAGGAAAATAAAACACCTGTCCACGAGAGCCCAAGGTAGAACGTCATGTCATGCAACATTATGCAGCATTTTGTCATTATTGTACAGCTGACTGTGGAAAGCGACCGCAAACTAGGGCTGTCTTTTCTTAGTCAGTTACACCAGTTAGTCTAACCCTAACCCTAACCACCTAGTCTTTGGCTGACCACAGATCCTAAATTCTCGTCTATATACCTGCTTTTGTACGTTGGATATCCTCAAACGTAACACCTTCCCAGGTAGTTATTCCAAAACCTTAACCACTCTGGCTTCTTGCCTAAACCTAACCCCTCTCTTTTTTTAAACCCAATCTGGTTGATTGCGATGGCCCGTGCACTGCTTCTTTCTCTCTACCACAAACTGTGTGAGTCAACGTGATAATCAATAAACTGAATCCTAAGCCTAACCCAGCTTCTTAGGGTCTTGATGGACAAAGGTGTGTATGACAAGAAATACTCAACTAAAGGTTTCAACCACATCTCATGGTCTTCAATCGTGGATGAAGTTGCCTTCTGTTGTTTGCTTGTTTGTTTTTGTCAAACTACTGTATCCAAGGTCAAAGAATGACTTTTCACAAAGCATGAGCTGACCAACAGCTTGTAATGCAGCATAAATTCATAAACCGGGTGGAAACCATCAGACACTTCAGACGTTTGGCCTCATTAACATCTGGACAGCTGCAGAAGTTAGACAGACAGAGCCGTGTCAGAGAGTCAGCGCCGCACAATTGGCTTCAATTAGCCGACGGAAACGTGTTTCTGATAAAAGGCAAATTAAGCCTCGACAATTCAATGGCATATTGTCATACCGAGTTCATTTGGCAACGCTGCGCTAAGTGAACTCACCAAACACCCCACCCCTGCTTTGACAACACCTGTGAAAATGATTAAGTCTTCTCAATTCCAAGTCTGTGTATTTATCAAGCCTCACAAAAGAGGACTACTTGACAGTCTTTGACTTAACTATTAAGGCCATCTGTTTTTTATTTAAGGTCTGCATGCCGTAATCATATTGTGCAATTTAACCTTTATTTAATCGGCCAGTTAAAAAATTAAATAAAAAATCAGTGGAATCTATAAAAAAGCAGCACCCCCTGAACAAATGCAGCTTGTGTGTGGCTCGTCTGTGACGAGATGACTATAAAAGCAGTCCGTGTAGTTACTGCAGAGCCACGGTGGAGACAACACTGCATCGCTGGAGTTAAGTCGAGCGAATGTGGCAAGGAAACCCAAACAAATATTCTGTCTATGACTAAGAAGTACAACTGAATAATTGGTTTTAAGTGTTGCAATTTGTAAAAACCTGTTTTTGCCAAATTGTTTTCCTTCCTAGTCATGATGTCTTTTATTGTAAAACAAGAGATGTAATAGCTTCAGTCACGGAATGGCTAGCCTCGTGGTAGAGGAGGAGGAGGGATCGCTCTCTGCTTGTTTCCCCTGACAAATAAATTGACTGGATGATGGAAATTTTATCCGCGTAACAAGCTCTCGTAACACAAACCCTTCCACCACACATGAATACATACCATCCAGCTGCAAGCAGAAACAGGACATGGCCTAAAAAGGAACTAACTAACACGCTGTCTTGTCTCTTGGCAATATTATGGAATATTTATGTTATTAAAAAAGCCATAGTTATTCGTGTTAGCCTCTGTTGGTTGAGGAGTGTTGGGATAAACATTGTGTTATACAGAGGGTAAATTTTAAGGATGCGGAGGAACACCACATACCACAACAGTGGAGCTGATTTCTCGTGTCACTGTGGCTAATGCCAACTCTCATCCAGCCCAAGTCTTTGAATGAGAAACAGAGACACTTGGAGACACATGGATTTGTTGGATGTGAAAGGCCTTGGATGTGTGTGAGGCTTTAATGATAAGTGTCACAACATAACACAGTGTTCAGTGTGTGGCGGTGGTGAGCAGCGCGATGGGCTGCGTTCTTATTGCCTTCCGTCGACCACTTTGCACTCTTTGAATGTGTTTACCTAATATCAAGGTCACAAAAACAAAAACAAACACATGTTGACATGTTGAGTCCTTCAGCCTTCTGCTTTCAATGTGAGTGTTTTGGGTGAACTCCCTTCAGTGTTGTGTTGTGAGGCTTCTGTTGTGGCCTGTCTGCATGCTTCAGACCGGGCGAGGGTGCAGACACAAAGTATTGTTGTCCTGTGGTGGAGTCACAAACGATGGGGGCACTCTCTGTGGCTTCTTTGTTTGTCTTTTGCCATGTTATGCTGCTTGTTTTTGGTACATTTTACTGCTTTTTTAACCACCTGGCCCAGAGTTAACGGAGCAAAGTTTGGCCCCGCTCTCATGGCTGAAAACTGTATATGGGATTCATATATATCAAAAGGATTTTTTTCTTTTTTATATATATTCTGCAGGCAGTAAATGGCAGTTATGGTTGTTCTCTACACATAATGGAAAAGTGAACAATCACCACTAATACAGAGAACCCCACATTGGCTCTATCCAACATTAACACTAATGCAAATGACACTTTATGCTGAACCTGGAGGTTTCAACATTAAACAGTCTTAAAGGACCAGTGTGTAGGATTTAGTGTCATTTAGGGTGTGGTCGCTAACTGCAACCCCCTCACCTTACCATCTTCAAGGTGTGAAGGCGAATCTCCTATGTTGCCAGAAGCGTTTTAGAAATTACATTAAAGGTCCAGTTTATAGAATTTAGTTTCATCTAATGGACTAATCGCTGCATTGCAATCTCCTCACATCACCCTCACCTTCCTAGTGTAAAGGGGAAATAATACTTTATGGATCCTGTTTAGAGTCACAATTTGTTTTTTTTTTCTGTTCTGGGCTACTGTAGAAACATGGTGTTTCAATATGGCGGCACCCATGAAAGAGGACCTGCTCCCACTGTAGATACAAAAGGAGAATTTTTAAGTAACAAAGACAAAAAGATTCTTAGTTTAAGGTGATTATACATGCATGAAAACTTTATTATTTTTATTATTTATTATTATTTTTGTTATATTCCATGTTTGCCTTATTCTGAAAATAAAGTCCCCAAATCTTACACACTGCACCTTTAAATATCTTTATCTAGGGACAGTTTGTCCATTCTGGGCTACTGTAGAAACAACATAGGATCCACACATATAAAAAGCTTATTTTAAGGTAACAAAAGCATAATGATTCTTATTTTCGGGTGATTATACAGTAATGAAAACATATTTATGCATATTATGTTCTGTAAATGGAGCCCACTAAATCGGACACTCTGGACCTTTAACAGGTGTATCTCGTTTTGGTAACTAAAACTTGAACCCCCACCAAGTTGTTTTTCTGGCAGCCACATGACTCGTGAGCCACAAACTGAACCGCTTCTGAATGTTTCTCATCTTACCGAAAAAAAATCTCTGCTTGTTGATTCTAAGAAACAAATCATGCATTCTTGTCTGAACCTCACCAAACGTTAACCTGGCCTAAAACCTAACCAGGTTAGGGTTTAGGCCAACCCTAACCTGGTTGCCCTCTGCATAACCAGGTTAGGGTTTTAGGCCAGGTTAACGTTTGGTGACCTGGCCTAAAACCCTAACCACAGTTGCTCTTTCCTAATTCTAAGCTTCTTGATGGGTAAAAAAAAAAAAAAAAAAAGGATGAGAAATAATCCCCCGAGCTGTCCTCTGCATGATTTGATTCTGGCGGTAAGATCTACAAGGTGGCCTCCAATCACCGTACTACAGGGTCAACAGTTGTCAGATGCGGAAGCTTTTACGGCTGATTATGATCTCTGGCTGACTGTTCCTGCACATGTGATTTGATCATAAAAAACGTATTACTTACTTTAGATAAATCACATCAGACAAAATGAAAAATGGCAACAGTGTCTAAAGAATAACTTGTTATTGTGAGTTGATTTTTGCAAGTGTTCAATCCAAAAACCACAACATGATCTTTGATAAAAATCAATAAACTTCATTTATCAATATGCCCTGGCCTGCATCAATTGCTTGAAATCTTTTAAAGGCCAAAACTTATTTAATAAAGGAAACATGGCTGACATGTGTTTTGAGACTGAACAGTGTACTTTAGTGCTAAAAAAGTGTTTTTCTGGCGTTTCCCTGCCAACCTAATGTCAAGATGCTTTAGATTTCCAAACAAGACTTGTGACTTAGCAAACCAAAAACTTACTTTCTACCCTTCGGCTCATCTGTTTTCTCTTATGTTGCGGTGATGCTACATTAATGGTTTGTGGAATCAGCTCAAGCCAGAAGCTTTTATGTCTTGTAAATTAAATTTGATTGGCTTGGATGTTTTTTTCTTAATACTGCTGCATGCACAAATGAAAGATTTCTGCCTATTTAGTGACTGCTCTTTTACACTAAAACTTTATATGGTGTTGCCATTGTTTTGAAAGAAACCCCACTGCTCAACATGCTCTCAGCTTTAAGCCGTGTGTGTGTGTGTGTGTGCATATGTGTGTTAACCCTCGCTGGAGTAAACAGGACTCACTCACCCTTACAGTTGAAGCCCATCTCCTTGTGGCATTTCTTAGAGCAGCCATCACCATCCAACAGATTATTGTCGTCACACTCTTCTGACCTACGGAGAGAGAACCACCACCATCACCACCATCATCATCATTATCATCATCATCACTTTCATTTCACATCACATGGACATTTTCAGTGTGTAATTAATGCCTATCTTCATCATTTTCAGTGCACAGACCCTTGTATGAGGCCATCTCCACAGTAAGGCTGCCCATGGGTGTAGAGGAGAGGTGGGGAAAAATCGCTGAGGACACCATCTGCCTCCACCTGGATCATGTACTGGTACTTGACTCCCTGCTTTACATAGCTGAAGAGGAGAGGAGAGGAGAGGAGAGGAGGGAAAATGGTTTCGTGATTGCTCAAAATTGTAAATTTATTTTGGCATAATAAAATTATTAAATAGAAGTTCAAAGTTTGTTTTTTACTGCTCTGTGTGGTACAAACTGATCATATAATCTTTACAGGCTTGTTGATCGATACTAATGACTCATTCAATACTTGACAAAATAAGAAAGAAGTACCGTGGTTTCTGGTGCCAGCCTATAGCGCATCATGACCTGCGTCTACTTTGTGCATTGTGGGGAGGAAGCATTGTATTTGTGGTAAATCAATTCTGCATAAATCCTGATGCATTCTGCAAACAGTGGCTCATGGGACTGCAGGAACAAAAGTAGAACTTGCACTCACAGTTGCTTCTATCTGTAACCTTGTAGTATCCAATGACCTTAAGGCCTCCATGGCAGGAAGTGTGTGTAACCATACCTCGGCTCCATTGTCGGTACTATTGATCTGTTTTGGTGTGCCGTGTCTATAAAAAGAGCCTCCTCCCTGTTTTCCCAGCACAGATCCACTGCTTCTGTATCCGCCTGGCAAAGCCTGAAAGTTAACCAATCACTCATCTATCTGTGGCCTGTCCGGTTTCTCCAGACTCCACAAATTTCCTTTATTAATTATGGATCAGAGAAGGAAATGAAGAATTTTTGGATATATATTTGAATTTATCCTCAAACAGCTCTCTTCCTCTCTCTGCTCCCAGAGGCCTCTCATTACTTCATGATTGTTACGGTGAGGTTTAGGTAATCTTTTCCCTTTTGCCTCGTTGTACTTCACGTTTCCCCTCGCATACCTAATTCTCTCTCAAACATACACACTCAATTAACAAATATCATCTTTGTCTCTTTAGAACAAGCTAACCACCTACTCGCATGTAAGAAAACCTCCTTTAAATCACCACGCTGACACAGAAAAATGTGTGTAAACTACAAAATGACTCATAGGACTAACCACTCAATGCCAGCAGTGTTACATATGTAAATAGAAAACATTTAAGAAACATCAAGGATGGAGATGTAATCCAGGGAAAACAAGACAGCACAAATAATATTCTAAGGCCGGAGGGTGCCTGAAACGAGCTGGTTCAAGCTAAGATTTGCACAGGCATGTCGAAAGGCAAATGTGTTTACAGTCAAACCTCTCAAATGTCAGCTTGCCGTCAAAGAAAAGGGCGTGAGAACCTACAAATGGGCATAATGGCGCACATTTTGGGACAGTCCTTCTTCAAAGATATTCCTGGTGTTACACTCATTTGAAAGCGATGGAAATAGTTGTATAAAGAATGCAAAGAGGGAGCTTGAAATCCTACAAACCTTGTCTCCTCTACACACCTGCTCAATGAAGGTAAAGGGGTGTGATTGTTGATTTCGGAAAGTTACGGGAATTATCAGATAAGATCAGAGCGATTCCAATGATGCTGTTTAACATTTGACAAGCACTTGGTCGGGTGATCAATAGCTTTGGAAAAACCCTACCCCCACACCTTTCCAACATCAGATTGAGGGAAAGCTGCGTCCAACCATTTCTGTAACTTTCCGAAACCAATCTGACATTCACACCCCACTTCATGCTGTGATGGGCCAGTGTTTGAACTCTGTTTTTTTCATTTGTTCCACAACTATTTGGGTGTGAACAACCTCAGTGCAACACCATGAATGTCTTCCAGGTGAGTCTGTCTGAAAATGTGCGCCGTTGCTTGATTTATTACCTCAGTAAACAGCTTCCTCATGAGTTTATAGTCTCAATCTCTAGTTTCAAGTCTTCCACACAGCATGATGTTCATTTTGTAAATTATGGCCCTGTTAAGAGTAAAATAGAGGATATGCTTTAGGGCCTTGTGATTGACAAGTCATTCTCAGGGAGTTTGTCTGGCAGAACAAACCGGGCTCACAAAATTGAGTCAAACTGTCAAACTAGCCAGGGCTGATCAAACATGGATCCAGATTGTGTTACTGCATTGACTATTTCTCATTTCAAATGTTTTCATAAAGATATTTTAGCAACTGTGACACTAGAACATTTGTGACTAGGTCGGAAAACTGAGTCAAAACCAAGCACAGCCCAACTCACAGTATGTCACCCACCGGCGCCACGCTCTTGTCCAAATATGGTCACTTCTGGATCCAAAAATACAAGATGCCAACATCAATAATGGCAAATTTGAGGCTAGAAAATGTTTATCCGCAACCAATAGGTGAGGTCACGATGGGTTTACAATTGGTATCCCTCAGTATGTATGGTGTTTCCCATGGTGCCCCCCTCTGCTGTTGGGGCCATGGATAAGGTAAGGTTCAGGTAAAGGTAAGGACGTCGTTGTGTGCTGATTTGTGTCCTGAACTTTTGTGCTGTTTTACTTATCAAACTTTATTCACTGGTTTAAAGATAGAACTGATTTCCGTCAGCATCGAATCACAGAATACCTAACAAAGACATCTAAAACACTCAAAGATGACACCAGATAATAACATCTGAATGTGAAGAGTTTTGATTAATTGAGCAGTCCATGTCCCCCTCTCTCACGGCCTGTGCTAACTATGGTTCAGCAGGAGGAAACATCTGAGGACCAGATCCAGGCAGTCACTGGTGTTTATGGCCTCTGCTGCTCACATTTGGTTCATATTCAAAAAGAGAAAAAAAAACAATATGCCTCTGCTTACTTTGCTTCACCTCTGCTGGGCTGTCTCCCTCTGTCCCGTCTCACCCCTCCTCACCTACAGTATCTTCCACTTTAAGTTTCATTTCTATTCCTCCCACGCTTGTCTTTTGTGTCTCTCCCCGTATGTTTTTCTATATCTTTTACAATTCCCTTTGTCTCGTCTTCCCCTCATCCTCTCTTCTCTCCATTATCCCACCCCTCTCCCTTCTTTTCCAAGCTCATTGCTCTCAAACACTCTCTTCTCCTCACATCAACCCCTCTCTGCCCTCCTCAGTCCCACATAACTCAATCCCCACTGGTTCTTACATCTTTTTGCACTTAGACACAGCTTGTGTAACAGACGTGTTCCCTGAAAAATAAACTGTTTTTGAAGCTGTGTCCACCTAACATCCGCCCTGCTCCATAAAAGAGCAACAGCTTCTCAGAAATGCCACAACTTTTGGAATCGGACCCAAAGTGATCAGCAATCATGTGACACGGCTGTCATATCCTGGCAGGTACTTATCAGCTTTAAGTGTTGAGGTTGTAGTGGAGTAGAGGGAGATTTAGGGTATTTCAGGGAGGGTTCTTGGCGAGATAAAAAAAAAAAAAACTGGCTCGTGGCTTTACATTTGGATTCCCGTAATGATCTGGACACCCCACAGGACAGAGACAGGATACTGTACAAACTGATTCAAGTCAACCCCCAAACTTCAGCGTGTTTTTGATTGAGTATATGCTTGTTGAAACACATTTGGATCAGTAGCCACAGCTCGGCATCCGCATGCTGGAAAGATTTGTGTTCTGAGCTTTTCAAACAGAACCAGACCCAAACACTTTTCAGAGACAGATAACTGTGGATTAGCAGATCTGAGGTCTGCTGTGGAACTTGTACTCCACGTTGGCCCAAAATGACTGCAGCCTTATTTTCCTCTGAGACAAGGAAGGGTGTGTGTGTGTGTGTGTGTGTTTGTGTGTGTGTACTCAGTGTTAGTAGTACACAGCCTCCATGTTATAAATATTCATTTGCACCTGAGAGAAAACCGGACTCGGGAACTTGCCTCAGGTGGAGTTCTGGGTATTTTCGGGTGGTTTGGACAGAAAAACACACCTGTCAATTCCCATTACACATTGTGGCTGGCTTCTGCATAGCAGAGTTTTGCCTGATTTATGAACACATAATAAACTTTCTGGGTTGATGTAACATTAATGCCACTTCTAAACTGCCGCGTGTTGACCCAAGTTCACGTGTTTGGGGTTTTCTCCTCCAGCTGGGGTCACTATTGCAATGTATGAAGTGACCTTAGAGAGCTGACACTAAACTAGACAAATTTAGCTTTCAATGCAAAATAAAATTGAAAAAATGACTGTAGGGAAGTCCTGACTAAAACTTAAAACATTAAAATGTCTAAAAACACTGGACCTGTCATATTTATTCTGCTGAGTTTTGCACTTTTTCCTCCGGTAATGGTGAGTTTCCGTGCTTGCCTCTAGTTCCTATAACCAGGACTTATCCAGGATAAGTCAGAGGATGATGAAGGTAGTCGGTGTACGTGACTAAACATAATGTGCATAAAACTTCAATACATTACTTCATCTGGGGTTGTTTAACAATGAAGACAACAACTCCCATGATCCCACGCTACCTAACGACGTCATCCAACTAGTCTTTTGTTATGGACAAAAGACTTGGACCCTAACCCAACCTTTACATCCTGTACGTTTAATTGAAGGCATCGAGTGTCTACCTGTCTGTGAAAGTCTGCTGGGTCTGAGGTGACGGGGTTGCTGGTGAAGGATGGCTTTCTCTGAATCCTGTACAGCAGAGGCTGACAGCTGGAGCACATAGGGCTGCTGGGACCTGAAGATAACATGGCGGCATCGATCTCCATCTTCTCATCGAAGGTGCAGAGTTTTATGGCAGCAATGGCAGCGTTGTGTGTGTCGAGGCGCAAAGTGAAGGGCATGTCACAGAAGACGTGCTGGGGTCCAAGGTTGATGATTTTTCCCTTGTCCGTTATCAGCTCTATGTTATCTATGGCTGGGTTGTCTGTGACATGGAAATACAGATATATAGGATAAATATTTCAGCTGTTCTTAACAGTGCTCTTAACAGAGGATGCAATGCTTATATTGGGAGTGGGGAAACTCACTTGCTACAGTAGCTCATATACACAACTTAAAGACTTAAAGGGTTACTCAAATAAGAAATCAATATTAAAAAAGTTATGAAGTCATGCTGGTGTTAAAGAGTGTGACAGCTGCTAGAATGAAGGACCTGTGGTAGAGCTCCTTCTTACATGGTGGGAGTATCAGTCTGTTACTGAAGGAGCTGTTTAAGACCCCTTAAGGTTTTTATAGTAACTAAACATCAAGCTAACAGCTCAAACTAGAAAAAACCCCACCAAGGTTCACTAAAATGAATATAAAAAGTAGACTTTAGAAGAAAAAAAAAGAAAACTAACGATGATGAAAATAACAATAATGATATACCGTACTTGTAAGAAAAAAATATTATAATAAAAATATACTTATATATATATATATATATATATATATATATATATATACCTATAATAACTCTGATTTACAGACAGTGAATACTGGTTTTTCTCCTGGTTTCACATCCAATGGCTTGAAATCGTTCTACTCAGCTGAAACAGGACTGATGTATATATTTCAGATCTGTCAGAATCATAAAGTTTACAATTTAGACTTGCTGGATAAATCCATCAGTTTAAATCTGCTAGCTAAGCGAGAACTCAGATGTTTATGTCGTCCACACAGCCGCCTATTCGGCTACAACTGCACTAAATTTGGGCCACTGGTTACATCAGCTGTTTTCAAAGAGAGGCTTTTGGATCCAGAGGATCTGCGTCACTTCCTGTCTGTGCGTTGCTTCATAAGCCTCATGTTGTTTACACTTCCAGCCTCCAGCCTTTCACCACAACTGCATACTGTTCCCTTCCAGTCCCGCTGACTAATGCATTACATCTCCTGCTGCCTTCATTAAACATAATAATCAATAACAAGTCTCACATTTAGGCACATATTTTTATGCACACGGAGTTTACACACTTAATGAAGAGGGATACTAAAATGTTCTAGTCTTTAGAGTTCTTACAGTATTTACCGTCGTGCTTGTCTGTATAAAGTTGTCATAGAGCGGCACTCACGTGAAGACATGTAGGTGACCCAGAGGGTGAGAGCATGTGGAACGATTGGGTGGAGGAACTTCAAAGTGAGGGTGCAGCCCTCTATGTCAGGACACGGCAACGTCACGTTGGTGTCCGGAAAGTTGAGCATCGGACTCCAGGCCTGGAGACTGGGATCACATGGCTGCTCCACATCAGGTGGGCCTGGAGTTCAATAACATCACAGAGGAACACATGTTTGTATTCATGTATTACTTCATCCATTCCATAACCCTAAAGCTGGGAACACATAATGCTCGTTCAGCCGTGGCGATGATCAGAAAGTGTGCTGAGCCAGAAATGTCTGCATTTTATTTATTTATTTTTTTGTTTGTCGCTGGTTTGAAGTCGAGAAGCTCATGTGGAGAAAGCTCATGCCATCTTACAAAATCTATCAATATTTAAATACAATGACGCCGGCTGATGATGGTTTCCTTATGTCGCCGGGGGGTGGTAGGCGGGGGGGGGTCACTGCCTGTCAAATGCAATCCAACCAGCTTGATGAAGCACGTGTTAATGAATAAAAGATACCGTGAGGATGTGGTGTCAACATGTATTTAACACCTTTCTCACTATTTTACCAGCAAAACTTGCTCATTAGCAATGTGAGAGCAAGATTTTCCAGTCGAGAAAGTTACAAGTCAGCCCCCCCCTACTTAAAGCATGGTCCACATTTAGAAACGCAGTAGTGAGTCCATTACAGCAGACAAAACGAGTTGCTAATTGTTACAGTGTTAGTAATTAGCACAGTGGAATCACATAGACAAAGGCAAATAAAGCTTCATCTTCGAAACGTGATACTCGGTTTCATCATCTTCTCTCTCTACTCTCTGCAGAGCCACCTCGTTTAAGTGTTCTCCTTTTGAATTATAAACCACTTTAAGGCTTGATACAGCACATAAACTAATTTAATCCTTCACAACAGGAGCACATGCTGTTTTCCCCTTTGCCTTTGGACAATTCCAGCCAACAGTGTTTTGCCCATTAAACTTGTGTTTTGTATTGCTGGCCATGATATCCGCATTGAATTTGTCCAATTTCCCTCCCTTCTCTCTCCTTTCCCGCTCAAGGCGATGTTGCCCATCTCCGCTGGCTGACAAAGTGACCCCGTGCAACATCTTGTCTTTAGAAGTGGGAAAGAGTGAAAAGGGAGCCAGGGAAGCCAGCAGACTGGCTGTCTCCTCAGCTGTGCGCATACCACTGTTTAGAGTAAGACTGTAATTGACTCTTTATCATCATTATGATCCTGCAGCGAAAGAGAGGGAGCCGTAATCCCCCCTGTTCCTCCTCGCCGCTTGTTTTCAAAGCATAAATTCCAGCAGAGGATTTCCACATATTTGGGTAGAGTTTCCACGGAAGGGAAGGAAAGTGTTATTGTGTTCGTAGGGTATTTTGTTCTTTCCTTCTCTTATTCTTCTTTCTTTCTCTTTGCTTTCTTGTGCTTTCTTGTTCTTTCCCCCCTCACCCTACATGTCATGTCAAAGGAAACCGGGCTTCTGCAGAGATTATGACTGGAATAACAAGGGCCATGTGCTCACATGAAGTGTAATGTTTCAAAGCACAGTGCTACGAGATGCACATTTTTTTTTTTGTTTTTTTGTTTATGACAGAAGTTCAATGTTTGAATAGCAGCCAAACATTACCCACAGTGGACGCTTTGCCTAATAATCCTTGTTCTCGCTTTGGCTAAAACAAGACAGAGACAGAGAGAGCTCTGTAGCTGAGGGCAATTATCATTTAATGATTTTCTGCTTTTTCCTCTTCCAGGAGCCATTAGCCTTGCACGCACCTGAAATTTACAGCAAAGAGACGTGTGTGTGTGTGTGTGTGTGTGTGTGATGTGCTCTTTGGAAACAGAACTCAAGGACGCAAACTTAAACCACCACATTCTTCTCCGTCAATAATAATAACTTGACTGCAGGCAATGATGAGATAATAATTCTAACCCCCATTATTTATTTGAATACATTTTCAAGTAGAAAAATAACCTTGTTTGATCGAGTAATTTATCACAACCAAACACCATCTTTACATGCAGCTCACTTCTGTTTATATTCACACTGAATTGAAGGAGGTGTGTGTGTGTGTGTGTGTGTGTTCCAAACACTTTTCTGTTTTTTGTTGACAAAAAAAATAAACATTATAAATCCTCACATTATATAGATGTATTAGTATTCACCAACCAGCAACCTCCATGGTGGTGAAGTGAAGCCAATGCCTAAGTGCCAAAAAGTGAAGTTCCTCGAACGTCCACTTGAGGCTGGCTACAGAACGAGTCAGTCTCCATAAGTCCCCATGTTAAAATGTCTACATCACACAATGTTTACATCCTGGTACAAAAAACAGTTTTGGTCTCTATAGTTAGAGGGTGAATTTTTATGGAACTCACCTGTTCAAATTACATTAAGGCTTAAAGCTATGCAGAATTAAGGCTGCTTTGACTGACAGGTGGGTGATATTACAGGTGGCTTGTTTGAGCACCCAAACTTCATTCATCCTGCCTCACCTCCACACACGATGTACTACTATAGTATTTCTCCTTCTTTTAGACACATCTATGCACAAACACACACAGACTGCTTTGACTGACCGACTGCCTCCTCGGGTGTCCAGTAGCCTGACGTGTCACAGATGCGAGGGGACGACGCCTCGTAGGCGTACTGGTGGAAAACGCCGTCTCTCTCGCAGTCTCCACAGTTGATCGCAGACGTTTGGACTGAAGAGCTGGGGAGACAGAAATATCACAAATAGCCTCTTTTGTGCGTTCAGGTGGTTGAATATGGTTTTAATCACCAGACTTTGCATGTTAATTGGCCATTACACTGCTTCCTAGTTGTCAGTGAATTGATACGCCACAATCTATATTGCTATATAGCTATTTAGCTATAGCTATTTATACTACAATGGTTGAAGAGAAGCCACTGAATGCACCACCAGGCTCAGGCTTACTTTGGCTTGTGTTGTTCAGAAAACAGCATGTACATTGACTTGAGAACGTGACATGTGATGGTTGCAGCTGACACCGACTTCATGTGAGTGTTTAATGTATGCCGAATAGGATGCGTCCTGTCCGATGGAGCGGCACCTAGGCTGTTGGGCTCTCAGATCCAGAGGATACAGTTCGGTGGACTGAAGATATAAAAGCTTGGCCGGTCTTGGTACTCAGTTTGCCTGCATGTTTTCATTATGTCAGACTGTTAACAGATGTATTAACCTGTTGAAACTAATACTGAGGTAGTCACTAACTACCTGGGGACTGGGCCAGGTAACACTGATGCTTTTTTGACTGTTTTTATCTTTTGTGCAACATTTCTCTTGTAGTTTGGCTCACTTGTTTTTGTCTGTAGGAATTATTCCAAGTCTTCCAGGTCTTTGTTTTACCAAAAACACCTTCTGCTTCCCTTTTCCCTTCAGTCGTAACAATGAGTCTAATAGTTGCAAAAGATCCCATGCAGTCATACCTCTGATACAGCAGTCCCCTTATAGGTGCCACCCAATAGATAGAGACAGAATCCGGACTGTGGTCTGTCACTATGGGGGCCAGAGGGATGGGGGCAGGTCTCTGTTCCGTCAGCCACTTCTGGTAGACCAAGTCAAGATAACAGTGCATCCGGGCCACTTGGTTGGGAGTGAAATGGTCGGTGCAGTTGTCATCTGATGTGATAGAATGAAAGGAAAAAGCCCAGGTAACCATCATGGATCAGGTTCTAGCTCTAGCTTCTGTCTAACTTCACGTGGTTGGAAGAAATTAGCTTCATTGCAGAGTAGGTGAATTAATTAATGAAGCTTTCCGAGCATGCAAAGCTGAATCAGAGTAAACTGTCATCATTTATGGAACATTAACCACGTGTTCCACAGTTTGTCTGCTTCGTGTCCTCTATCTTCACTACTCTGTCTGTAACATATCTGACAGTAGGTCTGCTTTTAAGTACAAGAAAGGAAGAGGAAAGAATGTTTGTCTACTGCACCTGTGTAACTCATGTAATTGCTGTAAGGTGTGTCCTGGTACGTGGTGACTCCGCAGGTATCATTGACAGCTCCAGGATCGTGGCAGACTTTGGATTTGGGTGTTGGTGCGGTGTCGGCACACAGATCTCCTGTCTCCATGGACGGGGTGGTCTCCTGCAAGTGCACATGACACGACAGAGCTTCTAACAAATGGTCGCGCAACAGTGAAAAGCTCTACCCAGGTAGGACTGTGTTCACCTTACTGATAGCAGATGAAGACGTACACATCCCCGCGTTAAGTAACATTTGTGATACAGAACAATAAACATTTGATAAAAACTTTAAATACAGTAGAGCTGTGCGTACGGACACCTCAGGGATGATCAGAAGGTGTCTTACCTGACATGGATCATCACAGGAGTCGCGCTCGCTCACCCCCTTGAAGACGTGGTACAGCCCCAAGATGTGACCCATCTCATGGATCATGGTGTTGTGGTGACCCATGGTACCAAAGTAGGACGGGTTTAGCACCATCCCACCTGAGGACAGACGATAACATTCACAGTATGGGTCATAATATTATTCTCTCAACGCCTCACTCCACCACTTTGACGGGAGGTAATGATGTCCAACAGGTGAACCGGTTTTAGTGCCCTTAATAACAGGAAATCCTCAGAATCAGCTTCTCTCTATTACCCATGTAGGGTTTTTTTAATAAGAAGATTCCAGAACCACAACACCATCATCCAACAAAACAACAGATCACACAACAAATGTGGCTTTGTGTTTTCTTCCCGCCACCACAGCAAGCTGGCATTTCCAAAAAGAGAAACAGACCAGCACAGTAAAAGATTAAGAACTGTGACATTTAAAACCAATTAGAAAGAAGTAAAAATTTTTGTACTTTAAACCCAAAACAGGAACCAGGATTACTAAGGTGGCTGCGGGTGGATATGGGCCATTTCTGCCTGCTTTGAATACAGAAGAATGCTCTGCAGAAACCTTGTATTTATCTGGAGCTAGTCCATACCACTGAAAATGTACTAAAATAATAATTATAGGCATTGAATGAAACCAGAGACAGATGCATTAGTATAAAAACTTTGTATTTGAATGCTCAAAGTGCTTAGAACTTTAACATTTAAGTCCATTAACATATAAAGAACTGAAGTCTGTGAAGGTTCTACATCATCCTTAGCTGGCCAGGTATTTAGTCTGGGTTATTATTTAGGCTAAATACTTATATCACAATATATACAGGACACAATATATATATGTCACAATATATACAGGATATACAACCAAGTCCAGGTACCCCAAAGGTACCCTTCTCAAGAAATATATATATATATATTCCCGCTGTCGGTGGCGCATCAGCAGCACCGTGTGTGTGTGTGTGTGTGTGTGTGTGTGCATGCGTGTGCCCGAAGGTGCCCGTATCAGTGAAAACATGGACTGGCGTTTCACTGATTCAGGTTTTATATCAATAAACAAGCGGAACGGATTCAATAATGAAGCTCTGACACAGCGCTCTGGAAACAGCGATGAGTGAACAGACTGATGTAGCCTGCTGATTTTTGACATGGTAAAAGAGGAGAGGTCCAAACTAATGATTTTAAAAAGTCGTATAATGGTAGCTACACCCATGATTATTATAAACACCGAAGCAGAGGGAGCTCAGCTCCTGCTGGCTGTACTGCTGAGGTGAGGAGGTGGAGCTGAGCTCTCTTAGTCTCTGATTCCAGATATAGTGATTTTTAAAATCAGCTATGGTTTGGGGGCGAAGGTGAATTCTTACTTGGAGATACAGGTTTTCTGCAGCACGCTGATAATCGCAGAATCAAGAACAGACATGACAGTTATTGGTTTTCTAATTAGAAACAGTTTGCTCAGTGGTGAAGACACTGAACAATGAAAACATTAAATGCGAAGACACTAAACAACATGGCCTCCGGAGACGACTTGTCATCCACTAACTTGTTTTTAAACAGGGACAGATGCTGAGCAGCTGAAACAAATGTCATGAGGGAGACATTCAGTAGTTCAGCAGTTTAATTTGAAAATATAACATCTACTCTCACAATATAACTGGGAGCATCAAAGTACAGTAACATCTACAGAACATATTACCACAACGTGGAATTATAGCCACTAAGAACCACAGCAGGACCCTCCGTGAGACACAGTCGCACCAGTATGTAAGTCTAATTTTCACATGTGACAGATTGTTCACTGGGAGTAAAATGTCCTTCAGTGCGAGCATTAAAAACACACTCTTACATTTTAAATGTAGACATCTGCATACAAACTCAATGTAAAAAGTACAAACACATCTATGAACAATCAATCATAAAATCAATAATTTTATCACTAGTTTCTGTTGGGTCAATAAAACAGGACAAAACCTTCACTGATAAATGTGCTTTTTCTTTAACTGAGTGTGTATATTTAACTGGCAGTGAGTACTGGCAGGCATATATTGCTATAAACACTCATTCTTAAAGATGCTCTATTGAGTCAAGCTCGACACATGACTGCTCTTGAAAACATCTCTGGTCACATTAATGTTTCAGTTTGTCTTTTTATCATAACGCTGCAAAAGAAAATGAGTTTGTTGGAGATAACAAGTCCGAGTTCAGACCAGATTGTAAATCTGGAGCTTTATTCCAACATGTACAGTGAAGGTGAAGAGCTAGAAAAGTTTAAAAAAGATTCAGCATTAACATATTTTACGCAACAAAGTTTATTCTTTGTTTGCTCCGGTGCCGAACTGAAGACAAAGCAGCTCACCCAGTTTTCTACCCACTCTACACCCAGTCTTAGAAATAATTTGTGATTTTCTGATTTCCATTTTTTGCACATCCAGACACTATATTAGTCTATTCAGGGCCCAAACCTCGAAGGGGTTTCCTACCACCTCTATAACATTACAAGCACCGTTGGACTTTTCATAAGTCTGCAGCACCTGACAGTTCAAGACCCTTTCCCTTTTGCTTCAGACTACATTTATTGTTCCAAAGTTACATGCTATATCAAATGGTTTTTTTTGCAACCAACACTGATATGTGACAATGTAATTATGCAAACTTTGAACACTGAATATAATGGGGTAAATAAGTTGAATTCTGATATATTCCAATATATTTTAGAGCACACGTGTATGGTTTGTAACACACTTGATATATTTTGTAGCACAGAGTATGTTTCTAGGGAACCAGTTTTTTTGTCCTCCTCAGTTTGAGTAATGACATATCATACCCTTGTTGTCTTGCTCCTGACTAACAGATGCGAGTTGTTGTTATATCTACTTGTTTGTTAGAAGTTAGAAATAGTTGGTGAGACAGTTATTATTAGTGATGTGCACTGTAAGTGTCCTTGAAGGTCAACCTTCCTGCACCACGTCCTCCGGAAACTAGTATGTCTGTGACATGTGAATCCTTCCAATGAAACACTGGAAGTACATCGACTTGTACCGGCACACGAAGAAAAAAAAAGAGAATAAAAAAATAAAGAACAGCTGGCGAGTGGGCATGGGTGGCAACAGTGGTATAGAGCCCACACTGTTTGTTTGGTTGTTGTTGGGTTGATTAACCTTTTCCAGTGGAAAGAGGCCTAATGATTGGAAGAGGAAAGAGGCAATGTGCCGGGAAAATCTCTGCCAGCTCCAATTGCTCTCCACAACTAATTTGGATATCGCCGAAGAAGACAGCAAAGGGTGGAGGGCAATGGAGGAGGTGAAGTGATGGGTAGAGAAAGAGAAAGGGGATAAATTAAAGAAGATTAATGACAAAACTAGAGACAGAAAACTGAGAAATTGGTAGAGATGAAGAGATGATGTACTGTATATACTGTATAATATACATTACCTTGGTGGGTCAGAGCCTCCTTCGCCCAGGGCCAGGTTGCAGCTCCTGCCAGCTCTTCACGCACCGAGTTGCTGGCAAAGAAGACGTTGAGTGTGTCAGTGCCGCTCAGGTTCAGCTCCTCCTTCAGCTCTTTCACACTCATGTAGGCTCTGCAGAAATGGAAGAGAAAACATGAAAATATTAGTTTGAACTGAACAGGGCAGGATGAAGATGGTGGCTACCTGACATTTGAAAAGTTAGCTCTGCAGTTTAGCACTGGTAGCAGAGAAAAATACACTTTAATTAGCAAGCTAGTCACCAATAGATCCACAAGTCACAGCAGTTGCCTCAGAAAGTGTACAAAGCTACCAGCTTCAAAAACAACCCAACACCTGAAGTGACTCATGGACATCTCCTCATCATTTTGTTGCATCTGTTATACATTAGATGGTTTTTAAACCACTGGTTTAACTTCCTGTAGGTTTAAGTTAACCCTCTGGGGTCCTATCAATGGCCTTGTCAATTGTTTTTGCAATTGTGGGCAATTGCTTGGCCACCAGAGGGTTAACTATATCTAACTAGCAGAGGAAACTAAGATAAAAACATCTCTACTGGACGCCCAGAGATTAAATCATATCAAATCAATCATATATCCCACAAAATGATGGTGAATAAGCATGTTTTGCTACATGATGTGTGAGTATTGAGCATTTAAGCCCACCGCCCTCCACCTCTCTCTTTCTTTTGGCCCTTTGAGACACAATGCGGCAGTGGAACTGTCGATGGCTTGCAATGTGCCACAGCGGTTTATTGCCAGCGAGCTTGCTAGTTTCATGCTGTGATAAATACTCGCGTGGCCAATAGAAACAATGGACCTAACCAAGCACAGAAGGCAAGATGGAGGAAAACTGATATGTTTCTGTGAATACAAGTTTACTTTTGTATCGCAACCTCAGGAAGAAAGCCCTGATTTGGAAACAAATGTCTTAACATGTAGTTTGTATAGGCACCATGTGAAGCCTGTATGACAAACACAGCTTATGGTTTACAAAGTGTTCTCCCTCTATAGCTCTACAGACCTAAAACGCTGAACCCAACACAAATTGTATTGTGTTCAAAGGGCCTTTTGACTGTGATTAATTACCCAGAAGGCACTTTGATGTGTGGAGCCAGCTTTTTGATTGGCTGTGGTGAATTCACATGTCATTTAGCTGTAAAGACTTTGCACCTATCATGTTCTGAGTCTTTCATTGGAGGTCTCACTGACTGCCCAGTCGGTGTGGGCAGTTCAGGCTAACAGCTGAGCAGCACAAACGTCAGTGTATGCAGCTAAGTATCTGTGTATGCCTGTGCATAAATAACGACAGTGCAACAGATCTTCCATCATCATCACGTTGTTTCAAATCACCTCACTATAATACATTTTGTGAAATGTATGAATCATACATCATTTCGTTTGTGACGTCTTGCTCTCTTTCATCTCACGCAGGCGAAGCTTTGGATGGTTGTGTTTTTCGATGATTATAACGTAATGGATTATTGTTTCATGTTGTATTTCTCTAACTGGGAGTTAAGGTTTTATGTGAATGATCAAGTTCAGCTGTGGGGATAACTTTGTTAAAATTACTAAACCATGCTTTAATCTTTACCTCAGTAACTCCAAGTATATTTGGATGATTTGTTTCATGTTGGTTTCTTAAAAAAGAAGTTATGGTTTATGCTTTTGATCAAGCTCAGCTGTAGGGCTAAATTTATTAATATTACTTAACCACGCTTCAGTCTGAAATAAGTGCTCGTTTTCTTCCTCAGAAATATAATTTATATAATTGCTCATAAAAAATAATCTTCAGCTTTGGCTCAGCGCTGCTTACATTGTTCCAACAGCCCACAGGACAGACAGGTGAGCTTGTGACTGTAAGATCTCAACTTTCAGCTGGGAAAAATCTAGATGGATGAAATAGGAAAGTAGTAATCCCCATCCTCCCATACACTACTGTCAATGTACCATTAAGTGAGGCACTTCACTTCTAAATTGGTCCAAAGGTGTTACTCAGCAGCCAGGAACCCTGCATGTGTGTAATCCTCCCCCCCAATGCAATCCCTCCCTGAGTGCATGTGTTGTACTGTAAATAAGAAAGTGTTTTCTTAGGCACTTTGCCTGACTAAATGAGGTTTAAGATTTAAGATGCTTCAGGGAAACCCCGCACTCACTACATTACTGAAGCTGAGTTCAGCCGAGGCTGCATGCAGAATCCATCACCCCAGGCTGTGCAATTACAAGTGACAGAAAGTTGACCACTAAAGAGTTGACTCTTCAACTTCTGAGACTCAGAGGATGCCTCAATGGAAGTCTAAGGCCAACCTGGCAAAAAATAAATGGCTCTCCATGATTGAAGTGAAAACCCTGGTTATGAATTACTGTAACAGAATTACCATTTGTGGGCAAGTCAAACACTGTGTGACTCAACAGCAGAGTCAGCACTAGCACTGTCACCATGTAAATCTGTAGATGTGTGTCCACTTTAAATATTATTGTTGACACGTCAGTTACTTTGAATCCTCAAGAATCAGACTCTAAAAATATCACACCAACGGCAGTCAAACATTTGAACATATTATATACTTTACCTTACGTGCACTTCACTTCGTACTGTGTTATGTGCTGAAATAAAGTCCATACAAAGCAAGTACAATCCAAACAAGTCTTGATGAATGCAGTGTTCGCAGAAGACAACAGCACTCACAGGTAATAAAACTCACTGTTTGTGCATGAGAGCTTCGGTGCAGGAGCGTACCAGCACATACTGAGAACAAGGCGCCCACAACAAGCCCCAAGTAATCGCTGTTTCATTCAACAACAACATTTCAGATTTGAAGAGCCGCTGGGTCAATGCCAAACCCTCCCCTGACCAGTGGTTGTCCATTCTTAGTAACCATAACTCGGCATGGCAGTCCTGTCAAGCAGTTGTGTTTAGATGGAAACCATAGCTTTGCGTCTGCAAGAAGAGGAGGAGATCGTGGGGGCGCATGGGTCAAATACAGGACTTTCACCCAGGAGAAAGAGGATTCATGTCCTGTGTGAAACCAAAAGTCAATGTTGACCTTTTATTTTTAGACTTCATTTTATTTCAAACTGTGTTCAGTCACAGTTTGGTTAAGTTTAGGCAACTTGGTTAGGTTTCGGAACAGATCATGGTTTGGTTTCAATTAAGTCAATGTTGTCTTTGGGTTTCACATGGAAAACAAACAGCAGCTTTCTGGCAGGAAACCCTGAAGGCAAACTACTCTTACGCGCAGAATCAACGTGTACAAATCTAGTGAGAGGGTTACCATTTAAGCACGACCCTGTCAAGCTTAAGCTTCTTCTGTAAGCGTGTTTGTGTTTGTTTTCATTTATTTATTTTTTTATAAAGAGCTTTGTTTGTCATAGCTCAGTTAGTATTTCATCACAGTGAGCTAGCTGATCCTGGAAGCTATCAGCATTTATGGTTTTGATTATTGGGACGTTTACAGCCTAGTAATGATTAATGACACATTAATGACCCTTTAAAACAGTGATTTTATTTCTGTGATGTCACCCATAGGTTTCATAGAGTGTGGTGGCTGACCATCGTCATCTTGGCAGTCCTGCCTCTACTGTCTCCCAGCTAATCCAAAATTGGGCAAAGACAGTGTGTGTGAGTGTGTGTAGTTGAGGTAGACTGAATGAAGCCTGGTTAGTCAAACAAGCCACCTGTAATGGCACCCACCTGTCAATGAAAGCAGCCACGCTCTTAATTATGCATAACTTTAAGCCTTAATATAATTTGAACCGGTTATTTATGAAGGGGGAAATTAACTATAGAGACTAAAACAGTTTTTTGTACCAGGCTGTAAACATGTTTATATCTGCTGTGAAGTTGGGGAATATGGGGGCTTATGGAGACTGACTCTCCTCAAGTGGCAGTTTTTGGCACTTCCACGTTGGCTTAATTTTTTTCTACCCATGGTGGTTGGTGCTTGGTCATAACAGAAAACTTACAAGGCCATTATAGTGAAATGGACCGATGGTAAGCTCCCTCTTACTTACTATTGCTACACCTGTCAAGTTTGCATGCTGTGGTACACACTCAACGAAGCATAAGGCAGGCATGAGGCTGGCAACATCAATGGATCAAATGTGAGACAGAATCTGTTCTGGGAAACATTGCAGCTATGTTTTTATTAGTGAGTAAAACATGACCACAATAAAACTCAACCAGAATAAAACTTGAAATTCACGGGCACGTAAAGTGTCAAACAAGGCTGGAATGGGTTCGTTCGTTCAGGGGAGTTGAGCTTTTTGCACACAAGTGAACTGTCCAGGATTTACTAACAAAAAAATGTTTGCAAATCCTGGACATGTGTCTCAGCATAAATGGACATGATGTCCCCCGCTACCCCATCACTCCATTTCCACTCTTGCTTCTCTCTGTCTGTCTGTCTGAAGTTTTCTTTATTGTAACGCCAGAATCTGCAGCGTACCTGGCCATTGCTCGACAATTGGCTCTCGTCAACGAATTTGTGTGTCGTGACAGCAGCTGGCTTGAAAAACCTCAGGCCCTGTACTGGCCAGCAGCAGCTGCACACATAGAGGGTCCCACAATCTGAATACCTGGCCAAGAGCTTAGAGAGAAGGGGGGGGGGGGTATCAAAAACCCAGATCCCAAACATAAAAATGGTTCAGTGCTCCACAAATGCCAGCGAAATGTCATCCTGACATTAATTCTCTCTCTTCCTGAGAAAGTTGCGAGTTGCGATTCCTGGACATACATACACATGCATGCAGGCATGTCGAAGCACTCACACACACATTGGCATTTTCAACAAACTGAGGTCAGGACCTTTCCAAAGGACCTACACTACTGTTAGTCTGCAGGGCCCATTTTTTACGACATGCTGCTCTTCTGTGTATTGGCTGTTCATGTTGTTCTTAGTTGAGGGTTAGAAGCTTATAGACAGGAACTCTGGCAAGATTCACTGCGGGACTTACATCATTGCATAAAAGCACACACCTACTGTGAGTTTTGAGTTATCTTTCAAAATCGGAACAGCAGAAGCTATATTTATGAAGGTCTCTCATGCAAAAAAAGAAAATCAGCACAAAGATCAGATCAGATCAAACCCAGAGCCGTGATTTATAAAAGCGTGTTCCCATCAACATCAACACATTACACTGATCTCTCCAGTTCCCCGTCATATATCAAACTAAAACAGATTCTAATTATTACTCAAAGGTAAGTGTGGTGGATAAATTTTAATTTGTTCTTTGGAATCTTCTTTGCAATAACCATCCAATTAAATGTAGAATAAATCACTGAGCATTTTTTAAATAACTGAGGCCAAAGAAGCAGACCCCTGTTTGTGCAAAACAACAGAGCAGAGCAGAGTGCTGTCTGCTGTCCAACTTTTTTCATTAGTGTCCATCTCCTCTCTGCAGGGTAGAGAGCTCAGGCTGAGAAGTGGGAACATCTGACCATAACAACCAACAAACCAAATTTTTTCCTGTCTGTCTCGCGGTGTCTATCCCACCATGCTCTTGACAGGACAACATAAATTAACATTTACTTATGACACTCTTAAAAAACTCCCTGCATATGGCTAAGCAATGAGACCACACACATGCAAGCCAACTTTTGAACCTAAGTTTTACCTGACCTGTGTCTTCCAGGGACAGTCAACCAAGCAACATGTTCTTTTCCAACAACAGCCTGTTTCACACACACACACAGCTGCACATATTCACACTTGGGGAGCTCCACAACGCAACCACAGTCTCCTTACTGCTGTCCGGTCCAACTAATTTTCTGTCGGCCACTGACACCACTGGAGGTTAAGTGCCTTGCTCAAGGGTAAGGTAAGTGGAGCAATAAACGCCAGGTTAGAGTTGGCATTTTCCTCCTGTTAAATCAACATGTGTCTAACATCCAGCAAGGCAAACACGTAATAGTAAGCAGCTGCTAGCCATCATTGTCACTTATAGGCAATGTGGTGACGTAAATAGAAAAACTTTTAACACATCAGTCGTGTTTCTGTCCAAATGTGTCGCATATTTGAACCGAATTCAGAGAAATTCGGGAAATGTTAATGAATGATTGTTTCCATCCACTACCGTTACATGAATATTAGGAGTTGTTTCACAAGATAAACAGTAGGTGGCACCAATTCTCCGGTGAGAAAACCAGAAGAAGAGAGCCGCAACAAGATGTCGTCATTAAAAAAGCGCCAGTGGAAGCTCAAATGGTGAAAAGCAATGCAGAAAACAGGAAGTAAATCAGACATTTGTGTTTGTTTCATGTATTAACGTGAGGACGGATACATCAGATCTGCGTGGAAAGGTCTTGGATTTATTACAGAGCCATGGGAGCCATGAGGAAACAGCTGATCAGTCATGTCACTTCAATGTTCGCTACATCACGACGTATTCAGAAAGTGTTTCCATCTCCTATTAAGAGCATTAACTCTCTTTAGAGCAAAACAAAAACTACCTCAACTTGTGATTTTAAATCATCCATTGTATTTCCAACTTAAATAATGTTCTTCATTAATTTACTTCGCAAGAAGCCATTCATACTGTATGTTGTCAGTGAAGTATTACATAAATATGTACCATTAAGATGGATTTTATCTTAATGATCTTATTTGAGAATTAAATCAGAGTACATTGTTGTATACACCGGTTGAGTCTTTAAAGAGTTTTGCTTTAGTTAGAAGGTTTGGATTTGGATCATGGCACAAGGAGTTGTAAAAACAAATCCTTTAAATTGGTAAAGAAATGTCAATTTGACGAAAGTACACATGGAAAAAATAGTTATTCTAGTGGTTTAAACACATTAATACATCCTTGTGTTAAGCTGTCACACTCGGTCAACTCCAGACATCAAGTGTTAAATCTATAGTTTTAAAGAATAGCTCCGGTTCCCATGTTCTGCTTCCCAGTGGCCCGGTGTAAAGCTTGTGGTTGGATTAAAGGATTGGGTCTTTAAGAACCTGGGCCGACGACTTCATGGCGAGACTTCATGCAAGCTATTTGGAACTCTGCATGAGCCTGTCTGTCAGACCAAATGGAAGGCAGCGGGCTGCCGCTCAAGTTGTTTAGTAAAAATAAGTGTGTATTTTGGCCTCTTAACCCACCATCCCTGCTTCACAGAGCTCGCTCTGAAACCACTGGGGGAAAGTGAGAGTACCAATTTGTACATGTAGCATGTTGAGCTATTCATTGCACATCAATGCTGAGGCACTGTAGTGTGCAGATATTCGCCTCATGGGGAGAAATAGTCTTATTAGTGGACATTTATGCCCAGAGACTTCTTGCCTCTGGAACACGTTGTCCTCTTCAGCGGAAATATTTATCCCCCTGGTGCTTTCTCTACTCTGTCTCTCAACTATGTAGCCTTTATAAAGTCATACATATCAATGGACTGACCACTTTCATTCTTTAAATAGAATAATAACTACAATAAATTCCATAAATTACTACAAATTCTAAAATAGAAGCTTGTACTGTGTCTCAATTTGCATACTTCCATATTTCGACTTGCTATTTTGAGTCCATAAGTACATTCACACTGTCAATTATGGGAAAATGCAATGTACTGTGAGTACCTGGAAGGTGTACTTTTTGAGGTCAAAAGCCATTTTGGCTACATAGCGGAAGGGGAGAGATCACCTGCATTGTGAAAATGGTGGCTGAGGAAGCTGCTAAAGCTAAAGCGGTTGCGGTGAATGCCAAAATATGTGGTAGAATTAATCAATCGAATACTATCCTGTCGAAATGAGTGCACTGCATCAGGAAGTACATAGTGTACATACACACTTTATGTCTCTTCTTTCAGGTGTTCACTGGGCATAATCCCTTCCTTTCCTGCAAAAGAGAGAACTTTGTGAGATTAACATGACTTTTGTCCATTAGCCTCACCTGTCAGGGGACGCAGGATTGAAGCAGGTCTTAAGGACATCGGTCACCTCTGGGTCACAGCAGTCTCCGTCATCGTAATCATAGTGCCTGCTGTTACACTCCATGTTACAAACTCCATCCTGTTTCTTCCAGTTGTAGCAGGGCCCCGTTCTTAGGCAGTCCCCTCCATCGTGTCCCGTCCTTGGGTGGTCACACTCAGGGTCACATTGGCGGTCCCCAATCTTCTGAATTCGACAGTTGCTGAGAATAAACTGCTGTCGGAGGCTGGTGTTTTTTACAGTGTGCAAGCTAAGTTCCAGAGTGATGTTGTATGGGCGAAAAGCATCAGTCAGAGCTTGATGCTGGAGCTCGATCTGGGCTTGTGACACGGTGGGGTTTCCACCATCGTCATCGCAAAGGTTGACGATCCGGTAGCGAACTCGTTTGGGGGCACGGAGCTGCCAGTTGTCGTTGTAGCCCAAGATTGTGTCTGTGTTATCGCAGGGTGTCAGGCCGCAGGGTGGCGGCAGGAACGACGAGACGAGTTCTTGCTCAGGGACAGGAGTGGTGATGACAGTCGGATGGAGGCCAGTTTTGTATGGAGTCCACAGCTGTTCCACCTCAAAGTTAAAAGCAAAATCCAACAGTATTTAGATTAACTTCAATTTCCAATGTAATTTCAGTATATAACAATTAAATGCTTTGTCTGATATGATTACTGCTAAAACAGGTAATTTCTGTAGACTGAACAAGTGAAAGTATATGAATGAAATATAGTCAGTTACTTTAGTGAAGTCAGCCCACATGGCCAAGAGTGGCTCGCTTTTGTCAGTCTGAAGTGGCCGCTTCAGCAGGTCCTCATGAGAGCGGGCATAGCCCCACAAGACCACACCTCCTATAAGGCCCCTGAAGCTGGGTCCTTGATCTGATTGATTACTGCCCAAGAAGAGGGTTCTGCACGCCTTCATAAAGGGATTGTAGAGATTCCCTGACTGGAGACTACTTTCTCCCACCTGAGAGGACAAGCAGAGGACAAATGACAACCAAGAAGAGAGGAGGGACATAAACAAACATCCTCCATGTCATTATCTTATTAATATAACAGAAGATTGATGACCCAATCCAAAGACCCAGGTGGTACAGCTGCCAATGGTGGACCAATGTCATTTGAGAGGTTCATATTACATATTCACTGATTAGCTGATGCTAAAACACCCTATACATTGATCAGGTGTCCTGTCTTCTGTCAGAGGACAAACAAATCCAAAACTGAATGCATTGATAAGGGATTGTTGATTATGTTCAAACACCAGATCTGTTAATCAATGAAACCTTGAATTATTGATAAGCCGAGGATGGACCAATGATAAACTGGTATAAGTGACATGAATACAGCTTGAAGATGAGGAAAAGAGCAGTATCACTTCAGCATTAAATATCATTCTTGACCTTGGACATAGATGATGACCACGTGATGTGGATGAGCAATTGAGGTCCATCGCTGTATTTGAATGAAGTCAACCAAACTGTGAACCAAAGCTCAACCCTAAAAGCCCTAAAACCACACACCTTAGCTCCATCAACATACAGGGTCATGTGGAGGCCGTTGTAAGTGGCCATCAGGTGAGTCCAGATGTTGGCCCGGTACCGCTGGTGACTATAGACAGTGGTGGATTTTACGGCTCGGTCTGTGCGAAGCATGAAGTAGAACCGTGCGTCTTTGGTGCCGGCAGATTCCACGGTGCGGATGCCTACCGACCAGCCCTTCTCACTCAGTGAATGGGAACAGTTGTCAAATACACCTGTGGCAAAGGGAGCATGGAGTCAGATATATTAATTAATTTCTTGTAGTGTCAGAGGACAGCAAATTTACAAATGGTCATTTCTCTCAGATAAATGAATAAATAAACACACAAACAAGCAGTCGGACAAAAAAACAACTGAGGCAGAGAGAGGTGCAGACACACAGATAGAGAGAGTAAGAGACGGGGCCAGAGACAGCGGGAGAGAACAGAGAGGGGAAGGAGGACGGAGGTATTTCAGTCAGCCAAGGCAAGGCCCTGATGTTTCCATCTGCTGTTGCAACAGACACATACACACAGATCCACATCTGCTGCCCAGATGTCTAACACTGGGACAGCAAAGGGTCAGGGAACCCCTTCACCCTCCTCAATGATGTATGTGTGTGTGCATGTGAATATGCTTACTGTACATGCATATATGTGAAGTAAGTGTTCGCAAAACATCCCCAAGGAGGTGAGCCAGTTTCACGGTTAAGCATTTATGGAAGTGAATTAGATGATACTGCAAATCGTCTGTAGTACCACTGTGCATATCTGCGGTAACACATGAAATGCTAAAGGTGCTACACTGTGCACGTAACCATTAATAAAAATGTGGAGACAACCTTCACATATATTGCATTACCGAGCATTAGTCTGCATCGCAAGGTCATTTCCTGTTAAATCTGCTGAATTGTTTTACAGAGTACAGTGTGCTGTAGGTCCATTAACAACAGATGAGTGGGCACTGTTTGAATCAAGTTGAACTTAGCTAAACTTTTTAGTGTATCATGAAAAAAAAAGCACAGCCAAAAAAGTGACTACTTCTTGTTTGCAACAAGGTTTATGGGAAATGTGATCTTTATGTTGTGAGATACACGCATTAATTCAAGATTAGCATTCACCTCCAACCGTGGTCTCACTTGTTTACCATAATTGTAATGAGTAATTTAATTAGGTACTAATGTTTTAAAGCTGTATTCTTATTGGGGGGTCCAATTGGGGGCATGCAGAGCTAGCCAAAAACATATTATCATCCAAGACATGTCTCAAGACAAGTCAGTTGACACATCATGACAATGTCATTGTGCTACATTGCACTACACTCGTCTGTCACTACGAGGCACCCCTGTCACATAACACATAGTATGCATAGATTTTTGTGAGACACCCAAAGACTTAAGTAGTTTTTCTGTTTCTCAGGAGGTGTTGCACATATTATGTCACATAAGTCACCAAAGTTAAAGACTATTTTATATTTCTACCTAAAATCTACATCTAAAATGTATTTAAATTGGGGCAGTGTTTAGCTCAGTTGGTAGAGCAGCCGCCCCATGTGCGAAGGCTCAGTCCTTGCTGCGGAAGCCCAGGGTTCGAATCCGACCTGTGGCTCTTTCCTGCATGTCATTCCCCATCTCTTTCTCCCCACATTCCTGTCACTCTTCAGCTGTCTCTATCAAAATAAAGCTTGAAAAGGCCAAAATATGATGTCTTCTACAGTTAATAAGGAAGGCAAAGGGTCAAACTGTTTTATCACCTGAATTCAAAGACCCAAACATTTACTCCACTAGAGCCCCTTTTTAACCTGCTTTCAACCACTTTAGCCCTGTACAGTATCACATTCCTGTGAAATAAATTGGCCAATATCACCAGCCAGTACTGTCAGTTAACCTATTGAATGTTGGCCAATACATTACACATCCCATAATAAAGCAGAAAATCATCATTCCGCAGTGGATTCTGGACTCTTGTGGCGCACATACAGTAACAGAACAATAAAATGTACAAACAAATAGATTTATAAGATCATCACTGACCATTGGAAGTCAAAGCAATGTCAGTGTCATGTCTAGCAGAAACAATA
The DNA here is from genome assembly GCA_036365135.1 of Miichthys miiuy. NCBI lineage: Eukaryota > Metazoa > Chordata > Actinopteri > Sciaenidae > Miichthys > Miichthys miiuy. Next base: position 21,800,705 of record CM071617.1, read on the forward strand.
GGAGTTTGTTTTTCACTGTATTTGCCAGATTCCTCCAGGACACTACAAAGAGAACGGCTCATGCCACAGAATGCCGCCCTCACATAAGGAAGCAATGAGGGGAAAGAAGTTGAGTAATGGAGTCGGATCTTTGATCAGAGTAAATGTGAGTGGACGTAACAGTTTGTGGTCTCCCTCACTATCTGGACAGCTGCGGTGCTGCGCCGTAGTGCTTTTCAATTTGTTTGACGTATGTGTTGTTCTGTCAAATGTGCAGCTCTTCAAAAGTAACATTCTTGATGCTGGCTCGTTGGAAAAAAACAGTGATGTTCATCCTCATGTTAACAGCAGTCAGCTTAAATGACGCTTTCATGAGATCAATGTGTCTGCAGCCGCTGCTCAGAATCAATGGAAACACTCAAGATAAGTATGAGAGGAGAGACTCAATGAAACTCACCTTAGAACTTTACACAGACACTGTGTCGAAAATGATCATATAATTTTATTTGTTGTGACAATAAAAGTCCTAAAAACAATGTTGCTGTCATCAGATACTGTTGTGTAAGTTATCAGATTGGCTTAGCTGAAACCTTTTAATCACCTGCCATTTGGTGTAATAGAACAGGTATTAATAATAATGATAATAATGAGCATCATCATCATAATCATCTTGGAATCATTACTGTGGCCACTGTGATCAATCAATATCATCATCATCATCATCATCACTGCAGTATGATCGTCCCGCAACATTGTCATCATAATCACATTATCTTGGTCAGTAACATTATCCCAGCGTACTCATTAGAACTGCTTCGTTATTGTCAGTAACATTACCCCGTCAGAGTCAGCGCAATTATTAGTACTGTCAGCAGGGGTGTAACCGCAACCTGAAGCATGCCAAGATCAAGAGGTTAAACTGGGACAGGGTGATGTAGGGTGATGCAGGGTGACGTAGGGTAAGGGGTGATGTAGGGTGGGGGGATCAAGGCAGGGCAATGCTTTTTGTGTTGTTGTAGTTTTTTATGGTTTTGTTCTCTTTTTTTTTTTGTTCTTGACCTCCTAGTTTTACTACTTATTACAATTATTATTATTTTATTATTATTATTACTGTAACATTACCTATTTAGTTGAATTAAGATTACTTTTTGCTTATTTTAGTCACATTACTTCCATAATAAACCTTATTATTTATTATGTTTTCTATTCATATTACTCTCCTATTTTATACTATTTTAAATAAACAAATTGTAGGAGCTCATGGAAATATATTTCACTATGATTGTACCTCTAAACTGAACTGAATCTTCATACTGATCCCTCAGTTTTTTTGTGACTATGATCCATCTTTCAGGACATTTTACAGTTGAACAATAAACTCGTCATTTCTCCCTGGTGGACAGTTGATTTGTTGCTTATCGGCTAACACACATTGATATCAGCCTATATAATTAAGGGCTGGTATCTATAAATCGGGTTAGCCGTGCTTGGAAGCGTGCCTGTGTTATTTACTCGGGGAAGCTGCCTGGAAGCTTGAAGCTGCCCCGTACAATCACAGTCTGATCTGCTGCCACTGGAGCAGCTGGAGTTCAGGGACGACACCAACATGACCTCTGAGCCATCAGTGGAAGCTGATGGATGTCTGACTAACAGCTGTCAGTGTCATTAGCGCCTCAGGACATCTCCGTGTGTCTGTTTTGTCCAGACATACTGGATTTACAATCACATGAATTAATCATTTAAAACTCAGTAAATTGTCACATTTAAGAGGCTGAAAGTTGAGAATGTCTGGCAACTTGATAAATTACTGAAATGAAACCAAACACAGTGAAACCGTGGATGACCTCTGACCTCTGTGGTGAACAGTAGACCCCTTAAATGCTGATCTTTCCTGGAGGTACCAGACTTTTCTGTTAGTGGGGGCCAACCTAAATGCTGTTTGGGTCCCTGATATAATAGAGCTGTCATAAGCAACAACATTCAGCACCTGAACCCTGAGATCCAGACTACTAAAACAGTGGGAGAGAACAAGCAGGAGCGGGGAGGCAGACACACTTCACACAGCAAAGAGCACACAAGGATTAGACAGAGGGTCAGGTCAGGTCTGCACTGGGACTGGGACAGATGGACCGTTCTGGTTCGACATCCCCAGCTGTCAGTGTGACCTGAGTAGTTTGTGATCGTTCACTCACCTGCTATGACGGAAGGGTTGCTCTGCCCCCCCTCGGGCTTCACCCACAGCTCCAGGCTGAACTTGGCCCTCGGCAGTTCCAACCCTGCAGCCGGCTTCACCTTCAGCTGCTCCCGACGCCCGCTGAAGTACAGGGCGGTCATCCAGGAAGGGGGCACCCTAGGCACGGGGCTCCCCCAAGGAGAGGTGCCGCCGACGGGCAGGCTCGCCGTCGGATCCGCCTCTTCCACCTCCCCGGAGTAGTCCTCGGTAGCGTCGTCCGGGGCTCCGGTCGAGAGCTGCTGCTTTCCATCTCCAAGCTGCAGCCTATAGAGGACCTGGAGCCCCCTGGAATCCGTTGAGCTGTCGGGGGAAAGTTGCTCCAAGCTGGAGTTGCCATCGTCCTCGTAAGGAAACGTCCCGTCGTGGCTGCTGCGGGTGAACCTGGAGCGGGAGCCGCGCGGGGTCTGCGCGTGACCCGCGGAGGAGACCGTGTGCCGGGCGTCCTTCAGTAAAGCCGCCCCGGGCTGTTGTGTGGTGCCTACACGGACCTGATGCGGGTCTCTCCCGTCATCATAAAGCCGTCCGGGCAACGTAACGTATCTGGTCCGGGCTCCTGCCGCCGCGTCCTCCGTGTCACCCCACACTCCCTTATCCTGCCCCGCCGGAGCGACCCGGTGCACCCCGGTATCAAACGTGCACCCTCCTGCACAAACCGCAGGAGTGCTCTTGACAGTGTACAGCTCTCTCCGGCTCGTGTGTGTCCTCGGACGGGCCGCTGGAGGGCGGTGTTGGGACGGGGAGAGGGAGCGGGGTTGACGCCGGGATCTCCAGACGCCGGAGACGGTGCAGGGTTCACCTGCTACCCTGGAGAGCTCGCTGTCTGCCCGCCGGGCCATGGCGCGTTTGTACCGGCTGAGCGCATCGGAGCGAACCGGGTTGAGCAGCCACGTGTTTGTGATGAGGACGAGGAAGATGGCCAGTAGTCTGATCAACAACATGTTCTCAGGTCAGGGAAGGTGTGAAGATAAAAGAGGGAAAAAAGATTTTAGCTCTTAAAGTGTGCCTCTGGTTCTGATCCCAGGCCAGCAGCAGGAGGTCTGTGGGTACCCAGCAGTTCAGATTGGAATATAAAATTCACAAATTCTATAAACTATCAGTGCATTCAGAGGGAGTCAGCTAATAAAGAGGATGTTTCTCACATGGAATTTATTGCATGTTGAGTATCTTGGTATGTTTGATGATGGATTTGGATAAAAAAATCAGCTCACTTCATCTAAATCCCGCACAGGGTCTCCACACCCCGCACTTTGCGCGGACCTTCAGATGCGACGCTTTGCCTCCCTTTCCATTCATGTAGCCTCACAAATATATTCTGTCACTTTGCCGGTCTACAGGTAGAAAACATTGAGCTCATGAGGTAAAGAAACAAACGTCCTCAGGCTGATTCCAAATTGTTTTATTACTGAGGAAAAAGTGGACGCACTTTCCTTTAAGTTTTTTTAAAAATAATATCAGATTTTATTTGCATGAATGAGTCAGATTATTTCACTGCACACCCTCTAATCTCTTCTCTCTTTTTTACCTGACCATTGCGGCATCATTTAATGCGTCCTGATCCAAAAAATATGTCTGCAAGGTGAATGTTTGTAATAAAAGAAAAAAAAGTCACTCCAGAGGCAGGTTGAGGTGCAGTGCAAAGTGCCAACAGCTAAACAGCTCTCCTACTTGTTGAACAGAAGCTTTGCTGTCATTTCTGAGAGAGAGAGAGGACAAAAAATATCAGTCCGTTAAATCACGGCTCGGCTCTGCGCGTCAGCTCCTCTTGGTTTTTGTTGTGCGTCTGTGTGGCTTCACAGAGACTTGCTGCTCCTCCGCACCGGTCCATGCAGTAGTAGTAGCCTACTATCCTCCTCCATTCACCCCTCCATCTCTCTCTCTCTCTCTCTCTCTCTCTCTCTCATTCTCTCCAGTCCAAAGGTTTTTTTATCAGGGAGCCCCTGCCCGCCCTGACATCACCGGCAGGGGAAGTGTGGTGGAGGGTGGAGAGGGGTGGTTGGTGGTGGTGGAGGTGGAGGGGGGAGGGGGTGGCTTCCCCCCACCCACCCCTTTGCCTCACACTTGGGTTTTTACAAGGGAAATCCTCTTCTCTCCTCATTCCTTTTGCCCCGGTCCTGTGCTGTTCATCCCTCTGATGCAGTCAGGAAAGAGGCTGTAAACTTTATTTATGTATCTATTCTCCTGACTCATCCTGTCTGTCTGTCTGTCTGTCTGTCTGTCTGTCTGTCTGTCTGTCTGTCTGTCCACGGGTCTGCACATTACATCCTTCACTCAGTACAAATATTCTCCTTCACTGCAAAAGTAGCCTCCTGTATTGGAGTGTACATTTGAGGTATTTTAAATCTACACTACAGATATTGCACCGTTACAGAATATGAAATAGCACCACCTCAACCAACTACACCTGTAAAATGCAATTTAAACTTAACAATAGTAATATTTTTGCATTGATAACCAGTCACAGAAGTTGCATTTTCAGTAGACATAACATTTAACTACTCAGCCCCAACCCCTGTGATAGATCCCTACCTAGATCTCTAGATAAAAAAAAGTAATAAGAATAAATATAAAATCAATGAATAAAAGGAGAAGCTGGAAAGTATTTTTACTTTTGATACTTGATAATACATACTTTTACTTAGAATCACACATTTTTAACACTCAATTATAAGTGTTACAGAGTGTTAAAATATTGCGTGTGTGCATATAATATTGTAAAAGTAAAGTATCAAAAGTAAAAGCACTTATTGTGAAGAAAATGTTCCATGCTCTGTGTCCTGTTACTGTATTTATGTGTATTAAAGTTTATAATCCTTTATATAGTGTGTTGTAGTGAAATCTATAAACATGGTAACCAGCTGTCAAATAAATGTAGTAGAGTAGAAATACCTCAAAATTAGGAGTACTAAGTTACTTTCCGCCCTGTCCATCTATCTTGTGCTGTCAGTCTGGCACTGGATGAATGATGGGAGGGAGGAGGTGTGTTTGCTCCTGCTACAGTAACATAAGTGTGTTTGATCTCTCCCTCACACACACACACACACACACACACACACACACACACACACACACACACACACACACACACACACACACACACACACACACACACACACTCCAAAGTAAAAGAGGTGAGGTTTGAGTAACCCTCTCCTTTTTCTCCTCCCCTCCCCTCCTCTCTCTCTCTCTCTCTCACCCCCTCTCCCTCCCTCCTTCTGCTCTGGATCTATCTATCCACTCACTCATGCTCTGGCTCTCCTCAGTGGTACAACACAGACAGGCACAACATCTGTCTCGCACATGAAAAGCGCTTTTGCAAGCTTTTTATCATCCAAATATGCTACCTGCTCTGTGCCGAGCTCTTGTGCTCATATGGACCGAGCCAGGGCCTGAAAAACCAGGGAGAGGAAGCATTGGGGGAGAGGATGTGGAGAGTGGGTATTATATAATAATGGCACAACAGAAAATACCACAAATATATGATTTTTAATGATTCTATTTCACTGACAGGCTGTATAAACAAACACAAAAAACACCATCAAACAAGATGATTTAAACACATTATTGGATACCACAGATGTATTACAGTTTCATGCTGTTCAGGATATTAAATGAATTTTATTCTCTTTGACAGAAAAAAAACTTTAACTCAAGGTCCGCTTATTCTCTGGAGCTTTCAGCCACATGACATGTCAAACGAACTTTTCCAAGGTCTTGAATGTTATTCAAATCTCAGCGGCCGCTGCATGTCATATGTTGAACAGTGCAGAAATATATATAAATATATATATATTTTCTGACTTAAGTCCTGCTCATCCAGCAGAGAGGTGACACCGCAGAGCATGGCGTAAGTGAATCTACCTGCAGTAACACACACCTTTTTCATGTTGCAGAACTTTAATCTGTGTGTGTTTTTGCAGATTATAATATATAAATGAATATTGTGGCTAATCAAAAATACCTTGCAAATGTAAAAAATTACTTTTGGCAGCTTGTGCGGGACCTCCTAACTCAAAAGACAGGTGTAGTTGCTGAGAAGTTTCCAAACACTACAAACAAAATCTATATATACTGTCAGCTGTAGACTTTAGTGTTTTACCACGTGAGGACCGATTTGAGCAGTTATTCACTCACATGTTTCATCATGATTCACTCGCTCATTATTAACCCTCTAAGTGATGCTGTTCCACACCATCTAAAAAAGTTGCCCTCTTTCTTCCTCCCCAAGACCTCACTATTTTTTTGTCAGGCTCAATTTGCGAACAGGGCCCTGGCTCGAGGCTGGAGATGGAGATGGAGGAAGAGGCCGTTGGTAGTTATGGCAGGGGCCCCTGAAGGGGCAAAAACAGTTCCTAAAGAGTGGGAGGCAGGAATTCCACAATCCCAGCCTGCCTGACTGAGGGATCTGCCTGCTAAACATTCAGCTTTTTCTGCTGGCGAAGCGCCCTTTGAAATCCAGCTGCAACTGTGTCGGGAAAAAAAAGAGAAGGAAACAAGAGAAAAAGGAGGTGGAGGGGGAGGGAAAGGGAGGATGAAGGAGAAGAGACAGAAGAGAAAGAAGGAAGAGAGCGATAGAGGTGTGTGTGTGCGAGTGTTTGTGTGAAAGTCTGAATGGGCGTGCTCCACTGGGGCCTCACCCCCCGCTGTAAGGGACCTCCACAGATTATCCTTCATCTGAGCTTGTCGGTCTTGACCCCAACGACCTGAGGCCCGCTCTCTCTCCTCTCTCTCTCTCTCTACTTCACACACACACACACACACACATACACTTTTCCTCCTTCACTCACTCATTTGTTTCTCCACACACCCTCATTATTTCCTCTGTGTCACTCATTCTTTCTCTCTTACCTCTCGGCTGCTCACTAACCTCTAGCTCACACCAACACCGCTGACCCTCCAACTCCACCCCGCCACCACGCACGCATACACACACACATACACACACACACACACACACACACACACACACACACACACATACAATCTGGTTCTTCATGCAAAAGAGGGGACCCAATAGGAGAAAATCCAGGCTGATGTGCGGGACAAATGAGGAGGGGAAGAAAGAAGAAAATGGGAGAAAGAAGGCAAGCTTTTCACCACCGCTAGTATAAAGTAGGGAGGGGGGAGGGAGAAGGGTTGAAACACGGTGTATATACAGGACTGCAGGTGTTTGCCTCAAAAGATCTTATTCACATTCTCTTGTTGCATGTGCAGAGTATTTAAGGTGCTCAAATTATGAAGCTGAAACTGATATTTGATGTTAATTCTTTGTATTGTCTGTCTTTTCAGTCTGCACTGTGTGTTTTCTCAGTAAAGTCATATTCAAAATATAAAGTGTGAAAGTGTGAACACATGTCTCGTATTGTGATTTAATGCATTTAGAGCGAAACTTGCACACATGTTGTATTTCTGAGTGCAGCATGGTCGACCTCTGCAGCACAGAGGAAGACATTTTACTGCACACGGTGGTCCTTTTCAGGGAAATTAAGTTACTCTTCGATGTATCCAGTAATTTTCCTCTTGCAGAAAACCTTATTACACATCCTAACACAGCTCCATAATGATACATATAAACTTCTTCCGCAAACAAAAACATGGGAAAATCCATGTTGTGCGTGACTACATGGAGGACCCCTTATTTGCCCACGTGGAGGTAAAAATGGAAAAGCAAGTAGCAGGCTGGATAAACTGTGAGTGTGAATACGTTAGCGCTGCTCTGGTTTTATTTGCAGAGCTGCAGGTGGATGCTTGAATGACACGACTCTGTTGTTCTTGGCTCGGCAGCTGGCGGCACTTTGTGGATGTGACCTACCTGCTTGTTTTTGATGTAAAGGCAATATGGTCAGAGAAAAAATGACAAACATGAGGAGACACTCTGTTTATTTCTGCGGTAGAATGAAAAGAATATTCCAAAAGGAACCTGTGTCTGAGCTATAGAATCATCAAGTTCCTGTCATTTCTAATAAAATATTATTATTATTATTATCAAATTTAGGATATTGATGACAACATAACTGATGGGAAGCCCTTAACATACTTTTTATTGCAATCTTTGAGTCATATTCCAGAGAAGTCCTACATTTTCTTCACAGTCAGTTAGTGCTGATGTTATTTCAGGGAATTATTAAGCGTGCATGTGGCCAGATAAAAGGAACTGAACATGGAAATAATTGTGGTTTCATTATGCTAGTCTATACACAGATGGGCCAGAAAAATGGTAATATGTAATATATGCCTTCCTACTTGCAGCGATGTTGTTATATTTTACATGCATGTGTGTTGGATTTATTTTTTGGGGATATATTTGTCTTTTCTGAGCTTTTAACAGCATAACATGCAGATGCAGGCGAAAGCTTAGAAAAAAGCTAGTAAATGAACCTTTGAGGTGAGATAATTTTGCCACACAGACGGTTCCTGAGGTCAGCATTTGAAGGTTTCTTTATCCAGTTCAGTTTCATAAATGGAGAAGGAAAAAGTACCTTAAAACATAAAGGAATCCGGTCCAAAATTACCACAAAATGCAGACTTAAAACTGCCACAGAGTTGAAAAAAAAATGCATGTCTCAAGAAAATCTTATTAAAGTTGTGTGGGAGTGAATTACAGTAAATATGGTGTTTTATCTCTGTGTTCTTTTGGTGGAGGGCTACTTCCTCCATCATTTGAATGAAATAATGAATTTACAAAGTGTTCTGGTGACTTTAGAATCACACTGTACAACAGGCATGTCCAAAGTCCGGCCCGGATGCCAATCACGGCCCGCAGTTTCATTTTTATAATATATTATTTATGGCCTACTAGGATTGTCAGATACTGTATGGCTGGAAGATTTGGCTTTTTTTGATTGACATAATGAAGCATCTGAATGCACTAAACTTTCTTACTACTTTACTTTTTGTGAAAAAGAAGAGCAAGAGTGATACGTTTTAAACTTAAATGTTAACATACTTTGCATTATTCACAGTAGGTCATTAAAATGCAGATGAGGTTTAGATTTGTATCAACTTCATGCAAGTTTAACATATTCCATACAATTCATTCTTTGTTATCTGACTCCAGATGTGAAAGAAAGGAAGAACTGTTTTTAGATTTGTTCACGCCGGATTGGCTTAGATTTGGTTACATTGCCATTACAAAATGATAATTATGGCAATTAATTTTTTTCATTTTTATTCATCTTTATTCATTCACATATTATTGTCCCCCGGGCATCTTCACATTGTCAAATCTGGCCCTCTTTAAAAGAAGTTTGGACACCCCTGCCGTACAACCTGCCAGCGGTGGTATTTCTGATTATATGTACACTCCTCGTCGCTGGGGGGCGCTAGTTGAAAGCGGGGCGCAAACTGGGCACCTGGGTAATCGAGGAAACTCAAGAGAGTCCTCTCCGGAGCTAACAGTAGTTAGCTGGCTAATCTCCTGGATAACGCAGTTGTGGTTATTAGCGTGTCTGTTTCAGTGTCCGTGTCTGTCTGTCCGTTAAATTACAGACACTTCACGTTACACCGTCAGTGACAGGCGTGGGGCGGACACCGACGGGCACGTTCACGTACGCTGGGTGCTTTCTCCCAGGATGCTAGCACACAGGCAAGCCAGCTAGCTAGCCGACCTGCTAAAGTAGCCAAATAGCAGCACTGTCCGGTCCGGATGCTTTGAACGGCAACGCAGCGGATTTTGGGGAGTTTCTAGTCGGCCTCGGATCATGTCAAGTAACCGGCCACAGCAGAGCGCCGGAGGGGCGAGTTCAGTGCCTGGCACAAGTAGCAGCAGCAGCAGCAGCAGCAGCACCGGGAACTCAAACGGCGGCGGCGGTGGTGGTGGTGGGAGCAACGCCGTCACAAGTAACGGTAACAACTCGGGAAATGTTGTTCCCTCTCGGACCTTGACAGCAACCGGCGAGGGCTTGTCGGTGCCAACTTTGGCCGCCGTCCCGTCGTCCCGGAGCGGGTTCGCCTCTCTGAGCAGACCCTCCGCGTCCTCGGGCAGCCGGAAAAAAGCCCTCCACCAAACACCGCTTTACAACGGCCTCTTAAATTCATACGAAGATAAAAGCAACGACTTCGTGTGGTGAGTTCACGCAGATAAACAGACGCCGTGAGTGTTGGAAGCTGCATGTTGAACTCAACACCACTTTTTTTTTTTTCTTTGTACTTTTTCAGCCCCATTTGCTTCGAAATGATAGAAGAGGCGCACATGACAAAGTGTGGACACAGTTTCTGGTGAGTGTTTCTGAGGCTGGAGGCAGTTTGTCTGAGAAACAAGCTGTTTAAAGTCCCAGCAGAGCAACATGTAAATCACACATACTCACACTGTCAGCAGTTATCATTTCTGTTGTTGTCAGAGCTTCATTTCATGTATCAGTGATGCTTACAGGTGTCAGCACCTGAACTGACTCCTAAACAAACTTTCACCCTCTAAGAAGTGTCAGACTTGTCTGTGTCTGGTTACACTTCACATATTTAATCCTCGTGCTGTTTGTTTCCTCCCTCCTGTAGTTTCAGGTGTATCCGCCAGAGTCTGGAGGACAGCAACAGATGTCCCAAGTGTAACTATATTGTGGATAACGTTGATCAGCTGTATCCAAACTTTCTCGGTATGTGTTTCAATGTAAACTTGACGTGTTGTTTTCGCTGACGATGGTCCTGTGACTTCAGATACACACTGTGTGTTATCTAAAGTGTGTGACAGTTCTCTCGTAAAGTCCTCTGTATGTGTGTTTGAAACTCGGCCGTCATGGTCACGGACCAGGCTCATTGCTTTATTGTTTAAGACGCTCCCTGCTTGTGTTTCTGTCGTATACTTAAGTGGCTTTTCTGTCTCTCTCCTTCGCCGCTGCTCCGCCCACGCTCCAGTAAATGAACTGATCCTTAAACAGAAGCAAAGGTCGGAGGAGAAGAGACTAAAGTTGGATCATCCCGTAAGCGCGATGCAAACACACTGTGGACTTCTTTGTTCCTGTGTTTTCAGTCTCATATTCACCACACATGTAACTGATCAGTATCTCTGACCCTCCTCCCACCCCCACGCCAGAATGGGTCTAGGTGGCAGGTGTTCCAGGATGTGTTGAGTCCTGACCAGGAGAACTTGGACCTGGCAAATGTCAATCTGATGCTGGAGCTCCTGGTCCAGAAGAAGAAGCAGCTGGAGGCGGTAAGTGACGGGACCAAACGTGATCAGACATGCTTTTTTTTTTTCTCTGTGGTGCCAGATGTTCACAACATTTTGCATCTGGCTGAGCACATTGACACAGGACTGGGCAATCTTCCATTGCAGAAAGGTATAATGACGATTATCTGAGCCATTCCTTGGTAAAGGAGGAGATTCACACGGATTGATGCGCTCCTCCATCGTCCTTCCTTCTCTCCCAAACAACCAGTTTGTCATCAGAAAGTTGAAATCTAATTTAACTGTACAGGATGAAGTCATGCACAAGTTCAAGCTCATCTTGTACCTAATGCTCTTCACACTGGACCGGTAGTCAGTGATCACATGCAGCTAAGTGAAGTCGTTAACATTACCTTGGTTAAATTTAGCTAATGTACTGTCAGCCTTTCCTGCTCAGCTTCATAGTCTGGAGCACAGAGGAGGTTTTTGTTGACAAACCATCACGGTATGATCACTGTCAGACTGATAAATTACTGCCCACTCACTCAAGGAGCGACTGAAAGTCTTTATTAGTGCATTGATATTCATGAATGTGTGAAATATTATCAGCACTGCTCATAATTCTGGATATATTATACATCAGATGAGGAGCAGGAGGTTTAGTAGTAAGCATGTTGCTCTGTGCACACCGGTGCAAAATGTGGCGATTCACCTCAGGAGGCTTCTGATCGAACGATCGGTGATTCAGATCCTCGACATTTAGGGGGCGCAGCTTGTCACGTGAATGTGGTCCTGTCTCACAGAGGACAGAATGAGCACTGACAGGTCTTCATCAGTTGTATCACATCATGTAATGGTCGAGGTATGTGGTGCCTGTCTGTCTGTCTGTCTGTCTGCCTGCTTCAGGCAGTGTTGACAACACTTCAAACTTCAGTCTGTCAGTGGAACATCCCCTTTTTTTTCCCTTGTTTCTGCTGAAAAGAGAAGTAAGAGCCACAACCTATCCTGTTGACTTATGTAGTGGCACCAGCACAGTAAGCAGTTTGACATTTCTCACATTCCACTGATTGAACCGTAAACACTCTCCACAGTATGTTTTTCACATTGTTCAGAGACAGCTACACCTTTTAGCATTCTGTGTGTCCAACACATGTTCACCTTTATTTGTTTATCTGTCACACACTCAGTGTCTGGCTGTCTAAGAAACACACTCCACACAGCAGTGAGTGACAGCCTCTTGCACATTTATTGCTAACTGTGTTTGTCTGTCGATAGATAACACACACTCGCTCTGTCTCACCTGCTGCAAGTTCTTTTCAACTCTTCCATCTTTGTGTGTTATCGTGTGTGTTCATGATGTATGTTGAAGCCCGTAGACACGACTCCATCGCATCCCAGTTGTTCAGCCTTTTTGCCTTCATGGCTGCCTTTTCTAATGTGCTCTCTAGATCAGAGAGAGCAGAGGTGTAACTCTACAAGAGTTCAAGAGTTCTAACCTGGTGGTTTGTTACACAGAACCAGGAAGTCATCATTGGGAACTGTTTGGAAAAGGACAGACACAAAATACTCGGCAGGTGATTGGATGAACTATCTGTCTATCACCATCTATAACTTCAACCAATCAGATCAAGGAACCATATAACGTAGTCAAACATCTTTCCATCCAGAAAAATCTTCAGCGTTGTTCTTTGCAGCGTCTACACTAGTGTTAATCAGTGCCTGTACCTCATGCTGTGGCTGCCAGTAGTTCCTCATAGCACCCTGACTGGTCCTGATCACTGTGTTCAGACACACTCAGAGCTGAAGCCTGGCAAGATAGATTCTCATGTGATGATGATGATGGTCAGGTTAGTTTTCACACAGTCGATGAATAGTTGTTGGATAAAAACGACACGTCTGAACAATGATCACTACTTCCAACACGTTGTGTCTAAAAGTGGAATCAGTTGAGTAATGTTTGTTATGTCAGGAGAAGATATTTTAAATTCAGTGGTGTTTGAAACATATAACTTCAGCAGCACCGCTTCAGAATCATCATCAGTCAGTTCACAGACTGTCAGTGCTGCAGATGGCTTACCCCAGGTGTAAAACCTGAAACCAGATTACTGCCTCAGATATCCACCATGTGTTGTTGTTTCGCACGCTCGAACTCAAACTGTGCATACACACATTCCATCGTCCATATTGCACCATCTACACACTGTGCTGCACTGTACCACGCTGTCTCTTTTAACCATGACAGTCAACACGTTCTACACTGACCACGGATCTTTTACCGGCGTTTCCACATTAAAGCAGAAGGAACCGGGTCAGGCCGATGATCGATTATGACATCTATTACACTGCCACTCCTCTTCATTCCTCTCTTTTATTAATGTGGCGATTCTGATTCAGATGCGTGCCAGCGCTTCATCCAGTCAGTTGGCTTCCGTGGCTGCTTTTATATCTCTGACGACACATTTTTGTTCATGCTTGTTCATATTGCAGCCAGAATATTTCCATGTGGGCACAGAGCGTTTATCCGACTCTGCTTGTATGTTGTGATCGTTCATCTATCAATTTTTAGTTATCGTTTTTAGACGTACACGTGGAGCAGGGAGTGCGAGTGTTTTTCCAGATGCTTGTTGTGTGCGTGTTGTGCAGATGACTGGAAATACTGGTCTTTTATTTACAGTCGTGTAGTCATAGTCACCGTGTGAAACAACTTGTTATCAGTTTGTGAGTAAAAGTAAACTAAACTAATGTAAAACGAGAGCCTTCACAGTGTTTTGGACACCATGCAGTACACACACATGCAGTACTACATTGCTAAGCAACACAGTGGTTGGTTGTTTACTCTTGTATTTACCTGTGTGAGTGTTGTCCTGTGAGCCGAGCAGTCGCACACACACTCTGCTCTCTGCTTTGATTCTCAGTGTAGAGGAATATAACCAGTACCCACTGGCTTGGCCTAGCCCAGTCCTCTCACACCTTCCCTGGCGCTCCACATATACATTTTAAACATGTATAATGCTCCAGCAGTTTTGTTGCACACTCACGCACTCCATGAGGATGTTTTCATGTCACTGAGATCAGCTTTTATTGATCCCAGCAGCACAATGACACAAATGAGGACAGGTAAAAGAGAAATAACTCAGAGGTATAACAATAAATAACATGTAATAAAAAGACAGGTTAAAGTCATTCATTCTTCATTGTTTCCAGCTGTGGGAGGTACAATAGAAGAAGAAATATGTGTGTGTGAAGAATAATTTCTGACTTTTGTACATAATTTGACTTCCTAGTATAAAACATCTGTTATAAATAGACTGAACATGTAGAGAATGATTGTTATAGTGACTAAAATTATTTTTCTGTCACGTCTTCGAGGATGATTGAAGGAGTTCTGCAGTTGAGATGTTATGTTCAATGTGTTTCTCCACCAGGAATCTCAAGCAGCTCAGAGACAGATCCTCATGGAGTTCCTGAAAGAAGCAAGAAGAAACAAGAGAGAGGTGCTGCACTTTATATATCCACAGTATTTTAACTGTACTGCTGAACACTGGTCTGTCTAGTTTATTTATGTGCTGGAGAAAACAGAAAGTAGAGAAAGAACTCCATCATGAAATAATTAAACGTGTCTGTCAACAGCAACTGGAGCAGCTGCAGAAAGAGCTCAACTTCCTCGAAGAGGACATAAAACGTGTCGAGGTAAAGTGATGTCTCATCAAGTCATATTCTTGTGGAATGGCGACCATTATACCATCATCATCATCGCCACAGCTTGAGACAAACATGGTATTTCTGTGTCCTCTCTCAGGAAATGAGCGGCCTGTACTCTCCGATGATGGAGGCTGAGTGTACGGTGCCCAATGTGGAAGCTCCCTCACCAGCACCCAGGTAACCGCTCACCCCTGTGGTCAACAGTCTATCATCCTCATTGTCACGAGCACAGCCAACCACACCCAGCCTCTCTTTTTACAGTCTGTAGAACCACAGTATGTTAATCAGGAGCTGCGTAGCTAATGGCAGACGACACACGTAGAGTCCAGATGTTATGAGCTCCTGTGTTGCTGTACTGTGTGCCTTCATATGTGTCATGTTGTGTGTGTCGAGCAGCTGCAGCAGTATTATTGACCCACCAGACTACAGCCAGCCTCCAGGGTTCGGTGGAACCACCCAGGTAAGTCATACAAACTTGCTGTCCATCTCTAACCTTCTTTGAAAGTCACGTCTGTTGTTTTCATTATTTAGTTGACTTGGGTTCAACTATTTATTTGCATAAGGTTTAGTTTTAGAGAGTCACTTAAATGTTTTGACAGATACTGTAGAGGGCATATTTTTTATTTTTTATTTGAATCCACACAAACACAAAGAAAATCAGCAGATTTTAACAGGATAAATATCAGAGTGAGCTCACCGTGTTCTTGTTCTGTCAGGGCAAAAGACAGACCTGGTACAACAGCACCCTGGCTTCAAGGAGGAAGAGGTTGACGGCTCATTTTGAGGATCTGGAGCAGTGCTACTTCTCCAACAAAATGTCACGAATCACAGGTATTTATCGTGCACAGTTCACCTACAACGGCAGTTTATCTAGAAACATCTGCAGTCTGCTCAGCATCTGTTCTGACTCTGTACGCCAAGACTATAGCTGCACAAAGGAAGGACACGAGTCAGGCTTTATCTCTTTGAACTGGGGATGGATGGATGGGAGTGTCTGCCTCACCCCAGTGTTACTGCTGAAGTTAAAGTGGGTGTATCTGATGATAAACAGTCTCATCACTTGGCTTTGTGCTAAGAGGCAGGCCAGCAGAAACCCAATATGTTGGAGCACAGTACAGATTCTGGTTGCTATATTAATATGATAAGAATGTGTGATATGATTGAGTATGTGTCTTAATAGTTTGTGTTTGTTGCTCTCAGATGAAGGCAGGAACTTGAACCAACTGGATGATTTCATGGAGTGTCTGTCCAAGTTTACCCGTTACAACTCTGTTCGGCCGCTTGCCACGCTCTCATACGCCAGTGACCTGTATAATGGCTCCAGTATCGTCTCCAGGTACAAAGACTCGACCTGTTGCTCTTCGATCTCGCTCAGCGTGTCATTATGAACATCTTCTGCATTCATGATGTTTCCCGTCACTCTTCTCATTTTTCAGTATTGAGTTTGACCGTGACTGTGACTACTTTGCCATCGCCGGGGTGACCAAGAAGATCAAGGTGTTTGAGTACGGCACAGTGATCCAGGACGCAGTGGACATCCACTACCCTGTCAACGAAATGACCTGCAATTCCAAAATCAGGTAGGCTGAAACAAAGAGAGGAGCCTGGGGCGAGCAGACATCTTTTAAAGCTTCTTGTTAGCCCATATGAGAAAGAAAGATGATTGAAGACCTCTACAGACCTACAACTGGTTCCCATCCTTGAGTTTAAGGTTCAGACAAATTGATGAGGTGATTATCATGACTAGCTGACTTCACTATAAGCTGATTTGCTGTTGAAACTGGTGACATTCTTTGTGTTGAATGAAGCCGCAATGGGTCGGTTCACACCGTGAATATTTGGTGTGAATTGGACTTTATTCACATTAAAGAGTTTCAGAGAGAACCTCTTTACTCCATTGTGTTCATCTGACAGCCGTCAGATTTGTGAAGGCCTGAGTGAACAGCAGTTATCAGTAATGTGAGACTCTGCGTGTGAACTTGACTCTCTTGTGGTGAAAGTGATCCAACCTTGTTTGTTTGTCGCAGCTGTATCAGCTGGAGCAGCTATCACAAGAACCTCCTGGCCAGCAGTGACTATGAGGGTACCGTCATCCTGTGGGATGGATTCACGGGCCAGAGGTCCAAAGTCTACCAGGTCCGATACTATTCATGATCAGTGAAGTCCAGTTAATACTGGATCACTGGTTTAACCTTCAGTTATGTTTGTCACGACACCTTTTTGAGTTTTCCTCTGCTTTCCGTCCAGGAGCATGAAAAAAGGTGTTGGAGTGTTGACTTCAATCTGATGGACCCCAAGCTGTTAGCCTCCGGTTCTGATGATGCTAAAGGTAATGGAGGAGTCCTACTGTACTCTGCAGACACACACCTGAATCCACTCCTTCCTGTTCACGTGTGTGTTTTTGTGTTTCAGTGAAGTTATGGTCAACCAATCTCGACAACTCCGTGGCCAGCATCGAGGCCAAGGCCAACGTGTGCTGTGTTAAATTCAGTCCGACCTCCAGGTATCATCTGGCCTTCGGCTGTGCAGGTAAGAGTGTGTGACGGTTTACAGGGTCTGACTCAGGTCTGACAGTCATGTGATATGTTGTTGTTGCTGCACTCTGGCTGGATGCACACACTTCACACTACTGCACTTCTTTTCTTGTAGACTACTAAAT
Organism: Miichthys miiuy; assembly: GCA_036365135.1. Classification (NCBI taxonomy): domain Eukaryota; kingdom Metazoa; phylum Chordata; class Actinopteri; family Sciaenidae; genus Miichthys; species Miichthys miiuy. The sequence goes on from CM071617.1 coordinate 21,818,378, forward strand.
CTCTTTTGTGGTCACACGGACTGTGGTGGTCCAGACAAACCTCATTCACGACTCTCCCAAGGGAGAAAAAAGAATTTGAAATATCCTCTTGTACACAGAAACAGTCATTCACACAGGGAACAGAGCTGCCTGGATCATGTACCTCTTGCCCTGTGTCTCTGAAGTCCACTAATCCTGGAAAAGAAAACCCCCTCCTTGACCTCAAAGTGGTTTGTAGTGTCTGGAGTACAGTTAGGACGCTGGACTATAAGCCAGCAATGATTGAAGAACAGACCTGACGGAGTCAACAAAGATGTTGCACCATCGGTTCACTGTGGCCATCTGCTTCGCTGATCTCCTTCTTGTTTTTCTCTCATGCCTCACGCACTCTTCTTTTTATTTCTTGCAGACCACTGTGTCCACTACTATGATCTACGAAACACTAAGCAGCCAATCATGGTGTTCAAAGGTCACAGGAAGGCCGTGTCCTACGCCAAGTTTGTCAACGGAGAGGAGATTGTTTCTGCGTAAGTCAGTTCAGCCTCACTTCTCACTGATATTCACGCGTGTATTACAAAAAAATCCAGAATGTCAATGTAAGACTAATGTAAGATACACTGACAACATCTGTTACACAGAGCTGCAACCAATTAATAATAATAATCAATTAATCAGCAACTATTTTGATAATCTATTGATGATTGAGTCATTTCTTTGGTTTGGACATCACCATGGAAACACTGACTGACAACAACTAATCAATGAGTCGAGAAAATGATGGACAGATAACCGATAATGAAATTGCATTAGTTGCAGCTCTTCTTTCATATCCTGCTGTTTCTATCATACCTTGTACAGTACCAACTGCTTTAAAAATCCATACTGGCACATCATTTTTTTTTCTTTATTGACATCATAGAAAAGAGACAGTTTGATCATGTTCTGGCACGATTCATGAAAAAGAGTTTATTCCTCTACATTTGGTCTCTTTTTTTTTTTGAAGATTTCACCAGGAGTTAGCATGAGATATTGCGTTATTTGTGTTGTATTGTTTATGTAAACAGAGCATTTTAGAAAGCTTCTAATACAAAAGCTAATTGCTCTCCCTGTGAGTTATGAACTGCGGGTGTGTCATTGTGATGTCTAATAATTGTATTCATTTCTATACCACATAGGTCAACAGACAGTCAGCTGAAGCTGTGGAACGTCAACAAACCTCACTGTCTGCGCTCCTTCAAGGGTCACATCAACGAGAAGAACTTTGTAGGCCTGGCGTCAAACGGAGACTACGTTGCCTGTGGTAAGGTTGATCAAACAAATCTGTAACGCAGCATTAACGTGATATTTGTTTATCCATGTTAGCACTTTTTTTTTTTTTATTAATCATCCCTCAACGCAGTAATAACAGCTCCCTGTAACCTACACATACAATCTAAAACTGACTGCACCCTAAAAATAACTCCTTTTATCTGTGTGTGTGTCTACAGGCAGTGAAAACAACTCCTTGTACTTGTACTACAAAGGACTTTCCAAGACACTGTTAACATTCAAGTTCGACACGGTGAAGAGCGTCCTGGACAAGGACAAGAAGGAGGACGACACCAATGAGTTTGTGAGCGCTGTGTGCTGGAGAGCTCTGCCTGATGGAGTGAGTCACCTCAGGATCGTACCACTGAATGTTGGAGCATGTTGTCGTCAGTCCTCACCTCGCCTCATTAAAATGTCACTTCTCAATATTGTCCAAGTTTTATTCATGATGTTTTGTTTTTCAGGAGTCCAATGTGCTGATTGCTGCAAACAGTCAAGGAACAATCAAGGTTTGTGTTTTCATGTAACATGCTAAATCAGGTCAGGTCCAGACTGCTGTCCAGGTATAAGGACTAGTCAGGAGCTAGGTGGACATGTTTGACTGAAGAATGATTCATTATAGTCGCCAGTTAAGGCAGATCTGACACAACAACAACAGACTTTTATCATATATAAATGAAACCTGCATTGCATCCAGGGGGCAGCGAGTATATAGAATATTTAAAGAACATCAGCAGACATATCCTACCAGTCAAAAGTTTGGACACGTCCCTGTGATTTTTATTTTTATTTATTTATTTATTTTTTTGGGTCGGTCTGTGGTTGAACTGTAGTTTCTACATGCTTCACCTTCACTGCACAGGGTGGCAGCTCACTACATCAAATTACAATTATCTGCATGACTTGATACTAAAACTTTATCTTTTTGTTTTTGTTCTTTGTATTTTGCCTTCATTTATCTGACTTTAAGGCTTAAAGCTTTCATACCTTCAGCACTACTAGAGCTGTAATTATTACCTCTTAAACTGTTTTTAAACTGCTGGACGACGAGCTGCAGATAATACAAACTCCGTCTTCGTCTCCTCAAAGGTACTGGAGCTCGTCTGAAGGCCGCCACATCTTCAGCGTGCGATGGAACCACCATCAGTCGGCCTCTCTTTGTTTGGTGGAGGATCAGGAGCAGAGAGAGCACAGGCTGGATACCCGACAACCAACGGGAGAGCTGAAATGAACTGAAGCTGTCTTATTTTAACAAGCTCCACCTTTGAGGCGGCAGTAAAGACTTTGGACCAGTGCGTCAGTATAGCAGAAGATGTGCTGTGACATTTTTTTTTTTACTGCAGGAAACCAAGGACCGAGCTTGGGCACACATGGATCAAGAGACTTCAGAAAGCGTTTTTGTTTTTTTTTAGTTATATCGGCTACAATAGAACACCTCTTTATGGTTTTAGGTCAAATCAAAACTTGTACCTTTTTTTTTTTTTTCTTTTAAATTAAGCTGTCGCTCTCAAGGGTATATCCAGCCAAACGCTACTAGTGTGATGCATTTTCCCTTTTTAAGGCCAAAGCACAAAACAAAAACGACATGCAAAAATGATGTCTTTACAAGAAGCTTTTAACCCCCCACCCCATTGTTTGTCACTGTTTTTCCCCCTTTACATGTATTTTTTGTGTTTTTTGTTGTTTTTTTTGTTTTTCTTTTCAGACTGAGAGAAACCAATTTTAATAAATATGACTTGAATTTCATTCTGTCAAGAGTATCGTCAGTTCCTTTTCTGGCTGAAGAGTGTAGAATGTGAGGTGGTGTCTACAGAGATCATGGAAGACCAGTGGATTATGGAAATGTTGAGAAACTCCTCTAATATTTCTGTTGCTGTCAGAACAAAGGGACGTTTGTTTATAATCACAGTGAATCTCATGTAACTCAAGGCATTGATCTGCAATGCTGCATCGAACTGGATTATTTTTCCATGTATATGAGCTGTTTGTTGGAAGATGAGAACCTCATGGAATCATTTAGTTCTTTCTAAAGTAGCGATGGAATGACTCTTCACATCTGAATGACGACTACAATCCGCGTTGATAATGTTGAGAGGATTTGGTAAACACGGCCAACACCTACCTATTTTATGATAACTGAGTGAAAGAGGTGTTTTGTATTTGTACAACTGAATAAATTATTTCGAAACAATTTTGTCGTGTTTGGCCATATTTTTATTAGCTATTTTTGGCATTTCACTGACACTCTTGACTGAACTTGTACGATTGAGTGATGTGTTTACTGTTGGTAATGGCTCTCATATGGGGTGTTTGAGCCTTGTGTGAAATCTGTTAAATCTTCAGTCTCCCAGAACGCGTCTGTATTAGCTGAAACACCAGAGAGTCATTAAATGTCATCTTAGCCCCGGGGCCGTTTAACTTCATGTGTGAAACCTATTACTGCAAGATGCTTCCACTGTGGCTCCGCTGCCCAGGAAATTTCATGCAGTCTTCTGTAATGTTTGTGAAAACAAAGGATTAGTGGTCCCAACAGGGAGACTCAACTTTATGCAAAATCGAAATGACATGAACAGAATGTTTCACAGAGAAACAAACCTGCGGATGTCTTCATAATAATTTTACAAGTGATTTACGTGTTGGATAATGTCCTCAAGGTTGTTGAGTAGATTTTTTAAACTCATTTCCAATAAATTCAGACAGTCGTGATGTCTTTGTCATGTCTATCCTATGGTAGAATTACAAAGAAACTGTTTTTACAGTATATATTATGTATACATACATTTGTAAGAGTTTTCAAATTAATATCTGCATACCTGGGCAGGTGTTTTTTATTAGTTTGGCTGATTAGACCTCTGCTCAGGGTGGAGTTAGGCACGGTTATGCTGAGAATTATATGATGTTGCCAAATCAATAACCATAAAAACCTGAAGCCAAAGCATTTATTGAATTAAAATGGAATTCAGCTGTCATTCATTTTATTTTTTACACCTGTGCTATTCCTGCTGTGACTTGTAAAATGTCCTCTGTGTGGCCTGTTGGATGCCTCACAGGGTGCCAGCAGGAGAATTAGGGCCCTGCAAAGAGGTCTAATCATGCACAGTTAGTTAGAACACTTGTTATGTAGGAATGTTTCCTGTCATATGCATACTGTGCGTTGTTGTGTAATGATATTTTACAAGCCATCATGGATGAGAGGCTCAAGCCAAAGCTGTAACCAGTTCTATTAGATGCCCTGATGAAAATCACATTACATCCACAGAAAAGTACAAAATACAGTAGTGTTAAAGTGGTGACTAGAGCTCTATCTACTGACGGAACCAGTCTCATACAGATTATTAACATACAAACAATTAATCTTCAGTATTTAAGGAAGAACAGCTGGTTGTTATGAACACTATATGAGTCAAGTGCTCTGCTTGCTAAGGTGCTATCAGTAGATTATGACTCTTCAATAACATCTAGTGGAAGCCACAGGAAACAAATAATTTCTCTTTCATTGTTTAAGAAAGGCAGGTGTCACTCCTGTTTTATATTTCATATTTATTTTGTCTCTTACTTAACAGACAGGTCCTTGTAAGGACAGCAGGTCCTTGTAAGGAAAGCAGGTTCTTGTAAGGACAGCAGGTCCTTGTAAGGATAGCAGGTCCCTGTAAGGACAACAGCTCCTTGTAAGGATAGCAGGTCCTTGTAAGGACCTGTTAAAATGATTCCATGATGATTCCATTCAAATGAATAACTGAAGGAATTCTCATCATTGTGTCCTTCAATAGAAAGAACCAATGATGTTCTCACAGCAGACTCAGAGAGGGCTAAGTGACAGATAACACCATGTCATTTTTAACATAGCCGTATAAATGTGTGAACAAACTGAAGATTTTTAACATTGTTGGATGAGAAATTAGCCTGAGGCGTAGCTAGCATTTCGACTTAGAAAGTCAAAATGATTACTTTTATTCCACTGAGGCTGAGACTCAGGGTGGCCTCAGCGTGTCATCAAGCCACCCTTTAAGACCACCCACAAAATCCTGGACTGAAAACTGGTGACACTGTTTTAACCTCTAACTCCACATTTCAGTAATATATCGTTCAAAGTCTTTTCACGTGTTTTCAGCAACTATTTACCAACATATTTTATGTATTTTTAAAGATATCTCAGAATTGCCTTTACACAGACTTTAAGTGTTTACTTATTCCAAACAATAAGATATTGGGTTAGCATCTCATGATTTTCTGTTTATAAGTTAATATTTTTACCCCATTTATTATCTGGCGGGAATGGGTTTCCATAGAGACAGCTGTAGTGGGTGGATCGAGGCGAAGACACGATTTACAGAGAAACAAAAGCGGAACCACTGTTTTCCCCAGTAGCGGCGGACTGTTTTAGCGGGCGGGACGACGGACAACTAGCTTAGTTAGCGGCCGTTGGAAACAAAAAACCTGACTCAAGTTCCCAGTGAAATCTCGTCCGTGTTTAGTTCCCCACACAGCTGAACATCTGCCTTCAGTTTGAACTGTTGATTCATTTCATCCAGAGGTTGAGAAAGCCGCGGTGAAGATGGGAGTACCGAAGTTTTACCGATGGATATCGGAGCGCTATCCGTGCCTCAGTGAAGTTGTCAAGGAACATCAGGTAGGAGACAAGGATGCATAACGTTAGCCGCAGCGTTAGCTTAGCTAGCTGACGGCTACCAGCGAGCTAAGTGAAGTAAGCGGGCCGTGGAACTTTTATTCCACGGAGCTGACCGATGTTTTCACCGCTCTCTTGTTGCCAAACACATTTGACCCAATTCTTAATAGAAAATGATATATTTATACGTTATAGACCTGCGTTAATTCGCTAATTCCGAGACTAACTAGCTTTCTATTTTGGTCTCCTGCCTGTAGTTCCACATTTTAACGCCGAACATAAGTTAGTAACCGTGTTAGCTGATCCCTTTGTCGGGGAAGAACTTTCTAAACGACAATAAACCCCCACAGTCAGCTAACGAGCTAACTTCACGTTAACCACAGCTGAACAGAGGCTAGTTGTTGTCGTCACCTAGCGTACATTTACCGCCCTTCACGGTGTTCGTGAAGTTGTTTAAAAATGTCAACAAACATGTCGTTAACCTATAACGTTAGGTGACACTTAAGGGAGGCGTTATACTTAACGTTAACGTTATACTTAGTTACTGAGGCTACTTGAGCGGCACTAAAGTGGACTTTAGTGACCTAGTTTCCTCTAGTAAGGAAGATAGTGTTTCAGTGCTCGAGCAGGAGTTTCATCAGCTGGACGTTGCCCGGTGTCACTCTCATTGCGTAGAGCGTAAGACAGTTTTGATACGTGGGTTAGGAACGTTTAATGCTAGAAACTTTACTTATGATAACATTTGGTATAGAAATGTGTTGTATCCCCTGCTGTAGTGCTCCAAAACACGCACTGCCCCTGTGCAACTCAACCTAGACGTCACTGTTAAAGATATGAGTCTGGAAGAACTCTCTAAGATGTTACTGCTGACAAAGATCACACACACACACACACACACACACACACGGCAAAGTATGTTTTTGTTGTTGCAGAGATGTATTTCAGACCATCAGGACATAAAAACAGACTTGATAAACTGGTCACTTTGCAGAATATATCGATAGTTTACAACAATATACATAATATCTACATTATTCTTTGTTTTCTGTTCAGATTCCAGAGTTTGACAATCTCTATCTGGACATGAACGGGATTATCCATCAGTGTTCCCACCCGAACGACGAGGACGTTCACTTTCGCATTTCCGAGGAAAAGATCTTCGCCGACATCTTCCACTACCTGGAGGTTCTCTTCAGGATCATCAAGCCCCGCAAGGTGTTCTTCATGGCGGTGGACGGCGTGGCACCGAGGGCCAAGATGAATCAGCAGAGAGGACGGAGATTCAGGTAGAGAGACGAGATGCAGCCTGGGTCGACTCAGGTCAAGTGACTCGGCTCTGCCTGGTTTTGTTATGAATGGGCGAACACGTGCTGCTGTTAGAGCCCTTGGATTACCAAAACCTTATTGTTGTTATTGAATTATTATGGAATGATTATTGCCCCACAGAAGATATTCAAGGAAACACAGAGCCGTCTCACCTCCTCCCAAACACAACTGGGGTTTTCGTAGCTTTTGACCTAATAAAGCACATTTTTTTTAACATGTTATTTGTTTATTTATCTGATTAAGATCATAACACAGCTATATTTCTAGAGTGTCTGGTCTAATCTCTTTCGTGCAGACTGAAGAGTTTTACCTGCTCTCTTTTGTGTGTGTGTGTGTGTGTGTGTGTGTGTGTGTGTGTAGGTCTGCCAAAGAAGCAGAGGACAAGATAAAAAAAGCTTTGGATAAAGGAGAAGTACTTCCTACAGAGGCTCGCTTTGACTCCAACTGTATCACTCCTGGTAGGAGTTCTCTAAAGTGCTCATGTTAAAATACTAGAGAAAGAGTTTGAATTCTATTCTGGTCCATTTATGATCCTTTCAGGGTTTGTTTCAGAACCTGAAAAGTTGGTTCCCAGCTGGAACCAAAAAATAAGGCAGGCTGAAGTGTGAACTGAAGTGGGAGTATCATATTCGACAGGTTGTTGTGTGGCGCCCTCCGTTGATGACACGTCCTTGACTACAATGGTTGAAAATTGTTTCTCTAGATAGCACCAAGGTTCTTGACGGGTACCTGGGAACAGTTAATCACAGCTAATCCGGTGGAAAAACACAGATCAATGAACCCATCAGAAGAGTTTATGTGAATGCACCCTAAAACAGTTTTAGTGTCACGTGACCTGTCATGTGACTGCTTATTACAGTTACTGCAGTGAAATTTAGGCAGTGTGTGCATTTTTTTGTTACTCTTATTAGCAGTAAAATGATCAACATGTTTCATACAGTGCTATCATATCACATATAAATTAAACATCAATTAAACACACTTCCCTCTTCCAGGCACTGAATTTATGGTGAGACTCCAGGAGCAGCTCAAGTATTTTGTCCACAGCAAGCTGTCCACTGACAAGCTGTGGCAGAATGTCAGAGTCTACCTGTCCGGTCACGAGGTGTGTTTTCAAGAATGGACTCTTCCATTTGGGGTTGTTGGTCAGTGTTGCTTGTACTAAGTGTGTGTGTCACGTCCTTACAGACTCCAGGGGGAGAACATAAAATCATGGAGTTCATTCGCTCTGAGAACTCGAAGCCGGGTCACAACCCCAACACCCGACACTGCCTGTACGGCCTGGACGCTGACTTGGTATGGCTCAGATGAAGATCTACATTATTTAACTCAAACCTCTCCAGATGCTCACACTGTGTGTGTCTCTCTCTGTGTTGTAGATAATGTTGGGTTTAACCAGCCACGAGCCAAACTTCTCCCTGCTCAGAGAAGAGGTCCGCTTCGGAGGAAAGAAGTCCCAGAAAAGGTTCTTTAATGTTTTTTTTTGTTGTTTGTTTTGTTTAGACCTGTTCTGTTCTTTGTCTTTTATGAACTTTTCTTCTCTTCCAGGATAACAGCACCAGAGGAGACAACTTTTCACTTGCTTCACTTGTCTTTGATGAGGGAGTACATCGACTATGAGTTCTCTGGGCTGAAGGTGAGACGTGTACACACACACACACACACACAACACAGCACAGTGTTGGTGGTTTCTTATCTTCCTCGTCTTTGATGGGGGAGTCCATGTGATCTGTATTGTGGCCGTCTTTCAGGAGCACATCGGTAGCGATTATAACTTGGAGCGAATAATAGACGACTGGATTCTAATGGGCTTCCTCGTGGGAAACGATTTCATCCCTCACCTCCCTCATCTTCACATCAGCCACGATGCTTTGCCGTTGCTATACAAGACCTACATCAGTGTTCGGCCCAGCATGGGGGGTGAGACACAGCTGAACAGCACTACATCATATTTATTTTATGTATATTTATGTTTGATGTATGTTTAAAAAAACAAACAAAAAAAACAACTGAATCCTGTTTTTGTGCCTCAGGTTATCTGAATGAGAACGGCCATCTAAACCTCAGAAACTTTGAGAAATATCTGGAGAAACTTTCTGAGGTGAGACAACACCGTGAAGCTGCCATGTTTCTAGTGCTCGGCTCGGCTCTTTGTAGGTCTTCCATGGTCAAAAGCTGAGGATGGTACCTGGTGTTTAGTTAGTTTGTTTTTGGTATCACTGTGGTTGAGCTTCCGTGTGAGCTGAGCTGATAAACTGAGCGAAAACATGGCAGACCTCAGACTGGTCAGAGAGAGTCATCACACATCCTGCACTCTGACCACAAATCAATGAAATCAGATAATAATAAAGAAAATGTCTGCCTGCAACAAAAGCACAGAACATCGTGTCAACAAAGTGCAGACATTCTGTTTGGTTGCTGATGAAAGGATCGAAAAAGATGTCCTCTATTGGTCCTTGCTGAAGATGATATCATGGCGTCACCATGACGATCAGCTAAAATATCCTGCCTATAGCTTTAAGAAAAAAATATATGGTACCAGAATTGAGTGGAAACACAGCATTATTGTAAATCCTCCATTAATGATGTCAGTGATACTTTATATTAAAGGATTCAGTCAAATCAGAAAACACAACTTAGACACAATAACACAAAATATGAAGAATAGGTGCACGTGTAATTCATACTGAGGAGTTTAGTGTGCAGAGACGTTTGTCAGAGAGGAGATGAAATGAATGATCACATGATGGCGTGTATTTAAGAAAGCACCTCTCCTGTCTTTGCTCCAGTTTGACCGGGAACATTTCAGCGAGGTGTTTGTCGACTTGAAGTGGTTTGAGAGTAAAGTCGGTAACAAGTATCTGAACGAGGCGGCAGGACTGGCAGCAGAAAAGGAAGCTGCCAACAAGAAAGAGGTAAATCATTCTGTACACACACGTGCACACACAGTAACGTTCATTGTTTACATGTACAGCTTCAGTCACGTATCCCTGTAATTAACATCCTGTGTGTGTGTGTGTGTGTGTGTGTGTGTGTGTGTGTGTGTGTGTGTGTGTGTGTAGGACTCTGCCCTCTGTCTGGCTGCTCTGACCTCATCAGAGAGACTGATCGCAGAAGGGAAAGGCGATGACGAGGAGGAGGAGGACGACATGTTTGAAACGGAGTTCAGACAATACAAGCGCACCTACTATATGACCAAGATTGGTGTGGACGTGGTGTCAGAGTGAGTGTATACACACACACGCACTGCATAGAGAACACAGAGCTCTCTGATATAAAAGTAGATTATATCTTCAGTTTGGAGAAAGTCTTTATTATTCCAACACATCAAACACCACGCTGAGGGAACCTGCACGTGAGTCCAAAAGGTTTGCATTCATTATCATTAAAGGTCCACCACACACAGTCTGCAGGTTTCAGTTCATATCGGTCGAATTGTTCTGGACAGCTAGTTTTTTTTTTTTTTTTTTTTAGTTTGCTGACCCTCAGCAGGTCACCTTAAGCATTTACAGATCAGTTTGTAATGTTTGTGTTCTTGTCTCATTTGCAGTGACTTTCTAGCAACGCAGGCCAGGTGTTATGTGGAAGGAATCCAGTGGATCCTCCACTACTACTACCACGGGGTTCAGTCATGGAGCTGGTGAGCACTGACCAGAGGAAGTCAGGACTTAGTTATTCAAACTATTGATTTTCAGCTGTTCCCTTTTCTTCTTCTTCTATTTTTAAATCCCATTATAATATAATAATAATAATAACCATTATGAAAATGTCTCTGTAGGTACTACCCCTACCACTACGCCCCCTTCCTGTCTGACGTCAGGAACATATCTGGGTTAAAGCTGACCTTTGACCTCGAGAAACCCTTCATGCCCTTTCAGCAGCTGTTGGCCGTCCTGCCTGCAGCCAGCAAGGAGCTGCTGCCTGAGTCTTACAGGGTAACACACACAGTCTCTCTCAGCAGTACATATTGGGCTTCATGTAAGATCCAAACATGAAATAATAAAGTTGTTTGTGATGTTTCAGCCCCTGATGACCAGTACGAATTCACCCATCATTGAGTACTACCCTCTGGACTTTAAAACCGACCTGAACGGCAAACAGCAGGAATGGGAGGCAGTAGTTCTAATTCCCTTCATAGATGAGGTACACACACACACACACACACACACACACACACACACACACACACACACAAAATAAAGTCACGGCTATGTTAAAAAGGCACACACTCATTAACAGCGTACGTGTGTGTTTTAACAGAGGTGCCTACTAGCAGCCATGGAGCCCTGTAATGACAAGCTGACCAAAGAAGAGAAGGCCAGGAACCGTCACACAGAGTGTGCAGTGTACACGTACGACCAGGAAGCAGACTTCACCTTCCCCTCCACCCTGCCTCAGCTCTTCCCTGACATCATCCACTGCCATGTCAGGTAGGTACACACACACACACGCATTTGTCAGATATGTTTCTAAAGGCGTCACGTTCTTTTGGTCGTCATTTGGTTTGGATGTTTGCTACATGTAACTGTTCTCGGTTTAGCTTGATGTGTTAATGCTGTCACACACACACACACACACACACACACACACACACACACTGCAAAACCTCACGCTGCACGTGAACTGTCTGTTACAGGAAAGCAAACATCCCCATGGACGCCTGGCACGTACCGCTGGGCCACGTCAGCAGACCTGTCGACCGCTCGGCTCTGTACTTCTGCGGCTTCCCCACACTGCAACACATCAGACACAAGGTGTGTGTGTGTGTGTGTCTGTGTGTGTGTGTGTGTGTATTCTAAAACACAAAACACCTGCTAAAATTCCTCACCCTTGTTTATTTGTTGTAAATGTAATAATGATGTAGAAAAAGTTTCAGCTTTTTATGGCATCTCTGTCTCTCGTCATGTAGTTTTACAAGAAGAAGCTTGGCGTGGTCGTGTTCCAGCAGAGCAGCAGAGGGGAGAACACCATACTGGACATCTTCCCCAGCAAAGAAGGAGAGCTGGTGGGTGTGACTGATGAAAAGAGTTTTTAAAAATAGTTCTAACAATGTGGATTATATCTAAATATCTTGAGTTAGGTTAACAGAATACAAAGCTTTCATTCTTTTTTTATGACGAATAATCACATCAATGTTGTCATTATTCCCTCTCTTCAGGTGTGTGACAACGTCGCTTCACAAGTACTGGGCAAGTCGGTGTTTGTCAACTGGCCTCATCTGGAGGAAGCTCGCATCATTGCAGTGTCAGATGGAGATGTCAAGTAAGAATCAGCGCTGAGCCTTCATCAGTCATAATGTGTTGAATGAGTGTGGGCAGGTTTTACACTGCTATCGATGAGTGAAGTCATGTTTTAGTCCTTGTGATTTAATGGAAAAAACATTTGATCAGTCAGTAAGAACTGAAATGAAAAGATCATGTTGATGGAAAAAAAAACACACTCCCATGAGAAGTCTGTAGATTATCATAGGGCGTACCACCAGGGGTGCCAGATTCTACACAAAGAGGCTTTAAGATGGTGAAAGCTGGCCACCAAAGCATGAAGCAGCAGTTTCAAGTGTTCCTGTTTCACAGATTTTGTCTCGAGGAGCCTCCCGGTGTGCAGAGAGTGTACGACAGACCCTCCACACCTCCTCCCACCAAAGTCACCTGCCTGTCTGACAAGGAGAAGAAGGACTGGGTGAAGGACGTCCAGGGACTCACTGAACAGTAGGACAACTAAGCAGCTGTTTTAAACCATATTCTCATTATTAAAGAGCGTGTGTCTCGTGTCTTAGTGGCTAAGAGACCTTTAACATATTTACTTTAAACATATTTCTAAAGTGAATTTTTTCCCCCACAGTTTCTTGAAGAGGAAAGGCATTGTGGTGAACGAGACGGAGGTGGTTTTGTACGGCCAGCTGCTGACAGGAAGAAAATATGTGCCCAAAGCCAACGGGGTGGTGGAGTTAGAGAAACAGTGGGCCAAGCAGGTCCTTCCTTTTGCCTATCAGACCGTGGTTAAGGTACAGTACATGTTTACACGTCCAGAAAGGAATATGCCTGAGACGTCACATTAACCGACGTCGCCTCACTCACGTTTCCCTTCATCCTCTCAGGACATAAAGGCCTTTTACTCGTCTCTGACCTGCTTCAAGAGCTTAGACGAGCTCTTTCCTCCAACAACCACCGTCTTCATGGTGGGGAACCCTTACTACGGTGCCATGGGAGAGGTATGTGATCAGCTTTCTGCTTCGGCCTGAGGGAGATGTCCAAGATCTCAGATAAACAGACTTCCAAATGTGTTCTTTATATTTGAATAGCAGCAGTAACCCTTCAATAAAGACATCATCTCTCACACACAAACAACTGAAGAGAAAACATGTCAGCGAAAAGTTGTCTAAATGTTATTAAAGCTAAGAATCTTCATCTACAGACTGAGTCTTTATCTGAAGACTAAATCTACAGAATGAATCTTCATTTTAAGATTAAACCTAAAACAGCTGCCAAAATGAACTCTGGTTGGACTTGAGGAAGCAAGGGAAGGAAGTGATTTAGAGAAGTTTGGGTCCTCCTCTTGGCTCCTAGCAGTGAAGTGAACGAATCATTAATATTAAATAACTGATGAAGAGAGTGATTGATTTTGTTCTGACTGATTTTGTTCTGGTTGTGTCTCCTCTGACTTGTTATTGAAATGCCTTGCCCTCTGTGATCCCTTTCTCAACAGGTGCAAGACTCTAGTGATGTCATCAAAGACGGCCGAGTACGGGTGGTCTTTAACGTGCCGCATGAACCACAGCTGGAGAACTTAATCCAGAATCAACATGTAAGATACACGCACACACACACACACACACACACACACACACACACAGTGTGTGAAGTTGAGTTGTCGTTCTGACGGAACATTCCTCACGTGTACCTACTCTGTGTGTCTTTTGTAGAAGTACTGTGTGAAGTACAGTCCCGGTTACGTTCTGGCATCTCGTCTTGGCATCACCAGCTACCTCGTGTCCCGCTTCTCAGGAAGCATCTTCATCGGCAGAGGCTCTAAGAAGAAGTGAGTGTTACAGATACACTTGTTGCGGTTCTGCATTCATTTCTTCTGTTTTCAGACGTGTACAAAGTGTCAGAGTTCTATTAAGAACAACGTTTGTTCTCCTTGGTTGTGTGCAGTCCCTGTGGGGAGCAGAGAGCCAACGTCGGCCTGAACCTGAAGTTTAACAAGAAGAACGAGGAGGTTCCTGGATACACTAAGAGGACTGAGAAGGAGTGGCTCTACTCTGTCGCTGTGGAGGAATTACTGGCTGAATACCTGGACAGGTAAAATAAAATAAACAAAAATACTGAGTGAGAACATCAGATCATCTACCACCACGTGATGTGATGTCTTTGTTTTCATAGGTTTTCTGAGGTATTCAACACCGTGTCCAGAAACAGCCACGATGATGTATTCTATGAAGATGACATCTGGCCTGGACTGGACCAGAATGGGTACAACACACGCACACACACACACACACACACATTATTATTTAATCCCTTGTCTGTTTTATTAATGACGACGATCTTGACGGACACCCACACAGGGCGGAAAAAGTTGCTGAAATCACTTCGTGGTTGAAAAGTCACCCAGTCAGCTCCGTCAGCAGGACGTCATGTGACCTACAGGTGCTGGATTCTGCAATCGTGGAGAGGATAGAAGAGGCAGTGGAGAAGGCCAAGGTGACTGAGAGACACATACACACACACATACACTGTCTTACACACCCACAGTCTCTTAGACGTCATCGTTTCTGTCTTTTCTTTTCCTCTCAGGTGAAGAAGAGCACCAAGAAAGTCCGTGTGACCGTCAAACCTCATCTCCTCTTCAGGGTGAGTGCTCACACACTTACAGCCTTACAGTCAGTTAAGTGGAAAGATACATGTCAACAAAGAAGTGTGTGTGTGTGTGTGTGTGTGTGTGTGTGTGTGTGTGTGTGTGTGTGTGTGTGTGTGTGTGTGTGTGTGTGTGTGTGTGTGTGTGTGTGTGTGTGTGTGTGTGTGTGTGTGTGTTTGTGTTTGCCTGTAGCCCCTGGAGCAGCAGCAGGGTGTGGTTCCAGACCCGGATTCAGAGTATCGACTGTTTGACAGAGTAGTGAACATCAGGGAGAGCTTCACTGTCCCCCTGGGACTCAGAGGAACAATCGTCGGCATTAAAGGAGGTGAAGACACACTGTTTTGTTTCTTCATTCAGCCTCCGCACTGTTCACATGCAGGTGTTTGATATAAAGGGACAACACACACATCTAAATCTAGTTTTATTGTCTGTGGCTTCAGCGGAGCGCGAGGCTGAGGTTCTCTATGAAGTGCTGTTTGACGACGAGTTTGCTGGAGGTCTCAACATCAGGTAAATAAACAGCCGTCAGTCCACACAAACACTGATCTGTGAGCAGACATGTTGACTTGTTGTCGTTGTCCTCAGGTGCACGTCGCCGCGTGGTTACCGCCTCCCTCCCTGCGCTCTCATTAACCTCTCCCACGGAGCCCGAGTGGATCACACCTCCCACAAACTCACCGCCATTGTCAAACCTCAGCCGGCCACAGCCACGAACTTCAACTCGCAGCGGCAGCTGAGTGGCCTGAACCACTCTCCACGCTCTCCCTTCATACCTACGCAGGTACGCTGAGTCTTCCTGTTGTGTCTCAGAGGACTTAATGTGTCCTCTGAGACTCTAACCTCCTTCTTTCTCCTCCTCTTCTCTCCTCCTGTAGCATAACAACAAACACGGTGTGGTGAAGGCAGCCACCCAGGGCAGCAGGAACTCTCCCTCTAAAGGTCTCATCCAGAAACCACAGGGCAAGGTACGTTCAGGGTCACATGTTCACACCTCTATACCATGTGACCTTACAAAAACATTTCCAACTTCCTGTCTGTGTCCCTACTTCTTCATTCAGGGTAAGGAGGACTACAATGCTGTGTGGCAGTCTCTGCAGAGCTCTGGTCCTCCTCAAAAACCTCCTGCCCACTGGCACAGTAATGTAAGTGTGTGTTGGGTCAGCTGTGTGTCAGGAACAGTAACCAATGAAAGGTTAGCTCCAGGTAGCAGGTCAACAGTGGATGTGACTGTGTGTTGTTTCCAACTGTAGGATGGACCTTCCCAACAGGGCGGGAACCAGCACCTCAACAAACCTGTGAGTACACACCTGCACACACACACACCAACATGACACAGACTGTGTGTGTGTGCTTTATGTTGTATTTATGCGCATGTGTGTACTCTGCAGAACCCAGCTGGAGGCATCAGACTGCTGAAGAAGAATGAAGAGCCTTTCCCCTCACAGAACACAGCCGATAAGGTACACACACACACACACACACACACACACACACACACACACACACACACACACACACACTCTTTCATGTCTGACAGTGGCAGGTTCTGTTCTGTCCACATTGTAAACGAACGCCTCCGTCTCTTCACATATTTCTCTCACTTCAGGCGACGACTGAGTTCGAGGACCTGATAGCCAGTCTCAAGATCTCCAAAGGTAGCCAGCAGACCCCACCCCCTCCTGCTCCTCCCACCAGCCAATCAGATGGCCCATTGTCTCCGCAGTCCTTCGCCATGGTTAGTGCCGCAGTCGTCTTGTTATGCAGAAGTTAGACATTTGTCCTAAATAACAACTCATATTGTGAGTCATTGTGTTGATGTGTGTCTCTGTAGAAAGGAACCCTGGTGCTGAAGGAGATGCTAAAGATTGACGGCACTGGAACAGGAAGTCCCTCTCCCCAGGAGACGAGTGGCGCCTCCGGTGGCCAGCAGCACAACAGGAGAAGATCGTCCAAGAAACTAGGTATGTGACCGATTACCGAGAGAGCAGGTTTACAAACGGAGGAGGAGAACTTCATCCTTTCGTTTGTCTCTCCAGCAGCCAATATGAACGCCCCCCACGGTGACATGTCCGTGTTGGCTCCTCCCACCTCAGCCAACCTGTCCAACGCCGTGCTGAGCAGCAAGGTGTCAGAGCTGGCCTGTGTGTGTGTGGGCTTAGGGATGGCTCCACCCGAGTTCAGCTACATCGGCAACAGACAGGTGACAGCACGTGAAGAGTGTTTCTCTACATTTTTCGACTGCATGTCACACACCGTCTAGAAGTGTGTATATGTGTGTGTCTCTGCAGGGTGTAGTAGTGTGTCAGGTGAAGCTGTCCAATGGGCTGATGGTTCACGGTCCACAGTGCCAATCAGAAAATGATGCCAAGGAGAAAGCTGCCTTCTTTGCCCTCCAAAGACTGGTAACATATACACACACACACACACACACAGTGTTTTACATGAATGTGTGCTTGCAGTGGTTCGTGGGCTGTGGAAGTCGTCTCACTGCTAGATCCCATCAGGCATGGCTGCGACGGGCTCTGGGTGCAGCGTGCCCGCCAGAGCTGCTCATGGCTGTTCTAGAGTAGACAATGATTCGACCAGAAGCGCCACAGCACGTTTCAGAACACCCTGGAAGCTTCTCTCTGCTCTGCTCCATGGGGAATACACAGCTGTTCTTTGTTTGACAGACGCTGTGTTAAGCAGCACAGAGCACATCGAGCTGGCCTGAAGTCAGACACGGAAACAGCACAGAGAATCCAGCTGATTTTCAAAATAAAACACAATAGCCGAAAAGGAAACAAGGGAAACTATGTAGCCTATTTATTCATGGTAGAAGCACATAAATCAAGGACAAATGACCAAATCTGAGCAAGTTAACAAAGTCCAAAAACTCAAATCATCCGTGTTTAACAAAATCAGATATTTTATGTCCCACAGAGGATGTTTTATTCCATCTTATTTACAGAGGCTCTTAATCACAGCTATCGACCTTATATTTGTTTATGAATCCATCATAAAGCTCAGGACGGAAGTTCACATTCAGTCACAGATCCATCAGGTTCCTGGAAGTTTGGTTAGACTCTGACTTGACTCGTCACTTCACTTTTAATAATGTCTTGAAACATGTTGAGTGTCCAGCTAAAGCTTCTGTGTGTGTGTCCTGTCCTGTAGAACTCAGTGGGATCAGGCTTCCCCCTCGCACCTCCTCTGTACCCAGGAGTGGGTCAGATAAGACCCCCACCCATGGGACCCATGGCGTCTGTCTTTAACCAACAAGGTCAGTGCTCCCTGCTGTCAAAACTCTTTCATCTCATTTTATTTGTCTGTTCCTCCTTTGGTTTTTTTCCTGTCGTCATGTGACACAGATCGTCTTGGCATGAATAAATTCATTTTATTTTTATGTGCTGGTGTCTCTTTTATTCTTTCCAGGTGGTCTGCTGTTGCCTCCCCAGGGTTACGGCCCGGCCCCTCTCTGGGGATGACGTTGCCTCCTCACCACCACCAAAACCACCCGTTCTACGGAGCTGCGGGAACCTTCCCTGGCGCGGCCCGCCACCAGCCTGCAGCAACAGCTCCGCCCATTGGCTCACACAACCAGTTCATCCCGCTGCAGGTAGACTTGAGTCTGAGCTGTCTTGTTGTGGTTTTTCCATTTGTGCTGCTACAGTCATGGTGACCCAGCTCTCTCTCCGCCTGTCCTCTGACCCCGACAGGTGACTAAAAAGCGAGTCTCGGCCAACAAGAAGAACCAGGACACTCGGGAGTTTTACAGCGCCGCCCAGACTGTTGCCAGAAACCAGTCGCAGAGAGCCCAGAACCAGTCCTCCGGCCAAACGCATGCTCAGAGCGGTAAAGTGGACCAGCCACACCAACACGCCACCAACAGCAACCCCTCTTCAACCAGTCCTGGACTAGCAGACGGCATTTCCACGACGATGGCAGCCCCGCACACGCCTCCTCGACAAAGCATGCCAGCAACGGGCCACACCCCTGGCTCCGCCTCCAAGAGGAAGCACAGGAAGCTGGCCGTCAACTTCGAGGCGGCTAAAGTGTCTGAGTGATGAGCTGCTGTATGTGTGTGTGTTTGTGCATGTGTGTATCTGTGTCTCGTTCTTCTTTCACTGTGCTGTCTGGCTTTTAACACCTCCTCACTCTGTTGTGGAACGTCGTTCCCAGTGTGTTACTGGTGAGCTGGATAGAAGAGCAGGGTGCATTCTGGGATGTGGCTATAGCTCTTTTTTTTTTTCTTCTTCTTTCCTTAAAGACGCAGATTCACTCCTTTAATCTCTGTTCAGTTAAAACAATCAAACTGTTGTAGCATATTCGAGTACAGGAGAGGAGGGAGTCGGCCGAGGCTTGCTCAAATGTGATTGGAGCACACGTTGAGCTGTATCGTGGTCACATGGTGTGGAGAGTCTTTGTTTAACCTCGTCAGTCAGGTTTGAATCGTGGTTCTCAGGGATGTGCAGCCACGATAAAAGCCCTCAGTGCAGTGTGAAGTACAGCTAGCATGAATGCAAACAATGTGATGGGAGGTGTTGGCCTTGTTTTTGTTGTTGTTGTTTTGGGGAGGGGTGGGGTTGCTGGTGTATTAATATTATTATTATTATTAATAAAACAGTCCTTCTATCAGGGCTGTTAGTATGAAATGTCTGAGCTTTGTCAGGTTTGGATCAGCGGTGTTAATCAGGCCAACAGTGATTCATGTTTCTCATGTTTATATTTAACGACACCGCCAAAGTAAAGAATGAAGGCACACATAGAATTATGACATCTCACACACACACACACACACACACACACACACACACTGAGCTGTTTAACACCAGCACATAACCAGAGTCAAACAGTGTCCACATTTGTCTGTTTTTATTCTTCTAACCGGACCTCACAGCTGTACATTTGTGAACCTGTACACTGCCAGAACCCTGAAGCAGCTGGATCACACCGAGTCCATCTTCCAGTTTTTAACCAAGCAGCTCCGGCTGGGTGTGGCTGCTTTTACACAGGTACAATAACACACAAGAAAAAAACTCTTATTTCTATATTTTTTGCTTCTTCTGATGGATTTTATAAACTGCTGAGATCAGCCCTCAGTTTCTTGTGAATATGGGAGCTCACGCGTTCTAACAATGTGTACTTCTGACGTCTTGAATTGGAAACCAACAATTAGGTTTTTATTAATTATGTGAAGATTTGTGCCACACGAGTGTTGTCCCATACAGTATCATTTCTGTTGTTTTAACGTGTCTCTTGTGGTGTTTTAGTTCTCATTGACCACACAGACAACTTCATCAATTATTGTCATCAATTATCTGAAGGAAACATTGATCTTATTTTTGTATCTGTGTAAATGCAGCTGAGCAGAGTTGTGACTGTGTCATAGAGGAACACTGATCCTTGTCCTGGTCCTGGTCAGTGTCTTTCTAAAGCAGTTTGATGGTTTTAAATTCTTGGCTTTATTGTACACACACCTGGACTTCCTTACACAAACATACACACAGATGAAGTCTCTCCATTTTAAAGATTTCTTTTTCAATCTATGGATTTTATGGATACCCTTTTTATAGTCTGTCTTTGGTCTTTTGTAAGCAATCTGAATAATTCTTGTTTCAATAATGTTTGGAGCTACAGAGGTGGAACAGCTGTAGCGACTAGTGAAGTGAATTTACTTTGTCCTTGTTTTGTGGGACAGTGCGTACAGTATGTTTTAGTGCGTTTATTTTAAGGCTCATGTCCTTAACGCCGATCCTGTGACTCCGGTCTTGACGGCTCTGGTGCAATAAGGGACGTTTTAAAACATTTCAGAAACGAAGCACACCTGTTGTGTACCTATTGGTTTTTTTTTGTTGTTGTTGTTGTTGTTTTTTTCTTGTTTTTTTTGGAACTGAAACAAAATGGAGAACTCTCAATATGAAGAGATATTGATTGATTCAGGAATGTGCTGTACATATCCATTTAATTAAAGTGAATCTTTTGTTACGACGTGGCTGCTGCTTTTTTATTTTGCGGTCCAGTGTGTCCGCACACCACAAGTCCTCGTCCAAGGAGTCCTCCATGTTTTTACAGTAGCCCTGAATGGACACACTAAACTCTGGCTCTAGACAGGACTTTGACCATACTTTCTCCTTCACGTTAGGAAGGATAGGGAGAGGTGAGGGGGTTGTAATCAACAACCACACCACTACATGTCACTAAATCACACTGGCCTTGAAGTCAGTATGTTTTGGGACATTTTACCTTCATATGACACCATAGATAGATTACAGCAGGAAAAACTGGATCTGAAAAGACTTTTGATATTTGAAGTGAGTAGAAAAACGTGAATGATATGTATGAATAACAAACACTGTAAAAAGTGTTCAAACAAAAAGCAAATCAAATTTGCTTTTTTAACTTAAATCCATACGTCTAACCAGGAAGTCTTGTGTTTTTTAAATAAGATAAATATGTAAATAAAAATTGACTTTTAAATCCCGACCATGCGCCTGCTGGACCAAGAAACAACAAAATCTGGTTGAATTCAAAAGGAATAAAACACGTGCTCTGTTCAGTAGCCTGACCTGGTCTGGTATGACTGCCAGCTTGGTTTTAGATCATTTTATGTGCTGCAATTATGTTTGTGCATTTAGTTTTTTAGTTAGTTTCTCATTTACAATGACCACGTCATCAAGCTGCAGCGACAGTAGGCAAGTTGATAAAAGATACTAAAACATAGATAGTCCTGCAACTTCACAATATATACAGTATACACAACAACAGAGAATTATGTTCTGCATAGTCGCAGTGATCAGAAATGAAATGGAATGATAACAGGAGGACGTGGTGGAGTTTTAACATCTTTGCAACTTGTTCCAGTCAGTAGGAGGCAGACTGAAATGAGTAACGACCAAAGGAGGTGCAGACTTTTGGAATGACCGCACTGATGAATTTGCTAGAATGTAAATTCATGGGATGCAAATTGCTCATTTGAACTTGGACTTGTCATGATGTGGACCTGTTTGAACACCTGTCCGTTAGAAAGTTGAATTCAACTGGAAAACCTCCCGAAAAGAGAAAAGAGCTGAATTAAAAGCCAGCAATTAAACAAGTCTGCAGCTCTGACATCACCTCGGTCACACGTCATTTTTCTGTCTCCATGACAACGACTGATGCCTGTGCACATGTGATGGAGATCATATACAGTAAATTGATTTTGTGTGTACAGCAGCTGTTGAGTAAGGTGTAAATGTGTGTAATCTTTGATTGGCTCAACTCCTGATGTGTGTCACACAGACACACACACACAGCTGAGTAACTACAGGTCACACCATCTTGACCCAGAGCACAATTGCACAATTAGAACCATAACCAACAGACATAGTTGCATCAACTTTATGCATTTATTTGCAATTTTTCTATTTTAGTTTTATTTTTGAGTATTCTTATCCACCATGTGTATTGTGAGCTGCTGTAACAAGTGAATTACCCCGTGTGGGATCAAGTCAAGCATTTTTATTACGTGAGTTAATATTGCGCTTGCATGATGTATAAAGTGTTTCTACACTGTTTTATTCTTACTTCTTCACTTCACCACTGCAAATAAAATGTATTCAGCCATTTGGAGCCTTCAATAAACTGCACCAGGTAAAGGCCAGAAAGTATTTTTGACCCTAATGCCCTCTCATTTATAAATATTTACATTTTTGCACGTTGATATAACTTATCTATTTCCAATGAATGAAAAGTGAAGCTAAGGTGGGTGCAATGTTGTTTTTTTCAGGAAGCAAAGGCACAATTGGCTAGATAAACGTGACTCTATTACACCTTTAAATCAAGATAACCTAAAAATAAAATACAGACATGTGCATGAATCTCTAAAGAGTCCCAATTCAAAGTTTAAAGACATATTTTATATCGATGTCGATGTCCCTACACATACTAAAGGTCACACCCTTGATTTGGTCATCACTGATTCTGTCCCTCTCAGTAATCTACAGGCTTATGATCTAGGTGTTTCTGACCATAAAATTATCTACATGGAAGTGCTATTTCTGTCACCACTCACTAGGCCACAACGCCAAATCCGTTTCAGAAAGCTGAAAAACATCAACCCAGCATCCATGTTCTTTGACCTCCAGCATCTCCTCTCAGTTAATTTTTCGACAGCCAATGACGCCGTGGACTTCTACGATAAAACCCTGAGCAGCATCCTGGACTACCATGCACCAACCAAAACCAGACTAGTCTCCTTCTCCCGCACAGCCCCGTGGTACACAAGCCAGCTGCGCAAAATGAAGGCGGCTGGGCGGGTACTCGAGAGGCGTTTCAAAGCCACAGGTCTCACCATTCATAAGCTGGCCTTCCGGGAACATCAGGCCTACTCCAAGTCGCTTAGGGAGGCGCGTTCTCTCCATTTTTCCGACATTATCAATAACAACCCTGGACATTCGAAGCAGCTTTTCTCAACCATCAACCATCTCCTCAACCCACAGTCTCCCTCACTGCCAGAAACAACTGAAGAACACTGTAACAAATTCATGGTCTTTTTCAAAAATAAAATCGACTCCATTCGCTCTGGCCTCCCTGGTTCCTCCACTCTGCCTGCCATGACCACTGAACCACAAATTGTGATCTCCCAGCCCCTAAATTCCTTCCCTTATGTCTGCCTCCCTGAGGTTGAGAACATCATCCAGAGAATGAAACCCTCCACCTGCACTCTGGACCCCTTCCCAACATCCTTGGTAAAAGATAACCTCTCTGCAATCAGCCCTTTGATAACCACAGTAATAAACCTCTCCCTTCAGATTGGATTTGTCCCTGCTGCCCTCAAATCTGCCATCATCAGACCACTTCTCAAAACCCACACTTGACCCAGAAGATTTTTACAGACCAATCTCAAATCTCCCATTCCTTTCCAAAGTTCTTGAAAAAGTAGTTGCTGCTAATCTTCAGGACCATCTTAAAAACAACAATATCTTTGAAAAATTCCAGTCTGGTTTCCGATCTGCTCACAGTACAGAAACAGCCCTGGTTAGAGTCACAAATAACCTTCTGATGGCAGCAGATTCTGGCTCACCTTCGCTCCTTGTCCTCCTCGATCTGTCTGCTGCATTTGACACCGTGGACCATACTATACTCCTCAACCGGTTACATTACTCCATTGGACTCAATAACACTGCTTTAAACTGGTTTCACTCCTACCTCACTGACAGAACTGAATACATCTCTTTTGGCAACGCACAATCCCAGACACACACGGTTACCTGTGGGGTCCCTCAGGGGTCAGTCCTGGGCCTTATCCTATTCAATTTATACATGCTCCCACTCGGCCGTGTTATCAATCGCCATGGAATTTCCGTCCACTGTTATGCAGACGACACACAACTCTACATAAGAACTGGCACACACCCCTCCCCAAATTCTCCATCATCACCATCGGTATCATCTGCCCTGCCGTCACTCTCAGTCTGTCCGGAGGAGATAAAGGCGTGGATGAATCTCAATTTTCTTCATCTAAAACAGAGGCTATTATTGTGGGCACCCCTAACCAGATCCAGGCATCTTCCATAACCAGCTTCACCCTCTCTGGTCATGAGACCCCCTCTCTTCATCAATAACCAATCTTGGTGTTAGATTCGATCTCCATCTCACCTTTGAAACTCATATCAAACACCTCTGTAAGATCTCCTTCCACCACCTCAGAAATATTGCCAAACTTCGCCAAATCTCACTAGTACAACTAGTCCACGCCTTTGTCTCCTCCAAACTTGACTACTACAACGCAATTCTCATCGGGACCCACAGTAAACACCTTCAGAAGCTATAACAATTCCAGAACAGCGCTGCTAGGATCCCGATGAGAGTACGAAAATCATTCATGGCAACGCACCCATCTACCTCAAAGAACTGCTCATTCCACAAACCCCTACACGATCCCTCCGCTCCATAAACTCAAATTATCTCCTTTGCCCGAGGACCAAGCTCAGCACCATGGGTGACAGAGCCTTCTGTGCCACTGCACCCCGCCTATGGAATGCCCTTCCTGACCATCTGAGGGCATCACAGACCCTTGAAAGTTTTAAAAATTACTTAAAATTTTCCTTTTTTCCAAATCATATCGTTTTTAACCTCATTTCTTTGTTGTGATATACAGTATTTGTTGCTTTGTCTGCGTGTATTACGTGTGTATTGTAGCACTTTGAGATTTGCTTCAAATGTAAAGTGCATTATAAATTAAATCTATTATTATTATTATTATTATTGTTATTATATATTGCTCTCTAAAAGCACTTTTGAACACGACTCAGGTCATTCTATTCACCTGGCATGCACACACATAAGGATTTTTTCACTGTGCGTTGCTTCATTGATACTTTATCAGTCTCAGGATATTTTGAGTCAACTTTTCATGGTATAATAATTCTCAGTAGACATTTGGACAACACTACTAAACGCTCACCACACTATATAGTGGACTATATGGTGAACAATGAGTGATTGTAGGCACAACACAAATCCTCATCCTGCCCCAGTGATAAAAGCTAATGACAAAATATCACGCTGCCATCTCGATCTGATGACATCATTCAGAGCCAAAGTCTGCGCTTTTGTAATCAGGGTTTGAGTCGCGGTATCAAGCTCCTACCCCTGTCTCAATTGTTAGCATCCTCTCCCAAAACTTTCCTCTTTGCCACTAATTTTATGGCGAAGGACAATGAAAGAGTCACCACATTAAAAAAAAAACACAAAATAAGACATTTATTCAGTGAGCACCAGTCAGTCAATACAAACGTTCTTTTTGTTTCAGTAACAGAATCAGGAAAACAAAACTCTTCAAACATTGTGTGCCTTTCAGTCGGGCCTATCTCATCTTTACATGTCAATCAATGCTCGGTGAGAGAAAATCATTTAGTGTGCGTCATACAAAATCTACCTCTACAGAGTAAAAAACAAACACACACGTATATGTACATGTTCCACCTTCATCAAAAGTGAACTCGCTAGATTTCTCACACTGTGTCCTGCTACTGTATACATGAATGAAAGTCACTAACACTGAAGCTGATGTTAATGTGGACACTAGTTCAGATCACTTCAATGTGAGCAGCAGGACTAAAGTTCAGCAGAAAAACTGGGGAAAAAAATGACATTATCCTGATTTAGACGATTTTAAATCTTTATTACGGTATTAATGTTTGCCAATTAGTAATGCATTAAACTAATACTTAAGTATGTGTGTGTGTGTGCAGGGGGGGTTATCTTTTATGACTAATCTCTGTTTATATGTGAAGATTCGTGATCTTAGTGGTAACATGTTTTTTTTGGTCAATTTCAACCAGTTTTTGTCTTTTCAGTTCATACATGATGCTGTGATTAGTGGACTCATTTACATACAGTGTATTTACATGTAAAAGGTGACATGTGTGAACACCCGTCAGAGATCAGTGTTTTCACATGTTCACACTTGTCACATTGTGCTCATACTTCAGAGGTGTTTCTTATTGTCAACAAGTCCAATAAAAAATACTGTTCGTGAGTGTGTGTGTGTGTGTGTGGGTGTGTGTGTATGTGTGTGAGTGTCACAGTCCAATAGATCTTCCTCTATGACCGCCATTGAAAACAATGTTGATTCATGAACACACACACACACACACACACACACACACTTTAACATGTCCTACTGCCACAAATACTCACTAAAGCACCATTTTGTGTATTAATCCACCACTGAAAATAGTCCCTAACGGATACACTATTTCCACTTGTTTGAGAGACATTTGATGAAAACTATTGAGCAGCTGAACACTTTTAATTGTTTATATCTGTGACATATTAAAGACAATGTTAAAGTATGAAGAGATGCACTAACACATGGTTAGTTTTGATTTTGTTTCATGGCGTTTGTTGACAATAACAGAAACGTAGAAAGTCACCAGCCTCATCCTTTATCCCGAATGAGTCACATCTGATGATTTCTTTCTCACATAAGCTGCAGTGTGAATATAGTCTGTCTGCAAAAACAACACTTGGTTCTAAACTACAACACTGTCATGTTCAGAAGTGAGACTAAAAAGATGTGATGAAGACTACAGCACCTTGTTTCCCCGCAGAGGAAACTCAACAGGTTTTTATAAGAATTGTTTGGTGAGTTTCCTTCAGTTCATACTTTATATTTCACATCACAGCTAACCATGCTTGTGTATTCAAGACAATTGACTGTTCTGAACAGCCAATGGTTTTGCACCGCAGTGAACATCAAGTCGACAGAATATTGTTGTGAGGTAATGTTAACACGCTGAACTGTCGCCATGCAACAGAAACATGAGAGTGAAACATGTGATGTTGGAACCAGAGGCTGCATGAAGTGAAGGAACGTCTAACAGGTGAAGGATCAAACACTGCTGCGGTCTGTACCCCTGAACACACACTGTCACATGTTGTCACGTGTTCATCACGCACATAATCTAGACTTTGTGGCAACATCAT
This sequence comes from Miichthys miiuy, assembly GCA_036365135.1. Taxonomy (NCBI): domain Eukaryota; kingdom Metazoa; phylum Chordata; class Actinopteri; family Sciaenidae; genus Miichthys; species Miichthys miiuy. The sequence continues at coordinate 21,845,928 of CM071617.1, forward strand.
TAAGTGTTGGAACCAAACAAAGTGAAACTCAAGTGTGTGTGTTGTGCTCATTTGTCTGTGTTGCTTCTGCATGTGTGTGTTATTTGTATGTATGAACACAAGTGCCTTTTGTGTGTGTGTGTGTGTGTGTGTGTGTATTGTCTCTTCTACGCAGCGATGTCATCACGTGTGTGTATGTGCCTGCATGTGTTTCCCATTAAAATGTGTGTCTCATGTTCTACTCTGCTCTTTCAGCATGCCTGCATGTGTCTGTGTGTGTGTGTGTGCGTGTGCGTGTGTTTCCTCTTCAGGTCCTCCTCAGGTGTGTGCTCCCCACATACGTGTTCTCTATGCACAGCACTATGTAGTGGTTGGAGCATGAGCGGGTGTGTTGTCCCAGCAGTCGTCCCGTCTGCAGCAGCGCAGTCTGTCCCGTCACCGCCATGTCGGCCGTCCTCCACGCCTCGCAGTAGTTCGTCGTCAGACGGATGCCCACGGTGCTGGAGCCATGCCACACCATCTTCTCTGGCCTAAGGGGGGCAGCGAAACACTTAGTGAGTCCAAACAAACACAGGTCTTGTGACATATTCGTTCAACCAAACATATGTGAAAATGGTTGTACCACACCCAGTATTGTTATACCTGACGAACACTATACAAAGAGGTGCTCTCCTGACAAGATCACAAATCTTTTCTGTTCACCTTCATGACCTTTTGTCTGCAGGATTTATGAACAGTCTTCTTAAGATAAACAACACACTGAGCTTTAATCATTCACTCAATCAAATCAAAGAATCAATAACTAATGGTGCACAAACTGCAAGCAAGCGCACCCTTTGCCCGGCTAGCTCGGTCAAACTCTGAGTAGTACCTCAAGCCTGGGAAGTGATCTGTCTTTGTGTTTACACTATGATAATACAGAGTGCAGCAATATGGACTATGGTCTTAAAGGAATTATTTGACTCATGACTCATGTACCGATCAGGAAGAATGACACCCAGAATAACAAACCTATAAAAAGAGGGAGCAGACTGTGCTCCGGGCCCCTGATCCAGCGGAGCTTTCGAGTGAAGCAGATCATACCCACAGCTGTGTAATTTACTTGTTCTCTCAAATAAAAGAGGTTGAGGACAACTCTTCCTGTAATGTCCTTTCCTCAAAACAACAAACACGACAGTCTGAAAAGTTCCCTCACACAACACACACACACGCTCACCATGCTGAGTCAGTCATCACATCACGTCCGTCAAAGGAGTAGATGGGTGTGGACGGGTTGAAAGTGCCTCCGTTCCCAGAGAAGATGGACATCCAGCTGTTGAACAACACCTCCCCCTGAGTGGAGAAAAGAGAGCTGAATCAAGCATGTGGCGACAGCTGAGTGGAACTTTAACCCTGTAGGAACACGTAGTGTTTTAAGCCCAAGTGATGAAAGCCCCATCGAAGGATGCAGAAAAATGTTCTGCTCACCCTGAGATTAACCACGGGCATGTCGTTGCGGTCCACCTTCCTCACGATGGTTGCCAGGTCCTGGAGATGTGAGGATAGGAAGGCCCTGTATGTGGCTGTGAGCCCCATGGAGCGAGCCTGCTGGTAGCACTGGAAGTCTGCCCCCCGGATGCCCCGCATGTCCCCTTTCAGCGGAGCGTTCAGGGCTACCAGATGGAGCTGGAGACAAACACGACAGATCAGATACAGTGGGCCGGAGTTAGACTGGTGCTGGGCCAAGTCATTTAGCCACCTGGTTCTGGTAACAAGCATATCGTACACAAATTGACAAATTGTTGTGTCGTTGTTCCACCACGAGCCTCCAGAACAACTTCAGATGTTCTTCATGTGTGTTGAACTCTACTGGAGGGATGAACCATGTTCTACATATTCTCTCACTTGGTGTTTTGATGATGGTGAAGCAGTCTAAAGCTTTGCTCCAAAATCATAATGTCTTATAAAAACCACAAAAACATCAAAATAATCCCAGGAACCTTTTCAGTGTCCAATAGGACCTCCCAAAGAATGTCTTCAACATTTTAACAACTAGAATCCCCAAAACTCCAACATTATGGCCACTAACACCTCCTAAAGGAACCCTAGGGCCTTATCAGAGACCACAGCAACCTCTTAAAAGACCAGTGGAACCTTCAAAATGGCCTTCATAACTCTTAAAGTACTATAGAACCTCCTCAATGACCATTAGAACCTCCTAAAAGATATCTTGAATATCATCAGCTACAAATGGGATCACAAGAAGGAACCTCTTAAAAAACTCTAGAACCTTCTTTAGGTCCTCAGAATAATGTACTCACGTGCGCGTAAAACCCAACATAACGTGTGTTAGTAAAGCTTGACTCTTCCTTTGATCCATCCCATGTGTCTAAACGGCATGTGTTGGTTGGTATATGTAAAGGTGTGTTTGTTATGCTCACCCCAGGTACAGCGTTGAAGGTCTGTGGTAGAACATTATAGCTGGGCTGATATCCTCGACTGCCCTCTTGAAGCTCCTGTTCAACAAACACATGAATGACTATGTTGAGTTCTGAATGTGAGGATGTTTTTAAAGATCACAGCTGAACCTGGTCTTATCAGATTTGGTATTGTGTGTTAATCTTCTGTCAGTGTGCGAGAACCTGGCTGTGGGCCCTGTGTGTTCTGCTCCATTCTCCAGGTCTGCTGAGGGCCTGAGCCGCCGCTGAGGTGGAAGGTTCACTTTGGATCAACTCTCCGAGCTGAAAGAGAGACACACACGCAGAGCCAGGTTAAGAGCTTTGAACCAGAGTTATGTGTGGTACTTCTTGTGTCCACACACACAATACACACCTGGATCTTGCGCCAGCCATTGCGTGTTCTGATGTACAGCTCTCCTCCCTTCTCAGACACGTAGACCAGGGTTCCTTCTGCAGCCCGGTGACTCTCTCTGTTCATAGCATGGACTGTCTTATAGGTGGTCACCTGAATGAACACAGCATGACAGCGAGCCTTCAGCCTGATGCTGAGCCTTCAGGATACTCAGACAAGGTTGTATTTGTTATTTATTATAGTTATATATGTTATTAAGAAACTTCTAAAGGCAGGGGTGAAGTGTGCCTGGCTCAGTAGCAGGTACCTTACCAGGTTTGCATATCCTGTAGCTCCTGGTGGGCCGGGAGGACCAGGAGGTCCGGGGATATTGACAGCTGATGACGACACATCAGAAATGAACAGATACAAGTCAGTTAGAAACATACATAAACATGATGTCTGTAACTTTTATGGCCTTCACACACATACCCGATCCATATGCCGGTGCAGGTCCCGGGGGTCCAGCAGGGCCAGGTGGCCCTCGAGGACCAGGACGTCCAAACCCAGGGGCTCCAGGTTGACCCGGAGAACCAACAGGTCCTTGAGGACCCACGATGGACTCACCTTTTGGACCCTGCAGGATTACATGAACAGCAGTGTTTCATTCAAGATGATCATTTTCAAATGGATTATTATTATTATTATACTCATTATTAGAACTCACCACAAGTCCTGACCTCCCAGGCAGTCCTGGGGACCAGGCAGCCCACTGTCCCCTTCTCTCCCTTTTGGCCTTGGTATCCCTGATCACCTCTAGCACCCTGAGAGATCCACAAAAAGATCAACCACATGCTGCTTAAAGGGAGGTTCAGGAGTGTGAATAAATTAATCAAAACAACATGCTGAACGACACTAAAACGCTGTGTTGAGCTGAGGGGAACTGGTCATAACTCCGAGCCATTAGCATGAGTTGAATCATTTGTTGATGTTAGTGTGTGATTTTATCTGGACTTTAGACTTCAACCAGATCGAGTACTCGATCAGTACTCACCACAATTCCATCTGGAAACACGGGTGCTGAGAAAGAAAAAGTTCCTGCAGTCAAACAACATGTTTTTTTAAAGCAAATCTGTTGAAATCGAATAGTGTTAGAGGAAGTCAGTTGTCGTAAAGGTCCTACCGGGTGTGCCTGGATCTCCAGGTTCTCCCACATCTCCTTTGTCTCCTTTATGTCCTCCTGTCAATTGGTCCTACACACACAAACACACACATTAACATTACATGGATACCAAAAAATGGACAGATGCAGACTGCTGAATACACAGACTGAATTATTCAAGGCAAACATGTTAAGAACATGTTAAAAAAGACACAGATGTCAAGAGTTAAATCAGCTCAGCAGAAACACGTGTTTAAGCACATAGGTCTGGACTGTCAGGGTTAAATACAACATGTTACACAGTTGACAAGCTTAAACTGGTTTTAATGGGAGAATGTTTTGACCACACCTTAATCACACCAATTTTGAGGACCTTAACAACTATCAGGGCATCCAAATACTCATAATACATATTCCTGACTTTGAGTTTCAATAATTAGGTCGGCAGTAAAAGATATGATGCTCTCATGTACATTTAACCATCGTAGTGTCATTCATGTTCATACATGTATGGAGGAGCCCTTCACCACACCCAAAACCTAAACAATGACATTTGAAGACACAAGGAGCCAAATTCCAATCAGAACGCTTTCAACAAGTCTTCGTGACAAGGTTGTAAAACAGTTCACTTTAAAATGTTGCCAAAAATGTATTGAATTTGCACAGTTTAGATAAGAATGTGTATAATCTTTCCATTAGTTTACTTGATTGGAATTCAGCCGAGTAGAAACATCACCAGAGGCCACAGGAGAACAAACCCAGAGACCCAGCACCACAAGAACAGACAGTACATCTCTGGAACCATTTACATCTATCTCCTGTCCTGCATTCAACATGTAATTGGAGTACAAAAGTAATAGCATCAGAGTATACTTAAAGGAACAATATGTCAGATATTTACTGTATTAAATCATAACATGACCATGCTATGCTATCAGATATTAAGGAATCATATTCAACTAAAATACAAGCTTCTGAAATACGAGGAGTGGCCAGGCAACTGTAATTTTTCCATGTATAAATTCATCAATTATTTCACTCATAAAGTTTCCAAAGACACTACCTACAACACCACTGTGGAAAGCTACAAAGTCATTGAGTTCAAGTATTAAAATCACTTCACAAAATCTCAGCACCGGGGGAAGTTTACCGTAGAGTCTGTAGGGAAGACTGACCGTGTCAAATAAACCATGATTTGTTTGTGAAGGTTCAGTTTCTTCAATCTGACAACCCGTGGAAGGGTCAGTCTGGGAAGTGAGGCCTGGGGAGAGATGACTCTCCAATATTTACAATTTAGACTGCATTACCCATTTTTTACCACTAGATGCCAGTGTTACACATAAAGTTACATATTGTTCCTTTAAAGTACTCATCATGCAGAATAATATACTGTATATTATATTACTGGATTCTAATTACTGATAGGTATGGAAGCCCTGAGCGGTCATGCATTCATACATTTTATTTCCTCCATTTTCTTGTGATAACGAGTTAATTTCAATTGTTGAGAGATCTCCAGTTATTTATGCCATTATTTTGAAATAACAAATGTTTTTATCCCGAAATAACAGGATAATTTTCTCGAGATCTTGAGATAACAAGATTTTGTTTTCTCAAGATGACACCATAATTAATAGAAGATCTCACGAAAACAAAAGAGAAGTCTAGTATATTAAATCATCGCAGGGAACATCATTCAGTGTAGCATTGTCAAAAGGGGTATGAGTCTATCGATCAGCGAGTCACATCCATCAGTCAGCATCAGGTCAGCATGGCATGGTCACGTGTGATGGAAATCTCAGGCCTATCACATTTGATGTACTATTTTGAGATCTTGAATTAATCATCTCGGGAAAACAGTCTCGTTATCTCAAGAGCATGGGAAAATTATCCCATTATCTCTGGATAAGAACATTTGTTATTTAGAGATAATGACATAAATAACTTGAGATCTTGAGAAAACAAATAAAATTAACTCATTATCACGAGAAAACAGAGAAAATAAAATGTATGAATTCATGACCGCTTAGGGCTTCTGTAGGTAGGCTCATTTTATTACTTCCATCTCTTTATATCAAATTTCATTTGTTTATTATATTTTGTACAGTAGAACATAAAGCAGCATAAACTGGAATCAAAAGTAACGTACACCTCAAGTTCTGTACTTAGCTACAGTACTTGTGTAAATGTACTTAGTTACTCTGAATCTAATGAACGGCATCTGCTTAAGTATTACAAATTAAGTATAGTATAGTAAGTATAATAAATAAATATAGACCAACGTTTTAAGGATATATTCATTATAAATTCCTGTTTTGAACTGATTGAACTGAAGCATGACTGATGTACCGATGTACTGTACTGATGTACAGACAGTAGAAGGATGAGTATCAACAATGGTTTGCTTCTCCCTGTCAGATTAAGTGAGGCCACATACATGTAGGAGAGCCAAGAGGGAGGACAGGAGAAAATGAGGGGAGGTAAAGGAGACAGGGGGAGACACATGGGGTGCTGTTTGTAGCCCAGACCAGAGAGCTGCCATGCTGCTACACCCACACACCAACAGAACCACCGGATGGTCTGATTTCAAACTGAAACAGAACAATCAGGTGGTCCGACTAAGACTTACTAGTCCCCTCTTGCAGTGCGGTCTGGGGCGCACTGGAAACACTGTCTTTAAAATTCAAAAAAGAACATCATCATCATCATCATCCCAGTCCACCAACTGAAATAAGATAATATTAGATAAGAACAGATAAAATATTAGATCATTTTATAAGAAACTTACTCCTTTCAGTCCCAGAATTCTTCCTGGAAGTCCAGGTGGACCTGGAGGACCTGGAGGTCCCTGAGAGACGCAAAGAGAATCTGTTTAGTTCAATACAGTGATCATGTACATCATCCTGCTTATTACACAGCTCCTCCAAATCAATAATTTGATACAAAATATTGTGTCAGAGGCTTGTTTACATCAGCAGTGCATCTAAACATGAGCTAATGTCTGAATATAACTCTTAATGCTAAAATAGATTATTGATCAGCGCTTTAACAACATCCTTCCTCTCCTTTTCCTCTTACCGGTAGGCTGACAGAGTCTCCTCTGTCACCTTTCCTTCCAGGTACTCCAGGTCGTCCCTGCAGAAAACAAAGAAAGTGTTCACAGTGAGCTGCTGCCTGGGTTTTCTGGGGTGTTTTCACATAAAGATGGATCAGTGATGTTCGTATTAGTCACTGTTCTGACATGATTTGGTCCATGAACTGCTGAACCTGACGTTAAGTATTGAATAACATGTTGTGCTCTTGACAAAACATTCTTCGTCACACACTTAGACACACTCGGATATCGGAAATCTCAGATGATGAGGAGTGTGGAAGGGTTAGGGTTAAATTTCAATTATTTGTTCAACTGTCAGATAAACAGGATACAAAATGAACATGTAAGAAGGTTGTGGAGGGAAGATAATGGAAGATGAGGATGGTGAGAGCAGAAGACATTAATAAACATGACAAACTAAATGTTCATTTCCTGACAGCAAACAGATACTCACTGAGCGACCGGGGAAGCCGTATTCTCCTTTTTGTCCAGTTGGTCCGATTGGGCCCTGAAATAAACAGAAATAATATAAGTATAAAGAGATTTGTGTATACGTAGCTTGTCCAATTTAGGTATAGATGATAAAACATTTGTAGATATACATGTTTCAGTTTAATATGAGCTCACCATGAGTCCGGGAGGTCCAGGGAACCCTCGGTCACCCTATGACATAACACAGCAGTGATATTTACATTAATGGCAGTAATAAACATGTTTTCAGCTTGTTTCTCTGGCTGTAGGGTTCAATTCTTTAGAATAATTGAGGGATTCTTCACATCTTCACAAGATGTATGAAGGTAGATTATGTTGGACAGCATAACATAATGTTGACCTTGATTTCTGCATGGCAGGAGGACTAACAGTAGTTTGTAATATTTCACTTTAGCTGCGGAATTTGGTAGAATACAACCATGTGAACGCTAACATGACTTTACTGCCGATGCATCAACACCAGTAGCCAGAAATATTCAGTTTTTTGCCATATCTAAAACCTCTGATGTGAGTCTGTAGGACACACATGACCACGTGTTGATATATAGATAGATCTCGACTCTTTATTACGGTCCTCAGCTGTGTACCTGTGGTCTTGGGGAGCGTAGCATGGAGCATAACAATGACTGGTCACACAATACTGCCACTGAACACTGGTGCATCAGAATTAGTTACTGAAGAAGGTAAGGGGTCATTTGTCTTGTACCTTGATGCCTTTGGGGCCCTGTGGGCCTCTTGGTGCTGATAAGATGGATCCATCAGCAGCAATAGTCACCCCTGGCTCTCCCTTCTCTCCCTGTTAGTACAAAGAACAAATGTTCATTTTGTTTATAGACATGACGTGATATTTCTTATGATCCACATTTAGCCCTGCCATCACTGTGGGGTGTAGTTCTCACCTTGATCCCTGTTGGTCCCTGGTTCCCTCTAGGGCCTGTGTCTCCCTTTGGTCCCCTGGGGCCCTGGGGAGGGATCGAAAGGTAGTGAGGATGATAGCAGTTTAAAAATAAAGCTTTATAAAAAACTACATTAACTATAAAATATTTTTATGGCATGGCAGGTCTAAAAGCCACCATCTGTGACACAAACACTTCTGGTACCTACCCAGTTTAGCCCAAAGATAGCAAAAGCAACATTGGAAAAAGATAGTTTACATTGATATCAAATAATTGTTCATAAGCTTCATACATGCACTCACATCAATGAATAGATGTGCATATATTTATCGGAATTCAGTCAACAGGTGAAATAAATGCTGAAAAATGCTCTTACGGGAAATCCAGCTCTGCCAGGCAAACCTTCAGGGCCCTGCAACATGCAGACACAATGCACACACACACACACACACACATGCACACACGTAAACACAGATCCGTGCAGAAGCGTTACGACTCTGTTAATGATCTTTTTTTGCCTATGCTCATACGCAGCAGCACCAAACACATGCAGCCAAAGCACAAAAAAGTGTTGATGCAACAGTAAAGTATATTGCATTAGTAGTAATACAAGGGTTATATTGCTGTATTGTAGATCAATCTTTTGGTACTACGCACCATCGGCCCTGGTGGTCCTCTGATCTCTGTGAGGTTGAACAAACTGTCTGTAACGTTGAGGAGCAGCTGCACACAGAAGATGTAATAGATACGTTTTCAGACATCACTAAATAAACATAAAAGATGATCAAAGCTTTGGCCTGTAGGCTTAAACAATGTGTGTTCACATGCAGTCCATGTAATCAATTCTGTATTAGGTGTTTGAGTACTAATCACAGACTGGGAGGTGTTCCTTTGTGTTGATTGTGTGTGTGTGCATGTGTGTGAAAGCCAACGTACATCCTGCAGATTAATCATAGATCCAGGAGGCCCAGGAGGCCCAGGTGGTCCTGGGATACTGAGTCCATCAACGCCTCGATCACCCTTCAGAACACAAAACAGAGAATTAATTGTAAAAATGTAAACAAAAAGAAGACCATACTGCTGAAGACAGCAGCCAACAGGATCCTGAACTGGATGATCCATCCAAGAAGGTTTCAGAGAAGTTTACTTAAACGTGCAAATGCTGATTTTCTGGCCAACTGGGAGCAGTAGTGGAAACAATATTAACATATCATCATATTTTCTAATCATCATATAATATCATCAAGCAGCTGTTTTTTCTGCAGCCAGCAGAAAGACTAAAACTGAGCGCAGCTGCAGATTCAATGGATAATTCATCACTACGAGCTGCCTCTTGGACAATTAGTATTTATGTCATTCATAATACATTGTCATTACAAAAATATTTATTATAGCTGCTGAACATCCCAATATCAAACTATGCAGACGGCATTAGACCCTGTCAGTAATGACTGAATATCCCCTACCTTTGGTCCTGCACTGCCCTTTTCTCCTTTGACACCCTGTTAGGGACGAGAAATGAAAATCAATTCATTCTATTTGACATATTATCACACATTTGACATTCACCTGTTCAAAGATAGTGATTTGCAAATGAATGGATCTCAACAGTTTCACAATTTAACATATCTGACAAGGTGCATGAGCTTATAACTACCAGACTAACCATCTAGTGACCTACTACTAGCACTTTTCCTAACTGATTAGCACTCATGCTAACTGATTCTGAATGCAAATGTGATAATTAGACGAGTTTACTATTACTTCTGTGCATGCTGTATTTGACAAATAAGTCAATCATCAATTTCTGTTAATTGCTTATCATTATCAGTATTGTGGGTAGTTGGAGCCTATCACAGCTGGCATTGGGCGAGAGGCCGGTACAACCTGGACAAATATTTATATATATATTTTCTATTATATAACTCAACTTTGGCATTCCCTGTGGCTTGACAAGCAGTTACACATTGGAGCTACTTCAATCCTCAACAGCTAATGTCAACTTTTTGTGACTGCAGCATCCCAGTAGCCCCATCGGCTTTCACAGACTTTCCAGACTCATAAACTAGTCTGTTAGCTAGTTAAGAAGATAAAGCTAAAGTAAATAGTTCTTGGAAAGTTTTCCTCTTTTAGCTGTTTATTTGTGCATCTAGCTTTTATGTTATTTGATTGCACAAAAATGAAACTAATGTTTATAAATCTTCAAAATATAAACCATCTCATTTTCCAAGATGTAACTAACTAACAGAGCATTATTCTTATTTGTAACACGTCTGTAATTACAGAATTTAAAATTATGCTCCCCATCACTGCCTAACACTGAAAAAGTGTTTCCAAATGACCATGACCCATTCTACTGCTACTACGACCACAATCACTGACTATGTGCACAGATAAACTGTCTTTCATATAATATAGTTTATTATGAACATTTGGTCAACCTTGAACAATACAACAAACCAACACCCACTTACCCTGGCACCTGGTAGTCCAGCAAGACCCTGAAGACCCTCTGGTCCTGGGTCCCCTGGCTCACCCTGCAATGTTTAACCAAGTTAACATAACATGAAGTCTGTTTCTTAGTCATTTTTAACTCTAAATATTTGATTATTTCATGAATTATGAGAAATACTTTTCATGCGTATCTCTCACTGTCACAAATAATAAAAAGACCTCCTCATGAACTTCTACAGACCACCAAATATACAGTGAATTCTGACAATAACAGAAAAAACAGATCATAGATTATGTACTATAAAGAAATGTAGAGCAGAATTACCTTGACTGAGAGTCCTGGAGCACCCAAGGCTCCATCCTCACCCTGGAGAACACATGAGAAAATAACAGGTGTATGTAAAGGTACCCTCTGTCCCAGAGGACTCATACAGACTGCTGATTAGCTTAAATGTAGAATATTTACCTTAGGTCCCTGTGGGCCAGGTAGACCAGGGGGACCCTGGAACAACCAAAGCAGAAAACCCTTATTGTATATGAAACAAAACACATACAGTCTACATAAAAACATACAGTCTGGTACTGACTCGGGGGCCTCTGACTCCAGCTCCAATCAGCATGTCGCTCTTCCCAGAACCCTCCATGTCCTGAAAATACAAACACAGTCTGATGACGTTCACTTGACTGAAGGTGAGGAAGACTAGTGTAGTGAGAAAGTTGATGTAGATGAGGTCACCTCTACGAAGAATTTGGTTCCTGGAGGTCCAGGAGGTCCAGGGGGTCCTGGGGGACCTGCTGGGCCTCTCTTGCCCGGTGGACCAGTAGGCCCTGCTAGCCCTGAAGATCCTGTTGTACCCACAGACCCACATTCACCCTACCGAGATAAAGGGAAGCTGCCTCATTAACATGGACATGTCCAAACTGAAAAGAATTTGTGACTAATATAGAGATATAAACCACCACGTGATGTGCAGGAGATTGTTCTGGGTTACTCTATGTCCAGTAGTATATTACCTTTGGTCCAATTGGCCCAGGTAACCCTTGGTCACCCTAAGGATGTAAAGAAGGAAGAAAGAGTAGTATTATTCTGGAGTGAACTCTTTATGACTTTTATGCAACAGTGGTGAAAACAACATATCGTAGAAAGGTTCTCATTCACTGTTTGTTGTTCTTTTTTTTTTATATACATTTCTACATTGTAAATTAACACTGCAATAATCAAATAAGACATATGGAATTATGTGGTGAACAAAAAAGTGATAACAAAGCAAAATATGTTTAGAATTTAGATTCTTCAAAGTAGGTAACGTTTGCTTTGCACCTTCTTGGCATTCTCTCAATCAGCTTCATGAGGTAGTTGCATGGAATGATTTTCAATTACTTATTACTTCACATAATTCACAGAATCAACATAAATGCTTCATAGAGTTTAAGTAGCAGACACATCTCAACACCAGCTGTTCAGAGGACACTGTGAATTAGGCCTTCATGGCTGAATTGCTGCAAAGAAACCATGACTAATGGAGACCAACATGAAAAAGAAAAATGCTTGGGCCCAGAAACACAAGAAATAGACATTGGACCAGTGGAAATCTATACTTTGAGTCCAAATATGAGATTTTGGTTCCAACTGTCATGTCTTTGTGACGTGCAAAAAAGGTGAAAGGATATCTACATGTGTGGGTCCCACCATGAAGCACTGAAGAGGTGTGTTGGTGCTGGGGTTCTTTGCTGGTGACACTGTTGATTGATGATTTATTCCATATTTATGGCGCACATAACCAGCATGACTATCATAGGATTCTGCAGAAACATGCTTTATTTTATTTTGCTTTGTTTTAGCTTGTTTTGTTTACCACATAATTACATATGTGTTATTTCATAGTTTTGAAGTCTTTTTTGTTATATAAAAAATAAAGAACAACCACTGAATCAGAAGGTGTGTCCAAACTTCTACTGGTACTATAGGATCATGAATAGAGACAATCCATACACAATGGGACATAGAACATTATCACAAAGCTTGTGTTTTGGCTTAGTACAGTGGTGCCCAGATGTGGTAACTGTCCAGCAAAGTGAAAGTAGTCGAAACAGAGTAGAATCACTTTGTTTCTGATATCAGCAGCCTGCTCTGCCCTGAACCACAACATGTCTATGTGATTTTGGTATTTCCCACTGAGTCCAGGACACAGTCCACCTTGATAGGCATACCTTTACTCCCAAAGCTCCTGGTAGACCTGGAGCCCCATCTTTTCCTGCTGGACCCTGGACAAGGTATAGGTAGACAAAATAGTGAGAATATGCCATAACAGCATACAACAACAGCAATATGATGCTAAGCTGTTTGTCGACCCTTCAGCCATTCAAGCAGGGACCAACAAAAATATAAAAGGTGACAGTCAGTCACATTAGTCAGTTTCCTTAAGTGATAAGATCATCCATGCCAACATTTTTCGGAGTAACCCCAGTGCATCATGCTCACACTTTCACATATAATTGGAATTGAATCTAAATGCACCTCTTGTTCAGCTCCTTGTGCTTAGATGGAGAGCGTTCTGACCCTTTATTGTCATTCAGATGAAGTGTAGCATGAAGCAGTGGAGTCATCTTTTCTCATCACTTAACAGGAAAGTTGAAGTTCAGCGTATTCCTTGTGTAAGTAAGCAGCATCAGAGCAAAGTATAGCAATGTTTCTGACAACATAGAGTACCAGAGGCCTGTACCATGGCACACTGATTCAGTGGCTGCTGACACATGAATCATTAGATTACTGAGTGAATTTTTTACAGCCCTAATCAATTCCTAATATTTAGGACATTGACACCGGTCACTGCCTGTCTGTCCTCTGTCTGTTCTGTGATATTCCTCAGACAACCCAGAATAGAAATCTCAACCATCTCTAGGTCTTCGTAAACTAACAGCTGGATTTCTATGAACTTGTCTGGGCACTTTTACACAAGCCAGACGATTATGTAAATATTCAGCATATTTATGAGAATAAACTGTTTTCACTGGCTACTGTTCAGTTTTAGTTTCACTGCTGGTAAGGAACTTGTCATGATGATGTTTGCTGTGAGACAGCCTGTAGGAAACTTGTAGTCTTGGACACAGAGGTTGTCCTGGGATCATTTTTAGACTTTCACATCAGTATGCCTTGGTACTTTTCAGAAATATACAAAAAGAAAATAATAAAACTGATCTGTGAAAAGGCAGATTGGCTCCTTCACCATGTTGTATGAAGAAAGCAGCTGAGGTTATACAGCAGGTTTGAGGTCAGCTCCCTTCAGTTCATTCACTTTATCATGAAAAGTGAAACGTTGTCCAGGAATGACTTCCTTCAACATTTGGAAGTAAATGAACCAAAAGGAAACAGGCAGCAGGTCATAAAGTAAGAAAGCCACACACACGAATACACACATACACATGCACACACACGCTCAGAGCCAGGTAAGAACTGCTGTAGTTTAGCCTGACAACATGGTTTGAGATCATGTGCAATCAATAACCTGAGCAATGGGGCAGACAGAGAGCTAAAGCTGGTCTTCATCACATTTTAATGAGGTAATTTAAATATATAATGAGGTCATTTGAATATATAAAACACTGTGATATGTTAATGTTGCCTCCTCAGTGCTCAGGATTTTGATTGTCATTCTGCCTTTTAAACCAGGATCATATACCTCGCCTGAACCCCAAGCAGACCCAAAGTCAAACTCAGAACCAGAGGCAAAACTGGATTCAAAATTGGACCCAGAACTGAAACCAGAGCCCGGGCCTGAGCTGAGGTCAGAGGACAACTCTGAGCTCAGACCTGAACCATCGGACCCAGAACCACTAAACCAATCCTCAAACATCTGAAATGGAGTGGAGAGCAGGACGAGGATGAGGAGGAGGAGGAGGAGGAGGAGGGGACAAATAAAGATTGTGAGGAGATGATGAGGACAGAGGTGAATGGAGGATAAAAGACAGACAGATACACAAATACTGATCAGTACAACATGACTTAAGAGGACAGAAAGACAGACAGACAAGGATAACAAAGACAGAAATACAGCAACACCACAAAAGTATTCACACAAAAAGAAAGAAAACCTTTAACAACTTTTATCGTATCATAACATCACTGCTCAGTAGGACATTTTATTCAAAATTCAATGTTTACTGGACTAAATATGACACGTGGACTTACTGCTGTGCTGACATGATATAAAAATATTTTCCGATCTGCCGATTACATTTACAACATTTAACTTTCTGAGAATCCTGTATGTTTCATAACTTACTGGTAGTCCAGGTCTGCCTGGGAGCCCGTTTTGGCCAGGAACTCCGGGTGGTCCAGCATGCACTGGAGAGAGGCCTTCGGCTGTGTCAGATGATGACAGGTTGGGTCCAGGGGGACCTGGAGGTCCTGGAGGCCCTGGTAGACCAGGAGGACCCTGATGGAAAGAGGCTTTTTAATTCTTTGCTTTGTCTAAAATGAAAGTGTCTGGTCTCTCTCTGTGGCCTTTCTCTTACCCTGATGAGTACAGTGTCACTGTCCAGGTCTTCAAACCCAGAACCCAGGGCATCAGCTCCATACTGTAACACACAAGCACACAGGCACGGAGATGACATCCTGTTCTTCACTCAGCTGCCAGCTAGGCTTGAACCACAAACAAAAATACACATAGTAACACCACAGACTGTGATACTCACAGGTACACTGCGTGATCTGGGGGGTCCAGGAGGCCCAGGTAGGCCAGGAGGGCCTGGTAAACCAACTCCTGGTTCTCCCTGTGGAGAGGGAAGGTAGGAGGAAAGTGAAATGAAGTGTAATAGTCCAGCACTTGTAATAGGTTATTTATTGTAACCCTGTGTGCTTCACCTTCTCTCCTTTAGCTCCAGCTTCTCCATCTGAACCTGCAGCTCCCTGAGGTCCTCTCTGACCCTGGACGTGAAAACACACTTTAGTTATTTCATGTGCACAGAAGACGTAAAGCACAGAAGAAGAACTGAAGAGAAAGAGAACTCACCGGATCTCCCTTTTCACCCTTGGGTCCCTGCGAAGAGAGAAGGATTTAGGATAATGCTGACTCTTATGATTTATAAGACCATGACAACACACACACACACACACACACACACACACACACACACACACACACCTGCTGTCCATCTTTCCCTGGCAGTCCTGGAGATCCAGTGGGTCCTGGTGGTCCTTGTGTCCCTCTTGTTCCAGGTCGAGGGGTGGGGCCTGGGGGACCTGGGGGACCAGGTGGGCCTCTGTCTCCACGATCTCCAGGCTGTCCTTTAAACCTGACTTGACCCTGGAGGTTCATATCACAATAAAAGATCCTTCCTGTGCAGAACATTTAAAAGATGTCAGACAGAAAAGTAAAGAGTACTTACGTCTCCTGACCTCTCTCCTGGCTCCTCTGTCCTCTGTGGACCTGTACACACAGCACATGACATCCTTAACAGGTCTGACCAATCACAGTCTCATGAAGTAACAGTGTAACGCAGAGACATGTAAGAGCAATCAAAGAACCAAAATGAAAAAAACATCTCGAACTTCTTTCTGCTATAAGAAACCAGTGCCTCAGCTGCTCCTATCAGGATGAACTACATAACTCCACCTGTTTTCTGATCGTTATATAACCAGTATAATGAGCTTTTGATGCATCACTGGGGTAGATGGTGGCTGTTATGGGGGAAGGAGGGCTAAAACCACAGAAGTAGACCAGACAGACAAACAATGAGGTTCATTCTGACCTGTGATCAGAGTTTCTTCACTGGCCTGTGTCGGTGTCTGGTGACCTGAGTACTCCTCGAGCTCCACCTCTGGAGCCTCAGTGGGTGGAGCCCTAACTGGAACACTGTCCTCCTCCTCAAAGAAACCAGAAGATGAGCAGTATCAGTGTCAGTAGTAGGACATTTAAAAGAATATCAGAAAAGAGAAAAGTCATCACATCCGGAGGAAGGTTCATGGAAACAAGCATGCAAACAACATGATATGGACAGAAAGCATCATCTAACATCTGCTAACAGCTAATCAGACAGTCAGTTTTAGACCAACATATTCAATGTGTTGTTTCTTGTTTCTATTTGATGTGATGATCACCTGAGGGCAC
The DNA here is from genome assembly GCA_036365135.1 of Miichthys miiuy. Classification (NCBI taxonomy): domain Eukaryota; kingdom Metazoa; phylum Chordata; class Actinopteri; family Sciaenidae; genus Miichthys; species Miichthys miiuy. Next base: position 21,862,884 of record CM071617.1, read on the forward strand.
CTTCGTCTCTGCGTACTATCTCCAGCCAACCTACCTGTTTCCTCTCATGGGTGTTCTTCATCACCTCCTCCTCTGTCTCTCTGTCATCCAGAGCATCGTCTCCACTGGTGTATCCTGACGCCTTCATGAAACATCACATCATTTTTAGCACTTAGAGGTATGAAAGAACAAATAAATTAAAGTAATAGAGAAACATTCAGCTGTAAATCCTGTTAGATTAATGATATCATGTGTGATATGATATCATTGATAATATAATATTAATGTTATTAGTGATATCATGTATGAAGTACTTTCTGTTTCAGGAAAAAAACAAGTTGTCAGATTATAGCCATTTATGTTGTATGAAGTGATTTGACCACTAGATGGTGCTGTTTATTCACTATATGTGTGGTTCTCACATAAGGATCATCATCTTCACACTGCTCCTCTGCTGCTCTGGGATCATCTTTTATCACCAGCTGCTGGATGGAGCCCTGAGAGATAGACAGGCAGAGAGACAGACAGTAAATAAAGACTCAACAAGACTGGACAAAATGTGACAAACCTCCCATTGAAATCCTGCGTGCAGAGCTGAATCAGGCCGCTACCTTCTATTAAATATTCAAAAGTGCGCACTACATTTCTGGAATCACATTAAAAAGTGATCCACTCTGCTTTTTCTACAAAGCCAAGAGTTAAATCCACAAAGGAGTCCACTCTGTCTACTGGTCCTGAGGCTTGGCGGACCATCAACCACTCAGGTTATTACACCACCTCAGCACTCAGATCATTAGACCCAACCAAATTATGAAGAAACAAAAAAATACAGAGATTATAGATGGAAGAATTCAACAACAACCCAGAGTAAAACAGAAACATGTAAGTCCAGACTGAGTCAGTGGAAGTAGACCCGCACAGGCAGACCTGCTGCCCAGACAGGTTGAGTTCTGGTTGTGACCAGGAAGCAGACAGAGCTGAGTGAAACCATTATCAAAGTCTTAGAGACCAAAATAATAAACATATTTCCTCTCCTCCATGAGTTTCTCTAGCAAAGTGACTCAGAGAGCCTTCTAGTACTTGGAGATATATTTCAATATATAAGACTATATATTATTATTACTCTTATGGAGTTAGACTTCCACTTTACTTCTGCTTCACCCTCAGTACATCTCAAAATAAATAATTGTACTTTTTACTTCATAACATTTATTGACAGTTTTGGTTACTTTACAAATGAAGATGTTTACTAACATATGATGTAGGTTTAGACTGACAAATATTGTAAAGGCGTCACTTTGAGTAATTGTGAGAGCATTTCTCACTATTTTCATAATTTTTCAAAATCAATCAATTAATGTACGTAGAAAATAATCAACAGATTAATCCAGAATGAAATCAACAGAAAAAAAAAATCAAAATCCTGCTTTTACATGAACACATTACATTTACACTGTTGTACTGTTGACTTACAATAAAATATGTGAACTCTAACACTATTTATAATTACTCATTATTATATAAGAACTTCTGTGATAAAATCTGTGATCCATTTTATATGAACACTTCTCCTGCCTTGTATATGAGTCGTTTCCTACATTTCCCAGAATGCAGTGCTGGTTTGGTTAATTGATGGAAAACATTTACACACACTCACAGTGACCCACATATTTGAGACATGACTGATGCTAAACATGTACATATTCTGTGGTCATGCTTCAGACTGAATGGTAAATGGACTGTACTTATATAGCGCCTTTCCAGTCTTGCGTCCACTCAAAGCGCTTTACAGTACGTATCTCACACACATTCATACACTGATGGCATTGGCTGCCATGCAAGGTGCCAACTGCTCATCAGTTTGATGAGCTAACCATTCATACACACAGAGCCTCCCACATGCAGACTGGAGGGGATTGAACAGGGGATCGAACTGCCGATTTTCTGATTAGTGGATGACCCGCTCTACCGCCGAGCCACAGCCGCCACAACACTGAACAGAGCAGTTACCAGTCCAGTCACCATGGCAACAACAAGAGACTACCGCTCTTACTTGTGAGTGTCATTAAAAATGAACAGACAGGAAGTAATCACATGAATAGTCTTTACTCTGTAGTACATCATATCCTGTCACTGCACAGCTAAACTTGTGTTTGTGATGACTGTAATGTTTTACTCCACTGATACAGCAGGCAACTCAAAGACCCGAGCAAAGACCTTGATCTGACCACAACTACGCCTTGTTGACATCCTCATCTGCCATCGACTTGCTCTCCCATCCTCCCTTCCACATGCCACCCCCTCTCCCTTCCCTCTTCACCATCTCTCCACCATCTCTCCTCCCTCCCTCCTCCCTTCGGACTTCCTCTCCGTCTCTGATCCTCACAGTTTAAGTGTGTAACAGAGTCAGTTCAGGAAGTAGTTTACAGGAGGTCGTGACCTGGCTGTATCCTGAACAGTGGTACAGATAGATTGGCCTCATAAAGTCAGTCATCAAATGTGCTAATTGTTGAGTAAGGGTGTCAGAGGCATCAACATATAACCCCATGAACCAAATCATCCACATGGAGCTGTTCTGGTAGCTTTCAACTGTCATTTTCCTGGTTCAGTTACATTTTATGTCTATATTTTCTGCTTGTTGCATAAACAACATATTCAGAGAAAAACTACTTAATGTTGGGAAGTTTCCAGGAGGAGATGGACTGAAGGCAGACAACATGTCAGCTCTTATATGTGCCAGAAGGCACACATACACACACACACACACACAAAGAGAAGAACTTCTTGTTCTCCATAGAGACACCCACAGACACACCTACCGTACATTTAGAAGATTCCTTCACTTACCACAAACTTGTCGAGCCCCGTGTTTCCTGCATTAGATACAAAAATGCCTGAATTGTGTGAGAAGGTGAGTCTCTCTGGCCTCCGATGGAAAGTAATCCTCTCCGCTTCGCCACAGTCCATGTAGAGACGGGCTTCATTGTGCTCCACCACCAGCTGAAATCGATCATGGATTTGTTTTGGAGGATTTGAGTTGATTTGTACGTTTGTACATGTAGGAACATCAACATTTTCAAACTTTTCTTTTAGAAGCATAATATCTTGCAAGAAGTCAGGAGCATCTAAAACATTTACCCATAATTATTTCTTTGATTCTTTGCTATTAGAGGTCACTGTTGGTAGTGCTGAAACACCCATATTAATCAAATGGCCCTCTGATCACTCACCGTGAATCGTGTCCACTGGTCGGTCATATCGGGGACACTGAAGGCAGCAGCCTTATGGCTGTGGGAGGCCTGCTCTTTGTCAGTGTAGTACAGTAAGATGCTCTGGAGGCCACCACGAACCGGAGTTAGGGCCAAACCCAGCTCCACCACCTTCTGACGGGCATCTGTGATGGCAAACAGCACGCCTCCTCTCTGAGTGGTTGGACGCACCTGAAGTAAAGACAAGCCAGAAAACATCAGAGCTCACTAAAGTCTTACAGACATACCAAAAGACATATGAATACAGTATAGTACACCTCAGAAGTTCGAGTACAAGTGGAACAGATATCATAGAATAAATAAACAGACTTCGACATGAAAGTCTTGCATTATGATCAAACCTCCACATGGTGGCAACATAACGTCACCTGAGCTGGACATAAAGACTGTTCTTTAACACATAAGAGAAGTCATGCAATGTGCAGGACTTTATAACATGCTTAGTTGGAATCTAATTGAACAGTTCAGTGCCACAGTGACCCCTTTAAAATACAGAATGGCAGCATGAAGAAAGCTGAAGGGTGAACATTACCGTGACAATGATGGCAAAGTCCCTATAGAACGCCCCTGGCACAAAGGTCTTGGTGAGACGGCCTATGTTGGCTTCAGGCCCAAAGGTGTAGGCTGGAAAACCTTCATAGCCAGGAGTGAAGGAGACGGAGGGAGGTAGGGGGACGCCGATTAACTCCGTCAGGTCCAGATGACCTCCAGAGCCTCGTTCTAACAGACGGAGACAACATAGGCATATGAACATGGAAGAAAGGTGGAGAAAGAAGATTGCCCAGGCAGAGCTTCATGGCTCGATGAGTCCAACTGACACTAGAAATCTGACTCAGACTCATTATTTCAGTATCTGTTTGCTTGTTGTCTTCATCCTGTAAATGAGTTGTTCTCCACAGACTAAAATACCAATGACTGTTCTTCTTTTTTTTCTCACAGCTTCCTGTGTTTGCTTCCTGTGTGTTGCTACTTCATACAACACATCAGAGGAAGGAAGAGATGCCCCTGGATCATCTTGACATGGCTTTAATTTGACTTGATCTGATCCAGACTCTGCCCACGCCTCGCTGCTCTGCCTCACATCGACATAATCCTCCTAAACAGAAATACACACATGCACACACACATAACGACTGAAGGCGATTAGAGTATTTAGAGTATGTGAAGAGATGGCTTCACATTTCCATGATTCCCCCACGATGGAGCCCGTTTCCTGTGGCGACAAACTCTCACCTCAGCATTCCAGCTGGGCTCACCCCAAATCTCTGTCACACACAGAGACATAGACACAGACACACAAACACACATATACACACAAATATAAATGCGTACACATCAAACACACATCTCACCCACGTGAACACACCCCAGACCAGACAGACCAACATCTGGGGGTCTCTAATTCATCAGCCTGACCAACTGGAAACATACCTGATTAGAGGGTTTTAGTGTGTGTGTGTGTGTGTGTGGTGTGTGTGTGTGTGTGTGTAGGTGTGTGTGTGTGCTTCTGTGTACCACTCACACCACTACGAGTGGAGTTCTGCACATTTACACATTTATTGTTGTGTTGCAAACACAGGTGGGTATTCAAGATGTTCAAACACACACACACACACACACACACACACACACACACACACACACACACACACACACACACACACACACCTCCAGTCCAGATGTGAAGTCATTAGCGTTCTGTAATGACTGAACTCACTGTGTGCAGAGGGTTAAATCTTACAGTTGAAAATAATGGCAGATGTTACTGTCAGAATCTGGTCTGAGACTGAGATTTGGCAGCAGCGACCTGGTGATGTTCATAGTTTGGTATAGTTTGGCTGTTACTACTGAGAAGAGTTCTCAAGGTCCATGTTGGACAAAAACAGAGAGATCAAACGTATGGGTTTGTGAGAAAGTTCAGAAAAACTGGAAATCACTGTTTAAATTAGACTTAAATGAAATGAGTGACAATACGCCAGTCTTGTTTTAGACTTGTTTGACCTTGTTATTAACTTAAAATAAAAAAAGAGAACAACTACTAAAAGTGTTTTACTAAAACTTGAAGTCTCTTTTTGCCCATTTTAGACTTTCTGGCTCACAGAAGCCTTAAGTTTATATTGTCATAAATCATTGACTATAGAACGTTCAGTTCAGTTTTCCATCAACCATTTGTTCACCTTTACCTTAGAAACCAATATAATAAATGAATTTAAAATTTAAAAGTAGCCGCAGCTGAAATGGCAGCTACTGCTAGTCTGCTAAGGCTAGGCTAGTTTCCTGTTAGCTTATTATATCAGGTTAGCATTATCCATTTGTATTCTCCATGACTGGATTTCGCTCTAAAGCCACTTTATGTAAGATACTGTAACAAACTAAATTACTAAAACAGATATATAGTATACTCAGCCTAGCGACAGCAGAAAGATATCTGAACATTAGGAGAAAATGTAACCTCTCCAGAGCCATATACAGTATTCAGCTCGGTGAAAGGAGTTGGTGGAGACAAGACCAGAGTGAATATTGGACTTATATTCAGAAGAAGTCAGAAATATAAAATGCTATGAATGCTAGTGTTCCGCCATCTATATGTCAGTGTTGTGTTTTCAGCTGTTTCACAGCCCAGAACAGCTTTAAGAAAAAGACAGAAATTACCAACACATGTTGGTATTTTGGTGTTAATTGAGCTTTTTGTGTTGGTAACACAAAAAGCTCAATTAAAACTGAAAGTCCAACATTTTACTCTACTAAAAGTACAAAGGTAGTCTTAGTAAAATATAAATATAATTCCCTAGTTGAACTTTGTGCATCTTGCTTGTACACTTATGTGAAATATGTGTGTAAACTGTGTAACTATAGTGTCAAATAATTGTAGTGGAGTAAAACATACAACATTTCTTTGTGGGCAGTAAATGCCTCAAAACTGTGGAGTACATGTACATAGGCCTATATAAGATGAACAATGATTGTAGTCACATTCACTTCTAATGACATCATGTGATATGGATTTAAGAGTTTGACATAATTTACATGGACACAAATGTCTACAATCATTTATTTCTGATCATATATTAATTACTAAATTGATTCAACACTTCTCCAGCAGTCTGACACTCACCTAATCACTCTTTTCACTCACTCTTTTCCACTCTAACTCCTTCCTCTGAACCTAATCCTCGTCATGTTGGCCACATGGACTCTTGATCAGCTTGTGTAGACTTATAAAACCAATATTAACACGCACCCCCCTAGCATTGCCACGTATAACCTTTTAAACCCACCTTAGCCCTGCTGTGCCATATACAAAAGCTTCCTGCTGCTTAGGCCACTCTCTCTAGATCTCTCCGACCTGCTTAGATTTAATGCAGAGCACATCAGTGTACAACTGTGTCACATACCAGCACGCCACAGAAATAATAACTAGGACCTCTGTTCTAATTCGGGAGATGTGATGGGAGAACATTTAAGATATCAGATATGATTTAACCATTGACCAACTGAACCAATGACAGGAAATTGTAGGTTAGTCAGATTAATTAAACAGATTAATTAATTTACCATGTGCAAACCATAGATGTATCACCTGATTAAGATCTATGCAAGGTTTTAGTGTCTTTTAGCTCATTGTTTTGGTTTTGCAGCCCAGAACTTTTGTGTTTTGGTTTACTCTCATCAACCTTGGTTCCAGCAGCAGCAACAGTCAGTTGTTTTTAATAATAATAATAATAATAATAAAAGCTTTGATAAACCCACTGTGCACCTACCCAGCACTAAACTTCCATCAGACTGCAGTTTGCCAACAAGTTAGCTATATCGACCCAGAATACCTAGAATGAGCGCCGGGCTTTGAAGCCAATTTTATGTAGTACCCAAACCATTAATGACAGCAGTAGTGTTCATCATGTGACGTACATGTGTCCAAAAAGACTTTTATAAGACTCTAATAAGCTTACATTGTAAAGTAAACGGCACAACCACCATAACTTGTTTCACTCTCAGAATTTCCTTAATTTGGTCCAATAATGGAAAGTCTGGAAGAACCACACGATCACAAATCATTTTATGATAAACTCATAACCACTGACTACCTCACACGAGGAGCCAACATTGTCTTGAAAGGGTCAAAAGCCAAAAGGTTTGGAACTGATGGTCTTACCACTACAGAAATCTAACCTCTCAGAGATCTCTCAACAACTCACCACTCTTCCAGTGTTTCAGTGGCTTATACTGGATGTCGGCTTTGCTGCTTCCACCTGCACTCTCCTCTGGAGGCAATGTCCCAGGTTCTGCAGTGCTGTCACCAATAACTGACGCTCCTGGGCTAGGAGTCGGGGTCAGCACATACTCCATTTTCTGAGAGCTGTCCTCCAGAGATTTCTCTGCCACACCGTTCTCTGTTACCACCCACTCTGTTGTCCGCGGGGTGTCAGAAGGGCCCAGGGAGGTGATGGTTGGAGAAGTGATGGAGAAAGGAGAAGAGCTAGTGGTAGTTTTAGGGTTTGCCCAGATTAAACTCCACCACTGGGCTCGGACGGGAGATGAGAGGAGGAGGAGGAAGAGAGCAAGAGAAAAGCGAAGGGCTCCCATCTTCTTACTTTGTCTAGCATGAATGTGCAAACTGCAGCTATAAAAATACTGCACACATGCAAATAGGCAAACCACGGTTTCCAGCTGTGAAAGGATGCACATGCAAAGTTCTGCAGAGTTTGTGAGAGTAAATTATCCAGGAAATCCAGTGGCACAACTCTGTAGCTCTCTCTCCTTTCTTTTCCTTTCGTCTCCTCTCTCGTTATGACCTCCTTTCTCCATCCGTCTCTGTCTCTTGCACTGTTTCTAACTCCCTGACATCTCTCTTTTTCTCCTCTCCCTCCCCTCCTCTCTCCCTGTGTAATTACAAACATCCCCTCCTCCTCCTCCAGCGCTCTACAACTCAGCACACTTGATTTTCTCTCCTTTTTTCTCTCAGACAGGAAGATTAGAGAGTTAGTTAGTTCACTGCGCCTCCCCCTCCTCCTCCTCCTCCTTTCCTCTCTCCCCTCTCCTCCCATCTGTGTGTGTGTTCTCTGGGTCATATTTGTGGTGTCTTGGTCTACCCCTCACACAGATGGAGGCGCATCATTCATAACGCTGCAGGTGCTGTTGTCCATCGTCTTCGCATCTAATGATGAGGCTTGTAGTGTGAGATATCCAACAAAGTACAACCACAACGCACAAGTCCACGAAACCTTGTTTCCTTTATTAACATTCCTCCCTCATTTCCTTTGGGAAATAAAATGATTTTTTCAGCTACATGGATCATTCAGAATAATATGAGAGACCCATAAAAACCTGAGACTCAGACATTTGTCTTAACCAAATATCTGCACAGTGACTAGAGTTTGGAGATCATGCTTAACATGCCAAATAAACAATTGATTTACTACTCTGATATTTTACTAATTTCAATGAACCAAGAGGGAGAAAATATATTGGTCTGAAATATATTTAGAATTTGTTATGAGGACATGCTGTACTTAATTCAACCTCATGTCCTTTTAACATGCTTATCTTTTGTTGACACAATCCCATTCCCCTTTTTTTCCACATGCATATCATGCATTACGTGTTTTCACATATTATGCATGGCATTCACATGGAAAAGCATGTACATTTATTCAACAGTTTTTAGCTCCCCTTTATTATCTGTTAGTATAAAATCAAATAGGCAACTCCACTGTGGTTCACACATTTAGTCAAGAAGCTAAATTACCAATTCACTGACCAACTGAGAACACAGAATCACAAACCACAGCAACAATGCTAACTACCTCTAACATCAGTATGATTATGCCCAAGCTGCGGTTCGATGATGTAATGTTCATCTCCATCAGCCCCAGAATAAGCCTACATTAAAATCTTTATCAATAAAGTTAGATATTTCTCAACCAACCTCTGCTGACTAAGATGAATCAAATTCAACTGAACAGAGTTAGAAGTGTTTGATACTTGAAACACTTTAATTCTACTTATATCAAAAAATGACTTAACAGATAAGTTGACTGGAAATGAAGATCAAAAATGACCAAAAAACAAACAAACAAACAAACAAAAGGTTGAATGGAAGCATTTATAAAGTGTGCTGCAGCTCACTGATCAGGGAGAGAGGGATAGAGGCCCCATGTTGGTAATGACAAAGAGATGCCTGTTCTGTATTGTGCTTCTCTAAATGTTTGGTGAGGTCCAGGATGAGGGTTGGAGTGCTGCTGAGGATCATTGGGTGGAAGCATTTGTTTTGGGGCGAGGTCACAGTATATTTTTTGGTACACTTTTTTTGGTACAACAAGTTGCCCTTCAGGGATAATAAATGATCCTTGATCCAACTTCACTTATTGAGGAAAATTCTTCCTCTGGGGACTTTTTCTGGGGAATTGTTCCAACGGCCCATTATTCTGAAACCCCAGTCAGAAAAATGTCTCATTGGACTGATTTGGCTGGGTTATGTTTGCCCTTTGCCCCTTTGTGATGGCAAGTGAACTTTGTAATCATGGTTACAATAATAAACATGTGGTTAACATTGTGGAACAGTCAGTTTGGTTAGGTTTAGGCATCAAAACTACTTTGTGGTTAGTTATGTCAGTTATGTTACGTGTTAAGTGAGTTAACCTAAGTTAAAGCTGGCGGTATTTTTGGAGCAAGGACTTTTGGTCCAATGGGTTCTAAAGGTTTCATAGTACTGGGGTTTAGGAATAATGGGCTGTCATGTCAACAATGCCATGGTACCCACTCTCTTCCATTTAATGTTAAGTTTGTTGAGGTTAAGATGCAACCTAAACCCAATTCAGGGAACAAACCACAAGCAAGGGTTTATGGGCGTAAAAAGACACATGATAATGTAATGGAGACTCTTTGTTTGTGTTTTCTAGCATTAGGATTTAAACTTTTCTAGCATCTGTTTTCATGCCTCTTTTCTACTGTGCAGTGTAAATGGCAAACATTAGAAAAAATGCCTGACTCTATGAATCTTAATTCACATGATAATGGATGAACACCTACATTGATTCACATTTTCTTTTGCCTATTTTCTGAAAATTCACTTCAGTTTTGGTTACATTTTGATGGAAACCTGGCAACTGTTGTTGGAATTATAGGTTTTAGTCCAATTCTTTATCCTTCGGGGTCAAGACGTTTCGGTTGGGGGTTACATCAAGCAAAGATTCAGCTGTGGAAAACAATAGGCCTTTTTCAAAGCAGTCATTTTGACTTGTCAAAGTAAGAAAAGCAGAGGCTTTACTAAAAACCTTAACGATGGCTCTCTTCTATTCAAGTGTCCCAATAAACTCTGAGCTAGCATGAACAATACCAGGACACCGGTGCTTGCTGGTTACGCGGCCTGATTGAGAATTGTCAGGACATAGATTTTTTTTACGGCATGTGCGTTGCATTCCCACTTTTTATTTTTACTTCCTGCAGTGGCCTCCCCTCCATTGTTCTCTCTCCGACCTGCCTGACCTGCAGGTTGTTGGGTGTAGGTGCAATCTTGATAAACTTGACCAGACCCTCGGAGACACATGGTCAGAACACACTAACGCATAAACAGTTGTGGGAGGACAAGGGTGGGTGATCTCAAATGGAGCAGATGATAGGTTTAAGATTTAAAGAGAGGGTGAGGGAGGAAACCCCCTAGGGGGAGAAGCTTGATTAGTCATGGATTAGCCAGAGTTATGGGGGTGTGGAATGGGATGGGGTGAGGATGGGTTAGAGGGGGTCAGGAAGAAAGATGGGGTGGGGTGTGTGTGTGTTGCCATACTGACAAACACACAGCATTCCACGTATGTATACTGTATAATTATAGCCCCTCAACCTCCTACCAATCACAGACTCTTCTCTGGGCCAAGCTGAGCCGATCTGGTGGGTCATTTCTGAATATAGTGATAAGGGTTCTATCCAAAGACAAAATATGCCTTTAAATATACCGTTTTTAGCCACTTGGTGGCAGCAGAGCTGTAAATCTAACATTGTCATATTATCACCTCATAAAGTTGGCAAGCTTGCTGGCACACAGTTGTCCATTAACACATTCAGCAGATATGGAGCAACACTGATTTGGAGTGAAGTTTCTGGCCACAAAGAGTAAGTCCTATATCTACCTTCCTTTTAGCTCTCTTTTGGCCTCCAACAAATATCTGTCTTTCCAGCAGCTCAATGAACCTTTATGTTAGTCTCTTGGTCTTTCTTTCAAATAGCATTCATACGATTCATCAGAATGTTTTTGTTTTGCTGAAAATAGGATCTGCCATGTTGAACCACCATGTTTATACAGTAGACCAGAACAGACAAACTAAACACTGGCTCTAGATAGTGACTTTAATGTTTTTCATGTATTTTGCGGCTACTGTTTCTACTTTACACAGGACTTGTGGCATTCAGTCGGTTGCAATCTGAAGCCTGACCACTAGATGTCACTAAATTCCGCAGACTGGAAAATGTCTACAGTTGTGGTTAAAATTTGTAATAAATAACAACTATTAATTTTGTTCCACAAGCTAAAAATTCAAATTCAGGTCTCATAAATCTGCATCATCACTGTCAAATTTATCAGGAATGTCTGGACATGAGGCTGCTGCCTCAGTGCAGTGGTGGCAGAATGTCAGGGTCAGAAAAATAGGTCGAGGTTACTGAGCCGTTACCTTCAAAAGTCTTATTTGTGGGGAGGGGTCATTAACATGGCGTTTATCAGGAATTACGGTGTCAGAGAACAAAAAAGAAAGTAGTCACTTTCATGTGCAATAGCTGGAGAGAAAAGCTGACACATTCTTATGAGTATTTTCAGACCCTTTCTTTTTGTAAACATGGTGACCCCATTTAGGGCCTCTGGATTCCAGGAAGAGTAACCCCTTCACCCTTCACCTCGCACTCACTTCCCACTCTACCTAGCAACCGCCACAACAATAAGCCATAATTGGTTTACTGTCAAAGCCCATCGCACGGGGATCCTATGAATTTATTCACATAAATAATCATTTAATTGGCGTCAGGAGATGAGCGATCACAGGAACAGTACATGTGTGTCCATATGACATTAATTGGACTACATGAATTCATCATTTGTTTTAGCTTTGAACTCTGTGATATCAGAATATTGAGTGAAAAATGTCCAATATATTTAGTTTGAATGCTCATTTTTAGCCTTTATGAATGTTATACATGTGCACCTTTAATCAGAAGTATAATTTGCATTTATAATCATCTTATTAGTGTTGTCAGGAACTTCAAAATCAGCACAACAGAGGAGTGGATATGAAAACACACACTGCACATTGCACACTACACACACACACACACACACACACACACTACACACACACACACACACACACACACACACAAACACACACTGTGGCACCACCTTGTGGTCATTTATAGTAATGCATCCAGACTCGTGTAGAGAAATTCAGTCATGTAACCCAAACAGACACTCGAAGAGTATAAACAGGATGTGCACATCATGTCCGTTTCTATTTCTATGAAGTGAAAACATTAAGTCAACAGACTATTAAGTTTTTCATTTGAGGAACTCAAACTTATCATGAGCTCTAAACAAGTTATTCCCATGTACGTGTGCCTCAGACAGATCAGGGTGCATGTTTAGTTATGTCAGCATATTTGTGTTAAGGAGGAAAATAAATAGGATTACACATTGGTGTGAGGCTAACATTAATTATATTTATTGGCCCAATAATTTATAAAGTAGCAGCCTGATAGTATAGATCTTAGAACACCTTAACACCACATGCTGAGGCTGAGAGTGCCTGATGACTATGTCAAGAAGAGAGGGAGGTCAGACAGATCAATGGATGGATGGTGATATTAGTATGAATGCAAACTTCACCAAACCTAAAAATAAACCTAGAAATTTACAGGAACACTGTCTAGAGCTGTGTGCATGCCAGACAAGAATGACCTCACTTGTTTAAAATTCTCCACGCTAGATTAAAAGGCCAGATTAAAGGGCAGATCTGCGGAAAAAGTCAAATAAACTACGGCAGATAAAAGAAACAATGGCTAACTGGTCTGAATAACTGAATCCCTTAATGTTTTTCCTGTTTCCGTGAGGTTTTAGGCCCTACGTGTGTGTTTGAGTGTACAAGTTGGTCCATCACTCTGCCAATTAGAGCGAAAGAGGTTTTGGCTCATTGGCCAGTGCTTTTGTGCCAGAACAACACAAGAACTCGTTTATTTATGAGGCACTACAGATGCTAACAATCTTTTTAAAAAGAAATATACAGCCTTTTTCCTCATTTTTAAACAAATGTCTCCAATGAATAAATGCATGTTCAGCTAAACTCGAACGAACCAAAGAATTCACTTTGACATCTTTTTAGAGATTCTGTCAAACAAGCAACAAGTTCCACTCAAAGAGGCTTTTTGTTGTTTTTCCTTTGTGCATGTGTGTGTGACTGTGCTGGGTATTTATTATTCCTCAGTAGATTTGATTGACGCATCCTCTTGACCAACCCTAAAGCAGAAATAAGGGTGGGCGGGCTGCAAAGGTCAACAGAGAGGACCTGTTCTCAGGTATACCACACATGCACATTTACGGCACACTCACGCACACTGTAGAGCCACCAGGCAAGTGATCAATGAAGCCTGTGTTGCAAAGCCCCCTCTCCTTTTCCTCCCCCCCGCCCTTCCCGCTCTTCCTTTGACGTGTTTTCATTTCATATTTCTAGGCCATGTTCGGAGCACTTTTATAAGCTCTTATTGAAAAGAGGAGCTAAGAAAAGATGTTCAGCCACTGAAACCTCATATTCTCATCATGTGGAGTGTTGAGTCAGTGTCCACATTTAGTGTAGTTCAGCCTATAAAGGCACTGTTATGATATGATATCAGTAGCATGACTAATAAAGACATCATGGTTGCTTTTTTTAAAACCAAACTGCTTCAGGAAAATGTCGTGGATGTGGCCTGTGAGTGATGCCCAAAGGAGTAAATTATAGACTGAAGAAAAAAGAAGAAAAGAAATAAACATTTCTGAACTTGTCCAGTAACAAAATAAAGGAGGAAGACATGAGCAACCCAAATCTGAGGAGAGCAGGGATGTACGAACAAGTGCTTCTTATACAAATGGGAAAAATCACTGGATAACTGATTCATAAAGCTGTATCTGATGTCAGTTTGTACCAGTTTGACACATAAAAGTTAAAATATGGACATGGACAATTTTCCCAACTTGTAATTTACGGCTACGCCAGTGAGAGGCAGCAGAACTTTCTTGCTGAGGTTCAGGGACGAGACGGGACGGGTCTGTCTGATCTTTGTGTTGAGGATGGGAGACAGAAACATGCCTGTCATTTTTTAGAGATGATGTTTGACGAACACAGTGACACACTGTCACAGTCTTTGAGCGATGAGCTCAGCTTTCAGCCTCACTGAAGACAAAGGAACTACCTGCAGGACGGCAGACCAGCGAGGCGTGATCCTGAGCTACAATCTGTGTCCATCAGTTCCTTCTGAGGAAACACAAGACATAAACACAAACCAAAGAAGCAGTGAACCCCTACTGTGTTAACCATTAGTATCATATAGTTTTTAAATATGCTTATTACAATGTGACAAATTAATCTCACAGATGGGAAAAGAGGGGGAAGACCGACACAGGAAGTGAAAAGAAGAAGCAGACAGAGAGAGGACAAGAATAGAAAAGAGAAAAGAAAAGAGGAGAGAAGTCAGAGAGGTCATCAGAAGGAGAGTCTGACCCCAGGGTGGGATTAACCAAAACAACTGACCTGTGACCAGCCCACACACAACACACAAACACACACCAAAACCTTGATGGTGTACCTGCTTTCTCTACAGAGGAAATGTGTGCATTTGTGAATGTGTTTCTGTGTGTGTGTGTGTGTGTGTGTGTGTGTGTGTGTGTGTGTGTGTGTGTGTGTGTGTGTGTGTGTGTGTGTGTGTGTGTGTGTGTGTGAACCAGGCCTGGACTGACTGCTGGCAGACAGGTTGTAGATTCGTTGACCTGCTTGTTGTCGTTGTAGAATGAACAGTTCAACTTGCTGCCTTAAACAAACTTTCC
The DNA here is from genome assembly GCA_036365135.1 of Miichthys miiuy. Classification (NCBI taxonomy): domain Eukaryota; kingdom Metazoa; phylum Chordata; class Actinopteri; family Sciaenidae; genus Miichthys; species Miichthys miiuy. Next base: position 21,878,187 of record CM071617.1, read on the forward strand.
CGTTTATCTTGATGTTTAAATCAATTTCAAACCTGCATTCTTTTGATTAAACCTGCATCACTAACATTAAGATAATGAAGATAATTTCATTAGAGAAGTCACGAGGCTGACATAACAGCCTCTGACAGACAAGTCAGGAATGTAGTCTAAACTTTGCTGACCCTGATCTCTGGTTAGTGGACAGACGGACGATGATTCACAGGACTTGGACCATCCACCCTGCTGAATTGTCCTTTGGCTTAAAAACCTGCACCGAGCTACATTGTGTTACTATAAATTATTGAATTAAATTCATAATTAAGCTTTAAAGCTGCATCAGCAACATATTAACAATGAAAACATGACAGAGAAATGTAAGAAGTCATTCATAGTGACAGACCCAACAAGATTTATCACCCAACTCTGCAGCTCCCCTCTCACTGTTTGGATTTTAAGACCTGAAACTTCTCCAGCTGATTTAAGCCCACCGTATGAACCAAAACAGCAGACTTACAAAGCTAAATCAGCTAAAGAAGCAGAGAAAATCTCAGATCATCTCATCTCAAGCAAAAGGAAAGTTAATATTGGACTTCCGTTTGTCATAAAAATGTACTATTTTGCTCTATAGGCACCTTTTTGTTACCAAATCAACATTTAAAGCATGTTAATGTGTTTTTACTTTCTTCTACTCCAAAATAAAATAAATGAATACTGCTGTAAACCATGACAAAACATCTGGGGCACACTGTCTTTTATTGTTTTTGGACTTTTTTATTTGTCTAAGGAAGCTTTGGTCAGTCTCACTTTAAATTACATTTATTATGGACAACTTGGGGGCAACAAAACATCACCTTATAAAGTTGTTATAGTGAACATCACATCCAGGAACAGGAGCGTGTATTTGGTGTTTCTGGCCACATGGCACATGTTCTCTTCTGTGCTCTGTCCTGAGATCAATACCCGGCTAGCTGCTAAATGCTCAATTATGTTCAAAAGCTGATTATGTCTGTTTGGTGCTGGACTGGCAGCATGCCGTCGATTTGTAACATGTTTTCTGCTAAAAACAGCTGCGATGATGAAAACAGAACAGTCAAGCTGGGCTATAAAGCCAAAACAATGAACTGAAAGATGCTAAAACGCTGATCATTTTTTGTGGTTTCTCACAGTGAGGGACACAAAGTCATTCAATTATTAATACAAAATATAGCTTACTATACATTTAAATAGCATAAAAAGTAAGCCAAATGTTACAAAAATATTATATATTATAATTTAAAATATGAAATAAAGTTAAGTCTTAATGTCATGTGATCACAGCACGTGCTCTGCAACATGACAGCTGATTGGTTTAATGGTTTACAGGCTGCCTGCCGATCCACAGGTTATTAAGGCAATAACCAATCGACTCAGGGAGTGCTCCAGATGAACTTCTGACTTCTTCATACACACACACACACACACGCGCGCACTCAATGCCACACTGTAAGGCCTACAACATATTTCGCATAAAAGAATTCATTGTTTGGAGTTGTCAGGAGGTCAGAGGTGGACATCTGCAGAGAGACAGTTTCCATTACATCAAGTGTCACCCACCCCATCCCACACCCCTACCCCCACCAACCACTGACCTCCACCCCTACCAGCCCCTGCTATGATCTCACTTCACCCCTGAAATACACAATCGCACAGACAAGACAGGTCACAGACCCCCTCCCTCTCTCAACACATTTCCTATTACATTAATCTAATGCGTATGTGATAAATCTTTACCACACTCATTTTTATAATTAATATCATATTATTATTTAAATTTGTGTCTAATTGTGTTATTTTACAGTTACATTAAAGATCAACTGATCTGCATCAAATCAACCAAATTAATCAATCAATTAATTTCAACAAAACAGATATGTCGTATCATAGATACGAGCTGCTGTTTACGACTATTTACATCCGCTTATGTCCTGATTATGCATGTATAAGGCACTGAGTGTATGCACACGGGTGTGTGCGTGTGTGTGTGTGTGTGTGTGTGTGGTGTTTGCTCAGCTGCGAGTGTTGTTCTCAGAGCAAACAACCTCTCGGAGCTTCTCACATGGGCTCATCTCCTCCACCAATACGAATGGTAATGAAGCCCTGTGAAGCACAGTGATGGGAACTCTTTTACACATGTGACCCTGTAGGAAGTGTCTATCACTGTCGTTTTGTAAGGTGTGATTCACACACACACACACCATTCTTCACGGCACTGAAAGAGGTTCTGGACTGTCCTGCAGGTCGATGATGCGCTCCTTGTATTTTTGGAACTCTCCACATTACGTATAGTGACAAACATCCAATGCGAACTGCTTGGAATGAAAGGCAACCTTCAGAAAAATGTGACAGGAAAATATTATCTCATGTTGGCTCCACAGTCCCTCTGGCAGAGCACCATCTATTGACTTCCGCCCACTGAAACCGCATCACAAGATTCACTATTGTTCAAAGTGCAGAAGTAAAATGCTGCGCAGCGCAGTATTTTCCTGTCTGCTGACACTTTCTTATATTTACAATAGCAGTCAACACTGGACTGAGGTATATTAACTCAGACTATTCCCACCTTTTACATGCAGATGAAACCTGCAATATATGATCTACAGCAGTCTTTCTCCTGTGTACCACCTCAGAAAATATTAGCATCTCCATGTACCACCATTATGACCACCATCAAAATACTTATTCAGCTGTAGACCGTTTACGCAAGAGGCAGGTTTAATAAGATGATTTATTGTTGACTGTTGTTGAATCCTGAACAAAACTGGTTCAAGCTTATTTGGTGCAAAAGAGGTTGTACTGATCCACACTTGATCTTCTTAATCTTTTCAATTTGTAGCCACAATAGCAGCAGAACCTCCACTTTCTAACTCGCATGAGTGTACGAGTACGAAGCAGGCTGATATTGAAACAAATGAAATGTATAGTATAATATGGTTTTTAATAATTCTATTTACTTTTTAAATGGCATTTCAAGTGGCAAACTGGTACCGAAGTAGCGTACCAGTGTCCTACAGGCTCTGACACAGGCTTGATACTTGAGTGCTTGTGCTGCACAATCCTGTTTATCTGAGTTTTCATTTAATGTTTGACTACAATCTTTCTAATTGCACATTTTCCCAGGTTTGATGATATAATGGACTCATTAGGAGCGCCGAAAACCAGAACAGAGACTATAGAGCTGGCACTCAGCAGGGGCAGGGGCTAAGTGAAGGAGAAGAGATCTGAGCTGCGGGGTCTAATCCAAAAGGTAAATAATAAAATGGCAGCTGTGGGACAGAATGTCAAAACACAAAAAAACTGTGGAGGGCTTCCATCAAAATACATCTGGAGAAGGGAAACTTACACATGAATCAAGACTGTGTGTCCAGTGTTGGAATATTACTTCATAAAACTCGGACAGGACAGAGCAAGATCACAGAGTGTGTTATGATGATCATCTGAGCTGTAATTCCGTGTTGAACACACAGATTTGTCCTTAAAGGGAGAGAGTGTTGCTGTGTGCTTGTGTTTGTGTAGTACTTCCATCTGCAAACAGCCAAATGGACATAATTTCAGTAGCCACAGAGTCAAATATGCAAAAGCATCCACACACACCAAACACACACAGTAGAACAGTGTATTCTCCCTTTGCCTTAAAGTGTAAGCGGTTATTGAAGATTTCCTGAGAACAAGAACTTGATGCTGTTCATCACATAAAATCGCTTTATGATTGAATGATCATTGATTAAAGACGTCATAGGAGGACTCAGACACTTTGTCGTGTTCAGTGTGACTCATCACACAACATTGCAGGCTGGAGATACAGACAACTTCTTAGTTATCTAGGATGAAGGAGACCTTAAAATGTATTATATTCACTTCCATAACGGTATATATATATATATTCTGGTGCCAGTTCTCTAAAGTTAGCGACAAACACAGTGCAGTCTTTGTGAGAGTACGTCACTTAACACAGATTGAAACTGGTCCCAGTTCAAAATTCTGTGAAACCCCATAAATAATAAAAAATGATTATAAAAGTGTTTTACATGATTGAACCAGGATTCAAACATTTGAGGACTGAGGCAAATACACTCAGGCAATTCAAATAATACAGAATAAAATTAGATGACAATAAAGAGATGTGTTGTCAGTGAAACGGTGTGTTTGTGTTTTCAAGTGGTTTAAAAGAAGTCCTTAATTCAACAACCTCACATCCTCGGACATGTAGTTCCAGACCTGAGGGGTCATAAAGAGCCAGCATGACAGTTCTGTCTGAGGATCTGAGGCTGCATCCTCATTCAACAACATGCTTCACAAAACTGACTGGTCAGCCGCGAAAAGAGGCTCAAATCATGAGGTATGAAGTCTGTGTGTCAGAAAGTCCTTATAAACGGTGCATCTTGACAGCACATATCTGACACTAAGATTTACAGGTTCTACCATGCAGTATCTTCACATGTGGAGCAGACAGTGACATGCATGTAAATATTTAAAACAACGGTCATAAAGTATGCTCATAAACAGCATTAACAGTGTTTACACTCTCCTCAAGCAAATCTTACATTCTCTCTCAGTAAAAAGACTTTCTTTGTACGTTTCTTGCCTCAAAGCACGGAACAGATGCACAATGATAATGATTCATGGTCAACTTTTTAAGCAGTAACCATGGAGACAGTGTACCCAAACAACAACAACAGAAAACCAGTGACATTTCCTTTCTCAAAGCTATTAGACCAACGGCTGTTTATCAATTTAATAAATGTTCCTGCTAACTTTTTCTCTCCTCGTTCTGAATCTGTGCTCGGCCTCTGTTTCTCTGTGCTGTAATAAAAACTACATCATCTCGGTGAGCATCACATCATGGAAAACACAAGACCGTTTTCAACGGAAAGTCGTAAGACCCTAAAAGAAACACCCATTCTTATTATTTTCAACTTTCCACTGACTGATTTTTTTCCCATTAGAAGCCCATAGAGCAGACCGTTACACACATACAGCAATGACACCTTTTTTTACAGTTGGCCCATTGTGCCCAACTGTGTTCAAATCAAAGTCACTGTGGCTGAATGAGCACATTCCAGACAGGACGCCGCTGAGCAGGGCGAGGTTCACTTCTTTTATATACTGAAGACTGTTAGTAGAGCTTCTTTCATACAGTCCTAAATCACCAAAAAAGCTTGGTGGGACTTGTATTCCAGAAACATCAAAGACCAAATGAGATCAGGAGTGAAAGCAGTTGATGATATGTAGGCGGGGGGTTGAAATTGTGGACCTCAACCATAATTCATCTGAGACTGTCAACAGTGAAATAATCTGACTGAGTTTCACTGTACGGAGGAATGTCTCGTCCAAAACAGACTCCTACTGGGCTCACCTCACAATCATTTATATTGGCTAAACATGGAAGCTTTTCAGAGCAACTCAACCAACGCTAAATGGAAAGTGAAGGTTCCTTGAAGCAGGAGGAAGAATGTTTTTTGGGGAACATTGTGGAGTTTGGAGCGTGGAAAACAGGAAGACAAAATTTCCTCGTTCAGGTGTAGTGAATCTGATTTGACAACAGGAATGTAAGGATTCAGATTCATCAACTGAGTGTGTCCAAAAAGGTGTGGACACGTCTGAGGGAGTCCCTGAAACCTCGCTCATAGCAACTGTTGTGCCAGCACAGCCAGTGAGACAGGATTGCTTGTGGTTATGGAGAATATAATGTGGTTACAGTAGCTTGGGTTAGAGAACTTGAATGACATCTGTAGTAGAAGTTTAAGTTATCACACAATGTTACATCACCAACAGGTAATGTAAAGGTTGTCATAAACATTGCTGAGCTGATATTTTTTTGCTCTAAACGTTGATGTAGCTCTACTTCAAGCTCTTCAGGCTCAAGTGCTCGCACTGATATTCAAAGCCGGGTTTCAGAAATTGAACATATGACTTACAAGTCACAAGACCAAGTGTCTGTACCCATGAGGCCCGTGGCAGTCCACAATGTGATGAGCTGTGTTCAGTGTGTGAAGAATAAATAACTCTGATATCCACAGCCTCCTGCAGAAACACTGGATTAACTTTTTCGGACTTTCTGTAAATTACATTGTTTTGTCTAAACTCACCCACAAACCTACACGTGCTGACGTCAAACTGGGATGCGTTCTCAACATCCCAGTTCAAAGCACAGTGAGAACACCATCTCAAACACACAAACAGAAGATGAAACCCCCTCACACCATTACCATACAAACTAAACACTCCATTTCTCACCCCGGTGTAGCGCTTGACTTCCAACTGCCTCATTGTACACACTCATGCACAGGATGTAAAGAGGGCAGAGGAAGCCCGGCCTATTGCCAAACAAACAAACTATCTCTCTCCTGCAGAGCTGTAAGAGGAGTCTCACAGCAGGAAGGAGCTGAGTGAAAACCACAGCAGCTGACAGACGTGTGAAAATGGAAATGGAAAGCGCTGATTACATTATCTGCCTCGTAATGGGCCTGTGAGGGAGGAGTGGATAACCCAGGTCCAGCCATTGTCATCACAGTCTGTTCACTGATTGAACATTTTAGCTTAGTTTGGCATGTCGTAATTCACTGTAACCTTTAGGTGCATCTTCTAAAAGTTGTATCACAGCCTAAACTGAGCAGCTCTCAGCGAATCAAGCACAAAAACTAACCTCAAACCTAACCTCAAACCAAATGTTAATTTTGAGGCAAACAAAAACAGGTGTCTCATTTTTAGCCGTTGACTGGTGATTCTGTTGCTCACAGATTAGCTAGCTGATTAGGGAAACATAGTTTCCATCTCTGGTTAATTATTAATGTTTTAAATTGACGAGTATTAAAAATGAGAACCTTGTTCTTGGAAGAAACACTGGCTTCTGGACTGTAAGCTAGTTACCCTGATATGTATAACATTTTCAGCTTACATTAAAGCCATGGTTGCAGTGTGAAAAACATAGAGGGCACCAGTGGGCCCATGCTTGGATACAGTGTCAGACACTTCATTTTCTGAATTGTGGTGAATTTTCATGCATCAATTTGTGCTTTTTGTGCCTCAGTTTCAGTTTTTTGCTACTTTTAAAATGAATGTATGATGAACGAATGAAAAGTAAATCAATAACATAAAGTCAATCAGAGTAAGGAAAAGTTACATTAGTGATATTAAAGATTAAAACATCACATCATACACATGGGCAACATGTTTGCTCTGTCAAAGTAAGAGCCCTCTGCCATTCAGACGTGGATGTCCCCTGCTAAATGTTGCTGTTGACAGAATAGATTAATACTCTGCCACCCTCTGCCATTCAGATCAAGCTTGAAATAGTCACTGATATTTTTAAAAACGTCTTGTGAAATGTCAATGAAACATGTATCTGAGTCTCTGTAACCAGGCGACAATGATGCTGACTGAGAGACAACTTCCTGTTATTCTAGGTGTCCTTCTCTTTCACGAATTCTGATTTAATACATCTCAGATGTCATCTCACTCGTGTAAATGTGGTGTATACATTAGGGTGAGAACAAAAATACTGAACAGATCATGTCCTGTAAGGATTCAGTGTAAGGGGCATTTTATTTTAAATACCTAATTAAAGCTCACAAATGCACTGATCATTCAATGTCTTATTATGATTTTAATATGATAGTACTTTTGGTTTTGGGGAGTATACTTAAACAAAGCACCCACCAAACTCAATCAGAGTCTCATATTTTCTACCTTAAAGAAATGTAGCAATCCAGCAAACTTCACACACAATGAAACATGTATAAAAATATAAAATGCGTGGTTGCATGTGTTGTTTTTACACTGTATATTTTATGATTTTTTATGACATAATACATATGCACTTTATTACCCGAAATGTCTTCAAACCTCTCTCCTCGGATCGAGAATAGCTGCCATGACTGTGTTGTGTGTTTTGCCGAAGCCATCGCGTGGGAATCTATAACATCTGGATCATTAGTTCGACTTAGTCTAATTAGTCTTTATATGCTCACAGTTAAGCCTTTAAATTTAAATGGAATCTGGTATTTACTGCAACAAGAGGTCACGTTAGAACTCCACTGAGCCCGAAGAGAATACATGTGGAGTCATCTGAGGCGATGTATAGAATCATCAAACCAAATTGAGTAGAAATATACAAGAAGACACAGTGAATATGGTGGGATTGGTTGTGGCTATATCATCAACAGAAGGAAGAGCTCCATTTCACTCCTTTAATAAGCATCTGCTGGTTTAATGCCAAACTGTTTTAGCCCGTACATGGATCCATCCCAGCTGTTTTAAGTCTTTACGGTTGCAGAATTTGGAAAGAGCTGCAGCAGAATGAATCTTACCTTCTATAACCTGCAGGGCAGCGGCCAGCCAGCACGGCAGGGCCAGGTACAGGGCAAGAGACCACCTGAGGAGACACATCAGTCACATCATGTTGTGAAGTTAAACACATAAAACAAGGAAACTGGATAAAATCGCACAATGCTAATGTAAAAGAGCTTATGTTATGAGTGAAATGTGCAGAGAAAAGTGCTTCACACGTCTACTTTAACCTGAGGTGTAACTGAAGTGAAGATATAAAAACCAAAGGAAACTGCATGAAAGTTCTCTCTGCTGTCTTTACGTGCAGAAAACATTGAGGGAACGTTTAGTTCTCTTACCCTTGAAACATTTCAGAGGTTGAATGAAGAAAAATCCAGGTTTGGAAGTGAACTCCAAGTGCATGTGTGTGATGAAATTCCAGCAAACTCCGTGGTCCCTCTGCCTCACTGTACAGACCTGAAGCCACACTGCTGCTCTCTCTCTCCCTCTCTCTCCCTCTCTCTCTCTCGGTCTCTGTGTCTCTCTCCCTCTCTCGCTCAGTACAAAGCCTCTCTCAGTTCAGAGCTGTGTGACTCTCAGACCCACGGAGTTTGGAAATTTGACTCCTTTGAAGGAAAAACACCTCCCCCCTTCCTCACTCAGTGGACCCTCTCTCTAACCTGTTGCTTGAGACAAGTTCCTTTTACTGTTATTATATTTAAAATAATGACTGCTGTGTGATTGTCTGTATGTTTTGCCACCATTTGTACAGTGTCCCATGAATAAAGCAAAAAAAAAAAAAAGTTCCTTACACTAATGATAATATGATGACTATTGTGTTAAATATGACTATTATTTAAGTTACATTTATCTGTCTGTGAATTTTGTTCATGACGTTCCAGTTCTACCCACACCTTGATGAAGGATAAATCAACGTAAAGTTAAGGAATGAATCAAATCGTTATATAACTTAGCGCATGCAATTATAACTTATGACACAGCATGGATTGTTACTATGAGTCCTTACTACAGTTGATTGTTGAGGTGTGTGTATAGGTGAGTATAGGTAGTCATAATGTGTTATAAGCATCCATAAGACACTTGAACATCTATATTTTTTTTATAACTGTAGCTATAGTGCATAAGAAAGCATTGTGTGTGTTTATGACTGGTCATGATGATAGTTTAGTTCAAAAAGTGAACCGAAATGCAGAGAGGTCTGAAGAATGAACAAAAGGTAACTTTAATGACTTACTGAACAGGCAGGTTAACACAAAATAACAAAAGGTAGTTGAGGAGTCCAGGATAAAAACAAACTTAATCCAACCATCCAAGAAAAATCCCATCAACAGGAGTCCAACAAGGACAACGTCAGGGAAAAGCACCAAGACAGAACAACAACGCAGGACTGGAGAACAGACGACCTGACAAGTGAAAGAGGGAAAACACATAGACTAAATACAAGAGAACGAATAAACTGATTAAACACAGGCAAAAAAAAAAAAAAAGACAAAGACAAAGACAGGAAGTAAATTAACACAAGACACCTGAGGAAAGACTCTTTCAACATAAAATAGGAAATACTAAACAAGAAATCCAAAACCATGACACAGGAACAAGCGTCAGCCTCCAGTACTGGGAAATGAAGCCAATCCGGAAGTGCTAAAAACTGTCACTTGAAACAGGCTGCAGAAGTAAGTCAGTCTCCATAAGTCCCCATGTTAAAATGTCCAACTTCACAGCAGAAATAAACATGTTTACAGCCTGGTACAAAAAAACAGTATTGGTCTCTATAGATAATTTCCCCGTTCATGACAAGTGTGAGGCAATTAATCTTTTTTAAACTCACCCGTTCAGATGATATTAAGGCTCAAAGTTTTGCTTAATTGACAGGTAAGTGCAGTTATAGATGGCTTACTCAAGCACCCAGGCGTCATTCGACCCGCCTCAGGTCCGTTGATGAGCCATGTCTGATATTTAGATTAGCTGGGAGGCAGAAGGAGCAGTACAACAGGCAGTACATCCAACATGGCGGTGGCTACATATTTTCACCTTCAAAACAGTGCTTCAGAAACCTACGGGTGACGTCACTCTGGCTCTGTCCATTCTTTATACCGTCATTGCACAGGAAGCATTATGAATGTATTATAATTCACTATGAATGCACCCATAAAGATGTGCTATTTATAGAGTGTTTTCAAAAATCACGTCTAAGAGCTGATGAATGGGGACATTGACATGCTGTGTGACCTGTGTGACAGCACCACAATAAAAGTTGCACCATTACATTACATTAAATACAGCATGGCATTGGCCTGATTAGCTTAGTATACCATAAGCTGCTGGTTATAGTGGACTTAAAACCTTAAGCAAAGGTGTGTGATTTCAACTTTTTATTTGTAAGAAGAAGACGGTGTAAATACTTTTATATTCACTTTGAAACTAGATTTTAACCCAGAGCCCCTATACAAGACGGAGCTACATCATCAGGTAATAATGCAGAACCCACCTTGGATAACATTCTGATTTAACAGAGCAAATTGTCTTAAAAATGTGTAAATAATCAAACTTATGCATAGTGACTTATGGCTCCCCACAAAAATAAAGATGGATGAAGGAGATACAGAAACAGTGTCAACAGTTTAGTTGTATAGTTTTCCTGCCTGTTTGACCCCTAACAGTGAAATACAGTTGCCACAGGAAGGGTCCGCCTTTGGCAGACTGGTTTCCTAAACTGAAAGGTAATTCATATTATTCAAAAGGGACCATTCATGTGTTCCACAAAGATTTGCTCCAGTGAGGTCATGTGAGTCAGACATGCAATTTATGCATCGTCAGTTCTTTGTTGTCTGGTTTCTAGCGGTGTTTTCAGCACTTTAATCAGACAGACAAGAAAATATTTTGACCATCACAGTCCACACCCCGACACTGTCTGACCAACAACCCTGATCACAAACTCTGTGAAGATTTACACACATACCCATTAGTCCAAATCTGGTCTGGTGTTTAGTCAACAATAATAAATGTAAAGGGCAGTTTTGAGTTTTATATGAGAGCAGAAGACTCCAATAAAGTGGACCTCAGTGGCTACCCGCAGTTCAATAATTGTTAAAGTGGGGGGTTATTCAGACCGACCCCTGTGATCAACACTGAGCACAAACACAATTGAAGGCAGAGAGCTACCAGACAGCAATCATTAGATTAGTGTGTGGCCTCAGGCTAAATGAGTTTAACATCATCTTAAAGAGTTCGTCAAAGAATAGTTCCTTTGTTCTTGAATCAACTCATTCTAAGTCTAAAAGTGCATACAGACATTATATTAGCAAAACATGCAGCAGAGTAGTAGTTCAGAGTGGGGTGGACCCAAGGGAAATAGGAAATCATTAGAACTATGATAATAATAATTATTATGTTTGATTCTACATTTAACAGAAGACCAAAACAACTGGTCCAGTTAGTGCTGGACTTTTTCCCCCAAAGCCAACAGAGTCAAAGCTTCAGGGGTCAACAAGGTGAAAGGGAGACTCAGCGAAATTATCCATGTTGTGATGTTAACACCCCACTATTAGCAGATGCTGGAATGATAATGGATGCAAGAGAAAGAAGCATACCCTCCCTCTTCTCCTTCCCCCTCATCCTCTGTCCTTCTCTGACTTTACAGACCACACTCCCTTCCTAAGCCACTTGTGTTTTGCCTCTTTAGCTCTTCTCCCAGATTTAGCTCTCAGATAGGCAGCTTCTCCAGGAACAAGAAGAAAATGAGTTTTAGACAAAGCTTCAGATGTTACTGGAGGAAGCTGTGTTAAGATGTCTGTGGCTGGCCTCAGTGATAAACCTGTTGTTTGTTGGGAGAACCTGAGAGTGAAGAACAGCAGGCTAATGATGAGAGGAAAAGACCTTTATCAGGATGAACTTTATAGACTCAAATTTATTACATTCATTCTGCTATTCACTGTACATTTTATTAAAATATTTAGATATGTATAAACTCATCATTTATGTTTGACTTTATGTGTTAGCACAAGATGTATTGAAACTGCAATTGCAATTCCATGTTGGATGAGCCAAAGGGTATGACGTGGAAACAAGGCTTCAGAGTCTACAGCCATGCTAGCGGCTCTATGGGGCTTACCATTTACATCTTAGTTTAGCATGTTAGCATGCTAACAAGAACATCTAAAACTAAAGCATTGGACAAATTTTAATTTGGACCTGGTGATTGCGCAAGATAAAAGGTTCACCAAAGTTACTACACGACATTACAGGAGAAATATTCAAATATGAAACATTTCAGAAACGACACACAAGAGCAAGTTTTGACCAAGCAACATCCACTGGAGGCTGGCGCCAGAAGTGAGTCAATCGCCACAAGCCTCCATATTAACATGCCCAACATGTTTACAGCCTGGTACAAAAAACAGTTTTGGTCTCTATAGCTAATTTCCCCGTTCATGACAACTGTACTGAGGGTGAATTTATATAGAACTCAAATTAAAGTTGTGCAGAATTAAGAGAATGGCTGCTTTGAATGACAGGTGGGTGCCATCACATACAGCTGATTTCAATCACCAGGCTTCATTCAGCCAGCCTTAGCTCCACCTATGATCCACCTCTTTGACCATTTTTAGATTAGAGCAGAACTGCCAAGATCGTAACAACCAACCAGAGCCACGAAACCCTTCAGAAAACTGTGGGTGATGTCATGGACACTACGTCCACTGTTTATCACAGTCTATGGTTTTGAGCAACAACTCAGTGATAGTCCTGCTATAAATGATCAGATGCTATGCCAGAGACCTGAGCACTGCTTTAAAATGTACCCTGTCAAAGGCACATGTAGTCCTCCAATCAGAGAGCCTCTCTCCAGTTAGTCTTGTCATTGTCATGAAGACAAATCATGGCAGCTCTTACAGTTTCATTTTCAAAATAAAACAGCAATTGTAGCTTTTAAACTCTTGAGGTCTGTCGCACTGAGAAAACCCTCACGACCTGCCATAATGCACACATACCACATAATATGTAGGCACGATTGTTTGCGTCACTCTACTTTACCACCCTCATAATATGTCCATATATATATGTATATGATAGGACATCTCTCATGTAGGATCATTATCGCATGTTGCACTTCTATGCAACTTTAAATGAACTTACTCAACAGAAGAAAAAAGCTCTAGATGGCAAAACTCATGTAAAACCTCCCACATTTGCAGAGAGAAAACCTCAGCGAACCCTTCATTTTCGCTTCTTGTTTTACATGAGCTCTGAGAATTTTTTTGACACTTGTGGTCTCTTTTTTTTTATGTGGATTTGGCCACAAGACAAGATTCCCATTGGGGAAACAATAAAGTGTCAAATTTGGTTAACTGTTCTGAATCTTAGCAAAAGACAGCCTGTACTTTAAACTGCAAAGAGTACGGATTACAGACAGAGTTGTAGTTCAGTAGACAGTGATCAGGGCATCAGACCGAGTTTGTTGTTGTTGTCCTGTGCGTGCTGACCCAGCTAACCACTCTGTGGGACAAACAGGAAGCCATTTATCGCAGGCCAAGTTCGCCTGAAAGCTTCCTACTGCAGCTCCAAGATTGTCTTTGTTCTTTTGCGAGCCAAGAGACAATGATGATTTTAGGATTAAATTGATTTTTGGAAAGTGAGCCTGGGCCAGTTATGTAAGAGATGACTATAACAATCCAGCTCAGCTCCCATATGGGTCAGACAGAAACAGATTCCATCTGACAGGAATGTCTCACCTTCTGAGTGGATGTTACAATAATAATCAAACATTTTTAATAAGACATGCAAGGACATAATAAATAAATAAATGTTTGGTTTTGATTACTGAAGAGCAATCAGAGAAATGTGGTCCACATACGTCATTCAGCTTCATTTCCTTTGTCCTTCCTGCCTTTGGTCTGTGCATGTCCATAGATGTTTCATGTCATGTTATGGGTGTTTCCATCCAAGTCTGAATAAACATTTCTCACTTTGAGTTAGCTCATCATATAGAGGTACAAATGGCCCCTAAAGAGATAAACACGCTGTTTTATGCTGTTTAAAATGATCTGTGTACAGCATCTATTGATTGAAAGAAAAACTATTATCTGGTAAAATATATATAGATAATAAGTATTAATGGTCCACTCTACTATAGGCTAAATGATACTTTCTGGATTGACATCAGAGTTTGAGCTCATTGCTATTATTAACTAAAAGTAGTTCAAATTAAGGTGAAAATGCCATTCATGTGAGTGGGGCTAGTCATTTTGGCTGCTGTAGTGCAGGCTGCAGGGGCCTTCACCAAAGAATTTTTATCTGTGAGAGCTCTCAGATCTTATTTTCATTAATTCGGACAATCATTTTTACATGATAACAGTCAGAAAAGAAGATGGTAAGGTTGAGATGTTGTTGAGGCAGTAAAATTGCTCAAATGAACCAAAACGATGGTTTAAAGTTATTCGTTTGGATCTGGAGATTTCTTGCAAGGGTCATCACTGTGCCAGCATGTCACCTGTATGATGTAATTAAAGACAGCAGACTACATTGTTAAAGCATCAATGACTTCTGTTTCACGCCATATCGTCATGATTGGTCCTTCTACGTGGACGCAGGAAACATAAACAACAAGACACACTCACACACAGTACTTGAGTTCCAGACATCAGGTTTTTTTTTGGCTTGTTTAATATGTGTGCGTCTTTTTTCTTGAACAAACATGACACATTGTAGATAAAGTTATCTGTGCTAAAAAAAATATTGCATAAAAACACTACGTAGGCTCAGTGTTGTGCAGTTTTCCTCATCAATGCACACACACAGCCCAACATTCTGTTCAAAATCCATTGACTCAACTAAAATGTACTAAAATGCTAAAATCACAACCGGTCGCAGTTCTACTCGCTCTTCCTTTTTGATCACACCTGGCACACTAATGTTATCTCTGGCAACAAAAACAGTGGATAAGTAACGTTCAAGGCAATCTATAGACTGCAATCAATCCTGCCACATTAATAGTAATCAATGACACTTTGGCTTAAACTTCTGAAACAGTGATATGAGGCAAACATGACATACAAGTCATCCCATAATTCCAAAGTCAGTTCTTGTCTTTAGATGCACTGTCAGCTATGTTAGCATTCCTTGTTGAAACCAATGTTGTTGCCCGCTACCACAGTCAGTGAAATGTTAAAAATGACAACCAGCTCTTTCCTCCAACAAGTGCCTGTTGAAGCAATAAAACATGTTCAATAGATACAACAGCTCTTTCAGAAAACAGTTCATCTGAGAAAAGAACATGTCCACAGTGCAACCACACAGTTGGCATTTTACAGTGAACAGATGTGGAGGAGTCCCAGGAGGAGAGGGTGTAGAGAGGACTTCTGTGCCCTTTACCGCACTCAACCTGCTGCCCTTTGGAATCCAACCATCCAACAATGCTTCCCCTTCAAGTGTCCTTCCATACAATTAGGAACCTCTTGGCGCTAGGAGTAGATGGTAATGACCTCCCGGCCTCCTCCACGAACCAACAGGACACGGTCTAGGCCTTCCATCAAGACCTCCAGGAACTCCATATCTGAGAGACACGTTCTGGTTAAGGGCATCCTGTCCATTACAGCAACAAATGCTGACACTTTCAGATAAATCTACTTTCAAGTGAAGTCCATTTGTGGGTATGAAAACTGCTTCAGACATCGGCACAGTATAACTCAAGTTCATTAACAAATGCTAATTTTATGTGACAACATTTTTTAACAACTAGTTACTAGTTGATTTTAAATTTTACACACAAAATACTCAAAACCTGCTCAACCTCAACAAAAGTGAAGTGCTGAGCAAAGTAAATATTATAATAATATAATGTACACAGACATGCAATAAGTAAATAGACACCTTTAATTTGAATTTGAATGAAGGTGTCTATTTACTTCTTGCATGTCTGTGTATAATATACTGAAATATACTGTACAATAGTCAGGGATCATTTTATATACATGTACTGAGGTCATGAATCCAGTTGTATCTAGTCGGTTGTATATGTATGTATAGTTTATTTCCAAACATTAAAGGACCACTGTGTAGTTGCTGATTGTAATCCCCTCACGTCACCCTCTCCCTGTGAAGGAGAAAAACATGAAAGTCTCTGTCTATAAAAAACATGGTGAACTCCATGGAAGAGGACCCACAGCAGGTGATTTCAGGTGATTATACACTAATGAAAACATAGGTGTGAATATTATAATCTGTAAATAGCACTAGTCTAGTGTCTAGTCTTAATGCTACTTCAAACCTTAAACTTTGGTGAATGCTGACACATTTATTTCATCTATTCATAAGTGTACAAGGGCTCACTTCACATACATACTGAGGCTAAAAATACTGGGATCAGTTTATGGTACAAAAATCCCATCATATTTTTAACTACATCCGTGGAGTATTTTTAGTTTTGATAAGAGATCAGGTAAAAAATAAACTACAAAGAATATTGTTCAGTTTCTGTTATTAATCTTTTAAACATTCTTTAATGTCACATATTCGTTATGATCTTAATTCCTCAAAATGTAAGGTGCTGCCAAAACCTGATGGCTCAAGTTAGTGTTAAACCATGTAACGTGTCAGTTCGTGAGCTTGAAAGATAAATTAGCATAGCTCCTAAAAATGTCAAACTATTCCTTTAACATTTCTTTGACTTACTGACTAAATGACAGAACAACAGATTGACTAAATGAACGACTGATGAGCTGAGAAAGGATACAGTTCTCATCCCCTTTCTTGTTCTTTGGTGGACCAGGCATGTTGAGCAAGACCAGCTGTGAGTCCTTGGATTTCTTGACCACCACCTCGTTCAGCTTCACAGCTGTGTGCATCCTCCGCACGTTGGACTGGTTGCTACGTTAAAACACAGACATTAATAAGAACACCAGTCATCTTGACGTTCCTTGCAGAGTATAAAACCCCAAATGATCAATCGACAGGAAGCACAGCACAGACTGATTGGGAATCGGATGATCAACTTCAGTACAGAGACACATGCAAGCTGAACATCGGCCAACATGCACCCTGAAGCTCATGCGAACTACAAATGTGATCTACATTACAGATCTACTACACAGCATGCCAACACATTGAGATTATTTTACAACATGCACATGAGTGTTCATGCACATGCAAGCAAAACATGGAAGGTGAAGTGACTTACAGGTTCTCCCACTCACTAGAAGAATAGAGCAGAAACAAAATATCCAACATCAACACAGATATATAATGAGAGCTGCTCCTCTGAGCTTATCTCACATTTTGTTGTCTCAAGATTTTAGTTTAACAGTAATCGGTAATAACAGATTACATCATAAACACACAGGCAATAGCAAAATCAATGAATGCTCCTTAGGGGACAACCCTGGGATGAACGATATATGAATACATACTATACTAATAGTGCATATATGAATACATGCATATAGTATGTTTGTATGTAATATATGAACACAAACAACACACATAATACCACAAAGTTAAAAGTATAATTCATGAAAAACAATCTACTCATGGATCTACTTACGGTTTCATATTGAACATGTCTTTGACTCCCATGCCTTCTCTGTGTCGGTTCCTCTCCTGGATCAGTTTGTCTTTGGTCCAGGTCATGTGGACACGATCTGGTGCGGCACCGGCCGCTTTGTCATTCATCGCCGAATGAGACGCCGTGTTTCGGTCATGGATCAACTGGGCCTAAAGGACGGACGATAAGAAGACAGTTTGGTGGTTGTAGATTTGATGCCACACCTTCACTCTTTTCTAATTTCTACTGATAAAACATTACATTTACAATTCAATCCAATTAATAGCAAAGGCCTAACTCAAACAATGAGTTGAACCAAACTGTATATTAACATCACAAAGATGGACTTCGTTGTGAAAATGTTATTGCTTTACAGTTATGAGGGACATGACCAGAAGAAGACAGATGATGTACATGTAGATATGGTTATTTTTAGTGCAGTCATGTGATGAACAGGTTTGTGGTGATGGAGGCTACACGCAGGCAAAGAACATAGAAACAAACACGTTATCTTGAAGACACAGCAAACCTCCGGGTCTGTTTATGCCATCTGCTTTAAAGACACAGTGAAGTAAATGTGTTATCTCTTGTTATAAAATCTGCATTTTATATCAAAAGTATAGTGAAGGTGAAGATGAACAGGCGTCTATATACAACTCCAGAACTCACTATAGCTCCAATCACTCTGAAATGTTTCGCACCTCCTCGCTCCTGCAACTTCCTTTTCACAGTGACGTGAAATGTTGAGCTGTTATGATAATGAACACAACTGAGAATGAACACACATGATCACTGATGTTTCACCTGGGTGAGACCACACCTTTCAACTCAGTGACAAAATTATTTAAAGTTCAAATCATGTGAAATTCATTCATTCAACGCTTAAATGTGTGTCGATCACTAAGGAGGACCCAAAAAAATCTAAATTTTGTCGCTCTGAACTATAAATATGATCCATAACAGGCAGATTTTCAGCTGTTAGAATGTCTCAAGTAGTGGATGCAATGGTTAGTAATCTGGTTAGTAGTTAGTAGCAGGTTCATCGACAATAACTGGGACTCTGGTGCACTTTGTCTTCCTCTAGTGGCAGCTTTAGTTCTCTGTGTGTCGGCATCTCTTCAGTACAGAATGGAGGGAAGACAGCAAATACTGGACTTTATATCCCTGAGTTCAGCTTCTGATGACAGCAGCGTCTGAAGTGGTTACAAATGGATGATGAGGCAAGAAAAGGATGTCATGATAAAGAGCATCATGGTTGTCTACCACAAGCTGTTTGGTCGCCACTGCTACCTCTTCCTCTGGTATGCAAAAGGCGTTGAAGGAAGGAGCGTCATCCGGCGTCTTCTTCCGCTTTATGGAGCCACGTGATACATCTGTGATGCTCTGAATCTGAGCCCGTTGTCCAATCACAAAGCCAGGTTTAGGGTTCAAAGGTCAACAACAGCAGAAGAGACCACGAGAAATTATGCTCCACTGATGTTGTAAGTGTGTTTTTGTGCTGGACATTTTCATACAGTGTGATCTTACAGTTTTACAATTAATAAGTCATTATACTTGTATACAACAGTACAGTCTGGTCACTCTTTCTTATTTTTTCCATTTAAAGCAACATTGCATTACATTTCTACCACAAAATAACAGATTTTAAATCATTTTGATGCTACATTGATGTTCAATCAGGTGAATGGGAGAAATGCTAACAGGGAGTGGAGCCAGTGTCGTGCCAGAACAGGAGCTGGGAAGGCAGGCAGTGTAACCAGGCTGTGCAGCATAATGTCATTATACACGTTATATATATATATGTTATTATATGTCATAATACACTTTATGATATAATGACAGAGGCAAAATGACAATAACAGAAGAAGCTAAGAAGAGAAAATAAGAGCGTGACAGAGCCACCGGACAAGAGTAAATCTGGGACTGACTTTTAGCCGTTGGTGAGAGCTTGGTGAAATAAAAGGCTGAAAGACAGACACCTTCCTTCTGTTGGACTATTTCTACGCAATGTGGCTTTAACATTTTAAATTAACAATTTAAATATTATTGATTATTGAAGTTACATATTTGATATTTCAGTTTCATCTTTAGACTTTCAGTTTGAGTTTAAGCTTTAATTAAACTCAATTATTATAATTAAGTCTTTAATTTGATTTATGACCAAAAATATCCCCCCTAAAATGTCATATAGTGCAGTGCTAATGTCATTTCATGTTTGTGTAATGACAAGTGAGTCAGAAGCAACTTTAAGCCTGAAGTTAACAGTCTTTAAGAAGAGCATGTTCTCATGTTATAGTGTGATGGTACCTCTCTCTCCCTCTCAGTGCGTGACAGCTGCATCTGTTTGAGCATCTGAGACCTCTGCTCCATCACCAGGGTCTTCTCATAGGTGAAGGCCGAGATGTCACTGTCGTGCTAGAGGGATAGAACATTTGTCACCTGAATTAACATCATGGGACGCAAATATGAATTAGAGAAATGTCAAAATATCTCATTGAAAGTCTTACCATCTCCACCACCTCCACCTCTGCATCCAGGCGTAAATGGTAGAGGAACATCTGGAGGTCTTTCTTCATCTGGATGGAGTTGTCGTCCATTTGGGCCACAGTGAAGATTCTCATTTTACACTTCTTCCACACCTGCAGATGAAGGACATGTATCGGTATCAGCTGATGGTTATTTATATGGCAAGCTAAGAGCACTAACTGTGCAATAATTGTCTGATTTTTTTCTTATGTTCTTGCTTTTAAGATTCTATTTGATTATTAATATTGAATCTATTAGAGTCAAAACATGTTTCCCTTTATAATACTTGTTATTCATCCCATAAAAACCCATGAAATAAAAGGAAGTAACAAGTCAGAGAACAAACACACACACACACACACACACACACACACACACACACACACCTTGTGCTGACTCAGTAAAAATGGCAGCAGCATGAGCAGTCCACCATCATGTACGATCCACCACACATCGATGCTTCCCTCCTTCAGACGCTCGTGGTTTTCGGGGAAATGGTCGATGTTCTTAGCGACCAGCAGAGCCTGATGGGCTGCCGTCGTCTCTCTCACTGTTTCTGCAGAGAGACATGAAGAGAGGGAGAGTCATGGAGGGGAGTGCAGCCATCCCTCTGCTGCCCCCCACTCTTTCCTCTGTGTCAGTCTTGGCCTGCTTTTCTTGCAGAGATGAAGGTTTGTTCTACTTGTCACAACACCTTTGTGTCTTCAAACCACTTATAAGCTCCTATTAGAAATATTGGACACCTTACGCTTATGAACTTATGAAATTAATTATTTAAAGGGTATACCGGAGACATCAATTGTGTGTTTGTGACATACTTCCTTCAGACCCTCCTGTGTCGTTTACCTATGAAGTTCCTCCTCGCTGAGGTGTCCCGGGCCTGTTCCCATCGTGTCGGCCAGGCCATCAGCACAGCGTTGTGTTTCATTCCTCCCAGTCCTGCTGACTGGATGAGCAGGGAGAAACCATCCCGTAGGTTGGACGACACCACCACATGGGAGAAACCTTTCATCCGCTCTGCAGCCATGGCTGCTTTCAAGTTCTGCAGGGAACAAGTGGGATGAGGAGAAGGATGATGTTTCACATCACGATGAACTGTGCACAGTATTTTGTGGTGCTGTCATTCAAATGTTGGCAGCCTTTTTTTTACTAACACTGTCTGCGCCCAAGTAACCAAAGAAAATCTATTAATGCAGCCTTTAGTATTAGACAGCTTGTGTGATTTAAGAAAAGAAAAAATACATTATTCCAAACTGTAAACTGACCACATCAGTTATTTCATCTTATGTGGACTGCATTAGTCGGCACAATAGCTCCAATATTATATTAGCTGGATTTTTATTTTATTTTAAATTTAAGCACCATTTGCAGACGTTTGTGTCTATAATGTATTATAATGCATTATAGACATACTAATACTGTGTTATACTGTGCTCATAACAATGTATAATTAAATAAATACTTATACTGTTCCAAAACAAGAATCATAAAACATTAAAAAGCATTTTATAAGGTTTCATGAGGCCAATATCATCATACTTTATAATATATAATATAATGTATAATGTCAGTGACATTTGTTTTGGCAAGGATCATACTGTGTAATACAATACAATAGTATATAATAGAAAACAATAGTATATAATGCATTATCATTTTATAATATAAAATATGAATTATTATGATACTTATAAGTTTCTAAGAGTATCCATCACCATGACTATAAGCACAATATAACATAAGTATGTTTATAATGCATTACAGACATAGGTGTCATGTGTTAATATGTTATAAAATAAATGCATGCTTCATTTGGCTGTACATACACCCAGTGGCCTCATGTGACCTATATGTATATCTATGACCTCAATGTCACCAAAAGCTGAATGCCATATTGAATTGCAATAGATTGTCAGAGCTTAATATGTAAATAACCAGTCTAATTAATATAACCTCATCTGTTACATGGGGAATAGCTTTTAACACTGGGTAACACACATAAATAAAGTTTCTTACTGGGCTTCTCCAAACTGGACCAAACTCTGATGTTGAGTGAAAAGTTAAAAGTTAGCATGTCATGAACTCCCACAGTCTGCTGGACTGAATATTCGAAATGATCTGTATTAAGGAACTGGTTGCTGGTACTCTGACCTACCCAGCAGACCTAAAGCATGAACCCTGAGAAACAATGCAGAGGGCCTAAAGAGGCAAAGAACATGACTGACAAACCTGCTCTCCAGTCTTGGCATCATTCCGTCTGGTCATGTAGGTTCCCTCCAGGACTGAACACACGATGGTCAGTCCCTTTCCTGCTTTGAGCTGCGTAGTGAAGGACATGAGACGAGGGTGTTTCACCGCCAGGTCTGAGTTCAACTTACACATCACCAAGAGCTGAGGCCTGAACAGGGAGAGAAAGTGTTAGGAGGTCATTACAGAATATACACACACAATATATCTGCTGCTGACTTTATTTTGATACTTTTCTTTAGAAATGCAAATTGTGTCTGACAATGTTACACTGCAATGCTAAATTGGTGCCATTTTTTCCCCTCTAACCGCACGTTTGGATTTATTTTCCAAAGATTTTTGGAAACAATGTTTTTCATGTGATTTGAATGAAAAATGCAAACTTGACGTGACGAAATCCCACAAATAATACTTCAAGTTTTGTCTGCCAATCCCCCTGGCCTCACTATAATTAAAGCAAATCACAGCATGGCTCAGGACTATACTTGTGATGCTCCATTTCAGGGTTTCAGTCATACACACTCACTCACCTCCAGTTTTTGGTGTGTAGTGGTGCTTCCTCCAGCCGGATGAGAGCATAGCGTGCTGCATTTAAGGACAAACCTCTGATCCCATCTCCCCATTCCTTCACCGCCCTGCAACCAAAAGGTCCAAACAGGAAGAAAATGTTTGTCCAAATGTCCAAATGTTTAAGAACAGACATTCAAATGTTTTACTCTCAGTGAGTTTGACATCTACATCTACATCCCATCTGCAAGTGAGGGAAAAATCTAATCTCTTATTGTTTTCTGCTGGGACACTAAAAAAATAATGCTGGTTGTGTACAGCTTCTCTAAATCAAGAGTGAAGTAATCTATTCATCATCACAAACAAAACCATATTGCAGTTTTACACACAAGTGAACAGGCTAGTTTAGAAAACCCCAGACTCACCCTCTGTACTCAATGTACTTGTAGATACAGCCAGCTATCACCATGACAACCAGAGCATAGTACCAGGAGCAGACGAACATGAGAGAGAGGCACAGACTCATCCCTAAGAAGGACAGGGTCCTAGAGGACACACATACAGTACATATTATCATTTTTTAAATTATTTTAATTACAGCTTTCAAATCTTACAATCAAATCTGCAGGATTTATTCTGTTGCCGAGTTTAACTGCAGCTGTTTTTACCAGTGATAGAACTTGAAGCGAGGTCTCCAGTTGGGGGTGCGGAGCAAAGTTTGAACAGCACAGGCCAGATTGACGAACAGATAGCACATGAGGAAAAACCTGAGCAGACAGCAGAAAAGATCATTGAAAGAGAGGAAGAAATCATATTAAATGCACGTGACTTTGGCTGAAACAGTAACACAGACAGAAAGCAGTTTTTTTCGATTTTTATTTTCTACACATACATGGAGAGGATGGGGGCCACAGCATCCAAAGAAGCGATGAGGATTCCTATCTCACAGATCCCTACTGTCAGTAACAGAGCCCAGGTGGGCTCACCGTTAGCCTTCCCGTGACCAAAGACCTGAGAAAGACCGGGGTGCACAAATACAAACATGTTATCATCAAGTCAAACAGTACAGTAGCTTTCGGGGCGGAGTAGTCGAGCGTAGATCCACTGAGCATTCAGCACAGAGCACATCGTCAGAAGTTGATAAAATAAATATAAAATTGCGTATTGTTCGATTCGTAGTGCGTACCAAACCAAGACCACTGTATTGAACGGTTCAATACAGATACATGTATTGCTGCGAGTTATTCCAGATGAATCTAAGAAAATGTACTGAACAGGTCTGTTGGACCTGAAGGATACATACTTTCTGATCATTAAATTCTTATCCTAAATGTTTGGACTGTTTTCTGTACATCTTACAAGTTTTCCAAATCAGATTTATCAAGCTATCTTAGCATCATCTACAGCCTGAAAATACAGCCTGATCCACTTCATTCGTGGGTAAGATTCATTCACAAACATCATTCCCAAGACACAACGGATAGGTACATAACCTAGAAGCCTCTAAAGGGTTAGATACTAATGTTGGACCAGTAAAGTACGAATATGTTCTTGTTTGTTGACTAATGATCATTTGGCAAATACCTTATACTGTATTGAGTATGACCTTTTGCGCACATAGAGTAGATGTGTCAATACTAAAGAAGTTGTCCTCTCTGGCTCGTCTATATGTCCTTAGAATAGTGACGCGGCATCCTGTCATAACAAGTGCATTGATAAATCCTCTTTGATCAAATTTCAATAAATCTTTCAGCAGAAGACATCTTGTGCACTTGGTCTCCACTGACTGAACTGATCAGCGATGAATAGAGTTATCCACAAGTAACACAGTAACACACGAAAAAGAACGATCTTTCTAACACTGACCTGTAAGAATGGGACGATGCCATCCCGAGCAATGGCCTGCAACAGCCGAGGGGCACCAGTGAGGCTCTGAAGCCCCGCCCCACAGCAGGAGAAAAACGAGCCAATCACAATCACCCAGGGCGAAGGCCAGGCTAGAATACCAATTACTGGGTTCTTCTTTACTGAGTAACCAAACCTGAAACAAACAGAAGTGAGCATGCAGTTACATCAGCTTACAATAAATAGACATTTCATTTTCATTTCCCTACCTATGCACAGCATTGGAAAAACTGAAGAATTCACCTTCCAATGGAATTTACCACAATGGGTTATTAATCATTCTCCATCTATTATAACTTCATCTTATTTCACCAACATTGATTCTGTCCCTAAAAGCACCTATAACAAGCTGTGCTATACCACCATTTGTTCCTCTACAAAGTTACAGTGTGTACGAAGTCAATTCAAAACACACTCACTTGTCTCTCAGCACCACCCCTTCAATACAGGCTCCAAACATGACCACGCAGGAGATGTCTAAGCATCAAGTTAAGATGTCTGACCATGAAGGGACTGTGTGATTTGCTTTGCACGGACAGACTGGTCTGTGCTGTTATAACACAAATGAATACAAATATATTGGCTTATGTTGTATATACTGTGTCAGCAGAAAGCGTTTCGAGGATACAGATGAAGGAGGTGGTGAGGATAGCCATTATGGTTCCTATTGGGATGGACCTCTGTGCATCTCTGAGATCACCAGACCTATTAGAACCAGCCATTATACCTGAAATGAAATACACACAACACACAATGTAAAAGTTAGAGTTAGTTGGACAGGAAGTCTTCAGATACTTTACTTAGGTAAAAGTATCAATACCACAGTGTGAAAATACTCCATTACATGTAAAAGTCATGGATTTAATATTTCACTTCAACACTGTGAAACTTTTCTAACAAAGAATAACAGGCTCAAAGTACGGTACGAAGTACGTAACACTTTACGGCACTAAGGTCACACACCACCAGCTATTTCACTGATTTTGGTGAAACTGGATCATATTTTATGGAGAAAATGTTTCCTGGTTTTCCCTCTGATGTCCTCCGGCTGCTCCGCATCAACTCTCTGTGAGTTTCCTGATGGACAGTGAAGTAAACTGCTGCCAACTGTAGCTGCTGTTAGCTAATGTTAGCTCAGTCTGTTAGCCAGGCTGTCAGACTGTGAGCTCAAAGAACTGAGGGGAGTGTACCACAGGCGTTTTTGACCACAAGCATGTGGCAAGCAGGCAAAGTAGCCAGGCTCAGCAGCCTCTATGGACATAATGACGCTGACATTGACAGAAGAAGCTAAGAAGGCAAAAGGAGAGAGTGACCGAACCACTAGACAAGAGTAAATCTGGGACTGGATTTTAGTCACTGGCGAGAGCTTGGTGAAATAAAAGACCCTAAGCAAGATTTCGTTTGTGGCCCCAGAAAACTTCTTAACCATAGTAATTCACGGTGCCAGAGCAGAGGTAGAGACGCTGTGCTGCTGCCAGAAATGTCACAGAATGAAGCCATTTTGTCAGACGTGTTCTCACAAAACTTGACAAACCGCGTCTTTAATGTAGCAAAGGCACAAGCAGTCATTATGCAGGACATATCTTTTTAAAAATTATTTTCGTTATTAAAAGAGGATTTTCTTTTACTTTGACTTCAATGACTCAACAACATGCACAAATAACTTGATTAAATCCAAAATGCTTTGTAACTCAAGCAATAGTACAATTGTACAAAAGTACAGGAATGACATAGAAATACTATATTCAAGTCAATGACCTCAAATTGTACTTACTGTAAGTACAGTACTTAGTAAATAAATACATAATATATATTAATAATAATAAATAAATAAATAAAATAGTGTCAATATACTAGATATAGTATATATAACATATTGTTTAGTGTTTGGTGGAGTAATTATCTACCTGTGACAGAAGGGAAGTAAATTCCCACCAGCAGAGTGAAGTAGGTGGTGATGTCATTAATGACGTAGAGCTCATTAATGTTAGTAGTAGTGGGCGTTTCCTGGACTTGGACTGAAGGTTGGCTTTTCTTCTCTATGAATGTACCAACTGGACCATAGTCGCCCCACAGGTTGTCTAATGGGAAGACAGACAGAGGAAAGCTCCATCAGCTGGACATACATCAGGAGGCACTGAATATCACACGGACCAACTAATGAGTGAGAGGAAAGCTCAGGATCCTTCTCACCTTTGATAACTCCGCTCAGCAGCCCAGGTATGGCCTTCATCTCCGTCAGGTTGTTCAAGATGAAGTAATCATCGCAGGTTGCATTGGGATATTTACTGTCACAGAAGACGCTCCATAGCTCAGTGGTCACAGTGTTGTTTTTCACAAACTCTGTCTTTGCGCATGTTTCAAACTTCTCATTCTTTAGAGATCGGTTCCCTAACAGACACACACTGCAGGGAATAAATTGAAATTAATAAAGTGGAGTGGAGTTAGATGAAAGTCAATGCAGCTGTAGCAACAGACAAAGGTCTGTCATCCTTTGACTGCAGTCAAAGGATGACAGACTACAGTCAGTCAGCTACAGTCAGTCTCAGTCAGCTACAGTCAGTCTCAATCAGCTACTGCAGCAGTCAGTGAGTTAATTAGTTCTGCGTCACAATATGTCATAACACAGCTCAGTCTTTCTTCATGTGTCAGTGGAAATGCAAAACATGGCGCAACATAACACAAAAGAATTTCAAAAAGAATAACAGGAAGGGCTAAAAGCTAATTCAACAATTTAGCAATAATAAAGGCAGGGCTCAAGTTGTAGTACTTTCTACTTCCTTTTTACATCCCCCAAATTATTAAGGGAACTATACTTCTATAATTTAGAGCAATGGACATCCCTGAAAACCCCAACCTGTTATAATGTGCAATATACAGGGACAGTGTAAAGTTGTGCCTCACCTAGGCATGGCAGTGTCATGTCTTCAACACACGCTGATACCGTGGTCACAGTTTGGTGAGGTTTACAACACCAAAAACTACTTGGTTAGGTTTAGGAAAAGACTGGACTTGACAACATCAACGCTGACTATTTTTTGACCAATCCACCAAACCCATCTCCTCCAAATGCAGATTTTGTCTCTCTTTATACTGCTGCTGGTACTGTAACCTTATACAAGATAGACTTTTCACGTCTAAGCAAGGGAAAACGTGACACTGGCATGGTATCCTCTAGTGGACCTTCAGGTGCAACTTTTGCATCAATATTAGGCATTGGAGGAGTCCAGTTAGTCAGTGCTTCATGAGAAATGGTTATTTAGCTCTTAGTGACTCACTTAAACTCCGGTGGCTCGATCATTGTCTTGACGACTCCTGCATAAGTAGCCAAGATCGAGAGAATCACCCAGGCCAGAAACACCAGAGCCAGTTTGTTCACATACCTGCAGAAACAAGAGGAGTAAATGTAGTATCTGTGCTGGGGTTTTTGTGTGTGTGTTTGTGTGTGTAGATACTTACTTCACACCTACAAACACTACCAGCGCCATCAGGAGCAGGCAGCATGTGCCATAGACACGCATGTCGTTGGGCGTTGCTTCATGTTCACCAAACAGAATTGCTGTTGGGACAATGTACATCTGGTGGAGGGGAGACAGTAAAAAGAGAGTGAATGTGTCATTTCAGCAGAAGTGACCACTGATTTAATGTAGCTGACTTGGTGGTTACATACCAGCAGAATCTCTATGGTGCCCAGTATATACATGGATCCAGCAAACGTGGTTCCGAGGTATAAGCAGAGGCCCACTGCTCCTCCAAACTCTGGACCCAGTGATCTGGAGATCATATAGTACGAGCCACCGGCTTTTAAGAAATGAAATTCTGGTTAGACTATCACCAAATGTATTTCTTTTGTAGAAGTTTGAATTTTTATTTTTACATCATAACATTATTTATCACAAAGTAGTGGGTCTAAAAATTTTAGGGTTAGTGTTTTAAAGTGCATTACCGTACTGTCTCTCATTTGAATAATTTCAGTGCAGACTATAGGTAAAAATATCGCATGATCAACAAGTTTGAAAAAAATAAACAGCAGAAATACACTATATGGACAAAACTATTTGGCCACGGGGTGTCGATTAGCTCAGTTGCTAGAGCATCCGCCCCATGTACGAAGGCTTAGCAGCGGCCCAGGGTTCAAATCCGACCTGCGGCCCTTTACTGCATGTTGTTCCCCATCTTTCTCTCCCCACATTCCTGTCATTCTTCAGCTGTCTCTGTCAAAAACTAAAAAAGCTTGAAAAAGGCCAAAAAAAATAAATAAACATATCTAAAAAAGTATTTGGCCACACCTGTCTTGTTGGAGTAGGGATAATAGTATGGGGCTGTTTTTCAGGCTTTAGGCTAGGCCCCTTATTTCCAGTAAAGGGCTATATTAATGCTTCAGCATACCAAGACATTTTGGACAACGCCATGCTTGCAACTTTGTGGCAACAGTTTGGGGAAGGCCCTTTTCTGTTCCAACATGTAACAATGGGGGTCCAACTCCATATTAAAGTATATGTATTTGAATACAATGTCCCTGTTGGTATATCCTCAGGCGTCTGAATACTTTTGTCCATATAGTGTATGTTTTCATATGATCTCATCTTCTCAGAACCTCCCAGATTCATACCATATCATTTGAATTATTAAAATAAAAGACTGTGTACTTACTCTATTTTTCCAATAATTACTACAAAATGATGTCATTTTTCCTACAAATCATCCTAAGAAATTACAGGTCCATAAAAATAAAAGACCCTAAATGTGCTTTCAATTTTCATTCACCACAGAAATGCTGTTGAACAATAATAATACCATAATAAATGTAGAGAAGGTCACATGAAGCTGTTGATTACTGTGAATTACTTTGTATTCTTTCCTATTCTGACAGAATGAATCTCCATCGAAGTGGAGAAACCACCGCATTTAAATTGTGTGAGTGGAAAGAAAGAAAATGAGTGCAACATTTCCTGATGTGGCTACCTGGGACAACTCCATTGGTTGCTATGGCGCTCATCGATATGGCTGTGAGTATAGTCTGCGTGGAGAGAAAGAGGACATGTTTAAAAAAAACAACAGCAACCCGTCATGGTTTGGATTTCTGGTTTGGTATTTCCTGTTTTATGTTGAAAGAGTCTTTCTTTAGGTGTCTTGTGTTACTTTACTTCCTGTCTTTGTACCTAGAGATACCGGTCATTTTTTATGAGATCCCCAACTACACTCATCTCTCTATCTATCAAGGCCAGGTTGGAGATCAGGATTCAGTAACAGAGGTGTAACCCTAACCCTCGTCATTCTCTGTCATCTCTTTGTTCTGACAGGGTGGGTGGGTATATATACACTGGAGGGTGGGTGCTCTGTGCAGATCATCACACATCACACATCACATCACATCACATCACATGAGTGCTGAACAAACTTTTCAGACAGTGGGCTCTCTGTTTGGCCACATGGAGCTGCTGACGTACAAACCACGGCTGTAAATATGATGAATTTTCTGCTTGCTTCTGCAACCCTCCTCTGAGCTCAGGCGTGTCATTAATCAATACCATGAATCCATAGAGGGACGTGTTGATTTGTCTGCAGCGTCATAAATCTTGGAGTCGATCTCAGACATGTCGTTGTACCGTTTCAGGCATTTATAAAATGATGAAGATACTGTTTGTTTGTCTTTCCTTCATTCACATCATTGATGCCACTCATCACATTCAGATAACACATGGCAAAATGAAGCATCTCATTTCAAAACTGTAGTCTGTTTGACACTTTATTTCCACTTAATTGTCAGCAGGAAGTCAATGTGTCAAGCTGTTGGATTCACTAATAACTCACACAGATGCAGCACATGGAGACAATGGCGAAGGATCCCAGGATTCCTGCTGTGCCGACGATCCAGGTGAGACGCAGAAAGAGAATCACACCCAGGATGTTCTGCATGCAGGGCAGGTAAACTCCAATGAAGGTTCCCATCTGAGGAACCTGGGGATGGATAAACACACACACACACACACACACACACACACACACACACACACACACACACACACACACACACACACACACACACACAGGTGAGAATCAGACAAGAGGAAAGGAGAGGAGGGGACAAAACATCCAGTACATCATATCTCCTTTTCAGATGTGTAAGAGGTCGAACCTACAACATGTTTGTAACATGCAACAAATGGTGCCTAACCTGAACCCAGGATGTTTCAGTGGTCTGCACTAGACCACTAGAGACCGGGACACCTGAAATACAGCCTTGAAGTCTCGTATACGAGATCTCATCTAGAATAGCTTTTATTTGGAGCAGTAAAGCATATTAAATATAGCACCGCATGGTTGGAGCTTTTCCTCATTCCCTTCATATTAAAATACTAAATGTCGTTTTTCAGTGCTTTTGACATGTTATGAGGTACTAAATAATTATTCTTCACATCTTATTTAATATTATAAAGCTCATAAATAATAAATATGGCAACTTAACCTGGCATGCTACAATTTAAATCTGTTGCTAATTCTAACTGTAATTTCCATTTTACAGCATGTTTGCTTGTTTGTTTCACAATGACGCATTTCATTTTTATGAAGTGATCTGTGACAACTTCTTTCAAAGTGATGAAATCTTAAAGATCCCCTCCTGATATGTTTTAAAATATATAGAAAAAAATGTATATTTTCATGTTTTTTCCTTAAAAAACAAACAAACAACAAAAAATCTTAAAAATCTTATTCTTACGTTTGCTCCTTCTCCATCATCGGGCATATCCTATAAATGTGTACATTTTTCTCATTTCAAAAGTTTAACCTCTGGACATAAAATGTCTCCTGCTCGGTGCATGTTTGCAGAAAGTCTGCAGGTTGCATTCTGAACCGCGATTGGCTCCAAACTAATTGTGATGTCACAAAATCAGCCGTTACGCGTTCGACTGAGCTGTCAAGGTGAGCACAGAGAAACTCTCCTCCTTCAGTAGATGAAGCTGGAAACAGCACAAACATCCAGGTGAAGGAACAATAAGCAAAAGACATTTTCAGATTTATAGACTTTGGCACAACACAGCTGTTGGCTGGTCAAGTATGGTCCTACAAAAATGATTTTCCAGTTTTAGTGGATGTGCCTAAAAAGAGTCCAAATAGGCAGATGTCTTTGCAGGATATTCAGGTAAAATATATGAGCCATGCAACAGCTTTAGGTGTAAAGCTAAACCTCAACATTACCCTCTATAATATGCATCAGACTGCACACTGTACAGATTTACCTCTACTAGTCACCAAAAACCAAGAGTACATACCATTTTCCGAGTTACAAACACTTTCTCCTCTGCTTTTTCCACTGCACTCAGTTGTCTGTCTAAATACAGTGAAGTGGCTGATGTTGATTTCCAGATCTCCCACATCTTCTCTCATGTGTTAACTCTCTTGTCTGGTTTTCTCCCCCTCACTCTCTCTGCATAATCCGTCTTGTTCTCTTCAGTCTCAAGCTTCAGATCTACTCTTCAGGAAAAAAAAAACACAGCTATCATTCAGGGGGCGGGTTTCAGTAAAACATCATCAGTGCCTCTAAGCTACAATCCAAGTCCTCCTGTGTGTCCAGCCAAAGACTTTGGATGAAATTATTGTTGTAACTGGAGCATATTGTCCTTGATTTCATGTAGTTTCATTCCTTTAAATCCCTATTGTCAGCTGCATGTACAGTTAGTAGTATGCAGACTCTGTATATTTAAATGAACTCTCTTTAAAGTAAGAGGGGTAGGGGAGAAGATTTTAACAAATAGATATCACCATGAAACTTATCCAGTTCATTACATTATTTTTTTGTATTACATGTTTCTGAAGGTTGATGTTTAAATATGCAAATGAGGCATTATCTTATGCCAACTTTTGGTGAAATCTACAAACACAAATAAACAAAGTGTCGTAAAATAAACACTTTAATGTGTATTTGGGCCATTTTCTTTTCACTAGTGTGAAAAAATACAGCACAAAATCTAAAAGTGACCAGTGCATGAAAAGTTAAAGTATTTATATATCTGCTAACCTGCAACCAAACATTTCCTGCTGCCCCACCTTCATATTAAAAGCATGAAACATGAGTTGACTTTTATTATGAAGTAGTCTCAGGAAATAGAATGTGTTTGTGTGACTCCTGTCACATCAGATTGCTTGGAAAAAGGTGAATTATTGACTGACTTCTTTATTGAAACAACCTTAGTTGTGCGGCTCTCAGAATTCTGGGACTTGTAGTATTTAAACTGCTGTTACTACCAGAAACTACAGGTGGCACCAAATCAACCAGGACTGAAATTTTAAGGATTGTGACTAACTAACATACCTGACGAGCTGTTCCCATGTACAGGAATTGTATTTCCAGCAGTGAGGAGAGAATGAAAAGGGCACCAGATACAAGTAATTCACATTTCATCTGCTCAACTTTTGTAAATCTCCATAGGCCAGAGGTTTGCAACGTGGGAGGTGAGCCTCCCCAGGAGGCTCCAAACAGTTTCAGGGGAGGCTCAGTGAGTGAAATGAATAAATATTACATTACTTATCAAAAGAAGATCACATAGAACTGCTGAAATGTGTTTGACTTGGTTAAAGACATTGTTCATAGATTACAATAGATAGATTTTAATTGAGTTTCCCACAGTCAGAAACTAAATATATGTAATAAATTTAAATTTTTACGATAGACCTTTTAATGTATTTGGTGCAGTCAAACACAAATATTAGGCTATCTTGTTTCGACTGCTGAGAGTCTGTGCGATCAAATAACATAATCATGAGGAATTTTTACAAGCTTTGTCTGGGGGGAGACCCACAGTGTGAAAACCCCCTGCCATAGGCACATATTTCAAAAATATAGCACTTTGTTCCATGTGAAATACATTTTAAAGCAAGTGAGATAAAAGCTTAGCGACCACACTGCCGCTATTCTACGAGGCGACAGTCTTCTACTGTCCTTTATCCTACATCAAAATTCTGCAGTCCATGCATTGACAGTGTTCATGAGTCTTCTATAAGGAATGAAGAAGAACTGCACCTGATCACAAAGCACAAAAATAAGACATAACGTGTTCATCTGTGAGCTTTTGAGCTGCTTGTAGGTGGACTGTTTTAACTTCAGGCAGCGCCAGGCTAGCAGTTTTCTGTCTTTATTAGAGCTAACTGGCTCCTGGCTTCCACCTATTTCCAGTCTTTACTCTATGCTAAGATAACTGGCTTCCAGCTGTAGCTTCATATTTTTAGACAAACATGAGTGTGCTGCCAATCTTGTCATCTAATCCTGGAGAAGAAAGTAAATATGAGTATTACCCAAAATTTAAGCCCGACAATAAAGAGACATTGTTTTACAGAGCTCTCGACACTGATGATACATGGAGACAGTCCATTTATTCCCACACACCACAGACTTTACAGACCAGATGATATTCAAATTATACACAACTCACTCAGTATTCTAATATAGTACATCACCCCAGACTGGAAAGACCGGGTTGACTGCCACGTGTGGTGTTAATTTTAACATGCAGCTCTGTTGTGTGTGTGTCAGTTTGAACATTATCAGCAGCAGGTCTTCCAGCTGGCACTAAAGGGAAGAAACACCTCAACTCCCAACCTCCACCTGGCGCTAAAACACAACCTCCCACACCACAGACATACTTCTCTTCTCTATGATGGCTGAGGGAAGTTAACCGGCCAGACTGAACCGCTGTTAGATGCTGCACTTTGTAATTGAGCAGACGAAGAGTGTCCTTTCCCGATCACAACCTTAACGTGAACCTAGTCAAGCGTTTGTGATATCAGGTCTTTTTCCCACGGCCAGCAGGTTATTTAAAAACACACACCAGGCTGAGGACAAAGGAGATGGAACTGATCTTGTGACTTTGTTTAAAGGCTGATAACAACTGCAGTTATCAAGGTACTATCAAAGAAACAATATTAGGATGCTTGAAAATGGGTGAAATGTGAGCAACACTGCTGTTGTATGGCCCACAGAAGGTGCTGTGTCATTAATCTTTACATAGTAATGTATTAGATGTTTGGCTGCACTGCTTTCTGAAAGATCCTCGGCTCAGATAATTCAACACGGAAGTCCTTGACCCATTTCAACCTCTCAAAATCTCTCGTTCTGTTCTATATGCAGTAAACTATTCACATGGTTTCATCATCAAAGAAGAACTCTGGAAATAAATATTTGTCTCAGATTTTGTTCTTTGTTTTAAACCTACAGTGCATTATTGAGACAGTAATGTTTGTTTCTAGTTTCAAGATAAATATTTCGACTTAATTTTCTATGCTGATGGGTCATTAAGATGACAAGAAATCTTCCAGATTTGGTTTCTACAGCAAGTATACTAAGACATCAATACTAACAAATAAGTACTAAAGATCATCTTGGCTCAAAACTTGAATCTGTTATTTCCATTATCAAAATTTTCACCGGCTCAAAATAAAGATGTCCGTACCATGACAGCGACCCTCCTGACTCCGTCCTCGGCCTCCTCATGCTCACGAACACCCTGGGTCAGGTTGGTGTAAGTGGCTAGCTTGTTGAGAAGTGATGATACCATGGGGGTACTATCCATTTCCTCCTGCCGAGAGACAGAGTGAAATGAATGAAGTGAAGCAACCACACAAGCCGGCGCACATGGAAACATATTACTTCGACTGTCTTTTATTTTCTTAATTAACGGAAATCTAATGATTTTCTAATTTGTTGAATATAATTTTGTCCCTCATGTGAAGCACTTTGTAACTTGCTTTTTGATCAGAGCCACCACACTTTTTGTTATTATATAACATACACAGCAACCTTTTGATATACTGTGTTTCTAACCTCTGTGTCAGAACATAATGTACTTGTGATTAGTTACTTATACATGTTTTATTACAACATGAATGATAATGTGTGACATGTGTCATATGTTCATTAAAACATTGTAGATTTGGAGAAAGATAATTTGTCTTACCTCAAACAAGGCCATGTTCTTGCCTTCATAGTAGCGTTCTCTGTCATCGCCTGAGTTGATGAATGGACTGGACTCTCTCGGACTGTCATCGACTGGTGGGAAACACAGGAAGAGTAACAGTAAGGCGCACATTGTTGAGAACAGAGGCAGCAAGATCACCAGCTACTGTTTTTGTATAGGAACAGGTATAACAGCATGTGTACTGTATAATGTTGATAGCAATAATGTAGTGTAGAGGTAGTTCTAGTGGTGTTGTAGTAGTTAGTAATAGTGGACAGGGCATGTAAAACATCATTTATTCATACTGTGGATTTGTCTTCATTATCCAAATATTTTATCTCCACTTTGACCTGACTGAAAAAAGTGTAAGAAGTCCGAACTTCACAAGATCTCTTCAGAAACCTGTGGGTGACATCAAGGATACTATGTCCATATTTTATACAGTCTATGGTTGAAACGTGCAGGAAAAATCAGACTCATTTCTGTTGTCTGATTAGTGCACGTTCAGCAGACCAAAGATGGTTTTATAGACAAAGAAACACCACAACAACAGTAGACAGTGTGTGTTTTGGGTGGTTAAGACCAACAGAGTGAGTCAACCAATCTGGTATAGCTCATTGTGCCACACGCATTTTCAGACTGAGGTAAAACTAGTTAGCAGTTAGCAGGCAGTTGGTTAATATTTCAAATACAGATGCAAATTAGAAGTTAGAAACACTTTGTTGAACATTTAAACATAAAATTACATAAAAATGAATAAATATTTTCAATAAACTAAAGCAAACCTAGTCCTCCACAAGGAAGAGCTGTGAGGCAGCACACATTAGTCAGATACCTTTTTGTCAGTACGCCCTGTAATTTGTGTTATCAAATCATATAATAAAAAGTTTGATGACTCATTTGAATTATTTGAATGAATGAAAATGTCATGCTATAATTTCAGTTGACAAATATCTATTTTGATGACCTGGTGGTGTTTCCTCGCTGTGGTCCCTATATTAGCCATATTTTTAACATGCATTGTGTAGAAATATACTAATGATTCTGTGGCTGGGGCGCCACATATTATGATATAAAGCATATTTTTCTCATTTTATTTCATCTTTAACACAATATTGACCTTAAGGAGGCCTGTTAAAGCAGTTATCAGAACCAGTGAATCTGTTCATATGGGTGCTGTCATGAGATACCATTAACGTCTGATTTCGAATGTTTGTGGTTTTGGAAAAGCAGCATGAATTATGGGATCGGTGAACCATCCAACATGTGGCTACACCTGTACAGTTTCACTGAGCTCCATACCCAAACCACTTTTTATTACATTTAGTCTTCTAGCTGACGTTTTTATCCAAAGCGACTTACAAGGAGCAATTTGGGGTTCAGTATCTTGCCCAAGGACACTTCAACATGCAGACCGGAGGAGCCAGGGATTGAACCTCTGACCTCTAAGCAGTTTCTCATAAGACTTTGTGATAACAGGGTCCAACAATGTTGATAGAGAAGCAGGGAATTTTGGCAGACAAATTTAGGCCCTGCCCAGAGTTTAGTCTTTACTACAGTCCGCTTTTGTACACCCTTGAAAAGACAAAGCAGCACAGAGTAATATTAAGGATGTGCCTTTCAAGCTGCTTCTTGGCTTGGTTTCTCTTGCCCCTGGTTGTCATGCAGTGGTCTCAGTTTATTAGGCTCGGTATGTTATCTCACTAGATCACACTGTTGTCTTTATTGCTTTGAAGAACCCAGGGCCTAACAGTGGTTTATGGATCACTGGAGATCAGTTAAAAAGAAGAACAGTGTACTGTGAATGCACATGACATGGTGAGGATTGTAAAGCAGCATGTAACAATGAGCCTGGAAGATTATTTGAGTATGACTGGCTTTTCTTACAATCATGCCCCACAGCGGGCCCCGAGCCAGAAACTCAGTTCTTTAAACAGACGGAGGGGATCTTTATGGAAACCCCCAGTGTGCAGAGGTTAAGGTCAGGGTTAGATCTGCAGTCATTGTTAGCTTTGCGGCATTCCACAAACATTTTGTATCCTAAGTTGATTTGATTGTTATGGAAATATGAATGAATGGTGTGAAAACAATAATGAAGTTAATAGACACAAGCTAACTTGGTATTAATAAATGATTAAGCACAAAATTAACAAAAGAGATGAAGGTCTCTCCAAGAGATACGCATACAAGGGACGTGCATTATTGGTGCACACACATGCTGTAAGAAGGTATAGATTTGCTTCTTTGCCTTTTATGCTGGATTTCTTTCAGCCAAACCTATAATACATGTGAAAAACAGTCACATACACTAAAGTAGTCCAATTAGGGGTTCCTTACAGATTCATATATTTATATTCCATCTGTTATTCATATATATCCATACATAAATCTGCACTTTACTGATTTTTGCTCTTTTTTCCACTACTTACTGTGCTTTTACTCTGTGCAATGGAAATAAAGTTGAGTCTAATCTAGAGCCTTGTCGGTTCTCTTCTAATGGTATTATGTTGCTAACTTTGACCTTGAAAACTACCTTCACCTAAAATCTAATTGTAATTTAAGGTTTCCATTTTATCCTGATTGTTAGTGGCACCTAGAAAGAATATGTAAATCTAACTTTCTGCAGTATGGGGAAAGAAATTAAATGAATTGTCAATAAACTGTAAGGGTGAGTATCTCTCTCATACATACACACATCCAAACATGAAAAGGTCCCCCTGCTGTAATCATGATAACCAGCAGATGTCCATATTTCTGTATGTACAACTGAAGGGTCAGCTCTCCTCGTGCATCACATTAAATACAGGGTACTAAAGTAAATTTGGTAGATGTGTATGTTAGTACCGAGTGAGATTCAGCACATTGATCCTATTTGTACAGCTGAAATTAAAAATGTAACTGAACAGTTGTATCAGCCAGAAGTGCTCAGGGCAGTGGTGGCTGGTGAAAAATATTCTAGGTGGTGCTGTGCCATATTCAGTCAGTTTCAGAAACCATCCTGTCCCGATACAATTTAACACAAACTGCAGGATACCAGTGCTCTGTGAAATAATAACAGGGTTTATGCAGGAATCCTGAGGTTAAATTTAATACCATTTAATACATTTTTAATACCTTCTAAATATTTTTTAACACCTCAACATAACTTGCCTCTAGTCATATAGCAAAAACAGGATCGATAAATGGGAGGGCACACGCACTGTTACTGTCTATCCCTTAGTTATTTACATTTATATTTAGTCATTTAGCTGACGCTTTCATCCAAAGTGACTGTCAGAGAAGATGCGATGGCTGCAGTGGAAGTTTGACTGGTGGTGGGACTCGGATGGAGCAGTGTACTGGGTATACTAGCAGCACAGAAATTTGATATTAATGCTCTCCCACCATTTTTTTTTTTTTTTTTTTTTTTTTTTTAAATGACAGTGTAACCAAATCTAAGCCAATCAGACATGAACTAATCTAAAAACCAGTTCTCCCTTTCTTTCACATCTGGAGTCAGATAACAGAATAAATTGTATGCAACACGTTAAACTTACATGAAGTTGATACAAATCTGAACCTCATGTTCATTTTAAACATGACTTATTATGAGTAATGCAAGTCTGTTAACATTTATGTTTAAAACGTGTCACTCTTGCTCTTGTTTTTCACAAGATCATTCAGAAAGTCATATTTTGTGTCACATCTACAGATATAACAGCAGCAGTTATGTCCTTAAAGGTTTAAATGCTTCATTATGTCAAAAAAGCCAAAAAAGCTAAATCTTCCAGCCATACAGTATCTGACAATCCTAGCAGGCCATAAATAATATATTCTAAAAATGAAGCTTCGGGCCGCATGAAATCTGACTGCGGGCCATACTTTGGACATCCCTGATCTACATAATTTGAGTTATGCTACTTGATGTTTGCTAAAGAAATGACACAATGCCTAAGAGTTCAGTACCACTCCACACATAACCATGCTCTCTAATGAAGACATCAAGTATACTTGACCAACAGTGTTTTACAGGAGGATGCTTGTGAACAGCTGTTCTATTGACACTTTTCTTTTTTGTCTTTTCAATCTAGTTTTCAGTCTATGAAATCAAACTTTTTGTTTCAAGCTTGTTTCAAGTTTTACTGCAGCAATCAAACATGTACAGAACTTTTCAGTTTTCAGTGACTTTGTACCGTCATGCTAACCGCAAACTGCTTGATAATCGTTACAAAGTTTCAAGACGTCCCTGTAACCATGGTAACTTACGTGACAGAGCTGATCAGCTGTGAGACAGAGGTGATCAGCTGACAGAGGTGATCAGCTGTGACAGGTGATCAGCTGTGACAGAGGTGATCTTTCACACGTAGTTTGTCCGGCAAAGTTCTCCTCTCAAACGGATGCTGAAGGAGTGATTTTACCGTAGTGAGGGTTGGGTCTTGCCGTTATGTACGTTGTCATGCAGGATAGCGCTTGTACAGCCACCCCACCCCATTTCTGCTGAATTACTGCACCTAATCAGGTATGGCTTGCCTAGTGCCTGGATGGGTCACTGAAAGTGGTGTTATTGGGGAAGTTGTGCTGAAGGAGCCTTTGGATGAGACGTTAAACCGAGGTTCTGACTCAGTGGGCTCATTAAAGATGATTTCTCCAGAGCAGCTGAGACATGCAGACGAGGTACAGCATGTTGCTGCGCAGTTCTATCATATTTTGCACATATTAATGGATGTATTCCATTATTTAAACACACAAATATTGAAAATATGAATAGTTTAATATTATTATGATTATTTGTAATTTTTTCATTTTATTTTTGTGGCTCAGGGAGGGCGGCGCCCTACTGCCCTCTATCAGCCAGCCGCCACTGGCTCGGGGCGTTTTTCCTTCCAGAGGAAGTCATGAAGTTTGTTCTTTTGTGTCTTCTCGAGTTTTGTGGATTACTTTGCAATAAAACACGAAAGACAAGTTCAACTGGTGAGCACATAGACTATATAAAACATGGATTTTGTATTTGTGACGCCACCCAAATGGTTTTTGAAGAGTTGTTGTGAAGCTCAGAGTGTGGTGGCTCCAGCTGTTGCCATCTTGGCAGTCCTGCCTCTACTGCCTTCCCAGCTAATCCCAAATTGGGCAAAGACATGGAGCTTGGGTGGAGGTGAGGTGGGCTGAATAAAGCCTGGTTGCTCAAAAAGTCGGCACCCAACTGTCAAACAAAGCTGCCACACTTGATTATGCATACCTTTAAGTCAAAATATAACTTGAATGGGCGAGTTCAATAAAGAATCAGCCTCAGTACAGTTGTCATGAACAGGGAAATTAACTATAGAGGCCCAAACTGTTTTTTGTTCTAGGCTAGAAACAGGTTTATTTCTGCTGTGAGGCTTATGGAGAATGACTTGTTTTGTAGGCATC
This sequence comes from Miichthys miiuy, assembly GCA_036365135.1. Classification (NCBI taxonomy): domain Eukaryota; kingdom Metazoa; phylum Chordata; class Actinopteri; family Sciaenidae; genus Miichthys; species Miichthys miiuy. Next base: position 21,919,551 of record CM071617.1, read on the forward strand.
CTCAAGTGGGTGTTTAAGAAACAGTTCTTGGCACTTCCACGTTGGCTTCATTTCACAGCCAAGGTTAAAATCTGATCACTTGGCTAAGCATGATCCGTCTATCAAGTTTTCTGGGTAAGTTCTTTATTGCTGCCATTTTGTGAGTGTTAAAACTATCTTGCAGTGATTAGTGAAACTCAAAGTTGCGTATTGGGTGTAATCAATATATATAATTCATTCAAAGGTCATAGAGTTAGAATATCCTGTGACAAACCCATAGCCCTAACTATGCACGCCCTCTCCAACTCAGAGAGTGAATGAGTGTCAAACCGGCTTGTTGAGGAATTACTCAAGTGACAGCCAAACTAAACAAAAGTCTCACAGGATTTCACTAAAAATACACTTCCTTTAAATAACTGTATGAAAGGAGATGTTTTAAGGATGGCAGCCTCTGTTGGCACCTAGCCCACCGGGCTAACACAAAAGCAAACAATGCTACATATGATTAACATCCTCTTCCACTGTACAGTAACTCAGTGTTAAATGCCCGGGGGAAAGGACATGATGACCAGGGAACGGAAAAGAAAGAGAGTTTGTGTGTGTGTGTGTGTGTGTGTGTGTGTGTGTGTGTGTGTGTGTGTGTGCGTGTGTGTGTTTGTGTGTGGTGTACCACCAGAGATAAGGCTCAGCCATTACATCAGAGGCAGAACACTGGTTTCTACATATGTAATAGTCAATAACAGTATTAAACAAAGAGTTAATGGTTAATAGAGTGATTCAATACTTTGGCAAATACACTTATTCTCTTCCTGGTGGAGTCTGGTGTTGGTTATTAAAATAAATACATAAAGTTTCTACAAGATCTGCAGAGAAGCAGAAAGTGGAACGATACATAACATGACCCTGGCCACAGGATGCTGCTTTGGAAAATGATGGTACTGAAATGTGATTGTTTACACTGATGACATCTTGTCTAATCAGCAGTGTGTGCATATGTAGGTGTGTGCATGTTCTGTGACTTCTGCCTTTACAATGAAAGACAAAAAGTAAAAGGTACTCACTGTACTGCTGTGAAAGGGATTTATGACGGTTTATAGCGCTCTCATTAAAGGGATAGTTTGGTTTGGAGGCATTTATCCGCATCGTTCTACATTACCTGCGTGAGCAATTCTTGCCGTCAAACTTGTTCACCTCCTGTCTTTATCTCATTCAGCCCCCCACAAGTCCTGTGCTCACTAGAAGTTTTGCTCCGTATTACATCCATCCAGATCTTCAACATTTCTCTTCACTCAATCCACACCAGAGTCTAGACTCCAACCAGGGGTTATTCTGTACAACCCACAGCATCACTACCCCCCTAAGATGATGTCACAGTGGGGTTTTATCACCAAAGACAGACTCTTTATATTCTTGAATTGATTTTTATTATGAGTCAAATAAATTATTTTCATCTTTTTTTTTCTATTTACCAAAACCATTTCTTTGGATGTTCTTTTATGACATGTTTTAGGTACTTTTTTTGTTCAAACTTTTTTTTGTATAATTTACTGAAAATGATTCATTACTTTAATTTCTAAGAGTTCATCTTTGAGCTATAAGTAATCTCACACCTACACACTGACACCATTATGAGGTTACAGAAAAATCTTCTTGCTTGACAGGAATTGTCTTGTTTATGCATGTTACTATACAAAAAAAATGCTCATCCTTAAAACAAGGATGCCTGTCACATTGTTGGCAGTCAGTGTAACTAAAGGTGCTTGTTCTGTCATATAAGGCCTTTTTTCCCCCTATCTTTGTGTTTCTCTGTCATAACATGGCACAACTGCTTAATTTGATCTACCCTAATCTAGACATGGTGACCTTGAACTTTCAGATCTTTCAGTACACTCTGACAGAATATTTTGAACGGAGACGACAGTCACATCAGCAGAATATAACACGACTGTGACTCTCAAAAAGAATCTATCAACCTTGAGACCTGAATGAAACATAATCATACAGCTGTGATCACCACGGACCCGTAGTGGTCCTGTTTAACCTCTGGAGGATGTGTTCCACTCATGTGCAGACATATTCTGCACTGTGTCAAGGACACATTTGCCTGGTCAGAGGAATACAGATTTCCACACAGAGTTGACGTATACACAAAATTTATGTCATGCGGACCCTGGCTCACGAGAGTACAATTAAGGCTTTAGGCTCCAACAAGTGTGCCAAGCAGCTGATGAATTTCAAGACAGCCTATAGGTAAAGTTAAAGGAGCAACATATCTGCAGGTGGAAGAGGTCAGTTAGGTCTCTACCAGGCTGATGGAGATGAAAACAGTCTTTGTGGAAATGAGCTCCAGAAACAGATGTTGAATTTTATGTCATAGATGCAAAATTGACAGTTGTGTGACTCGACACAATGCATATATTACAAGCACTACAGAAAACAACAATAATTTAACACTGTCTGGAATCATAAATTACTGCTCACTAGAGGAAGTGTCTCTCAAATGAAGAGAAGAAGTGATCTCAGACTAAGCAACAACCTCCGTGGCTGTGAAGTGAAGCCAACACGGAAGTGCAAAAAACTGCAGTCCCTTGAATGGCCACTTGCGGCTGGCTAACAAGTATGTCTCCATAAGCCCCCATGTTCAAATGTCCAACTTCACAGCAGAAATGTTTACAGCCTGGTTCAAAAAAAAGTTTTGTTATATTAAGGCTTAAATTATGCAGAATTAAGGCTGACAGGTAGGTGCCCTCTCAGATGGCTTGTTTGAGAAACCAGGCCTCATTCAGTCCACTTCAGCTCCAAGATGCCAAGATGGCGATGGCCAGAGCCACCACACTGAGCTTCACAACAGCTCTTCAGCAAACTGTGGGTGACACCTTGTTTGAGACACCTATATTTTACTTCCTGTCTGATGGCAATGCTGCTTGGAAGTCAAATAATCAGCTTAAAAAGGTCTAAAATGAAGATATTACAAAATGTCTGCCTTTTTATCTTCTGTTAACTGTTTGACAGCCTGAAAGCGTTTTTTAGGCCACTGTTGTGGCTCTCTGTCTTCTGTTCTTTTGGAATAGTACTGCACGAGAGCCATGATGAAGCCAAGAACCATCAATCAGGGATGTTCACAACAAACAGCCCCACCTTCCTGCACACACACCAATCAAGTTGCCGTGCAAGTTCTAGCTAGTTGAACAACGTCACACTTAAAAACTGTGCGTGTGCATTTGTTTGTTTATTTGCGCCTGCCATAACCTGTATCTGAATGTTTGTGTCAGCAATTCTTCTGTTTTTATAGGCCTATGTTCAATTCTACAATCACACATACGGTTGAACAACTGTCCTTTACCTAGTGCATGCTGGGATAGTATCCATGATCTCAGGTATTAGGATAGGTTTGCCTTCTGGGCTGTAGGAAGTCAGGTGACGTAATGTAAAGAATGACAAAGTCCATATCGCAGATAAAGAGATCATGGTGGATGAATGGGTCAGACAAAGGACTTTCACCCAGACTAAAAAAATCAATGTTGACTTTCTATTTTTGGACTTATTTCAGTCACAGTTTACTTAGAATTGGGCACTGGATAGAAAAAGGTCATGGCTAAAAATAGACCATTTCACAAAATGAACCACAAAACCTTTCTAGCCAGCTTCTCCCATAACCCAGAACAGCAATAAAAGGCTATTGAGAACTGACCGCCCTAAGTGTATGAGGATGTCTTCAAGCCAAAGAAGAAGTTGCATCTTACAGCATATTCTTACCTTCTAAGTTGTCCTCAACCCCTTCATCGGCAAAAAGTTTGCCCAAACTGACAGGTTTGCTGTCTCCGGCTGCAGCCGCGCTGTTGTTGCCACCATCTGCATCCTCCACTGGCACTACAGTGAAGTTGGTGGGCATCTTGGCTCATCAGTTGGCCAGAAGAAAGTTTGAAGAGGTGTCCAATCACGACAACCGGGAAGACACTTTTAACTTTTAATACATCCAAAGGAAAAAATATCCAAAGGTTAAGTGAAGGACACAGGGCCCCAGCACAGAGAGCTAGATTCAGATTCAGATTGACCACAACATGGCACTCACTCCAACTCGCTTGTTTCCTTTGTATTTGTAGTGTGATCCAGTGTCTCAGGGTGAAAGTGCTGCCTCCTGCACGTGAGGCAGGCCAAAGTCCTGCAGTGTATATCTCTTCACTCTCTCTCCTTGTTCCTTTCCTCCTTTTCGCCCCACTGCTCCAAGACTATTGCCCCATGTGACCCTCTATTTACCATATGAACAGACTTAGTCCAAGCCAGCAGCTCCTCCCATTACTCTGACTGTCCCACTTCTCTTACTCACACCTTTGTAATGCCAAAGGGAAGGAAGCAAACTCTAAAGTATCTCTGAAAGTTTCCAAAGTATCTTTAAAATCCAATTTGATTGAGGAAAAAACAACTTGCTCACACCTAAACAAACTTTTCTTATCTCTTCTTTGGCTTTGGTTGTGCTTCCTCTTCTCTCTCTCCAGGCTGGGAGTTTCCGCCTCTCTGCTCCAGGTAAACAAAATGGGTGTTACCTTTCCCACAGTGCATTATGGGTAACAGTGTAGTGCTGATGTTCAGCTTTTAGAGTGGCACTGCAGGCTCACATGCGCACACACACATTGTGCAAGCAAAGGAAACATCTTGAAAACCTTGGACACCAACTTTCCTCTGTATTCTCCACAGGGGAAAGGGAATGAGCCGACAACAATGGGCACAAGAAAACATGAATTGTTTTCTGTTTGTGGGAATGAGTTTATTGACACTCTTACACAGAGGTTTTGTGACATTTATCTTGATACACTGTAAACCACCTTCAGAAGGGCCAGTGTTCTTTTGCCATGACTCTGTCTTTATATTGTCTTTTATTTAGTTTTAACTGGTTCAAAGAATAGTACCAACACAGCAAATTAATATAGTTTTTATAGAATGGTTCCATGTATTAATGGCTGTGTTGTCAATCTATTCATTTATTTATTTACCAATGTATATTTTTAATTTAATTTAAAATTTAACAAATGTAGATAATAATAAAATTAAATTCTACAAGTAAGGATTAAGGCAGGTTTTTGGTTAGTCTGCATCCTTAGCCTGAAGCTTTTCTTTCTAAACTTTATTAATAATAATTCACAAATATGTTATTTATTCCAAAATCAGTTAAATCGCTCCTTGTGTGCCCCCAAAACAGGCGAAACAAACCATTGTTTTGAATTGTTACTCCTCTAGCAGAGAAATGCCTTAGTTTTAGCCTTAGCCTAGCATCCTAGCTAACTTTTCTTTTTTAGATTTGTTTAGTTTAGCTTAGCTTAGCTTAGCTTAGCGCAGCTTAGCACATTCTGCCTTACCTTACCTTTGAACAGACACAGAGATGTCTTTGAGGTTAGAAAAAACATAGCCTTAGCTTAGCTTAGCTTTTCTATGTTAGCCTAGCTTAGCTTAGCTCAGTTTAGAGTAGTTTGGTAAACCGTCTCCTGAAAATGACATGATTAAAATGCTCTCTTTTGTGGGTCAGGGTTTTTTAATGGTACAATATAGCAGATAAGTTATTTTATGAAGGCAAATATGTGAAAGCAAACAAAGGCAGTGATTTTATGGGGTGAAACTGTGATTTTTATTTTATTTTCAATGAGGACTACGAGATCATGAATTGTCCATGGTGGAGGGGCAAAAAGCCTTATAGCCTACATAGCTCTAAATTAGGGTCACAATGCCACATTCCTGCATGCTTACTGTGACTGATGCTGTTGTAACACACACCTCACAGAGGAATGAATTTATATCTGTGTGTGTGTGTGTGTGACAGAGTTATTTTTCCTTGGTCCTTGGTAATTTTTCTTCAGATCTGAAAACTCCCCCACTCCCCTTAAACCTAACACTAGTGACTCTCTCTAGTGTTTGTGTATGTCCTTATTTGTTTGGCAGTTTAAAACTGTATGGTATGCTGATCAGGTCCCCAAGATTTTCTGACTAAACTTAGTTGAGTAGAGTGATTAAAAAAAACTTCTGCATCTTTAAAATACGAGCTGTGCAGATGTTTGAACCAGATGTTTGTCTTTGAACACTGTTCATTCCACAGCCAAAACCGCTGAAGCATGTAATAGTTAATATGAAATATAGTGTGCCATGAAATGTAGACATTAATAAACAGTACTGGACTGGAATAGTAGTTAAAGCAAACATGGCTCATGTTTAACCTGCAGACAGCCCTTGTTCAGCTGGCCTGATATCAGATAATCTCCCAGCCATAAAAGCCACACTGCATACCACAAAAGAAAACTGCTATTTGTTCAGCTTTGTTTAGACAGTGGTGCATGATGGAGTTGCTGAGTCTTAGAATATTTTAAGTTTTTATTTTTGTTGACCTTCTGACCTTTTACACATTTTTGCATGTAAGAGGCTCACGCTGTTATGATTCTAATCCATCTCTGTAGGCTTTTGAATAATAAACCTTCTTTATCACATACTGACAGCGTCAACCAATAAGTGACAAGCCAGCAGGTCTGTCTGTATAATGCCAGCAGAGGGAGCTGTAGGTTCATGAGGACTAAATATTTAAGCTGACAATGAATAGTAGAAAGTGAGAGATGTTCGGTCACAGTCCAACTCTCGGGGAAAGATATTTATAGTTTGTAAATAACCAGTGAGGGGATGAGTGCAAATATGTTTTAGAAATGTTTCACAGCAGGAGGTCGTAATAAGCAGAGATTCATATTTCAGTGGCTTGTGGACTTAAGTGCTTCAGCACTCAATCGATGTATTGTGCTGTCCCTGACCTCTGACCTCCCTTTGAATGTATGTATATGCAGTATACAGTATAAGTATAAATATATAATATGCATGCTGGCTTAGAGGTTTGGCATGATGCAAAACTTCCAATCACCTTGCTAACAAATTTCTTAGCTGGAATCAGATTCCAGCTAAGAAATTTGTTAGCAGTATATATTATATATGATATGCATTATTATTATTGGTGTGCTATCACTTGGCCCACCGCTGAACTACTACAGCCTCTCCTTCACGGACAAAACTGCCATTTTATACTCCTCAGATGGCTTAAGTGTGAATGTTGAAAAAAAAGGGAAAGCAAGAGAGTTCGAGGTGAAATCAAATCCCTTTAGCAAACAGCAAAAAGGTCAGTGCTGACGCAGACCCGGGAACAGGCTGCCCTCCCTCAAGACTATATTCTTAAGTGGCTAGATTCTATTTGTAGCATTTTTACCTGTTTACTGACTCCCCCACTCCAAAACCAGGTAGCTGCGCAAACATACTGGAGGGTTTGGACAACCTCTTGTGTCATCACATGGGGGATATATTTCAACTGGCTGCAGTGTGCTGCTGGACCGCAAAACGCAGTGTCAGGGCAAAAGGACTCATATTTATCAGGACTGGGGTGAACTTTTTATTCGCTCAGGAGTGTACTGGCTTCAGTGTCCTAATTTCTGTCACCATCTGATATGAGAATATAAATTCTGATCAATAATACTGATAGCAAATGTATTTCAGTTTCCTGAAAAGCAACAATGCAGTGTTTTGTTTCTGATCCATTAAGAATTGCATAACTCAAGCTATTAAAACAAGTGGGCCTTGTTCAGAGAATCAGACTGAACTTGCACTAGACTACATCGTTATGTAAAATATGACTCCATTATCAACGGCAGAATTAAAATAATAAAGGAATATATAAACCACCTATAACAGAAGTAAAATGTCATGGTATGGTCGCTCACCCTCCTGTCCACTCATATATAAACATAGCAAGTTATGGCAAAAAATGGATGATTAATAATCAATGGTTACTTCCATGATAATTTGCAGGGATGCTGGACGTCTGTCACAGTTAGAAGTTTTTACTCTGTGTCAAAGCAGCTCCACAGTCCACAACACAGAACAGGCTTTATGATCAGTGTTTTCATATCACGTCAACACTTCAGTATACATTCATATGTTCTCTCTCTCTCTGCTGCAGTCTGCATCACACTGTTTAAATAAATTAATGTTTTCTTTTTAATGTCTGGTTGTGAATGACCGAATGGTGCGTCGATTTTTTGTCGCTGCCACAAGGATTTGTGGGAGATTATCTCTTTTCCTTTAGTAAAGGATAGTCCAGTGTGTCCTATGCTAAAGGAGATAATAAAGGAAACATTGAAGCTCCTTTCCTTAACACTAAGAGAATCCAAACAGCTCTTATCATGGCTGCTACGTTAATACATTCTGTCATTTCACTCAGTTAGGAACCTTCCTAAACAAAATAGACTAAATCGACCTCTGTTTGTGTGTGATGCTGGGCGGGGCCTTCGGTTTTCACTCTCATCTGCTTGATCACATCACCACCTGCTATTCATCATCCATTCAACTCATGCTGTACAAAAGACCGGCTCCACCTGTCAGGTGCCGCCAGATCAGTCAATCACCCTTGTGGTAACAAACCTTATGGCCAACTTTGTATTGGAAACTGGTCTTTGTTTGTTGTGATACCTGGTTAACCTTGCTCTCCCTGTACTTCAGGGAATCCTGCCAGCCATTGTCCTGCCACATCCACCTGTCTCTCTCTGGAACCTCCTCAGTGCGACGTCACCCAAATATCCTCGTCATCCTGCTGCTACATTATCTCCTCTGGTTCAAATAATATATTTAGATAGATTCTGCTCTCTGGCTCGTTTTTGCATTTTCAGTCTGCTATCATTAACCTTACAATGATTCTGTGGACAGCAGTAAAATATACATTAATTAACAATTTAACACTTAACAATTGTATTGTTTCATAGTGTCACTTGGTGGTATCATAGATAATACAGGAGCTTTGTGTCTCTTGCATAAATCTAAAAAACAGCAACAAAAATATACTGATACAAAGAAAGGGCACATTTATTTAACTGTCACTTAACTTATTTAACTTGTTACCTTTACAAATAGACTTTTATATGGTCAGATCAATGACGGTATAAAGAATGGACTGCGTATATACGTCACCCAAAGGTTTCTGAAGAACAGTTTTGAAGCTCAGATTACGCAGCTTTGGCTGGAAGTCCTGCTTCTTTTACGTCCCGGCTAATCTAAAAAGACAAAGACATGGATCTTTGGCAGAACTGAGGTGGGCTGTTGAACTGCCATGTTTTACCACATTCGGTCACGGCAGATGGCCACCAACCATGAGCTGGGTTTTCCTCGAGGTTTCTGCCTCTTAAAAGGAATATTTTCGTTGCCACCACCACCAGGTGCCTGCTAGTGGTGGGAATTATTGAGTCTACTTTCTTTATATGGAAAGTGTCATGAGATAACTTTGCTATGATCTCCCTGAGTAAAATGGAATTGGTTTTTACAGTAGCCCAGAAGTGACAAACTAAACACTGGCTCTAAATAGTGATGTTTCACACATTTCATGGCCCCCAGTTTCTCCTTCATGCCAGGAAGGAGAGGGTGAGGCAAGGGGTTGCAACCAGCAACTACACCACTAGATGGAGTTGTAGGTTATTAGATACTTTGAGTAAAGTTACACATGTTGGGCTAGTATGTAGTATCCAGTATTTCTGGCTAAGCAACCAGGGTTAGCTGAAAATGGTAGTTTTCAGACTGGTCAGGTACAGCCCTGTGGCTCTCCACCAGTCTGAAAAGCCCTTAAACATAAAATGCTCTGTTTTCTCCACAAATATTATATATTAAACCTTTTTGTGGCAAAATATTCTTGGCGAACAGAACGGCGGGGTTCCTTTTTGAAGCTTTCTATGAGAGCATTTTTAAGTGTGTATTTGTGAACAGTGCCGTAAACACACCAGTGTGGGCATATAATCCTTAAACCATATTATTTTACAATTTTAGCCTTTCATTAAATAAGAAATTGGGTATTTCGGCCAAGTAGTATACTGTATAGTAGCATTGATGATCATATACAGTGGCTACTTTGTCCCCATCCCTCATCTTTTTTCAGGGACATGCCCACTCTACATACAGCAATACCCAGAACACCCAGTAGTATTTTCATTTATTTTATCTCCCACTCTGTCAAACCCATACACACACAGTCTCACACAAACGGGATGTTCTTTCGTCATAGTGAAAAAACAACAAATTAATGAATTTCATAACTATTAAGATGAAAATAGTCTTGTTGCCAGTGTGTGTACTCAGCCTGCCGTAAGCGACAGGAGGGCACCAGGCGAACGCGGCCAGCAGTCAGACAACTATTTTTGGTACCAGCGGAAAATTTTGTTGGGGATTCTATGGTGGTGGGGATCAGGGGGTAAGAAGAAAGTCTGTGAATCTTGTGGGACTGTGGGAAACAGTGACCCTCTGCCACACTCTGCTGGCACTGGAGGTCTGCATGTGGGCTACCAACAAAACAGGAGGACAGGGAGAGCTGCCAAGACCATAATTTGAGTACGGGATCAGTGTGTGTGTGTGTGTTTGGTGGGTAGGAGGTGTGGAGCCCTGATGAGGCCAAAAATCACCATCCTCAAAATGGCTTAAAGCTGCAAAAGGTTTTGTTTGTTGCTTAATACAATCTGCAAAGGGTGAAATCATATCAGTGATCTTCTTTATGTCAGTTCCAAGTTATTTCTACGGGGCCAAAGAAGAAGCCAGGCATTTGTAGCTTAAGCAGGGCGCTGATTGTGCCAATCAGAAGGCAAGGTTTAAGATGTACTGATTACCTGCATTGGACTCTGAGTGGTTACTGTGTGCAGTCCAATAGGAATGTTTATTAAGGGAGTTTAGAAACAGCACGACTGACTGACTGGGGTATCTGTCTCAGGTGTATTTCTGTCATCACCCACTCAGAGTGGGAAGAGCATTAGCAGTGACCCTGTTTCCTGTACAAGTATAACCTGTAGGCGCAAAAATGAAAACAGAAAATCTAACTGTATTAAAAAATAATACAGAAACATTCATACGAAATGTAAATTAGGACTCCTGTATAACAGAAGTCATATGTTGCCTCGCTGACAGAGCAAAGTCGAACACAGTATGAAAACGCACTGTCATCAGTAAATTCCTTACACATCTTTGGGAAGAAGGAGGTGCTGATCCATTAAAGGCTTTGTAAGTAATAAGAAGAAATTTGTTCTGTGTGTTCAGACTTTTTGGTTCTGGTAAGAATTCAGGCCGCTGCAGGAAGAGGTCGAAAAGTCAGGAATTAAAATTTCTGAGATAGCAGAGGTAACTTAGTGAACCTGATGTGTTTTTGTAGCATGAGTGAAAAAATCTGTGGATTGTTTTGAAATTTTATACAGACATTTATAGTCCACGGAAAACAAATCTTATGATTTTAGCCCTATTCAGACCAAATTAGCCGTTGCAGTGTATTGCCACAGGGTTGGCAACCAGAAAACATTTTCTTCATAGAATATGATTGAGTTTCATCAAAATCAGTGAAATAGTTGGTGGTGTGTGACTTGTGTGCCTTAACGTGTTACGTACTTCTAGTGGGTGATCGTACTCAGAGCACAAACAGGTGTACAGGGCGAATGGTAATGACAGACACACCATTCACCTGATCAGTGTATCTTCAAAATGGTTCAAAATCAGTTATTTTATGATAGAAAGGTTACACAATGTTGCTTTAAACCATGTAAGATACTAATATGAATTCAGTTTCTTTAGCTGAAAAGACGTCTTCTGGTTATTTCTAAATGACAATAGGAGGAAAAACTTAGAATGTAGTACATTTATACAATATGTTAACATGTTGATGGAGTTGCCAAATGATTCTATCAGGGCAAATGTGCTGACACAAAGACTATCCAAATATGAGTCTGTGCCTTTGAGAAGCTTCCAGATCTGTGTTGTGTCATGAGAAAATAGAGTGAAACAGTCCACAGTTATAAATACACCTCAACCAACAGAAAACCCAGCAATGGGGAGATAATTACTGTGTTTCGCCCCCAAAACACAGCTGCTAACTATGTTAAAATAATAACAACGTCTAAATCTATGAGTGGTGGAGGGCTGAGAGAAGGAAGTGCAACCACACACTTAAACACCAGCACACACATACACACACACACACACATTACTCCTCATCCTGGTCGCAGTGATTGTTAGCCCACATGCACGGTGTGTGTCCGCCCAGGAGTTAACCGCCTGAGGAGCCGGCTATAAAGCATGAGAGTGATTGCACGAGTCATATTTAGAAAGTGTCTCACTTCTACACATGCCGGACACATGCAGAACTACACATTCGTCCATACATAAACATACACACACATATACGCACGCACACCGGTGTGTTTCAGGCACAGCCAGCTGTGTCCAAATTTCAAACATATCTCAAAAAGCCTCATAATTGCTACGTCCATTTGACATTTCTGTATTTTACTGACCAACATACACAATCAAAAAGGTTTTTTGCTAAATCTGGCAACTCAGGAGTGTGTTGTTAGACTTACACAAACACCAGCCATGACTATTTATTCATTTACTATGAAAAGACTCTTTTTCTTACAGCTAAATGTTATGGATTAAGTGTTCAAGGCCTGTAACTAGCATTATTTAAAGAATCATGAGATGACAGTTATGACTATAAGTGTAAAATATAGACCCAAAGTAGGGTGACTCAGTTCAGTTTGGTTTGAGAGTGAACATTTTGAAGGTTTTGGCCCTGACATAGATTTAAAGAAGCATTCAATGTATGCAGTGGCTTAGTGAGAAGTGTAGCTTGTGATTTCCCATAAGTCTCAGATGTTCACAGAATTACCTTTCCAGAGGTCAAGAATGAACTATCATGCTCAAAGTTACAGTCATATTGTCCACGACGCAATTGCCTTTTTGTGATGCGTGTCAATTAAACAGCTAGTTCACTTAAATGACACAAAAAAGCAATGTCTGTAGCAGGAGCTTGCCATGCAGGTAGTTTGGGTTTCAGTGTTGTATATAAACTCTAAGTGGAAGAAATAAATGTTGCTGTTGGGTTCATTCATTTTTTTTCCTGCTGTGCGAGCACTACAAACATTTACTTCAGCTCCATTTTTCTTTTTTAAGTCATTTGCCAGGGAGACCCATTGTATTTGGGTGAAAGCAGAAATCTCAAAACCAGGGCAAATGACCTGTATGCCAAAGTAATGTGGGGTCAGTCAATGACTGAATTTCCACAATTTAGGTGATTTATTGTATCTTTGTATGCTTATATCTGGTTCATTTTTGAACAGCGGCAGTGCTCAAAAGCACTCCCTGTTTGCTGAGTATTGAAATTTGAAACATTTAGGCACTACATAGTGCCTGAAAGATTCCCACAGTGGAACAGGAAAAGTCAGCATAGCATGTACGCTACTTTCTGCCAACAATCCCTCAGTGTGATACATTGCATTTTATAGATCCAAAAATAACAGTTGCTAAACACTGCACCTGTCAAGTAATGATGTTTAGAAGTGCCTGTATGTTATTTGGCCTCTTTTAATGAGACTGATCGGAAGTAAAACAATGTGATCTATAGTTGTGGACAGAGCCGGGTAAGCTGTTTATCCGTTTTCAGGCTATATGCTAAGCTAACCTAACTGCCTCCTCGTACCAAGAAAACAAATATGTTTACTTCCTGAGAACCGCTGTGAAACTTTTTCCTGATTGACAGCCTGGTTGGCTGACTGAAAAACCTGCCTGTAATGGACTGCTTTTCTAAGTGGGTGGCTATTTGTCTGAGCAAAGTAGCTGCCTGTCTGACTGGTAGAGTTACAGTATGACGTACAAACTGAATTTGGTGCTGGTAAAGCTGCGCCTGCCCTGCTCTGAATGCTTGGATAAGCCTCTAATTGTCTGGCAATGATGGCTGACTGTTTTCTGACTGACAGGCTGGCTAACAGACCAGAACAGTTCACAGGAATCGTGTGCCAATGGCCGCCTCTGCAACAGGGTCCTGTGAATTTTGACAGCACTGTGATGCTTGCCTTTTTCTCCAGGAGACCTGGCCCAAACCCAGTTAGCATATTTAATCTTGGTTCATAGTTTCTTTATGTGATACGCATTCAGGGAAAAGAGGCATGTCTTCTTCAGAACCATATCACTTATCTTGTGATGGTTAAACTGGCAAGTTTAGGCTTTATTGACCAATACTGGACTTTTACAGTTGTATTTTAGTGTCGTGTGGTCTAAATGCTGTTTGAGAAGATGTTCGCATCTTTTAGTCATGACAGTGTTTGGTTTTTATTATCTTTTCAGAATATGTCATAACTGATCTACTTGATGAAAAATTTGTGTGTCTGCTTTAGGTGCTTGTGTACCTAATGTACACTCCTCTGAGTGTGTGTGTGTGTGTGTGTGTGTGTGTGTGTGTGTGTGTGTGTGTGTGTGTGTGTGTGTGTGTGTGTGTGTGTGTGTTTCTTAATGTGTTTGAAGGAGTGACAGACGGGGACTTTTTAGCTGGACCCTGACCAGATCTGTGCTCCGTCCAGATGAAGAAACGGAAATGCATCCTGGGAAGTTGAGAGATTGAGATCAACAAAACACAAAGTTGGTCTCTGTCCGGGGCTCTGGCACAGCCAGTAGTCCAGAGCACTTTGACATCAGTTCACTTTCTTCACTGAGACTAAACTGAAATAATAATAATAATAATAATAATAATAAAACACTACAGGAACTGCACAAATGCAGTCAGGCCTTGAAATAATGTGTTGATTGATCCAGAATGAGGTGAAAAATGAAACCTTTCACACTGAGTGCAGGTCAGGCTGGTGGTATTAAAATTGCCTGTTTTCCTAAATTGATTTGAACTATGATGTTTTATGAGACTTTTTTATTCCTAGAATGCAAAACTTTATTCCAAAATCAGCACTCCTGAACTGAGTGGTATTATTTTAGACATTTGGGTACAGCATTAACAAAAAATGAAATCTTATATTGGACTGAACATGAATAGCTTATGTGTTTACTTTAGTTGGTAAACTGTCCTTTATATGAATCGTGCAAAGCCAACTGGTAGATAAGATCTCCTCCCTGGACCTGAAACAAGCAGCTTTCTCTTCCTCTGTGCTCCCCACAGTTCCTGGAAACACCCACAGCTTTCTAGAAAGAAAATTCACTTGAAGGTTTGACCCGCAGCTGAATTTGAGATGTTGTTCAAACGTTAAAGCCCAGATTCTTCAGATTATCTGGACGCTGTAGGAACCAATATTGAAACAGAGTGACCACTCAACCATATGTTTGCAAAAACTGAAAAATAATGTAATGTAATACAGGAGGAGTCTGTGACTTGAGGATTAATATATTCTGCGATTATAATCCTGAGCAGGAGAATATAGTTTAATGAGAAATGACACAAAAAACATTTTAATTTTATCCCCAAGTATTTTAATTATAATTCTGCCATGCATGTTCCTGGCCAGCCAGGGTCCATTTATATAAATCTATAAACAAAAGCTGGGAAAAGCAGCATGAAATAAAACAATATGTTACATGCACAATATTTACAAACATAGGAATATACTCAAATTATGGTGAAACTATGAAAATAAAAGCTGAGAGTGACAAATATATGTCTCGCATGCAGACGATGGTTCAGAATCTATTGCTTATTGCGTGTTTGACTTTGTAAGGCTGGCAAGGTGTTAGAAATGAAAACGAAAAGTCAACAGTAGCAAGCATTTCATAGCATAGTGCTCAGTAATATTTACATCATTATTATGTACAAAAATATACAATCTGTATTTTACTGCCTGCATTGTTGCTATACTGTATATTACCACTGATGAAAAGAAACAATATATGGAGGCCCAAAGCTTACTTTATAGGAGTTAAATACATACACAAGAAGTCCTCTTTGTGTGCATCGCTTTTCATAGCATGACACAATTAACTCAATTATTTTCAATACGCAAAGTTAGAAATAACTCCCAGCACACATACCACTCAAGTGAGTGGGCGTACCACAAAAGTTCCCCCCTGAATTTAACACTTGTTAAGCCCTTCCCCTGAACAGAGACTGTCCAATCGCACATCAGCAACCAGGGCTAGAGAAAAATAAGTACTGTGCATTTAAACAGTTTGGGGGATGGTTAGCCTTTCCAGAATTAAAAAAGACAAGAGCCAGAGTCGAAGGAACGTATTGGCTAAATTCCACCGGGCACGTATACGACATATTCCAGCTGCACCGCGGTAGACGGCGCTAATCACGGCCGTTCTAGTCATTGTTTGAACTTCCACCAAAAGTGCTGTGGTCCATTTCAGAAGCAGCTTTCTGCTCTGCTATGCTGACAATCACAGCTATTTTATTTTTGACAGATGCTGCAAGCAGCAGCGAGGGCATAGAGAATTCGGTTGATTTCAAAATAAAACACCCTATGCAAACTTCTGATCGTAGTACGTAGCATATTCACTCATAGCAGAAGCACGTAAAACAGGGTAAAATGACAAAGAGCAAGTTAAAACTTTGCAGGCAAGTGACAGTTGTAGAGGGGGATAGCTTTAGCATGCCCAGTTGTTGGTAGTGTTAGGAAAGGAGGTATTCTCTAAAGAGTAGTAGTAGGTGCTCTGGTAGGAACTAGTAGCATGTTCCACCAACTGAGATGGAACTGTTCCCATACCGGGGCCGCCTGGGTGAAAACCAGGAATCCTAACTGCTAGACCATATGGGACCTTCTGAAACACTCCTGGTGGGATTTGAAGTCGCATGGAGAACCAACAAAACAGCTTCATGGGCGCAATATGACAGAAAGATGCCTGGTGGGGTTTCACCATAGGAGTAAGCTGCAACTATTAGTATGCTAACTTATCTTACTATTTGATTCTGCCCAATAGTTATTCATCAAACATTATCTAGTTGTTTGTAATTGTGCTTATTCATTTTGGTCTGGTACATAGAAATGGGCAACAAATGCCAATTCATTTCAGCACAAATGTTCTGGCTAACCTAACTTTGTTCCCACAAAGTGAGGAGCTTTTATGACTGTATCTTAACTTTCAATGTCTGAAATTGTGGGGGCATTTGGAGCGGTGCTGAATCTCATGGTGCATATAGTTTAAGTATTAAAAAAACATGATGTCATGATGTCATGTCAGCAAAAAAGATACACGGCAGCCCAATGTGATTATTACGGTCAGCTCTAGAAATATAGAAAAGACGTAAGGCAAAAGACATCCAAGATCATCATCCACCAAACATCCTTTGCTGATGCTATTATTGGACACTGATTCACTCATGGCCAGTTTGAGGGGAAGCCTTGAATAAAGTCCTGTTGCACTTTTAGTGTCGGAGCCTGAATTATTTACTGTAGGTATGAACATAATTACAGGTTGTAAGACGATAATGAGTGGGTTTTGCTGGATGTGAAGTGGCCATGTTTGACGGTACTCTGTCCTTTGAGAGTGGTTTTTCAGATGACTGCGAACACTCTGAAGGCTTTTCCACCTGTTGGGTTCAGTAGGCTGGAAGAGGAAGAACAAAAAAGTACACAGATTTTAATACTGACTAGTTAGTGCTACAGACAATTGTAACTAACTTGATATCAAATAAAATGTACATAAATTCAGAATCTGTATATTTGTTTAGGTAATAGTTCATTCTCATATCTGGCATTCTTGAAATTAGCCACTATACATGAGTACTTTATAGTTTTGTAACCATACCTCTCTGAGGTGATGCCATTCTGGTAACTACCACTGTACTGGTTCCTTTTGTCCACTGGCATCACATCGAGGTACCCTCCAGACTCATTCTGGATCACTCCAGCGTGAATGGCTGCTCGGCAGATACTAGATTTCTGGAAGAAAAAGAAACATTTTTCATAGCGTTACATAAAAGTACCAATTTAAAGGAACAGTGTGTAGGATTCAGTCGCATCTAGTGGTCTTCTTTCTAGGAGAAATTACCATGAAAGTCCCTATCTAGGGACAGCTTTTAGCATGTCAAATCTTAATATCAAATCTCAGCAGACATTTAGACGCGTCCTTGGAAAAACCACAAGTGTCACTAACAACTTGAATTGAGGCTTTACTATTTAAAGATATTGTGCATGGTGCTATGGCTTACCTAAACACTTAGATATATGCAGGCCATCATGCATGTTAATTACACCTGTGCTAATGACTATGCAAAGCAGAATGTCACACACATAAAAAAGGTTTATGTGGGCCAATAAGGGTTTTCTCAGGAACAGGAAGTGTAACTAATATCGTTGATTACGGCTGGATTTCATTCAGATTTTAAGATTCAGAAGTCTAAAGTTTATTACACCAGCATTACTGGTAACAGAGATATGATCAAAATGTCTGCTGTGAAAAAGGTCAATGAAAGACTGTAACGGTCACTTTATGACGATGACTGAAGAACTCACATCTGAGTAGTATTTCGTCCCGATGACTCTGGCTCGACTGTCATGTACACAGTTCCTGGGACAGTACAACCTGAAGAACAAGCCAAAGCTCACTTTAGGTCTCAGGATATTATCATTTCATACAGTAGAACCACAGAATGTTAAGGCTACCTGGGTTCAAATTATTTTAGAACCACATGTTGTTAGATTTTAAATAAAAGAAAACTATAAATGTCAAAGCAGGTAATCTTTGTCTAGACATAACTTCAAATATACATGTCAAATTTTAATGCTAACTCTTGTTCATTGATGAAAGGTTAGCAGGGTAGCTAGTGCTATCTTAGCTTACTGTGGTAATGTTGCTACATGGGCCATATAGCTATCTTCAGCCCACTGCTTTGCTTTCAGTCTACGTGAAAGTTCCATCTATGAAACAATTAAAGTGACTAAATCCAAAGCAGGACGTCACCTTGGACAGTGTCGTACAGGTTTCTTGAAAGGGCAGAAGAGTGCCACGGTGGTATCACACCTTACTGCCTTGACTAAGAGAGAAAAAAGACACAAAGAGAAGAATTACCTGCAGTATTTCTGTACACAGATAACATGTTTCTGTATCTGTAAAAAATGATTGTACGCTCCTTACCAGGCACCGTCTCTACTTTGAAGGAATTGGCACTCCTGTTTTTCCTGTGAATTTAAAAGAAACTGCGTGAATATATCAACATATTATGTGTTTTATATAGAAATTGTCATTATTCCTTTTTATATATACTACATACTGTACTTGGAACTGTGCGTAACATTAAGAGCAACTTAAAACTGCTAATTCCTCATGCATGTACAAACTTGTGCTTGACTTTTTGATCAAAACTAATTTCAGAGACTGATTCGTACCCAATTGACTGAATACCATTCTTGTATGATTTGTTGAATTGTTGTTTTCTGCCCAGTCTGGTCACATCGAGCCATCCGCCGTCGTTGTCAATAACACCAGAGTGTAACCCAGCTCCACACACACTGGATTGCTGCAAAAACATGAATGGTAATGCATAGCAAGTTATAGCTTAAATGATTATTATCATGTCATTAATGCAGGGGCTCATTACAGAGAATTAAACATAAAATACAAAGAACATAAAACTCTAGTTGGTGATCATTTACCATGTCATAATATCCAGTCCCAACTACTTTTCCAGCCCTGTCAAGGCAGCCAGGTGGACACTCGTATCTGTGGACAGGAACAATAGTAACATGAACAAAACTGGTGCTTAAACCACATAATATTGTCCTGATATTACCATAGCACCATCTTTGTACATCAAATGCTTTCAAAATTTTGCAGACATATTCATCTGTTATTACCGTACTCCATCCAGCATTTACCTGTTACAGGTCGTTCCCTTGCACTGATCTCTCAGCTTCGTCTCACATTCGACCTGTTGGCCTAAAATAACACACAAACAAGAGTCAATCTCATTTTAATCACAGCAGTAACGTATAGAGTCAAAACTGCACCACTCGGAGAGATGGAGTACTGTTAGGGAGTATTGCGAGCAGTCCTTACACATCTGCTCTGTGCTGACAACTTGGTTTCTCTCCAGGTTGTCATTGGGTGAGGGACTTGGTGCCTGGGCTCTTGGTTGGGGCTCCCTGTCCCTGACCGGTTCCGGTTCAGGTTCAATGTAGTTGGTTTCTTCAAGCTCTGGAGCTGGACGCCTGTCAACACCCCCATCTGAAGACATAGATACCAGATTGTCATTGTATTGTTTCCTTGTTCCTTATATCTCAAATATGGTAATAGGCATATATTTATGACAAAAACATGACAGGATGGTGAGGACAAACAATGATGTAGTAAAATATCACAAACAATTTTCTGTCCCAAACCCACCTTTGTAGCAGAGATTGTCCCTGCAGCCTCCACCATAGCTAGCTGGACAGGCAGAGCAGGGAGCACCATATTTGTATGGAGCATGACCCCACCAGTTGCCCCTGAAAAAAAACATTATGATTTGTTGTAAGGAAAAAAAGAACAAAAAATATATTAAAAAAATATCCAAATCAGCCTCCAGCAGAGATGAGCAGCAGCTACAGAATTCTGGTAAGCATATGCTGGAGCTAAATACTGTTCATGTCTTATGTATGATGATGATTAATGCTTTTGAGTTGTACCACATGATAATGAAACAAGCAAAAACGTACGGCGGAGAGTAGTTGCAGACCAGATAGACCGCTTTAGCCCAGATCATTCCCCACACGTTCATGTTGTAACACACGTTGATGGCGCAGCCGATACGATTGCTCGTCGCCCACACCAACTGAAAATAGAAAGACACACACACACACACACAAAGTAATTCAGTGGTAATATCAATAATAAATAATGTTAAACTTTGTTTTGGATTAGATTTTAAATATTAAGTTCAAACATTTTGAATATTCAGTCTTCATTTTTAGGACTTTCAATACGAAAAATATGTTTGTTTGTTTTTCACAGTAAGAGTCTAAAATGATCCAAAGGCATTGCTGGAAATCAAAAAGCCCTTACCTGAGTGTAGTGAGTACAAACAGGTCCCGAACATCTGAATGGGCAGTGTGGGTTACACTCCTGGGAGTAAGGATAGCTGTAGTACCTCACCTCATCATACCAAGCCTGGACATGGTACGTAGGGGGGCGGTCCCTAAAGTCATAGAAAAGATGTTACTGTCATATTGTTTGAATATGAGCAGCTGAACTGCTTTGTTGAAGCTGAAATTATCTAGGCAACAACAGAACACGGACGGAACATGGACAGGATACATCCATTGAGACTTGTGAGTTTTGGTGCTTTGTTTGTGGTTAAAATGTGTTTGGGATTACATGTGATGTGGAAAAAGGATTGTTCTCATCATAATATTGTATAAAACATAATTTAAGTGACACACTCCTCTCCACTTCATTGCACATACACACCTGCCCCAGTGTGCTCCGAGGTTTTGGCCAATTTGTGTCAACATGTGGCTCGGTCCATGTTCCCATCGGCAGGTATAGGCCCAGTGCTCTGCGCTCCTTTCTAACTCATAATCCCATACCTGGGGAGCACACACACACACACACACACACACACACACACACACACACACACACACACACACACACACACACACACACAGAACACACAGTTTCTTGGTTTAAAAGTTTGCCTCTGGATAGATGAACTTAAAAGGTCACCCCTGAAGGTCAGGCAGGGTAAGTAGTTAATATATTTTTTCCGCTGGTAGCTAAATCATTATGTTTGGTAATATTATTTTTCTCTTGGGCTCCAGGTTAGTCCAGAGCAGCTTTGCCTTTGACAGATGTTTGCAGACCTGAAACTCCACTCCACACTGGATTACCCTCATGACTGAAGTGGGTTTAAGTGGCCACTTACCGTAGTTTCGGCTTTAATTGCTACTCATTACATTTTTCAGATATCTCATCGTCCTCTTTGAGGGAACGTAAACTACCAGAAATTCCTCGAGGCAAAGTGAACCTGAAAGATGAATCTGCTCTTTACTTTAAAGTACAGTGGCTGTACGCATGACTCTTACAAATTTAACACGGTATGGTCAAAACTAGGCCTCTCTTATGAAACACACACACACATCCACTGTCTTACACACAGACACGTACATGAGAGAGAAGAGAAACAGACAGGTACCACTACCACCACTTCAACTTGCAGCTTTGTGCTACTATTCAATGTGGTTGTTTCATAGCTTGTTTCCAGTAAGTTTTGGTCTCATAAAACAAGCTGAGAGTGAAAAAAGCTGCCAATACATATATAGATATATATATAAAGCTAGCAAAACAGAGAGCCTCTGTTTGGAGGCTTGAGCACATCTTTACTGTAAAAACTCAACACAGTTAAACTCAATTGAACTCAAAATACCTGAAAATGCACCTCTTGTTTTGAACAAAGCAGGAAAGCAGACCATGGCTATAGGACTGAGCAATTCAAATGTTGATTTACTGATTACTAATTGACTTTGTTGGGGAGGGAGAAGAATAGGCACAGTGTGCTCTGCTGTTGGCATGCTGTTTGGTTGAATTATGGCTATCACACGTCAGAACTAATAGGATAATGCTGAAATGTAGTTGTAGTTGTAACTGCTCTGATTGACCACCATAATGCGTTCCATATGTTCAGTGAGGCTAACGCACCGCGCACACTGCTTCTCATTCACTGTGGTGCCGCTTTCTGTTCAGGCCTAATTGGAGAAGTGATATTTTGACTCTGTACTTCTTTGGCCACGATCCAGCTGTGGCTGCGATACAAAATACCGAGGTGAGTTTCTGCTCTAACCTCCTGCGTGGTTCCCACGTGATCCTGCATTTTTCCATGATCATTAAATCATATTGTAGCTGTTTGGTGGAATGCTTCACATTTGAATGTATCTTTATTCAACTTTAGTGAAAAGATTGCATGAAATGGAGAATGCACCAACAATAAAAATGATAGCAAAGGCTGTTTGTTCAAAAACCACAACAGGAACTGAATGAATTTGTCAGTTGTGTGGAAGACAGAGTGAACATTTGTAGGACATAAGCATGATGTAACCTTTACTGGGTGTGCAAGAGGCGTGTTGCTGCAGGTACCATCAACACGTTCAAATATGATCTAGGAAGGCAGATCTGAGTAAGGATCCATGAACTTGAAGGCTTACCGGATATCAAAAACTGCACAGCAGTTTGTACTGAGGCATCAACACAGTGGTATCATCGAAGTTAATGAGGAGATTGTATTGTTTCATGCAGTGCTAATGTTAGAGATGGTGGACCATTGAATATAGAAATGATGTGACTTTGACACTGGATACTGTAGTTTATCCTCTGTCAAATCAGACAAAAGACAATTTTGCCAATGACGGTCTAACCAAGTAGTTTTATTTGCCTAGCCAAACCCAAACCTTAATAACAACAGGCGTAGCAGCTTTGAAAAAACTCACACAGTTGTGATACAGTAATCAGAAATTAAGATTCTCTCTCAAGTTGTATTTTTTGTTCGCACACCTACTTTAAGACACATTTCCGGTGTACAACCTTTGATGGCTTTCACTTTGCCTTTGAATGTGCCATCTTGGCAGTCCTGCCTCCACCGGCTCCCCACTAATCCAAAAATGGGCAAAGACAGAGTGTAGGTGAAGCTGAGGCAGGCTGAATGAAGCCTGGTTGCCCATACAAGCAACATTTGACGGTAGCCACCTGCCAATTAAAGCAGCCAGGCTCTTATATAATATAATTTGAAGTAGTGAGTTCTATAAAAAAATCACGCTCAATACATTTATCATGTATGGGGAAATTAGGTATAGAGACCAAAACCAGGCTTGAAACTTTGTAAATTTCTTCGTGAAGTTTGGACACTGAGGGATTGACTCGTTCTGTAGCCACCCTCAAGTGGCCGTTCCATGAACTGCAGTTTTTGGCAGTTTGACTTTTGCCTTTACGTTTATGGAACCTCATTTGTTAGAAGCATACTCTACTTGACTCTACTTACAAGTCAATACTGTGCCCACCTGCACAGCCTGTGCGTCACAGGGTTCAGCACAAAGCTTTCACTGCAAACAATCCAAAGCGAGTGCTAATGATCTCTGCCAGTTCATTATCCTCTCCATGTTCTTGTTATTCTTTGCCCTCAGTTATCCAGCAGTGAGGAAGATGGACTGCCCAGCAGCCTTTGGAGAAAGGTCACAGTAAGAACCACCAATCTCCTTTGGCATTCCAAAGAGCATTAAGTTCCCAAAAAGTTGTTTCCAACGATCTGCCAGGACCACCTCTGCTACAGAGCTAAGTGCAGTTTTACAGCAGTAGATTAAGGTTGAATGCTCAAGGTAGGTCTTTGCAAAAAAAAAAATAGTGAGGAAGAAAACAAGAAGCCACGCTTTGCTTTTGGAATCCAAAGTATGCAAAATGCTCTACGTAAATGCTTGTAATTCAACCTTCAGTATAGAAAGTGGTTGTGATTATGGGAACCTTTTAAGAGGTTTCTATTACTCAGGAAAATCTGCTGGGGAAGAAGTGACGTGCTTTAGATTAACGGACGCAACACTGCTTTAAAGGCATTTGCTGAATGGCTTTTGTATGAAATTAAGAAGTCAAAGCTGCAATGAAAGTGCAGCTCCTTTGGCCTTCGAATCCTGCAATCTGAAAAACAAATACATGGCCCTCATCAGTCCTCAGCCTTACCACATCATTATCATCAGTAATAGTATCCCTTGCTAAAGAAACACTGGATTAGTGTACATAACATACATCTACACTACCATGCCCCGCACTTCAAATGGCGAGGCTCAACATGTTTGAAATAGATTCACCACTGTGGCACCCTAAATGAGATGCATGGACGATCAAACAAAAGATAACATCGGCCTCGGCCAGAGTTTGAGGGAGCTGCGATGGATGGGGAGAGAGGAGGCGAAGGCACAGAGTGAAAGTGGAGAAGGGTGAAGAAAAGCCTGGGGGAAAGCTTGTGAAGCTTAAGATCAAGAAAGGAAAAGAGCAAGGCAGGGAGAAAGAGAGTCAGCAGGAGGAGAAATGGAGTGAAAGAGTAAGGAGACGCAGGGCAGGAAAGCAGGGAGGGAGGGCAGAATGGTTGAGGTAGAGTGGAGGACAACACTGCGGGGGTGAAAGCTGGATATGGGCCAGGGTCAGCGAGGACTGGCAAGCAGGAAGCAGGAGCTAGAACTAGCCAGATGGTGGCTTTGGCTCGCAGATCTTGCTCTCTTTGACTTTTTAAAATGAGTCTGGATACAATCCAGATATGCCAAAAACATTTTTTAATTGAGAGATTTGGATGGGCAGTCTGAAGAAGGTATTAGTTACTGTTGGCTACTATGTCTGTCCAAGTTTCAAGTCTAGCATGGGACGAATGCGGTTTACAATGATAACGGTGGCAGATTTGCACTTCAAAATTCTTTGTAACCTTTCACCATGACCGTTAGTATGGTCATCTAAATTGTCGACTGTGCCTGTCAGATTTCATCACATAGCTAATGACCGAAGCTAGCATTAGCTCCATGAAGTGGTTGGGACCATTGACTTTCAAATGTTTCCAAAGCAATTTTAAAACAAGATTGCTGCAAAAAGGTTTTAAATATGCACTTCTTGATGACTACATATTTGATATCATGTTAAAAGACTGACTACAGCAACATGTGAGCACCATTAGCAGGTGATGGTCTAACTCATGTATTAAACATGCAAATAAAGAAATAGATATGATACAAGCGTGTTGGAAAAGATGTGTTAAATTGTTCTAACATAGCCATGTGTGGGCGCTAGGCTCAAATACTTGTTCCTATTTTCAACCAGCAAGTATTCACTGATTACGTCACAAGAGATGAGGCTTTTAGGATGTTGATTTAGTGATGTGATTAGCAAGTGTAACGCCATATCAGGTAATGTGATGTAAACTTCCCCAAATCCAATAAGGACAGAGTAGCAGGACAGAGTTCTTAATGTTAGCCTAAACTTTCATAGCATCCTAGAGTGTGATTTTGAGAATCACTTCTCAAAGCTTCAGTATGTTTAGGCCTGCTTATGATTGAAGTGAAGTGCGATTGGTTTTACCTAAACTTTGTTAGCATCTAAGACCAGCTGACACGCACCTGGAGACGTAGTTAACCTATGCAGGGTTGAGTTCTTTGAATGATAAGATGTATTTCAGCATGTCTTCATCACTTACCATGTACTCCATGTTGGAGGCAGGAGGGTGGACCTGACCCCGCAGCTTATTGTGCAAGTCCAGGATGAGGTGCATGTCTCCCTCACTGATGGCCCTCTTCCCTCTCGACCTGGCCCTCCACCACTCCTCATCCTTGTCCCTGTACTTGTCCAGGATGGACTCGAGTTGTGTGGAGTTGGTGAGGACCATGGCCAGAACAGTCTGGGTCAAACACAGAAACAAGCTCGCCACTCTGACCCAGCCCGGGAAAGGAAGGGAGCTTTTCATGACGGGGATGATACTGCTGCTGAACGAAGAATACTTTTTGTTGTCTGCAAAACAGAGTGCATGTTCATTCAGACTGTGCATATGAGAACAAAGTTTCCATGCAGCTGTTAATATGTGAAGTTGCACCACAGCTCATTATTAGCTCATTGTTTGGACCAAGTATATGGACTCTGCAAATCCAGGCATTCACATCATATACATATTAATTCTCCCCCTTTTTAGCAAGCTCCCCTACGGCCCAAAGACACCTTGAATATATCCTCTGTCTCTGTCTAATAATGCTGTAATTATGGGAGGACTAAACTTCAAGCAGTAAGGCTCATACAGCTTCCAGCAGTCTGGGTGCATCTGCAGGTCACTGCATCACTACACACAGTAGGACCAGTGTAAACTGACTTTTCACACACTATGCTACAGAGGCAGAGATTTAGTGCACATGCATGAGTGACTGTAGGCTTACTCTATGTGCAGACATGCACTGCAGGGAGGCAGCATTTTATTTTCTGTTATAAAAACATGGGTTGGATTTTTCTTTATGGACTCTTTTTCTTTTAACACAACCAAATACAATAAAGTCTACAATTTACTTAATAGATAATATTGTAAAACTGATTCTAGTGATGCCTAAGGAATATGAAAAAGTGAGATATGGTCGTTATAAAGTGACAGACACATGCAGCCTCTACGTAATATTCTAGCTATTTGCATTGGGTAGCAATTTATAGTAGCAGTTTACCTTTAAATTCCTCCAAACTGATTAAAATTGCAATATTCCAGATGCCAGGACGCCTTGAGATTATTGCAGAGTGACAATTTTCCAATCCAGGGAATCTTTAATCCCTTCCATCACACAAAAGTGCAGGCAGTCGGCTTTCCTTCAGACTGTACATCCACGCTGGAAGAAAGAGAGCTCAGAAATGTCTATAGGTACCTGTTGAATTCCTCAGGTCGCTCAGTGCGCTACTGGCTGCACTGGACCGCTGCTCTTTTTGCGTTTATATGCCAAATTTGCGCTTAGCGACGCGCAGCACAGAGGACCACGCCTCCTCAAACCCTCTTGCTCCCCCCTTTCACCGCACCCCCACCTAACAAACCCAAGACACACACACACACACACGCACACACACACACAGGCCAGCAGGGATCTGTTGGAACTCCACGGTTGATCTATTTGAAGAGGCACCTGATCGCACCAGAAGTGACGTGAGAGCAAACTTGTGGATGTTATGAGAACAGCCCACTCGTGTTACAAATATTGCACATTTTTCTATTTCTAAGTTTTTTTGTTTGACAGGATGTCACAGTCAAAACTAGTTATTGGTACCTGCAAAAAGACTACAGGTTTAAGATACAGTATAGGCTACATGAATGTACAGTATGAGGTCAGATAAGGATTCCATCGAAGCGAACTTTTTAATTGAATTTCATTTTTAATTTAATTTCAATTCAATTCAGTTTCATTGTCCTATTTCATCAAACAGTCATAGTGAAATGTATTTCTGTAAGCTCTCCACTCAACAATTTGTCAAATTAAAATAGTGTAAAATAAAAATAATATAAAATAAATAATAATAGTATAAAGTATAAATTTTGAAAAAAAAAAAAGCTAAAAAAACAAACAAACAAAAAACCTAAAAAATAAAACAAAAAAATCTAAATGGTAC
The DNA here is from genome assembly GCA_036365135.1 of Miichthys miiuy. Lineage (NCBI taxonomy): Eukaryota > Metazoa > Chordata > Actinopteri > Sciaenidae > Miichthys > Miichthys miiuy. Next base: position 21,947,403 of record CM071617.1, read on the forward strand.
TAAATAAGTTATAATACTAAAAATAATAGTAAATAAATAATTCTACTAATAGTAACAATAAAAAGTAAGAGGTATTTTAAGTTGCAGTCACAATGTGTAACTTAAGAATTTTGATGATACACTGACTATTCTGGTGTATGGTGTCTCTGTCATTCGTATGTCTGTCCTTGCACTATGAAAATTGGTGTTATACCTTCTGCAGCAAGAAGTACATAATTCTTTGCAGCACTAAATCACACGGCACTAATTATTTCACAGATTTTTGTGAAACTGGATCATATTTTATGAGGAAAATGTTTTCTGGTTTTCCCTCTGATGTCCTTCGGCTGCTCCGCCTCAAATTATTGAGATTTACAGAGATTCCTGATGGACAGTACAGTAAACTGCTGCAAACTGTAGCTGCTGCTAGCTAATGTTAGCTCAGTTTGTTAGCTGGGCTGCCCACACTGTGAGCTCAGAGCACTGTGGGAGTGTTATTGTTTGTACCACAGGTATTTTGGACCACCAGGAAGAAGAGGAGGTTTTCAGGCCCTGGGGCCAGGGGAATGCTGACAGGGAGCGGAGCCGGTGTCATGCCAGAACCAGAGACAGGCAAGCGGGCAATGTAACCAGGCTCAGCAGCCTCTATAGACATACTGGCATTGGTGAAGAGACTGGAGAAGGTGAAGGAAACTAAGAAGACAACATGACAATGTGGTTGTGCAAGAAGCCGTCAGATGAGAGTTAATCTAGGACTGACTTTTAGTCGCTGGTGAGATCTTGGTGAAATAAAAGGCTGAAAGACAGACGCCAAGCTAGGCTTCTTAATGTTGGCCAGGTAAGTAATATTAGCTGGCTGCTATGTCCTGTGTTGTTGACTTTGCTTGATTTTTGGCTGTTAGCAAAGTTGTCGACTTGCTAGTTTTTGTTCATAAGTAATGTAATCAGAACAGTTACACATATACTATTGCCCGTATTTATCACATATTTACACTGGTATTGCACTCTAAAACTAGCGGCACTAAATCACAAAAACATGGATTTCTGTGCAGTGTTGCTTTCAGGAGGGCGCGTTCCCTGCTTCCACTATCAGCTCCTTAGTCTTCCTGATGTTCGGGAGGAGGTTATTGTCTTGACAGAGGGTCAGGTCCTCCGCTTCCTTCAGAATGATCATTTTATTGTTTTCAGTGATCAGGCCCGCCACAGCTGCATCATCAGCAAACTTGATGATGGTCTGTATCTACTTGATGGAGTCAAAAGTGGCAGAGGACTCAAACACAGCCCTGGGGTTCTCTGATGTTAAAGATGCAGGAGGATGAGGTATGTCTGCCCACCCTCACCACCTGGGGTCTGCCCATCAGGAAGTCAAGGATCCACATGCACAGTGTGTGTTTAATCTCAGGTCCTTGAGCTTTGCAACCGGTCTGAAGGGGAAATCCTGAACTATAATCAATGAACAGCCATACACATATCTCCCTTTTTTTTTTTTGTGATCAAATGTTTTTATTGAGCACAAGTTACAACCAAAAGCGTGACTCATTAAGGACAATAGAGACAGTACAAAATTGACTGTAACAACTAAACAATAGTAAAATAATAATAGTAATAGTGATAACCTTGTACCTCAATAAGGTGCAAGCAAAACCAAACCAAACCATAAGGACATAAAAAAAAAAAAACAAAACAAAACAAAAGGGAGAGAGACAAAGAAAAAAAAAGAAGAAAAAAAAGTGTGGGGGCACCACCCCCCCACCCCAGCACCACAGTCACACTGGTACGCTCTCTTAGGTCTACTGACATCCTATGGAGTAGGATTCCAAATTGGGGCAGTCATACCTCCATATTCTGTCAAGTGGTAGTTCATTATAGGAGGCCTCAAGGAAGAAATGATAAAGTGCAGATACTATAACTCTCTTTTTAATTCGAGTGGCAAGTAGTTTGTACAGTGGGTGAATAGTTAACGGTTGGTGTCCCGGAGCACCATGCGCCTGTAAAGATGATCTAAGTTGCAGATAGAAAAAGAATGAGTTTGCAGGCAAATTATACCTGTCTCTAATATCTTGAAAGGTGCACAGCCCAGTGTCACTATACACCTCGTCTAAAGTGCGAATATTACTGTTACTCCAGGCAGAACACGAGGTAGGTCTCCCCCCGATTAATAGACCATGGTTGTTAAAGATCGGTGTAAGTGTATGCCACTTACAGGAGATTTTACACTGAAGCTCAGCCGCATGCCATGACTGGATGAGTTGTGAAACTATTGGGCCAAAACGTAACCGGCATTGTTTATTGGATATGTTAGCAAAGAGAACCTCCTGCAAGTTCCAGGGTCTCACACAGTTTTCTTCTTGCCTGCACCAGGAAACTAAGGCATCAGAGTCACGCCACACAAGTAATGGCCTAAGTGTGAATGATCAGAAATAAAACTTAAAGTTTGGTACAGATAAGCCACCACTGGCCACTCCTCTTTGTGTGGTGGACAGTTTGAGGCACGGGCGCTTTCCGTTCCAAATAAATCCAGACACACTAGAGTGTATTTTGTTCCAATAATTGACAGGAGGAGAGAGAGAAATCGTTGAACTTATAAAATTTATCCTGGGCAAAATGTTCATTTTGACTATAGAGACACAAGCTCTGAGAGAGTTGGGGAGACTAATCCACCTATCCAAGTCTGCTTTAACTTTATTTAGTGTTTTTGAGTAGTTGTGTGTTACAGTGCGGTTCAAGGACGGGAAGATTTGTATTCCGAGATACTTAAAATCCTGGACAACTGGGATGCCAGCTGGAAATTGCAACCCTTTAGCCGAATCATTAAGGGGGAGTAACGCGGATTTGGTCCAGTTGATCTTAAAACCTGAGAGACAGCTACATTCTTCATAAATGGACAATAAGTTAGGTATAGATTGTAGTGGCTTCTCCATAAAGACCAACACGTCATCAGCATATAATGACAGGTGGAGATGAGTGTCACGAACTGAAATAGGATGCACAGTGAGGGACTGACGAATCATCTGAGCAAGTGGCTCAAGAGAAAGTGCAAAAAGTGCCGGGGACAGGGAACAGCACAGAGGAGAGTTGGCCAGTGAGTACCAAAGCTGAGGGATTTGAATAAAGGACCGTTATCATATGAATAAAGTTTTTTCCGAAACCCATTTTTTCTAAAACTGCCCACAAAAAGGACTACTCCAACCTATCGAAGGCTTTCATAGCGTCAAGGGATAGCACTGCAGCTGGCGTTGTTTTGTCTATTGCTGCACTGACTATATGGAGAAGTCGTCTGACATTGTCTGCAGCTGGCCTAGACTTTATAAATCCAGTTGATCACAACTGACTAATGTCGGCATGTGACTCTGAATGCGTCTGGCCAGCAATATATCTCCCTTTCATGTCCAGGTGAGATACGGTGATGTGGAGTATGTAGGTTATAGCATCTTCTGTTAAACGGTTGAGATGGTAAGCAAACTGTAGTGAGTGTGCCGTGCACTGAGGAACAGATGTAATCTTTGACCAGCCGCTAAAAGCACTTTATCACTACAGAGGTGAGTGCCAGCGGGCGATTGTCATTCAGGCAGACTGGACTTGTTTTCTTGGATACGGGAATGAATGGGTATGACAGACTTAGCCAAGGGCAGGTTTATTATCAGTGTGAACTGGCGCTAGTTGATCGGCACAAAGTTTGAGGATTTGCCCACTGATACAGTCTGGTCCTGCTGCCGATCTGGTGTTCAAATGTTGGAAAGCACTCCTGATGTCATGCTCAGACGGAGTGACAGATGTGTAAGGTGTCCAGCAAGTAAGTTCTGACATTTTTTGCCTCAAGTTGTATCAATAGTATAGTCATCTTCTATGGTATCACTGCATTTTCTACAGGATATTCTACAGGAACACAGTTTGCCAGTGACAAGTAGAAAATAGTTACTATATTTTCTACTATGGCCTAGTGCAATATAATATAGTAATATCTGTTTTTGTGCTTTTTGCACACATTGACTAAACATCCCGTTCATGAGCACATGTGAGCGCTGTATTTCTTTTCTTGTCTGAGATCACACCTGGTTTTCTGCTGTGTGTGTGAAGCAGCAGCAGGGTGGCCAGTATTTCCCTGCGACATGACCACAAAGCACTGATTCATCTGCTTTTACATACACAGAACATTTGTGAAGGTTTGTGTGTGTTTGCTCTCTCTCTGCTTCTTCTACTCTGACTGTTCATCAGCACAAAGAAAATGATTTCTTTTAAATTGTCTTCAAGGCGCAAAGATAAATACGAATATATAAAATAATGCAAATAAAATGCTATAGTTAAACTCCTCTCAGACATTTTTATTCAGGCCTTATATGCAGACAGTCACCAGCTTCAGTCCTTATTTCACTTATTTAATATTTAAAATGAGTGACTGCTTTGTGTACCAGGTAACATTTATATGCTTTGGTGAATTTGTAGAATGATTTAAGGATATTTTCAACAAACATCTTCTTCTACAAGTATCTGCTGCCCCCTCATGGATAAAGAGGGGACTTTCATAACTGGAGCCTTCAGAAAACTACAGTATCAGTGATGTTTAAGCTGAGTCATGAAACCAGTAGTTGTGTCCATCACCTGATAGTCTTAAAGACAAGAAAGATAGTTTTCTTACATATCCATGATTCATGGAATACTTCAACGGTCTAACTGCTCTGCCATAGCATTACAACCATGAACTCCACGCGTGGCCCCTACACTGTACACAGGTTTTGTGTATTTCTTCACTGGATGCAGTAACTTTCTGAATGTTTTTTTGTCATGAGGTTGCCAGGCAACCAGCTGGGATGCTAGACAAAAATGCAAGATGGTTTTATTAAAACTGTGGTTACAGTATGCACCACACTCTAAAACCACAAATTGTTGTTTCTAGATTTCTGTTTATGTTTGGATTAAACGAGCAAGAAATTATGTGTTAGTAAGTGAGCTCTAGAGGTGCTTTTAGGTGGATTTTCTTTCTCCCTTTGGACAGAAGCAGACTAGCTGTTTCCCCTGTTCTAGTTGTTATGCTAAGCTAAGTTGATCGGCTGCTGGCTGTAACTTCATATTTAGCATACAGATACAAGAGTGATATTAAATTCCTCATCTAACTCTGAGCAAGAAAGTGAATACTTTCCAAAATGTTGATCTCTTTTGAATATTTGTGTTGCTGTTTTAGTTTAACCTAAAATAAATACAAGTTTGATCACAGGTCAGAACTAGAAAGCAAAAATGTCTGTCAGCTGGGAATCTTTCATGTACTTTAAGGTTATATGACCAGAAGTCACACTGAAAGTAAACTGTTTGTCTATCACATGCCCCTATCACTGTTGGGTAAGTGTTATTGCATACATCAATACTGGAGTTTCTGCAATGTTGATCTTTCCCAGCAAACATTGGTCAGACGGTGAAGTTTTGCACAGGGCCTGAAGTGGTCCTGGCAAGAAGACCAAAATTGTTCACAAAAAACTGAAATGATGAAAGTCAAATAAGAAAACAGTACATACTGTAACTTATTGTTTGAATGCAGATAGTCTCTTTCTATTTGTCTTGTCCAATAATGTAATTTGGCCAAGAATTCAAAAACCATCAAAATACTACAACTGTGTTGTGTAATACATGCATGCCATCAGGTTCACCATCTTAGTTTCACGTGTTTGCATGCTAATATTTGCTCTTTGCTAATTTAGCCATAAAACAGTCAAATGTACAATTTATCCTTAGTGGGACATTAAAACATGTATTGAATGTAAAGTCATAATATTCCTAACTCCACACACTAAATGTCGATAGTGGTGCACCAAAGTCTTTAGGATCTATCGTCTGTGTACCATAAAATTTCAGGGCAATCTAGAAATAGTTGTTAAGATATTTCAATATAAAAGAGATGTTGGTTTGAGTCATGGGACCTCAGTGATGACGAAAATAAAGTAACCCTTATGTGCCCGCCTATGGATGTACATGGTGATGGTAATGAATCCAGCTTATAAAACACTCTCATTGATATGCCAGTCATCTATTGATAGTGATTCCACATAGGTGTGTGTGTGTAAGATTTGATTACCTGGCTTTCAACACAATGACAACATGTTGTTAATGCATTGCTTACAACCATTCAACATCTTGTATTGCCTCTGCTGGTCATTACGCTAAGTTTCATTAAAGTGCACATATACCATGCATAAACGAATATTGAATGAGTACCACTTCTGTAACATTTTACCCAAACAGCTGTTCATATCATTAATGATAGAAAAATAAATGAAGTGTGTCAAAGCCAATCTGTCACCAATGTGTTTGTTTACCAAAAAAAGGCAGCAGTGAAGCAAAAGGAGACAGTTAACAACACTTTAACAACGTATTTTCAACATGTCAAAAGTCATGTATATTTGAAGTAGCTGGCTTTCCATTATATTTGATTTTCGTTGCCAGCTACTTGTTAACATTGTCTGTCTGTTGTTTGGTGCTGAACAGGTAGTCTCCTATGGGTCTTTGAGGGCTTCAACAAAACAGCTGTTTGATTTTTACACAATTTAGCAAAAATAATGCACATTACAAAGAAATGAACTTGAGAACTTAAGCGATAAATGAATGGAAATTAATGAAGTTTTCTATGTTCAGTTAAAGCACACATTTTCAACAGATTTTCATCAAACTGTCACTATATGTACACCTTATCTGACATTTGTCTCTGCTTTTCTCTGTCTGCTGGAAGGTTTTTTTTGCAAATTTGTTAGTCAGTGTCGTCATGCATGTCAATATGATTTGGAAATATGGGGAACAGATCAAACATTATGCAAGACACAGATGACTTGTGCAGAGATAATCAGGTAAATAATTAACGTCATGATCACACTGTGTCTTTATTAAGGATGTTCGGGGACCACCTGCTAGACAGGTATTGCTGTCTTGTTAAATCTTTTCCACACAGATCACTGATAGTTATTTTCTGACAAATTCACGTCAGGATGGAGAGTATCTGTGTGGTTGACAACATAGGCCCGCTGGCTTCTCTTGCTCGAGACGTCTGCCCTTTCCCAAACTACAACCCCAATCCTCTCTTTGTCAATATGCTGTCTCCCAACTCTTCACTTCACCTGAGGAAGCACTATATGGAGGTGCAGTCCTCCCTGACCCCCAAGCAGCTGGAGGACTTCACCCAGGGCCTGAGGACAACTTTTGGCAAGGAGGGCAAGGTCACTCTTGGCGGGGTCGGGGTAGTGGCTCTGTCCCTGGCTGTGCTGTTTGACATGCTTGCTAAACAGGCAAAAGGAGAATGCTTGTCAGACTCAGGGCCCATTCCAGGTTTATTCATCAAAAACCAGAGAGGGTACTACCCTCCACATGTCTACACAGTCAGTGAGTACCTGAGGCTGATACCCCATATTGCAAACAACCCCACGAGAATGAGAGAGGAGACAGAGAGGTACGTACTGCAATGTGTATTTGTCTACATGTGCTCTATAAAATCAGTTTGCCAACATTGAATGTGTGCATTCTGTGTCAGTTTGTGTGAATTGATTGTCTGTTTTTCTCTCCAAGGTACTTCAAACAGTTAGGACTTGATGACCAGTCTATGGGGAATTTGGGAGAAACCAACACAGTCCTAATAAACGAAGATGTCACTGCACTAAATTGGATTCTGGGAAAGTGGTTTGCAGACAGTTTGCAGATTTACCTCCTCCGCATCAAAAACGGTACAGCTGACGAGATGATCAGGTCTAAGGGAAAACAACCAGCTGTTTTCATCTGCAAACTCAACTGTGATCCAAATGCAGCTGACAATTTGTTTTTGGCCGAAGTTAAAAAATCTGACAGCTGCATTCAAGAAGTTTTTAAAAGACACATGACAAATATAGGAAAGCCATGGCTGCTCCAGGTTGCCCAGACAGAATGGCTATACACCATTTTTGACCTCTCAGAAACACTTGGAAATATGGATGATTTAATGATTGCTCAAAGAGATGATTTTGACCTGAAGGCCAATGGACTTGGAAAATGGGCAGAGTAGGTCACTGTTCAACATGAAACTAGTGAAATATAGCAAGCCACATTAGTTACTGATAAAATGACACAGGGTTAACCATGTAATATGGGATGAAAAGTAAGAATATGATCAGTCATGTGGTTTCAGATATATCAGATATATTAAGTGCAACATGACACTATAAATACATAAAGCTGGACATGGGTCAGAGTGTGATCAGTCTTCCCCCTTACTTTCTTAATATGTGTTTTTGTTTGAGGCCATTTTGTGTTTTGAACTTTTGTTAATAATTGCCAATTTGATGAATTTGTATGTTCTGAGTCACAATGTTGCTCCAGCTACTGTCTGAGTGATATTTGTAGTTATCAGTGGTTTTAAAGTTCAGGAAATGACAAGTGATGTCTATGTATGTGACATGTAGATATTAACTGTATGTCTAGTATGATTTTCAATGTGTCAATAAATTTATATTTGAAGTTATGATCATCTTTTGTGTTCAGAAAGTGAAAGAAATCACAGACATCCTGAGTAATAATGCTAATGCCAAAGTCAGTCTGTCAGTCAGTCCACCACTTTGGTTTATATATCAACAAAATATAACTAATGGATGAATAAAACTTTGTACAGCTATCTTTTGTCACCAGAAAATTAACCCTACTGACTTTGGTGACCTTATTTTCCCTCAAGCACCACCAGCAGGTTGACATTTTTATGATTTAGTTCAAGGTCCAGACTCTAATGCAGAAATGTAAAATAATATTGATACCAGTGCTTGCTCATGGTGGGAATGATTGGGTCTGTAAATAGTATACAGAGCACAGTCTACACCTGCTCTATATGAAACAGATTCTGTTATATCAATTCTGTCATGATCTGGTCCAATATCAGTAAAATTCAATTGAATTAGTGAATAATAACCAGAAAATAAGAATAGTTATCCCACAATGAGCTTTTTATATCTACAAATATTAAGATAATACTTAGATTCCACACTGGGCATATTAATTTGTCACAGCAGCTCAGCTTGTGTTCACAAGGTGGATAAGAAAATACTAATAAATAAGAAACATATATAAAAAAAAAAGTCATGCTGGTGTTAAAGAGTCTGATAGTGTCATTTGTAGTTATCAGTGGTTTTATAATTCAGGATATGAATGTAAGTGATTTCTATGTATGTGATATGTGTAGGTATAAACTGTATGTCTAGTATGATTTTCAATGTGTCAGTAAATTTACATTTAAAGTTAAAAAATCAGAGATGTCCTGAGTAACAATGCCAATGCCAATATCAGTCTACTACTGACTTTTTCCATTAAGTACCACCACCTGGGTTATATTTTTGCTTTTTAGTTGAAGGAGGTCCAGTGTATCACATTTATGAGGCTCTATTTACAGAAATGTATATTTGTAAGTATGTTTTCAATAGGGTATAATCACCTGAAAATAAGAATAGTTGTGATTTCAGCAAAAAATGGTATAACCTGTGGCGTCCCGCAAGGTTCCACTTTAGGTCCTATTCTGTTCAACATTTATATGCTACCACTTGGCAAAATCATCATACTTTATTGCTTAGCGGAAATAAATGACTGGATGGCCAACAATCTTCTACAATCAATCAGGATAAGACAGAAATAATAATATTCGGGCCTAAAGACCAGAGAGACCACTTATCTCAACACCTTCGGTCCCTGGCTCTTCAGACAAAAGACCAGGTCAAAACCCTGGGAATAACTTTAGATTCTGACCTCAACTTTGAGGCTCATATCAAAACATAACCAAAACGTAATTTTATCATCTTAGAAATATCGCCAAAGTCAGATCGTTCCTCAATCAGGCTGACACGGAAAAATCAATTCAGGTACACACATGAATTACATACATATTTACACATATAGGTCCCTAGATACACAGGTAATATATCTGACAAGTATAGGAAACAAAGGGTTCATGGTGTTTACAGTTACCATTTAGCTGTCTTGAGATACACAACCATCTACATTACAAAGAATAAAGGTCCACCTTTTCTTTCATCTCAGTTATCATTTATTCATTCCTCCAGACCCTTTCAGCTGTTATGTTCTCTGCTGGTGCCTGACCAGAAGACTCCCCTCACACATGGCAAACCTTATACTCATACCTCATACTGGTTGTTACTCCAGGCTGGTGCATTTCTTTCCATAGTGGACACTGAGACTTCGCTATCATAGCGGCAATCGCTAGGAGTAGTTAGGCTTTCTAAATAGAAGAGCTGATGGTAGTTTGGGACAAAGTGTAAAGCAGTGGAAAATTTGGCACCATCCACAGGGAGTTTGGGGAATGCTCGGGCATCTGGTTAACATATTAAATTCCTCATCTAACTCTGAGCAAGAAAGTGAATACTTTCCAAAATGTTGATCTCTTTTGAATATTTGTGTTGCTGTTTTAGTTTAACCTAAAATAAATACAAGTTTGATCACAGGTCAGAACTAGAAAGCAAAAATGTCTGTCAGCTGGGAATCTTTCATGTACTTTAAGGTTATATGACCAGAAGTCACACTGAAAGTAAACTGTTTGTCTATCACATGCCCCTATCACTGTTGGGTAAGTGTTATTGCATACATCAATACTGGAGTTTCTGCAATGTTGATCTTTCCCAGCAAACATTGGTCAGACGGTGAAGTTTTGCACAGGGCCTGAAGTGGTCCTGGCAAGAAGACCAAAATTGTGACATTCACAAAAAACTGAAATGATGAAAGTCAAATAAGAAAACAGTACATACTGTAACTTATTGTTTGAATGCAGATGGTCTCTTTCTATTTGTCTTGTCCAATAATGTAATTTGGCCCAGAATTCAAAAACCATTAAAATACTTACTGTGAACTGTGTTGTGTAATACATGCATGCCATCAGGTTCACCATCTTAGTTTCACGTGTTTGCATGCTAATATTTGCTCTTTGCTAATTTAGCCATAAAACAGTCAAATGTACAATTTATCCTTAGTGGGACATTAAAACGTACTGAATGTAAAGTCATAATATTCCTAACTCCACACACTAAATGTCGATAGTGGTGCACCAAAGTCATTAGGATCTATCATCTAAATCCAAATTTCATGGCAATCTACAAATAGTTGTCAAGCTATTTCAGTGTAAAAGAAGTGTTGGTTTTCTGAATAACATGCATGTGAGATGAGAAATGAGAAAGCAACCAACTAGAGTTAATCTGGAACTGACTTTTAGTCATTGGCAAGAGCTTCATGAAATAAAACAATTAAAGACAGACGAGCTGGGCTTCTTGCTGTTGGACAAGTAAGTAATATTGTTAACAAAGTAGCATGTTAAATCACAAAAATACCTATTTCTACTCAATGATTCTGAGCCGTTACATATGCAGACATGCGCCATAGTCCTAGATGTGTTTTGTGTCTGTATTATTTTTTTTCTCAACCGCCTTAGTTCCATTTAAAAAAAATGTGTGCTTTGGCAAGACGACCACATGATTAAACATTAGTACAAACCACAAATGATTAACAAGTTTGATGTCATGATCACGTTGTGACTATATTTGCAATGTCCAGGCACAGCCTCTCAGACATATAAGGTAAGCACTGCTGTGTAGGTTAAACTTTTTGCAGAGGTTGATAATATCTGACGACAAATTTAGATCAAGATGGGGAACATGCACTGCCCTGCTGAGGATGCAGCCCACCTGGCTTCTCTTGCTCGAGATGTCTGCCCTTTCCCAAACTACAACCCCAATCCTCTCTTTGTCAATATGCTGTCTCCCAACTCTTCACTTCACCTGAGGAAGCACTATATAGAGGTGCAATCCTCCCTGACCCCCAAGCAGCTGGAGGACTTCACCCAGGGCCTGAGGACAACTTTTGGCAAGGAGGGCAAGGTCACTCTTGGCGGGGTCGGGGTAGTGGCTCTGTCCCTGGCTGTGCTGTTTGACATGCTTGCTAAACAGGCAAAAGGAGAATGCTTGTCAGACTCAGGGCCCATTCCAGGTTTATTCATCAAAAACCAGAGAGGGTACTACCCTCCACATGTCTACACAATCAGTGAGTACCTGAGGCTGGTACCCCATATTGCAAACAACCCCACGAGAATGACAGAGGAGACAGAGAGGTACGTACTGCAATGTGTATTTGTCTACATGTGCTCTATAAAATCAGTTTGCCAACATTGAATGTGTGTACTCTATGTTAGCTTGTGTGAATTGATTGTCTGTTTTTCTTTCCAAGGTACGTTGAACAGTTAAAACTTGATGACCAGTCTTTGGCCAAATTGGGAGAAAACCACACAGTACCATTAGAAGAAGACACCACAAACATCAATCTGTTCCTGGGACAGTTTTTTTGGGGCAATCTGAATCTTCACCTCCACCGCATTAAAAACGGTACAAGTAATGATTTGATCCCTGCTGATATAAGATCAATTGGGAATTTGATCATGAATTTGAACTGTAACCCAGAGACAGCTGACAAAGAATTTCTAGCTGTAGTACAAAAATCTGACAGCTACACCCAAGAAGCTTTTAAAAGATGCACAAATGAACGTGATATGAGCAAGACATTGCTGCGCTTTGTTGCCCAGTTAGAATATGCAGATGTCCTGTTCTTCCCCTTATTTTCAATTGGTAATAATACTGCTGATTCAATGATTGCTCAAAGAGGAGATTTTGACCTGAAGGCCAATACACTTGGAAAATGGGACAAGTAATTCACTGGCCAGTTTTCCACATACAAAATCAAGATCAGATATATTAAGGGCAACATGAAACTAGAAACACATAAAGCTGGACATGTGTCAGAGTGTGATCAGTCTTTTTTTTTTCTTCTTACTTTTATGTTTTTGTTTGAGGCCATTTTGTGTTTAGAACTTTTGTTAATTGCCAGTTTGATACGTTTGTATGTTCTGAATCACAGTGTTGCTCCAGCTACTGTCTCAGTGTCATTTGTTGTTATCAGTGGTTTTATAATTCGGGAAATGACAAGTGATGTCTATGTATGTGATATGTGTAGGTATAAACTGTATAGTAGTAGTAGTGTTCCTTATAACTATGAAATTTGGAGGCTTTAAATTCATTTTTATGTATTTTTAACTGTGCAAAATAAATAAATAAAAATAAATAAATAAATAAATAGGTAGATTTTCATTGTGTCAAAATAAATTTATATTTGAAGTTTTGATCGTCTTTTGTGTGTTCAGAAAGTGAAAAAATCACAGATGTCCTGAGAAATAATGCTAATGCCAATGTCAGTCTACTACTCTGGTCTATATTAAAATATCAACAAAATCAACAATATAATTAATAATAAATGAACTAAACAATAAATGCACTGTACTTATATAGCACCTTTCTAGTCTTCTACAGGCTAGGCTTTTACACTACACATCTCATTCACCCATTCACACACATTCATATGCTGATGGCACTGGCTGCCATGCGAGGTGCCAACTGCTCATCAGTTTGAGGAGCTAACTGTTCATATGCATCCACACACCGATGGCACAGCCTTCAGGAGCAATTTAGGGTTCAGTATCTTGCCCAAGGTCACTTCATCGATCACTGATCATCTGATTAGTGGACGACCCGCTCTACTGTACCTCCTGAGCCACAGCCCACACCAAACTAAGATAAGATAAGATAAGATAAGACCTGTGGTAGAGCTCCTTCTTACATGGTGGGAATATCAGTCTGTTGCTCAAGACCCCCACAGTCTCATGCAGTGGGTGAGAGGAGTTATTCAAGATGGATGTCAGCTTTGCTAAAATCCTCCTCTCCCCCACTTCCTCTGTGCATACTGCAAAGGACCTCAGATTCCTCAGTAAGTGGAGACGACTGACCCTCCTTGTACAGGACGTCTGTGTTGTCCTACCAATCCAGCTTGTTGTTGAGGTGAACACCCAGGTATTTGTGATACACGTCCAACGATGGCTGCAGAGAACTTCTAGAGGTGACTGTTGTCAGTGTCTGAAGTTTGATGTGCACAGGCTGAAGAGAAAACAAGAGGCTACTGTACCATGCGGGGCCCTGTGTTTTAAGTTGTAACAAAGCATATTGCAAATCACTGCATCAGACACAGTCATGAAGCCTCACATAATTTCATGTGGTTTACGTTTTTCGTTTTTATGGCGTTTTTAAAAATTGCTCTAGTGCAACGTTATCTAAACTTCACACCAGAAGCAGCCTGTCAAAGGAAGATCGGTTTATTTTTACAGTCCAGCATCAGATACATTCTTTTTATATTTTTTGTAGCACTCATTGAAATAAAAAAAAAATCATATTTTTGTAGTACTATACAGAGTGTGAGAGCTTTCTCTCTCTACCACCATAATTAGCCTCAATTACCAACTGTTGTCATTTCATATTTTAAAAGCATATCTCTGTGTTTTTGTGCTTGAAGTGCTGTTTGTTGTTATTGAGTTCATCAACTATTTCAACAGGACTTATTCAGGACCTGTGCAGTTATTTAGCCCATATCATTTGGACAGGTTTAAGCAGTAGTGGAGTTGTAAAATGAAACCAGGGGGGATGGTGAAATTTTTCATTTATGTGACATACTTTCCAGTGGGGGGTCTGGGGGTCCTCCCCCAGAAAATTTTGTATTTCTTAGATGCAATTTCCTGCATTCTAGTCAATTTTAGGGTGACTTGCTAGCTCGCTGGCTGGCCTCCGCTGGGCGCATTTCCTCCGCGGTGGTGCGCCGCGACTGGCTCTGTGTCGGCTTGGAAAGGCTCGGGGGCGAAGGTGGGTCACGGCTCCGGCCGCGAGCTTTACAGTGCCCTCCCGCCCGGACCTCACCGCTTCCCGGGGCCGTGGACTTAGTGCTTGCTGCGCCCTCTCCGGGGCTCGCCCCTTGCGCGACTGTCGAATTGCAACTTATCGCAACTTTCGTCCCTCGCTCACGGTAACCTACTATCACATAGGTAATAGGCTGATTATCATAAAGCCCCCCTAAATGTTGAATGGTAATTCTATTTCCAGTGTTAAATAGAAGTAATTTCCACATGCATTGATAAAATGCCACAAGGGATGGAAGAAGGGATGACCATTTTAGAAGAGGGATGATTTTGACCATTTTTTCCCCCAGGGGGATGCCATCCCCGCCCATCCCCCCTCAACTCGAGTACTGGGTTTAAGTCAGCAAGTCAGACAGGAAATAAAATTCAGCGATCAGGCAGTGTGAATCCATTTCTGAGTTTAAAAAGAAACTGAAAACTATCTCTTCAGGCTGGCATATGAACTGCATCATCTAAGACTTTACTAAGGACTGCTCTGCTCCTAGTTCCTACTCCAATGGACAAAGTAACAAAGACCTTTTCCAGATAGAAAAGGACACTCTCCTTGAAAGATGTGTCACCAAGCTTTGGATGTTAATAGAAGCATGCAACTAAAGGCCTGATGGTAGATCAGATCAGATCCTCAAATCGTTTTGCTTACTCTGTCCCTCTCTCTCATCAAGTTTCAAGATCAAACATTACAAGACACAGACTCAGATCCAGTCATGTTCATACAGTTGTGACTTTTTTTTGTAATGCCCAGGCACAGCCTCTCAGATATACACAAAGCAAGCACTGCTGTGTAGGTTAAACTTCTTTTTCAGAGGTTGATAATACAAATCTGATGACAAATTAACATCAAGATGGGAAACACACAATGCTCTGCTGACTTCTCTTGCTCGAGACGTCTGCCCTTTCCTAACTACAATCCCAATCCTCTTTTTGTCAATATGCTGTCTCCCAACTCTTCTCTTCGTCTGAGGAAGCACTATATAGAGGTGCAGTCCTCCCTGACCCCCAAGCAGCTGGAGGACTTCACCCAGGGCCTGAGGACAACTTTTGGCAAGGAGGGCAAGGTCACTCTTGGCAGGGTCGGGGTAGTGGCTCTTTCCCTGGCTGTGCTGTTTGACATGCTTGCTAAACAGGCAAAAGGAGAATGCTTGTCAGACTCAGGGCCCATTCCAGGTTTATTTATTGAAATCCCTCCACATGTCTACACAATCAGTAAATACCTGAGGCCTCTATCTATTTTCTCAGCAATATAGGCAAAAAAGCATCAGTCCACTCATGGTTATATGTGATGGCTCCATGGTCCTCATGCAGGCCATATCAAAACAAACCTCAATGCCTTGCTCCACAGTTATTATAACATATTAACAGGGAAAGGCACTGCTCAAGACTTCAGCCATCCTATCCTCCACTGCTGTCTCCATATAATGAAAAATGTGAAAACTTTGTGCAAAAAGCAGTAAGTGAAACCATTTTTTAAAGAATATCTATACTACTGGCAATGAAGTGCTTACTATGACAATGCAATAATTTGTATTTCTCTCGTAGTGTGCCCAAGAACTAGAAGCTGGCCATGCATGTGTTCAGACTGTTTGCTAGTTCCGTTGGTGAGTTAGATGAAATACTGTCATCTTCTCCAGCCCACGCAACTCTGGAAATGTTGAGAAGCACTTCAACAATATTCAAGCAAAGCTGACAACCATTGGGGACTCAACTGTTGATGACAGCAGCATTGTTGCTGAGGACCTTGAGGTACCAAATACTCTAAGTAATGATTTGAAATAATGTCTTCTGTTAATCGAGTTTAAAAATCACACACACACACAGTAAAAACACAAGGTCATCGAGTGAAAAGCAAAAATGGTGCAATGAAAGCCCCTTCTATAAAAGGAGAGTGAGAGATAGAGATGAGGGGATGTCACAGACAATGGCCCGAACTGTATTGATTATTAGAAAATGGTACAGTCAAAGGACTTCAAAATATCCACAATAATATATAGTGGAGTTTGCTGAAAATAATTTGATTTGTGTTGTTAATGATTTTTTTATAATCTGACTATGCAGAATTGAATCTGGATGGGCGATTGGTTTTACTTCAATAATTTTATCATTTTATTTTGATCATTAAAAGGCATGTAGTATACAGCAAAAAAACAAAGTAATGACAGATGAATGTATTACAACAAATGAAAGTAAGAACAATAAGCAACTTCGATTGATTTCCAAGTTTACGAGGTGCACTTGAATGCACCATGAAGCCGCACATGCTTTACCGTAAAAGCGATGTAGACGGACACTCGAGTTTCGAAGTGTAGATAGCGTGTCCGCAGTAATTACTCTCTGTATTAACAACATACCTAGAAACCTGTCTCTAGGACAGTCACAGTATCTGCCTCGCTGAAGCTCACACAGACTGAGCAGCAACGTTGGGCACAAACACACCCCCTCCTCTCCTTTTGTGAGGCTCACAGCACTGCAGGCAGACGCAGACACACACACACACACACACCAAGTTTCGTCCCCGCAAAGTGCTGTAAAATAACTGACATGTTTGTCAGTAAGGGAGCAAGTAGTGGTGACAACAGACGCACAACCATCCAGCACGACTAGCTTAATGAGGAGGATAGTTCCACTTTGTGGAAGCTGATGGGGCTAAAACTGACTTAATAAAACAAATGTTTTAAGTTGTAACAAAGCATATTGCAAATTTTAGAATATGGTTAACTAACAGGCACAACATTGTCTATCCATTGTATCATATTTTAAATGTCTTTCTGTGTGTTTGAAGTTTCCTTGTTTAATGTTACAGAGAATAAACCTACACATCTGCAGTGCACCATCTGTGTACCGCTCACAGTGGTCAAATTTATAACTAGTCTGGTACGTGTTACATTAAAAATAGGATTGGTCTCAAGTTTAGGTGGATGATGTTACACAGCACGGATACAAGACTCAATCGCAGCACTCGGGAGACAGATACAGGCGGTAAACGGTTTTTAATCCAAGGCAAAGGTTCGGTACACAGGAGTTCAGTCAGGTAAAGCAGGCAAACCATCCAAAGGGGTAAGGCAAAAGCAGGGTCAAAAATTTCGTTAAAAAAAAAGAGACACGGTATTGTTGTACTTTCAAACACGATTATATGAAGAGACAAAGATCTGCAGATCCTGTGCAGAGTCTGTTCTAAGGGTTTATAAACTGTTGTACTCAGAATGTGAATGCACACTGAATGTGATATCATAAGGACAAAGAATCGAAAGAAACAAGAATATGCAAATTATTCTAAAGTTCCATCCAGACAAGATTTATTAACTTTTAAATATTTTATTTTTATTTACACTCATATTATTGTAGTCCCATACAGAGTGTGAGATCTTTCTCCCTCTACCACCATAATTAGACTCAATTACCAACTGTTTTCCTCCACACTGATTGGTGCATTTCATGGCAGACATGGCTCTTCTGTTTCTGCTGCTGAGCTCTGCTGTTGCAAGAATTCTCACACAACACAACATTTCTTGTACCAGGCTGTAAACATGTCTATTTCTGCCATGAAGTTGAACATTTTGACATGGGGGCTTATGGAGACTGACTCGTTCTGTCACCAGCCTCAAGTGGATATTTGAGGAACTGCAGTTTTTGGCACTTGCCACATGATTATGATGGAGGTTTTTTTTTTGTGTCTGCTGTTGGTCCTGGCCTACGCTTTTTCTATCACCCGCAAGGTCGCCACAACATCTGCTTCCCGGTATTCGAGATGGGCTCAGCCTTTGAGACTTGGCCAGATTGGTTTATATCATTCTGGGATTCGATCCGTAAACCTTGTTTTTCTGTTTAATAAGTCATTGAACTGCACTAACTCTGCCTATATCTGTATTTTAACCTTGCACTTTGTTCCATGTTTACCACTCTAAGGACACAGGAGAGGACCCAATGCCAATGAGCTTTTATTTTATTTTTAATCCATTTTGATGCTACATTGACGTGTAATTAGGTGAATAATGTCTGTCATTCCCACTCTACACCCTGTTGCCTGTTCTTGCATTGTTGCAGTAACTTTGTGCTCCGAATACTCTACATCACTAAGTCACACATGACAAACAAGTAGTTGGCTGCTATGTCTTGTGTTGCTGACCTTGCTTGATGGCTTTTAACAAAGTTGTTGACTCACTAGTTTTTGATCATAAGTAATATAATCATAAAAAATACACAACAGTCCATATTTATGCCATTGGTATTGCACTCTGAAACTGGATGTGCTAAATTGAAAAAATGCCAATTTTACTCAATAATTTTCAGTGTTATATATATGAAAACATGCGCCATGGTTCTAGATGTGTTTTGTGCTTGTGCTTACTCTGTCCCTCTCTTTCATAGAGGTACATCAAAACTGTGCTATGGCAAAATGACCACAAGATCAAACATTACAAAACACAGACTCAGATCCAGTCATGTTCATACAGGGGCAAGCAGGTGAATGATTAATTACAAGTTTGACGTCATGATCACGTTGTGACTGTATTTGTAATGTCCAGGCACAGCCTCTCATATATATATATAAGGTAAGCACTGCTGTGTAGGTTAAACTTTTTCATAGAGGTTGATAATAGAAATCTGACGACAAATTAACATCAAGATGGGAAACACATCATGCCTTCCTGAGTATCTAGCCCACATGACTTCTCTTGCTCGAGACGTCTGCCCTTTCCCAAACTACAATCCCAATCCTCTTTTTGTCAATATGCTGTCCATCAACTCTTCTCTTCACCTGAGGAACCACTATCTGGAGGTGCAGTCCTCCCTGAGCCCCAAGCAGCTGGAGGACTTCACCCAGGGCCTGAGGACAACTTTTGGCAAGGAGGGCAAGGTCACTCTTGGCGGGGTCGGGGTAGTGGCTCTGTCCCTGGCTGTGCTGTTTGACATGCTTGCTAAACAGGCAAAAGGAGAATGCTTGTCAGACTCAGGGCCCATTCCAGGTTTATTCATCAAAAACCAGAGAGGGTACTACCCTCCACATGTCTACACAATCAGTGAGTACCTGAGGCTGATACCCCATATTGCAAACAACCCCACGAGAATGAGAGAGGAGACAGAGAGGTACGTACTGCAATGTGTATTTGTCTACATGTGCTCTATAAAATCAGTTTGGCAACATTGAATGTGTGCATTCTGTGTCAGCCTGTGTGAATTGATTGTCTGTTTTTCTTTCCAAGGTACGTTGAACAGTTAAAAGTTGATGACCAGTTTTTGGCCAAACTGGGAAACAACCACACAGTACCATTAGATGACACTACAGGCTTCAATGTGGTAACAGGACAATTTTTTTGGAGCCATCTGAATCTTCACCTCCTCCGCCTAAAAAACGGTACAGCTGATGTGATAGAGCGCATTGAAGCAGCCACAAATCGTCATACTGATCTATTGAGGAATTTCAACTGTAACCCAGAGACATCTAACAAAGAATTTCTAGCAGCATTACAAAAATCTGACAACGACACCCAAGAAGCTTTTAAAAGATGCACAGCTGGTATTGCGCCACACGAACCATGGATCACTTATTTTGTTTTTCTAGATACGCTCAACATTTTGACTCACATACTTCCAAGTGACAATATTTCTGCTAATTCATTATTTGGTCAAAGAGAAGACTTTGACCTGAAGGCCAATGCACTCGGAAAATGGGACAAGTAATTCACTGGTCAGTTTTCCACATACAAAATCAAGATCAGATATAAGATATCAGATATATCAGATAAGTGCCACATGAAACTAGAAACACGAGTCTGAATGTGATCTGTCATGCGGTTGTCTGTTGTCTGAATTTTTTTTTTTACCTTACTTTCTTAATTTTATGTTTTGAACTTTTGTTATTAATTGCTAATTTGATGATTTTGTATGTTCTGAGTCACAGTGTTCCAGCTACTATCTCTGTGTTATTTGTTGTTATCAGTGGTTTTAAAATTCAGGAAATGATAAGTGAGTATTAACTGTATGTCTACTATGATTTTCAATGTGTCAATAAATTTACCATCTGTTCTATGTTGGTTTACATTTCTCCTTTTTAGCTAAATATGTCAACAACCACTCAATGGATAACTATGAGATTTGATGCAGGCATTCAGGTTCTCCGAATGAATTATAATACACCATCAGCTGTATATTTAATTAGCACTAACACTGCAGGTGTACTCTTGTTGTCCCATGATTTCTTTATTCATTTTTGTATGAATATAGTCATAGGTAAATGCATAACTTACTTGAACATACATGAATACATACTGAGAGTTGATATGCCCCAGTGTTAAAATTTTCTCTTACTCCATACTCCATTCCTTACTTATACTAATGCATTACATCCCCTTTTACTGATGTGTTTACCACAGATCTAATACAGTCACTTTAGGCATTGTTACTATTGAAACACCATTTTGCAAATATTTGATTTTATAGAATTGAAGCTTTGATAATGGGGCTGACCCCACACACACAAACAAACAGGTCAGTTTTTAGTTGCCTGGCCCACTTTAAATGGGCACAGCATTGTCAATGACCGTATATCTTCTGAGAGGATTAATGCAGCCTAAAGGTGGAGAAAAAAAATTGTGAAGGCTTGTGGCGGACAGCTGCTTAATCCTTTGAGCTCTCAGGG
The DNA here is from genome assembly GCA_036365135.1 of Miichthys miiuy. Classification (NCBI taxonomy): domain Eukaryota; kingdom Metazoa; phylum Chordata; class Actinopteri; family Sciaenidae; genus Miichthys; species Miichthys miiuy. The sequence continues at coordinate 21,968,792 of CM071617.1, forward strand.
AGACAGAGAGACAGGGATGAAAATGTTGAAGTCTTTGCACTTGGATTTGGCGAATTTTGTGAGGAACTGATGGGCTGAAGAACATTTGTATCTAATAATGGGACATTTAGTCAAGTTTATTTCGTGGCAATATTTAAGATAGAATTACCAGTCCTCAGGGAACAGAAATGGTGCACAAAATTCTGCTGCCCATCGGTAAGTTTACAGCTGTTGACATATTTCATATATTCATACGTTTATAGATGCATCAAATATGATGTGTTTATGGGATGTTTCTGCCTTCTGCTTTTAGCTTTAGCAGCAAGCCTCATCTCTCCTGGGCTGTCTGGTGCCTCAGCGACCAAAACAAAAGCTCAAGGTATCACCTCCTGAGTCACTGTTTATTCTTCACTATTAACAGTTCTAAGAGCTATTTTCTGTTGTAGCACGTCAATAGATCACTGTGCCAGTAAGCAGTATAGATTACTTATGGATATTAATGAGTTTGATTTTGTCTTGATTAATGGCCATTGATTGGAATTAATGGTTTTCATCTTCTCAAATGTGTTTATCTCTGAATTTTCATTCTAAATCATTAAAAATGTCACCAAAGGCAATCCTGAGCTGCGTTTTTCACTATTTTCTGTCATTTCATAGACTAAACAAAAAAAAATGACTTCCTAAAAAATACTCATTTGTTGCAGGCCCATTTCATTATTCTAACTCACTATACTATAATGAGTGTGATAATAGCTCTTTGTCTGATCTAAAGTACTATAATCCAGTTATGATGTGAAATTAGATCTAACCCTAGATTTAATTACTGTAGACCGATAGATCAGCCTTGATGACAACCATCCAAATAACACACACACTAGAGAATTGTAGCCAGTCCATCCTCTTTCAAATGGGAAAGACATTACTAGATAACAAAAAATAATTTTTCTGTCTCAATGTGTATGGCTTGCTTGATTATGTGTGTTGGCTTTGTGATTCTTAGAAAGACCGCAACCTGATAAAACCAACTTCATGTACTGAATAAACACACTATATTTAATTTAATTAAAACTAACATTTCGGGATGTTTTATTTACTTTACTATCACTATAAATTAGAATACAATAATGCCGGTCTGTCTGTACAATGTCTTTTTGTATATTCAGTAAAGAACAACTCAGGTGTGACACCAGCTGGGCAGTGTGGAACCTGGATAAAGGAGCCTGATGGAGGGTATTTCACCTCTCCCAACTACCCTGAGAAGTACCCACCTGAGAGGGAATGTGTCTATATCATAGAAGGTGAGGGTCTCTCACACTAGCCTCTGACACACTTTCCATCCCTTCTGTTTCACCTCCTCTGTTCCAGTCTCGCCTCATCTCAAACTCTCTTCCCCCTCCAGCTGCTCCCCGTCAGTGCATCGACTTGTTCTTTGATGAAAAGTATTCAATAGAGCCGTCCTGGGAGTGCAAGTTTGACCACATCGAGGTACGTGATGGGCCCTTCGGTTTCTCACCCATCATTGGTCGCTACTGTGGGCAGGAAAGCCCGGCATATGTCCGTTCAAGTGGGAGGTACCTGTACATCAAGTTCGTGGCTGATGGTGAACTGGAGGCCATTGGTTTCTCCGCCCGGTATAACTTCACACAAGGTGAGTGATTACAAAGTCATCTGGATGAGGAGACTGCATTTCTGAACATGGCCTTAAAACACACAGTATGTCATTTCTGCTGCTACGGGTGTCTCACATCAAAACAACAGAAAAAGATGGAGTTTGATGATGTCATGAAGCAGTGTGGGATCATGAGAGTTGTCATCTTCATTGTTGTTGTCTACCATTGCCGATGAAAACGTGACTCAAGCAGGAATCATATATGGAATCATTAAAGTTTTATTCCTGTTTAGGTACATTTGCCAACTTCCTTTCTCATTCTCTGATGTATCAAGAAGGGTCTAGTTGCAGTCCTACAGACTACACACACACACATACTTTACTACACAACACATCCACTTTGCTACAGGACTGAGATAACTTCCTGGATTAACATACTTTTAACCCAAACTATGAAATGTCTGTGCCTAAATCTAACCAAACTGTGACCGTTTTGAGGGTGTGTCATGTAGTAGGCGTGTCATGTAGCCCTGTAAACATGCTATGGATCTGCAACTTCTACTTGGAACTATTTGTTTACCTCCAAGTCATAGCAATGAATGGGGGTAAAGGGGATATGACTACAATGACAGGTGACTAAATCAAATGTACCTTTACCTTGACTAAAATTCACTAGTTCTCTGATTTTGAGCATTGTGAACCTTTGCAAAAATGTGAGTACACACTCAACACAATATATGTTATAGGTCTAGACTGCTTTTACCAATTTTAATGTTACATTCACCTTTGAAGCTACATTATCAGACGTGGGCAAGTGAAAGGGGTTGCTTGTCTTGATGAATGTCCATAGAATTATCAGCTGACCCTGATGTACCCCTCAGCAAAGCATTTAGTTTCTTCCAGCTCTTTGTTTTAGTTGTGCAGCCCCCTTTTTCCACAAAACTCTCAATCAAACATCAAGCAAGTGCAACAACACAAGACATTGCATGCAGTTAATATTACTGAACATAACCTTCATGAAGCTTTCACAGCTTCTTGGATAAATGAGAATACTATGGGTCACTATGCTGCATTAAATCTTGTCCCAGTGTAACAAGTCCAAATTAAAAGATAAATTATGTTTGTGCCTCTAAAATATCACATACTATCAGAAGGATATTGAAAATAAATCTGCTTCATGACCTAGCAACACTGTAGTTAAAGTTTAGTTAGTTTAGTTAGATTTTGAGAATATAAATACTTCATTCTGTAAGAATATAAGCATATTTTTCCTGAGGGAACAGTTTCCCTATACTCTCCCTTTGAAAAGTGAAAAATACAGACTATATAATAATATAACTATATAATAATATTAATTTATTCCATGTATTTTTGCATTTTTGTTCTATTGTTGTTCTTCTATAATACCAGCGGCTCCAAAAATAGTTGCACATGGCAACTTTAACAATGGCCTGATGGTATGCTGCTGGGAATATACTCTCATTTCCATTTGTAGTACAGGCCCACCAGCTCCAGCTGACGAGAGAAGAGGAAAGGAGCATTTCCAGATGCTTGTTTACGCATATGCACATACGTACACACACATGCATACACGTGCACACACACACACATACACAGACACACACACACACACACACACACACACACACCAGTTGATCAAAGCTTGTCTTCAGGGAAATACAGCTTGTCAGCGCTGAGCCGAAGTAACAGCTTAAGGGAGCCCGAGACAGATTTTATGGACCACCTACACTGACGAGGGACAAAATTTAATCTGCATCCTTCTGTCCATCCAGCCTTTTCTCATTTTTTTCTCAACATGAATGAGCCTTTATACACTATCTTTATATTCCACACAGGATGTTACAGTGCATGTTGGGCCTTCGTGCTATTTTGAAAACATCACACACAATTTGTGTTTTTAACAGTATGGTCAGTGTACCCTCCAGTATTATCATGTAGTCTGTATTTATATTTTCAATAGTAGAAACACTTGAGCAATGACTTTTTCCTCCTCCTAAAAAACAGGAACTATCCCTTTAAGAAGATTCTTTTCATTATTGGCAGATCAGGATAAGCTGTTTTTCATCTGTTTACATCAAGTGTCCCATCCCAAATGCTAATCTCCTGTCTAATTCCACTCATCACCAGTGGCAGGAGAGAATTAATTCACCCACATGCATGACTGAGACTATTTAAACATGTTATAAGGGTCCTATAACGGAGGTATAAGAAGCTCAGCAAATTATGGCTATGGCAGGCACATTGCTGATACATTGTGTAGCTTCTACACGTTGACAATATTTCTTACACTTTAGCATATAATTCATTTTTGTATGTTTAGATTCTGTGCACACGGCAAACAAATTGGAAACTTATGTAACTGTAAGTTTGTCTGTTTGCTACGCTATCTGAATACAGTCAGAATTAAATATATACATGTTACTTATCTTTCACAGTTAATGTTGCACCATGACGTGGTGGTCACTGCATGTTGTGGTAACTGCAGTCTTAAATCAAGGACTGTCTGGGGACTCCTGGCAAACTTGTCTAGCTCACATTTTAAACCTTTGTAAAGTAGAAAATCAATAATCTGAACGTCAAATAGCCTACAAACCATATATTTTTACTTTTTTCCAATTCCACATTAATTCAGTAAATATGTATATGTTGTATTAATTTCTAGTGTTCTTGTGTGTACCCCATAATTTTAATAATATTAGGAGAGGATTTACATAAACCATCTTATATCTCATATTTGGTATAAAGCCTCTGGGTATACACACACACACACACACACACACACACACACACACGGATAAGAATGAATGTGAATAATCTGGACAAGCCTGAAGCAGAAGCAGGGTAAGAAACATGAGAGGATTAATAATAGTCCCTGATTTGATTTGAGCCTCAGTGGATGCCATCACCTGCTCGTCTTACATCACAGTGACCGACCAATGTCCTATGACCACTGACTAGTGATAAAAATATATTAAGATGTGAGAAATCATAGTTTTAAAACTTCATTTAAAAGTCCTCACTCTCCACGCTGCACTGCTTGATTTAAACCACATTCACTGTACTTGGTTTAGTGTCATTTGTATATATTGTACTATTTGTTATTTATTTTAAACTGAGAATTTTGAAACCAAAAAAAGAAGGGATGTTTTTATCACCAGGTTGTCATTGCTGTTGGTCCCTAATCTGTCCTGAACTAAGCTCGTAAATCAGGATTCATAATCCACCTAGCAAGTACATTCATCAGCACAAAGGTTTAGAAAACAATTTCTGTGGCTAAGTGTGTTTTTTTCTCCTTTGATGAAGGGCATCAGGGTTTCAGGGGAGTTTAAATGAAGCCAGAGGGAATGTGCTGGTATATGTTATGTAAGCATTGGCCTGCTGTGTTTGTTTTGCAGAAGCGTATGCCTTCAATATTAGAGTTTTTGTTATTGTGGTATTTTGTTTTGTTTTTCTTGGTATTGGATTTTCTTTTAATATCTACCCTTTAGACAACCTTTGTTGCAGTGAATATTGCATGCACACATTCCTAATACTTCAGATAAGGGTTAGATATGTTTAAAAATCTGTGCAACAAGAGCACAGATAACTGGCAGCTGGAATGGATTGATTGTATCTTTGGAAATGACGCTCAGTGCTGGCCTGGTGTATTTAGAGCTTTCCTCCTGGTTTAATGTCATTGTCTGGCATTCCAGGGGCCTTGGCACAAAAGACAATGTGCACTGGCGTCGTCCAGGTAACACTGGACACAAATCTCGAGGTGGTGGTTGGTGAAAGTTTGAGAGAGAAGTCAAAATTGAAGCTAAAAGCAATTTTATTTATTTATTTAGATCCTTTACTTAAGTAAGTACTAATACCACACTCCATTACAAGTATGCCCTGCATTCAAAAGCTTACTTAAGTTAAAGTATGGAAGTATTAAAATATGAAAAGTAAAAGTAGTCCTTGAGCAGTTAAATGGTCCCTGTTTTATTATGTTATTAGATGTTTGGTCTCTAGCTTCCTCTGACAACATCCTCTTCTCCTCTGTCAGTATGTCCATAGAGGCTGCTGAGCCAGCTTACATTGCCAGCTTTCCTAGCTCCGGTTCTGGCACGACACAGGCATAATGATGTCTCTGTGAAAAACACATTTTAGCAACATCTGCTTTCATACAAGTAGCAGTTTTAAGTAACACCAAGGTTAAATGAACACATTTGGAACTAATCTGCATTAACCATATGATATACATTTTGTGTTACAGAGTACAAGTTCAGAATTGTTTTGTTTTTGGATCTGCACTGCGCCTTGCATCCCATTTTGAAATGTGGTCTCTAATTGTGGAAAAACCCAAACACAGCTTCTACCCAGAGACTGTAAGACTGATCTGAACTCAGTCCCTCATTGAAATGCACGTCACCATTCTGCATCATACACCTTGATGCCATGCTGTATTGCTGTCTGACATGCTGCTCTGTTTTTTAATCCATTGCACTATAGCATACAAATATGCTATACTCTTATTATTATCTTGTTATTATTCTGCTTTTATTATTATTATTATTATTATTATTATTATTATTATTATTATTATTATTATTTATTGTTACTATTCATTGTAGAAGTTTCAAGGAATCATATAGTATTTTACACTTGTTCATTTTAGACTATTGTGTGTACATTGCTGGTCCTGAGTACTCGTTTTGCTTCATATGTAAGCATGCAAATGACAATAAATATACCTTGAACCTTGAAGGTAAATGTTACAAAGATGTATTTGTTTCTAACATTATTATGTTTCTTTTTAGATCCTGAGTTTAAAGACCTCGGGGAACTGCCTGCTCTGCCATGTGAGTATACAACTAACGTTATTTTGTTACAACATAATATAGCAGCTTTGATGAGATATAACATATATCGTTGATAACATAGTCATTCATATAAATGAAGATGATGAATATATTTAACGTGTTTGAATCCTCATTTTTGCTGAAGGGATAATGTTGCCCAAACTCTTTCTATGATTTCACAGGTAATAAAAGCCTCAAAACTTGTGTTACTTTAACAAGAAAATATTGTTATCCACAGTTTGTGAGTTTGAGCTGAGCGGTCCTGAAGGCTTTGTAGAATCAACCCAGATAACTGCAGAGGGCCGGGCACTGCAGACTGAAGCTGTAGACTGCAGGTGGTACATCAAGGCCCCGCCAAAAGCTCGGGTCTGTACATGTCAAACTGTTGTTGTGTTGTGGTGATGTTACATGTAGCTGTTTGTCAGTGGTGCGTTGGCATTTATTTGTGTATCAAATTAACTTAAACCTTGTTTTATTCACTTTTTATACTAAAGTTCTACTAGAAAAAAATCATCCTCTGACCTTACCTGCAACATGTTTTATATACTGTGTCTACGCATTTTACAACATCTTAGTCAGAAATGACTCATAGTAGATGTTTTAAAGTTATAAAGGATGAGCCAGAAGGAGTAAATGTCATCAAAGACTGGCCCACTCACTGCACCTCCTCTTCTTCTCCTCAACCCTTTACCCACAGATCTACATGCGTTTTATGGAGTACGAGATGCAGAACTCCAATGAGTGCAAGCGTAACTTTGTTGCCATCTATGATGGCAGCAGTTCAGTTGAGCACTTGAAGAATAAGTTCTGCTCCACGGTGGCCAACGATGTCATGCTGGTGTCCTCCGTGGGTGTGGTCAGACTGTGGGCAGACGAGGGAAGCAGGAAGAGCAAATTCAGGATCCTCTTCACAACCTTCCATGAACGTGAGTCGATCTATGTCAGTTCCATTTACCCCTTAGCTCTCTTTTACAGGTGTGCCCTGATTATATGTGAGTGGAAGTCACCAAAGTTAAATGATTCTCCGCAGTGAGCATGGCATTTTGATTACTTACGTATTTGTTCTTATATGTTTATATGTGGCAAATAAATGTCTTTCTGGTGGTGTCATTAACAATGACAGTGTGGAAAACAAACTTGTGCTGCACAAGAATGGAATATTTACCAACAATAACATTACATTACAGAATGGACAGCAGCAGATTAAGCCATTAAATATCATCTTATATTCAAAGTCTGAGGTGTCACGACTGAACTATGTTTTCAGTCTACTGTGTACAACACCTGAATGAGCCTCTTGTTTTTCAGCTCCGTGTGAAGGAGACACTTTCTTTTGCCACAGCAACATGTGCATCAACCACACCCTGGTCTGCAATGGTATACAGAACTGTGTTTACCCATGGGACGAGAATCACTGCAAAGGTACCCAGATACAAAGGCTGATTTATGAAATATACCAGCCAGTGTATGGCTAGTTGTGAGTGGAATCACTCTTCTCCATGTCACCTCCCTAACTAGAGAAAAGGAAAGCCAGTATCCTGGACACGCTGGATAACACTAACCTGACCATCATTGGAGTAACCTGTGGCCTGGTTGTCATCCTGCTCATCATCTCTGTCATCATCCAGATCAAACAGCCTCGCAAGAAATACATCATCCGCAGGTGAGATCCTTAAACTTCACTGAGAAATATATCTCTCATTACAAAATTCTCTATTTTGGGAAATGAACTCAAGATGGTGGAGGGAATTACATGCTGCACTAATCAAAATTTTTATTGTAACAATGGATGTTATGATGTTTAGTGTGAAAGCAGTCAGTTGAGCTCACAAACTATGCAGTTCCTTAGTTCTTAGAGCTTTTAGCCTCTTCTAGCTTATTGTTTTGGCTCACAAACTATGCCGTCATTTTCTGTGAAAAAGAAAGAAAGAAGTAAGTTGTCCTTCTGAGCCAGGCTTTATTCTAACACCTGTAATCAACTTTCTACAAAGTATCAGGCTGTGAGAGCTCTCTCTCCAGTCAGTCATTTAAGCAGAACGTGGGGGTACTTACGCTGTTACTCATCATCCCTTACCTGACAGTTATACTGAGTACTCCTGCCAATATGCTCTAAAACAGCCTTGCATGTCTGCTTAAATAAGTGTACTGTGACATTATGCCAAAAAATTAAAATTAACTCTCACAAAACAAGAACATCGACTCATAGAAAGGACAGTCATGCCATTACTACACTAGCTGAAGTGACCAGCTGGTGAATAAAGGGAAGTGTTTAGCAGCTCAATTGCCAGATACTTCCCTCAAGAGGCTGTAGAGACCACATCACTGATAGCAGGACAGTGAATGCTTGACTTTGTCAAACATGACTCCAAATACATGCTGATGTAGTTTGTGTCTGCTGGATGCAACCCTTTGCAAACAAGTTTAGTTGTAGTTAGTAGTTTATTCATATACTTGGCAATGTCTACATGTAGTCAGTGTCAGGACAAAACTCTCTTGTGCTTTCCTGAACATTTGTTGGTGTGTGTGTTTGTGTCTCCTTACCTGTTCCTATCCACAGAGATGACTTTGACCCTGCCCTCCTCCACCCTGGTTTTGAGCCTCCTCACTACGAACTCTGCACTCTGCGTCCCCCACCATCCAGCGACCTGACTGATGCCGCCCTGGCTGAGGACTTCGAGAAGCTGCGCCGCTCCTCCTCCAAATGCATCCGCGACCACCACTGTGGCTCTCAGCAGGGCAGTGTCCACGGCAGCCGCAGCAACCTGAGCATGTGGGACACTACCGCCGCAACGGATGGGGGCTCTTGTGCCCCCGCCGCTGCCGCCGGTTACGGTGGCCCAGCAGTCGCCACGCTTCTCCCACCACACCACACCAGCAGGACGAAGGAGCATACTGGTGATGAAGCACAGCTATTCTCAGGATGGGGCAGAGGGGTACAGGGCAGAGGAGGAGGATGATTTGATGATGGAAGATGGTCCAACCACCAGCCAGCACCATGTGCACCAGCATCAGATCCACCATGACACATCAGGGCTGGATCACCCTGTCCACCGTACACTGTCTAATGACTTCTAATGTAGGAAAAGAGAATGTGATTTAAAAAAAAACAACAGAAAAAACATAATCACCACAATTCTTTATCTGTTGATGTTAAAATATCTGACTTTTAAACCCATTTGAAGGTGGAAAATCAGGATTTATAGAAAATGTGATAATTGAAATCCCATTCTATGCATCACAATTCCTTTTTTTCCCCCGTTTTGTTTCAACTCAACAATTTATTTATGACTGCATTATATCTGAAATTATTTTCTGGATGAACAGTGTATCGCAGTGTTTCCTATAAGTTTGGACATTATTTGCACCACCAGTGTAAGAAGAATGTCACAAATGTTGACTATTCCTTTTCCTCTAACGGACAAGATGATTTTGTGGTTAGCGCTGGTCCAGAATCAGAAAGAAAAAAACACTTAAACAGATATGAACACGGATATATGCAAATAGGATACCCAGTGGGCTTGAAACTAGAATCAGAATCACTTTTATTGCGTTTGTTTGTGTGCACACACAAGGAATTTGACTCTGGCCACAAGTTGCTCTCAATGTACATACAGAAATAGAAATAGGTACAGCTAACAAACAAGGAGCTTCACAGGTAATCGAATATAATTTAATTATTTGTTTTGGTTTGTTTATGAGCATTAATTGATGTTTATTATTGTGTATCAGTTTTTCAATTTGGGTTGTCTTAATTTCTTTCTGTCTAATTTATTCCTGCTGGTTATATGGCTGTCTTTATTTATTTATTTCATTAAATACCTTATTTTTCCTTCACTCTGTGTGGTGGAACCATGCCATTGACCTTTCATGTGCGTGTCTATTTATTTGTACCTCGTTTTATGGGGAACGTAGACAGAGAGGAACCTTTGTTAGCTTGTGTCGTCCTCCTTACGGGCTTATAACAGCGCTGCACAGGTCATCCTGTTAGACTGCTTGGAAGGGAGCATGACAGAGCTGTCACCTTCACATAGCTAATGAATTCATTAATAGCTGATTTAATTTATGACATTTACCTTGGCTTACGTTAGCAGAGTGCTAGCTATCATTCATGCAGTTCAGGTTAACGTGACGTGTTTCTAGCGTTACCGTTAAGATAGCATCATGTCACAAGAGAGCCTGTTTCTGGACTCCGGACAGAGCGACGTGAAGGAGGTGAAGCCAAGAGGCCGACTCGGTCTCATCGTCACGGGGGTGCTGGGTGGGTCTCTGGTCGCCCTGTACGCAGTGGCTGCTCCGTTTGTCACTCCTGCACTGAGGAAAGTCTGCCTCCCTTTCGTCCCAGCGACCTCAGCACAGGTGGACAACGTCCTCAGGGTGCTGAGAGCCAGATCAGGGACCCTGGTGGACATCGGGAGTGGAGATGGAAGAATAGTAAGTCTGTGGCCCTAACACCAAGACAAACAGACAATAATAATGGCTCATTATATGGACCAGACCTCAATTTGCACCACAGAGAGAAACTCTTAAAAGTATGACCACACTTGTTTTCCATCCAACTTCTTCCACAGTTGCTGATGCATTGAATATTCCTCCATCCGTCTTCCTCTCTCAGGTGATCGCAGCAGCCAAGCGTGGGTTCCAGGCATCGGGCTTTGAGCTCAACCCCTGGCTGGTGTGGTATTCTCGCTACAGGGCATGGAGAGAGGGAGTGCACCGCTCCACCTCCTTCCACATCTCTGACTTGTGGAAGGTCAGTCATGCTTGATTAGCACGTCATGTCAACATTTTTTTCAGTGAACATATTTCCAATGCAGCTATTCACATGAAATTTAGACCAAAAATGGGCTCAATGAAACTATAAAGATGAGAGAATAAACAATTCGAACCATAAAATGATGCTTCAAGACACTTCACAGGAAATTCTCATTAAAGAATCTGTTACTGATGACACCTCACTGTGAGAGATTAGTTTCTTTGTACAGCCAGTTATTGTAAACAAAGGCTTCTCCACCAAATATTACATGATTTAGTTAGTGTGTTCAATATATATTTCAAATCAAATCAAATGTCCTGTGTCATTCCACGTTATTGCACATAACTTTTTCATAGATTGGAATAGTTTTATTGAGTTAACTCCGACGTCTGGTCTAAATTTCATATGAATCTCTGCATTGGAAATTTGAGAAAATGTTTGTGTTGAATACTTATTTCATCTCACTGTCTTCTTTTCTTGCTCCAGACATCACTGAGTGTTAAGCAGTGTCACTATTCTCACTGTCATTCCTCATGTTTCTGATTGTTTTGCCAGGTCAGTTTTGCTCAGTACTCCAACGTTGTTATTTTTGGAGTCCCTCAGATGGTGAGTTCTTCTGCAAATGTGTCAACAAGTTATGTCAATACTGGCTCATTTAATTATAGTTGTACTTTAGTACACAGCTTTGCTGAAGATTCTATTCTGTTTGGTCAGTTACAGCACTCAACGGTCGGTTATTTCTGTATAACAGACTGTTGCTATGGAAGCAGTTCTGATAAATTTAGACCACAGTGGACGCAATGATCAACAATCATTTCTAAATAATAATTTGACACAAAATATTGATTTCTCTAGTAAACCTTGTAATAAGTAGGGTAATATTCAGAGACTGAGTCATTGTCACGAAAATAAACCTTCACAACGGCCCCTCAAAGGCTTTGCTCCAGGGTGCTGCATCACCCTTTTGGGGTTTGTTGTGCAACATTGACCAACTTACTGTACACTATACCCTACAATAGCACTCCCAGTTATAGTTACTGGCCAGACATTGGTTGGGTAGCTCCTTAAGAAAACGGACAGTATCAAACCGTACAGTAGATGCATGTGTCTGAGTGATGAAATGATCCATTCAGTTTATTGGGGACAGATCACCACCTCAGAGCTCTATATCTGATCATGCCAAGTAGGTTTTCAGAATCCCAAAGTGTTGCTCTTGATATCCTGATTGTTGCTCTCTGTATCTGCAGATGGACCAGCTGGAACTGAAGCTAGCAAGTGAACTAGAGAGTACGGCCAAGGTGGTGGCCTGCCGCTTTCCCTTTCCTACTTGGGTCCCCGAACATACCGCTGGGGAAGGCATAGACACCGTGTGGGTGTACGATGCCAAGACATTTAAATCACACCTGCAACATGGAATGACAAGGAAGACGACACCGGAATACACAGACCCATCGGATCCACATACATGAATGCAAACCTTGGTTTTAAGTCATCATCACATGCTACAACCCTGGGACAGTGTTTTGTTTTTTTAATCTGTGCAGTTTCTACTACTACTCCAGCGGATTTGAAATTGCTGAGAGAGACTGATGTTCTTTTCTCAAAATGCACTGTGGATGTAAAGTCTAAAAGTCATAAAAGAAAAATTAAATTCCTAATAAAATAATACATAATAATATAATACTTCTGCATGGTTTGATTATGTATAGGAATTAACAGTCCATGTTGCATTGTTTATGCATAAATGAAATTATATCATCTTCCCAGACAGACAAAGACCTTGTTAAGTGTAGCAGTCTGTCTCACAGAATATTTTTTATCATTGTGTGTGACTCCATGTTCGACCTTAGGGTGTTCTTTTCTTTGAAGGCCTAATTTAATTTTCTGAAAACAGAAGAATGATGTGCTTTACCAAAAAGCTCTGTTTTAGTCTCCTCTGTCCACAGGACATTCACCCTGAAGGATTTTGGCTTCCTCAGATAAGTGTTGGCAAACTCCAGTCTGTTTATTTAAGCAGCTTGGTCTGCTTCTTCACTTCACTAGAAGTATAAAGTAGCAAAAATGTACTCAAGTGAAGTAAAACTAAAAAAGTTACTTTCCACCACTGTTTATTTATTTATCCACCTGAACACCTGAAGGATTACATATAGATTTATATTTGTGAGCAGTGCAAAAGCTCCTGATGTTTTTGGAACAGATGATTACACACCAGTATCTGTAGGAGGATCCAAACTCTCCCTGCCTCTTTCTTTAGTCTGGCTTGTTCTATTTTGTCAGTTTCAGGCAACTCCAACTTTTTTTTTTTTTAGATTTTAATATGGATGATCACTTCATCAAGCATTCAGCTTCCTCTGATCTCCCCTGAAGACCTGTTTTTGTCCCCACAACATTAAAATGTTGCACAGATTTTAATCTATATTTGAGATTTTAGACTAGCGAGCATCTACAGAGGAGAAACTCTCTTAGACTTTTGTAACATGACTGAACCTCTGATGCCACTCGCAGGCCAAAACACGATTTTATGACTAATAAATTATTATAATATTACTATTTGTTATTTTCTAGGCCAGGTATCAAAGAATATGTTTGCATAATATTTCATCCAGTATTTTCTGTGTATAAAGATCGATACATTTTCACGTGGCTTCCAGCATGGCGATAGATCTTTAGTTCTATTTTATGAGTGGAGGAAGCATCACAAAGTAAAGCTTAATTACTGTATGAAATAGTTCTGTTACACTAAACTGTGATTTAAGAAACCAACATTGTAGCAGAAAAAAACCTTTTAAATGTGTCATAAATCATATATGATATGTACAGAAAACCTCTGCACTGTCAGGCTTTAGTATTTGAGAAATATTGAGCTGTGCTTTGGCGCCACCCAGTGGTGAACATACGGTACAATAATCACATGTTGTTGCTCGACTATCCTCAGACCGCTAGCTACTGTAGTATGAAGTGAAAAGTATTTCATTTCGAAGCGTGTGGTCACGTTAAAAAGAGCCGGAGCTTGAACTGAACACTAACTTGCAATGTTTGCACATAGATAGCTGGCGGTCACCGCTTTTACACCCGTTACCCGACTGTTGACTGTGGTGGAGGAGGGCTGCATGAGCAGCCAGTCAAGATGGACACCGCCGAGGAAGGTAGCTAGCTCCGTTTAAACTTAATTGCCCCAATTGTTAGCGTAAACCGGCAAAACGGTTTATTTTAACAACGTGTCACGTAGTAATTTATTCTTAACTACCGACAGTGATAGTGACTGTGTCTACAGTGTTTTTTTTAAACTGAAACAAAGCTTCATTATAATTTACAAACAACGGTAGCCAACCAGTGCTAGCTCGCCAGCTAACTAGGATTAGTTTACACCGTTAGCTCTCAGCTGTTGTGAATACAGTCACCGTCGTCGGACGTTTGCTTTCTGCCACACGTTTCCAACAAGTGGCCTGTGTTGGCAGAAGTCCGAGAAGACCATTTCACGTTAAAGTCACACGTAAACAAGCTAATTATTTAGTTACAAGCTAAGTTTGGCGCCGTTATCATAATATTTCATACAACGTCTCGTTGACACACCGGTCAGCACTGCCCATTGACGAGCCTCGTTTACTACGTTACTCTCATTCATAACAAAGACAAAGTATGATTCATAAAATGAAACATGTTCAACATGATTTCTAATGTCGGACAACCTTTTCTCTGAGAGCTAATGATGCTACAGTGAAGAAAATGACAGTCAGCTCGGTGTTCAGGTGTAATGTTTCTTATAACATGAATATGTGAGTCAGTCAAAGTTATCCTAACTGTTATTAAGCTCTTGCATCCGGGGCTAATTATAGTTTTTATTTTGGTCATCCGGTGACACAGGTAATCCAAGGATTACAGTTTGTCCTGCTGTCAGTATATGATGTGTCACTCACTCATGCCAGATGTGTCCCAGATTCTGCACAAAGCTTGCATGCATTTTTCAGTCTTTTATCATTTGGCATTATATCCAAGCAGTATGATGATTTGAATCAATCGCTGATCATCAAACGATAGAGACACAGGTGTTGAGTTGATTGTATGAAATATCGCAGGAGCAGGATGTCATTGTATGTTTTTGTGTGCTCACTGTACAGCGGACATCTGTCGGGTGTGTCGTTCGGAGGGGACCCAGGACAAGCCGCTGTACCACCCCTGTGTCTGCACCGGCAGCATCAAGTTTATCCACCAGGAATGGTGCGTTCAATGACCACGTTGTTACTGTTGTATGGTTCCATTATTCTCATGTGCCATGCCTTTCCTTCATTTTTATCTTTAAGGCTAAAAGTAAGGTGCAGTCTGTCAGTCTGTTTGCTTTTGTTGTTGTATTCCAACAAGGGATGCAGCAATTCATTGATTTCTCTAAAATGTCATGGTTCTCTAACCGTAGTTTCAGCTACACCAAGTTTTTCTGTCACTTACAATCAATGAGGTAGCAGTGAGTTAAGAGTCGGGCTTTCAGTGCAGAGTAAACCAACAAAGCAGGAAAGCTCACTGAAATGGCGCGGAATCCTATCAAAGGCATTACATCTGCAGAAAAGAAGTGACTTTATATATCCATAGTGCTGTGAAATAAATAAATTGATGCATTATAATAATTTAAAAACCAAGTTTTTTCCTCAAACTGTAATCATACCATCACATTTCATAATCATTGCATCTCTAATTCTCCTTTAACTCAGCCGGTCACCAAATTTCTGCCTGTTCAAAGAAAGTTTTTCCTTGCCACTGTCGCAGAGTGCTTGCTCATGGTCTGAATTGTTGAGTCTCTGTAAATAATATTATAGTAATGTCTAGATCTGCTCTATATGGAAAGTGTTATGAGCTAACTTCTGTTATGATTTGGTGCCATAAATAAAAATTTAATAATTCCAACATGGGAAAAGAATTCTCTTAGGAAATTAGAAAATAGCAGGCATCATACCAAAAGATCTTTTTATATGACTGTACCCAAATATAGTTTCTAAATAATTACGCACATGATAAACAATGACAACAACCATCAGACACAAACTGAAGAAGAAACTCGAGGAGAATCGTGGGACAGTTGTGTGGTTTAACTGAAGAGCGTTCTTAGACATAGTGAAAAGTATAGTAAAGTTTCTTTAGGATGAAAATTAAACTCAGCGTGTGTCTTTCTGTCTCACAGCTTACTGCAGTGGTTGAAGCACAGCAGAAAAGAATACTGTGAATTATGCAAACACAGGTTTGCATTTACACCGAGTAAGTTGTTTTCAGCCAGTAATACATTAGTACATTAATAATGAATTCATTTGTTGTTGTATGACTGTCTATTCGCCTCACTTCTGCTGTCCTCATTCCCTCTTTCCTCCAGTCTACTCTCCAGACATGCCGTCTCGCCTGCCTGTCCAGGACATCTTTGCAGGGCTGGTCACCAGTATCGGAACAGCCATTAGATACTGGTTCCACTACACACTGGTGGCCTTTGCCTGGCTAGGCGTGGTGCCTCTCACAGCATGTACGTCAAATCATTCCGTTGTAAAGACAAATTGAAGGCAGATTTGATCAGCAGCATTAGCTTTCCCTGTGCTTACTGGCAAATGGCATACTACAAGTAAAATCTTCCAGACGAAACAGTTCACTTTTAAATAAAGTATATCAACTGAATGTGTTTTGGGTGCCAGGCTCTTGTGTGCAGGCTCAGATACTGTGATCATTTATCCACTTATGGTCTACATAAATTTATTAACTGAGCATGAAGTACAACAGCAGTTGCTAGTAATCATATTCAGATAGTTGATTTTGTTCATTTGTTTCTCGAGCAGGTCGTATCTACAAGTGTTTGTTTACCGGCTCTGTGAGCTCTCTCCTAACCCTGCCACTGGACATGCTTTCAACGTAAGTTTGAATGACTCTCTGGTTTTTCCTCTCTCACGCTGTCACACTCCTGTATATTGTACGTCTATGTGTTATCCATACTTTACACTGGAGTCCACACCACAAATGCCTCTCAGACATATCATCACATGGATGAAGGCACAGCACCTCCAGTGGAACCTCTTAAAGAACTGAACTGCTGCTCCTCCCAGCCAAACCGACTACACACCATGACATCAACATCAAAATTGACTCCTTATTCCTCCCAACTCCTGATACAGGCTGTGGTCATCTCGCAACTCGATTACTGTAACGCCCTCCTGACAGGCCTCCCAGACTGCACAGTGAAACCTTTTCAGATGATCCAGAACACTGCAGTGCACCTGGTTTTCAGTCAGCACGTTACTGATGCTCATCGAGCTCCACTGGCTACCTGTAGCAGTCCACATTAAATTCAAATCTGTAACGCTGACTACAAAGTAGTCTCCAGTTCTGCACCCACCTACTTACATACAGACATATGTTACCTCCTCCAATGAATGACGTCTGGCTCTGCCACCCGTACACTCAGGGCAATCCAAACTTTTCTCGTCTGTTGTTCCCCGTTGGTGGAACGTGCTGCCAGTTCCTACCAGATCAGGGGCGTCCCTCTCTACCTTTAAAAACCTCCGGAAGACCTCCAGCTCTTCAGAGAGTACCTCCTCTGCTAGCACTACAAACAACTAGAGATGATAAATGTACCCCCCTCTACAACTGTCACGGATTCTATACGAGTAGTACGTATTGCTACACTAACATGTCCATGTCACACTGTACCTTGATTGTTTCCCTTTTCTGTAAGTCACTTTGGAGAAAAGCGTCAGCTAAATGACTAAATGTAAAATGCAATCCAATCTTTTCTTTTTCTTTGTCCAGCTCTCTGTAGCCAACTAACGTGTGACATTGTTGTAACACTCTCTCCATCACAGACAAAACCTGCTTGCAGACTGCCTCCAGGGATGTTTTGTGGTCACGTGCACACTGTGCGCCTTCATCAGCCTCGTGTGGCTCAGAGAGCAGATTGTCCACGGCGGCGCCCCTCAGTGGTTAGAGCGGAATCAACCCCCTCTAGTTCCGAACCAGCCTAACGGTCCAGCACCAGCTAATGAGGTGAGATCAGTTTGTGTTACAAACAGAACTGGACATCTGGTGTTCAAGTGTATTGGCTTCCCCGTATATTCTATCACTAATGCAATCTGACATAGTTGTAGCAATGCCAGTCATATCTGTAAATAATAAGCCAGTGTGATTTCCACAGGCAGCTTGGTTAAAAAGGTATGGTTAGTGCACATATAGTACCACTCAAAAGTTGTGTTGTTGAGAGGTAGTGTTGGCATGTTCAGCCCTAGACAACTTCTGTAGTAATCCATGTTATGGCAGTAGATATGACAGAGGCACCATTCATCTGATTACAAGTCAGTGTAGCATCCAAATGATGTAAAATCATTATTTTATGGTTGAGAAAGGACATTTTATTACTTAAAATAATAATCTAAACTTCAACAACGACTATTTCATTTACTTCTCTTCGCATAAACAACTGCTGAGATATAAGCCTACTGTATATTTACAAAGACGTTTTCTTACACCCTGTGTAAACTCAAGAAGGCCTCATGACCCGCCACGAGGCGTTGGCAACCCCTAGTCGGGCTCAGTGGCCCCAGGTAGGGAGTCAGCGCTGTAGGTGAGGACCTGTAATGATCATGTGAATGATTCTACAGGTTCCAGGTGGCAACAACGGCCAGGCTGCCGGAGACGGCGCAGAGGCCCAGCACCCTGCAGACCCGGCTCCAGAGGGACTGGAACCTGCCAACCCACATGAGGCCGGCAACCACGGAGATGAGGCTGAACTCGATGATGAGGAAGAAGACGACAACGGGGAGGAAGACGAAGAGGAGGACGACGACGATGAGGAAGGCAGGGAAGAGGATGCTGCTGAGGCCAATAATGGGGGACAAGGTCAGTGTGGTCAATGTACATGGTGACGCAGCCACAGTAGCAGCTCTTCTGTTCTGTTTCCATTGTTTCTGTTTCTGTTGCAGAAGATTTGAACTGGAACGCCCTGGAGTGGGACCGTGCAGCAGAGGAGCTGACCTGGGAAAGGGTGGGAATTTATTATTTTTTTTATCCCTCTGTCTCCTCCTCTGTAAAATTGTGTGATGTAGCCAGGACACATTGCTAAAAAAGTGTAAGCAGGGACGAATTTGGTCTAAAAGCTCCCGTGACAATAATTATCCGTGTTGCTGTGGTGTGCTTAAGCAGCACTTTGGATTCAAAGTGCTGCTTAAGCAGTGATGCTGTTTTTAGCTGGCCTGTTGGAGTCAATAAAGGTCTTCATCACCATATTAGTTATTAATAGTAGCAGCTGTTGTTGTAAAACTGGTAGTATTAGCACTCATTTATGTGTCATAGAGGATAATACTGACATTGCTTTGTGTTGGTGTCCCAGATGCTCGGGTTGGATGGCTCCCTAGTTTTCTTGGTAAGTGCACACACACACTCTTTCTACTCTCACACAGTTTCAAGTGTGCCTTAAAGGGAACTTCCAAGTATTTCAGCCTAGTAAATGTGGCCACTCCGGCTCCATGGATGCTATATTTGCACTCACAACCTCCTTTTCAGGGATTCAAGGGCTCGAGCAGCTTGCCTTAATATACGTTGTTTTGCTAGTCCTCATATTTGTACAGTGGAGGTTGTGAGTGCATAGTTAGCATGAAGCATAGAGTCACAATGGCTGCATCTATTTTATAAATCGTTTAACCTTGACAGAGATCCTTGTTGTGTGTGTTTTCCCTAGGAGCATGTGTTCTGGGTGGTGTCCCTCAACACGCTCTTCATCCTGGTCTTTGGTAAGTCCGACTTAGTGATGATGTACTGTACACACAGTCATTACATTTGAGAATCAGTCATGCTTTTTGCATACTATTACAGAGTACAGAGAATTACTCTTTATTGAAGCAGCTTGTCCAGCATGATGCAGTGATACAACACTGTCCTGTGCAGCTTCTTATACTTCTTAGCTTCTTATCTTCACTAAAGTACACATTCTAAACTAACCTCTGTGTGTTTCTCTCTAGCGTTTTGCCCATATCACATTGGCCATTTCTCAGTGGTTGGACTTGGTTTTGAAGACTATGTAAGTGCACAGCAGTACAGTTTGAATCCCTCACTAATATTTGGGTTTGTCATGCACTTTATTCAATGGTGATATTATATCTGCTTGCAGATCAAAGCTTCACACTTTGACGGCCTCATCACGACCATACTGGGGTACATCCTCCTGGCTGGAGCTCTTATAGTCTGCCATGTATCCTCTATATACAAGAAATGATGTGTATGAACTGTATGTGTCACACTGCTTGTTGTTAATTCTGGTGCTGTGTAATTGCTGGAGGATGTTTGTCTCCAGTGTGTTTTGTGCATAGCTGTTTAACATGTATGTAACATTTGGTTCCTCACATTTTCATACATGTCTCAACATAAATGTTCGTTGTCTGGTCATACAGGAGTCCAGCAGGTCCAGTCAGAGGTCTGTTTTACCTCCAAGAGTTTGTATGAAATGAGAAATTCTTAAAACACTGATTGAATGTTCTTTAAGTCACACTTTGTGTTAGTCCTTAACTATGCCTCCTTCAGGGACTGGCTTCATTAGTGAAGTTCCAGCGGTCCAGACGCCTCCTGGGTGTCTGCTACATTGTTGTCAAGGTAAATTAGAGATGAAAAATCGAATTTGTTTTTTATCAAACTAGCAAAGCATTCAGTTGAAACAGTAATTGGGTAAATTATAATGACGGGAACAAATTGTGGAAACTAAATTGTTTTTTTTTTATTTTTTCTCTTTGCATGTGGAAGGTGTCCCTGCTGGTTGTCATGGAGATAGGCTTGTTCCCACTGATTTGTGGATGGTGGCTGGACATTTGCTCGCTGGTAAGCCAATCACGCAGAGTGAATTCAATTGATCCTGTTGATACTGAACATAACGGCCCTTAATGACTAACCACACAGATGAAATGTGATCATGGCGGTGCAGTGTTTACAAAGCTGATCAAGAAACTTGATGAACATCCTAAAGACTGATTTTGTTTTTGTCCTTATTGTAAACAGACAATAAAGCGTGCGCTTTGCTCTTTGCAGGAGATGTTTGACGCAACTCTGAAGGACAGGGAGCAGAGTTTTGACTCGGCCCCCGGTACCACCATGTTCCTCCACTGGCTGGTCGGCATGGTCTACGTCTTCTACTTTGCCTCCTTCATTCTTCTGTTAAGAGAGGTGAAGGCCTTCAGCCAGTCACAGTCATGCATCACAATTCAAAATAGTTCAAATTCAAATTCAAACCGTTCATAGCTTTTAAAGTCTGAATGCTTTTGCATGTTTGTTCGGGTGCAGGTGCTTCGGCCAGGCGTGCTGTGGTTCCTGAGAAACCTGAACGATCCAGACTTCAACCCAGTCCAAGAGATGATCCACCTGCCCATCTACAGACACCTGCGGAGGTTTATACTCTCTGTGGTCAGTCAAGTATCCTCTGATCTTTCCTAACCTAACCTTCTTTGCCACCTGAAATGTTGTCCTGGTTATTCTGGATCATACACAGACCTGTATGTGAACACTTTTAATTTAAATGACTTTCTACCTAGAAAATAGTCCCTACTTACTGTACGGACAGTGTACAAATCAACTTGTTAAGTTAGAAGCAAGGTATGTGCTGCTGTCTGCATCTTTTGTTGCCCATGTAAATTACAAGACCACTAATACAGTGTAAAGTCTCCAGGCAGCGTTGTGCGCGACTGTCCGAACATTTCTTTGAGCGTGGGAATATTGTAGATGAAGCGGGTCCGTAGTTGGAGAACGTAGTGAGCTAGCAGGAAAGGGATGAGTTGCACACACTGAGACACATACACACAGGCAAAGCTCAGCACAGGAAGATTCTTTTTGACAACCGTGTAATTTTTTTCTGAATCAGTTAATCTTGACAGCCCTCTTCTGTGTGTGTGTTTGTATTCCAGGTAGTTTTTGGCTCCATAGTTCTGCTGATGCTTTGGCTTCCTATCAGAATTATCAAGCTGCTCTTCCCGACCTTCCTTCCCTACAACGTCATGCTTTACAGGTACACACGACAGCGCTAAACGATCATTAACTTTCAGTATCTCAAAGCTAAAGATGACTTTGTCTATTCTCTGCTCAGGCATATCCACTACAGGAAGCTTCTGGAGAAAATGATTTGCCATTTTTAGTCACGTGTATACAGTATGATGAAGTGGATTGAGTTTGGTTTTTGTCCTCCGTCTCTGCAGCGATGCCCCGGTCAGCGAGCTGTCATTGGAGCTGCTGTTGCTTCAGGTTGTTCTGCCGGCGCTGCTGGAGCAGGGTCACACTCGCCAGTGGCTCAAACGGCTCGTCCACGCCTGGACGTTCACCGCTGGATACATGTTGTAAGCTGAAGACACACACACACACACACACACACACACACACATTTTTTTGTCATTGTGTCATTTGACAGTTAAACTAATAATAAGATTAATAATAAGAAAATAACAATGGCTCCCCCACAGTGACCTACACTCCTACCTGCTGGGGGACCACGAAGACGATGACAACCAACCCAACAACAACCCACCCGGTCGCCATAACAACAACCGAATCCCTGGCCTTGGGGAAGGGCTTCACGCTGCCCATCAGGCCATTCTGCAGCAGGGCGGGCCCATGGGTTTCCAGTCGTACCACCGGCCCATCAACTTCCCTCTCAAGGTGACTCACAACATTCTGATTATTCAAATCGCACATTCATATGTCCTGCTCACTGCTGAAGGCTGTGCTTCTGTTTCCTGCTAATTGTTAAGTTTTTCTGGTTGTTCAGATTATTCTGCTGGTGATCTTCATGTGTGGGACGCTGTTAACGGCCAGTCTGATCTGCCTCACACTGCCAGGTGAGTTGCGGCCACAAGAAGGCACTTTCTGCTGTCAGTGATTCTTTACACCTCCATTCTTACCCACCCCCCCTCTTCCTCTCTCGCAGTGTGTGCGGGTCGCTGGCTCATGTCCTTCTGGATGGGCAGTGCCATGGTTCATGAGCTGTACACAGCGGCGAGTGGTCTGTACGTCTGCTGGCTGTCCATTCGAGCCGCCACTGTGCTGCTGTCCTGGATGCCACAGGGACGATCTGTCATCATGCTCAAAGTCCAAGAGTGGACGCTCACGGTAATGTGCATGTCTCTGTAGTCCTCTCAGCTGAAGGCTAATATAGTGCTGTTCTGTGTTACAATGTTTTTAACGTGTGGATGTGATGTTTTGGTGAGGACAGATCATAAAGACCATTGTGGTGGCTGTGATGTTAGCCGGGGTGATTCCTCTGCTGTTGGGTCTGTTGTTTGAGCTGGTCATCGTTGCTCCTCTCAGAGTCCCACTGGACCAGACGCCTCTCTTCTACCCCTGGCAGGTAGGACTCTAGAGTTTGTATGTGTGTGAACATGTCAAATCGTACACGTCATTTGATTTTATCCATCCAACAGACACTTGCTGGTTGTAAAATGATTGGTGTGTGTGTGTGTGTGGCAGGACTGGGCCCTGGGCGTGCTCCATGCTAAAATCATTGCGGCCATCACACTGATGGGTCCTCAGTGGTGGCTCAAAACCGTCATCGAGCAGGTCAGTTTGACATCAGTCGAGTTTCATTGAAGTGAAACTTGTCGACAGGATATTCTAAGAACTAATCCAAACTGTGTTGAGTTCACAGTTAACAGCCTTGTTTTTGAATGAAGTAAATCAAACATATTCTGCAGGTGTACGCTAATGGTATCCGAAACATCGACCTCCATTTCATCGTGCAAGGGCTGGCTGCCCCGGTCATCTGCATCCTGCTGCTGTCTCTCTGCGTGCCCTACACCATCTCTAAAGGCATCACGCCACTGTTGGGTGAGTCTCTGTGTGTGCTAATGTTGAGCATGAGTTTCTGGTACCTTCACGTAACTCATAACAAGCATCAGGCTTAAGGTGGTGGAGGAACCAATCTTAGCTTCCTTTTCTCTGTCGTCTTCCTCACTGCATTCCAGTTGTGTATTTTCAGCTCCATTATTGTTAATTTAACTGCAACACACTTCAAATTGCACATTGCACTTTATTGAATGCTATTATAAATCATTTATTCTCTGTGAACTGGCTGCTTTAATAAAATTAAAATGGACAGCACTACAATTGGATGATAAAGGCCACACTCAGACAGGATCCAACGCTGCGGCGAAAACGCTGGTTTTTCCATTCATTTGATCGCTTGTCGTCTATTTCGGGGGAAATGCAGCGTCCTGCAGCAGAGAAGTTGAGCCAGAGTCAGAGCCCGACGTCACACTGCTGCCGGCAATCAGATCGGGCAGACCTCTAGAGTCTGACTGAAATGTCTCTGAAACTGTAACTGTCTAAACTCTGATACTAACTGTTGTGTTCTGACTTTATTTCATGAACCAGCTTCTGAATCTGAGCCTGACTCACAATTTAAGCTGCAAAATAGAGACACAAAGAAGTTTAATTTGGTTTGTGTCCGATGGTTTGAGAGAGCGAGCGAGTGAGCGAGCGCCGACCTCGATAAAGCTGTTAATCAGAGAATTAAAAAGTTATTTCCTGATTGTTTCACGACGGTTACATTCAGCACATATAGACACACCCCTCAGTGCCTCATCCTGTCTGAACGCACGCTGAGAAAACTAAAGGGAAGTTTAGCTTTATTTGCTCTTTCGTGTTGTTTTGTTTACTGACTAAATAAATTGTGGCACAGAGGCAGCAGACTCGCTCATCAGGCCACAGCGGAGGCACACTTCTACTAATTTGGACTCCAGGCTTGTTTGAGAACGCTCTTTATGCAAAGAAGGCACCCATTTTTGTTTAGACAAGTGTTTTTGATGTTGACTCAGACAACACTTGCATTTAAACAGCAAGTCACTTAATAGTTCCCAGGCCGTGTGCTCATCAGGAGTTTGGCTGTTGTGCAAAACCCAATTGATTGTTTTTTTTTTTCATTTACTCTGTTCCCTCATCTCTAAGTCCATTAGCTTCTAGAGATAAGACATCACACACACACACACACACACGAGGAGATTCTGTTCCAGTGTTTACTCTGTCTTCTGTTTCTTTCCCCCACCTTCACCTCCACCTCCACCTCCACCTCCTTTACAGGTGTCCAGCCGGAGATGCAGACGCTGGTGGAGAGGAGGATCTATCCGTTCCTGCTGATGGTGGTCATGCTGTTGGCCATCCTGTCCTTCCAGATACGACAGTTCAAACGCCTCTACGAACACATCAAGAACGACAAGTGAGTACACCCTAAAAATCTGAAGTGTGAACAGCAACTGATGATCCAGAGAAAGTGAATTCACGCTGGCAGAGAGCTACAAGCTAGCTGCAGCAACAGTGTGTTACACAAAACAGATGAAACGAGAGACTCATTATACAGTATTCGCTCTGATTTAGGTTTTCATAGTCAAAGAAAAAATCTGCTAAGCCTGCTCAAGAATCCTTTATTATAACAGATCATGTATATAACATAATCTTGGTGATGGATGTGCTGCTCAGTTGGGAAGCAGTGGGACTCGTCCATACAACTTCATATACATGGTATTCTTTAAATTTAAGCTCATGTTGTGTAGAAATATGTTGTACATTACAACGAGTGCTGTTGTCATCCTTCATGAAATGATGCTTTGGATCATTTCTTCCTCTCCACCACAACTCCTCTTTGTTGCAAGTTTCCAGCTGTGTCTATCAGCGTGATTGTTTTCCAACTGTCAGCTAAACATGCTGGCATCGATAAATTCAATTCGATTCAGACGGATCACCCAGCTCTAGTGAATGAATATGTCAAACAAGATTTGTAAACAACTGTTGTCCTGTCTCTCCTCCAGATACCTGGTCGGACAGCGGCTAGTGAACTATGAACGTAAGACGGGCAGGAGCATGTCCACCTCCTCATACAGCGCTTCCTCATAGACCGCCGCTGCCGTGGGATCAGTGGAGGCTCACTCACTCTGCTCGGCACTAAGAGCGATCCTCAGCTCCTGTAGTGAAACCTTTTTGTTTCCTCTGTGCTCAGCTGTTAAATGCCAAACTTCAAACACAGCCTCTAAACTTTTGACTGCAGTCCAGTCCTCTTATTCACCAACATCTGCTGCCGTCACAGGTTGGGAGACAAAGACGTTGAAGAGCGAAGACAAAAAAAAGCCTCAAAAGTCTAAACGGGAAATTTTAAGTTGTTTTTTGTTGTTGTTTTTTTTTAAGTTGTTGGCTGTCCATCCTGCAGCTGACATTTTAAGTTGTAATCACATTATTTAAAAAGGTTTGGGTTCAAGTGTGGTCAGTTGAGCATAGCTTTTACCTCCGATCCTTTGAGTGCTTGTTGTGAAATGTTGTTAGGTCACACGGAGTGTCTCTTAATGGGACGTTTTTGACATTTCAGAGCTGTGGAGGAGATTTTATAACGGGAACGCCTCTGTGGTTTTGTTCTAAGTGTTGATTCATCTCAAATGGCACCATCAAGTTGAGGTTGTCAGTGATAAAGAGGGACATACATGATGTAGCAATGTGACTTTTTTTTTTTTTTTTGGTGTTTATATTAGATATGTTTTCCTAGATTTTTAGTGTTGTGGAGTGAGCTGTGAGATCCTCTGAGGATTCCTTTGAAGGAAGGAAGGAAAGAAAGAAAGAAAGAAAGAAAGAAAGAAAGAAAGAAAGAAAGAAAGAAAGAAAGAAAGAAAGAAAGAAAGAAAGAAAGAAAAGAAAAGAAAATGACATTTTAGATAATCTGGACACAGCCCAGGACATGTTTTTTTTTCCTAAGATGTTCCCCTTTGAATTCTTGTGAAAGAGGAGAATCATTAACATGTTACACAAAAAGTGAGGCTGCAAATAAGAACATTTGAACTGGAAAAACATTTCAGAATGTGCCTGTGTTGACGTCCTTCGACTGACACTTTATTTTTTTTTATCAGAATCCTGCTAGAAATAAATAATGTGAGCTAGCTGGCCTTGTGTGGCTTGTAGTGCTGCTAATCAGTTGTTCAGACTCTTACCTGTCTGCGATCTGTTGGTGCCAACAGCTTAAAAACAACTGTTTAAACACGCTGACTTTCATAGAGGACTGTACTGACAGGTCATGTGACTACGCTGAATACCAGTATAGTTGTGGCAAACTGGAGTTAACTCATCTCAGTTAGGTAAGGTAGTCCCAGTAATGTCATGGACGACTAGATTAAAATGCAGCGGTTCTGTGCTGTGACGCTCTGGCTCACGTTTAAATGAATCATTCATGTGCTGAGCTAAATCAGGTGGATCTTGGCAGATCTCATCTCATAATCAGTTTAGTTACTAATGACAGCGTTAAAAGTTGCCTATGTAAATGTAGGGTCAGTGTTGTGTAAATATTTAGATTTATGTTACACAGAAATGACACATTTCAAATTACAAACACGAGCTAAGTAACATCGATCAGATGAGCATAATCAGATGTTTCCCACTCATTCTAAACCATACTTGTCCATGTATGCAGATCAGATTAAAACAAAGTCATACCTATACTTCATAGTTGATTGCTTTTGACTGGATGGAGCTCCAATTGTTTTCTATAAATTGATTTTCACATTATTAAGTCTCTACTAGCTAGGTAGCTCTTGTAGCTAGTTAGTTCTCATGAAGTACTTAAGAAGAACTTTAGCTGGTACAACCCAGTCCTGCTCCTTTTCCCTGAAGATTCAAGTTACTTTTCATTAAATGAATATTTTCTGATGTAAGCGGACGTGGTCTTTGTTTCAGGTGAAAAAGCACTGCTCAAATATTTACAATCCTGAAAGAAACGAAAGACAAACGAAGTGATAAACTGGTGGATCCTTATGCAGTTTATATGATACAGCTAATGGCCAATTGATGAACGATGTAGAAGGCTGTTAAAACCTGCAGCAAAAATACGTAGAAATGAGTGAATAATTATTAAAAATGTCTCCCAACTTTTTTAAAATCACTTTGTTTTAAACAGGCTACCGTTAAATATTAAAGGCATACTCCAGTAATTCGTTGATTGCAACGTACTGTAGATTTAAAAAAAAAAAAGAAAAAGAATGAAAATCAAAGCAGCAGATATGTAGACTTTAAGTTCCTAGTATAGGTTAAAGGTACAAAAATACTGGTTCCTACATTTCCCATAATACTACAACTGGTTAGGGTCCTTCACCAGGTCCTCCATACCTGGTCAACATCCATGTCGTTCAAATTCAACACCTCCAGTTTGTAATGCAGACTGATGACCCTGATGACGTCTTCTCAGACCTGACGGAGCACCCACAGAATACAAGTGTGAGATTTATTTGTAAAATGACTGCAGTGCCCCTTTAAAGCAAGCAAACAAAAAAAAACACAACTATCTCAACACAGAAAGTATCTTTATCCTGACACAAATCCCTCTTTTCACTAGTTTTGTTGTCTTTTCACATGATCTAAATCCCTGTGTTGTCCTTCCAGGTGGCAAGTCAACATTTTGATAATGGCACTTTAGTTTCTCTCCTGTGTGGATGTGCTGGTGGATCTTATACACACACACACACACACACACACTTCTGTGTCAGAGTGACCAAACGAGCTCAAACATTTTCTGACATTTCTGATGTTGATCAGTCAGATCAGCTTGTGTTTGTGTCTGTGAGGGCAGCAGCAGGAGCTCATGTACTGTGTCTGTGTTCCTCTTCTTGTCCACCAGATGCTTCTCTTCCTGTGAGTCAGGTCATTGGTGTAATTATTCAGATCCCTTCTTGAGACACTGATGTGTTCTTCAGAGGAGTCTTTTTTTTTTTTCTACCTTCAATACCAGTTACAACTTTTACTGTCAAATCTCGCTTATAAGGTCTAAATGTATTCTAAAATGTCCAGCCCATCAGTTACCATGGCTACTGTGTGGAGCTGTGTAAGTAATGTCCACCAGCAAACACCTGAATTGTTTTTGTGGTTCGGTTGAAGAGAGACGGGCTCTTGTGAAGGGTCTTGTTGTGTTGAAGAAGTACTGAAACAGCTCTGCTCGTGGATCCAACACAGTTCTCCTCCTTTGATCTTTGGCTGACTGACTCCTTACTCTACCCGAGAGCTCAGGTGGTAGTTGCATTCTGAGTCACTCTCACTTTGATCTACTTGTCTGCTTAATAACGGCTGAGTTTTGGCTTCAGTTCCAACTTTTCCCCAGATACTGGTTCAGTGGGTTCCTTGATGGATAAGATGTCACGGGGTAGCAGAAGCAGAACTCTGATTGACCATTAATCCAAAATCCTCCTTGACTTCAGGCGTGTGAAGAGCGTGGTGCTGTGTTAGCTCACTGGAGGGATGTGAGGTGCAGGTGGCACACACTGCTCCATTAAGCTGATGGCATGACAGTACTTTGTGTTGGATCACTGTTAACAGCTCAGAGCAGCTTCCTTTTAAAGAGTCTATGTAACTCCTGAAAGAAAGAAATACCACAACCTTGTTACACATGAAAAATTACATTTTAAATAATTAAACCGGACAGCTTGGTCCATTTAAATGGTACCAGTAGCTTATGGTGGCTAATTGTAGCTAATGTTGGCAAACATTACACACTCGAGGAAATGGTCATTCTTTATGGCAGCACTGTAAAGTTGCAGTTAACTGAAAGGTTAAACCAACACAGACATGTATGGAATGATGTGTGTCTCCAAACCAAGCAAAAAATATTGCAACCACAAGATAATGTGTAGAAATGAGAGGCTACGTGTACGTTTCTGCAACATGTGCATGATCATTTTTTACTGTGGTTCAACTTTGGTTCACAAATTTATCATTTAAAGGAATAATTCATCATTTTGCAATTATGTCAGTTGATCTCTGTCTGAGTCTTATGACAACAAGATCAGACAGACAGGCTGGAAACAGCTAGCTAAAATCCACCAGCTCCTCTGAAGCTCGCTAATTAACATATGCTATGCCTTGTCTGTTTTTTTCCTATTGTAAAATGATGATTTCTGGTTTCAAAAGGGGTTACATACATACATACATACATACATACATACATACATACATACATACATACATACATACATACATACATACATACATACATACATACATACTGGAACTATTTCTTCCTGATTGTCTTGTCAGATTCTAGGAAGTATACTGTTGCTCTTAGCAAGGAGGTGTGTTAGCACATTTCTAAAACTGACAATCTGTTGCTTTAAGGTTTGAAACATTTCAGTTTCTACAGCCGCTTATACATCCAAGAGCACCAGTTGCATGAGGGATGCAAAGTTAGTATTCTACTCCCAATGTCTGACTTATATGATCACAGTGTGTCACTGTGTCCCTGCTTCACCACCCGTGAGAAAATGGCCAAAATTTACTGACAAATTTACAAAGCAGGTTTGAGAAATACAAAGTTAGAATTCATATTCTTAGACCTGCTACAGAACAAAGGCTTCAAATAATTAAAAAGGACACTCCACAACAAACCCCATCTATTCTGAAACTAATTAATTGTTGCCAATTAAAAGGGAATCCAATTCTCAGATGTGTTCTTGCTTCTAAAGTCCTGAGAGAGGTGTTTAAGATATTTTAAGGCTTGTTTTTTCCTTTTCTTTCTCTTTTATATGATTATAATGGTTGAGTAGAAAATATGTTGGGTTTTTTTCATGCAAATGTTTTAATGTGTTGCACTTTATACCACAGTTTGCAATCATTTCAGAATTCATCATAACACAGTCAACAAAGTGAGACCTTTCCTCCCACTGAAACAAAAAACACATCAAAGATGTCAGTATTTCACTGTGGCGACTTCACGGCGGGTTTCACTTAAAGATGATTTGAAGTTTAGCGTCTGTTTTTGACACTACATTTGTGTTAGATGTGTTTTTCATTAGGCTGCTTTTCTATTCATATGGATTGTGGATCACATTAACTAGTACTGACAGCTGTAGTGTTGCTGTGTGGAATGCTCACATTATATTGTATGATGCTATAAAGTGACCTTTTATTGTCTTTGACTGAGCTGGACACTTTTGGTCTTGAATTTCAATTTCTAGAGGCAAATGATTTCTATTTTTATATGTGCAAAAAGGCAGTGGCATGTACTGTAACATAAAGTTAGATACTTTATTAATTGTTGGTTCAGTAATATGAAACAATAATAAATAGTTGTAATGATTTCTCAGTGTGTGTGATTTCTTCTTTAACAAATGATACTCACGTTGGTTTCATTTTGGTTTCGTTGGTTCCCAATGTCTGTTGATAGATAGATAGATAGATAGATAGATAGATAGATAGATAGATAGATAGATAGATAGAAAGAAAACTTTAACTTTTTCAGCAATTTCAGCTGCAGTAGCTCGTCTGTTGGATTGGACCACACGGACCGGCCTTCCCACGCGCATCACTGAGCCATGACCCTGTCGCCAGTTTACCACTTTCAGGGGGAACACCCAACAAGAGTCGTCTGGCCCTTGTCGAAGTCGCTTAAATCCTCATGCTTGCCCATTTTCTGCTTCTAACATATCAACTTTGAGGACAAAATGTTCACTTGCAGCCTGATATACCTCACCCGCTGCCAGGTGCCATGATGTTATTGCTAAAGTATCTACAGTATCACAGTACCCTAGGCTATTAATCAAAAATAACAATCATTGAATATCAGTATTAATTATCTTTTATCATAATTCAGAATCGGCATGTTTACAGCAGCGTAATGGCTGGTGCTGCTGGGAAAGCATAGTTCTAGGAAACAGGTTGTGTTGTGTTATTTCTGCTGAATCCAATTACCTTTCTGCTAATGCAATGTCTTAACAGTTGAGAAAGCCAATTAGAGATTAGGAGCGTATGCAGCTGAAACAACTTTTCTACTGTCAAGCTAAATCTGTTTTTTCCAACCTGTGCTTCATTTTTCACAAGCACAATGCCATCAACCTTTTCATGGACTAAGAGCCTCTGATTTGTTCCTCGTTAAGGAGTGCCGAGGGGTTTAGTGCAGTTTGATTTCTTGCTCTTCTCGATTATTAAAACCAGACTTCAAGCAAAAAACAAGTTTAAATTTACACTGATTTATTTTTTTTCTCTGGCTTGGATTACTACTTTGCACAAGAACAGATGATCTGCAGGATTAAATGGCTAGAGGAAGCCATAGACTGTATAAAACATGGACGCAGTATCCCTGACATCAACCACAGGTCTCTGAAGAACTGTTGTGAAGCCGTTGTGGCTGTAAACATTTTTGCTGTGAAGTTTTAATATGCGGCCTTATGGGGATTAACCCATTTTAAGGCCAGTCTCAAGTGGCTGTTTTTTTGTATCAAAAATTAAATTCTGACTAGTTATTGTAATAGTTAAAATTGATTTTTTTTTTCTGTTATCCACTCTGATACACATTCTTACTGTAGAGTAATTTCCATTTCCACTGATTCCAAAAGTATAAATCAAATATCAATCCAAGCAGTCTTGTTGGTGATTTGAAGGAATAGCATTGCACTTAACAAAAAGTAAGTCTCAGACACTAACAAAGGTGACTAAGGCGACGCTATTTCACACTGACATTGATGAAGGTGACACTAAGGCCTGAACTCTTTAGGGTCTTGGTTTAGGGTCATTCCAGTCCTTTCACTCTACCCTGTACACAAATGGTCACATGGTTGGGAAATCCTATTTAAGTAGGCAGTTTTGAGGGCAGCAGAACATAAAAAAACAGAGGGGGCTATGGATCACTTGACCTGTTGCACTAATGACTTTAGTTCTCTAATAAGGGTAACTTCAGGACAGAATAATAGTAAATGATTGTTAGTTTGACATCGGCATGTTTGTGGAATTATTTTACATATACTCTATGTTTAGTGCTTTTAATATCTTCTGGAAAGGACATACTGTTTGACTTTCTTCTGTTCCCTGTGTAAAACATCTTCAGATATAAGAGAGAAGATTTTCACAAGTTGAGACATTCCCTCTGTGCCTGTACCGTTCAATTTTACACTTTTATTGTATTCCAACAGAAGACATTCACTCTCTCGTCACTAGGGAGGATAACGCGACAGAACAGCAAGAGATAGAGAGAGAGCGACTAAAGGGATTATCATACGTAAGTTCAAGAGAACGTCTCATCCCATTGCTGAACATCATCAAAGGGAAACATGCCGTTAGTGGTGACTGTTGCTGTTTTCAACCAACTGCCTGTTCTTCTACTTTCCAGAAGACAACTTTAGCTTTAACTTCCATCAAGACATTAGGAATTCTTTTTGCGAAGAGCCACATGGAAAGAAACAGTTGCTTTTCCACAATTTGTAACTTGTGGATACTTCTGGACATGTCAAACTGCATTTATTTGGAAAGGCAACACAACAAGAGAAAAACTTGTAATGCTTAATTTGAACTGACCTTCTTTGGTTTACCAGTCCGGAGTGACTACCATGGATCATGCTTATGATCAAACCTTTCTTAAGGACGTTGTTTTGTGGATTTCCAGGGAATCCTAACCCCTACGGCATGCTGAGGAGATTTAGCTGACAGAGGATGACAGCGGATTGGGGGCATTGTAATGATCCCATGTCTTCCCTGTGACCTCTCTTTGGCAACCTGACAGACGGAAACGGATAGAAGTCAATCCTAGAGTTGTCCTGACACCCCACAATAATTTTAAAGTGTGTGGTGGCATGGGAGGGTTTAAATGGTGTTAAGGACAGACATACAAGGAGAAGCTTCAAAGGTTTTAAAAAGGGTGTGGGGCACAGAAGGGTTTAAATGGTGTTAATAACAGACGAAAAAGAAGAAGGTGCAAAGGTTCGAGAGAATGGAGTTACGAGCGTGGGACTGTGTGCGTTTAGAACCCATAAAGTTGCTATGGATACACCTATCATGTCTATCACCAATGCTGATGGCAGTGTGGGTAAGTGTGAATTATCTGGAGAGGACAATAATGAGGAGATCGAAGTTGATTACAGACAAGACTATTGGGAGGATGAGGACGATATCTACCAGGAATTCGAGGAGTTGGACTTCGAGACAATGTCGGATGTCTCAGACACACGTAGCATTGCCTCGGATGATTCTTTCTACCCCCCAGACAATTCAGCTGTGTCCCACTTATACCATTCACCAAGCCCTGACAGCCCTGAACCCATTTCCTTCTTTAAGGCCTGCTGCAACAACAACACCATCATCGTCAAGATTTTGATCAGACAAGGAGTGACTGAAGAGGAAGTGAAAGAGACAGATAGGAACAGAAGAGTAGGTGTCTTGGTTCAACACATATTTGTTTTCACTGCTAACTTGAAACCAGGTTTTTCCATTGGAAACCAAATTTTGCTAAAAAAAAATATATATGTTTCACGAGCATCAGTCTTACTGTCTTTATGTTAGTTTTAGCTCTACAGATCATTTCTTTCACTTCTGACAATTCAACAATTTATTCTGTAGAACCTTTCTGTAGGTTTTTTTCATGTATTTTAATACTTACATGCAGCCATTGGTTTCCATGCATTTCTCATGGTAGAAATACATTAAAACATATGAGACACCAAATTGTGGTTTGCAAAAGTAACGTAAAGTACTCATGATTATATATTTTGATAGCATCAGTGGTAAGAGTGCTCCATTTTCCACAGAGTTCATGTACAAGTCTGTAGGTGCAGCGTGTAAGCCATCCACTTCCCTCTAGAAGTCATGGTACCAGCTGTAAATGTGACCTTTAGTACACAGCAGGAAAATGTGGCTATTGGCAATGTCTCATTATTTAAAATAATAATTATATTGTACCTTGTTATCGGAGCCTATTGCTGTGGCCCAGCATGCATATGATCTTTTGACTAACACAAAGGTATAATGATGTTGACCCTGAGTGAACTAAGATGTTTTTCTCACCAGCAGTCACATCAGATTTTGCTGTCAGATTTTGCTGAGCCAGGTTCAGCTCCTGACCACCAGCAAGCCACTGAAGGTCAAATCCTGAAGGAAGGAGGGTTAAGAGCAGTTGGTTAAGCCTCCAGTGGCAGATGGGGGGTGTAAACTGCAAAGTGACAATGTGAAGAAGCAGCTTGTCGTAAGGGCTCAGCTTTTATAGGGCTCGCTAAGACATTGACCTGGGCACTAGGTAAGATATAGTGTGCTTATGGAGCTGGAACAGACAGACGAGCACTGTGACAGTAATGTCTTTCAGGACACCTGGGAGGGGGTTGACGTAGCATATGCTGCCATGACAATGAGCTGAAATCATCCACTCATTGTTTGTAGGCAGGCTGGCCTCATGATTGCAGCCCTAACTTTATTTTCCTTATGAATGCATACCATGGCATTCACTAAGAAGTTGGTTACTGATACAAACTAGACCGCAGAAACAAAAGATTTCTACATGGTTGCTGGCATAGTAATAACTGATATGTCTAAAAGACATAATTTTACCTCCAACTTTAAGGCATGGTGGACTAGAAAGTGCACACCCAAGATCCAGTTTACTTTGGATCAGGTGGTCAGGGATGCCTGAAGACTTCAACACTCAACTTTACATTGCTTAGTACTACCCACAATTATTTTCACTGTTCTGTCTCTGTTGTTGCTACATAATACTGCAGCGTGGCAAACTCTTATATTAAGCATATGCATAACTATGTTTTCATTAGTGTATAACCACCTGAAAATAAGATAGACTACTTCAAAATGCAACTCCTGTCCTCTATGTTTAATGTGTTTTTGTGGTAAAATATGACTAACTAGCTATTACCCTTTTAAATGAGCAATCTAGAAGCAATTTGGACAATTAGGTGTTTCGCAAGTGCCCACTCTAGTTGGAAATCCATGTTTAGCCCGAGTTAACAGTCTATCACAGACTCACTATCAGTCTGTTAGGCACTGTAACAATCAGCCTTTACTTTGCCTGTAGGCAGCATGACTGATAAACATGATGAATCCATAAAAATAAAAAAAGCTTCATCGTAACTCCAAGAAACCATTTTAGTTTTTTTCAGAGCCCAAACGTTTCACAGACAAAGGGAAGAGGAAACTCAAGCACTCTTGTTTTTGTGTTTCAGTCCGGCCTGATTGTGGCGTGCTACTATGGCTATGTGGATGTGGTCATTGCCCTCTCTCAGTGCCCATATGTCGATGTCAACTGGCAGGACAACGAGGGTAACACTGCTCTCATCACTGCAGTACAAGCAGGTAAACACACCAGTGTCACTTAACAGCTAAATTTCACCGGCCACAGATGTGATACGTTCCAGCTACGCTGCAGCCACCAGAGCTGATTACTGTATACCTGTTGTAGACAATGAAGCGGTGTGGTCCTTGTTGCGGAAACCCAGGTTTCGAATCCAACCTGTGGCTCTTTCCCGCACGTCATTCCCGTCTCTCTCCCCACATTCCTGGTCACTCTTCAGCTGTCTCTATCAAATAAAGCTTGAAAACACCAAAAAAATAATCTTAAAAAAAAAAAAGAAAAAGCTGGCTGGAAGTCAGGGACAGCATGGAGAATCTGTTCTGATCTTGTGCAGACAAAAGGCAAATAATTTAACTACATACCCTACTTGGTACATGGTAGAAGCACATAAACTAATAAAAAATGACCAAATGTAAGCAAGTTAACAAAGTCTGGCAGGCAAAATGTTCTGCACTGTGATCGCGGCATCACAGAGCCATGCTTAAACTTAGACCAGCCTTATACAAAGAGTCAAACAAATCAAGTTAAATCAGTTTACTATATAAGCACTGAGTGGTTGAAACTTCTAGGTCTGTGCTAATACAGACAAAACTAACAGAATCATCTCTTTGAGTGAGACAGAATCATGCAGACCCTCACCGTATCCAGACACCCATTAAGAAGTGGTATCAGGTCTGAACTCTGAAACACACAACTTCCAGGATTTCATTGAAATTAAAGCTAATACAGAATATTGCTGAAAATAGAGTTTCAGAATTGGACCAAATTAAAAGTACAGGGCATATTATGAGGTCTGGTGCTTCTATTTGCAAAAATTATTGTTATTTGCTGGCATTAGTAAGTACCATGGTGAGTAATTTTATAGAGATGCAGCCACATGTATCAGACATGGCGCCCTGGCCTCTCATCTGCTAACAATGATGAATGGCTCTCTGTGGCCTGTGATGAATAGCTGCAGACTACTCTTCATTTTCTGCTTCATTAAAAGAAATATCGATCCCCTTTCATGACAAAGTACTCTGCAACACCTCGGGGGAACGTGCGCAAGACTGTGAGTCCACACTAGTGCAGCACAGTGGTCGAATACATGAGAAGAAAAACTTTCCCTAAAAGTCTTCACTAAAGGTAGAAAGTGTCTAGACGTGTACTGGGAATAAAACCTAAGTCCTTAAAGGTGAACTACCATTATTAACAATCCTCCTCACCCAACCATGCTTCTGTGTCTAGCTGGATCTTCTTAATGGATTTCTATTGCATGCTGAGACTCTGCATTGTCCTCACTTCAAGGGATTTCAGGAGATCAGACTGTTTTCATTAGGCTGGATTTAGGCTGGATTTAGTCAATTAGGAACTCAGATTGTGAATGTTTAAAAAGCTGCAGTTTGACTTCAGATCCAACCAACAACAATAAGTGGCTGACTTATGCTTAGGATGGCAAAGATAACACAATATTGTCTAACAGGCAAACATTTGGTGTCCATCATTCCTTCATCTCCATACATGAAATGAAAGCAATATACAATGTGAACAAAAACAAACGCAGCAGAGGTAAAAAAAAAAATCTTCCTATTTATTAAAGAAAAAAGAGCCAAGCCCCCATATAATAAATAAGAGGAAGGCTTTAGGAAAGGAAGGAGGCACATAATGAATGGATGAGGTGCTGAGGGGTAAGATGTGGCAGTGACATATGGTGTGTCTATAACTGTAAGTTTGGAGACGTGGGTTGGTTAGTGGTCAAGTGGCATTTGCTCATTCTCTCAAAATTAAGATTTGTGAAAAATAAGTTCAGTGGTTTCAAAAAGTGTGGTATTTGTTTTCTTAGAAATGCAGTTGTTTTTTTCTTTGATATGTTCTGCAAGAACATTTAACCAATAGTTGATGTTTACTGTTTGTTTGGTTTTCCAGTTTGTGAGGATGATTTCGGCAATGGCTAGGGCAACCAGTATGTAGTATGAGTTTGGGGACGTTCAATACCATCCATTCATCCACTTCCTTCTTCTCATTCGGGGTCGGGTCGCGTAGCAGCAGGTCTCTCCGGACGTCCTTCTCTCCAGCAACACATTCCAACCTGGGGGATACCAAGGCGTTCCCAGGCAAGATGGGCTATATAGTCCCTCCAGTAGGTTCTGGGTCTGCCCCGGGGTTAGGGTTGGAAGTACCCGTATCACCTCCAAAGGGAGGCACTCAGAGGGCATCCTAATCAGATGCCTGAACCACCTCACCTCAGCTCACTTTTTTCGACTGCGAGCCCACCCTGGATGCCCAAGCTTCTCACTCTATCTCTAAGGTTGCTCCCAGCCACTCTGCGAGGTTTCAAAGCTCATGACCATAGGTGAGGGTTGGAACATAGATAGACTGGAAAATCGAGAGTTCTGCCTTCTGGCTCAGCTCCCTCTTCCCCACAACAGTCTGGTATAACATCTGCAGTACTACAGACGCACAAGACCCCAAGATACTTGAACTCCTTCGCTTAGGGCAGCTACTTGCTCCCAACCCGGAGGAAGCGTTCCACCGTCTTCCAGCAGAGAACCATGCCCTCAGACTTGGAGGTACTGACTCTCATCCCAGCCGCTTCATACTCATGCATGCACACTGCAAATCGTTCAACTCCAAATATGCATAATGATGGAGAAAGGGGAATGCTACAAGCCAAGATTGAGCATTTCTGTGTTGTCAAATCCCCAAAAGTGCTGCATGGCTGGACAGACCCATACGGAGTGGATGTATTGAGAAATCCACTTTATGCAGTTTTGAGTGATGTGTGTTCTATGGAGGACTTTATTCTGGATTAGTTGTAGATTAGAGTTCTTTGTCATAACAAATGCATTTCTGCAGATCTGTTCCTGAGGGGGATCAATAGACCATTTGGCTTTGGCAGGTGGATGTTGTTATCTACATCTCCGATTCATTTGAAAGAACTTTATCGGATGTAGAATATTTTATAATCTGTTCTACTGGATGGGGTGGTTGGAATGGACTTGTTATATATATGATTTTATTTTTAATGACTGATCTAATTTGTAGTCATTGATGAAAGTTTCCCCTCTGATCCCATACCTCTGAACCAGGTCTTTAAATGAGATCGATGAACTGTTTTGGAATAGATGGTGGAGAAGTGTGATTTCCTCCTCCCATGTGGTAAAGTGGATTGAAGATTTGTTGAGCTGAAAGTCCAGGTTGTGCTATAGAGGTGTGTAATGCAAGGAGTCAGATGTGATTAGCTAATCTCAAGAGTTGAGGAGATGAGTGGATTTTTGAAGCAGTTGTGATATTTATATTAAGATACTGTAACTGGTTTGCCAGGTAGTAGTTAAGAAAGTTGGGAACATCTAGGCTACCCCTGAGTTTATCTTTCTGTAAAGTTGAAAGACTGATTTGGTTTTATTTTAGTGTGATACAATGGGATTCAGTGACTGAAACCGTTTGGCTGAGGTTTTGTCAGACACATTAAAAAGAGGTAATGATTTGAGGTAGAACTTTTATCTTTACGGTTGTTATTTGAAAAGAGTCGGAGATTGAACCATCAGATCAGATCATTGCTGATTTTTGCTAATAGTGGGGTGAAACTTAGCTAAGCTTGAGTTAACTCTGACAGCCTGGAGGAGATGTTTATACCCAAACATATAATATTTGGACCAGTCTATGGTGTAGTTAAATTGTTAATGAGATTGATTACTTCCTGTTGTGAATTATGTGGATCTTGAAGATAGAGTAGGATATCATCAGCAAAAATGTTTATGGCATAAATTCCTTTTATTTTATGGTTTTGATGGAGTGGTTCAATGAAAGTGGCACTGTGCGGTGTGATTTGATCCCATTAGTGGTGACAGTGGGCGTGGGTGTATTAGAAAGTGTTTTTTATCCAGTGAATTGAATCTCCAAAACCATAAAAGTTAACTTTATCAAATGCTCTGCGTAGTAAAACTATAATTGTCTATGCTTTATTACGTTGTGAGATGTGATTAAACTGAATAGTCTTCTGATGTTATTGGCAGATTGTTGTCCCTTAATGAAGTTCTTTTAATAGTCATTACGGATTAAAGGTGGAAGTACTGTTTCTAACCAACATGAGAGTGCTTTGGAGATGATTTTAATGTCTGTGTTGACTAAAGATGTAGGTGGCTAACTATGGGAAGAGTTGGATCCTTACCCAGTTTTAATAAGACTTTTATAGCAACAGTGTTCATCTGGGGGGAATTGACCTTTGACTTTAATTTTGGCTACCATCTTAGAGAGAAGTTTGTTCAGCATTTGCCAGAAGTGTTGAGCAAGAAATTCAGCAAGGAATCCATCTGGTCATGGTGCTTTGTTATTAGACGTTTGTGTCAGAGCGTTGTGTAATTCGTGTTAAAGGAGCATCTAAAAGTTCTGCTTGATCTTCAGGTTTTTGTAATAACAACAGGTTATCTATAAACAAGTTAACAGTTAATGGGTTGGAATTATTTTTAGGTGAATATAAATTACTATAAAAAGTTTGGAAATGATCTTTTATGGCTCAAAGAGAATGTATAATTCCCTGATGAATTCCCTACTGTTGCTATGAGTGATTCCTCTTTATTAAAAAGATTTGCTATAAATTTACTTGATGTATTATTTTGACACTAACTGCACATACAATGTTTTCCTAGAAATATTATATATATAACTGTTATATGTAGAAGTGCGATAAACGGTAGATAAGTGAAGCTTTCATACTGACGAGTGCTTCAAAAAACAGAGTTGTTGAAATTCAGAAAAGCAAAGACAATATGTCTGTGTTTCTCTCTTGTTGACAGGTCATATGTTCATCTCTAACTACCTACTCAACTACTTCCCTGGGCTGGACATTGAGAGGAGGAACTGTCACGGTTTCACAGCTTTGATGAAGGCTGCCATGCAGGGTCGGACTGAGTGTGTCAGGGCTCTCATGCTGGCTGGTAAAACACATACATTTAAATAGTTAAGGTCAATAGACATCTGTTTTAGAAAAATACATCTTGTATGTAAACCTTTCTTCTTTGTTTTAGTAGATTTATCAGTGTTGAAATCTCCACTGCCGTATGAATAAAAGAACAGATTCTCTCTTGCATCGACCACTTCCATAACTCCTTGTATTTTCAGGAGCCGATATTCAGTCACGGGACTACGGCCGCAAAATGACACCCAGGGAGTGGGCCCTCTTCACTGGTCGATATGAGACAGCCAACCTGATGTATCAGCTGATGTCAAAGCCCTGTGCTGAGCAGTTCTGTGACTCCTTCTCCATGGAGTGGCCCATGCTGGAGGTTAAAAACTTAATCACAACTACAGTCCACATTATGCTTTTTATCCTATTGTGAAAAAAACAATAGTCAGTCAACATGTGTTCTGTTTTTAGTTGATTACTTGTCTTATTTGGTTGGTTGTGCAGGAGCTGGTGGCCCAGGCCCAAGAGCCAAAGTCCTGCTGGAAGCGTCTGATCAACCTCC
Source organism: Miichthys miiuy (assembly GCA_036365135.1). NCBI lineage: Eukaryota > Metazoa > Chordata > Actinopteri > Sciaenidae > Miichthys > Miichthys miiuy. The sequence goes on from CM071617.1 coordinate 22,010,484, forward strand.
TTTCCTGCTGCCCTTATACGTTTTACATGAACAACAAGGTAAACCCTGTGGATGATGGCGTTCTTGAACACATGATCCGGATCACCACCAGTCTTTCGAGTCCATTCATTGCCACAGCTTGCCACACAGTGTGTCCAGGCAGCCCACCATGCATTGGGAAGCGTCGTCATGCCGTGCAGGAGATCCTGAGGAGGCAACGAGTGGCTGAGCTGAAGCGTCTGGGCCCAGATAGACTCAACAACTACAAGAGATTTTTCCAGAACTCACGGGTCCTCCTCATCCCCAAGGCGATGGATCGGAGGGCCAGCCTTCAGCCTCAGCTGCTGACCGAAATGGCTGTGGCATCCACGGTGGCCTTGAGACGAGCGAGTCTTCTGCCTCTTCACATGCTGAGGAGAAGCAGCGTGCGGCCAGGCATCGTGGTGCCCAAAGTGAGGCTCTGTAAAGCTCCGGCTCCGAGTTATAAACCGGAAAAACTCAGAAAGAGCAGAAACCACAATCAACTCCAGATCCCCAAGTGGAACTACAAGATGAAGAAAATAGAGAGGCAGCAGGAGGAGAGACAAAGACTGATAAAGAAGAGATGAGCGTGAAAGAGGAGTACTACTGTGTTCACATTATCTGAGACAGCAGGACACCACTTGCTGCAGCTTCTGAGATCTGGCTTTTACAACGCACAGTGTTACAGTCTTCGAAGAATCACCTTAATGAATTGACTCTTTAAATGTGAATATAACTGCTAATCATTTTTGTCTGCTGTGATTGCCCATATTGTTGAATTTGTTGCCTTGTTTCTACTTGGGACATGCAGGAGCTCCACATACAGTATAGTAACTCCTGCTAGGATGCTGACAAAATACATTTTTTCATGTTGGCGGCCTATATTTATGGTAAACACGGCTACAGAATGAAAGAAGTGTAAGGGTTTCAGTATGCTTCAAAGTAAGTGCTTGGCCAAATGGTCTCAAAAGTATTCCTTACTCCATATTCCAAGTATGTCATGCCTTTGCCCTCATAAAAGGAAGAGATAATCAGCTTGAAGAAAACTATTAAATGATGGGCATTAAAGAGGATTTGGAAGTGGGTATACCCATTGGTGAGTCAAAAATAAGTGGGTATACCCTGCATTAGGGTGAAATGTTGAACAAAATGAAATTTGCCAGAGAGGAATATTAAGAAGGCAGAAATGGGGCTTGAGAAGGCAGGAAGGTGGCAACCAGTCGGTGTGATTTCACAGGGATGGAGAGAAGAGCTCCACATGAATGAATGATTGGTGGCTGGCTGCTACAGCAGATTGCCACAGGAAAGGATCGCTGAGCACGCAGGAGGAAGCCAAGAAGCCATTTTACATTGATACATAGTAGAATAGGTATTTGCAAGGAATGCTTATGAGCAGTATTTGATAGCTGAGCCGAGGAGCCAGCTCACACTGGCTTTGCAAGGGCTTTGTGGAGAATTGGAAAAGCAGAACCAAAAATAAACAGCTTAGTGCGAGACTGTGACTTGTTGACTTCCAAAATAATCACGAGTTAGTCCACTGTTACCGTCTGCTCCTGTCTGTGAGAACTAAGCATTTTAAGTTTTTACAAAAAACTAAAAAACATTAAATATATTGCTACAAAAATATTACAAAAAATATCAAGTAAGGCATTTTGAGTAAGAAAATCTCCATAAAAGATAATAATGCCACGGCAGGCTAGTGAATCTAGTAACTCACTTGCAAGTCAGGCATAAATGAATCCCTGATGTGCTGATGATAGAAGTAGCTACGGAGTGAGCCATCTTGCTTCCTTCCTCATCTCTCTTGAGAGCTGCACATGCACACATGTGAGAAAATGGTGGGAGGGTTAAGTTTCAAGTTTAGTTGGGAGGTGTTAGCAAATACGGATGAAACTCTAACTATGTTTTGTGCACTTTGCTGCAAGTTTGAGAGTAAGGTGGATAAATTGGGGTTGCTGGGTTGCCATGCCAGGAGCTGACAGCATCATGCTTGCATGGCAGCGAAGACTCTTTAGTGTTATATGATACAACTGCTAACAAATCAAAAAAATCTATACGAAAGTTTCTTAAAGTAAAAAAAGACTTTGGCCAAATAGATTTCTGACCCACTTGCCTAGCTGGACAACATTAAACCACACCAAAGGACCAGTGTGTAGGATTTAGTGGCCAGTGTTTAGTTTGTCCGTTCTGGGCTTCTGTAGAAACGTGGCGGTCCAAAATGGTGGACTCCATGGTGTTATGGAATTTTCTATCCTTAGGTTACACGAGGTCACGTGTGGGCCTTGAGGTCCTCAGCAGTATTAATTGTTTGGCTTTGGTTGAGAACAGTAGGTGCCAGTCTATCTCAACACTGCGGTGGCCAGGGTCGAAGAGACCTATTGCTGCCTGCTTAGACATAATAGATAGCTTGCCATTGACGTTCCAATTGATGTAAACAGACATCTGTGTCTCCAGACTAGAATATGCTGACAATAACACCTGCGTGGGTAAAAACATTCTCTTTGAATTCTGGGCGTATAGTATTTGTGGTGTTATCTTGGGGGTTAAAGTCGATCCACCAGCAGGAGTTGGGCAGAATGTGAGACCGACTCAGGCACTTCTGATGTACTTTGAGAGTGTCTCTAATTCTCCTTCAATAAATAATACAGCATAAGACATCAGAGGCTCCTGAACACTTTCTTCCCTCCTGACCTCACCATTGACCTTTGACTTCAGGAATTTCTCCACAACACAAGAGAGGACTCACGACGTCTGTAGATATAAAAGTCTTATTTTAAGATAACAAAAATATGATTGTGATTATACACTAATGAAGAATTATAAATATTATATTCTGTAAATAGAGCTCCCTAAATCTTACAAACTGCACATCTACATAAATAACATATTTTTAAGCCATTTAGCACAGATTTATTAGTATTTTGTGCTGTGAGCTATGGCAAATCTAACTAAATGTCCCTTTAATATTTAACATGAAACTCGACAGACTTTTGTATGACGCTAGTAAACCATGCAACACCAAAGGGATAAACTGTCTCTTTTGTACTTTTTCTACCCATTTTCCTCTGGGACTGAACTGGTCTGGACTAGACGACAATGAACATCACCTTTTCACATTTCTGCCAAAAACCTGAACTCTTGGATACCAAACAACTCATTTCTATCACATTTCACAGCATGTTTGCACTGGGATTGGAAGCCGGTGAAGGAAGTCATACGTCATATTGAGAAGGGGGAAAAACAACACTGGAGTGGGATTGAAAAGCACAATTTGCTAACTACACAGTTGACACAAAGCAAGCCATTGTTTTTCCTTTGCTTTTAGTTAACTACAAATTTACAGAATTGACACTTAATGATGACTCCATGTCACTGGAATTACCACTGGTTTCTGAGGAAAAGCTGTGATTCATGCACGAACGTCAATAAGAATTTTTTTTTTTTGTACCTTTGATTCACGCTTGAATGTTGAATGAATCTTTTTTTGTACCTTCTTTTATTATGTAGAACATGATTTTGTAGAATTGTGTAAACCTTTCCTTTGATATATGTAAAATACTGATACTGATATGTATTTTTGACCTGGGATATTCAGCTGTAATAAAGGGCTTAGAGGTCCATTTTATGCGCCTCTGTGTCAATTGTGGATAAGTTGTGAGAACATTTTTGCATAAAGTTGTAAAGAAGCATCTAATTGTGTAACACACAAAGATCATTCGAATGACTCTTGGCTACACTTAACTTGTCTGTGAGGCTACCAAACTGAAAAAAATCACTTTAATATTACTAGAGCAATACACGATGCTAGCAGAAGTGCTGCTAGTATTATGAAAAATACTTATTCTTACTGCTTTTATTATGCAGTGACAGTGGAACACAAATGTGAAAGTGTCTGTGATCTGAAATGCATGCTTTTGTACGAAAACTGCACAGTTAACTTAATGTCTTCTCAAGGACGATGTCTGTGGATGAAGAATCCTCACTGAAATTCTGGAGGGAATTTTGCGTACTGTAACCTAACTGTCCAACCTCATATGGGGTGACAGTAGCTCAGTCTATGGGGACTTGGCTTGGGAATCAGCTCAAAGTATGTGTTCTTCTTACAGAGCTGAATTGCAACATGGATCTCCCACATGACCCAGAACTCTGGGCAGTTCTGAGAAACTTGCTTTCCAAAGTTTGACTCTTGCTTAGTTACTGCAGCATGAATACTGTATGCTAGGAGGCAGTAAGCTTGAGGTACACTAAGCCAGCCTCCAGAAAAGGAAAAGGAAAAGGAAAAGATGCACTTCAGCCTGCCTCTCATCCTGGAGCTGTAACCGACACCTCGCTAATGCTTTGTTCTGTGCTCCAACAGTGCACATGTAATGGAAAAAGATGTGACTTAATCCAGAGCTCTAAAAGATAAAACCTGTGCCTGTGGTGATCTGTCTGAGAAGACTAAAATGGCCGCCACCCTGACCTGCGGTGCAGTTTCTCTAATGACCACTAGAGAGCACACATGACCCTTTAGATGTCAACATAGTTGCATCTAGCACTGAGACAAACACACATACAGGCTTGCACATGGCCCTGGACATTCACATGTATGTACACCACACACACACACACGCCCCAGAATAGGATTACCTCATGAGTGGTCCTGCAGTTACATTTTGAAAGGGTTCAGTATTCTGTTTCTGCTCTTCTGAAGGACATTGAAAGCTTTCTGTGGCTGCTGTGTGAGAGACTGAACCATCAAGTATTTCTATCTGTGGAAGATGTTTTCATTTATTGTCCGTAATTATCTGATATGTGCTGAAATGAACAGTTGATGGATGATACAAAGATCACCTTTGTGTTCAAACCCAAATCTGAACAGGACAGTGCTGTAATGTTTGAGCTTTGAAACCAATCTCTTGTGGGTGTTTGTTTTTTTTACTCTCAGTCCTTTGTCTAAGTTATCTATAACCACCAAGCATCCTCGTTTTAGACAAATGTATGGAAAGCTGAAAGCTATCATCTCACACAGCTCATATAGCCCATACTATACTCTTTCTATCAGTGCAAAAACATCATAACAATAACACATTTATTTGATAATGCTGCTGCTTTTGTTTTTCTCCTGCATTTATAGCTCATTAGTGCACTTCTGATGACTGATTTCCAAATGTTGGATGTGTGTCCCTGAATGCACCAGCCAGGAGAGGGTTGAAAAATGGCTCCTTTTTTTTGAACTACAGGACCACACAATAAGTGAGTGACTGAAAAATTGAAAACACCACTTTCTCTGTGATGGATTGCTTGTCTCAAGCAACTTTCAAGTCTTTGTTAATGAATCTGCATATTGTACTGAAGGAGAAGAAAGCAAAGGCTGCATGGAAAGTCGGATTTCAAGCTAAAAATCGATGGTATTGGTTACGACTACTTTCAGAAGCTGTACTTTTTTACACATAGAAGTTAGAAAAGACACTTTTTTTGGCCAAGGAACAAACAACTCCCAAAGTCAGATGTTCTTCGATGGTCTGTTTATATCTTTTTGGAGCAGTTGCAATCTGTTTGAGGCAATAGAAAGATTCACAATTCTCTTTTTAAAACACGTTTGGTCTAGCAACAAAAAGGTTACTGACGTTATATCTCCATACAGGTCTTATAGTCAGGTTTTTTTCTGCCTAAGGATCACAAGGACATACATAACGTCGTCAGTTTCCAGATGCTCACTAACAAATACAGTACGTCTTCATCCAGTGTTTTTCGTTGGGACAATTGCATTATGAGTCATTTTTCAAGCATCGGAAGATGACCTCTAGGACTTCTAAACAGCAGTGGGCAGGCAGAACCAGGGTCTGTTGTCACGTCTTACAATTTAGCCGTTCTCATGTAAAAAAAAAATAAAATAAATAAAAACAATAAATCACCATTAGTTTCTGATTTACAAATACTCATGTTCATGGGTGTCATTTTTTCATTTTAGCATCATGAGACCAGATCAGACAGTTTTTTTCATGCACAGTGATTGTTCTTCGTTATGTGGTTTAAACCGGTCACCTGTGACATGATCAGAACTTCCGACTGATAATCAATAGTTTGTTATGGATGCAAAGGGGAACGAACATTAAGTGCACAGTTCAAATACAGACATGTCGGAAATACTTCTCACGGATGTAGCACCTTTAGCTTTAGTGACAACGCGGATCTGTAGGCCCTGGTCTACTCTACTCCACATAGCAACAACATTACTACACAAAGTCGACAGTTTAGTGTGTTGACCAGAAAATAAAATGTGAACAAAATTCCTACATGTAGCTGTTTTTTTTTTGTTTTTTTTTACAAGTCTTTTTCCATAATGTTGCTGCTATAAGTGACATCCACATCTGCACATAAAAAGTATATATTTATATTTATATAATATATATCCGTACTCTATTAACAGTTTTGTCTACCATGAAGTTAGAATTGCCACCCATCTCTCAGAAAAGTTTTTTTTTTGTACTTCAAACATTGATTATTTTACAACACAGAAATCAACTAAATTTGTACAGCTTTGGAGGAAGCGATGCTTCGCCTGGTCACAGTCCCTCCGTGGTTTTCTTTTCCTTTTTTTTTTTTTTTTTAAAGTTTTCTTTTAATGTTTTTCTCCACAGTCCTGGTGCAGTTAGACCGTTTTCATCCCCAATAAAACACAGCTTAGAAAAACCAAAGCATTTACAAACTGGCATCATTAGAACCGCAAGGATGTTCAGCTGAGAGCTTCAGCTGAACTTGGACCCTTTAACATGCCCAGAACTCCCTCCACCCTCTGCCTTCTTCAGCTGAGGGGAAGTAACCCTTGTTTGGCACGGTTATATACACAATGAGCACACTTCACTCAAAGGAGGGGGCTCGTGGGAACAAAATGGGGATTTGAGGTGTTAATGTGGAGACATAGCTGCCAAAAAAAACAAAGCGAGCCTTAAAAAAACAAACCAAAAATGTCATGGAAAAGGCTGCAACTGTTTTATTTTGGCAGCTCTACTGTCAGCTAATCTGCAGGGCAGTAAGAGGAGCACCGTGACCTACCACAATGGATGCTTCAATACCCAATTCAGATCCAATGTTTCACATTAGCAATGCGTTGACATCCGTCTGGAGCTGTGATATGAGTTTCGAAAGTCTTGAGTGCTGATACTGTGTGCATTTTTTGGGAGGGGGTGGGTTAGTTAGTGAGGAAGTGAGGTTGACCCAATGGCGAGAAAGGCCTGACATGACACAGAAAATAGTGCAATGTACAATACACAATGCATCTTGTAAATGTACAGTGTACATCAAATACTATACAACCAGAATCGAGAATTAAAAAAGTAGAAACACAACCAAAGAAAAAGGAAAAAAAAAAAAAAAACTATTACAAATGACAAAGTCCAGAAGCGATCTTTGCCCAGAGGAGGAAACATCACGCTGAAGCCATAGAGAGAAACAAAAGTTTGTGTGACAGACGTCCTATATGTCCTACAGCTCTGCTTCTTGTGCTTCACATTACTAAAAGCCATGTTGCTATTCCACATATTTACACGTCTTTCCTGGGTATCTCACACACGTTCCATTTGCAATCCAAAACCTTCCGTCCTCAAGTCCACTGATCCATCTTTCTCTTACATTGTCCTTCTTCGTCTCCACATTTTTTCCCTCTTTTTCTATCTTCCCCTTCGTGTTCTTTCATCATGTCCAGAGGCCTTCAGGTGCAGGAGCTCTTTCTGTCTGCTGATCCTTTGAGCAGTAGTTGATCACAAACTAAACACAGAAAGAAAATGTGTCTGTCGGTTTTGTTGGTGGTGTGCATGCACATGCATGGCCGCTCCTCCGTTCTCTTCTGTTCCTCCTTTGTCCCCTCTCCCTCCTCAGATGTCTCTGAGTGTAATGTCTTAGTTTTTCCTCCTCATGTCTCTTTTCCTGCACTCCATCCTCCCCCTCCGTCGTCCTGCTACCTATGTTGCTACTCAGGAACTACAGGGGAAGGATGGGAAGGGAAACTGTCCTCTCATCTTCTCTCCTCCACTTTTTAAACTACCCCCTTCATCGTCCAGGTGTCCTTCATCCATCCTCTCCTCCTCCAAATCCTCCACACCCTCGACACCCCTTAGACCCAGGAGTCTGGTGAGGCTGGATAGTGGCTGGTCTCATAGTTGAGCTCGCTGTAGGGCCGCGAGGCAGAGTAGAAGTCTACATAGTTGCCGGTGGACTTGAGGCCCTGCAGGTGCATGTTGAGGTCACCCTGCGGGGGGCGACCTCCAGCGTGAACCTGGTTCTCGTAGAAGGCCTGGTCCTCGTAGTTTCCACTGTCAGGCGGGGGAGGATTTTGGAAAGGAGGGTAGGGCTCTGAAGGTAGGCCTTGAGAAGAGACCTGTCAAAAAAAACAAAAATCATTACTGAGACAAAAGAAAGATTCAGATGGCTTCATTCAAAACAGAATGAAGTGAAGTCCTTTTACAAGTGTTCTGAACTGACCATGCTAAAGAAGCATGCAACATCAGCAATGAAAATTTCTGTTAGAAATAATGCACTTTGCTCAAAAACATTAAAACTGATATTTAGATGTCAATCTGAATGTGACTTCTCAAATTTCCAAATGTTTTTTACAACACACCACATGTTGATAGACATCTACAAGCTTTGACTAGCATGACATGACATTCCAGTGACTACTGCTTCACAAGTGACATGGTGGTTAACTGATTAATAATAATAATAATAATAATAATAATAACAAAGGCATATTTATTTATAATTGTAATAATCATCAATTGCAGCAGTATATGTATCAATACAGGATCTAACAAGTACTATTTCTCAGTGGTGAACTCTGCACACATGTCAGTGACTCGTTTCGTGGAAAGATTTGAGGTGAAACAATGTTTCCACAGTTTCCATCAGCAGCCATCAGTCTTCCACCTCCAGCAGGCATGAATGAGCAGAAGTCATTCTGTGTTAGCTCACTTCAGTTCTATTATTCAGTCAAAGAGAAATGAACAGTGGAGTTTTTAGTAGCTAAATAAGTTTTGGTTTGTAACGAGGTGGCTGGATGTCCAGTTTGTTTATCTAACAAACGAGTATGTAAATACAGAATGGATTCAGTTGGTCAGGGTCATCAGTGGTGCTGTAAGAGTGCCAAGTCATAAGTTTAGAGATACATCCAGCCAGTCGCTGCCAAAGGGACTGATGGGTAATATAAAAGCCTTTTACTGGCAACAATGTAGAATCAAATGCCAAATCCTAAGAGCGTTTCACTGCAGTTTTCCTATAAAGCATAAATGGGGGTGTATAGACGTTTATAGTGACCTTTTTGGACTTCATAGTATTTTCCTCCCCTTTGGTCTCACTATTAAATCCTCATATGATAAAGAGACTGGTTTTGCTGCAATATAAGTCTCCATCTTGAGCTTTTTATAGGGTTACTATAGAGCAATTTCTTCTCTTTAAGGTTACATTAGTCATAAAGGGATAAGAAGGGCTTGAATGGAGCATGGGAAGCACTGACATCAAGAGAGTGATGCAAAAAAGGGCAAGAGACTGAAAGAACCCTCTTCTCGTCTATCAGAAGATGAGTGTTGTGGCTCTTCAAATCTTTTTCCATTAAAGTTCTGATTTGAAATGTAATAATCAATGTGCTGTTGGTGTTTTTAGTTAGTTTAGTTATCATCTCTTTGGTTTGGACCTTATTGAAATGACAGCTCATAGTAATAATTCATCATATAAGGGAAGTGAACACGTTGCAATCAGACTTCTGGTGTTTCTGCTGGTGGTACATAATTATAAATTGTAATTATGGACATTTTGAAGAGGGAGATGTGACTTGTCGTACCTGATTATACTTCAGGTCATCAGTAGGCGACACGTACGCTCCTCTGAGTAGCGTGGAAGACCCACCGGTGATTTGACCTGAGGAGACACAGAAGACGAGGACTTCAGATGAACGCTTGCACTGAACCATTTATTAAGATATTACTGTAAATGCAAAGCAGTGTGGGCAGACATGACACCGTTTTTATTAAGAATAAGAATTAAAATGACGGTGAATGGTGACGATGGAACCAAGGCCACAGCTAATGCAGAACCCAATAAACGATAAACAATTAAAGCATTGCCTTGATCAATGTATGTCATTATAATAAACTAGACTTTTAGTGAGGGACTCAAACTGTACCTGACCTTTAGTGAGATGTATCTGACTGTCAACAACAAGACCAGATAATGTCAGAATTCACTTTTTTGTCTGATTTTATAGATTGTTTAGTAACATATACTGCAGATTCATGTCACTGAGTTAGTGAATTCACTGTTCAAAGAAAGGTTTGACATCTTATGCTTTCTTGCTGATTGTTAGAAGAAGACTGAACCACTCTCCAGCCTGTTTATTAGCAGCTGGTTTGCTTACCTTAGCATTAAGACTGGAAACAGGGGAAACAACTCACTTAGCTCTGTCACAGTGTAATAGATGATACATAGATGAGGTATTGATTAAATATTTGCTTTATTGTATGCAAGAACTGTCTGTAAATTATGAAGTTATGTCAGATCAGGGTGTCTCAACTTTTAGGGGCCATAGTTCCCCTTCTATATTGTAGCTATTTCCCTGCCTTTGTGCTAAGCTAAGCTAACCATGCCCTGGTTTCATTTTCACTGTGCAGATACTGTATGAATGTGGTATTGATTTTCTCATCTAATTTGTTGAGCTGTTCCTTTAATATCTCTCCATCTTTTCCACTAAGCTGAGAACACATTAGCTTCATGGGAGAATGTGTTTTGGTGTCAGACGTGCAGTATGAAATTCCTACCGGCCATGGCGTCCTTCCGGGATGTGTGTTCACCCTTGTTGCCATGGTAACTGGCATTGCCAGTCGAATCATAGTCTGCCTTCCTCTCCTTCAACGCCATCATCTCCCTGGGGGAGGCAGGGGCGCTTGCTACACACAAACACACACAGGGAATATGTCTAACCCTCAAATATATCATCAACACATTATCAATACACTTTTGGATTCATAAGGAGGACACTATGACGAGCATTTAGGCTAGACGTTCACAGAAGAAAGGCCAGAGTGATTTTAAAATTCGACTTTTTTTGAACATCTGAGCTTTTTGTATTTATCTGCCTGAATCTGGACAAAGGCACAGCACTCCGAGGTCTCACGGTCAGGATTTCTTCTAACCATCACCCTGAAATGAATGAAAACCAGCCAGGCATTTGCTGCTGTTTGTATGTGTTTGTGACTCTGTGGGCATTGTGCCATTCTAAACAAATGTAGCTTTTTGACCAAGGTGTAATTTCAAAGAGGTAAACACTGAGTCATCCTGTTGACACTTACCTCTGTCTTGTCTTTCTCTCTGGCTGCGAGGCCACTCTCTCCACCTTTATTGACTACATGTACATATTTTTTATCTACAGCTACAAGGAGTTTTTAACTCCTATTAAAACAGTCTCAATTTAATACTGATGCCTCTATATGACCTCCGTAAGCAAAGCACGTTTTATATTGTGAATGCCTGTCTCTGGGTCCGATTCCCCAGGACACCAGATGAAACGATTTACGGCACAGATGGAGAAAATTGTAGGATTAAAAAGATTGAAAAGCAATCCTGAATTGGCCCTCTTCCTCCCAGATAGATATGTAATATTGTATATGTGATTTATGAAATGCATTGCGAGGCGGTGGACATTACTGTAATAAACTGGCTTATAAAGTAACATTTTATGCAGCTACATCTCGCTTATTATTATGAATATATTATAGAAAATGTTGATAACTTTAGCTTTACCTCAACAAAATGACTCACTGAATCACTGAGCAACCAAACCTGTTGTAGGCTAACATGTAAACAGCTAAAGCATCGTCATATTACAGTTATTACTCTTACATGGCCACAAATAGACAGGTCATCGCTGTCCATCCTGCAAACAGCTCTTTCATTTGCTCCCAAAACAAATGAACCATAAGAGCTTTACAACACAAGGTGCTCATGGGAAATGCAGTCTTCATTCCCAGGAAACACTCCCTTTTTTGTCCACAGGGGCTGCCATAATCAACACAAAATGAAAGTTGCTTTAAACTCCCACTGGCCTATTTTACCATTCTTGGCATTCCACATCCAAAAATCCACATCAACAGGGCCAGCCATGAGTATCATAAGTATTAAAATATGCATACCCTCAGATGGAAGAAAATAATAAATGCTGGACTCTGAGGGGGACTGTGGGAAATGCGGCAAAGATAATGAGTTAGATCTGGTTGGCCATGTTGGAGTCCACTGATTGAGTGCCATATGGTTGAGTATATCGTTTCCTCTAATATTCAAAACATTTTCAGCAGCCTTTCACAAAGAAGCTGCTGGCTGTGATGCGGCCTGCCAGCCTGTTTGTGTGGCTGCATCTGCAGCTTTTGTCTCTCTTCTGTACGCTACAACACAGAACCGATCCATACGCCCATTAATGCTCTGCTAATATCACCAGTCTATTGTAATATATGCACCTACTCGACCATTTATCCTCCGTGTGCTGCTGCGGTAAACAGCTATTGTTCGAATGTACACATTCCAAAGGCTTTATACGCACCATGAAATGCTTTCTTTTGTATGCGAAACATTTCCACAGAAGTGAAATTAAACTAATAGCATGATGAACCATGTGCCTGAGAAACAAAATAGAAAAATATGTTATTAGCTTCCAAAGCAAAGTGTTTATCATTTTGCTACTGCCAGTTGACAGCTTCATAAATCCAGCGTTTTTAAATCTAGGTGGTCCCATGGAATCTGTTCACATATAGTAACTTCAACTTGGTTTAATTATGTATTAACAGATCCAGAACAACATACGTCCCCAATGCAGGCTCTTTTAAAAATTAATCCATAAGTCAGTGTCATGAAATATCATGGAAACAAAGCTACTTGTCTGGTAATATACCCAGCATGGACCACAGTATGTAATGCAAAGGTCATGCCAGAGTTCTTAAACATATCTTTTATCTGTATGTAGCACAGGAAACCTGTTTAGTTAAGCCTCAAATATCCACATTATTAAGAAGCCGGCTCAGGTGAGAGATATTTTGAAGCCGCCATATTTCTTTGAAAAGCGTCTTTCTGCTTGCAGCCAGTCAAGGATGATCCCTTAGTGAACGTGAGGGCAGTGCCAATCCACTGTGCATGTCTTGCTGATCACTTTTACAATTTCAAATGAAAAAGTAATAAAGAGGTTCTGACTCAGCTCCTTGTGTATGAAAAAAAGAACATTAATATCCATTACCGCTAAACCCCTTTTCTTTGTTACATACAGTAAATGGACCTTTCTGACCGCTCAAAGCTCTTTTACAACACTTGCCACGTTCAGCGATCACTGATGGCAGAGGCTGCCATGCAGGGTGCCAACTGTTCATCAGGAGTGGTACAGCGCTTCCTATCCAAAGCTCTTTCAGATACCAGGCTCATCCAGACATCAAACCAGCGTCCCCTCCGATTCCTAGATGACCCGCTCCACCACCTGAGCCTCAGCCTCCCTCTCCCCCCATTGCTCGCATGGAGAATATTAAATCACAGGAGGATCTGTGGAGAGATCTGTCTGGATCTGGATCTGTCTGCGAAACAATGGGAGTCAATTATGCAGCATTCAAACTACCATCAGGTTGTGAAATAATGTCAAGATGACACAGATCCTTTTCAGAACTAATGGAAGCACCGTAGATTTTGGATTAGCCAAAGAAATGTCATGTTCCATATTAAGGGTTTGCTTTGTCCAGTGGTTTGTCCGTTAAATCTGTTCCGTGGGAACAGCGACCATACGGCCATCTTGCTGAGGGTGAAGTATGTAAACAAACCTTGCCGCATGCCTCCAGTGAATTGAGAAGTCAGGAAATGGACAGACCAATCAGAGGCCACTGCAGTCTCCACTACATGACGCATTCTGGAGTTGTTCCAGGATATATCTGTGTCACCAAGGACATTAATGGATTCACTGAGACTGTGGTGGAATTAATTTGTGAAACAACAGAATCAACTGTACCCACAGCAACATTTAAAGCAATCCACAACCAGAAACCATGGAGAATTCCAACCATAAATGATGCCATAAACTCATGCACTGCTGCCTAGAAATGAGGACTGCAATCTGGCAACATGGACAATTATAAAGCATCAGCCTACAAAGGAACAAGAGCAGTAAAAGAGGCAAAAAGAGACTACAGGAAGAAAGTGGAACTACAATTCCAGGAGGGAAATACAAAAAATATGTGGCAGGGTCTAAGAACTGGAAATCTCAACTTGGACATGAAAGATTTGGCTCATGCACCACACATGTTGTGGAAAACACATTGTCAGTTTCAGTTTTCAGGCTCTCAGACAATCCAGCCAAGAATTAAGCTCATGGGAAAACATTATTATTTAGCATGTTTTTTATAAAATATATGTGAGTGCAGAAATACTGAATCTTTATTTTATAGTAGTCAAACACTAATTTCAACAATGCAAGGGCGGAAACCTTTTAGGGGCACGGTGCAAGGATTTGACTTGACAGCAGAATAATTTGTTGGCAGCCGCCGTAGTGTGAAGGTTAAAACAGGCTTCAGCTGTATTGAAATGGCGTTTGTCTGACTGGACTTTACTGAGGGAAAGAGTGATGGAGGACAAAAGGGAAGACAGAAGAAGGGGGGTGGAGGGTGCACTCACCTGATCGATTGTTGGGGGAGGTTCGTACAGGAGAGATGGACGGAGTACGGGAGGAAGAATAAGGTCGCTGTCTGTCTCTCTCTATCGTGGAGGAAGAGCTGACAAAATGATACTGAGAATAGCCATCCTGAAGAAGAGAAGAGGAGCCGAAGGAAAGGAAAGAAGGAAGCAAGATGAAAAGAGGAGAGAAGAAGAGGTGACAGATGAGACCATCGAAATAATCTAGATGCCTCACAGTGGTGTTGTCATTACACAGTTTCCAGTCTGTTACATAGTGTTAATACAACCAGAGCACACAGCATGCAGACTTTACCTTTTTGTAGAGGCTGCGGAGATCTCTGTATTGCCACATGCTGTTCAGGACTTGAGATGCTGCCTTCACTACTTTAGGACTATGTCTGGGAATTCAGCAGAGTGGAAAAAACACATACAGTATAAAGCTTGACTGTCCTTTGTTTTGTGCTAGTGGGATCACAATGCAGAATAATTAAGAAACAGACATAAGACAGAGATTTCTCACTGAAGAGGAAATGACCTTAAGGCGCAGTATCAGACTTTAAATATGGCACTTAAATTGGCCAAATTGCAGAATTGCTTGATTGTTTGACTGACTGATTGATTGATCGGCCAATATTTCATTTTGCATCCTCTGGGGGTTGACTCAGCTGACTAATGGCTGTGGGTATAATTGGCTCATATGGCCTTATCAGCGTCAGGGAAATTAAACTTTATTTCTTCAAGTCATTTGGGTAAATGTTATTGTTGTGGATTCTGGGATTGCATATCCTGCCCTCGCAGGATTGCAAAGCAGGAAACTTGCAATGTGCTTTGAAGAGGAGGCAATTCTTAAAAGAAATGACTTGTTTATCTATGGATTTATGCCTTCAGGACCTCTAAAAAACAACAATGTGATGATTTATACTTTGAATAACAACGGAATCTAGTTTTAGCCTTTTATTATTCAGAATATTGAAAATAAATGCAACTTTGGGATGCAAAAGGTAAGAACCAAATCTGTCATCTGCTATACTGTCCTGCAAAGCACAAATGCAATAACTACTATGAGTTAAGACTAATCTAACTTTTTGACTTGTATTTTATTACATAAAAAGTATAGCATAATAATTTAGGGTGTCTGTGGAAGCAGCCTTTTAAATTTACAGTGCTATAAAACAGAGCTAACAGCCAATTTGACAGCTAAAGCAAGGGAACTATGTCAAGTGAAAGCTAGCTGGTGAGATGGCTAAGAATAGCTTTAGCTAAGGCTAAAACTAAATGTATCTATTGATTTTTTCATTAGATATTATTTGTACATGAAAAGTATCCTTATATCAGTTATTCCACATAATTTAATGAAGCAGTAGCTTAATCATATTATGACAGTGAAAAAATCCAAGCTAAACTGCAGCTTCTGACTCTAGTGGAATTAATGCAAGTTGGTACGGTTAGGCTACCTTTACATCACATACTAAATTGTATTAAATGAATGTATTATATTGGTTTCAATATAAATATTAATGTTAGATGGATAAGTAGAAGGCTAGCAAAACAAAGGTGCATTTAATTCCTTAAGCTGTGGACAGTAAAGAATCAAATAAACATTATTTTTTCATGACACATATTGGTTAAAATGGACAGTTCCTGGTACATCTGAAAGAACTCCTTTTGTTGGTAGATAATATATAATGTACATATGTATATCAGTATATAATTCCTTGAAGATAATCCAGAGTTTAGTATAATCTTTGGTATTATATGTGATATAGCAATGATTTCAGCTTTAAAACTTATAAAATGAGTTTATATACCTTAGGAAGACAGAACAGATATGTCACATGTAGAAGGGACAATATTCAGTTATACAGTTTCTAATGCTGTTGCAGCGTCTTCCAAACTATTCAAACTGTTCATGCTTGCTCAGAAAACTACAACCTCTCCTTCTCATCCCTCTATACTTCCTTCTTTCTTTCTTTCCTCCACATTCAGACATTCAGCTTACTTGTCTCCTTTGCTACGGGCGATGCCGATTAGCTTCTCGATGCCGCCGGCGTCCCTCAGTGCCTTGGTGTTTTCCATGTTCTTGGTGATGACCTCGTGCAGAGCGCAGCAGATAGCCGTGATGGTGTCGTCTGACATGGTCTTCCCCACCAGGACACTGGTGTTGCCGCCGCCTCCTCCTCCCCCGCCGCCGCTGCTGTTGTTGTTGTTGCTGCCGCCCGGCAAACGGTGCACCAGGTCCCTCATGGCGTATTTACCTGTGGGCATGGTGGGTAATTGTGACAGGGTTAAATCTATAAGAAGGAAATCTATAAATAATATAAATACATATATAGTTAAAGGACCTTCCCCTGCTCCCTACCATCACTGGTTTCAGCAAAACCAAAAAAAACAACAACCCTTCCCCTTTGCTGACCTGCTCTCACTATAAAAACCTATGACTATGAAAGCTTCCATAACATAGACATAATATAATACAATATAATTTCTATAAGTCGTGGCAGGAAGTTTTGGTTTGGTGGCTGTCAATTAATGATGCTGACAAGTAATCCAGCACCAACTGACTACATTTCCCATGACACCCCAGTATTGCTGTCAGGCAATCTTGTCCACTCTGCCCCTCTGCCCCTCATTCTGAGTGGGTCATCACCCTGGGGTGGTGGGGGTGGGGGCACGTTGTGACCCACTGACAGTTCAATCCACGGTATGTGTGTTTAACTGCTGTAAAAAGCCTGCTGCTGCATGAAGCATATAGTCTCGAGATAGCTTTGATTAATATATAAGTGAAGACCAATACATGTAAATATAATAACAATTAACACGTGACGAACATATCTGTAGAAAACATAATTTAAAATGTCTGAATTCACTCTGTTCAACTGTATGCATGATCTTTTCTGCTTCTCTCCAGATAATCAAAGTAATTCACACATAAACTGGCTTATTAAAGTAAGTTATCAAACATGATTAAACTATGTAAACAGCTTAATTCAAGTATTGCCATATTCTTGCAGTATTGGCAATATTCTCATTATGAACACACAAACACTGAAAATAAGCCCTCAATTGCGTTACATTGTAACATTGCAGCAATAAAACAACAGTTGGCTCACAGTGGCCCTGTCTGTGCAGACAGTATTGATATCTACAGCTGAAAGCCCGGAGGACATAGCTACACAACAAGTTGTGTCTCTAACGCAATTTCATCATGTTAACACAACACGAGTGAGGCCAGGACAGTGTGTCCTATCAACATATACATGCATGCCCTGTGGTAGTGGGATATAAGATTGACAATGCAACCTACATACACTGTACACATGAAGGGTTGCATTCACATACGTAGACAGCATACACACACACACACACACCCATACACACAAACATTAGCTTAGCTCAGAGCCTCAAGCAGACTCAGACAGAGTAAGTGGAAGGAGGCATGAGGTTGTTGCTATGGGGACCAGCAGAAAGGCATAGTTTATTACAGACATCGCTCGCTCTCCAAAGGAAAATCAAGCATCAAACGATCAGTCAACACTAGTGTCTGTTTAAGGAAGGAAACTATCTGCTTATATAGAGTCACATATTATAGAGACTCTTTTTATATAGGACAAATCCACAAACCCATACCTAGCAGCAATAACCCTGCTGCTTTTTGAATAATTACTGCTAAACATGTCGACTTAAACAAGTATCATATTCATTATTTCATCAAGTGGATAATTCTGCAAGTGGTTTAAGATAACTGCATTTGTGTTCAGTGCCATTATCTTGAATTAAGGCAGAATTAATCCTAAAAAAATAAAAGAACATTTTCATACCACCTTTTTTCTGCGCGTGTATCTTCACAGGGAATGAACAACTCACCAATGAGCTCCTTGTTCCTGATGTCCAGAGCCATGTTTCTCAGTGCGGTGGCCACAGCACAAACCACCCGATCGTTGTCTATCCTCAGCAACTCCACCAGGATAGGGAGGCCCTTCTCCTTACGCACCGCAGCCCGGATATACACCGACCACTGGGCACGACAGAGGGGTGGAGGTGGATACAGAGAGAGCATCGGGGTTTGTTTTTAGCCTTATTTCCGGTGTATTCTATTGATCCTTTTAACCAATGTACCACATTATGGCTAACTGCGTCTTTGCTGTTATCCAATTTATTTCCTGTCAAAGGCAGTGTGTAGATGTCTGTGTTATTCATTTCCTTTAGAATATAATGTGACTATTACATTACTGGAAACTTACATGACATAATGTATTATCACACTGCACTTAGAAAACATGTAAGGAAGACTGAAGAGACAGCAGCCATGCTAGCAGCTCTGTAAGGCTGTGCTTAGGCACAGCGGTGCTTTGAGATGTCGACACGCTAACACGCTCACAATCACAACTCTAACGTGATGGTCAGCAGGTATATTGTTTAGCATGTTTACCATCCAGCTGACACATCTGAGATCGGTGTGAATGTCATTAGTTTTGCCGGTATTTGGTCACAGATCTGATCTGATAATGGCGCTGAGACATTTGTCGTTGACTCACCCAAATGTTAACCTCATAGTCATGTTAGAGGAAAAACCAGTCAATAGTCAGGGGGCGCCAAGATCAGTAGCATACATCGCCTGAATGCTCATATCAGATTTTGTGCCAATCCAGTAAGCAGTTGTTGATATTTCAACAGTCGTTGATGTTACTCAAAGCTCTAGAAACACCAAGTTTCATATCAAATCGATGATACTGTATTCACATCTTTTTTTGGGGATTCACATTTTTTTTTGTTCAAAAAGCTGTTCACATGCTGTGAACTGTCTGTCAAATTCAACGAGGCTGGAACATGACAAATGAACATTTTAAGTCTAAAGCAGTCATGAAATGATCCCCACTATCATTTATCTAATTATCTGTAACATTAATCAAAATACGATGTACTTGCCATTATATAAAGATGTTCAAAGAGATATGTTCCAAATGGTAAATTCATGCATGAGAAAAATTTTAAAGGGCCAGTCAGTACGGTTTGCTATCCTGCAGCACAAAACGACCAGAATATGAGGAGCTTTTATTGTTGTTAATTTGCTGTGTATCAATATTGTTCATGTTCAGATCCCACTAGAATTTCAATACAGTCTTGTGCAGAAGCCATTTATATCACATGGATATAGGCACAGCACTGAGTTCTTACCTTCCAACTGCCAGCAGCCAGGTTCTGCAGAGCCCCAGCTGCTCCCTCCAGGGTGTCTGGGTTGGAGCACTCAGACAGCAGGGTGAGGTAGGGCTTGACGATGGTGGGGTGCCATAACATCTGGATGCCTTTCGGAGGCTCCGCCAAGTCTGGAAATGGGCCGACCCCATCCCACTGAGGAAGATGAGACATAATTCAGATTAGAAAAATATTTTGAATTCTGTGCATAGCGAGGTTTGACAGTGGTAGAGGGGTGCATGGTTCCCTCAGGCAAGAACAGGGAGAGAGATTTACTATTCATAAACAGTGTGTAAATAAGATGGCATTCATCTATTTGTGCATTCTGTTTTTCTATCTCCTCTGTAATTGAAATCTGACATTTCCTCCTGCACTGATGATGCATTTCATAAAATACACACACATAGACCTGCTATGCATCAATAATGACTGTGAGAGTGTTGGCTGTTGAATACAGAACATTACGATATAATTCACCAGATTAGTGACACTGACATTTGACTTAGTGATGAGTACGTGCATTATGTGCTTTTTTTATAAACCCAAATGTAACCACCAGTTGCTGCCCTGGAGTGGACCGATGTTTTTAGAGCGCTGCAAATTTAAATGCAACTATAACAGAAGATCACCATCTGCTGTTCATCCAGAACTGCAGACTTGGACAGGGCCATAAAGAAAATAACAGGCCTATATTATCCTTTATTGTCCTTTAATGGAATCACATCAGGATTATACATCCACATGATTCGCAATAAGCTACAATAAAGTCACTGAGGTTTTCATTTTACACTTCTCACGAGTCTAGTCTCATGTAATGGATAATTGTGGAACAATAATCACTGATTAGAACATCAGTTTGACTATTTAACACAATTCAGTTTACATTTGCTAAACTGTGTAAAATATATATGCAAGAAAATTTCCTTATCCTGAAAGCGCTCCCTTGAAGCAGGTTTGAAAATACGAACACTAAAGTATTCATCTAACCTATGGCTCGCTACATGGTACATGAAGATGATGCTGACTTCATGAATTAGTCATGCAGTTTTAGCCTCAGTCTTCTTATCTTGTTAACAGAGCAGATCTTTCTCCCCTCTGATTCGACGATTTTCAGGTTGAGCAGAGTGCATCTCGTACATGGAATGGAAGAGATAGAAGGTGCCCTCTGGGATTAGCTTTTGATGTAATTACCCTATAGAGCTGGTTACCTGTCTTCTGAGGATGCTGTTGCAGTCCAAGTAAAAATCAGTTAGAGTCAGAAACCTCCGTTCATTGAAGAAGTTGCAGAACTTAAGTCTTATACTGAAAAGAAACTAACCTTAGGATAGAAATGAACTTCACATCACGTAAAAGACAAGGCCTTCTGCAAATTTAGTGCTATTATCCAAATGCAGTTCCAACAATTATCCTATAATGTCTTTGAAGCATAGAAGAGTATTGATTCTGTATCCAATGATGATGCAACTTCAATGTGGACAGTCCTTATGGATACGCAACTTAAGAGAACTCTATACCTCTTCCTTATACTTCTTTTACACTTTACCTCAAAAGGTCCAAAATAGTCCACTCCAACATATGTGAATGGAGGTTCGTCCGAGGAAACTCTACCCTGAAGGTAAGTTTGCCAACTGCTGGCACCCTGGAGTAGGATGCAACTGCTGACAGGCAACACATCTGGACAGGATTTTCCTTATAGCCACACTGACTCCTGCAGTCCAATAGCTCTGGATAACGTGGTTGCGACCACAATATCCCACCTTATGATGTATGTGTTGAAGAATGAGGTCACAGATGTGAAGGTCATTTGTTAGTATGACAAGATGTTTAGACTCTTTATGCATGACTGCCCTACTAAGCCATCCACCAACTCCTAAAACACCATCTTTGAGCACTGGGTTGAGCTTGTATATAAGGTTATTCTCTTTAAAGCATTTCCTTTCTCCAGGCTACAGAACACTACAGAAATGTTCTTCTCTGACAAAAGTGTATGATCTCTAACTCAGCTATTCTTAATTGCTCTACCGAGAGGCAACCACCAGCCTGAGCTTTGATACTCTGAATCTCCTTTCCTAGAGATCACTTTCGTTGGACTTCATCAAGTTTTGAGCAAGTTCAAGGCTTTCTTGCTTCCACTTCTGGCTCAGACACAAAAGCATATCTTTAAGCCCACGTATGATCCAACATATGATTCTTCTCAAGTGAATCCAAGATGAGAAGTGCTTCTCATCATTCGTGTTATTGCATCAACATCCTCAACTTCAAACTTCAAGACTGAATGATATGTGACAAGCTTGGCCTCAGGGTCTGGCCACTTTTCCTATGGCTAGATCAGACACCCACGTCCTTTTCTTCAGGTGTGACGCCACTTTCAACCCAGGGGAAGGTTCTCTTTGGTCCCTGCACTGTGTATAGGTCAGCTGAGAGCTACTGAAAACTGGACTCATGATATGGTTGTACGGTTAAATGTACAGTACTTGGCCTGAACCGTTGATTCTTCATCTGATTTGTAGGTTTAATATATACAGTATGTTACTGTACTTCATTTTTGTTGTCATTATATAATATACATCTACCGTATGTTTCTTTGTTTGAATAGGAAATTCTCCTTCTCCTCCATCAGCAATGATGTAATCTCACATGACATCTGTTAAGACTGTAATATTGCCAACACACTACAATGAAAAAAAATCTTGTCTTCTTTTGCTTCCTTATTTGTCTTTGAGCTTATTATTCTACTACTTCCTCTTTCCCCTCTCATCCTTTTGTCTTTTCTAGTATCCCCAGCTCCTATTACTCTCCCTTTATAACTCCTCTAAACGGTCATGCCCTCTCCTCTCCTCTCCTCTCCTCTCCTCTCCTCTCCTCTCCTCTCCTCTCTCTCCTCTCCTCTCCTCTCCTCTCCTCTCCCCTTCTCCTCTCCTCTTATTGCCCCAGAGTTGATAGAGTTTTGCCCTCTTCAACAAGATCCCCAATTGCTACTTCATGGTAATCACACACAGCTGCACTGGAGTGGAGACAGACAGCTTGGGGGTGGTGGAGGGGTTATGTATTATCACTATGGAGAGGTTATGATTTGTCCCTTTACAATCTGATCACAGAGTTAGTTTTAAGATCCCTTGTCTCCCTGGTTCTGCTTGGATACACAAAAAGTTCGCTGAGGGTTCACTTGACAGATGGAAGTTAAAGGCCTGGCTCATCACTACCATTTTTTTTTTTTTTTAAATCTCTTTTCTCTGTCATTTCTAAAAATGAAAAGGGAAAAAAAACATGCAAGGCTAATGAGCAATTCACTCACTGTGATCCACTGGAAGTGTTGGGTTTTTCAATCCCCACAGCTTCACCAGAAGTTGTAAAAGACGGCTTCCACTCAACCAGAATGTGATGCTGATTGCTTATTAGCATGACAAGAGGTTAGAACCTACTCCAAGGCAGCCGTTTGGTTTCTGCCAATTCTACAACCACAAGTGAGCTAATTTTTTAACTAAATGGATGATGAAACTCTGCCTGTTGGCAGACCCTGGAAATCCAGAGAGAGATATATTATATCGGCTTGGTATATTTGATTCTGAGATTCTGGCTTAATCTGTAGGTATAGCTATAATCTCCCAATCATGCTGTGTGAAATCCTTCGTTGCATGTGTTGATGATACTGCATAGAACAAAATACATTAAATTACATGAGAAGATACATATTTATACACATGATGACGCTCCTCTTGATACTGGACCCTAAATAATCCAGGTGGTGGGTGATATCAGTAGCTGATGTGGAAAACAACTCCGGCTCAAACATCATGAATATCAAAGAAAGCTGCAGTGCAGTCATAAATATTCATTTAAGACTGGAGATAGTGTGAACCGAGGATGAACTGAGCAAATGTTCTTGAACTAGAAACGGCACAGAGCTGCGTTATAAAATGAGATACTGAATCCTCCATTTAGAAACCAAAACAACAGTGACACCTGCTCTGACACAAGACAGATAATAAAATCATATCAATGAAAGCATACAATGTAGGCACAGTGTCGGAGCCCCACTGGGAACACCTCTGTCGGGCTGCGGCCGTGATGCTTTTTTGGTCTGTTCTCCACCTAACTTTAAATCCCACCAGGAATTTTTCTGAAATGGAGCGTTTGGCCACCAAACTTTGTTCATTTGTTCAGATTTGTTCATTTTTCCTTGATTCACGTGCTTCTAAATATGTGAATGTGCTACGTAGGTGAATTGTTTCCCTTTTAGCTGTTTTATCTGCAGTTCCAGACTTTGGGCAAGCTCGAGCTGCTCTGTGCAGATTGACATGGGCTGCTCGCGGAGCTTCCAGTGCAGTTTCAAACATTGCCTAGAATGGCGGCCGTGGTGCACGCATCATCCATAACTGGTGGAATTTGGCTATTAGATAGTACATACTAGAAGCTTAAGTTGACAACCTTCTATCTCCACTGCTGTTATCATACCTTATCATCTTGGTGTGGACATCTCACAGGGAATACCAACCAAGAAAGTCACAGCATTAAACAAATAAAGGCAAATGCCTCATCCTTTACGAGTTCCCCTGGTGTGTAAATGTAGATTTTTATGTGAAGTAGAACAGGAAGAAAAAGAGGAGCATGGGGAGATAAGTCAACAATCAAAGTACAAATTAAACCTGTCCCCTTGGCTAAATTACTATTTAGGGGCAATAACTCATTACCACATTCATTTAGCCACAAAAGCATAATTAATGTAAACAAAACAACTGAACTCCTGACAGAAAACACACGACACACACCCATGTAACAGATTAACATTGCGCTAACAATGTACACGAGAGAATGTCCATCTGGCACCTCTGCACCGTGTTCCTGCCTGTTGATGCCTCCTTTGATAAAGCAGCTCACACAGAGATTTCAAATCGTACGCTCTCTCATCTTCCTCATGAGCCCTGGAGCCTGTGTGCCTGTTAAGCATTGAGACTAATTTACATACTCATGCTTTGATTGGGTAGTTATTTCCTGCCATTGCCACTATACTGGTCCCGGTTGTATGATAAAATTATCTCATGAGAAGTGGGAAGCCTGATTCAATGTGAACTAAAGCGATAACTGTTCACTGGCATCCTTTCTTCGCTCTTTGAGTCTGTAAATTTGGGGTTTGGGTGCATTCAGACTCAACGCAGAGCAAATTTTCTGTTCCGCTTTATTTGTGAGAATTGACCACTGGAGTATTTTGGTAGTCCAATTTTTTTCTCTTCCAACACTTGGGAGGACAGATGCTAGGTGCACCCAGCTGACAACATAAGCTGATAGTGTGCCTTTGTGTGTGAGAGAGAGATAAGACTTCAAAAGTGAGCACTGCTCCCTCTGTAACTGCAACCAGGCCTTGACCCTCTTTTTGTACAATTAGACTCTAAGACCAAACACAGTTCATTAGCTTGTCTGGATATATCAGAAGACTGCTTAGACGCATCAACTAACATAAATCCACCACATTATTATTATCCACCATATAATTAACTATATGGATCTGCAGTACTTTGTGAGCACCCTGCCCAAGCAAGAAACCCACTGAACCTTCATCTGAGGCTGCTGCTGAGCACCAGCAAGAAATATTTGACTGAATGAAGAAAAATATCAAAAGAAGAGAAGAGGACACAAACAAATGAAGAAAGATCAAATGACTCTGTAACAGCCTCCCAGCCTGCACAGTGAAACCCTTTCAGATGATCCAGAACACGGTGCCGTGCCTGGTTTTCAATCAACCAAAAAGACCACGTTACCCTGCTGCTCATCGAGCTCCACTGGCTACCTGTAGCAGCCCACATTAAAATCAAAGCGCTAATGCTGACTACAAAGTAGTCTCCGGTTCTGCACACACCTACTTGAACAGCCTTATACAGACATATGTTACCTCCTCCAATGAATGACGTCTGGCTCTGCCACTCGTACACTCAGGGCAATCCAAACTTTTCTCGTCTGTTGTTCCCCGTTGGTGGAACGTGCTGCCAGTTCCTACCAGATCAGGGGCGTCCCTCTCTACCTTTAAAAACCTCTGGAAGACCTCCAGCTCTTCAGAGAGCTCCACCAACAACTGGTGGTCGTCACTTCTATGTGAGTAGTGACGAGCATGTCCTTGTCACACTGTCACCTTGATTGTTTCCCTTTCTTGTAAGTAGCTTTGGAAAAAAAGCGTCATCGAAATGTAAGTGTAAATGTAAAGAAACAAATTCATATGAAAAGACTCCCTTCCTCTAACTTTCTGTTTTCCCACCTGGTCGTGTCCCTTCTTTTTCTTCTTCTTTTTGCCCCAGCATCCGGAGCTCTCTGCATCCTTCCCACTGGTGTCACACAGCAGACCATCCAACTCCTCCGACCCTCCCTGCTGGCTGTGAGACGTCTCTGCAGCCAGACGATACGACAAGTTCCTCAGGATGCAAACACCGTTCTCTACGGTCTGACGGTCGAGAGAAGGAAGAAAGAAAGAAAGAAAGAAATATGAGAAAAATGAGGGAGACATGACTAAAAACAGGCACATATGCACACACTCAAATACACACATAAATATGAACATACTGTGCATTGCTGAATGTATAATGTATAATAAACATAAACATGGACACACAGACGCACACATGCTGTGTGCATAATGTCGACACACACACTAATCCTATTGTTGTGAGTGACTATGCAGTCAACAGTCTCCGACTTTGATCTTGAAGGATTTCTAAGGATTAAAAACTTCACACACACACACACACACACACACACACACACACACACACACACACACACACCAAAATCACAACTAGACACTTTACACATCAAACACACATATGCACACAGCACATGCACAAATACTGATACACATGGTTGCTCATATAAAAGCACACTCTCTCTCTCTCTCTCTCTCTCTCTCTCTCTCTCTCTCACTAGCAATGTTTCTGTGTCACTGACTATCTGGGTTGAGTAATAAATGGTGCACTGTAAAAAATGACATATTAGGGGTGTTGTTTAGCTCAGTTGGTAGAGCAGCCGCCCCATGTGCGAAGGCTCAGTCCTTGAATCCGACCTGTGGCTCTTTCCCACATGTCATTCCCCATCTCTCTCTCCCCACATTCCTGTCACTCTTCAAGCTGTCTCAAAAAGGCCAAAAAATATTTCTCAACGATTAGTGATATTTTCTTGAAATAAGTCTTAGTGCTGTGTATTCATCAGCAGATTTATATCTGCCAGTGCAGGAAACTTACCAAGCCTTCATTTTTTTATGTGTGTATGTGTGTGTGTCTACAGGAATGTGACAGGAATGTGAGCCTCGGACATTAAGATACAAACCACAGGCAAACAACTTAAAGAAATGAATATGCATGTGCAGCTTATACATACAGTCTGCAAAGACACAGATAGATGTAATTTGATAAATATTTTTACCATAGTTATCATCATGAAACACAAAAAATAACCACTAATATCTGAGTTTTTGGACAGTGATGTACACACATCATGCCGACACACTCACAGGACTTTTTGGCAACATCATTTTTTGTCGTGTGCATGAGCCATGGCAGTTGGCTGTACTTGTGTGTGTATGTGCGTGTGTGCGTGTGTGTGCGTACAGTATGTGCGCGTGTGAGTTACCTTGCTGTCAATCTCACTGCTCCCCAGAGCAGTCTGGATGACGTAGAGTAAAGCATCTGTCAGGCCTTCACACTCCCTCATCCTCCTCCGGGCCTCCTCGCCTGCAGAACTCACATTCCTGTAGACACACACACATACGCACACATCATTAATAAACAGCACAATAGAAAACTTTATGTTTTACACGTGTGTTAGCACATGTAACTGTTGAAACATACTGGTATGTGCTCCCGTATGAGTATTCATGTCACTGACAGAGAGAACAGAGTCTCAGTGTAATGCCCTTTAAATGTCAGACTATTAAAGATGGCTTGGAGATGCTTCTGCCTTCAGTGGCAGAAAGAAAATGGCATCAAGCTGCCAAAACTTTGTTTTCCCACATCCTCAATAACAATTCTCTCAATTAAGTCAGATGTGTGATTTAAAAGGTGCAGAGTGTTACTTACTTTACTTATGTAAACTGTGCTAATAAATAAAGTACTACATTAGACATGTCTCCATCACAGTGCGGCAACAAGTGCGGCGCTGTTTTGGTCCATTCTCACAAGACTTCAAACCCCAGCAGGGTTTGTGTTTCAGAGGCAGACCGGCTCTCACTGCTCGAGCCAGATGCTGTTTTCTCTGGGAAGTTTGTCGAAGTGTCGGCAGGCAGGACTGACAGTCACAGTGACTTTTTTTTTTTTTTTTTTTTTTTACATATAACAGTCTAAGTTCTATTTGTTTTTTCTTTCTGATGGTTGAGTCAAACTTGGTTTTCAAGAATTCTACTGGAGTCTAGAGAGGTGAAGTGCCTTATAAGCACCCATAGCAACTAGACTGGATATTTAAGGGTAACCACAATCACATGGCCAGAAACATGTCTGCAAATGAATGCCAATGTTGTCCAGAAGTGTCCAAATACTTGCGTGCTGCTTTAAGTCACAGGGATAATGAGCATCCTTTGCTGCAGAGGTACCACGGGCAGATTCATCAAAAGACAAATGATGCCAATTTAAAATGAGGTCAGACAACCTCTTCCTTTCATTAGTAATGCAACTGTTTGTTTAATTCGGACCCTCAGTGGAGTCTCAGTTTTATTAGATTACAAGAGCATCATGTTTTAATTACACAGTCAAATAATCACTTGGATTTTTCAGGCTGTTGACAAGCTGCTGTGCTCCAGCCTGCATCTCCCCTGGCTTTTGTTTTAAGTTGAGCCTTGATGCAAGGTTACCTGAGTACACACACACACACACACACACACACACACACACACACACACACACACTACACACAGACACACACTGACTGAAAGCTATAGTCACCTGTATGGTGCGACATATGACTAAGCACGCAAACAGATAAACGCCAAACTAAAAGCACCACTGTTGTTTTAAAGCACTGTATATGCTTCTTTCTTTCTTTCTTTCTTTCTTTCTTTCTTTCTTTCTTTCACACATTTCTTTTATTTTGGGAACCACTTGTAAATTCCTTCAGTTAAACTCAGTCAATTTGGCATAATTAATCCCTCTGAAACATTCTCCTTGCAAGGCAACAGGCTGCAGATTATCACTCATTATGATCTTTAGTGTGAAGAATCTAAATAACGTGAACGGCACTGCTGGAGAAAAGGGCTGTGTGTGTACTGTGGGAGCTTTCAGACGGGACTGAACTTGATTAATCCATACTGTGCTGCTGCTGTGAGGAGAACTGCACCGTCTTAGAAATGACACTTAATTCTTGGAAATGTATTTATATTCAAATAATCAATCCAGCTATTTGCAATAAAAACACAGAGTGCTGCTCTCAAGACCGTTAAGTATAACATGAGAGTGATTCAATCAATTTATGAATACTTTTCCATTTGCTGTTAAATGACACTCCAGCTGTGTCCACATTTCATACATTATACAAAATGAGCACATTTCTCATTCTACATATGGATATGTTGGTGTCAGCGTGCATGCAAAGTGTGTTATGGTGTATACCCTGTATCACGAAGCAAAATGTCCTCACATGTTCAAAACTTTCAAATCGAATCTATGACTTCCATACCGGATCGGTCGAGGCCCGAGTTAACAACAACCACCATCGGTGCTGTTCACCTACAGGGTGCCGGTGGAAATTGGACTACTGTTGGTCGAAGAAGGAGAGGAGGAAGGCGTGTTCGTAGGAAGAGAGAGGAGAGGAAAACCAAGAGTCTAGGACTGAGAGTAGGGACTTTGAATGTTGGAACTATGACAGGAAAAGGTAGAGAGTTGGTTGACATGATGCAGAGGAGGAAAGTAGACATACTGTGTGTCCAGGAGACCAGGTGGAAAGGTAGCAAGGCTAGAAGCTTAGGAGCAGGGTTCAAGTTGTTCTATCATGGTGTAGATAGGAAGAGAAATGGAGTAGGAGTTATCTTGAAGGGGGAGTTTGTTAGGAGTGTCCTGGAGGTAAAAAGAGTGTCAGATAGAGTGATGAGTCTATCTGAAGCTAGAAATCGGAGGTGTGATGTTCAATGTTGTTAGAGGGTATGCTCCACAGGTAGGATGTGAGCTGGAGGAGAAGCAGAAATTCTGGTTGGACCTTGATGAAGTGATGCAGAGCATCCCTAGAAGCGAGAGAGTTGTCATTGGTGCAGACTTTAATGGACATGTTGGTGCAGGAAACAGAGATGATGAGGAGGTGAGGGGCAGGTTTGGTATCCAGGAGAGGAACGCAGAAGGACAGATGGTGGTTGATTTTGCAAAAAGGATGGAAATGGCTGTAGTGAATACTTTCTTTCAGAAGAGGCAGGAACATAGGGTGCACACAGGTAGACTACATCTTGTGTAGACGGTGTAATTTGAAGGAGATCAGTGACTGCAAAGTAGTGGTAGGTGAGAGTGTAGCCAGACAGCATAGGATGGTGGTGTGTAGGATGACGCATGACTTTTAGGAAGGAGTTGAGACAGGCTCTGGGTGGTCAGGAGGTGCTTCCAAATGACTGGACAACTACAGCTAATGTGATCAGGGAGACAGGTAGGAGTGTACTTGGTGTGTCATCTGGAAGGAAAGTAGATAAGGAGACTTGGTGGTGGAATGAGGAGGTGAAGGACGTATGAGGGCTGTAAGACAGTGGTGAGGTGTGCTGTAGGTGTGACAGAGGAGTTCAAGGTGGAGGTGGGACTGCATCAGGGATCAGCTCTGAGCCCCTTCTTGTTCGCTATGGTGATGGAACGGCTGACAGACGAGGTTAGACAGGAATCTCCATGGACTATGATGTTTGCAGATGACATTGTGATCTGTAGTGAGAGCAGGGAACAGGTGGAGGAGAAGCTAGAGAGGTGGAGGTTTGCCCTGGAAAGGAGAGGAATCAAGGTTAGCCGCAGCAAGACGGAGTACATGTGTGTGAATGAGAGGGACCCAAGTGGAAGAGTGGGGTTACAGGGAGAAGAGATAAAGAAGGTGGAGGATTTTAAGTATTTAGGGCCAACAGACCAGAGCAATGGAGAGTGTGGAAAAGAGGTGAAGAAGCGTGTGCAGGCAGGTTGGAACGGGTGGAGAAAAGTGTCAGGTGTAATGTGTGATAGAAGAGTCTCAGCTAAAATGAAAGGAAAGGTGTACAAAACTGTGGTGAGACCAGCGATGTTGTTTGGTCTAGAGACAGTGCCACTGAGGAAAAGACAGGAGGCAGAGCGGGGGGTAGCAGAGATGAAGATGCTGAGGTTCTCTGGGAGTGACCAAGATGGATAGGATCAGGAATGAGTACATCAGAGGGACAGCACATGTTAGAGGTTGTGGAGATAAAGTCAAAGAGGCCAGACTGAGATGGTTCGGACAGGTCCAGAGCAGAGATAGTGAATATATTGGTAGAAGGATGCTGAGTTTTGAACTGCCAGACAGGAGGGCTAGAGGAAGACCAAAGAGGAGATTTATGGATGCAGTGAAAGAGGACATGAAGGTAGTTGGTGTGAGAGAAGAGGATGCAGAAGACAGGGTTAGACGGAGGCAACTGATTCGCTGTGGCGACCCCTGAAGGGAAAAGCCGAAAGGAGAAGAAGAAGAGAGGCAGGACTGCTAAGATGGTTTCAGAGCTTCACGATAGCTCTGGGTGACATCATGGATTCCATGTTTTATACTAAAAGTCTATGGGATTACTCCAGGCTCTCTACTGGCCAGCATACACTGGTTAATCTGTGCTTAGTTAGAGAGCTAACGGCACTTGGAGCCTGCAGTCATCTCACTGCTTGTGCTCTCTCAGAGTCTGACAATTATCACTCCAGATAATTCTCTCTTTCCTTTAGCACACCAGCTAATGGCTAGAGCTGCAAGAGGATGGAAATTCTAGGCACCTGTGCTTCTGTGGGAATAACATTTCAAGCAAAGCAGCAGGCCTGCTGTGCATGTCTCTGACTAAAACATTTAGAAATATACAACATTCAAGCACATAACTGAAATAATGAGTGGGGGCTCAGATCAGTTAATAAAGCAGGACCCAACTAAAGGCTTGAATGAAATTTTGATGAAATTGGCACAAACTAGGTGTTGTCTCACCCACACAGAGTCTTTCATACATGTTCTGGGTATGGATCACATAAATGCTACAGCATCTCACTATGTATGACTGCAAGAGCTGAGGTTGTGGGCGCTGCTTTCTTCTTGTCCTTTTAAAGAGACAGAGAGAATGATGGGTGATTTTAGTGTCATTCAGCTGCCACTATCACAGGGCAGTCCCTGTAAGCAGCTTTCATACTGACAGAGCTAGAAACACTCAGGAGGAGAGATGGATGCATTTACAGCTTTTATGTCTGGGTGGTATGAATGTTTCCATGTCACTGATAATCAGCTTGTAAGTACAGTAAATAACAAAATGAGTCAACCTGCTCTGCATTAGTCACTGTGGAATTTGTGTCACGTCTACATATTCAATACACATAATTCATATTCAGCTTTCTAGAAGCACAAGTTTCAGCACTTCCTGTTTGTTGGCCCGACAGCATATGCACACACGGGGAGTGAAGCAAGCAGAGACGAAGAAGAAGAAGAAGAAGAAGAAGAAGAAGAAGAAGAAGAAGAAGAAGAAGAAGAAGAAGAAGAAGAAGAAGAAAGGGATAACGGAGGGATAATATGATGGAGAGAGAAGAAGTGGAGGAACAAAACGAGATGGAGACAGAGCGAGGGAGAAGAGAGTGGCTCAAGAGAAAACAGGTGGAGAGAGAAAATGAGAAAGCAGAGAGGATAATGGGTAATGGAAAGAGAGAGAGAAAGAGAGAGAGAGAGCAGGTGGCCGATGATATACCAAACCCGCCATGAAATATTCAATCTTTAATCAGACTCCCAGCATTCCCTAACGAGGCGTGAGAAAGATGAATTAGCCCTTCAAGTTTAGGGAGCTGATCCACACAAAGCCATCTCCTGCAACACACACACACACACACACACCAGCAGACACATGTACAGTATTAGAAGCGACTACAGCGTTTGTTAGCACAATATTTGTTGTTTATTTTCTCGGAGAGCAGGTGAGGACATATTATGGCTGAGATGAAGTGTAATCAGGTGAATGGTGTCTGTGTCATTCCACTCCACTCTATATTCTTTCTTGTTGTAACCCTGTGCTCCGGGTACGATCACCCATGACAAGTTTTTAACGCTTTACGGCACACCACCAAATATTTGACTGATTTTGGTCAAACTGGATCATATTTTATGGAGAAAATGTTTTCCCTCTGATGTCCTTCAGCTGCAGTCATCAGCTCTTAGTGAAGTGCTGTGAACTATAGCTGCTGTTAGCTAATGTTAGCTCACTTTGTTAGCCGGGCTGTGTGGACTGTGAGCTCTGAGTTTTAGTGTTTGTACAACAGGCATTTTGGACAATTGGGAAGAGGTTTTCAGGCCCATGGCACACGGGAAACCAGCCATCGGCAAGCGGGCAATGTTACCGGACTCAGCAGCCTCTATGGACATAATGGCAGAGACGAAGATGACAAAGAGGACAAAGAGGACGTTGACGTTGGAAGCTAAAAAGAGAAGAGGAGACAGTGACAGAGCAAAAAGGTGACAGACAAATCTCTGACCGATCTTTAGTCATTGGCAAACATCAACAGGGAGCCAGACAACCTTGCAGACAGAGATACAAATGTAATTATGGCAGGAATCCCACTCTCACTTGACTTCAGCTTTGACATCATGAGGAAATGGAAGAAATTTCCTCTTTTTGTTTCACATGTTGAAGGTTACAGTGAATTGTCACATGATTAAAGTAAACTTCTTTCTCCTGGTGTGTACGATTTATTGTATGTATGTCTGCAGAGATAAGACTGATGTAAGATAGCTCTATGCTATGAGAGATGGGTAAAAGGACGCATATTCAGTTTGTGAATGCTAAGCTTACGTTTTTTCTTTTGAAGCTTAAATGTTTGATGGGAGAAAACCTCTGTTCAAAATATTTATGAGCTTCATCATGCAGTCCTGGTAGTTTGGAAAGCATCTCACCAATACAAATATTATACAGAAATATCCATTGATTGGTTACACCAAGTTTGAAAGATCTTGGAAACTTTCCTTAACTAGCTTCTTACTATCCTGTACATAATGTTTATTTTAGCCATTGGTTTACAACTTTAAATATACCCCATGTGAACAAATGAACACACTGAGTTCATTTGTGGACGGGCTTTCAGGGGTCTGGATCCAGGCTAATGGGGTCCTACATGAATTTTCTGTTTGTTTATGTTGCCAGTCCACTGTCAATCAAATCTAATCAAAGCACCATTACAGTCCAGATGAAGCAGATAAGTTGATACTAATACTTCTATACTGGCTCTGGCTGCAAAGCCATTTTACAGAACGGAGAGCTAAGAGGGATCGATGTCTCAGCATCACAATTCATGCACACACACACACACACACACACACACGCCCAGACACTATGTTTAATTATTGTGTTTAAAAGGCAGATGATGTATTAGTTTGTGAGGTTAGTTGGGCACCAGCACCATCAAACATGCCTTCATTATCCTGACTTCTGCTCCTGTATTTTATATCATCATTAGTATCAATGAGCCAAGTCAATAAATGCCCACAACGAGCACAACATCAGCTAATAATAAACGTATTTATGCATCTCAAAGAAGAAGGCACAAAGTACATTAGCGCATTTTTGTAGAGAAATAAGTAACCAGGAACACTGCACTGTACATTCATGCAATTCATCATTAGCCATTAACAGTGTGTAGCTTATTTTCTGCTGACAAGTGAAATTTAGCAGAATACAGTTGATGTTACATAACTGTTTGTATTATAATTAAAGCTGCTATGATAATGGATCATAGTGACGCACTTAGCATTTTTCAGCTTGATTTTATCACCCACGACATTTTTCAGCGAGCAAGTTCTGATAAACCTCTGTTACACTACCTGCCCAGTAACAATCACACAGACAAACGTAGCCACTAGCCGGTAGCAGCTACAGAGCCAGATATCTTCACCAGACCAGTGAGATAACCAAACTTAAATTCATCAGGTGGACACAAAGAACTAGCATCGTGTCTCAAGTGACAAAACGAAAAGCCGCAGCACCTCTTATGCCAAGTGATGAGTCATCTTAAATGCTAAGTCTCCCAGTTCTCTGTGTGTACAGCGGTAAAAAGACAGAATAACATCTAAATATGACACACTATTTTGAGCCAAGAGACACTTCTTTCTCTCTTTGAATGTGGTTAGTAAGAGCAGACAGTGAACAGCAAAACATCGGCACAAAGTGAATGAATATGTAATTACTCTGCTGAAATAGACAATTAACACTTCAAGTGACATTATGTAACTTTTGTACCATAGAAAAGATTTGAAATCATTCTACTACAATGGCTTATAATCAGGTGAATGGTGCTTCTGTGGGATGTACACCTGTTCCTGCACATATGTAACCATCTCCCACGAAAAGTACGTAACACTTTATGTCACCACGTCACACACCACCAACTATTTCACAAATTTTAGTGAAAATGGATCATACTTTATGGCCGCTCTGATGTGTTCCAGCTGCTCCTCCTCAAGTCCCTCTGATTTACAGAGTTTCCTGATGGACAGCAAAGTAAATTGCTGCAAACTGTAGCTGCTGTTAGCTAATGTTAGCTCAGTTTGTTAGCTGGGCTCAGAGCTCAGAGCAGCATATTAGCACACTAATATTTGTAACAATTAAAAAGAAAGTGCAGGGTGATATCACTGTCAAAATTAGGCCATGTTATTTACTTATATGGCAATGTCACTTGATATCAGACAAAACAGCAACCGCTTTTTATTATAGTGTAACAATCTGTATGCAGGTAAACAACAACAAGATGTACCTTTGTGTGCATTCATTACACAGACTTATACATCGAGCTATTTTAAACTCACAGACACCCCCATTACTTCACTGTCTACTGTGTAAGCAGCTGAAATAAAAATAAATTATGAAAATAAATTATGATTCCCAGCATCTCCTGCACTGCCAATGAAAAATGTAACAAATAACAGGCATCTGTTAGCAACACAGATGTCACTGTTCTGAAGGAGAACAAAAAAACAAACAAAAAGACAACATATATTACTGGATGCTACAATATTTGGCAACACCAACTGTGAGTGTGAATACCAATGAATCCAAGAAATAGAAAATAGTGTACAATAACATAGAAAATACATATTAGTTATGTTGGATAAGAAATCAACAGATAGTGACACTGACCGGAGGCAGCCTGTGGCGTTGCGGAGGACCTGGGAGGAGTGTAAATGCAGTTTACGGTCCTCCTGTGTATGCGGGGAGGTGTCCCAGCCCGAGTGGGGGATGATCACAGCGTTGGTGAGTACTGCCAGGGCATCCTGGATAATGGGCATCTTCAGGGCGTCACATGATGACAGGTTCCATAAAACACCTTAAGAGGACAGCGGGGAGACAGGAGGTGAAAACCAATGCAGACAAAAAGGAAAAACAGAGGAGGAGATCAGACACAAAGAAAACTCCAGGGCCAAAAAAAAAAAGAAAGAAAGCCATTGAAATATTTAGTGAGCAGCTTGATCAAACACAGCACAGACACACACACAGTTATTACAGCCCTGACTTGCTTTAGCAGTCTGAAAGCCAGATATGCTCTCAAAACTAGAACAATGGCCCTTTTTCATGGAAGACACTTCCATGACGGCTTAATTTCATTTAGCTGCCTCAGTTTCAGGATCATGGCATTGTGCACGCTGGCTCACTGTCACACTGTCACACTGTCATTTTATCCCGGGAAACTTGAACAGAATGCAGCCATCATTCATGTTATTAGTAACACTAAGACTGGATTATCAACTGGGCAAAACGGGCAACCACACCAGGTTCACTGTGTCAACCAGGAGGTAGTGGTAGGATATGTGGGATGAAAAATAGATGAAAAAAACACTTTGTTTGAGGTTTGCACATACAAAACTACTTAAAAATACATAACCAAGCTTAGATTTAGACATACTTGAGATTTTTTGTATTTTAGTTAACCCTACTGCAGCAGGAAGCTGGGAGCCCACCTGACCAGCACTAAACAGCAGACAGGCAGTGTTAGCTGGTGTACATAGTGGAGCAACAAACAGAGCTAAACAAAGGGTCAATATTAGACTGACTATCAGCATTTCCAAATGAATGCTAATGTTACTCTGGGTCTGCTCGATGTGTAAATAAGAAACTGAAATTGATGCTGGCTTCATACTACACAATATCTTTGACTGTCTCTTGAGATGGTTACTGTATCTTCATAGGGTCATAAATTCTTGGCCGGGAGACATGACAGACTATACATTGGTCCCAGAAGAATCATAGTGTATAAAAGTCCAAAAGTTATTGTTTCATCTGTTGATTGAGTGCAGTTAAGTCTGTCAGGGGAGCAAACCCACCTGCTGACGGCCGGTCCTAACTGAAAGCAGTGTGCTCTAGTAAGCTGGTCGAGTGACAGGTTATGGTTGTGTAGTACAGTGACTTTGAGTAGTGACCTGTGTGTGTATGAACGATAAAGAGTAAGTATTTACAGTATGTGCTGCATTACTCGTGATGTTGTATTTCTTTGTGTTGATGCAGCTTTAGATAACTTATGTTAGCCAACTCTCTCAAACAGGGCATGGACAACCACACTTGGCTCTGTTACTCTGTTACATATTGGCTGTTCATGTAATTGGCTGAGGTATGTTTGACTTGTGTACTACCAGATATAAAACGAGCTGGTACTGCTGGACTACTGGAATACCGTTACACGTGTGCACTGCAGGGGAAGAAGTAAACAGCATATCAAGCATCTCTGAGGTCTGTATTTCATCCTCTGGAGGATTTAAGGACTTTAGTGGCTTTCTGGTCGACACGCTGGGGTGAACCTTGTGACAAAACCAGAAGTAGTGCCCAAACTGAGAATATTCCTATTAACTCGCCGTCTTTAACAGCCTGAGTGATGTCATCAGGAAGCAGATTCTACAGACTCACTTCCAAGAATATAAACAAACGGTGGTGTGTGTGTGATACTAACTAACTGTGCCCTGTCCTCTGTTTCACAGTTCCAGCTCGCAGCACCAACAATATCATTCCTGTTTCATTTTTACAGCTGAAGAGTGTCAGTGCTCCTATCGGTCAATGTCACGGAACGTTGTGGTAGTTATTGTGGAAAGCAATGACATGATATCTGTGTTTCCAGATCTCGCAAGAGTCTGTTGCTGCTGAGACAGAGACAGCTCTCATTTGTTCAGAAGATATGTAGTTGTGTAGTCCAATATTAACTTCAGTGACTCTGGGAGACCTGCTGCTGCTCTCCTAAAGGGGAGTGGCTAAATCCACACGACACAGATACTCTCTCGCTTCTGCCTGAAGGACCTGCATCCACATGCAACATAGAGTGCTGTTCATGTGTCAGAAAATATAATCGCAAAGAGTGTGATTTGTGACAAAACGAAATAAACGACAGCATAGTACAAAACGATATTCTCTATCATCACAAGATATATATTGTTATATCGCACAGCCTTAGGACATCCCAGTGTGAGTGTGTGTGTGTGTGTGTGTGTTAGATGTCACAGGTTAAGGTTAAGTCCCTTAAGCTTTCTACCTGACTGCAACTGAAACAATATACTGAACCCGAATATCACTCTGAGCGCTTTGGCTAGGAAGCGCTGTATCGCTCCTGGTTTGGCATCTTGCATGGCAGCCTCTGCCATCAGCGTGTGCAGTGTTGTAAAAGAGCTTCGAGTGGTAGGTAGACCAGAAAGGTGATATATAAATACCATTTACCACAGCTCCTTTTTGTGTGCTCTCAGTCTTTTTGAGCGATCAGCTCAACATTTTGCCTTTTGCCTGTTGTTTTGTCACTGTGTTCATATCCCTGTTTTTAAGTGCTGGCTCTGTTCTCTTCCTGTAGAGACGATGAAGTCTGTGTGCCATCTTGCTAGCATGTTAATCTGGCCCTGAGTAACACCTATCTCAAAGTTATTACTGATACTACGTTTGACAGCAAATATCACACATCTGATTACAGATTTGGCTCTGTGATGTTGATAAAATAATTAGAACAAGTACGCAGATAGAAACACAATCTTTAATTACACACAAGTGATGTTTTCCGAACGTTCTAATATTTCAAAACATAACCTTTCATTTATTGCTCCAGGCGACCATTGTGCTGCTGTAATTAATAGAGAACAACGTAAATCACAATCAGGAAATCACTTTGACAGAATTCCACCTCTCTGCTGTTCTTAATCCTCGCCTGAATTCAACATACAGTGACCAGCCAAGCAAGAAAATGGAGTGTGTTTTCTCCTGCCTACCAATTACTGCTCACTCTTTTTGCCAGTCGTCACACACAGAAACTGATAATTGAAGAAACAAAAGCTCTCCTCTTTTTTTGAGACTCACTATCACACACACACACATGCACACTCATCTGTGTGAGCCTTTAAAGAAAAGGACAGAGAGTCGAGGGCAAATAATCACATTTTCTTGCTAAACACTTTGATTACTTGAGTGGTATTAAACACACACACACACACATGCCAACGCACACATTGTGATAACCTTGAGGGATCTACACACCGCATCATAATTCCCACTGACCTTCGTCTTGTGTGTCTATGTCCTAATCTATGTACTCATATAATTATATG
The DNA here is from genome assembly GCA_036365135.1 of Miichthys miiuy. Lineage (NCBI taxonomy): Eukaryota > Metazoa > Chordata > Actinopteri > Sciaenidae > Miichthys > Miichthys miiuy. Next base: position 22,050,060 of record CM071617.1, read on the forward strand.
TTTGTGCGTTTCCAAGTGTCCACCCCTGTCATATCTGCACTTATCTACCTCGCTCCTTTATGGTTGTAATTATAGCTGCAGTAGTGGTAAAACATCCAATCCTTCGATCTGTGTGTGTGTGTGTGTGTGAGAGAGAGAGAGTGTGTGTGTGTGTGTGTTTGGCGGCCTCTCTTCTGCATTGTGTTGAACAGCTACTGTGTAATTACAGCTTCTGTTATCTGTCTTTGTGTTTGTATGAATTTAGTCTTGTGTGTGTGTGTGTGTGTGTGTGTTTAAGCTCCCTCGACAAATCAGTCTTAACTCCATCAGCAGTTTGGAATCGGTGTATTTACACAGGGTGTTAAGGCCGCAGTGTCTGCGGTCAGGAGGACTTTCTAAATGACTGGCTTCTGGCTTCATGACAGTAATTAGCTGGGACTGTCACGTTAGCAAAGATGTCTTCTCTCTGTCTCATCTTGTCTTCTGTTCAAGAGGGCAGAGAAGGCGTGCTGGGTTTAATGAGACACATCTGTGACTAAGCGTTACTGTGTTTTTTATTTGTTAGGTCCGGTGTGTAACATTTAGGAGGAAAGTATTTTTTTATGTATGATCACCTGAAAATAAGAATTGTAGTGCCTTCGTTAGAAGGAGACCTCTTACATGGACACCATATTTCTACAGTAGCCCAGAATAGACACACCAAACACTCAAACACTGGCTCTAGGCCTTTTAGGTCCATCATGAGTTTCACAGCCACTGTGGTTTCTCTGCTTGGAAGAGTCTGTTTAATCTATGGTTACTGCTAGATGCTTTAAATCTTATACACTGGACCTTTAAGAAGGACTTCTTATACTCCCATATGAACTAATGTTATTATTCCTCAAAGATAGGTAGTAATATTGTTTGCTGCGTTCAAGGAGGAGGATTTAGCCTAAATGTTAGCACCATGACTGGATGCAGGGCAAACTGTGACAAAAACTCCAAAAATGTTTCATATACATGTTGTATCTTGATCACTTGCAAACCTATCCTTACATTTAACAGAATACTAATAATGTTCATCTCTGCCGTATCCATAGAGGCAGCTGAGCCTGGTTACATTGCCCGCACTGCACACTACCAGCAATCCCCACTGCCTGAAAACCTCCTCTTTTCAGTGGTCCAAAACACCTCTGGTACAAACACTAACATTACCCTCGGTGCTCTGAGCTTGCAGTCCAGCCAACAGACTGAGCTAACATTGGCTAACAGCAGCTACAGTACCGTTGGCAGCAGGAAACTGTGTGAATCACAGCGACTCGAGGCGGAGCAGCTGGAGGACATCGGCGTGAAGGGAAGGGTTGGTGGTGTGTGACTTAGAGTTGTAAATCGTCGTGTACTTTGAGCGGGTGATCGCACCCGGAGCACAAAGATACACAGTGCGGGAACAGGCGTACAGGGGTGCAGAGTGACACCAATCACCTGATTACACGTCAGTGTACCATCAACATTACTTAAAATCACAATGGGGCTTTAAGATAAAAAGGAATATTCTTTCTGTAGCAGGATTAATCAGAAAAAATCTAAGGATTTTTTTTTCTCCCGTACAAGAAATGGCATTTAAATATTCCTTTGCTCTGAGGAAACTAGAATAGGTATGTACTTAACTAGCACACATCTCATAAAAATAATGAAGTCTCCCACTGTGGAGGATGTGAATATTATGCATCAGTGGCATCAGTGTTAAAAGTGAAAGCACCGTTGATGACTAAGTGATAACCATATATTGTGTATAGTGAAATGTAACACATGACACATGATGTCATGCTGCAGCTGCAAGAAAATCGGAATCTTTTTACGGTGAATAAAGTCAGCTGTTTGCTAGCATCGCTTCTCGCTGTGCAGAGAATGACATCATCTCCCTGAGGTGAAAGGCAGTGGGATTTCATCTTTGATCTGAAACACACACTCACAAACACACACACACACACACAACACACAGGCATGCACAAACACACACACGCACATCCAAGCTCTTAGTAGCACACACAGCCACACACACACACAAAGCCACAAGTGTATGACAGATGAAGGAGGTTAATTGCCTCAGCCTTACATCATGAGTAGCAGCAGGAGGTTATGAATGCACTGTTATATGAAGGAGGGGAAATGAATATGTTGGCTATCTCTCTTTGTCTCTGAAGCCATTTCCATCTCTCATTTCAACTGCATTTTTGCTCCCGTCATATTTCTGTATTCTGCAACATTGCACGCACCTCTTTGTTCCACATCTCTCCTGGATATGAGACCTTCACAGAGAGGACATTGTCACTCAGCGAGTGTTTTAAGATATTTCTTTTTGCCTTTTTTAATTATTATTTTTGATAGAGACAGCTGAAGAGTGACAGGAATGTGGGGAAAGAGAGAGATGGGGAATGACATGCAGCAAAGGGCTGCAGGTCAGATTCAAACCCTGGGCCACTGCTGAGCCTTTGTACATGGGGCGGATGCTCTACCAACTGAGCTAATCGACACACCGCTCAGCGAGTGTTTTGATATTTCATTTTTATTTGCTGAGCTTACTTTAAAATGAGGTGTGTACTGGTTGGGGATTAATCATCAGAATTATTGGAATTATTTAAAAATACATCTCTGCTGGTCTACACAGGAAATGTAGAGCTAAAATGTTATTGACCTCATGGAAGTTGCCTATTCTTTGAATGACACGCACACTGCACACTACAAACAAACAACAAACTCAAACTACTGTGATTACTCCCAATCTCATCAAGTAATCAACAGTGTAAGCACCGTCAAGCTGCTTGATGTTGCATCCCTACAGATCACACATTGACAGTGTGACCTTGACGACAGCAGGGTGCCTTTGTCATAAGAGAAGCCGCCCTTGCTCTAATCACTGTGTGCACCGTAAGCCGTTTGATTGGCTCTGTAGAAGGCTGATGATTCTTTAAACAACTCAATGGAGGAATCAGTTGTCACACTTTTTTTAACTGCAGTCATCATCTGGCATAAACATAAAAAAGTAGGAAACAGTTCAGGGAGTTCTGAAGATCACTGGTGTCAGCTCAAATCTGTATTCCTATAGTGACACAAATATGAAACATTTTTCATCATTCGTATACCGTATACATTACCGTATAGCTATGTCTTCTAGAGTTGTCACGATACCAAAATGAGTAACCACGATACTATACCAGACAAAGTATCACGGTTCCGGGTATTATCGCGATACTGCGGCCTTTTTTATCATTATTATTTTTATGAACTGCAATGTATTTGTACAAGTTATAAATACTTATTAATTACTTAATAATGTTGTTTGGTGCATGATAAACATAATACTGGTATGTGAGTGCCACTGACGGCAATGCTGCAGCAGACTCGCCGCTCGGGTGCTTCTGCCATGGTGAGTGTGTTGTCTCGTGGTTGTGACTGTAAGCCGTGTGCGCGTCTGGGCGAGACAGAACTTTAGCTTGTTGTTTGTTTTGAAGCGAATTTCTATCGAAGAGGAGCTGTCTTCATGGAGTTCGTTCTTGCCGGCAGAAACACACGAACAGCCAATCAGCTAACAGATGGGCGGACCCAGCGTGCAGAAACAGCCTATCATATCCCCGGACGTTACCAATAACAGGCAAACAGCCAATCATTCAGCAGCTGTGTAGTTCGGTTGCAGTAGTTGCCATGTGTGTTAGTAATCCACGGTAGTACCGTCGTGTAGAATTTCTAGTATACGATTTGGCACCGCAGCGCACCGTGGGTATCGTCCAACTCTAATGTCTTCTAAAATGATATTCACGCATGCTGCCTTCATGCAGTTTATATATTCCAATATAATATCAATCAGTCAGTCCACAGCATATGATTCACATCATTTAACCATTCAGTCACTTCTTGTGCCAACATTGGTGGGGGCACTGTCATCCTGGAGACCACTCCTATCAGGATAGAAATATTTTATCATAGGATTTCATCATAAAAGTGATCACTTTGAAGAACTTTGTATTTATTTAAGACTCAAACCATGCTATAATAATGCCCTCACAGCCTAACAGAGCAACTGTAGGGGTGTAGCATTCAGGCCTTTACCGTTGTCTGACACATACTCTCGCCCACATGGTGAAGGATGACTCACCTCGCCATATCACTTTCCCACATCTCTGTGGACCAGTGCAGATGTGTTTTGCACCACTAAACACTCAGATGTACATTCATCTTTGTGTAATTGAGTGTTATTGCTGACTCAGACTGATCACATCCTGCATTAACATTCCCAGTCACTTCAACAAGCTGCTTGTGTTGCTTTTCTGTTTTTCCTTACACATCACAATAATACACCAGAATCACAGGCATCAAATGTGCACTGCAGACCACAATGTCCAACTATTTCCTGGTGTCTCTCCCACAGATCTAAATGCAGATGTCACTGTCTCTGTTCTTATTAATTATAACACGAGTCAGTCGAGCAGCCTTCGTGACTGAAGCTCCTGACATCTGTGCCCCAGCAATGAACCCTCTTTCAAAGTCACTTGGATCTTTTCCTCTTGCCATCTTGATGCAAAATGAGCCTGCACTGAATTTCCACACTTCCCACAGAGCATAATTGAATGTTAATTACTTAATTGAACTAAGCAGCGCACCTGTGTGGAAGCGTTTTATCCACTCATTTATTCAGGTTTTCCCTTTAATTTGTCACCTGTCTGTATTTATACATTTATATTATTTGGTAGCTTTGCACACATTTATCGTCATGAAGCCTGAAGCCTAAGCGTAAGCTTCACTTTTCATAATGAAGTGAACATCGAACAGTGTTAATGACTGGGTCCTCACAGGCCCATAGCTTTGTGTTAATGAGCCTCGACCACAGTGTGGAATCTTGTTTAGCAAACAGTGTTGCTAAGCAGCATACTGTTGATTATGTCAAGGTCAACCAGAGCTGAAGAAAGAAAGAAAGAAAGAAAGAAAGAAAGAAAGAAAGAAAGAAAGAAAGAAAGAAAGAAAGAAAGAAAGAAAGAAAGAAAGAAAGACTCTATACCTCTGCTACTGTAATGTGTTAACTTATTCAGATTCAGATATAATTTTCTTCATTTTATTTATTATTACTTTTTTAAATTACTTCTGTTATTATTGTTACAATCTCCTATACCCTCCTTTAATCCTCATCCACCCGCCCTACTTTTATTCTCTGTGTTTTTGTCTTCCTCTGGTTTGTTCTGTTAGTATTTTGTCTTTTATTAAAAATATATTATAAAAAATAAATAACTTCATTAATTAATTAACATAATTAATTAACAGACTAATGGCATTAGTTTATCAAAATCAAATTTGTCTTGCGGTTCGCTCTTTAGTCTTTCATGTTGTCGTAGTGGATGAGCGTTTTATCCAGTACGGATTATATCCAGATTGCAGAGAGTTCCATCACAGTGTGAGTCACTGACAACTTCACTATCTGCTTCTGAAGAGCTGACACTGATGTGAGCAATCCAGACCTGTCACTTACAATGATGTGTGCTGCTGTGACTGCATGAAAAAGTTGCATTGTAATGACAAGTGGAACCACAGCTTCTGACGGCATGCAGATTTTATGAGGAAATTAAGTTATAGACAGTACAGTGAGTGAGTCACAGACTGCAGATGTCATGGTGTTATGTAGCTCACTCAACCTCCCTTTAAACATCATAAACTTACTGCATTTAAATGAAATAATAATTTATCTAGCTCATGTACACCAGGATCAATAACTGGAGATCAAAGTTTGCTTCAGCCCCAAACAGTGAAGCACAGGCAGTCTGAGCACTGCACGCTGCATAAAAAAACAAACTCTCAGAACTCTTAAAGAATCTGAAATTTTCATATTATTTCTCTATAAAGCAGTGATGCAAACTACAGAATATTCAGGTCCTGAAAGCTTTTATGTTTGCCCTTCTGAACCGCAGGTACTGTAGACTTCTCTGCAACAGAACAATGTGTCTTTGAGTTGTTTAGGGTAAACAAAATTACTTTTCATATACCAATATTATGCTGCTTGCACTGGCATTTTTGGCATTTAACAAAAAAAAAAGTAGAATTGTTGAATACCTGTGTAAGTGGGAGCAGACGGGTCCGACCTGACCTAACAAGAGAGCCTCAGGCTAAAGGAGTCCAAGGAGCTGAGAGCGCTACACAACGTGACGGATTTGTTCTGTGTGAAGAGCAACAGACTCAACTTTCCCCCTCTGTTTTCTGCCTTTTCTGACTGATAATAAATTCATCTGAGGACTGACCTGCCTTTGTGTGCATACTAATGGAAATATTAGTAACATGATGGTGATATGATGAGATGAATCATGTGACCTTCTCTTTCACCAGATATCAAACCAGTGGTGGATCGTGCTCTGCCATCATTATCAGCCCGTCCCTCCAATAGAGGTCTGCACACATATGTAGCTGGTCTGTGTTTTAACCTAAAGTTTTGAGAAGCTTGTCAGGTTTCGGTCTGCTCTTGCAGATCAGCTATACTAACTACTTTTAAGATGTTCTCTATATGCAGTACATCGTTCAACAGGCGAGACTGGGACCAACCATAATGCATCATCTCTGTGTGCTGCTGTGGAAACAGACAACAATGGAACAAGTGTTTTGTTCTTATATCAAAAACACTGAATCCAGGGCACTGCTGTCCAAAACACTTCATAACATTTTGGTTTGCTCTACACGCATCGTGACCCTTTATTTTTATATAATGTTGTTTCATGCTTTAATTGTTTCCCTGCACTGTTTAACTGTATGTTGTATCCTCGCTGTGAATCCTCCTGCTCCACCTTTGGGTTTCTAGTCACTGACTCCAGCTACCTCTGAACGGAAAAAATACTCATGAACGACGAGGCATATTAATTTGTTCTCCATCATTCCTTTTCAGCCACTCTAGCTGTGTGGCTCTAGGGATGCTAACATCATTTGCCACTGTGCTCCAGACTGACATCTCTACAATTACTGAGGATGAGGCCTTGTAACTATGGTGATCTCCTGACTTTAACTGTGGCACCGCCACTTGAAAAGCTTGGCTCTGTTATGTGACAACAGACCTGCTTGACCAATCACAGCTGACAGAAACTAGCTACATGTTAGGCTTGTTTTGAGTTCCTGCATTGGAAAAGGGCTTGCAGATACAAGTATTAACTGGAGGAAACAAGCACATTTAGAATATACACAAACAAGCACACACACACACAATGTTCTACTGTATGCTGCATCTAATCTGCAGAGGTAGAGTTAATATCTGCTCTTTTAAACCAGCTTTATTCCCTGCAAATCTTCTTCATCGTTTAACTGAAAAGCAGGAGAGAGACTTTAAAACAAGAGAGCAACAACCTTGTTTGTGACTTTGTAGCATCACATGTGTGAGAGAGAGAGTGTGTGTGTGTGTGTGTTTGTGAACAAGCCTTCATGTGTACTTGTGTGTAGCTGAATCTGCAGCTAGCAACGCAGGCAGCTTGACTTCCCACTGTGATCCTGATTTAAAATGTTCACCAGAGAGAGAGAGAGAGGCAGGGACGGTAGAGAAAGAGCGGGGGGAAAAAGGAGACAGAGAAAGGCAAAGAGGACAGGAGAAAGACGGGAAGAGAAGGGGAGACCAATTACGAAAACCCAACCACATAGGGATAAGAGAGCGAGAAAGAGAGGCTGAGAGACGGAGAGAGAGAGTTATTTCCTCTGGGTCTTTGAGAGAGACAGGAGAGCATGGTGCGTCTGCGTCCGGTCGGTCGTTCAGCTGATTAATTTGTGACAGGAGGGATTTCTGTGCTCCGTGCCTTGAATTGCTGCTCTAATTTATATGGTAATCTTCTTTAAGACTCTAGCGGCATACAAAAAACCTTTTATTTCTATCTCTACTAAACCCTTTTCTATAGTCATTACACATACATATACATAAATGCACACAGCACATGTGGTTAACACTCTGCATCAAATGTGATGGTGTGAGGGGAAAGCGTGAACACCTCTCAGTTTTCTGCTGTGCTAATAGACTGTTTGGTTTGAGTTAGCATTCATGACTGTTTCTTATTGAAACCATGAACGCTTAAAATGTTTGTCTGTCACCAGAATCATCTGTCAGCCTGATGTGAAGTACCGCTGTAAATAATCAGGAGAGGGAAGAAAGTCTCAAGGGCAGCTTTAGTGGAGACAAGAGACAGTTTGGTTTCAAAGAGTTTGCACAGATTGAAGATAAGTTTGGATGTAACAGCTGAGTGTGACACTCAGTAGACTGACACTGCTTTGACATCGTGTGGGATGGAAGGTAAGACTGCTTTTTCAAAGGCCGACTCTGAATTCTGTCAATTTAAAGTGCAGTTTCTTCTTTCTCTATCCATTCTTTGTGTTTAATTACCTTGAATGATGGACTAGCTGATATTCAATGACACAATAATAGTGTCTTTAAATTCTCACTTTCTACTTGGTTAAAGTATGGTCAAGATTAGACATTAAAAAAACTTGGTTATGGTAAGGTTACAGTTACAGTGACAAATGTTAATAGCATGTCTCTAACGGGACAAAAACTTCACGACTAGATAAAGAACACACTTCCTTGTGAGGACGTGCCCCTGGAAGGCAAAATAAAGGTCCGACATGACGATCTACACTGAACACTGCACACACTCCACTAATTTCCCATGAATATTTTGATCATGAACAAAGTTTTGGCCACTTGCGACCCACATAGAGCACCTGCCGCAGTGTGCTAGAGTTTCACTTTGGCGATGTGTACGTATATCTTGCAGCGGATCTCTCCCCTGTACAAAAATTAGATCATTTTATGTACTTTTCATCTAGATGGGTCAATAATGCTGAAATGTGGGAGGTGAAGGACAAGATATTCTTTCATGTCTAATAACGCTAACCCAAAATCTCCTCTCTCGACTTTCCTTTTCAGATTTTTGCATTCTGTAAGAAGCACATTAACCCGTTCAGAAACAAAGCGATTTGCAGTGCACTGGGCTCAGCGCACTCCACGGGCAAAGTTCAACCTGGTCAAACCAGACTTGTCTCCTCATCGGTTAGTGCATCAGATCAAACAACATGCAGCTACTCAGCATTTTGACTAAATAAACTTAGTCTGTGTTGGAAATCGCTCACTTGGCTGGCAGACCAAGTGGGTGTTCCTATAGCGATGTGATGTCATGTGAAAACTATGAATTGGACATAAATCTGGAGGTGTGAAATTATGTATTATGGTAGTAACAGACAGATTAGAGTCGTATCACCTCTGAAATCCTGTGAGAACCTAAACTTTTGTATTCACGTATCAAAACAGAAGCTGACATCTGTTCAATCTGTGTGCCTTGATCATTTATGTATGAAAAAGGCAAAGAAATGGAGGATATATGCTTCATTTGTAGATAATAGATGGAGAAATTAAAGGCTCGAGGCCTGCAGGACAGTGAACTTCACAAGACTGAGATTATCTCCAGTGGCTCTGCATTTAAACCCAACAAACTGGATTATAAATATCCCTCAGCAGACCACACAAATGACCCTTTACTCATTGTTTGGATGTCCACATTTCTTCAAGGTCACACAGATTGCTCAGTTGTCATGGAGATGAATTGTAAATGTACTATAATTACACCCCCCTCATTTCTATGACTCTTTTGACTTGCTGATCTGTCTCAATGAACTCCATCTGCTGAGAACTTCCCAGCAAAAAATAACTTTCAAGCTTCAATGTTTAAACAGCTTACACACCAACTGGCCCAAAATGGAACAGACTTACTGGTCCAACTTGGTCAGTCCTGATGCCAAATAATAATCAAAACTGTTTCTACAAACATACTGTTCCCACCTGCAGCCTACCTGAATCACTTTTGATCTTACGAGTACGGGCTGGCTTCATTTTCCTAATATCACCTTGAATCACACCAATTAAAAGGTTCTAGAAAGCAGAAATAACTAAAGTCTTGGATTCTGACATGTCTAGTCTTGAAATATCATGCTCCTTAGAGGCGGTCTGTAGCAGAGATGTTTTCATTAGCGTGGGTACTGGTAAGAGAAATCCATTTTTCTCATTTGGCTCCAGGATTGCAATAAACCCCTGGAGGACTCTGGACGTAGATCAGTTTAAAAAAAATCGAGTGGTATTCCTCTTTTAGCTCTGTCATCTCTTGCTGTACGTGGAAGTCTTTTTACCACCGTGTGAATGCCAATTAGACATGAAGTGTCACGATATCTACAACAAAAGCTGTAAGAAAAAACAGTGGTAGAGGCAGTGCTGGTAATCCTTTAATCCTTTTGGTGGAGAGTTTGCCACCCGGACCTTGGAAGAATCAATCCTGAATACATTTTTTACAATGTGGATGATATTTGTGTTTGCTCACGGAGAACACAAACCTGCTGTGGGTAAAAGTGCAGAACGCAGAATATGCACAGAGTCTCAGTTTGACAAGTCAACAGAACCTGTCAGCCAGAGTGCTGGGAAGCAGGCAGGTGGTAAACAATTATCTCTGTTATGTGTGTGTGTGTGGGAGGGTTTGATTGATGTGAAGTTTCTGATTGCAGATAATAACAAAATGACCTTTATTGTATTTTTCTGGTGATATTCCTCATTAAATGTAAGATTTTATTGTGATATTCAATCTTTCTTCTTAACGTCCACCAAGTCAGTCATACAGAATCGTCTGATGTTGTTTTTCAATATAATTAACTTAATATCCTCGTTAGAAATACTGGTAGCCCATACTATAGTAGACCATGAGCCCCATGTACTAAAGCTCAGTCCTGCCTGCAGTGGCCCATGTTTGGCTCTTTGCTGCATGTTTTCATGTCTCTCTTCAGCTGCACCTATTTAGTAAAAGTCAAAAAATAATCTCAATAGATTGAAATGGTCATGAGTTGATGACTCCATCTTTTTAATTCTCTTTTCATTTTATTCATTCCCATTCAATTTTTAACACAACTAGTCAAACTGTAACTGAAATAATTGTCTTTATTTTAGAACGTTTATAATCGTCTGTCGACTCTATAATCTATATCTTACTCTATACTTGTTATCAGATTATATACTTATTGTCTGAAAACTTCCTTGGAAATGATTAAGAAATAATATAATAGATATTTCAACACACACTTCTAACTTCTGTTTTAAATCCCTTTACACACTGCCAGGAATGAAATGTTGATGAAGGGAAAGTAATCAAATTTAAATATGCTGAGTCTGAAAATGTTGAAATCCTCTCAAAAAGATTCAAAGTGTAGACTGTAAACTCCAGATGGTTTCTCAAACTTTATACATTTTGACTTGTTATAAAATATATTTTTGCCAGGCTGCAATTTTAGTTTGAGAAGTAATTGAAAAAAAAAAAACCCGTCTACACCTGAAAGTTTAATCCAGTTATAGAAGCAGAATAACACATTTCAACATCTGACTTTCTTTAAGGAAAGAGGTGTACATGTAAACACAGATGTACACAGACACAGTCATTTGTGGAAATATTTTCCAGGGAAATACTCATTGTCTGATATTTATTTCTGCTCCACATTCAGTACCATCAAAATATTATTATTATTTTTTTTTTTACCTGTGAGCAGCTCTCGGATCTCCACATCTGTGGTCTTCCGGAGCAGCCGGACCAGAGCCGGTATGCCCCCGCAGTTCTTCAGGGCGATCTTGTTGTCGTCGTTGGCTTTGCCGTACACCAGGTTCCTCAGGGCTCCACAGGCGCTGCGGTGCACGTCAGTCATCCGGTGGTCCAACAAGTCCACCAGCAGCTGGATGCCACCCTGGCGCCTGATCTGAGGACAGATGAAGGCATTAAGGGGACAGAATGGGGATATCCACAAGCTATTAAAGTGTTTACTTGCCAATTACCTCATGATATGCACAATTGTATCTATACACACTATGCAACATCTGACATTAGGGCTTGTTTACCTCTAAAAATCATTTGTCCCACTTTTGTGTTATTGTGCAAACATTAATTTCTACTTTTCGAATAAACAGGTGCAGCGACTACTGTTAGACTGAGGAAACATTTATTGAAATGCCATCCATAACACTTTCTGTCCCATCAGCACTCTGTGTGTCTGCACCCCTCCCTGCTTCCCTCCGTCTAGACGAAGAGGAAATGTAGGGCAGACTGCTTACTTTTTATTAAAACAAAAGAGACATTTTAGTGGAGATTGCACAGAGACGAGGCAATTGTGCTTATACATACTGTGTATAAATAATGTGCTGTCTGTGCTCCAGATAAAGATACTTTAGCATGATTTACTGTACTTTAGAAGACCATATGGAGCTGGATTGTTTAGAAATACGGTGTTAGATCCTCTACATCTACCTTTAATTGAATTTAAAAGACTCAAATCTTTTGGATTAATCAAAATATTCTTTATCTGTAAAAGATCCATGTCTTTCAACTGCTCATTATGTCTGAAAAACATTACAAACCCAAAGGGATAACGATATGAGACAAACAGGAACTCGCTTTGGAGATCATTTTTCAGGAATTTCAATCAATCGATTACCAAAACACAAACTAACACACACAGATAACTAACACAAAGATCAAGCACACAATAGCTCGTCTGTACAGTATATGTGGTGCTAACAGACTGAACGGCCCATACATATCCTCAGCAAACACTTTGTCATTGCACCATTCAGGCATGTAACTCAAGGGCAAAAAACAATTTGGCCCATGGGTTGTAGTTTTGGCAACCCTGCTCTGAATACTACCATACTTCACTCTTCAACACAATTTCAATATCAATCATCTTCCTCTCCCGTCTCTCTCCCACACTCGACTTTTAATGCCTGTTGGCTGATTGCTGTTTGAAGAACTTTGTTTGCCCTAAAATCCATCGTCTCTGTGGGGATTAATGAAGTCCAATTGAGCTGAATTGAGTTGACATTGAAGAGACGGAGGGAAGCGTTTTTCCGAGATGCTGAGTGATGATGTCTGATGGATACAGGACAGACTGCAGGAACAGGGCTATATTCAGAGTTGGGTTGAGTGTGCATAATGAGAAGTTAATGTTGTAGAATACGGAGCTTTGGTGGAGCTCAGATGGCTGCACATGTGGGATGGAGCTTCCCCTCAATAAAGATCTGCATCAAATCGTTATCATCAACCATTTATGGTATCTAGCAGCAAGGTTGAAACTAAATGAATACCCCTCGCCTCACCCTCCCCTTCCTAGTGTGTAGGAGGAACTACAGTGGCTGCAAAATGTCTGTTGTGTGACCATAAACAACATTTTCACACTCACCAACTTTTTTCTGTCCCCTGGAATCTTGTTTGTGGTATTCGAAGTGGTAAAAAATCCCACATTAAAAAAAACAACAGCACACCTCTCCACAAACAATGTGCAGTGGTAAATCAATCATTCTAGAGGACACAGTGGGCAAGTATGTTGTGTGTAAATCAGAAATCTAACTGAATAAGAGCCAAAGTCTGCGTGTGTGTGTGTGTGTTTATAAGCAACAGGATGAGTAAGGCCCCCTTCAAGCAGAGTTTTTGAATTCATTCTCTTCACAGATCAATACCTCAGATTTGATCTTGTTGTCTCCAAAGCAGAGGTGCTGGAGGTAGGCAGCAGCGTTGGACTGGACTGATGGGAACTGATGCTGCAACATCTGGATCACCTCTGGCAGCTCTGGATCCCTCCAGCCAAACTCCCTACAGAGACACACACAGAGAAAATACAGCATGTTTTGGTGTGTGCAGGGATAGAGATGTGCGTGCATGTGTGTGTGTGTGTGTGTGTGTGTGTGTGTGTGTGTGTGTGTGTGTGTGTAGCTGATCCTGTTACTAGGCAGCTTTTCTCCCCTCTGTAACACTGATTTAAAATGCTCACCAGACAAAAGAGAGACAGAGATGAAGGCTGGAGATGAATCAACAGAACAAAAGAGTTAGACACGCATGAATGTACAACTATGCTCTGTTTAAATCATGAACTAATTTATTCTCAGTGAAATTAAACTGTGGCACCACTCCACTGAAAAATTAGCTGCTATAGTTAGCCAGTCCCCAATAGCTGGTTTAGCGACCAAATGTACCTCAGCAACACACAGAAACATTTTGAGAAACGAGGAGTTAGCGACACCAGCGACCACAGTCAAATGTATTCCTGGGCCCAGAGCTGACGATGTTGAATCAGCTGGCTAAGGATAAATGTAAATACAGTAAGATTGTTATTCACGTTGGCAGTAATGACTCCAGGTTTCGCCAGCTGGAAGTCACTAAAATGAATGTTGAGTCGGTGTGATAATCAACCACTGGCAGTCGAGGTGGTGTCCAGCAAACGATGTGGGTTTTGTAGATAATTGAGTTTCTGCTCTGATTATGAGAGACGGCACTCATTCTTCTGTGGATGGAGCAGCTCTCATTTCTAGAAACCTGACTGAGTTTATTAGTAGATCTAACCAGACCAGGAGGCAGAGCTGCAGTCCTACACCATCTAAATTATTTAAAGAAAAAGTAAACAGGAGGAGTTACACATAGCGATGGCACAAAATAAGAGAAGTAAATGTGGACTCTTGAACATCAGATCTGTCTTCTTCTTGAATTAATATCAGATTATTAATTTGACTTATTGTGTATTACTCAGCCGTGGCTGTGATGAAGAATATGTTAGCTTAAATGAAAATTCACTCCCCCTAGTCATTTTAATACTCACATCCCTCAAGGCACCGGCCGAGGAGGTGGAGTTGCTACTAATAGTGGAGTCCTACTAATAAATCCTAAACCTAAACTAGATCATAAGTCTTTCAACCTGAAAAACACTACAGCCTATATTTGTTAGAGTGCACCACGCTCCTGGTCCATATCCAGATAAATCAGGTTTAGTCTTTCAAACAGATGAAGTCATTATTGTAGGTGATTTTAATATTCATGTGGATGTCAGAAATAATAGTCTCAGTACTGCATTTATGTCATTATTAGATTCGATTGGCTTCTCTCAGAGTGTACACAAACACACTCATTGTCTGAACCACACGCTTGACCTTCTTCTGTCAGATAGTATTGATATTGAACATTTAATAGTCTTTCCCCAGACCATTATTTAATAACCTTTAAATTCCTATCAGGAATACAAGCCTTAAGGAAAAAAAACTCCAGGTGCCGGATGCATAAAACTCTGTGTAGATTCATGACTAAAACTGTGTGTATGCGCAAAGACAGAAGAATGCATAGCATACCAGTTTATGTGTGAGGAAAGCTGTGTGCATGGTTTTCATGTTTAGCTATTTAAGATTGGAAGTGATTCCATGTACACTTAATTCAATGTCATGTCTCAATAATTGCCGCAGGCAAACAAAAATTGCTGAAATTTGAAAGGAAATAGTGTTCTACCAAGCTGAAGCAAGACAGTCTAAAACATGCAGGAAGGCTCTCTGTAATGCCAGAGCAGACTATTACTCATCATTACTAGAGGAAAACAAGAACAATCCCAGGTTTCTCTTCAGCACTGTAGCCAGGTTGACAGAGAACCACAGCGATGTGACAGAGATGTGCCCGGTGGGGTTTTGGGGTTAGAGTCAAAATTCATCACCTCCTGCCCTCAAGCGGTACAGAGTTATCCTCAATCACAGGAACCTTAGAAACCTTTCTGCTTTTCTACTATCGACCTTCACAAACTAACTTTTTTTCAACAATTTGTTCATCTAAGCCTTACACTCCATCCCAACTAGGCTGCTTCAAGAAGTTTTACCTTTGGTTAACACTTCTTATTGGATATGATTAATCTGTCTTTATTATCAGGATATGTACCACAGTCCTTAAAGCAGCTGTAAGTAAACCTCTTCTCAAAAAGTCCACTCTGGATCCAGATGTTTCAGCCAATTTCAGACAAATATCTAACCTTTCCTTTCTCTCTAAGATACTCGAGAAAGCAGCTGCCAACCAGTTTTGTGTATTTGCTTGTACCAATTCTATTTACCTTATATATGCTTCCTTTAGGCAATATTATTAGGAATCGCCCCATTAACTTTCATTGTTGTGCAGATGATACCCTGTTGTATCTAGCAATCAAACCAGATGTGTGTTTAAAACAATACATCCTCTGTTAATTCTACATTCAATAGTATCTTAAGCATCAATTTAAAAAAGAAAAATAGATCTACAATCAGAATGACACTGTGATCTGTGATTGGTTAACTCGCTGACAACCTCCACCTCTCACGCTTTCCACCTGCTGTGCAGAGCTGGGATAGAGATGAGGCTGACAGACAATCAAGAGGCTGTCTGAGTTCTATCTGATGACTTGTCTGTATTTCCAGCTCTTGGAGCAAAGATTTTGAGATATTAATATCTATGTACACTTTTGAAGATTTGTCAACACTTTTACAGATCTATGTACAGATTTATAGATTAATCCCATCCACATATTTACAAATCTCAAGACACTGAATACAGTCTGAATACAGATCTGGAGATTCCTGTACACACCCACAAAGCTCTCTCACACATACAGATTGAGATACAGTTACACAACTCTCCGCTCACATTTGTAAACAGTACTCCTTTAATAATGCCCCACAGAGAGACATTAACTAACACAATGTTTATTTTAAAAGCACAAACCAGGCAAAGCAGTAATGAACACACCTGGTTGATGCCAATGACGCGCTGGTTTAGGCTGGCTACGTGTGTTGTGTTTTTTAACTTTATAAAACATACTGCTGTCCCTGATACAGCAAGAGAAACAGGTAGAGGCATGGCATTACAAGCCGGTGTGTGCAGTATGTGATGGTGTGTAGGTGTGGATGGAGGTGTAAGTGTGTGTGTGTGTGTGTGTTTGTATGTGAGGAAAAAAGAGAAGGAGAAGCAAGGTGAGCACATTAAATTAGTTTGTGAGTAAAAAGCAACTAAAATAAGGTAGAGAATTAAAATGGTGACATTACAAATAACCTAGTGAAAATATGGTAATGTATTCAAATAAAATCTAAAACCTACCCCAGTTACACTGTCCTCTGCTCCTCAATATGTGTTATCTGTACCAGCACTGTGCGCAGGTTAATTTATTAAAAAAAAAAGATTCAAAAACCTATTTTGTGTGCAGAGGACTTTCTTTTTGCCAAAAGCAGTATAAAGTATTGTTTTTATTATCGACATCGGTATAAGAAAGGTTACAGCATATTAATGTCCATCGTTTAGGATTGAGCTGCTCAGCTGTTACATATGGGTGTAATGTCATTTTTTATTCTTTAACACTTACATACTATAAGCAACCATCTTTGTGTCAAACACTGTCAGGCTCGTCTGACATCCAGCTCAACTTTTGAGTTGTGAGGTAAAATTGTAAAACTAATGTGGTCTTTGAATTAGGGCTGAGCGATATGACCGAAATCTTAATTAATAAATACGGTTTTATGGTTTTTATTGTTTAATTCCTAATTTTTTATTATGTCTATATCTCATGATGAAAATGCAATATTTTACATCTCTTTCTTATTTTGTGTCGTATCTAATTTATTATTGTGTCATGGCGTACATCTGTGCTGTTTCGCTGGCTACCAGAATTGAACCTGATTGCCGTTGTGTATAGCACTATTGCCTTATGTTAAATAGTTTATATAAATAATGGCAACATGGAAGGACTTATCTCTTATTACACTTTACGCTTAAAGCAGTCTTTGTCAATTTAAGTTGCAACAGCAGCCATTAACTTTTATCTTTGTGATTCTATGCCAAATGATGTAAAAGCAAAAGCCTCTTACAATATCTGACTCTACGGTCCTTTTGTGGTTCTCATCCGTAGTCTCTGTCCATACCGACATGATTGTTGCATGGGTGGTGAACGAGATTAAAAATGTCTACGCCTGTTGTGGGGACCCAAACCACACCCATGTGACAGAGGTAGCCCCTCTTTCAGCTATTAGCTCCTCGTTTTGTCTCAGAGTCCTTCTCCTGTTCTGTGTCATGTTCACTCTCCTCCATGTGTGTTTGCTTACACAAATTTCTTGTTTGTGACCCAGCAATAAACGTACATAATATGAAAGGACATTTTATTGTCACACCATATATATTGTCATATCGCACAGCCCTAGTTTGAATAAAGTTACATAATCTATATAAGTAAAAGTGCCATAGGATAACCAAGCTTAGAGCAGCAATACCTAATGCCAACCACACACACAAAAGCATAACCCAGCACACTAAGATAGAAGTCAAACACACACACTCGCATACACACCCCAGCCATCAAAAGCAGCACAAAAGAGCCAGGATTAGAAAGTTTTTGTCTGTTTCATAATGTACAAATGGGATGAAACCAGTGTTTGTAAAATGGGAAAGTGATGAGAGAAGGAAAAGAGAATTATTTCAAAAATCATTTTTTCTCTCTCCCACCAAACATTTCTAAACAAAAACACACGCACAGTCACAACATTAACACACATAATGTTTGTTTTAAGCACACAAACACACGCAGCACTTCAGTAAATATGATCAGAGACGACATAACCTTGTTTAGGTCACCTTGCGGGTTAATTGGCCGATAAGACATCTAGCGTTATGGCTGAACGAGCTGTCAGATGTGTGTTTGTGTGTGTGTGTGTTTTTATTTATTTATTTTTTATATTGTAATTAGAAAGCGGGACAGCAGCAATAACCGCCTGTAGACGCAGAGCTTCTTTAATAACAAGCAAACCAGATAGCTTCACTTGTCAGACAGATTCAGTATGTAATCATTTGGTCAAGTGAAAGGGTTAAACTGATACAACACTCAACTTTATTAACTATAAAAAGGCAAAGGGAGTTAGTGTGATAACATACGTGAAGCATTATATCGTCTTATTAAATACCATTTAAAATATTAAACGTTCACTGATGACTGTGTAAACATAGAGTTTCATTTCTGATGCTAAGAGTGTCTCATTACAGAGTTTCTCATTACATACGTGTTTTTCAGCAACAATATATGGGTAAAGAAGCTTTTAAACAAGCAGTAACAATATGTGAAGTATTACCAGCACACTAAATCTGATACACTAGATTTATTCTGGACAGATTCATGAACATAAAGTAAATCTGTGGTTGGAAACTCAGCAGTAACTGAGCCCTGAGGTGAGGACTACTCCACTGTCCTTGAGTCACGTGTATGAAAGCAATGACTATAGAATAGTCTCTTTAGAAAAAGCTGTTAACGTTGATGAATTGTAAGGCTTGCCATGACACTGTGAAGTGAAGAAATGACTAGATTCAGAGAGAGATTATTTCCCACTATGCACCTGGTGGAAATGTACGAGAAGTCGACACTTCAAAGATGCACTCTTGCCTACATCACAGCTCCACCACGTTTCTCCTCCTTTTCTACAGTCCAAGAGAACCGAGACTTCATGTTCTTGATCGGATGTTGCTATCTGCACGAGCCGAGACTAAAAATGTCTGGTAATATTAAATATTTTTGATTTTATCGGAATGCCAAGATGAGAGAAGGACTGACTTCAGACAGCTTGCACTAAAAACTAAAAACAGAATTTCATACTGAAATTAGAAATTTGTCTGCAACAGTGAAATCATTTGAAAGTCGTCTGGTGTAAGGTCAGCATAAGGGGGAACAATGAGGCTAGAACTAGCAAAGTTATACTCACCCACCATGCCATGGTGCAGTAAAAATATCTCTGGATCCTGAGAAATCAGGTTAATCCACTCAGCTCATATACTTTGTAGTTATTTCAGTTTTAGCCACAAGAAGCCACATTCAACAGCTGACAGAAGCCTTCATAACTGTTCAAACTCAAAAGCACAATGACTGGACTGGTGAAAGGAGGTTGCAAAAGTGTTTTCAGGTCCATTACTCATCAAAACAGCACACCAGTGGCCAAAGAGTAAACACTACTTGAAGGCCAAAGCAGTACTTTTGGCAGCACTCGACAATAATGATTATAAAAACACACTATTCTTCTGTCTCTCGCTACAAAATGTCTGTCTCATGTGTGTGTGAGACAAACAAAACACATATAGATACACAAGTGGTACTTTATGTATATAACAGGAAGGACACTTGAATGAATGAAGGGACACAGTCTATTTGTTGTCAGCCTGCAGGCACAGAGTCCATGACACACCCACACACAGCCACAAACAACCTACAAGTGTGCTTCAGAACAGCAGAACAGGACAAAAAACCTCCATGCACACATATTTAGAGATGACAGGGGCCATGAACAAGTGACAAACAAACACAAACATACTAAAAGAAAAGAACACACACACACACACACACACACACACACGAGCCAGAGCCAGGAATAGTTGTGGCCCTGGAGAGAAAAGTGGCACATCACAGTGGATCAAAGTCAACTCAAGGCCTCAGGCTGTTAAACTCCGGAGGCACACACACACATAAACATACACACACACGGAAAACTAATGTACATATTCAACACAGCTTTGATGCACAACTGCACATGCACACAAAATACTGGACAACATGCTGAGATAAACTGAACACTGAGGTGCATGTTGTACAACATGTTGCTGTTCAGGGTAAAATCTCTCAAACAAAATTTTAATCTTCGAGCGGACCAATCCTCGTGAAGAATTTACCTCCTGTCGCAGTGAATAAAAATAAGAGACTGTCTTCTGTCTTCTCTCCTAAGTGTGTTCTGCTCCAGAAAGCTGTACTATAATGGTTCATTCATTCACTAACTCTAGCCTGGAGCTGTACTACTTTTCACTCAGTGTCCCTCCTCTCTCTCTTTCGCTGTGTGTGTGTTCCTCTCGTTCCACAGCGGAGGGAACACAGGAGGATAC
This sequence comes from Miichthys miiuy, assembly GCA_036365135.1. Classification (NCBI taxonomy): domain Eukaryota; kingdom Metazoa; phylum Chordata; class Actinopteri; family Sciaenidae; genus Miichthys; species Miichthys miiuy. The sequence continues at coordinate 22,070,771 of CM071617.1, forward strand.
AATGCTCCCAGTCCCAAACACTGTGCGACAACATCGCGGCAGGATGTGCAAATACTACGGAGCCATCTGTGAACTTGAGGCAAAAGTGTTCACTTGGGGAGTGTTTGAAGTGTTAAGAAAAGAATATGCAACAAATTTGGAGAGCCCTGCTGTTCTGGAAAACATTATACTGGTGTACTATATGTGTAAGTGCATTCGAGTGGATAGTTAAGAAAGCTTTTATAGATGTTAATAACCAGCTTGCTATCTTTGGCAGCAAATAACATGATAATAATGATAGCATAAATAAAATAAAGTTACAGATAAATAAAATAAAGTTACTTCAAAACACTTGAGGAATCTTGCTGATCCAAATATCACTATATATATATATATCCTATAAATAAGCCTTTGTCCTGCTGATAGCTCCAATCTTTTTTTTTTTTTCTAAGATTATTTTTTTGGCCTTTTCGAACTTTATTTTGATAGAGACAGCTGAAGAGTGATAGGAATGTGGAGAGAGAGAGAGAGAGAGATGGAGATCGACATGCAGGAAAGAGCCCCAGGTCGGATTCGACCCTGGGCTTCCGCAGCAAGGACTGCGCCTTTGTACATGGGGCGACTGCTCTACCAACTGTGCTAAATGCCGCCCCAGATAGCTCCAATCTTAACAAGTCAAGGGGAAATTAAGAGGACAAACACTGTCAAGAAGTGTTATCAAATCAAATGTATTTGTATAGCCCAAAGTCACAAAGTACATTTGACTCTGAGGGCTTTACAATCTGTACAGGGAGTGACACCCTCTGTCCTTAGACCCTCAGTTCGAGTGAGGAAAAACTTGCCAAAAAAAACCCTTTAACAGGGGGGGAACAAAGAAAAATGCTATGGATGCAATTTGAGGGACAACCTTATTTAAGTTTGAACAGACTGGCAGTCGTTGCAGCTGGGTCTTCTCAAGCTTGCCAGCGTGCCTCTCAGTATTTTAACTGTGACTGTTAATAATGGAAGTAACTTGTTTTTGGCTGAGGTTCTTGTGTTCACTACATGAGGACTGTTTTGCTGTTTGCACACATATATATGTGATATAGATATTTGGTTTTGAAGCACTAGGTTTAGGTTTAGGGGTGCTGTTTTCTTGTTTTTGGTTATACATAAATGTTTTTTCCTTTTTTGGTTTGGTTTAGGTAGTTAACAGAGTTCTCTTTTAATCATACATTTTTGGTCTTGGGTAAGAACTAAACTGTGAGATGGAGATTTCCTGACAAATGTGAGATTAATTGTCCAGGTGTGTGTGTGTTGTCATGTCACCTGCAGCCAAAGCGTTTACACCTCCCGCCTGAGATTCAGGCAAACCAACAATTAAACCTGCTAAATAAATAAATATCTATGGATTGTGTATTCAGAAATCAGGGCGAGACGCTGTAATGAGAGGAGCTTCAGGCAGATGATGCTCACCGCTACACTGCCTTGAAAGGATTTCCTGTGAGTCAGGGGTTTTTAGGGATCAGAGCCAAAGCAGAGAGCAAACAATACAAATTGCGGCGAGTATAATTGTTGCCACCACTGTCATTTAATGGGGAGGCAGACAGGTAGAGTAAACCTGCAGAATAACAATGTGAAGACGATTCTGACTCACTGCATTCCATTTTCAGCAAGACATCTGACAACTTCAGGTGTTTGATTAACAACAAAACATTACAGTGTATTTATAGCAAACTACAATAGAATGGAAGAGAATAAAATAGATGTGTCAGTGCTATTGGTTAGCATCAACACACTAACTAATCTGTTTATGTGTATCTGTGTTGTGGAACAAACCGGACCACCGGGGATCTGTGTACAATATGTTCAGTTGATGGATATGGTAATTAGCATAGTATCTGATAAATGATGGACAACACTGGTTAAACTCATCAGTCCATGTTATTGTCCTTGCAATGATGCTGTAGCATGAGCGCTCTCTGATCAGCTCTCCTTTTCTCACTCCAGATCCGCATGTGTCATCTGACGGGTCATTTCCTCTGCAGGTATTTTCTACATTGTGTATGGACTGCTGTAATATGGTCATCTGTATGTGGTAGTATGTCACCTAATTAAACTGTTTTAATCGCCTAATTAAATTGTAGATAATATAAAGGCAACACTGGGTTTTTCCTCAAACACGTCTTGCACTTTTCCCCAAAAAAAGTTATTACAAATATTGGCCCATTTAGGCACCCATACTAATCTTTTTCTTTTTCCTGTCTTTTTAATTCTTTTTTTTTTTTTATGGATAATAAACATTCAGTATGCAAACAGTCCAACTTTAGTTTAACCTGCATCCAGTCCAGAGCTGATCTCAGAAGAGCTTACGACTACTGCATGAGCTACAGTTTGATAAATTATCTCGAGGGAGAAGTATTGATTATTGCTTGCTGGTACTGAGGTTTTTCTAATTTATCCTGATGTCAAAATGCAGTGTATACAGCACATTGGATTTTCAGAACAACATCCTCTTTTATTACTTTTGTAGACTTTTTATGGGACACACTGCCTCGAGGTAACTGAATTTTACAAAGGTTTCAGGTCCAGGCACTTCTGTTTTAACTCTTCACTTTTACCCTGTAAATAGTTTAGACTTTTCTTCACAGGAAACGTGATGCACAAGCAGCAGAGAAATATTGTTTTACATTTATAAATTGGCAGCCAGGGTTAGATAGGTCACTGCTGCAGTGTGTTATCAAATAGAAATGTGAGAGAAGTGTATGACAATACACATTTCAGGGTCACATTTTCATGCGCATAGATATACAACTAAATTACAAACCCAATAAACACATAAAACATAGTGTGTGTGTCTGTGTGTGTGTGTGTGTGTGTGTGTGTGTGTGTGTGTGTTTGTGTGTGTGTGGAGGTGAACCCACCTTGGCCTCGATGTGGGAAAAATGTTTGAATGAAAAAACGAGTGAATAGACAGAGAACAATAGAAGACTGAAGCAGAGAGAAAATTAAACAAAGAAATAGAAAGGTGTGTGTGTGTGTGTGTGTGTGTGTGTGTGTGTGTGTGTGAGACCCAGATAATGTGTGTTTGTGTGTGTGTGCTTGAAGGTGTGATGGCATGGCTGACTGACTGGTCCACTAAACTGGAAGAGATGAACGAAAGGTCAGGAGATGTCAGGCAGAGCTGAGAAACACACACACAACACACACACCCCCATCTCAACCCTGTGACTGAATATGGATCAGAGACTCCCACTGTGCTTATGAGCATGAACAGACCGGCTGGCGAATAGAGAGACACACGCACGCACACACACACACACACACACACACACAAAACAACCCGACCTCATGATCAGACAGCAGGACAGAAAAAAAGGAAGGCTTCTCTCGTAACACCAGAAAGGCCTGTTTGTGCTACGCTACATTGACACAGGAGTAGTTTTTATGTCCATTACCATCCACAACACAGCCGCAGACACAAACACTACAGCGCTTCTGGATTGGCTAACATGGTAAATGAACAGTGAAAACTCCTCACAGCTGCTTTAATGAATAACCAGGTATCGAGCAGATGTACTCAAACATTGACTGGTTTGTTTGACCATGTTCCGCCTCAGTGAAGTGTTTTTATGGATCAAATAATCTCTCAAGCTCAATTCACATTAATAAGGTTGTTTATGTTTATTATTCTGGGTATTTCCTTCTGCTAACTGTCTTGTATTAGTTATCAGAGTATAATTCAATTTAATTAACTTAAGTCAAATTCAAATTTATTTCTATGCAGGTAATGTTTATATTCAAGGATACACTGATCTAACATGTTTTCCAGCGTCCAGTGTTATAATATGTTTTTTTCTGCAGTATTGATGTTACATGTTCATGGATGTGTTGTCCAGCTTCTGCAGTTTACCATCTTTGCACCTCAGAGCACTTGATTCCCGTGCTTTTGTTTCTACTACTCTTATTTCAACACACACTGACCAGCTACAGGTGGAGAACATGCATGCATGCCTGGAGAAGGCAGCACATACTTATGCATATACTCTTATAAAATGATGCTGCTGAATTAAAACTTGTGATGTGACCCAGAATTTGATGATTTTCCGTCCCTGGGACAGTGGGACACTTTTAAGTTAGTGCCTTGGAAGAGAAATAGAAAGTCCCAGTCACAGCATAGTTCATCCACACTGTGAATGACTAGTTCCCAGCTATATTTATGTTTCAGCCTGTATTGTTGGCTAATTGTTGTTTCTGCCAACATTATTAGCTAACAGGGTCTTGGATGGAAATCAGTAGCACTCCCACTAAAATTCGACAAAAAGCCGTAACAAAACACCTGGAAGTACAAACACATACAGTCCAATAACCCCTGCTAAGACTAACATACCATTATCAAGCCCCATAAATATGGCTGTAATGTTAAAATTATTTTCAGTTGGCAGTGTTTACTGGCTATTGGCAAGATATTTGTCGATAAGAGTCGTTGTTACCTTAGAATGAGTGAATTCAATTAACATGGAGTACGTTTTGTTGAACCGTCATGTTTCTAGAGTAGCCCAGAACAGACACTGTCTGTGTCACAATTTTTGCGACTGCCGTAGTTTCTCCTACACGGTTGGACGGAGAGGGCGAGGTGAGGGGAAGGCTGAGGTGAGGGGGCTGCAGTCTGCAGCCTCACCGCTAGATGCCACTAAATTCTACACACTGGACCTTTAAAACAAAAGTTTAGCACTTTGAAAAATGTGCTTATTTACTTTCTGGCAGAGATGAGAAGATCAATACCACAAAATCAAAATCAGATGCCAAAATGAACACTGGGCAAGCCACATGAAGGAACCACCACAAAGCACGTTCAGAAATCACCAGGACAGACAGACTGACGATGGAGATGAATGAATGACCAAATAAATCAACAGATAGATAAACTGATGGAGGGGTGAAGAGATGGAAAGCCACAAGGAGAGAATGAGCTGTAGTTACACTATAAAAACATTGGTAAGCCATATTGCCAGTGACAAAAGTAAGTGGTAATTAGTTACTTACTAAATTTGTAATCTATCTCTAAGTGATTTGATTCTGTAATTTGTAAAGATTACAGTTTCTTTCTTGGTGTTTTCAGGTCTCAGAAGATGCCGTTCTGATGTTATGCAATGATGTGATTAAATTCAAAGCGCTTTTGAAAACTCTCGCTCTGATCTCGTCTCCAATTTAGAATCTATACAACGTTAAAATAAAAGTGATTCCTGTTTAATAAAGCACTAAATGAGTGACGATGAAAATGTGAATGTCATGCTGCCATTAACATTAACATATGCTTCTGATACTGGTGTTGTATAGAGAAGATGGAGAGATTCAGTGAATGAGACAAAGGTAAGATAGATGGACAGAATGAATATATATGTATAAATAAATAGTTGGATTACTTTGTCATTCTTTGCTCGGCTTGATTTTGATTCCACACAAGGAATTCGGGGTCGTACCTATCGAGGGGGGACAGGCAGAGAGAAACAAGAGAGAGGTATTTGTCGGCTGTCTGGCAACAAACTAGTCAATAACCGTCATAATAGTGATGATTAGTAAATAGAAATCAATATGTAGCCACTAGACTCATCTTTCTCTCTCAACATTTGGTTATCAGGCAATGGTGGAGGAGGTGGGCAGGGTGAAGGACATGCACTTGACGTGGGTGGTGAGGAGATGGTGGATATGTGGGGTAAAGAGAGGGTCTGGGTTGCTGGTGCAAATCCACACACCAAACTGGATGTTTAGGTGATGGCTGCTGCATAGTGGAGCATTTTGAAGCATCCAGGTCTAAATTGTAGAGCCAATTATCAGAATACTTTAAGACTGATTGTAGGTCTCAAACAAGCAGGGTTTACTTTAACGTCCTTATTAAACATGCTATTCTCTCATCCGTGTCATTCTTTTTTTTTAGATTTTTATGAGGTTGGCCTATTAGTCAACTGAGCTGTTGAATGGGAACATAGATGACAAAGTCCTTCATGTTCATTTATTTTAATGTTTTGTGTGATTTATCTCAGAGAAGCAGGTCTTGTACTAGAGAAACTCAGTGGTACGTGAATGACAAGCTAAGGTGCTCAGCCTGTTAATAATAATATTTAATATAGTTCAATAATATACAAAATATCTTCAAAATATATATATGTATATGTTTAACTGCTACTTTTTCCTGCATTAACCAAGGTGGTGAAATGGCTGTTCATTTGATGTTTTAGTAAAATTCTGACGCTACAGTTCATCTTACAAACTATCTAAAATAAATTTTCAATAATAATTTAGTTTTCTGTCTAAGTAAGGTATGTGTGATCTAATGTGAATGATTGTGGTGTTGTAGCTACATTTATAGCTACCAACTGGCTAATATCTGAATAACTGAGTATGTTTGTTCAAAGGATAAAGCTGGTGATAGAGCCTATATTTTTCTTGTTGTCAACAAATCCCATAAAAAGGCCAAAACCAAGAATGGATTGATCCTATTAAAAAGTATTTCCTCTATCTTTCCTCTCTGGCCAAAGACTGATTTATCTTATTCCTCTGCCATACATCTCTTTTTCTCTAGAAAACAAAAAATCAAACAAAGTGCCTCACGGTTACACTGGGTGACATATTCTTCCACTGTAGTTTACCTCATCCCCACATACTCCATCCTTGTGTGGTAAATACCCATTGGAGCACCAAATGCAGATTAAGCTGAAAATAGTCCCCAACACATGCACTATGTCCTCTTATGTGAGTAACGTTTGTTAAAAGTACAATGTCCAGCTGTTTTAATATATTAAACTATTCTCAGACCTATTTTTACATGTTTCTACTGATGTAAAAATGAGCTTGGGAAGTGTTGTGAGACAGACTAACACATTGTTGGTTGTGGTCTCTTTATGGGAATTATTGAATGAAATATTAGTATATGATATTTTGAGTATATGATATTTTAGTCTTTGGACTAACAACTGCAGCTGCAGGATCAGAATGTTTCTGTTCAGTTCTGATATTGGGTGACCCTCCCTTTAACGCAATATGGACAGCAAGCTTGTGAAATAGCACTGTCTCATTCGGACAGTGCAAGCACTGACTGTTGACTGTGCATGTTGTGGAGGTAAAAGCAAAATGCCATGCATCAAAAGTCAGTCCTTTACATGTAGCAGTGCAGATGTGTGGATGCTGGAAGCTACATAACAATGATGCCAGAGCTAAAGATCGAACAAACAGACAATGTGAGTGCGATGTGCAAAGAGAAATAAACACTTGGACAATGGGATTGAGGAAAGAGCGATGGCAACAACAACAATAACTGGAGTCACCTATCCTAACAACACAGAGATGCACTTTTCTGTTTCCAAATGTTACCATATAATAAGCAATTCAGCACAGAGTGGCTTCCTCATTAAAAAATATTAAATTTGAGCAGAAATATACATATATCGTGCTCACACCTGAGCCGAAATGTCCCAAAGGAGGAGACACTTCAACTTTAATTAGTCTGCATCTGTCTGACAGTATGCCTGTGCAGTCAAAGGAAAAAACAATACACAATTGAAATATTTCAAACTTGATTGTAACTAGGACAAAAGAATGATAAAAGCAGCTATTACCCTCTCTCTCTCTCTCTCTCTCTCTCTCTCTCTCTCTCTTTTCTTATTTGTCTGTCACTCTCTCTCTCCCTCATTCACACGCCCACATTTGTACACAGAGCTCGCTTGGCCTAAAAGCAGACTTCATGCACTTTCCAGATTAACTGTGTCACTACCTACTGCACAGAATGTAGCTGATTGCCACTGACAGAGAGGCACTCCACTCCTAACAGCGACAGCAAACTTTTAAATTGGACCTAGAGGTGTGCACAGGCATTCATACGGCAGTGTGAACAAGGCCCCAACAACAAGCAAACTAGAGAGGATAGTGAAAGATGTGGTGTGATGTGTGTCTCATACTAAAGCCCAGATTCAGCCAGCCTGTTACTGCACTGGACCATCAGTTCCTGACGGCCAATTATCCGTTGAGGTGTCATGGTGTTACACTTTGTTACTTTGACACTCTTTTGTGGATAGCAATTAAACTCTTTTTTCACTGTTAATGTCTCCAGGTTATTCGTATTGTTTAGTCTTTCTTGCAAAATTATGTTTACGATTTGGTGAATCTGGCCCTCAGTAAGTTCAGTGAAAGGGGAGCGGTACAAAGGGCTTCATCAACAAGCCAGAGCTAATTCCAAATTTTTTTTAAAAAAATCTTTTTTTTCTCACCTTGGGTCCTTCTGGATACTGTCCACTGATGGAGACCGGCCCAGGGAAGCCTCAGGGGGAAGAGCGGGGCCCGACTTGCTGTAAGGCGACTCGGTGGATGGGCAGAACTGCAGAGTGCGGTATGGGTTGGCGTAGTCAGCCACCCCGCCTCCTGTGGCGAAGCTACCTCTTTGAAAGGTGGCTGTGGCGCTCTGGCTTCCCGTTCGCTGCAAGGGGATTGGGTCGACACCAGGGGAAGGCGGGGCTAAAGCGGGAAGAGGAGCGTAGGGACAGAGCAGATAGTTGAGGACCTCTTGGTACAACTGATTCATTACTGGGTTTGATATACCCGAGGAGGGGCAGGGAGTTGGTGAAGATGAAATTACAATCAAACACGAGTGCCAACACAAGGGTGCACGTACACACACACACACACACACACAAAGAAAAAGCAACAATACCGGCACCAATGGAACGAAACAGCATGGAAGAAAAGAGCAGAAAGGAAAAAAAAAAAGAAGTGAAATAAAACACAACATAAATGAATAACCTGCAGTGACAACTAACAACTCAACAGTATGGGGATGGTAACCACAATCACAAAAAAAATAAAGTCACATAAAACTTTGAGGCACTTGTAAAAACTCATTGAATGTGCTAAGAAGGCCTGAGTGCAAAAATGAGCTTAGTTTTGTCAAGAAGATTTAACGCTGTCATAACTGTCTATCAAAAATATGAAGCTACAGCCAGCAGACGGTTAGCTTATCTTAGCACAAAGATGGGGAAACAACTTGTCCAGCTTTGTACTGGAGTCTCTGTGGTTACCTGGAAACCTCACAGTGACAAAAAGAATCCAGGAAGCAATATGTGACCAAACGATATCTATCAGTACAGAATGATAAAACAAAATGTAGTTTTACACTTTGGTTTTTGTGTAGAATAAACAAACGAGATATGTTGTCTTGATTACAGAGCCAGGCTAACTAACCTTGTGATCTCATCTTCGCATCTAAATCTCAGCAACAAAGTGGATAAACATAACTCCCAATATGGTGAACTACTTGAAACGCAGCGATTGTACTACGTTTTAAGTAGTTCAACACAGCACAATTTGGTCTTTCCTTGATATTGCTGGCATTGCGTCAGAGGGCATTCACATAAATTTAAGCCTTTGTCAACTTTCCCTTGCAGTGCCGCTGCTGCGACACCTTTAGCTTTCCCAGCTTTTGTGTCTGTATGTGTAAACGGCCCGTGAAGTAACATATTTAGCCAGTAAAGATTGCTCTCACACTATCTACTGCGTCACAGTGATTGTTGTATATTGTCTGCATGAGCATCCTTGTACAGAAGTTCCTTGGTATAATGGTAAGCACTCTAGACTTTGAATCCAGTGATCTGAGTTCAAATCTTAATGGGATCTGATTTTAAAGTTGGATGCCCTCAGACTGAACACAACATGTTGTTTCAGGTAGGGAAAACACGGGAGAACTGCCATTGTTTCAGAAGAAGGGTTTCTTCAGTCACAATGTCATCCAATCTGTTTATTTCTTTTTACATAGCTAGCATAGTATGCACGATGTAGTTCATTCTCTCTCTTCACAATGTCGTCCAATCTACATGTAAGATCTCAGTCTCCAAATGACGCCATGAGGGAGTCAGATAAGTTTGATACCCACTTTCCAACACCTTTCTAACATTCGAATTGGGGTGGGCTGTGTCCAATCATTTCTGCAACTTTCTAGTCTTTCTGGTTGAATTGCGGTAAGAGTCGAGTCATGATATATCACAGCACAGTGTACCATAGTGCACTGTATCATGACACAAGGGAATTTATCCTGATATTTTGAAAAGTTTTTCCAATAAGAACAGGAGCATTACAGTCAGAATGGCCGAGTGGTCCAAGGCGCTGTGTTCGGGTCGCAGTCTCCCCTGGAGGAATCCCACTTCTGACAAGATGGAATCTTTCACTGGTTTTCTAACCCACCACAGCCCTATGTCAGCATTAAACAGAGAGAGCAAATGTCTTCTTGTTGGACAGCAGTTCAGAAATCATGTGGGCATGATGGTCAACATGGTTATGCTAGCTCGCACTGAGGGAGGTGAGCTGCGTCATTCTGTGTGTGTGTATGTGGGTATTACTACGTAACAGCAGGAATCTTGACAAGGCCTGAGGAAATTCGCCTGTGATGTGAAGTCGGGTGTAAAGTGTCTGCTCGTTTCCAACTCTGTTTGTTATCTTGAAGCTCTTTGAACTGACCTTGAAACATAGTCAGGTTTCAACAGCTACTTTGTGCCATACAGGGGGAAAAAACAGGCTTTGACAACCAAGAATGTCGCAGTCATGACTGATTCACAGACAAAGAAGCTGGAGATGTAGTAATTTTGATGCATCAAAGTGTTTTTTGGAAACAATCCTTCTGTTAAAAATTTGAGATTTACTTTCTCTATAAATCAACATCGTTGTTCAGGCAACCCAACAGCGTCGACAACTTTTCAGGACATGGTTGATTTGCTTTGATTTCAAAGCACCCAAGTTAACGCCCATGGGATTAATTGAGATTAATTTTCAGCCTTGAAACTAATTAGTTAACAGACTGTGACTGGGAAACAAATTGCCATTGAGACCCCAATTGGATTTGCCTACCTGATCTGGTAAATAGCGTTACTTGATCAGATGAGACAAGGAAATCTCTTACAAACAGCAGCCTTCATTATAACACAGCCATTAAAAACACATATCGTCTAAGTTGGACCAGGTTGTGTCTTTCTTCCGTTCTACCTCTGCACAGTATTTGTTTGATCCATCACTTTATTCTGTGTATCACATAATGTCCTCTTGTACTCACTCATTTTTAAATTTAGATGCTTCAGTGGGTGATTTACAGCACGCTGCAGCTATTTATAATTTCAGACTATCTGAAGCACATTTCTGCCTTTTACTCTAATCTAAAGTTTAGAGTTCCTACAGGTATTTTCCTGTCTTTCCCCTCCCTGTTCTTTCCTATTTGCTATACATTTTCACCATCTGACAACCTCACAGTTCATCTCATTAGCTGTTTGTATTTGATCTATAGAGTGAATTTTTTACTAACAACTAATAATGCCATTAGTAAGAACTTATAAAGTGTGTCAAACAAACATGCAGTCCAACGTGCTTCACAGAGCAAAAAGGAAAAACAGAAATAGACAACAATGAATGGAATATTTTTTCAAAAATGAATGAATCAATAAAATTTGGCTGTACAAAAAATAAATAAAAACCAATAAAATAAATAAACACATGGGATAAAAAAGTTTAAGATCCAGTGCAATAAAATCACAATCAATTTGGCAAGACCTAAAAAGTGCAGGAATAAAACAATAAAATAATAATTAAAGTCTATTAAGCGTTAAACTCGAGGGATACGAAGTGCCAGAGAAGATGGACGAGGCTCAAAAGCTTGGCAGTAAACAAAAGTCTGGCTGAAAACATGTCTTCAGGTTTTTTAATATCTACAGAGGCTTCTCAGAGTCTCTCAGATTCATAGACAGACTCTTCCAGAGACGAGGGCCACAGTGGCTGAGGGTGGATTCCCTGTGTGTTTTTGTTGAGGTTCTGGTACAATTAGGAGTTCAGCTGCAGAGGATCCGAGGGAGCTGCTAGGTACATATTTAAGAAGTATGTCTGAGAGACCAAAGAAAAGAGCATTGCCACTGTCAAGCCTTGAGGTGATAAAAGCATGCATTAGTTTTTTGTGTCAGCCTGAAAGATGGACTGTCTGACCTTTGCAATGTTTCCAAGATGATGACATGACATGACATGTCTAATGTGTGCTTTGACAATGAGGTCAGAATCTAAGGTTTTTGATCTGGTCTTTGGCATGAAAGGCTGAGGACCAAAGGTGTATAGACAACTGGTCTCTATGGGCTTTTGGCTCTATTATTATTATCTCTGTCTTGTCTTGATTTAGCTGAAGAACATACAGTCATTTATGTCATATAACTTATCAATTATATTTTATTATTATATCAGTAATATTAAAAAGTGGGGCTCTTTTTCCAACTCATCTCTGTTCCTGAAACCTTCTGCTTACCATGTGTTAACTCCCACACCTTTATAAACTCTCGCCCGATGTCTATCAAATGTTTGCTTTCTATTCAGACTTTGCCCATAAGCTCCTTTCTAGTCGTCTTGCCATTTGAGATACAGTTTTGTAGACTCTATATTTGTAGATCCCTCTTTACACCTCAAATAAATAACCCTCCATCTCACATCTTTATTTGCCTCTGCCGCCATATCCCCATCTCAGCTTACCTTGTCCTCTAAGGTTGGGTTTGGTGTAGACTCTATCTTCATAGATGGGATCAATGTGGTGTTCAGGAGATTGTAGAGGTCGGAGCTCAGAGCCCAGGTGACTGTGCTGGCTGCTGTAGGAACCTCTGGAGCCTGGAAAACACAGGAATATAGAGGTTAGATAATACTGGCAGGTGGACAGATGAATGAAAGGACAGTTGGATGAATGGATAAATGATTGGATAATTACTTCATATTTAATATTATTATTAATAATAATATAATTTTAATTTAACTAGATAAAATGACAAACGATGATCACCTTTAAAAAGACAACAACACCTCTGGCAGTTTAAATTGTTATTGGCTCCTCAGTAGAGACAATCTCATTTATGAATTGCTCAAATTTTCAGAACATGAACAATCCACAAATTTTAATTGGACTGTAGTTATATAGAGCATTTCTAGTCTTCGACGACTCAAAGCACTTTTACACTACATATCTCATTCACACACATTCATACACTGATGGCATTGACTGCCACGCAAGGGGCCTACTGCTCATCAGTTTTAGGAGCTAACACACCGATACACCGATGGTGAGGCCTTTGGGAGCAAGTGGGGGTTCAGGATCTTCAGGAGCACTACCTCCTGAGCCACAGCTTTAGACAAAACTTTGTTCTAATTCACTCAGATTTTTGGGTTTTTCATATGTTTTCTTTTCAGTCCTCTTGCTCATGCTGATGAATACCAATGAGACATAAACATAAATATAAAAATAAGAAGTGGGTTATTGTGACCTGAACTAACATGATCTGACATGGACCTGCCTCAGAAATTAGGCTGTAAATAAGCCTCATAAGTTAGAATTTTACAAACCAAATGCTATGAAGAAAAATGAAAAATAGGATATTCAATTAAACAGATACTGAGGTCACATAAAGTGCTGTTGAAAATCAAGTATTAAGATCATATCAAGTATCATCTGCACAAATATAATATTATTTGGGGGCAGGTGCATGTAGATTTTGTTCTAGTATAAGAAAACACTAAAAATGTTCATGAATTTCCATTTACTCATTATTTACCCACAAATTATTGAAATGTAAAAATGACTCGAATGGACTATCTACGTTTTTCAAATAAATGGTAAATGGAAAATTCCCACTGACGTAACTGATATTGATATCAATTACATTGATATAATTGATATAATGGCACAAACACACATAAAAAGTAATATTAAATTTGTCTTGACCTCTACCTGCCAGGCTACCAGGCCTTTGCAGGGTTGCGTTGGCATATAGCTCGTGGGAAATCTTGTAAGTGTCTGGTCCGATGTGATGCAGCATACGCTTTGTGGGCGACAGGGTGGCGTAGCTGCCCACCACCGAGCTCAGCTGGTGGATGGGCGATGAGGTGTGGTTTCCCCCTGGAGAGGCTGCCATGGGGAGGGGGGAGGAGGAGCCGGCACCCGATGCTACTATGTTGATGGGCGATGAGGTGCTGCAGGAGGAAATCAACAGTTAGGCTGGTCTTTATTAAAATGACATGATATTACATAGTGTGGGAATACTGAAACCCAACAATTCATGTTTTTTATGGTTGCACCATTCCATCAACTAGATGTATTATAGATGTCATCCTATGGTTTTTTGGACCTCCAGAAGAATTTAAAATAAAGTTCTGTGGGTTGCAACAACAACATTAGGATACACAACATGAGCTTGTAATGACCAGACCAAACTTACCAGCAAACTGCTACTTCTATCAGGGGCTTAGAGGTACAATATGTAAGATTGAGCAGAATACTAATATCTAGCGGTTAAAAATGGACACGCAGCCCAAATTCAAAACACTGAAGAGTCATCTCCCCACCCCACCCTCCCCAGACTGAAGCTTATGCAGACTGAAGACACTGAACGTCCATTAGGGCAAACTGAGAGCAACAAGGAGAGGGACGATGATGGTGGAGATATTTTTTGATTCACAGAGGAAATCAGGTGGAAGCCCACTGAAAAAAAACAGCCACTGTGAGACGGGCGTCCAGAAAGACGGGTATGTGCAACATCAGAGTTTGAATCACAGAACCATGCTGCTGTATTTGATGACTTACATGTGAGAACAGGCTGTAAAAATCTACTTCAACATTAGTTTTTGCTGTGAAATGCACTAAATGCTAAGAATGTGTTTTTCCAAGCCAGAAATGTCAGCACTCTGCAGCTGAGTCATTGGTATTGCTCAACAACTATTTCGACCCCATGCAGATAAGTTCTTTTGTGCTTTAGGAGCAGTAAAAATCTTACATAATGTTCTCTAACAGAGAGCCCTTATTAAATCAACTGGTAAAACAGAGGTTGCACCAACCTGTAGGACTTGGCGAGTCGGCTGGGTGACTGTTTGGGCGAGGACACCCTCTGTAGTGTGGCGTAGCTGGGCATGTCAGAGGAAGATGATCCAAGACGCTGTAGCTTGGCAGGGGATCCCACCGCCTGCAGAGGGGAGCTCACACGCTATAATAGAAGAGTTTATACTTCATTAAAGGGGAATGTCACTCACATTGCTCTTCTTATTCATACCATTATTTTCAGAGAGATTAACAACTCCCCCTGGAGCTGAAAAAAACAAAGAGCAGAGACTCTAATCTGTGATAGTATCCTGATGAAGAGCTTGGAGTTATCAGGCCAAACATGACTCTGAACTTTTAGAACCAAATGAACTTGAAATGAAATGTGACTGCTAGCAATGCGGCGCCAAATGAAGTTCCCAACAAGCATTTTCATTTTGTTCCAACTGAGGAAATAAGCTGAAGAAATATTTGCAGCGCCTTGCACTTACAGAGCTAAAGGTACACTTTCCAACTCTCCATTAATTTAGATGAGCGTGGTCAAGACATGCTGAAGTGAGGATACTGCCAATTTCTGAAATAGTGGAACAGTGCCTGTAAATGTAAATCTGTTTAAATAAATGCAAAGACATGATTAACTCTGAGCCCAGAATGATCACAGTGCAGCAAAATCGGCAATAAAGGAGTAAATCATCACCTAAGAGGCCAGAATTTAATACAAATTTGCTGCATTGTGGCTGCACTGTTGAGCGACCTTACAAGAGAAACTGCTTGCCGACCTGATACACCAATTGTACTAATTGCAAGAAGAATGCAGGATAAGCTATTTCTTCAATTGCAACCACGGCAGCGATAATTTAGGTTAGATAAAGAATCTGCACAGTTTGGCAACCACAGCAACACACGCTGCTGTACCATGTGTATAAAGCTTCTCACTATCTGCCACAAACTGAACTTATAATTTGGTGGTGAAGTAGTTCACCCAAAAGAGTGGAGTGGTGTAATCTTCAGCAATTTTAGAGTAATATATGTGAGGGTGAGATCACTGTGTTAGGTCAGTGCACAATTATCTTGCAGGATTTGTTGAGTGGTTCACGTAATTTTACATGTCAAAGCGTAAAAGCTTTTTCCTTTATATCACTGTCAGCATGATAGCTATGTCGAAAAGTGACAGGTAATTTGAAGAAAGTCCACCTTTCCCTGCAGAATAGGTGACACCAGGCTTAGTGATGTAGGGACAACTTGCAGTGCTGGTTGATGAACTAATTTAGCTGACAAGCTAACGACAAACATGCTAGCAAGCCAAGAACATGCCAGTCAGTCATGGCACAAGCTTTTTTTTTTTTTCTATGGTGGACTCTCTACTCTCACCTGGCAATTTGTTCTCAGGATTGTACATGGATTCATTTAATAAAGAGTTACTGAGGAGGAATAAAGAAGCTAGCTGGCTTTCTAACTGAGTTAGGAATCTAGTTAGTTGCACCATCATATCTAAAAGAGCTCATAGTACCTTACTACCCCTCTAGAACACTGCGCTCTCAGAATCTGGGTTCCTTGTGGTTCCTATAGTTTCCAAAAGTAGATTGGGAGCCAGAGCTTTCAGCTATCAAGCTCCTCTTCTGTGGAACCATTTTGCTACCATTTTGGGTAGAACAAGAAAGCTCGTGGGACATACAGTTATTTATGTCATATAACTTAACTCAATTATATTTTATTATTATATCAGTAATATTAAAAAGTGGGGCTCTTTTTCCAACTCATCTCTGTTCCTGAAACCTTCTGCTTACCATGTGTTAACTCCCACACCTTTATAAACTCTCGCCCGATGTCTATCAAATGTTTGCTTTCTATTCAGACTTTGCCCATAAGCTATATAAGCTGAAGGGCTCAAATGTATACCTAAATGAACATTTGACGAGGAAAAATGCCAACATTGCCCACCAGGCACGTGTCTTGAGAAAAGAGAACAAAATAAAAGCCACCTGGACAACAAACTGCAAGATATACATCAAGCTTAAAGTCTGTGTAAAGTCAAAATAAATTTGTGTTCTGAGTTTGTCAGACTAAAGAAGAAAGTGTTATTAACCACACAGCCAAATTTGAATGATAAAAAATAACGACAAGTTTATGAAATTAGGTGTCAAAATCAGGTAAAAATGAGCAGTATTCTCAGCTCCAGGACTGTGTGGGCGTGTCCACTGAATGTGCCGAAGCCATGCCCGCTTGATGGAATATGCAAATTTTATGGTAACGATCACCGCGTGACGTCATGTGATCTCGTTTTAGGACGGACTGTAACAAGCCCAATATGGATGCTACAGCTAGCAGTATTATTGGTATTGTTGAGCCCTGTATGTTTGAGCCACCAGAACCACAATCTATACCGTTAAGGCTTCTATACTGTAGTGCTAGGGGGCGTGGTTATGCTAATTTTATGTTATTTTTCATCATTCAAATTTGGCTGTGTGGTTAATAACACTTTCTTCTTTAGTCTGACAAACTCAGAACACAAATTTATTTTGACTTTACATGGACTTTAACAAAGTAGACATTCTTGCGATATCTGAAACCTATCTGGACAGATTTATAGACAATTCAGAGGTTTATATAGGAGGTTCCTCAATTTATAGACATGATCGAAATAGATTTGGAGGAGGTGTGGCCATTGTCATAAGTGACCATTTTCTGGTGAAATTGAGACAGGATCTGATAGCTAATGATGTTGAAGTGTTATGGCTGCAGGTACAACTCCCATACTTAAAACCAATACTTGTTGGCTGTTGTTACAGGCCACCGAGTGCCAGGATAGAGTATTTAAATGTATTATGTAATATGCTGGACAAAGTGACTGAGGAAAACAGAGAGCTATACTGGCTTTGAGATTTAAACATTAATTAGCTATCTGATAACTGCCCTCTGAAGAATAAGCTTAAATCTATGACTGACACCTGTGGAATTTCTAGTAACAGTAAAGGATCTTTAACATCAAAATGTATTGATCATATTTACACTAGTATTCCTGATATGTGCTCTACATCTGTTTCTGTACCAGTTGGCTTCAATGATCATAACTGTGTTGCTTTTTCCAGGAAAACAAAGCTACCAAGAGCCTGTCCCAAAATTATAATGAAAAGAACTTATAGAACATTCAATGATGAGATTTTTCCTAATGACCTGGGCAACATTCAGTGGGATGAAGTATGTGCTATCAATCAATGATGTGGATACCTCTCTTAATTTATTTATAGATCTTTTTATGAGAATTGTTAACAATCATGCCCCGTAAATTTACAGTTAAAGCCAAAAGTGCTCCTTGGATTGATACTGAATTAAAGAGCTTGACGTCTAAAAGGGATGAGGCTAAAAAGGTTGCTGTGCTTTCTGGTTCTCCTGTGGACAGAAAACATTATTGTACTCTAAGGAATTATGTGACAAAAGTGAATAAAGGAAAAAAGAGAAAATATTATCAAAAGAAAATCTCAGACAGTGATGACAGTATGGATGGTAAAAAATATGGAATGTACTTAATGAAATCATGGGGAAAAAATCAACCTGTAGTTCTTTTGTCGAATTGAGTTTATTTGACTAAGCCAACGCAAATTATTTTAATGATTATTTTGTTAATAAGGTTTCTAAACTTAGAGAGAAAATGGATTCTACTGTTGATTCCAATTCAGCAGTGCTCATAAAAAAATGCATTATGAAGGATAAGTTGTGTTTTGAATTTTATCAGTTCAATGCTGGGCAGGTGGAAATGATGCTGAGATCTTTGACTGTTGGTGGGCCAGCTGGTACGGACAACTTGGATAATAGGCTGTTGAGATTATCTGCTACACAGATTTCCAAACCTATTTGTCATATATTCGCCAGATGTCTGATTAATGGTGTGTGTCCAAAACTTTGGAAGGAAGGCAAGATCATTCCTCTATCTAAAGATATAAAATCAGCTTTCTGTGGTCCGAATAGTAGGCCCATTAGCATTCTGCCTGTTTTGAGTAAAATACTGGAAAAGATTGTATGTAAGCAAGTGCAAGATTACTTTTCCCGTAATGATTTAATAACAATGTTCTAACATGCTTATAGGTCTGGCCATTCCACCTGCACTGCAATGACACAAATGTCAGATGCTTGTGGGTACAGTGTTGCTTGACTTCAGTGCTGCTTTTGATGTAATCGACCATGACATTTTGATTTCTAAACTCACTTGTTACTATTACGATTATTAGAGATGAGCATTTCATTTGTCCTGTAGTGTCTTTAATTTAGCTATGTAATTAATCATACAGCTCCAAACGGAATCAAATTTTCAAAGTATAATCTGAGGTGTCCCCTCAGATTATACTTAATTTTCTCCAGGTCTAAGTACAGTATTAAGTCCTTAAGCCACAGGGAAGTTTTGGGGGCAAATGGTGACTTCCACTCCAACAAAATTCTTCTTCATGCTAACAAGGATGCAAAGGCGATACTATCCTTATACTTATTCCTAATTATTTGAGGATCTGGTACTACTCTAAAAATGGCCGTTTCTGCACATGGCGCCAACTTCATATTTAGTGCCTCTGCAAGATGTTTAAAGATAGCTGTCCAGTAATCTTGCAGATGAGGACAAGACCAAAACATGTGTGTCATATTTGCTGGTCTCATGTGACATCTATTGCATGTATCTGTGATATTGGAATACATTTTGGAGAGTTTGGAATTAGTAAAATAAATACGGTGGACAACCTTAAATTGTATCAGGTTAAGCCTGGAGCAAGATGTACTGTTGTTTACTCAAATTAATGCAGAGTCCCAGTCACTATCATCTATAACTCTGCCAAGTTCTTCTTCCCAATCTTTTCTAATTTTATCAAGAGTTGTCTCTTTAAGATGGGAGATTAAAGTATAAATTTCTGAGATAAGGCCTTTCTGATTTGTGGGAATATCCAAAATTGAGTCTATTACAGAGTTAGGTGGAATATTAGGGAAAGAAGGTGCTATTTGATCGAACAAAGTTACAGACCTGGAAGTATCGGAATAGGTGAGATTTTGGAAGGTTAAATTTTCCATATAGTTCACTAAAGCTAGCAAAGACATTGTTAGTTTAGAGGTCCCTTAACTTGACAAGGCCTGATCTCTGCCATAGAGAAAAGGCTGAATCTGTGCTTGGAGGGAGGAAGAGATGGTTATTATGGATGGGGCTGTGTTTAGACAATCCTTGGAGTCCAAAAGTATATCTAAATTAAAACCAAAAGTATATCTAAATTAAAACCAAATTTTAAGGGTGGAGATGGCAATTGGGTTACATGTAAATTGGGATGATTGAAAGGGCAATTTTGATGTAAGCAGAGCTAAAAGTGAGGTAGAACAGGATTTAGCTTAGAGTTTACACCAGTTTAATTCAGGCTCTTGGATCCAGAGAGTCATATTGTGTATGTTAGCTGCCCAATAGTACAATCTTAACTTAGGGAGTGACAATCCACCAATGGACCTATGCCTTTGTAGAAACTCTCTCCTTATCCTGGGAGTCTTGCCTTTCCATATAAAAGATGAAATTAGTTTGTTTATAACTGGAATTGGGTAAAAGATTGGCAAACATTAAAAAAGATACAGAAAACGTGGAAGCACATTCATTTTGATGCAATTTACCCTGCCTGCTATAGTTATATGCAAATTATTCTACCTTTCCAGATCTGATTTAAGCTTGTCGACTAGGGGTGGAAAGTTGTTCTTGTAGAGATCTGATAACTTACGGCAGATAGGTACACCTAAATACTTAAAGCTGTTTTTAGATATTTTAAATGGGAGATACACATTGGGGATCCCAAGAGCTAAGTTATTTGCAGGAAAGCATTCACTCTTTGAAACGTTCAATTTATAACCCGAGAATGTTCCAAAGCTGTTTAGCAATTCAATTGTCCTAGGGATGGTAGTTATTGGATCAGAAACAAACAATAATAAATCATCCGCATATAAGGAAAAAGTGTGTTCCAAACCGCATCTGTGGATTCCTTTGTTAAAACTGTCCGATTTAAGTGCGATAGATAAAGGTTCGATCGCCACGGCGAACAGCAACAGGCTCAAAGGGCATCCTTGGCGGGTTCCTCTGCTAAGTGTGAAATATTGGGATTTCATCCCATTGGTGCTAACAGATGCTTTAGGGGAAGAGTATAAAAGTGTGATCCAATATATATACTTAGACCCAACGCAGAACCTCTGCGAATGTTGGAGAAAGAGTGTCTGTTTTTCATAAACCCAGTTTGGTCGAGTGAAATTATGCTTTGCATAATCAATTCGAATCGTAAGGCCAGTGCTTTAGCTAAAATCTTATAATCAGCATTTAGAAGAGAAATGGGACGGTAAGAACTTCAATCAGAATCTTCTTTACCCGGTTTTAGTATTAAGGTTATGACGCCTCAGTGAGAGTTTGAGGCAGAGCTCCCCGGTCCAGAGAGTCATTGAACATGGAGAGGGAGAGGGATTAATTTATCAGCAAATTCTTTAAAAAACTCTATAGGATAGCCGTCTGGCCCAGTGGCCTTGCCACTTTGCATTAGTTTAATTGAATCTGCGATTTCACAAATTCCTAAAAGTCTTCTGAGTAGAAGATATGGGTGGAAATTCCAGGTTATCCAGGAAACACATCATGTTTGTTTTGTCGGTTGGGGATTGTGAAGTATATAGTTCAGAGTAAAATGTTTTAAAGGTTTCATTTATGACAGATGGCATTACTGTAGGTTCACCTGAGGGGGTTCTGATCTGTTTGATTTGCTGGAACACTGATTGGCTTTTAATTTGGCATGACAGATGACATCCTGTGTTTTTCCTCACTCGAACCGAGGGTCTAAGGACAGAGGGTGTCACTCCCTGTACAGATTGTAAAGCCCTCAGAGGCTAAATGTGTTTTGTGAATTTGGGCTATACAAATAAAATTTGATTTGATTTGATTTGACTTACTGGACAGCAGTTAAGCAAATTCAATGATCACTGAGATTCTATTGAAATGAAATGGACTGATTCTGCCACACAATCTGGGTTTAACCAAATCTTTAAAATGGATTCAAAACAATGTGTAAAAATGTATCCAACCTCTCCTATCAACAGTATTAACAGTAATCAACACCACTTCAAATAGTCCTATGTAGCTCTGAATCTCTGATGGAAGTAGTGTTTATAGCAGTTCACTGGCATACTGAGCAAAGATGACAAGCAGAATCAGATCAAATTGATTTTTTGAGAGAAGTTTGAAAAGTTTTAATGGATGTTTTGATGTTTAGTTTTCCAAGAATGGTTGACCAGATGTTCTCAATTGTACATTTTATTATTTCAAGCTGACTATAGCTGCCAGCCTCTGCAAAGGAGTAGAGTACAAACTTTACAGAGCCACCTTTCAAGCCTACAGGGGTGAATATTTGATATTCAGGAGATAGACTGAGATATCTAAGGAATGATACAATCAAACAAACAAACAGGCCCTTTAAATAATAAAGATTAAAACCGCATCATTTATCTGCATTGGTTCATGGGTTGTGTGCTGCCATCAAGACTTAAAAGGAAAAATTCAAGCCTTGTGTGTTTACTCGACTCTTGTGTATTAACTGCCTGTCTAGCTTTGCACACTAACTGCGAAGCTCTTTGGTTCCAGCAGTGACAAGGCTTCCATCATTAGTGTACTAGTGAGTGGAGCTGAGAAAGCCTCCATCAGATGGCAAGTGAAGCAGTAATCTCTTTAGGGATTGGTACCTGTGCAGGCAAAGTGGCACAGGAGTAATACATGGGTGGTCCAGTAGGTGCAGGTCCGCCATCAGCGGGCATGTGGAAGGCGCTGCCATGGGCTTGCTGGGCAAATGAGTCTCTCTGGGACTGGGAGGGAGAGTCTGTGCCTGCTAACTGGGCAGCAGCCCGGTTTGATGCCACCTAGAGAGGGCAGAGTGTGAAGAAAGATGAGAGAGGTGAAAGAAGAGAAATAAAGGAAGATGGGGGGGAGAAGGAGAGTGGTGTGTGAACTAAGCAAAATATGTTTTATATATTTTTTTATATATATTTTTTTGATATCTTAGCACACTGGTTACCTACCTGGTTGTAGATGTGAACAGCCCCTCCAACCTGCCCGCTGCGGCCCGTGACTGATTCCCCAAGTGCCAGCCCTTGGTTACTATGGTAACCAGCTGCTGCATAGGCATCCTGGTTGTTGAGCTGCAGAGCGCTTTGGGACAGAAGTCCTTGTCCTGATGGAGAAAAGGAAAAAGAAGAGAATAATTAAGAAAGTGTTTAAGGACAATGAGAAACATCAAGAAGTGCAGTGAAGAAGTACTTGTTGTCTGGACACGTGTTGTTTCTATTCAATCAATTCTGCCTTTTCTGTGACGAGACAAGAGGGGTTATGTTGTTAAAACAAACAAACTGATCAAAACCACCTTAAGACTTGGTTTCACTTTTATGTAACGACTTTTACTTCTGTAACAGTCCATCTTTGTGTAAAGATTTATTCTGTTCATACCCTTGAAGGCATTCCGTAACTCAGTTTACATCCCACATGTTATACAATTCATTTCTTTTTTATGGGAAAAGAATGAATGTGAATACAACCAATATAACTGTCTCTGCAACAGACCTTGAAATGAAGAGAAGAGAAACTGAAATGGAATAAAATAGAATTCCTTGTTCTGTTTTTCGAGACACTCATTTGCTTTTTACCCACTGTGTTATTCCAGCCTCTCCACTCTTTTTCTCTCATGCTTGGTGGCACTTAAGTCTCACTCTGTGTTCCTGACCTCCATTTAAAACCCTCTTTCTGGCTTTCTCCCACTCTCTGCCTCTTTCACTGGCCTTCTCGCTCTCTTCTACCTGTCTTTCTCTTTCTTTGCTCCAGTGTTTCTTTAGTACAAACTCAGTAGAGATTCATTGAACACAATTTGTGCTTTTATAAAGTGGAGTTTAGTTTAAAAAAAATAATGCTTTGTTACCAAGATTTAGGTAAGAAGAACAAGTGCTGTTTCCTCTGTGTTAAATATAAAGCTATTAATAAGCTTCGCTTAGCTGGAACTATCTTGTGCTTATTTCCCTGAAATGTGTGTGTGTGTATTATTATTTCAATGGAACATTTTGATTAATCAGTTTGCTTGAAGTGATTTGCTTCGTTCTATTTATGATGTACTGACCATCTCAAAAGCCAAAAATATTGTTTAGTGTAATGCATTATCCAGTATGCAAATCTCATCCTTCAACATGCCTTTTATACATAGAGATATAAAGCATGTTCATCTCACTTTGGATGAGTGAGGAATAAAACTATTCCTTCAGAGATACACATTCATCATTTTGTCAAACATTACCAGTGAGTGAGCTTAGTCCCCGGCTCATTACACCTCTTCTACATTTTGTAATATCATCTGTAAACTGTAGTAAAGATCACTCACACGCTGCTGTGTAACACCTTCTAGTGACTAGAAGGTGTTACACAGCAGTAGCAGTAGCTGTAAAGCGAGCTTTGACTAGAATCTAGAGATCAGACCAAAGATCAGTTGGCCAGTCTCCAGAGCTACCATTGAGCTAGCAGCTGGTCAGTCATCAAATCAGTCAGTTAGTCAATGCTAACTTATGTTCATTTATGACTCAGCAACTGTGATGAGCTCTTTTTCTAACCACATGTCTTGAATGTCTCAGAGTCAACTTGTGAAAGTGCACGGAATTCATTTTCTCTGGGTGCGTGATGACAGTTTGTCATAAAGCTCTGCAAATGTTACAGTCTCCCTTTGTGGTAACAAAACTGTACAGTCACTTATGGATGACAGTGTGGAACAGTGGATTCACAGCAGTGGCTGGCTACGATGACGATAATTGCTCATTTTACACACGGCCTCATTCATGTTTCTGGGGGCATTTGCACATGGATCATTTAATTTCTAGCAAAGGCATACAAACATGCAAACAAGCTGTAAATGACAGCACACATTCATGAAACATAACAGTGGCATTTCTCAAACATTTTGTAGACTGTAGACTTTAAGTCTGAGAAGAAGAAAGAGTAGAAGAAGATCCAATTATTACACTTGAGAGTCAGAGTAATTCAATTACAACTACATTTGAGGAGGAGGGCAGGAGCTGCTTGTGCGAGACCTAAAAAGTTTTTTGTTTTTTTAAATCTAAAAGTTTTGATGTGCCCTTGATTCATTTACTTTTGGTGTTGATAGCCATGATGTGCCTCATCAACGACTTTAATTACAGAAATAAAACTCATTTTTACCCAAAGTGTTACTTTAAAAATGATGTCCCCCAGTAGCTATCTTTTTACTAGTTTTGCTGCAGTGCATATGCAGTCTGTTCCAGCCACTTTTACAACTGCTAGATCTGTTTGCCTTTCTGGCAAACTACTCTACACTGGAATAACTTGTCCTCCATCAACAGTAGCTATCCATTTAATCTCCGCTGTCGTCACGTTGCCACGACAAGAATCAAACCAAGAACAGCATGAGACAAAAAGAAATATTGCTTGTTTGCGATTTTTCGGCAAGAGAGATGAAAAATCATATTGTGCTGAAAGTCAACATCAACTGCATGGGGGTGATAAAGTAAGCAGCACATGGCAAACACAGTCACTCTATACAGATAAGTGCACTGGAAATAAAAGTAGACCAAAGTCACTTAAAAGTGCAGCAAATGACTTCTGCAGGCAGCATATCTGGTGATCGTGAATTATTTAAGACGTGATATTAAGCTAAGGGTGCTGGGTGAGTTTACTAGGTCAGGGCCTCCGTGTCTAATATAGGCTCATGCTGGGCGAGAACACACACGGGCACACACACATACACACACACAGGCATACAAAAACACATAAAGCAATGGAAGAGTTTGTACTCCAGGCCTGTTTCAGATGGATTCACACTCTTGCACACATGCACACAAGCCCAGATGTGTGTGTACAAAGCCAGGGGATGTTTTCCACTGCTTTTGTTTGCCACTTTAAGGTGTGTTTCATGCGGGTAGTTGAGCCTTTAGGGGAGCAAAGGGCCTATACATTATCAGATGGCAAACACTGAAGGCTCCATTGAATCCATCTGAGGTGTGTGTGTGTGTGTGTGTGTGTGTGTGTGTGTGTGTGTGTGTGTGTGTGTGTGTAGGAACAGGTTGGGGTGTATTAAAGCATCAGAAGGAAAGTAATATGGTGCCATAAGAAGTTCTCTGGAGTTGAAACACATTGACACACACACATACATCTCGCTCACTCCTGCTCCATGACCGCATGCATGAACACACACCACATCTGCATATACCTGCACGCATGTAGCCGTGAATGGTCTGATCCTGATAGACCCGCTCTGGTTCACTTATCTCTTATGCCACCCACACACACACACACAAAAAAAGTTGAGTGGCTTTTCTTCCGCATCATGACCAGCATTCTCTACTGACACATATTAATATTTCATGAGTTGTCTATTTTTGGATACCCATTGGAGGCATGCACAGTCTGCCACGCTCTCTAAATCTGCATGCACAGTCCCTGAAGAGCTGCATACAACATAGTCGCATACACACAGATTATTGTGCACACTGGTGAGCATCACCAGCATGAAGACACTCTGCTCGGCTGAGGAAAGGAGCGGATTCTGCTGCGTGTGTGTCGTTATGTGTGTAATGCTTCTATTCATGCTTGTATGCATTTGGCTGTATATTCATATGCTTCTGTGCCAAATGGACATTTTTAACCAACTGCTCCTTGTTATTTATTTTTTAACCACGATGAAGCAAATACCAACTGAAAACTCACTGGCAGGCTCAAAATCCTCGTCATCTCTGAAACAATGGGTCCCTGATTTCAGATAGAGGCAGACAAAGGGAAACCTCCCATTTCCTGCCAGCAACTGTCATATTTCCCAGCTGAGATGACAACATTCACTGGCAAATTTGATCAGCTGTAGCTAGCTGGCCAGCTAAGTGAGCTAACTTTATATGTTAACGTTTGCAGCTGACTCATTTTAAAATTAGAATACTAGAAAAGGTGTTTTAACAAGCACTTGTTGGCTGGCAAAGGTTGATGGCAAAAGTCAGCATTTATGTACAGCAGAGAAAATGGAAAGAAACATCACTGTCCTTGTATTGGACTGTGGTAGGACTAGTGTTTCAAGTATGACAAAGAAAAATTAGACAAACGTAATGCAAAGATGAAATGTCGGACTTTTGATGTTACAAAAGAAAAGCTTTTGTGGTGATGCAGCAAGTAGACAGATGCACCACCAAGAGCTCCCGAGAGAGGTCCTCTATCTAGAATTGCTTTCAATTGGATATAAAATGGAAGGCTGTCAGCCACCTCTCACTGAGAGGTTGATGTCTTAAACCCTGAGCAGGGTGTTTGTCGATACAGCTCTGTGAAGGAAGAGACTTGCACCTACTCGTACTATATGAATGCTGGTATGGGAGGGAATTAGTATTGCTCTATGTTCTGGGGGATGGCCCATTCCTCTTTTAACTATCATCAATGTGTTAATACCAAACAGCAACCTCCGTGGCTGTGAAGTGAAGCCAGCATGGAAGTGCCAAAAACTGCAGTTCCTCAAACCTCAAACAGCAAATTGAGGCCGGCTCCAGAAGTGAGTCAGTCTCCATAAGCCCCCATGTTAAAATGTCCAACTTCACAGCAGAAATAATATGTTTACAGCCTGGTACTATAGATAATTTTCTCATTCATGACAACTGTACTGAGGGTGAATTTTTATAGAACTGACCTAAGGCTTAAAGTAGCATGGATAAGTTGAATAAGAATGTGAATAAGTTGCATTCTTACAAAGTGGAAAACTCTAAAATAAAGTATTCTAAAACTAAAGAAAAGCTTTTATGATGTAACACTATCGTGGGTTATCATTGGCTGGAGTGGCCAGGATGGAGAAATTGAGGAAAATTGCTACATGGAGGATGCGCTGGTTGTGAACTTTTTCTTAACATGGCCTGTAACCCCACAAACTACCATAGTTAGGTAATAGTTACCCAGACACGCTAAATATATCTCTCCCTATAACCTCATGCACACCACTTCAACATGGAAAAATCCAGTACTGGCCAGGCCTCCTGTGCCTACCTATGGTTGCTAAGCTATGATTGGATAATCAATGTATAGGGGAGGGGTTTAGCAAATGCCCTTAAAATGACATGACATTATTTTTGGCTTTTTCTTGCAAACTTTTCTCTGCCTGTCTCTTGCTCACATGTTCTTTCTTTCTCGTCCTCTCTCTCTTTTTTCTGGACTAGTCAGGTGGCCAGTTACATAACTGTTATTTAACCATCAAAAACATCAAACAAAATTACTATTCCTAGTGCTACATGCATGTGTGTATGCGTATCTGTGAGTGCTTATGATGTGTGCATAAACAGCTTAGGCATGCAGGCCTGTGCGCTTCTTCTTCATGCCTAATGATGATGATTCACGCCTCATGTGTGATTATATATACATGCCTGTCTATGTGTGCACTTTTATGGGTTTATGTGCCTGTGCTGTACACTTGCATGTGTGTGTGTGTGTGTGTCTCCCCTCTCTGCACTGTGAACAGCAGGCCAGCTGACACCTCAGCGAGGATGGATTAGCATATCAAACTACTGGCACAACTCCACATGTCTCCTGACGGCTAGCTCTCTCCTGTGGGGTGGACTATACAAGAGACATAGGTATCATCACTGGGACCGAATGAGGAGAGATGAGAGTGCACAGAGAGGCACAGGGAGTCGTTCAGGATCTCCACTGAAGGCTCTTAGAAACAACTGCTCTGCACACTGGAATTAAAACACCGATAAAAAAAAACGTGAAACTTTTTTCCATTACTGTCTCTGCTTTTTAAACCCGTACTGATCAATACATTTCTATTAAAAATCTAATCAAATGACAATGTAATGTGGAAGGAGAGAATTATGACCTGACTCTGCAGTTCCCTTCAGCTCTACATCTTTCAGCCCTTTGTTTTGTTTTTTTTAGCCTGCAACCTTACTGGTTTGCTTCAGCAGGCAGCTGTTTCAGTAAAAAATAAAACACTATGTGCTACCTGTCCTGCACCAAACAGAAAACTTAGAGACAAGCTGAAGCATTTAGCTGATATAAAGTCAGACATTTCCTCCAGAAGTTAACAGAGACTGAACAGAGCAAAGACACTACAGGACTTATGTCCATTACGTAGATAGGAAGGCAATTTTTTACACACCCTTGCCATATGAACTTCATAACATGAAGTGGAAATATATCCCTGTTGCATTTACCTCAAGAGGCTAAATACACAGTTTAAGGTAATAATGCCGTATACAGGCTTCACAATATAGAAAAGTTCAGTTTTGCTTTTATCCTGCTGACTGCTGGTTCAGATTGGACCTATAATGAATGTATTTTACATTTGGTCTTCATGTCTAGTAGCCCAAAACTGTGAAGGATTTTGAAAAGGGTAGAAAAAGAGGATTTATTTAAACGAGTAGGATTTAGTGGCATCAGCAGGGTAGTATGGGCTACTGTAGAAACATGGAGGAGCCATGGTGTCTGTAGATATAAAAGGTTCATTCTAAGTTAACAAAAACAGTTACATACATACACGCAGTATGAATATTATATTTAACTTCTGCCATATTTTGTAAACATTTAAAGTGCATTTAATCAAAGAAAATGAAATCTCATCAATAGAAGATAGCCAAGTGGTATCAATCTCACACCTTTTATATTTCTACTTCAAATAACTTGATTTTATTAAGTAGCACTTTTGGAAGACGTGCTGAAAGGCAGAAACTTGTTCAGTCTTTGAGTAGAACATGCTAATCAGAGTCAAATCAAATCAGTGTACTAGAGTGAACAAACTGATCTCACAGTCTTGATTACATTTCAAAATGTAGCTAATTGTCTTCTTTTTAGCATTTATCCAGAGGACTAAGCACACTCCGTTTAGTGCCATAATGTCTGCTGGTGATGTACTGCAGTGCAGGCTTTTGCTGCGCACATTCAACAGGTTAATCAGCCAAAACCTGGAGACCAGCTCTGCAGACAAACATCCCCGCTGGTCTTTGATTGCATTTTACCTATTCTCTTTTGAGCTATCTTTCTCAGGTGTCTCAGTGAAGAAAACTACCAGAATTTTTTTTTTTCTCTTTCTCACTTACAAAAAAAATATGAACCCTCTTAATCATAACATTGGCCTTACTGTCTCCTGTAGAAGTGTCCTGCGAGTCCAAGATGCCTGATTCCTGGAGCGACCTGATGCAGGAGTCCACCAGCTCCAGGCCTGTTGTCAGCTCCTCCTCGATGTCCTTGTGTCCATCTGCATGTGCACAAACGAGAAGGGGAAAAGACATGAGTTAAAACAAAGACTTGTTCTGCCACCTCCAGACAGTTACTCCATATTTCTACACAGTGGCACAGGACATAAGCCACACTCATGGCTGGATTAACCCAGCAGGGGATCCTGTTAAAATAAGCTCTGGTCTCCCACTGATCCTGTGACTAAACATGGAAGCTTCATTATATTTTGCTTGGAGCTCCACATACCAACCAGGGATTCTATGATGGGACGCAGTCCTGGCCTTAATTTGCAGAATGTGCCATTAACTTGCAGTAACACAAATCTATTCAAGACCGTGTACATTATAATTGCTATATGAACTAAAGTAATACAGGTTTTAACTGTTTGACACCATTTGTAAATACAAACATTTCTTTGTGCAGATTCACCACTTTAGGCGAGCTATGCTTACTTTCCAGAATAGAATACTAGAAGTAAAAAATGCTAATAAATACCAACGCTGATAAATTATACTTCTGCAGAAATATCAGGAATGACAATGAACCTTGTTTTACACCATCAATACATCATCTGACAGTATTAAAAGTCAGAATGTGCCATAGTATCTGAAAGGATCATGTTTAAAATGAGGCTATTATTTATGTATGATTCATGCATGAGGGTGATTCATCACTAATTCAATTAGATAGATAAAAAGATACCAGCATGCATGAGTGTGGTTGTGCAATGTCATGAACTTCACTCACTTTAACTCCAATGGTTAGGTAGGATAAGCGACCTGTTTGTGTACATACATTTGCATGTTTATATAAACTATAGAATACAGTATTCTTACATAGCTCAGCAAAGTATACTGTGCCCTGCTTTAGTTGGCCGGATTGTATATACTGTGTGATGTCTGGTTTTGATACTCGTGTGGAGGTTTGATGTGGTCATTAACTGATTATAATACATCAGATGTACTGACATAAAACAAACAGGCTGTTGCAACAAGAGTCACAGTGGATGATTTTCGACTGACGTAAAAAATAGTCTGTGACATTTCGCTGGATTTACTCTCACAAGCCAAAACTCATTCTTTACACCTGCTTGATCCAGACATGATGGCTTTTTAATGATTTGTGAGTGAAGAAGGTCTGTTCTGTGACAGAGTAAATTTTAGTCTTTAATTTTAGCTGAGTGGTTGGGCTTCAGTGCAAAAGATGGATGGAGACCACAGCATGCTGAAAACCTTTCAGTTTTGACCACAAAACCTTAAGTCACCTCTTTGTTGGCAGAGGTCACAAACCCTGCACTCAGATAATCAATCTACTCTCAACAGCCTATACATCCCAACATGACTGACAAAGAGAAGGAGAGAGACTCAAGTGTCATGCATGGGGGGAGTTTCAACTAAAATGCTGTCAAAGAAGTTGTCAAGCCCGGAGAGGTGTCTTCATTTGACTTTCAAATTACTGAAAGGCCTCTCACTCATTGATTCTTGTTTCCTCCTTTATGGAAAACACATCCCATCTGGCTCTCAAAACAGGTTAAACTAAATGCTGAGAATTATTTGTAAATGCTGTTTGACCTTTACTCAGATGTCACAAGGGGTGAGGCATGGTGAGGGGATTTAAGAAACAGGAGTTTTGAAGTCAGGACCAGCCTTCTTTTTACCCTCAGTGTTGCATTTTCACCAAAGCAGCCACCAGAGTTCTCTTACAGGATTGCGTCAATGTATTGTTGGTGCATGACGAAGGATTTTTACAATGGCTGCCATTGTAATGAGCACAGTCAGCAACATGCACTGCTGGAATTCAAACAATAGAGAACCAGACAAAATGTACTGGAAGCATTTAAGAGGAAATATTACCTTGGTTGTTCCAGCGAAATTTCTCATCTCCTGAACTGCAAGAGATAAACAACAGAGAGCAGACAGGGTTAGAAACATGAGCAAAAGTTATATTTTACAATAACTTGTTTGTTGGTGCACTGGCAGGACAATCTTACACTTTAACAACATAAACTCCACGTTATAATAAAGTAATAAAACAACTACCATGAAAAAACCTGGTTTGAAGAGTCTTCCATCAGCTGCTGAAAACCTTCCCTATTTGTCGCTTTTCCATGTTTTACCTTCAGCTGAAGGATGACAAACAACAAGTCTGCAACTCAACAAACAGCTCCTGATGTTTGGTAAAAGTCTTCAAGACCTTGGGGATAGAGACCCTTATCAAAACCAATACTCCAACACACATTGTTGTTAAGCTAAAAAAACAAGGTTGTTTTCTTCTAGTTTCTTTTAGAGAAACTAGAATTTTATCCAACAAAACTGTCTTTATCCTGTCATAGAAAAGACTTCATCGAGCACAAAGGGCACTGAGATAAAATGTTTGTGAAAGGGCAGTGAGATGCTGCTAAGAAAACATCAGTGTAAATTAGTCTGGAAGATAGTTTGTACTGTGGAAACACGAGAAAGAAATATGACAAGTTCACCAAAACAACACTGAAAGAGCAAGGGAGAGTATTTATTCAGACACGTGCTGATACTGTGATGATGTGATACTGTGTAGTGACTGTAGAAGATGCACAGTAGATGGCTCCCAGTTTAACCACAATTGGTTTTCATGAGTTGAGAAACACTCGTATGATGTGTTATTCTCTACTAAGATAATGCAGAGGTACAATTTGATTGTTTTTATGAATGTGATCAGCTGTTGGATTCAAATGCACAACACTGAAGACATCAAACCTTCTGCTATGATGACTGCCTCGAACACTCTTGGCATTCTCTCAATCAGCTTCATGAGGTAATCACCTGGAATGATTTTCAATTAACAGACACGCGTCATCAAAAGTTAATTAGCGGAATTTCTTGCCTTAATGCGCTCGAGACCATCAGTTGTGTTGTTCAGAGCATACAGTAAATAGTCCTATCCAACTTCTATAGTAATCCATATTATGAAATTTGAAAGAAATGTGTTACTTAGGACATGAAGGTCAGTCAATCCGACAAATTTCAAGAAATTTGAATGTGTCTTCAAGTTCATTCATAAAAACCACACAGAGTGCGTCTTGCCCAGTTTGTGTTCAAGTTACGTTCATAAAATGTAAATTTTTTTTATCACTCATTGCTGATCTATGCCTCCCTCTCACAACATATAAAGGCAAGATGCGTAGATACATCATGTTCACCCACTATTCAATGCAGGACAGCAACTGTAACACCTGCTAGTTTGCTTTCTTTTTAGCATTCAGACATGACAGTGGTATATTTTCTCATCAAACTCTTGGCAGAAGGGGTGGCTTTTAGCTCAGTTGGTGGAGCAGCCGCCCCATGTGGGAAGGCTCAGTCCTTGCTGCGGAAGCCCAGGGTTCAAATCCGACCTGTGGCTCTTTCCCGCATGTCATTCCCCATCTCTCTCTCCCGCGTTCCTGTCACTCTTCAGCTGTCTCTATCAAAATAAAGCTTGAAAAGGCCAAAAAATAATCTTAGAAAAAAAAACCTCTTGGCAGAAAGTTATGTGTATTTCCTAAAATGTTAAACTATTCATTAAAGATCTTTGCTAAAAAAAACAACAGCTATGATTTGAGGGTATCATCACCAGTGTTTTTCAATTACTGGCTGATGAATATCAGGTAGGAATATTCTCTCTTGTCAATATTGCTACATGATTTAAGATGAAATGCATTTTGCTGTGTAATCCTCCATATCTGGAACCCTGCCTCCATAGATAAACATAGTAACGAATGCTTCTCGCTCCCTGCGGACACAGAACAGATGCTATTAAATCATCCCATTGATTACCTCCATTCTGTGTGTGTGTATGTAGAGAGTGACGGATCGTGAGGGGGAGCCAAGCAGTACATGTTAATGGGACCCTCTGTCAGCGAAGCAGACTCCTCATTCATCAGGTGTTATTATTCCAGACACTACAACCACACGTGTGCACACACACACACTAGGCTACATAGAGCACACATTTGCTACACAAAGGAAGGGGGCAGAGAGTGTCTAGGAGGACAGACATATGTGATAGATGTGCTGGTTTGATGCTCGATGCAGACGTACACCTTGGATGGAGCTGGATGATAGGAATTATTATCACTTGTCTGGTTTAGACAGACAGTACTGATGACAGAGGCTGAGTCAACATTTTCTTAAAGAGAAGGGCAGACTGATAATCACATTCTCTTCCTGCATTTTGCTCGTGTTGCCTCAGTGCTCTTGATAACGCCCGAGCAGAGGGATTATTTACCAAATGCTGTAGGTCTCATGTAGGTAAAACTAAATTCAAGCTGAGTGCTCAGGTAGAAACCTTTTTGGAACCTGTGAGGGAAGAGGCCAAGTGGTGTTATCGTCAAGTGGTTCCATCAACGGGGGCTGGGGCTGGAATATAAAACAGTCCAGAGGGGTTGAGATTTCTGTCTGAGCTGAAGGAAAATGTGTTCATATCACCAGGGAGATCAAAACAGACCAGAACAGACTAGACAAAACCAGATAATACTGGGGCAGAGCAAAAGAGAAGAGAGGACAAGAAGTGACCAGAACAGAATTAGATCACAATATAACACAATATCTTGGAGAATAAGATAAAGTACACTACACTATAGAAGATCAATCCTCAATCTAACACGGTTGGATTGGATCTTGAATCAGAGTCAGAGTTGGATGAAAAGATTTCTTCTCTGCTCTCTGCCGGCCAGTTCTATAACCTCAGCCTTTTGCTATAGTGCAAATGCAATTAGGTGATTAATCATTTATGTAAATGAGCAAAAAATGAATCGCCAGCGCTTTTAATATCTGAATAATTGTTTGAGCAATTCATCAAGTAACAAGAGTCTACAACAATGCTGCTGGCTCTGTGAAGCTGCGCTGACACACCTAAAGCAGATACTTTAGATGTGCAAAGTTTAATTTGATGACGGTGCTGGATGAAAAGTCAAGGGATCAATCAATCACCACGTTATTAAAACCCATCTTGACAGGGACAGCAATGTGTGCACCGGATTTATGGCAGTCCATCCATTTGTTGTTAAGAGGCTTCACTCAAAACCACAAATGTCAACCCTACAGTGTGGAACTCGAGGGAAAGTCAATTCACTTCAGTTTAACGGTCACATATAATCATACAGTAGGCTTCATCCTCGGGGGATCATGAATATCTGTACAAAATGTCATGAAAATCAATCCAACTATACTTGTTGAGATATTTCAGTCTGGGTCAAAGGTGGGGATCAACTTTCTCTACTGACTGACTCAATAATTTGCCATCCTTTATGACTGTTTGATACTTTTTCTCTTTTATATCGTAGGGAGTGGCACGCTGGTGTAGTGGTTAGTGTGGGTTCTCTCTGGGTACTGTGGTTTCCTCCCACAGTCCAAAGACATACAGGATAATTGGCGACTCTAAATTGCCCGTAGGTGTGAATGTGATTGAATGGCTGTCTCTATGTGTCAGTCCTGTGATGAACTGGTGACTTGTCCAGGGTGTACCCCACCTCACGCCCAATGCTACCTGGGATGGGATCCAGCCCCTGCCATGGGTAAGCGGTTAAAGAAAATGGGTGGATGGATTGTTGTAGACTGAATTCTTTGTGTTCTGGAATGCCAGTTGAACAAAACAAGTAATTTCAAGATGTCACTGGAGGGTTCTCTGGGATACCGAGTTTGTCAGTGATTTTGGTGCCTCTGGGATGGACCCACTGACCTTACAGTAAAAAATAATGGCTAACTCTTTCTACCACCTGAGCTACAGCCTTCTTTTTCGTTCTTTCCCCCTCCTCTTTGCCCACACAAGCAATCCTCCTCCTGGCCACCAGGTACATCTAATCAGACCTTAGTATCTGAAACAGTTCATTAACCTCTTGGACCAGGAAACACGGAGAGTTAGTGTTTTTTTCCCCATCGAATCTCTATGGCGATTCAACAGGATGTGACAGTATAATTAGTGGACCGAGAGAGAACTAATTGACAACATGATCAACTCAGCTGCTGCAGGTCACGCCATGGCATGGCACTTCATCACCACTAATGATATAATGCCGTATGCATGAACGTGCAGGTGTAAGCGTGGTTTGGTTTGTGTGTATACAAGACAGCGCATGGCTCTTGTGTGTACAGGGCACAACACTGTTTTTTATGTTTGAATGTGCAAAGCACAAGTCTGACGGTGCTATATAATTATGTGATTGTATTCGTCCTCTGCTGCTTCTGGTATGCACAAAATCCAAACATGTTACATAATCCCGTATAGCATATTTCCAAGTAAAGGACAGTGTTGTTTACTGCGAGACTCAGCAACAATTCAGGATTTTCTCAAAATGCCTTCAGCTATTCCTACAATATAGAAAGACTGACAACTTTTGACATATTTAACTAGTTTATGGCTCCAAAAAAAGAGTTTCACCTTTGCTTTTGCCTGATAAATGAACAGACAACTCCAGACTGTAAGCTTTTTGATCAACCCTAACAAATTAAAATGATTGGAAACTCAAACATGAACATGACCCTTACAAGACTGATGATAAAATACACTATCTTGTGCCTCATCCCCCAGTTGATTGATTATAATTTACCCACCAGATCTCCCAAAAATGTTGTTACAAATGACACTGACGAGTGATGATGATGATGATGATGATGATGACTGATGACCTACTGTAGTTAAAAATCTGCATATTACTATTGGGGTGTGACAGGGGGTGAGGAGGAAAGAATCAGAACAGACTGGAACAAGTTCAAGGTAATAATAACAAACTTATGTATATTAACCTATACTTATACAACTATATTCTATAAATTAGATGTTATATAATAATAAACCAAAAACTGGTCTCTGATGTCAAAATCCAGTGCTCTGTACACCTAGATAACAACAAAAACCTTGTCCCTATGACTGCTGCACAGTATACAATCATCTTACTGATTGGATTGCAAAGAATCAGTGGTGAATGTGATTGAGGCAACAATTACATTTCCTTCTTTTTTTTGCCTAAGTTTGGTTTTAATTAGTTATTTGATGCTATAAAAAGGGCTTCTACATAATGACTGGCAGTGGTGTATGAGTGGGACCTTGATATTAACCAGGACAAGATGGCAGTGCCTGTATCCGAGACTTCATTTCTGTACAGGTGGAGAAGGGAGTGGAGACATATAGTCCATCTTATACTT
The DNA here is from genome assembly GCA_036365135.1 of Miichthys miiuy. NCBI lineage: Eukaryota > Metazoa > Chordata > Actinopteri > Sciaenidae > Miichthys > Miichthys miiuy. Next base: position 22,107,987 of record CM071617.1, read on the forward strand.
TATCGATATACAGTCTGTGGTCCACCCTGATACTCAGGTAAAAAATGAGCAAGATGGCTGTGTAACGACAGCAAAAAACATCCTTTGCAGAACTCTGCCTGTATTATACTAAACTTTAATGGCTCTCCTCATATCAGCTCTAAGCAAATCAAATAAAAGACTTCAATCAAAGTATGAAAATAAAGATATACAGTTTTGCAGGACTGCCAAAGTTTCTGGAGCTCCACCAAGCAAAGGTGTCTGAAATAAAACCGGTCACTACTTAACTACAAATTGGAATCCATTAAACTGTAAAGTATGACAAATTGCCTCTTATTAATTGTGATACAAATAATCCGACCAACAAGTAGAACTGTATGTATCAAGCTATGGGGAAAATTTGAGCTATAATTCAAATCAGGTAAATAGCAAGTTAGGTAAAAGCCCTTGACTGCAATACTTATGACAATTTTAGTTAAAAGCACCACTTGGTAAAGCTGATATTTTCAGCCGGATAAAGAGCAGATGGGAAGCGTAATGCTCTGTGATTTGAAATAATGTTCAAACCCTCTTGTACATTCTGATCTGATATTTTCAGCTTGGTTAAAGAGTTCATTTTGACCATTTGGTTCTATTCCTAGAGAAAAACAGGTCACGTCACAAAACAAACTGCTGCTCTCTGACCACCTCTTTTTAACTGACTGCCTCAGCTCATCGGACTGGTCTGCTGCATTAATGGACAGGAAAATAAAAAGAATGGAAAAGGTTAGAGAGACGGAGAGAAGGAGTATGATATTGAGGCAAAGAGAGGAGATACTAGAGAGGTAGAAAATTGGGGATGTAATACAAAGAGAGATGGATAACAGATGAGAGGAAAGTGAGGATGAGAGGAGAGTGAGAATATAAGACAGGGAGGGAGAGAAAGAGGAGAGAGCTCTGCTAAATCCAATGAGGGAGGCTTAAGAGAGTGAATGCCAGAGATAGCACTGAAAATCCTGTCATTTTATCCACCCAATAAACACATTCTGAACCCAGTCCATATAATCCATCTATTTCCATGCCCTGCATATTATCTGTTATCTGTGCTGACCACAATGGCCATCTCTCTTGTAGACAGAGCTGTTAGATAACAGAGCCACCCATAAAGAGAAAAAAACACAAAGAATGGAAAACAAAGGTCTTTTTAGCGCTTAGCTCCAACAATAATGCATCTATTGCTTGTGTCAATGCTAATTTAGATTAAGACGCTAAAGCTAATGTGTAGTTGTTCATTTACTCAGAAACATTTTACAGACTTGACTTCTGTAAACACACATACACTTTATTTAGACATTAATCACTGGTTGTCAACTACAATATTCAAAGCTTATAGTCATCCTAATAAAGTATGAATTAGCATTAAAATGTGTCACATCAAAGATTTGCCTTCACCGCTCAAAGAAGAGTATACTTGTTTTATTCCTGAAAGCCACATCGATATTCATTCTCGTCATTTCTTTGACCATCAATCACTGCAGCTTGATATTTGCCTTACACGTTATAACGAAGATTGGCAGTGAAGCCTCGTCTTTTTATGTCATTTGCTCAGACAACACTCCAATACTAAAAGTCATTTCTAATACCCAATGAGGTAGACGATCAGTCTATTGTGATGCTGTACTCTTGGGATGCATACAGGGTGACAACTTAAAGGAAAAAATGAATAAATATTGTAGGTGGACAAATTTAATAAATGCTTCTATACAGGGCACGAGGGCTGACTGAGTGGTTTGTTTGATGAATATGAAAATAATGTGAATCATATTCAATGACTTTCACAGTCACCAGATCAGTGCGCTAGACGAGCTGTCCATCATAATCACTGAAACACCAAATGACGGGAAGAATGTTGTGCATCCCTCCAGGAGAGTTTGGTGACCCCTGAACAAAAGACCAGTGATGTTTGATTTCTTTTGTTGTCTTTTGCAGTTTATAACTAGTTTTTGCCCGGTTTTAGATAGCAGAAAAATGTTGTGTATTGTTCCTTAGAGTTGCATTAAGGTTTTTCACCACTGAGGGCAGTCCACAATCTGATAATGTTAGCCCATATGCACATGCAGAAGACACAGGGCACATTTCCAGTTGTTTTTCTGATAAACACTAAATCCAATAATCACTCTTCTGTTAGCTCTGTTTTTCTCTCCACCGAATCCTAAGAAATATAACTAGGACGTTAAGACTGAATCATACAGTGTATTTGTGGGTGGTAAATCCAAAACATTTGTTTCAACAGGATACACAGCTCCATAGAGTTAGGAGAGATTACAGGGTTGAGTGATAATTCTTAGGTTTATGCTGTATACACAGACATGAAAGAAGTAAATAGACACCTTTAATTTGAATTTGAATGAAGGTGTCTATTTACTTCTTGCATGTCTGTGTATATGAGTCATTTGACCCATTGTTCGTTTAAATACGCAGAGGTATTGAAGTTGTAACAATCATCACCATATTTAATCACTTCACCTCACAGCGTTATGTTTGAGCAGTGGGAACTGCCATGCTATACACATGGTAGCTAAGTAGCTACTAATAACAGGTATCTGTGAAAAAGCAAGAAGCCAGTTTGCTACAGAGAGCAGTGTGTAAATGCCACAACTTTCCCCTGTCCCCTGGGAATGATAGCAGTGTGTCTGTCAGATGCTCCAGGAAAACCGCCGTATAACGCAACACAAGACAGGCAGTATCGCAAGCTGAAATGACTTCAAAGAGACCCCATAATTCACTGGCTGATCCCAGTGGGAGCGGGAACTACACTGAACAGCTTGGCTGTAAGCCATAGAAACAATAAGTCATACAGCTGATAATAGCTAGTGTCAAGTGCTCTGAAATGTTAGTAACCTTTGTCCAGCTCTCCATACGACAAATATCTACATCTTTGGTGCTACATCAGGTGTTTAGTAGGCGTTGCAACCAATTGTTTCCCTGTCAAAGTTGATCTAATTAGCCATTCAGTACAATAACTTTCATATGATGCCTCAATCCTCTTGACAAGAGTTTACTCTTAAGGCACATTCAGACCATGAGTGGTTACTGATACCACCGCAGAGACCAAGCCAGCCACTTGAACCCAGTCTGTAGTGCTCATTGCCTTTTCCCAGATAAAACTGAGTAATGCTACCGGGCAGATGACAGATGATGGCAGTCACTCTCACTGCTTTTTGGTTTTGAATACTCATTCATGCATCCATCTTTCATAACCGCTTATTTTTATCAGGGTCACGTAGGGCTGGAGGCAATCCCAGCTGACATTAGGCAACAGGTGGGGTGCACCCTGGACAGGTCACCAGATCATCACATGGCTGACACGTAGAGACATTCAGGCTCATATTCATTTTTAGGAATTTTAGAGTCACCAGTTAACCTATTAAACCCGCATCCCCGTCTTTGGGCTGTGAGATGAAGCTGGAGCGCCCAAGAGGACCCATGCAGAAAAGGTCTCGTAAAGGTCCCAGCCCCAGCAACAAACTCCTCAGCCCCTGGAAGGCCCAAGCCAGCTGTGAGGCGACCTTCTTGTTGTGAGAGGACAGTACTAACCACTGCAACACCCGGCTGGGTTTGAATACATTTTTTGAACATGTGAAAAGTCCATGCCGTGATGCTTTGTATATAAAATACAGGACGTCAATGTTGCTGGGTGGCAGATGCAAGCAGCTCTCGACTGACTAAAGCAAAGCAGCAAGAAACCTGCTATAGCACAGAAAGACAGTTGTATAGCTATACATAAGTCAGAGTGCTGATTTCAGACCCACTTGAAGACATAAACTAGTCCATATGGATCATGTGTTATTAAAGCTGAACCTTGACCGGCATTTGGAAACTTGATGCCAAACAGGTCCAGTGAGAGACGACCTGAAACATTTCACACTGTAGATCCTGAGAAAACACAGATAAACACACGTGGCCACGCTCCAGAGGAAGATACACACTGAGTTCAAGGATGCTAATATTGAAATGTGAGCCCAGTGTGAATTTCCTGCTGCATCGTAGCAGTCAGACAGCCCATCAGCCAGCCAGGGGAAAAAGCCCAGGCACATCCCAGGCCGGCTATTGTAGACCTTTAATTAGAGTCTGAGCTGGAAGATGGAAGACCCGGGTGTGCTCTGTAACTATGTGCTTTATCTTGCCCGGTCACCTGAGTTTTGCCTAATTGCGCATTATGTTGCAACAATAGCTAACTGCTGCTGCTTTGTCCAGGTACTATATAACTCGGCTGTATCTCATATCTCAGGAGAGAGGAGAATTCAGCAGTTGAAAATGTCAACAGCCTCCGGAGACTGTTGAACATTGCTACTCAGAGAAGGGCCATGTAGTGCATAATGCATGGCAGGATGGTGTAATAAGATAGAAAATTCCTCAATCCAAGGTTTAGGCCTCTGTGCAAATTGGAGACTGCCCCGCAGAGGGGTCAGTGAGCAAGACACTGAATCCCAGGGCGGCTTTGGAGACCAATCTCACCTTAAAATAATGTATGCTTACATTTCCTTGAAGCAAAACCTTCTAAGGAGGTAGTTTGGGTGGATGGTTGGGTGCATGGCTTTGACATGCAGTCCACTGTCTCTTATCAATCGGTTTCACAATGATCAAAATCTTTTCTTATCTGTTTTAACCAAGTTGCCCAAACTTAGAGGGTCTTAAACCTAGGCACCCTGAAATTTGTCTTATTATATATAAATCTATATTTATATTCATACTAAAATGCATGCATGTGCATTCTTGAGGTCTAATAAACTGAAGAAACAAAATCTTAGAAATTACACATTTGTTTGAAGAGAGAGAAGATCCTGGTGAGAGTTCATCTTCAGGCAACACATATGGGGTGAGATGTCTGTACTTGAAATTTGTGTGTGTTAGCACCAATGTCACTAAGTCAGATATCTTGTACATGATGAGGTTGTCTGTTCATTATTACTGAGCTAAAAGAGAAGAAGAAGAAAAGCAAACAAAAATTCAACTTTGCATCGCCACAAATGCAAATACAATAATGCTTGTTGCCAGCAGTGCTGCAGCTGATTGCAATCACCAAAGAAAATAAGACAAACTGAATGCAGAGCTCTGTGTCTGGCTGCGACAGATAATATTTTTTAGTGAAATCCGTTTTCTTTTTTTAATAAAAAGCTCAGAGCGAGCTGCCAAACTGGAGCTAGGACAGTGAAGGTGAAGGGAGATATCAGTCCTGTCTGGGTCTGATGTAGAGGAATTCAGGCGAGGTGGAGAAGAGCTTAATTTTCCTCCCCTCTGCCATCTAAACAGAGAGAAACACGGGACCCTTTGAAGCAAGTGATTAAAGCGCAGCAGGACGAGGCAGCGCTCGCCATTTCTGTTACCGCATCCACATGCTCCAAACAAATGGCTGGAGAGAGAGAGAGCGAGAGAAGCAGAAGTCTCCTGTGACCCACTAAATTGGTCAGATTGACTTCCTAGTCTGCCAGTGTGGGAGGCGGCCATTTTGACTCAGGGCCAGGAGTTAAATGTGAAGCGAGCGGGAAGACATGTTGGTTCTCTGTGTGAGACCAGCCGGTCTTTCCAGAACTGCCCAAAGACAGATAACATTCCTTGAGGTATCTGTGTACAGTATTTCTCTCGGCAGATAAATATTGCATGCACCAAAAATTCTCCAACACTGCCAATCAGTCTGGATGTCTCAGAAAGAGATGTGGATGGAAATATTTCTTGACAAACATGATGTCAAAAACGAGTGGCTGTGATACGTCTCTCGCATGGTGCTGTGCAGCCTTCCTTTGAAACAGAATAAAAGGGAAAAAAAACCTCTTGCATGACTACAAAGAGTCAAAGAGAGCAGAGCATCGGGACTTCACAGAGCACAGTGATCAGTCATCTTTTTCAGCACTGTACTAACAAAAGCTGACGTGCTGACTTCAGACTGCTGCAGCAGTTGATGTTTTGTCTTAGAGTGGAAAGACTACTTCAACTCTGTTACACATCATTCATAACATTTATATAATACTGACATGCTCTCTCATTTGCTCTTGATGTAGCAAAGACTCCATACAGTAATTTGCATATTGATGACATCATAAAACATTCATTTGCATAAAGCTTTGTGGTTGTGTCAGTTGCAGTAAGGGAGATGTTTGAACACCCATGTGGATGGATGTTAAAGTGATGAGCAGATGAGAGAGAGTACTGTTACAGCACTATCATGAAAAGCGTTTCATATCATGCAGTGTAGATGTTTGTGAACACTATGACAACTCTACAAGCAATTTTAAGCATTTCAGTTGTATTTAATGGCCTCTACCCATAAATCCTCCAAGTTAAACAGCAAAATACGTCATGTCCTGTAGAAGGACACAGAATCATTTTCAGCAGAACATCATTTGTCTGTCTTCCATAACTATTACAAATATATGTTGAAAAACAAGTCAAATGTATGATGTTCTAGGTTAAGTTTTGGTTAGGTTTAAAGAAAAAGATGATGGTTTTGGTTAAAATAGCCACAATAATTAACACTTGTTGGTCATGCTTAAAATATTTCTTAAAATTAAAAGTAGCTGCTGAAAAGTATTTCCAGTTATGGGTTTAGAAAAACTCAGTATGGCTCAGTATGTCAGTATGTCTGAGAGATTACTGTTACCTTTACTGTGCACCATAGACCATACATTACCATAGCAACCTAAGCCATGTGGACTTTTTATCATGTGAGAACTCGACATTGTTTACAGATCTCTTTGATTCTATTAAATTTAACAGAAATATTCCTTCCAGGATTTGGACTCTCTGAGATGATATTTAGTGCAATAATAGCTTTCATGAGAAAACCATCAAAACTAAACTTGTGCAGAAGTAATAATATCTTCATAGAAAACATCTGAAGAAAATAATATATGATATAAATAATATTATAATGCCAATGATACAGAGAAACCATTAACTACGCCTCAAACCAAATTTAAAAAGTCTGTCCTCTGAATAAATGTATCTTGTTTTGTTTTGTTTTTTACAAAATGTGTCCAGAGCATTGTATTATCAGCTTTGCATTTCCTCCGGTCTACCCAAATACTACTTTAAGCTTGTGTGCTTCAGAACAGACGTCTTTCAGTCAGCATCGATGTGTGTTTGGGTGTCTGCGTGCAAAATCTCCCAGTGTGTGTATGACTGCATTAACACTGGGATCCAGTTAGCCAGACACACACACACAGCCGAGTGTGACAGACAGAGCCTGTCTGTGACGGTGGAGGATTATTAGGCTTATTAAGAGTGTCTGGATCTCCAAGTGACTCATGGTCCTTCGTGTTTGCAGGGTAGCAGGTTAGAAGTGCTTAAAAAAGAATGCATCACACAGCTCCTCTCTGCCCAGTTTTCCTCTCAAAAATGAGACATTTCAGTCTCATTTTTGAATTTCAAAAAGACAGAGCTTCTGCAACTTCAACCTTTTTGACAACTTTTTTGTGTTTGTGTTCAGAATGACTTTGCTGCAGAGGAGACGTCACACTGTAGCTGCTCAATAGAAATGATTAAAGGCAGGAAGTTTTATTGACCTAATGGTTGTAGATTTAAAAAAAGTGTCCTGGTTCTAGACCTCTCAATCACTGCCCACACTCAGAACTGACTGTACCAAAGTATCAAAGTGACACAGTGCTTCTAGCTTTTAGACAAGCTAGCAAGGCTACTGAAAACCACCCTTCTAATGCAGTCAGCTGTATCTATCACATGACCCTTGCCTTTGCATCCCTTGAGGGCCCTCCAACCCAGTTACTGCCATGAAAAATAGCTACAGAAAAATGGCCTCAAAAATTGGGACACGTGTGCCTAAGATCAGCACAGATGTGGAGGTTGCTGTAGGGTCGAATTAGAGAAATAATAACCCTTAAATTGCCGTATTCCTTTAATCATATTGACAGACATTAAGTACAAACTGTACCAGCTTCCATGACAAGTGAAAATGAAGTAAGCAGGACAGAGACAAGTGAGCAAAAAACAACAGAAACAGAATGAGTGAAGTGAATGAAAGAAGCGAAGCAGAACTTTAGTCTGATTATCAGGATACTACTGACCCCCTATCTGTGGTAATTTGGTTTGACACAAATAAATATAGAAAGCTCTACTGTACAAGACAGGTAGACAAGACAGGTGATGATATATTTTGTCTTTGGGCATATTCCCAAACAAATATGTAAAAAATCAAATTACTACAAACGCGGTGTCCCTCAGTGTCCACAGCCTGTCGGTTCATCCAGCGCTGTCTGTCAGAAAGTAAACTAACAATGCTCATCTTGTCTTTTACTCCATTACAGAGAAAAGTGTAGAAATAATTTACTTTGTCTGCTCTTACAGCTGAAATCACAGTGTGTGAAATTACATTGAGTCTACTGCTAGATAAAAGCCAACGTCAAATCACTGTACACGGGTCTGAAACAAACAATGCACAGACATTTCTGAGCAATACAGAGACTTTTTTTAAAAACCTGGAAATGATGAACCAGATTCATTCCAGCTATGTTACCAAACATCTGTTTCCCATCCCGCCTCACTATCACCTCCATCCACCTGATCAACAAGGGAGAGCCCTTATACATCACTGACCTTCTACCTTCTCTCCTCCTCTGCTCCACAATCCCTGCAGAAGATCAATACATAGAGTTCTCTATGGATCACACCCAATGAGAGTGTTTAAAATGTAACCCACACCCTCCTTCCTATTTCCTCTCGCTCTTAGATCAATAAGGAGGACCCACGCATGAATCCACCGCTGTCACCATCAAGCAGTCAGCCTTGTATGGATCAATGGAGGTTTAAAAATTAACATCCTCATCACCTACATCATCAAAAACAACATCTTCATTATTGTCATCATTACACTCATTGTATTCCAATATTTCTGACACGGATAAGAATTTAAATCCAACTGATGAAGAAAGGGATGAAATGTTGAGTGTAAATGATTACAACCCTGTACTGTCAGAAAGAACTCTAACGATCACAGACTATTCACTGACACTGCTGTGATTTTATACCAGGCTTTGCTTTCCCGATATCAAGACATATATTGAATGGAAACTTTCAGACAGCTCACCCGAGCTGTACTCAACATTCAGGGACACTGGCTGAGAGTTAGTGGCCTTTAACTGAAAAAACTGTGTGCATTTCATCCAGACACAACAACAGCATAACCATTCAGAGCACTGGCATTTGGAGTGGAGCGTGTAATGTGATTCCAGATGATGCACTTTATGGGCATGATAGAGAGGAGAGTCTAAAATAGCCTCCAAAAAATAAAAATAAGACCACTGAAAAACAAAAATACAAACAAAACCACACTGGTGATCCTGAGTACAATAAAGACACAATCATACAGTGAATACGTAGTGCAAATCAATACTGTATAATAACTCACACCACAGAACTCAGGACTAAATATCAGTGTGGTAGTCCTCGAGATGAGTCTCAAGACAACCACTTTTTGGATTTCGGACTTGCATTTTTAGTCAATCTTGGATTTTATTTCAAGACCAGGAAAAACCTCAACTGCAGAAATATCACCAATGTTTCTGATTAATTATCTAGACTATCTAATTTATCCTGCCACGGCTTCAAAATAAACCCAAAATATCTTTAACAGAACTCAAGTTTCACTTTCACTTTTGTTGGCACACTGCTGAAGACGGAGGAAAACAACTGACAAGAAAAGAAAAGGTGAAAAACTGAAAAACGAGAAATGGTTCTTGTCATACGGTCTGTAGTTATACCTGCGTGGACACAGCACAGAAAACTACAGAGAACAAAGAATGATGTTTGTTAACATCTCTACTGTGGATGGATGTAAAACTGCTTCAAGTGCAAACAATAACTTGACTTATTTGTGTTTTGAGCTGTTAACAGATCACCCCTCGCTGGCCCCCTTTTACACCAAAAAAAGTGAACGTGGTTGTCTGGGACAAAACGTCAGCCAAACCTTCTGTAATAAAATTTGACTTTCTAAACCACGAAGAGTTCATCTGCACAGCAGTGTCCAAAAAAACCCCACACAGCGCATTTCTGCAATGCCACGTCTCACCCAAAGAAATTTGACCAATACATATACAATACATACACTGTATCTTGGTCTTGTCTCAGTCTCAATACACTCAGACTACTATACAGTACTGAAGTGGTAAAAACTGGACTGTACATCTCATTGAGGGTGACAAGGACATTACCATTAAGAATTGCCTTTAAAAGTGAATAAATAAAGATTTATGTTCATATATAGCTGATTCTATGCATGATCAAATACATATTCCTGTGTTTCCACAAAGTAATTTACAGGCACATAGATTGTGTGATTGTGCAGAGTGTGTTATCCTACATAGTGACATTACCTACTGCATTTTAGGGGTCAGTTACACCCCAGGGAGTTCTCCTTCCCTGTTATTACTCTTTTATGGACAAACTGTTAAAAAGGTCTGCCTGTGGTGCATCACCTTACGACCTCTCCAAAAAGAAAACAGATGAGACTTATTAACAATCAACTGCATTCATGTGAGGTGAGTCAGGGGTCTACCTGCTACAGTTTTGGATACACAAGTGTAAGTGTGATGCTGTGGGTGGCTACATGACAAATGCATTGAGTGCATTTATCAGGAAAATCACCAACAGACACATTTTGTGAATATTGATCATGATCATGAACAGGTTCGTCAGCCACTCAAAATGAAATTAACTAGTTCTAACTAAAGAGCTGCTCTCTTGTTATACTTTGTTAAACTTGTGTGTTAAAGATAACCACTGCTTGTGTTAGTTCTCATTGTTGCCTTTTCCTTCTATATATACATTGCATATAGTGTGAAACAGTAAGGGTGAATCACCATTGTTGCTTTGTATGAGTCTGTCTGCTGTTTTTGTTCACCCAGGGATTAGACAGAACTCTTGTTGGGAAGACAGTTTGTTCTGCTTATTGTTTTGGCCTGTGGTTCACCCTGAACAGGGTGTGTAGTAATCAATTGTTCACTTTTGCATCCATTTCCGCTCGCAGCTTGTTGGTTTGGACAGGAGCAGGAACTAATTTCATATTGCAATTCCCTCGCTGCACTGAGCACTGCCTATTAGAATGAGGCCAATCACAATTTTCCAGCTTCGGTTGGATGTCTATTCTACTACTTTGTCCGAATCTGTTTCTTTACACATACTTAAATAAGAAGGTGATTGGCTGCAATCTGCCATCTTTTCAGGGCCTACACTCCTCCAGGCGTGTGGGTAAGATTGTGGTGGACCATCAGGACCAAAACCTCACACCACAAAAACATTTCTTTCATGACTGACTGAATGACCCTCAGACTCTCACCCTCCACCCCCGAGACCCAACATGTTACCTTAACGTAGGTTGTATTGACTCCTGCATAACACCAACACACACCTTGTAATAACCTTTTAATTTACATCTTCTGGATGACTATTTTCTCTCTTGCACATTACCTGGTGAATACTTTGAAAAATACTGTACAGCTCTTTTCATTTGAAAAACATATTGTACATATATCTATATATTTATATCTCTATTTTTACTTTAACGTTTGTTATGCACCAAAACACCAAGACCGATGTGGCAAAAAACCTGTTTCTGATTCTGACGAGTGTTCAAACAGGATAGCTCAGATCAGTCTGATATAGATGTCAAATAGCTATGTGACTGACTAAGATAAGATACAATAGAGTTTAATCATTCCACACTGGGGACATTCATGTTACAGCATCTCATATACACAAGGCTGATAAGAAATTACTCAAGTAAAAAATATCTATACAAGTAAATATCTATAATATCTATATAAATATCTAGTATAAGTTATTCTGCAGTAAGAAAGCTTGTTTTATATTTTAAACTTGTAAATCAGATCAAGGGTCATCAGTTCATAGATAGAGAGCTGTTTAATGAGTTCAAGGAAAATGATTTATTTCTCTGTGTTGTTTGTTTTCCCATGAGCATTTTACTCACAAACAACTAAATGAAACTTCTAGTTCTTTGTCTGACAGGCCTGATAATAGCTGGAAATGTTCTACGGTGAACTATAAAGCTTTCTTCAGATTGCCTCTGTGGGAGAACTCGTTTTCCTTCAAAGGACTATTAGGGACATTTCTTTAAAGAGTTTTTCAGTTTGACATATAAAAAAACAGGTAATAGTTCTCAGTAAATCGTCTGCAAGCATCTCTGTTAGTGTATGTGAAGCAGAGGGAGACCCACAGTAATGCGAGTCTAAGCTGGCAGCCGGGCGCCCTGACAGCTTCTGGGTAATAGGCCCTCGCTGGGCTTGCAAGACGGGTCGCATTTTCCCGCCAGACGAGTGGTGGTGGGTCTCGCTGGGTGCTGCGGTTGCAGCCAATCCTCATGCACACACACTCACACACGCACACACCGCTCAGTTGCCAGACAAACACACAGCATCCGATTACTAGACCCGTTGCAAATATGCACAGCCAAAAGGGGCAAACAAATAGCCAGCCCTTGGAGGTGGCTATTTCTCGGGCCTGCAGAGTAGAGTGTCCACCACAGTGCCACAAAGGCTCAGATATCTGTATCTGTGGGGTGTGTGCTCGCTGTCAGAGGTCCACTTGGATGATGAGATAAAGGAACTGTAACCAGGGAGCAAGCAAACACTTGGCACAGTGAGCTACATCAACAGCTAGTACTCTTGTTAAAGGTGTTGCCTCCCTTCCTATATTTCTTTGGTCAAAATCACTGATAGCTTCTCTGTTTCTTTAAACTTCCAGAACATAAACTGTGATGTAGCCTAACTGTGTAGGATCAGAGTCAAACAATTGCTTCAGGGTTGGTTTAAAAAATGCACCAAAACTATACTTTGAGCATAGGCCACGTCTGACTGGTGAACGTGTTTTCATATGTACAAACAAGCCTCCACAAAACCGCTACAGGGCTCAAAATAATACTGCTCCAGCAACCACACCTTGTGTTTGGATCAAAAAGACAGCTTGGAACTTTGAGAGAGGTCAGATAAAGATGAAGTGAGGAGGAATGAGAACAGACAGGTGATAAAAAGATAAGCCATTTTAGCCATGTCATTTGGATAATGTACACCAGTTATAAAATATATGAAACACTTGTTACAGGTTACTCTGTCAATGAAATATTGAGCACAATATGATTAGAAATATTGACTAAGGCAACATAAGGACATTCGTTTTAACTGCTGAAGGCCCCCCAGAAACTTGAGAGGATGTGGCTGGTAATTGAGGCTAAGTGACAAAAAAACTGGCATGTACAATACAACCATAATCATGATAATTTACCATTTCCTCTGTTCATTTCCATCTCTTATATCACAGAAGTGCAGGAGAACCACTGAAGTATCAATTGCAACCAACATTTGTGGATTAACCGATGTGGTTACATCGTAAACTCAGTTTAACTGATATAGAAACACACACACACACACACACAGTCACGCAGTGGATTTGTGCTTTTGAAATGATAAAGCAGCAGCATATGTCATGGCACACACTGTGACCTGTAGTGACTGATTAAAACTGGAAGCAAAGGCAGAGCTGGAGAGCTCATTATTGAAGTCTTTATCTTCCACAGCAGATTCCTGAGCTGCCAGCACCCGCTGCATTTAACACTGATTCATAATTCAACGTTTCTGTGCTTTAAACTATGAAGACATAGACACGTTTCTATTATTTCGGTAACTTTGTTGCTTGTTGTCAAATATAAACATCAAAGACAAAGAAAGTCAACTGAAAAGACTTCTAACCAAAAAAAAACTGTGAAACATTTGGTGCAAGATTCACATTAATTGGTTTGGTGGATTCCCTGCTCAAAAATGTCTGTATTTTAAGTAGTTACAAGGAAACTACTACTACTGTCAGCTGTCCTCGCCTTATCTTTGAATTTAATACAGGACAAGCCTATTGTGTTCCTACTTTCTATCTAGGCAAAGCCCCACACAGCCATTGTACAGTACCTGTTCATAACAACACTGGTTATCTTCTATCTGCTGTGCCTGTCTGTGAACCTGTTTGTCTGAGAGTTGAAACAGGAGCTGCTCCTTTGGGAAAGCCAATAAGCCTGAAAGAGTTTTTAAAGAAACACTAAATACGTGCTTCCTGGACAGAGCCAGTTTCAGATTTGACATATTATATATTATTACAAAAGCTGTTTATTGAACTCTGGAGAGAGAGAGGTGATTCAGTTGATCACTCCTGGATAACACTGAGTTTAGAAGAAACAACTTATTCTCATAAACACACCTCAGTTTGGGGAAGAAGCTAATAAATTGACCTTGTATTGTTTCCATTGTTTCCATGGTCAGATTATGAGCCTTCATGCTTAGTTAATATAGTGTTCTCCAGGAAGAAAAGGTAACTGGACTTTGCAGTTTTCCCATTTACAAACAATAGTGGATTCATGGTTAGCCACTGGGAACAAAACACACTGGTACAATGTTCTGCTAGCTAACGGTATTTGGACATTAAAAATAATAGACTTACACTAAAATTCGAAAACAATAAAGTAACTTGTAAATTAGTATATTTTTTGGAATGCCTTTTTGGAGGTCTTCTTTTGACAGCACTAACTCGCAGACATGACACATCAAGTGTTTCTCCAAACCCAGTACTAAAAGAACGGACTTGTTATCTTCAGGGAGAATGTTCTTGCTGGTTGCTCTTGGAAGAATGAACTCCCAAGTTCACAAGTACATGGAAAGCTGTCGACGGTTTGAGATGATGCTTTCTATGTTTGCTCAGTACACCTCAGCACAGAGGCTGCCTGCAGTGCTCCAAAATAACAGGCAGGCTTTATCATCCGGGCCTACCCTGAGCTCAGCTGATTGCTCCACAACTGTAAACTAAGAAGCTATTTGTAGAACTGTCACTCAACTACACCCTGCATGCATACTGCCATGCCCAGTGCAATACTGCCTTCATATTAACTTTCTGCACTGCGTCATAATTACATTATAACTGCCACCTGTGTTATTTCTTTTGCCTGTCACTAGTAAGTAAAATGTATTTGTATAGCACTTTTCACAGACAAACACAAAATGTTTTAAAGGGCAATATACAACAAAAGGTCATATTATCACAAAAACATAAAATTAGACATGTTGCCTCCTTTGTTCACCAGGACAGGCAGTGATGAAAAAAGCTATTCACTAGTATGGAAAATTGAGAATATCAAATCCTCAATTTTCCACACATATACTTTTTTAAATCAAATCAAATCAAATCAAATTTTATTTGTATAGCCCAAAGTCACAAAGTACATTTGCCTCGGAGGGCTTTACAATCTGTACAGGGAGTGACACCCTCTGTCCTTAGACCCTCGGTTCCAGTGAGGAAAAACTTGCCCACAAATTAATCAATTAACATTCAAATCTAAACTCACTTTTTATTATTAAGTGCTTTTATAAATGTCTATGAGCTGCATCTTTTCAATACAATATTTTTGAACACAATATTCAGGACGTACATAAACTATTGTCATCATTGTTACATACGACACAACAGAAGTCAAGGAATCACATGTTATGGCTATCGAACTAGCTTCACTCATTGATTCATCTCCTGGACTTTGCTTTGCTGTAGAGTGCAGGTATCTTTGTGTGCCACAGATAGTTTGCTTCCCTCTCTCAGAGCTGGACAGTAAAGTTGATAGCACCTCCTCAATTCTTGGCTGATTAGTGGAGTAGCACGTACCTTCAATAGAGGAGGCTGCATATTCAGGATGGCAATCTTTGGGCGGCATTTGTAGCACCCTGGTATTTTGTGACACTGTCGCCTACTGAATTGGAATTGTATTTCTAGAATAACATGATTGAAGGGCAAGATGGATGACAACAAGAGTGTGAGTAAATTACAGACAATCCTGGTGTCTTTACTTGA
The DNA here is from genome assembly GCA_036365135.1 of Miichthys miiuy. Taxonomy (NCBI): domain Eukaryota; kingdom Metazoa; phylum Chordata; class Actinopteri; family Sciaenidae; genus Miichthys; species Miichthys miiuy. The sequence continues at coordinate 22,123,845 of CM071617.1, forward strand.
ACAGTGAAGTTAATGTCTGATAAGTTCCACTGCTAAGTGTGAGTAGCCAACTATGTGATAAAGGCACAACAAACAATCAATTAACAAACAAGCTAAAATCAATCTGTTAATTTACAGATTTGGGTAACATGCCCTTCATCAGCGTGTTTTCTGGGAATTTCACAATCAACACAGGTGGGGTTAATTATGCAGGTGGTTGCAGTCATGTATAATTAACCCCACCTGTGTACAGTATATTGATTGTGAAATTGTGAGGATGCACGCTGAAGAAGGGTGCTTGCCTGAAACGCCCATGTGTCAAATTATACTGATTCATTCACATTGTAGTGCTGCCCAATCTTTATTTTTCTATCACAATTCTTTTCTTTTCTTTTCTTTATTTCTGTAGTGTGATTTGTGCACGTTAGGTGTCTTATATTAATTGACCAATTAGGCTCTCTCTTCTCATTACTACTGTAAATAATTCAGCAAAAACAGAATCACACACTGTCGAGGAGGGATACAGATCCGTTGTCCCCGTTCGAAACATCCCTTTATAGCCCGAGGGACGGGAAACCATGTTGTTGTGTGTTCTCCGCATTGAGCTAATTCCCAAGTATAATGAGCTAATTACAGAAATTGCCCAACATGCATCTAATAACTAAGTTGAACTGCAAGGCATAAAGTAGAATTTGTTCTCTAAAACTACTAAGTACTTGGACAAAGTAGTATTTGTGTGGAATAAACCTTTAAAATGATAATAGAAAGTAGTATTTGGCTAGGTGGCACTGCAAAGCTTTCTACACTACAGGAATGTAGCATAGAAGATAAGCTGGGCTTGCTGTATTCTTTATGGTTGCAAACAAGTGACAACCTCTGTGGCTTAAAAATGGAGCCGATGTGAAGTGCCAAAAACTGCAGTTCCTCAAATGGCCACTTGAGGCTGGCTCCTATATCTCTATAACATATGTCCTCAACTCAATGCCAGACAGCATCGTTGCAACACAACAATGTAACTTAATAACTTTTTTGTCCAGCTGAGGATGGAAAATCAACAATCAAAGTTCATCGACTATAATTTTGTGTCTGCTGTAAACTCACAATTATGTTCTATCACTGCATTGATGCTGAATTCAACATGTACATCACATTGAATTTCCACACCTCTAGCAACAATACCACCTCCATTGTGTCAGAAGTAATTGAACAATAAATCCTACAGGCTTTAGGCACTAAGCCTCCAGGATATTTAGTGGACTTGTATGTTTTGCCAAACCATTTGTCCATTTGGTAATTACCTCCAAGTCATAAAAAGCAATGGAAGACAGCGGTATCCACAAGACACTCCACACCTCACTAAATAATAAACGCATTGAATTAACAAGACTTAACAACATGGCAGCCTTTATTCCATCAGCATGCAGCTGGCTGTGAAAGTGGAACATGTGGGGTGTTTTTCTTTAGACTCCACACCTCTCCCGTCTCCCATGTTGCTGCTGGTTTTAAATGGGGGCCCTCAATGAGGCCCTGTGACAGCGTTGAGGAGCTAAACGCGTGCACCAGTTAATTAGTCTCATGAATGAATCAGTTTTAGACCATCTCTTCGCTCTTTGTTGGTCCACCCTTCAAATTGTAATGAGAATTACAATGCTGGCGGCAGATGAGTAATTATTTTGCGAATCCCTGCTTACTTAACGGAATCAAAGAGGAGAGAAGATGCTTGTGTGCGTTTTTATTTACAGTATGTGTCTGTATGGGAGAGAGAGTGAGAAATGGAGACAGCAGCTTTAATCGTGTTACATTGTCCTGAGAGGCAGACTAAGTGCATTACCACTGGTTTCACGTTGAGGCTGGTATGTAATGTGTAGAATGTGTTTGGAGCAGAGATGAGGCTCGGGTCCAAGCATTAGCTAATATGATGGTCTCTTCAAATTGTTTACTTCCTCTCATCACAAAGAAGAAGGCCCTGAACACACCAATGGACGCCTGTGAAAGTTGCACATTGTCATTTTGTGCCATTAGAACCAAGCCAAAACTCATCTAAACTACGAAAAACTGATCAAACTGGGGTGTTGCCACAATTTTGCAGCAGCTGCAAAGAAAGCATTCTGGGATATGTGGTCACACACAATGAGAATTTCAAGAGATTAAGTTTGTATGTTAGCAAGATCAAAATGTAGAAATGTGGATTAACTAATTTAACACTAGCTCCATATAACATTTTTGGCTGTAACACTGTGATGGAGGTTATATAAAAACCCACAGTGAAGCATCCGTCATTTCTATGAGAAATGATTTGATCATTAGTCAGTCAAATGATCACATTAAATCCAGATTAACTCTGTTGATTAACTCAGTCTGACATCAGATTTCTTTCAAGTTCAAACCGTTCAGCTGCAAAGTGACCTTGATTCATTTCTCACACACCTCTGAGCTTAAAGGTGCTGCAGTCTGTGTGGTTAATATGCAGTTAAGAGCTTTAGGTTGGAAACTTGATACCGTCAAGTCTGCCAGTGAGTTTCTGACAGACCTATAATCTTGCTATGCGCATACACTTACATTTATAAAACATCTCAAGTCTTCGTCTTTACTGCACTTTTTCTGAAAATGACTCCTGACTGAGCAACATGTTATATAAAGTGATTACAGACTAATTGCCTCAAGTTCTCTTCACCTCCCTGTTGTTATTCTGCATGTTTATTTTAACAAGCAAGAGGAGTTATAAAAACAGTGAGAGCTTATAACAATTAATTTGTGTTGTCTTAAAATGAGGTTGACTCAATTGAACATAATTATTTGAATGAAGGTGTACGAAAACTTGATGGTGAAGAGGTAAAAAAGAGCTGGAGGAGACCAGAACAGAGCTAAAAGAGGAGTAAATATCGAACATACATTGTCTGCTGGCTATGTAATTAGGTAATTGCTTGCTAACGCTTGCTGTGACAACTTGTGACAACTTGAGTTATACTCAAAATGAGTTCCTTCAACAGTTCATTTATTTACTTAATGGTCTTATTCTGTAACTATGTCTTGCAATTGCTGCAATTACTTATTAAATATAAATGCTACACATAGCACCTTTGACTATGCACCCCTTGACTGCATTATATTACCCAAGAGCCCTGAAGGTTTGCCTGAGATTTAGGTTGTGAAACCAAGCGTGGCTGTGAAGTGAAGCCAGTGTAGAAATTCAAAAAACTGCAGTTCCTCAAACAACCACTTGAGGCTGGCTACAGAATAAGAGTCAGAGTCAGAATCAGTCTCCGTAAGTCCCCATGTTCAAATGTCCAACTTCACAGCAGAAATAAACATGTTTACAGCCTGGTACAAAAAACTGTTTTAGTCTCATTAGCTAGTTTCCAAGTTTATGACAACTGTACTGAGGGTGAATTTTTAGAGAACTCACCTGTTCAAATTATATTAAGGCTTACTTATTTTATTTTGTACAGTGAGGCATAAAATGAGATCAATGCACCAAACAACAATATGAACAGCTCTAAAACGTAGCTACTGCAGTAGGTGTTTTGTAAGAATGAAGGAAACAAAATCTGGTGCACCAGAAGAATGCAGGAAGTCTCTTTTTTTCTCTCAGTCTCTGACTTCCTCTGAATTTTGGACACAGGTCAAAGAGCGTACCTGTAATGTGACCAGCTGTAAAGCCAGTCACCTGCAAGAGCACAGCTGACACACAGGTAGTCTGTACAGAAGAGGATCTGACGGGTGTGGGACAAACAAACACGCACAAACACACACCTGATGCTAGTCATGCTTCCAGTCTCAGAGCCAAGCTTGCATCTCTCCAGCTGACTGGCAACAATCTGTCGTTCGGCTTCCAGCTCCCTGGTCAGACGTTCAAACTGCAACTCCTGGAGAGAGAGAGAGAGAGAGAGAGAGAGAGAGATGTGTCTTATCATTCTGTCTATTTATTAACCGTCACATTTACGGTCATCCTGAACATTATTTTGGCTTCGATGCCTCTGTCACATTTTTAATTGTTGTGAAATGGACTCTGCAGTCTGTGGTGGGAAAACAAGCCAGACAGCGCTGTGTCTGCCAGTTTCACACTGCCAGATATTCACTGAGGAGGGTTTGATACGTCGCAAAACTGTGACACCAACCTAAAGCCATCACAAATGACATTTGTTATTATTAGTTATCTGCTGCTAGAGGACTTGCTTAAACAGATGAAGTTTTGGGACAAGATTTAGTTATTTTATGACATAAAATGTCACACTCATGTGAGAGCTTCAGTATAATGCTTGCCTGAAAAGTCATCTATGCACTCTGACTGTATTGATTTGTATCCTGCTGCTGCTGCCAGGGTGGTGGTAGAGGGAGGGATAGAAAAAGTTGTCAGTCCAATCACCCCAGTTGAAGACGCAATCTGTGGCTGCAGTGTAGCACCCCGTGAAGAAACTGTCACCCGACTGCTGGATGTTAATACCCTCTTCACTTGAAAATGTATGGCCTAAATCTGTTACCATATATATGCACTGAATGTTTAAATATACTGTAGCTTCATTAGAGCTCATTGAATTGTTGAATATACATCATTTGGTCATCTGTGAATGATATAATGCATCAGTGTGGAAATTCATGCTGTTCTGAATCAGGAGGATGGAACTAAGTATAAATCAATATGTATTAGTCTTACTGCAAATGGTGCCTAAATTTCTGGAGGAGGAGCACATTTACAAAACAAAAGTGCTCCATTCTTGAAAACAATGAATCTCATTTGCCAAATTTCCACCCAAATACAGATGGAAACCATCCAAACTTCCACTACTGTCATGCAAATGTTAAGTTAAGCTAAGTTAAAAGGAGATAAACGGTTGTGGTGCAAATTCTCCAGTCAGGTCCCATTTAACCACGAAGAGGAGGGCGCAACAAGATGACGTAAGTAAAAGTAGTGCTGGCCAAACCACAAACTAATGAAAATGACGTGGAAAGTTTATTTGAGGAATGGTTTCCAACTTTTCAACCTCAGCCAAAATTTGTTTAAGCTCAGCACAAATTGAAGATGGACATTGAAACAACTGGATGGACTTGTGAGAGAACACTTAGGTTTCCTTACCCTCTCTCGTACTTTTTTCTCTGAGGCTTCCTTGTACACTTGTTTCAAGTCTACCAAACCGTTTAAATTCCTCAATCTTCTTGTAAGTTTCTCGTTTCAACTTGACAAATGCCACCTGTTTACGAGGAGGTGAGCATAGCCGACACCTATAAACACTTTGAATTGCTTTGTGCCTGAATGCTGCTGTATAAATAAACTTGCTGTATATTTTAAGACTGCCTTTCAGCTCCATTTGCAAGACCAGTGCCGTCCAAGAGTTTAAAAGAAGCCGGCAGAGAAAATACATTTAGCATTGTTAGCAGTGGTATTGTGAGCATGCACCTGGACAGGGACCTGCATCCCCTCAAGCATCTGTTGGAGTATGACAGTTTTCCAGGCATCCACTGAATTGTGAAAGTTGTGACATTTTCATGCCAAAAAAACAAGAAACATTTCAAACCAGCAAGAAGAAAATTTTACTATTTTATAAAGCTTCGTTTTAGTTTTTTTTTTTTCATATGAAATCTCCAGTGAAATAGGCAGGCTATCTGTACATGAAAATTAGTGAAGACAACTAGTTTTAATGTTCCAGTTAAGAACAAATTTGTTTCTATGACTGGTTCTTCTATGAGGCCCATTGTTTTTATGCGTAATTTATGCTATTCAAAGTCTGACAAATACCCACTAATTAACGGATACACAAACAAACCAACAGCTGATTATAGTATTTGTGTCTGCTGCTGCGATCATTACAGCTGATTAAACCTGAAAATTTTAACAGTTTGTGCAAAAGCAAACAAACAAACGAATCTAACTGCATTGTGGATTGTTTCACATTGAGTGAAAAACTGGTGCGCAGCTCCTAATTTATAGGTCTTAAATTGGTTTCTGACAGGTTTCTGGTGGGTATCCAGATCACAAAAGTGATGGAATTATAATAAATCATGTCTGAACGGGTGATATAATCAATCAATGTTCCCCTGGCAGTATTTGAATGTGGAGGAGCTATTCTGAAAGAGATCTGAGCTCATCTAAAAGCTATAAAGCTTTAAATTTTGGATCTGTAAGTTAATGGACCTTCATATATTTCATTTGGTCTGATGAACATTTGCTGAAGTTTTCACTGAAATTTCACATGGCAGCAATTCTGTCTGAAAGTAAAATAAAAAATAAGACACTTTACAGCACACTGAACCATATCACGCTCAGTAATGTGCATCACAGATGTCCTGTTGCATATCTAACACTCAACCCTTGTGGAGTTTCCAGCTAAATGAATCTCCATACATCCAGAAAACATTTACATGTCATTAAAAATGAAACAAAACCCTCACACAGTTAGAGAAACAACAGAACTTTTTAGTAGCAGAAGATACCCAATAATATCTCTCAATCATGCCAGATCAGTCACCTAAACTTCAAGCATGCCTGAAGGGCATGAAAACTTGGAGGACCTGCAGTTTTCTGATGTTGAACTCCACTGGCCCCAGACACCTCCCAAACTCTTTATCAAAAGATATGGATACTTTAGACGGCATGGCCTCCAACTCCACTGACAGGAATCTTGGAGTAATCTTTGATCAGAATTCGTCCTTCTGCACACCTACAAAGCTCTTCATGGTCAGGCACCATCGTAGCTCATAGCTATTACCTCCTGAGAATGCAGGGTTCCTTGTGGTTCCTGTAGTCTCCAAAAGTAGACTGGGAACCAGAACCTTCAGCTATCAACACACATTTTTTTGTGTGTTAATATTACTTATTAAAATCCATTACTTTTTATTTACTCACACTACTTCTATGCTAAATGTGATCATTTATTATGTTTTTTCTTCTTATTTCTATCATTTTACAGCCATTTAAATAGAACACATTGTAGGAACTGAATTGAACATCATTTGTATAAGTGCACACTTGCACAGAAGAAATAAATGTACAGACAGACATGAATGCAGTTGCAGACTAATGTGAAAACACACGACTCCCGCACAAATGAAGACTTGCTGCTGTGACACTTCATATACTGTATCTTCTGCTGTAAAACAACAAATGCAACGTCTGTTGCAGAGTGGAAAATGTGATGCTAACATGCTCTCTCACACACACACACACACACACACAGCAAGAGCAACATGCAGACTCTTCCCTGTTTACACAACTTCAACATGATGATACATGGACGTGTTTACTCTGCACTGCGGAGGAAAATGTAGCTGTTCAACAGAAAAAGAAATCACCTGGCTACGTCAGCTGTGCTGAGTTGGCTACATTTACTGAGGTGGTGATAAATCATTTTTGAAATGGACACAAATAAAAGTCACGTGAGAAAAACTGCTAGCTCATTTTTAGCACCTCAGCCACCACAGTGTTTACTAAACGCGGAGCCAATCACCTTGCAAAGAAAGGCATGGATGATTTTAGTGTCTATGATCTCATCACTTAAAGGCTCATTTGAAGATAATCCTTTGATGCAAACACACAAACCAGACACTACAAAGCCACCAGGAACCGACAAGAAATTTCATCACACAGAGTTAAGAAGCTGCGTTTCTATTTACATCTCAATCACCACAGCATGCAGGAAAACTGCACGTTTCCCCGTGCGATCGGCCTTTTTGCAGTCAAATCTATCTCATCAGCTGGTATGAAGAAAAAATAAAGAACCTACTTCGAGGTAACATCTCCCGAACAGCTGAAAGCAAAGTGTTTCTCTTTGTTTGTTTGCTCGTTTGGCGTTCCTACAGCTGGGAGGCTGAACGGCTAAGCGGGATGACTAACAAGGCAGGATGGCGAGCCGTAAGAATTCGTTTGTAAAGGCATCTTGAAAACTCCCCCCAACCCCCACTCGCCTATCCGATCTCTGCTCCTTCTGATTCATGGCTGACAGGCAGACACCTGTTACTGCAGAGGAAGAGGCAGAGAGTGGGCTGGAATGTAATTCTGAAAATGTGCTGGTGTCAAAGAGTGGCAAAAATGAACTAAATAAATAAATAAAAAGAAAAGAGATGAGCACACATACCTTCACATGGACCATGCTTCACAGACAGACACAAAATCAGAGTGTCCCGCTTTTTCTTTTTTTTTGCTCCCCTCTGGTCAAAAAGCAACAACAACGCTCCCTCACCCTCCTCCAAACACTCATCTATCCTGGGTCAAACACAGTGAGAAAGACAGAAAGGGAGAGAGAGAGAGACCACAAGTGTCACTTGAGCTGCCTGCAACTCAGCCTCTCTCTCTGTCTCTCTCTCTGTCTATGTCTCTTTCTCTCTCCCTCCTCGGGGGCCATGAAACACACACACACACACACACACACACACAATGTTCACTGAGGCACAAAGGTCCCCATGGCAACGGAGCATTTAGAAGCCCCGTGGCATTATTTATGCAACGTTGCATCACAATGGGCCCTCCCACCGGCTGACCCTGCCAAAAAAGCCCGCCGCTCGCCAGTCACTCTCTGCCTCTCTCACTCTACCTCTCTCTCTCTCTTTCTTTCTCTATGACCAGACCATCTGCACCCCTCCCTCTCCTCCCCCCCTCAGCCACCATCACTGAAAAGCAACAGGGGGGGATTTTGGGAGAGATGAAGAGGGGTGTCTGGAGAGACAGAAGATGGAAGGGAGGTGAGATGAAGGGAGGTTGACTCCGACACACATACCTACACACACTGTGTGTTCTGCTTCAATGAAATTGTATGAGCTGAGACGGGATGGAGAGAGTGTATCGGGGCACACAAGCACCTTAGTTAGATTTCAAGCATACACACCTATCTACACACAGCCAAGATATATATACATATATATATTTGTCTGAAAATGTGAAAGCAATGTGGATTTGTTGCTTCCTCTGCTTCAGTAACAAACAACAATATTACAATATACACTTTGCCGCAAAGGTCCAGACAGACCAGCACAGCAGCCAGAGTTCAGCAGACTCACTCGTGGTGAGACTGTGCATGTTCAACTTTTCAGAACTTTGACACAAGAATTTGAGCAGCTGACCGAAAGTAAACTGTCTCGACCTGAGAGGGAACAAGGAGCCACAGAGTTCAATAGGAAAATAGAAGGAAATCATCATATTGATTTTATGCCTGCTCTCTGCCAAAGGATAAACTGCTCCACAAAAGAGGGACAGTTTGCAGACTACGCTGTGCTTTGTCCAGTTAATGAAGGTGGAAGCTTACTTGCAAACTGCCAAGTGAAGCAGCTAGCTTGCTTAGCTGTTATCCCACTAGCTCCCTAACTACAATCCAAGCAAGCAAATCATCACACAAGTGAACATTAGTGAAGTTTCATGTATGGAACAAGCCGGCACAATCATATCTTACCCAGATGCAATCCATTGGAACCCATGGATCCATGACAGGCATCACAGTCGCTTCTTAAAGCAGGAAGAAGTCTCTCCAGAACCTTTCTACACTTTACAATCTCGTTCTTTTTGCTTCGAGTCGTCCACTTCCTGTCCCTTGGATGCCACAGTCTAACTAAACCAATCATGACAAACACATGCTGCACATGCAAAACTCCAGCCGACAGTCATTTCTTTATTCAAATTTGGATTGGCTCAGATTACATGGCTGTTTGGCTGCAGATTGACTGAACACAGGTTTAATCACAGAGATAAGTGGGCCATCAACTGGGTGTTTGGCTAAAACTAGATGGATCAGCTTGATCAACTCATCATTTCAGTCTGCACAGCATGTAAACACACAGCAGCATGCCTGTGGCTGTGTGTGCGCAGTATAAAGTATGTTTGGGCATCACCATTTGGATTGTGGAAAGCTGATGTAAGATTTTTGCTTGTATTTACTGGTCTGGACAAATTATCAATATTCAAGGGGAACTCATTTCAGAATAAGAAAATCAGCTGTATAATGTCTCCTGTGGCTGTGGGGAAGCCTCGCCTCGTGTGAGAGTAACCCTGATAATGTCATAATCAGCTCAATTTTGGATCCTGAGAGCATGTGTTATGCATTTAAATCAGGAGTTGCGACTATGAAACAATCAGAAAAAAACATTTTTATATTTGTGTGATTCAGCGGCTTTCTCCAGCACTCCCTCTCTCTCATTCACTGTCTTAGTCACTCAACCACAACTGTCACTCTTTCCCCAAACAAACAGACATAACACACTACATTAAATATTAAATGAACCAAGCCAGGACACAACTTGGTGAGTTGTGTAGTCCGTGAGCTCCTGGATAGTGCCCAGATTCAGTGACAGCATGACTGGTCTGATCGTGTAATGGCTCCAAAAGTTGATTCTGCCATGGATAGCTAAACAGACTACCACCATTCAAATGAATGGAAAAACCTGTATTTTCACCTTTGCATCTGATTTGGTCTGAAACTCCCTTTATTAAAATGGAGCTTGGAAAGACATGTACAAACCAAATGATAATATTTGTTACGCTATGTAAGAAATGGAAAAGGAATGATCAATGGGTGGCACATTGTGACTTTCTGTTCCAGTATTGTGGGTCAAACTCCAAAAACTTCCAGTTTTTAATGCAGCCTTGCTGTTGCCTGGAGCCACAGAAGACATTATACAAGTAGCTAAGTAGGACTGACATTTATGTGAAAAGTTTCCTTCTACGTGACAAAATTTCATTCATCATCTTCATGATTTTCATACTCTACAGAAATGAAACCACTGATACGGTCCTCTGAAGTCTAATTTATGTCCATCATATTGGTGGACAGAGACACTCACTGGCCAACATCAGGCTGTGCATGCGTGTATATGTGTGTGTAATCATAGCTCATTAAGCAAAATTAAATAAGTAAATAACAATTAACAAAGTCTTAATGAGCAGGTTCTACCATCAAGTCCTTGTCAACTGATCACATTACTAAAGATTGGGAGCCATTTTGAGCCTATTAATGGAGACAGAGGGAAGACAGATAGAGAGTTAGTGTGCAGCAACTAATGTACAGGAACAGGCTGGCCCCCGAAAACCCCATTAAAGCAATTAGTAAAGTAAAATAAATGACTGTAGGACAGTGGTGGGCTGCATGGGGAGCAAAGTTGCTGTGTGTGTGTGTTCTAGCTATAGCTGTCTCCCCCTCTCTCTCCAGCGTAAAGCGGTCTAATTGTGCCCCGTGGTGTCCGCCTGGCATTTAGTTGTTTCAGAAAGAGGTCTGTTCAATGAGAAAATGTCACGGTGGCTGTATAGCTAAGACCACTGCTGTCTGGAGCTATTGCTTCTGGCCCGGAAAATTACTACGAGAGGTACATCCAGTTGGTAACAAAATTGTCCCGGAGGCAGGGGGAAACAACAAGAAACAAGAAGGTGATAGAAAAATAGAGATCAGGGGAGCAGGGAGAGAGATGTGACGAAGACTGAGAAGCAGCGAGGGGGGAGATTTAGGGGGAGATTTAGTGCTGTCCAGATACCAAAACTACTTAAATGTTCTTCCAAAACTTCACAGATTTGTCTTGTTTCCCGATAACTGTGGCTGAAGATTCAGGGTTTAACTCCTCTCCTCACCACAGTCTGTGTATCCACCCTCCTGTGCAACAGTGCTGAAACTGGTAGTAAGCACAGGGTTAGGGTCATGAATTATGATCAGCTGTAAAATATTCAAAGCAAAGTGTCTTTGTTGAGCTTATTGTGCTGCAAAATGAAAAGAGAAACAGTTCACCCAGCATCAAGGTAAACTTGTTTATTCAAACTGCAGGGAATATGAAAACCTCTACGACATAAAAAGCTCAAGGCTATGACACATGAGGTAAACATCTAAAGGGTAAGAGTTCTCTGGAGTTTTCTTGACATTGTTGCTTTAATCACATTGAAACACCTTGTGGCCTTGTTATTTTTGTCTCACTTTATTGGCTGTTGCTGGGAGGATTGCCGATCGACATGCTTCCCCTTCCCAAAGAAACACATAATATCTGCAGGTGCTGTTTGGAGAAATGAGGGCTGGAAATTGGTATTTCTGCGATTTAGTGTCCCCAGTTTCAGTCTGCAACATCACTGTAGAAAATATTGACAGTTGTACACATGTATTTGTCTTATTACATTACTTATGATCAAAAACTAGTGAGCCAAACACTTTGCTAACAGCCAAACATCAAGCAAATGCAACAACACAAGACATAGCAGCCAGCTAATATTACTTACTAGCCCAACAGCAGTCAGCCAGCTTGGCATCTGTCTTTTTAGCCTTTTATTTCACCAAGCTCTATCAACAACTAAAAGTCAGCCCCAGATTTCTTTCTTTCTCACTCTCTGCTTTTCTCTGTTTAGCTTCCTCTGTCAGCGTTCACTTTCTGCATTATGCCAATAGAGGCTGATGAGCCTAGTTATATTGCACACAGCTCCAGTTCTGGCACGACACTCGCTCCACTGCCTGTCAGCATTCCCCCTGTGGTACAAACACTAACACTCCCCACTTCCCCTGTGCTCTGACCTCAGTCCAGGCAGCCCAGCTAACAAATTGAGCTAACAGCAGCTACAGCTGACAGACATCAGAGGGTAAACCAGGAAACATTTTCTCTATAAAATGTGATCCAGTTTTACCAAAATCAGTGAATTAGTTGGTGGTGTGTGAAGAGTGTCCGCAGTGCCGCAATTATCACTTTCTTCTTCTGACTGGCACTGAGCAGGGCGAGAGGGAGGATCACTGCGGTAACATTGTAGATCAACACGTACACCAGTGTACTTCTCATGTGTGATGGTATCTGGAGCACAAAGTTACATAGTGCAAGAACAGATACAGCGTGGGAATGACAGAGACACCTTTCACCTGATTACTGTTTTTTTCAGGGTGGACTTGTGTGTGACCATCACAGGTTGTCTGCGATGCTGTTCAAATGCTCACTGATGTAGACAGGATGTGTGTCTTTGGCTTTACTTTTATTAAATTGGTTCCTTAGTTTTGCTGATGTAGAGCAGTAGCTTGTTCTCTGTGCACCACCACCTGCAAGATTCTTTACTTTCTTGTGTCATCCGCAAACTTCACAACAGAGTTCTCTCATTTTGGGTATAAACTAGTTTTGAGGATAAAATCTGCCCGACACACCAAACTACGATGTAGTCCTTTCTGATGCATGAGCTGAAATCTTGGTTCTAGCTATGTTGCAGCATCATTTCCTCATTTGCCTAAAATAAAATAATCAACACCACCAGACTTTCCTCAAATATAACTTTTAAAATTGTATAAAATATAAACAACAGAATAACAGAAAGATTTCACTATCATAAGGTATAATTTGCACACTGTGCATCTGTCTAGATAAATAAGTGTTCAGAGAAGAAGTTTGTCTCACCTTGTTACATTTATTTTTTATGGTCCCCATATTGAAATGAGAAGATTGATAGATAGAGTTTGTCTACTACCATCAGTTGTAAATCTTCCACAGTTACGATGTGAACTGCATATGTGGTGTGCCAGAATGGACAGCCTGATATAGCTAAAGGTCTTAGTGAATGGTCTATTCAGTATGGATACACATACACACAATCAAAGAGTCAAAACCACATACATGTTCACAGAAAAACATATTCACATTAGGAATGGGGCCGATCCGATCCAGTATTGGTATCAGGATCCGATACCAACGTAATTCACAGATCGGAAATTTACGAGCCAACCTGTGAAAATTTCCGATCCATGAGTTATGTCTGTGCTTTAACGTCGCCTGCTGAAATGACTCCACAAGTGATTCCTGCCGGCTAGTCTGCTAGCTGGCTGCAAACTGTGGAACGGACCTCCTGAATGGAGGCGTGTCTCAATGAGACACAGAGATGAGACACGCCTCCGTTCAGAAAGTCCTTCCGCAGTTTGAATCCAGGCAGCTAGCAGGTTAGCATTGAGCAGGGGGCTGGCAAACTTTTACACTCAACATGTCCACTGTGTAGAAATATTTTACAGTCGAAACGCCACTGTGTTGCTGCATAGTAGTGATTTGTATCTGTGCTGTGTAGTTTATATGACAGGTATTTTTTGATAATGTATACTGCACTAGTAGTTTAACCCTGTCTTGGAATTTAATAAATATTGACAATCAATTTGAAACCCTTAAAGTTGCATATTTGTTTTCAGGATGGAATTTTTCCTGTTTTCTGACCTCATACTTACCTCAAGTTGCCTTTTGGGACATACATGCATACGTATATATACTTGCCTGTAGAGAGGAGTTTATTACAGCCTCATATAAAATCAACAATAATGATAATAATATTAAAGCAAACAGAGCTCTGGTATCGGAATAGTATTGGTATCGGCAGATATTTCAAATTCAGGTATCGGGATCGGATCGGAAGTGAAAAAATGTGGATCGGTGCATCCCTAATTCACATACAGCAACATTTCATAGCTGAAATAAGACATATTGCCCTAGTTCTGCTGTGGTGCTCTGGCCTGGAGTTTTCAGCAGAAAATAACAAAAAGTAAAAGACTTTCTCTCAACTGCCAACACTCTGCCTGACAGAGCAGGAGAGAGCGGGGAGAAGACAAAGCATGAGCAAACACAATTCCCTTTAAATCCCTCCCCTGCCTCTTCATCACTTAAATATTCTACTTTCTCCTTTTCTGCATGCCCCCTTGCATATGAAGTAAAAGAAAATAAATATTTGATCTACTTTGAAACCACTTCTTATGAATATCTAACTCCATTGTGAACTTTGAAGAGAACTATATTTGGTAATTTAATGAGGTAGCCAGTGCTAAACAAATCTTAATTAATCCTTAATAGTGAGAGGGGGAGGCAAGGCAAGCATCACACCAATAAAAGAACCTAATGAATCATCCAAGAGTGAGTGCAATTACCATAAGGCCGACTGTTTTCACAAAGCTATTAATCCTGTGTCTTCTTTATCATCTCACATGCCATAACAGCAGACATAAATGTGTGTAGTGTGAAGTATTTGTGCTTTGAGAGTAGTGTGTAAAAAATGGAGCCTGCACAGCCACCAAATATGTAAATAAAATGTGGTCAATTAAAAGAACGTAACACTTCAGCTGTATTTATATAATGATGTGTTGGTAGGTGAAGAGAAGAACTGAAGTTTAATTAGCTTTACAGAGAAAATAAATGTTAGCCTAATTAAACCTCAGTATGAACTGCTTTCAGTTTGGATTCATATAGGTTGTAGGTCAGACCTGAGAGAATCTGTTTCCCTCTTCACTGCCAATTAAACGCTTCCACGGAGCACCATGATTCACATTAATTCTCTCATGGCCAAGAAGCTGCAGAAACATCATGCTCATGCTTTGATAACCATTAGAAAGCTAGATTTTCTGCTGTCCTCTCTGCAGTGGGTCATGCTGTCAACTTGATGGAAATGAGAGTGGAAGCAGTAATATATTGTATTTTCCAGTTTTGGAATAAACAGAACAAGAACACGAGGATCACTAGATACTTCCACCTTCACTCCAGGTCCATCCTGGAGGTAAACCAGGTAAACTTCTTTGTCTTGTTTGTTTATGCAGGTCATATAGAAGCATCAGTATTAAATTGAAACAGTTTCATAACCAGTTAAAAACTCCTTATAGTAGTTTAGGTATTGAATGAACTGAAATTTACTGCTGTGATGTAAGTGTTTTCCTTGTCTTAACTATATGTGTCAAGTGTTGCTTATTGGTCATTTCTTATTTAACACCTGCTTTTCCCAACCGTTAAACTCTAGATGCATTTTCCTCTGCTGCAGCGGTTCATCAGCGAGGTTAGATCGGGCGCAGCAACTGATTGTATAAAATTCAATTACCTTCTCCTGTATTTTCTGCTTCTCTATACATATTGCATGAGCCAAAGCTCACAGAATTTAGCTGTGCTGTCTTTCTCACATTGGACTGGCACAAAACCTGGTATGGTAGTAAATATGTTCAGATACAATTGGCACCAAAAAGCACTGGAAAAGAAACATGAATTTTATGGATTCATATTGTTTTGAACTGCTGTGGGTTCTTGTCTGTTGATACAATCATTTATTATTATTATGGTGGAATTGTTGGGTAGTGTTGTTGGGAGTACGGTCTAGACCTGCTCTGTATGGA
Organism: Miichthys miiuy; assembly: GCA_036365135.1. Taxonomy (NCBI): domain Eukaryota; kingdom Metazoa; phylum Chordata; class Actinopteri; family Sciaenidae; genus Miichthys; species Miichthys miiuy. Next base: position 22,139,873 of record CM071617.1, read on the forward strand.
AAGTGTCATGAGATAACTTTTGTTATGATTTGGCTCTATATAAATAAAGTTGAATTGAATTAAATTGAATTGATTGATGGAGTTTGCATGTTCCGGACTTCGGCTTCCATTTAGAGTCTAAAGACATACAGTTAATAGATTAGGTGAGCGTGAATGGGAATGGGAATAGTTGTTAGTCTCTATGTGTCTGCTCTGTGATGAACTGGCGACTTGTGCAGGGTGTACCCCACCTCTCACCCAATGTCAGCTGGGATTGGCTCCAGCTCTACTATCTATCTATCTTATACATCAACACACGCTCTAACAGGTGAGCTACCAGGCGTCCCCCGTTCAACCTGTTTTGAGCATTTTTTTTAAACATTTCAGAAGTGACTGGATTGTCAAATGTTCCCATGCTGCAAGTAAAAAGACAGATAATCTATATCCTGTACCTCTTTCACTTTATCTGTCATTCAATATGACAATATGTCAAATTTCTCAAATAGGCACAACTCACATTGGAATGAAACTCTTTCAGAGCATGCAGTTGACACTGCACTCTCCCAATAGCAGATGTGTTGACAGCGGAGATGATGAACGATACGAGGACAAAAGCTGACAGATGTGATAAATACAACGTCGAATGGCTAATCAATCTCATGTGGGTAGAAGGAAACAGAGGAAAAGCAGCAGCATGGATCTCCTGGTGTGAGTCAGCAGAGAGGAAAAGAGTCTGATTGGCAGCATGCATGTGAGCATGTGTGTGTCCAAGTGTGTGTGAAGCCTTTTCTTGGTCTCTCATGCCTGACCTTCATCTTTATGGACCAAAAATGAACAGGAAGCGGTGTGTGTGTGTGTGTGTGCGCGCACTGGATGAAAATCTCCAAAAAAACTGCTTCTTTTTTACAGTCTGGTTACAAACTTTGGCAAAAACCCAAACATATTGAAAAATTACACACTGCAAGAACAAGTATGAAAGGAAGTGACAAATGACTGGCTTAAAAAATAATAATAACTTCACCATGGTGCAGGAGCATGAAATATAATGACTCCAGCTTGTAGAGGAAGAAGAAAAAGGAGGCGAAGGAGAGAGTGTGCAACCATCTATTCGTCTTCACTTTCTTCAAATAGCTGACACTCCTTCTGTTCCTGCCTTCTCCTCTCCAGACTGTCATTTTGCACATTCTCTCAACAGAAGGCTATTACCATACCTCGACATCATGTGAGTGCGTGCGCATGACCTGTGTGCGTATGTCCAAATCAACACGACCTACTTAGACTAGGGATGGACTACAGAACACTGTAGCATCTGACAGTGAGATTTGAGTCTAAAACATGCAGAAGCCATTATTTTTCCTACTCTCAGCATTTTCACTGGCTATCTTTAGCAACTGCATTTCAGAGTACATTTCCTCACATCCTGTAGTACTCAAGGACACACACGGTGTCCACGGTATCAAGTATCCACTCGAACTGTCCACCCACCCACTGAATGTATAAATACACACTGCACATCTTCCCAGACCAATTCCAGACAGAGCCAACGTTCAAAGCACTGCTATCTAGACTCATGTTGTTGTTGTTTTTTTTATCAGAATCAATGCAGCAGAACCAGAAAAATATCATCTTTTTTATTATTCCACAAATTCTTCTGCTATGTCAAATCCTGCCACCTACATTATGCACAATACAACCCGACTGCAGACAGCTGGGTTGGAGATTCAGGTTTGTTATGCTAGCCTCACCCAGACATGAGGGCTGGGCTATAGAGGTTTACTCCACACCTCCAGTCCGTTTAAAGACATATTAACACACTTTGATGCTTAATATTGGGCCCCCTTTAAACACATAATAAGATCTCACATTGACAACACATTAAATCTGTTCTATATCCACTGTATGTTAATTAGTACTAATCCTATGGAAGAATAAGCTAGTGAGGCTTTAGCGTTAACTATGCCAGTGCAAAAATCCATCTGTTCACCATTTTGGTTCAGATTAAAATATCTGGGCAACTTCTGGATAATCTCTATAAACAGATTCTGCATATGAATGCACCAAGGCTCCGTCATAGTGTTCTGGGTTCTATTTGTAGTCCGAGTAGTATTGACCAAACACATTTGAGTGAGCTTTGGTTGCATGCAGGTAAAAGTGAAGCGCACTGGCCGAAATACAATCTGGGAATCCATCGGCTACCATCTGACAATGATTTAACCTTTGAAAAAATTGCCTGCTTTCATATGCAGGTATCTGTTTATAGAGATTAGCCAAAATGTCATTCTCATCATTCTCACATATGAAGTTGCTAATGGGACGGCAGAGGAAGTCTTGGTCTGGATATCCATGACCCTTTTCCGGATATCCACTGGCTACATGAGAAGTCCTTGCCGTCGTCAGACAATAGCAGAAAAGTTCTATTAGGGCTACACCTTAATGACTTTAGTTATCCCCTTCATCTTCTATCACCAGCACCAACAACTCTTCATTTTTCATCCCAGATCACATTTGAGCACTCATGATCATGATCATGAGCACCGCCAGAGGCTGCTGCTGTTATTGTAGGCTTTAAATCTTGTTAAATCTTTGAATCCTCGTGTGTCACTGCTTTTTGAGGATGATTACATTTTGTATGTTAAATTCTGTCTTATCTCTCATGCAGTACTTTTCACTAGTTGTTCAGCGTTAGTTTTTAAATATATACTTCAATGACTGGCGTATGTGGCTGGTCCATTTTGCTTTTAAACCACAAATGGGAGATGCACCAGTGTCTTGTTTAAACTAAAAAGGTTATGAAAAGGGGGGGTGTAAGCCGCCTAATGAAATGTGTTCAGTGTGTTACTGATTCTCAACTTTTGTCAAAAAATGCTGATGCTCTCATAACCTGCCTTTTTCTCATTTCAAGCTTTTCTGTGTGAGAATAGTTGGCTGCCAAAAAAATATATCTGTAGACCGTCAGGAAATCTTGTTTGAAGTTTACTCCAGTGGTTTCATTTCTCATCTTTGGCAAATGTGATGTAGAAGTGTACACTGAAACAATGATTACTGTTCAGCCTGAAATTAAATGAATGTTTAAGTTGATGACTTTATGAAACTGTGTCAGATCAGATTGCATCATTAAACCCTCAAATCACAGATAAACACATATTTGCATATATATATATATATATATACATGCACATTTAATAGTGTTGTTGATCAATTCAAGTATTTGAATAACACACATTGTGCATAGCGACCCCCCTCTACTGGAGGAAATAAGCCCTCCCCTCTCCATGCCTCCATTTAAAACCAACATCTCCCGTCTCTACAGACTGTGGCCTGCTACTGACAGGTTTAGTTACACTTCAAATATAATTCTAATCATCTTCTGATCTTCTGAGTTTTGTCTCATCTCACAGAGCCAATGGGAACAAAATCTGCCACTCTCTAGTGTATCAACTGAGGAAATGATGTGTATGTTAACGTAATACAAATGCCATATATTACCTGCTTTGAACATATGCCAAAAGGTAGCATGTAAAGGGACAGCATACTTTATACAGATTAGGAAGAAAAATCAAAGTGTGGGCTTTGTCTTGTCCCTTCCTCCTTCGTAATACACAGTATCTGCAACAAAGCTATTCAGACAAAATGGAGTGAAATGATGCATCCCACCACATCAGAGCATTTTTAAAATTACCCTGAGAGGCTGCAGCAGGGCTTTCAGCAAACAGATCAAAATGTGGTGACATATTTGTGACATATTAGCTCAGATGGGCGTTCCATCATTTGTGTTTCCTGTCGCCCTCTTTCACACTGAAAGGACTGGAGGAATTATCCTCACGAATTTCTGGTGTTCATACTTGATTAACACACACACACACACACACACACACACACACACACACACTTGCACAAAGAGTTCTAACCTGTTCCTTGACGGAGGCAAGAATGGCGGAGGTGGTTTCAGACTCAGAGCCGTCTCCGTTGGAGGCGTTGAGGACGGGGCTCAACATGGTGGCAGTGCTGGCAGTGTCAGACGCCACCTCAGGCACTGGCATACCTCCTGAAAAACAAGAGAACATGCAACTCTTTTACTATTATTAAAGACACTCTGACATCCCAGCATTTAGGCTGTCACACCTACACTCTCCTACACTTGTACTCAGAAACAAACATGCACGCAGATATGGACATTAGAGTGAAGAGGTGCAGAGAGACACATACACTTCCAAGCATGCTGACATCATAGGGTCATAGAAAAATATAAGATCACTGATGAACCAGCCTACGACTGGGATAAATTTGATTCCATTGCAACATTTTGATCATTATTGATTTATGTGCTCAGATTTTTTTTTTTCATTTTCTTTCTGGATTATTTATGCTCCGGGTCATGTAGAGCTGGAGCTTATCCCAGCATGCATTTGGCAGAGGGCAGTGACAGATCCTGGACAGGTGCACCCGTACATCTTTCCAACAGGAAATCTAGGCCAGAGAGAATCAAGAGAGTGTGCAGACTCCAGAGAGACGGTGAGAGATTTAGTAGTAGTCTAGCAATAAAAGCCACAGCAGTCATAGCAGTAATAGAAATTATAGCAGAAGTATAATTTAAAAAATAGCAGTAAAGTTCGACTTGGCAGGTGGGGGAAGATCTCAGGTAACCCTCTCAGGCGCGGACCTATTTACCCCACACAACATGTTTTATCAGACTATGTGGCTATCAAGCTTACCTGGACACACTGGGAGCTAAACACATAGCTACCTCAGTGAAGCTAACCTTTGTGATAAAACTACACCAGCCAGTGTACTTAGTTAATCATCCAGCTATTCAGTGCATTATATATTATTGCACCTACAGTAATGTAAGGAGTTGTTGTCAGCTCTGTCCTGTGTTCAGCTGCTTCGTGTGTGTAGGACTAAGCCCTGTCCGGGTCAAACATGGTAGGTCAGCCCACTTTAAAGCCGCCCTCCCACCCTAACTGCTGTTTTTATTTTTTTCTCAAACTGAGAATGAGTGTGTGATTAATAGACATAATCCATCACCATGACAACCATATTGCCGTTTTAGCGACATCAAGGAGGTCAACATCATTAGCACAGCAATAGCATGGATATTAGATTTAACTCTAGTTTTGATGCTGTGGCTGTAATTGTATGTGACGGACCACAAACTTGCCTATAGCCAAGATGCATAGACATACCACATCGTCCTGTTTTGGTTAATTTGAGCATAACATGTGTGGCTAGTCATCATTGTAAGGATATCACTCAGACAAATATAAAATATAGAAATGGAACAATACAGTGGACTGTGGCTTTAACCCCGTGTAGTAAGAGTAAAAACACATGTAGACATATAGTGCCATAAAAAGTGGCAGTGGTGTCATTAAAAAACTTTATGATAAGAAGAGGACATTTTTGGCACATGAACCGTATTTCCAGTCATCATGAGATAACAGATGTTTATGCATATTACACACATTTGCAGCAAAACAGTTGAACCTAAGGTCATATAAGTACAAGTACAGCCCACAAACAAGCATTATGAAAGACACAAACGTGCTGTCATTTAAACAATGCCACTTCAGAAATAGCAGTAAACATGAGAGCTGTAGTACTATAATAAAGTAGTCAAATTGTGATATCCTTTGACAGACAACCCAAAATTTAAAGCATGAGGCTGGCAATATTCTAATTTTGTCGCTGTCAACAACCAAAACCAGCAATGTGTTGGTCTCTTATGCCACGTGCCATGTAATCATGATGCAGCACAGAGCCGGTGAAAACAATGTGCGAGCAGCCTGCGAGCAGAGTGGAGGGATACGTGCGGAAAGGAAAGGGGAGTTGGAAAGGTGAAAAGAAAAAAGGAGTGGAAAGAGAGTGAGGCAGGGTGGAGAGGGCAGCGGAGAGGAGGAGGCAAGGTGAGGAGAAAAAGACAGATACATTAGGAGTAGGAGGGTGAGGAGAAAAGAAGAGAAAAAACTCTTCTTGCATGCTGCTAGGCAACAATCTGTGGTCACTGAAGGCTGCTAATATGGCTGACCTGGCTTTACTTGTCTTCCATTTTGGAGAGTGTTCCACTTCCTTTCCTATGGATCCATCTCTAGTCACTGTTTCTAAACTTTAATTTTTCATCACCATCCACCTTTCTATTTACACTACATCCCTTTCTCCTCGTGCATCCTCCGCCTCCTTGTTGCCTTTATGCTTCCCTCTTTCCCTGCTTGCTTCTCTCACTTGACCTATTTCAGTGTTTCCTCATCACTTCAGCACATTTCTGCTTTATTAGGCAGCATGCAGCGGAGGGTGACAGAAGGAGTTTGACCCAAAGGGCTGCAGGTTGGATTTGAACCCGCGACGCTGCAGTGCACCTGAGCCATCGCAGCATCTCCACCCAACCCCCTACTCCGAGTGTGCACTGTATATCATAAACACTCGGCTGCTTATGTGGCCTCATGACAGCACTACATGCTCCACAATCTTCACGCGTTTCCCTTTTCCATCTGTGGCTTGCGGGGTCACAACTGCATAGCGTTATCATGTGTGGCACGTCTCCCATCCATCCCCTACACTCTCCTCTCATATATACCTCCCTGCCAACTTACCTCCTTCCGCTGTGCCTCCATCCTTCTAACTTGTCCTCCCCGTCCCTCTTTGCTCTTTGTGTAGTCGCATCACACACAATCCCTCTCATTATCACATCTACCCATCCCCACCTGCCTCCATCCTTCTCTTTCTCTACAGAATACAATCCCTGAGACATTTGTCAACCATAAGCTTTTAAACAGGACTATTTAACTTGTGCTGCACAGTGGCCTCTGTGGCCACAAGCGGCAATTACAAGTTAATAGTAATAATTAACAGTTAATATTTGACTAAATTAGAAAGATACTTTCTAAAAACTCAGTCACACTAGCATGGAGGCAGCAGTAGGTAGAGTGGGTTGTCCACTAATCAAAAGATGTGTGTATTCCTACTCATAGAGAAAAGGTTATGAAATAAAGCGAATTACTTGATCCACAACAGAGACAAATAGACCTTTTTCACAGCAGCCTTTTTGACGTGACATAGTTGGGTCAGCGCAGGTGTTACCAATGATACTAATTAAGGTTCAGTTCACAACAACAGTTCCACAGCAGCACCCTGACTCTGTTTAACCTGAATGGAACTGATACTTAATTAGTATCATTAGAAACACCTGCGTTGACTATTTCATGTCAAAATGGCTGCTGTGAATAAAGTCTGTTCAGTTATTGCAATTTCATTCATAAACAACCGAAATAATTAGTTTAGAGGCAATACTTTTTAGTATAAAATTTGTTTGCAGTTAAAGTACACCGTTAAAAAAAGCACAAATAACAACCTTGACTTCATCACTGGTGCACCTTTAAAATATTTTTAAACTAACAGCGGAATTAACCGGCAAACTACATTTTAGCTAGCAGCTAAACTGATGAGTGTGTCAAAAAAAAAAGAAAGAACAGTCTGTTCAACACACAAACATGGCAGAATATGTCTGCTTATCAGCATTTCTTCATACTACTACTGCTAATGCTACTAATTAGCATGACAGCTAGTGGACTTTTAGAGCGCTAACGTTTTTAGCGTACGTCAATGGAGTTTAATGTAGCGAATATTAGCATCGTGGCTAGCGCATATTTCCTATAGTTAGCGACATGCCAAAAAGTTCAGCAGGCTTCCCAGTGCGTTGAATTGACAAATTAGCTATAGGAGAAATACTGTCAGGCCTCTGTGCATAGGCGCATATCCACACTGTGATTTTATATCACCAAGTTGGTTACAAGTATGACTTAAAACATGAAAGCACAGCTTTAAATTAAAATGAATTTCTTACCACGTCAATAACAACACTTCACTCTGCTCATGGATTCAGTAGACTGGCACTATGCACGGTCATTCACCTGAGTGACCAGTAAGTGGACACTCAGGAGGTGGGTTGAAGCTTTTGATTGGCTAAGTAAGTAAGACAACTTAAATTAATTGGCTATTTGCCTAGTTAATCAACAAACATAATCATAAGAGTAATTTATTTCACCATTCATCTGGTAGGATACGTGCGCACGAAACATTTCACATTGACAGAGCGTTCGATCTTGAACTCGATCAGAGAGCATAGGAGGGCGCCTGTAGAACAAAACAAGAGAGAAGCTGTGATTTTGACTGTGCAGACAGGGCATGCAGCCAAATATAGGTCAGCTCAACAGACCGTGTCCAAGCCCTCATCACACAACTGACCAGTACAAAGCTGCTTTCCCCAATAATAGCCATCACAACTAGGTTATAGAGGCCGACAGCCCAGCTACAGACAAGACTTTGAATATGGATTAGGCCTAAAGGCTTTATTTCACTGAAGTATAATCTTGGATTTTTAGGTCTATATTTCATCGCCGTAATGCAGGGGTATTTAGTCCTGCGTTTCAAAGCGGTAATCTCTGATATTGCTGTTAGGTTGTAAATGCAGCTCACTATGCTATGATTGACATGGCTGACATGGGGAATATTGAGCTTAATCTTTTGACCCTTTAAGCTCATCAGTCAGGTCTGAGACAGGCGTGTTTTGGTGAAGACAGAGTTCATCACAGATCAGCAGCAAATCAGCTAAATGTCCACGTCCAAATGTTATTCAGAGATGAATGTGCGTTGTGTACTCGCACGCACGACTGTATACTTGTATACATGCGCACACGGAGCGCTAGAGCGTGCCTGCATGTGTGCACAGTCCTTCTGGAATGCGAGTGTTTGTTATGTGTTTGATGGGCAGTCCCTCGTCGCCTCATTAAAACTTGCTGCAAGTGTTTTGTTTTGGCTTCACCAGTCATCTGTCCCTTTGTCTAGACCCTGTGCCCATGACTCTTCTTTCAAATTAACAAGACTTTAACACTTACATTAACAATGTAATTAGCACTGCCTGTGTCTCACTGTGTATTTATTAGGACCCGGAGTCCACACAGCAGAGTTTTGGCGTTACCTTCAAGAGTTCTGTGATGCATTCATGATTTTCTTTCATCCATGTTTTTTTTTTAAAGAAAAAGAGAAACTGAATGAAACATGGGGAAGTTTGTAAATCCTCTGATCAGTGTTCTGCATTGAACAAAACTCTACCAAGCATACAGTAATGGTTTCAAGATGATACTTTGAGCAGACTTTTATGTTGATTGACTACTGAAGGGACCTACGATATACTCTATGCTAATAATGCTAATGAGAATTTAATTTTCAAATAGCGACCCTGTCTCCTACAGAATATGTTTACCACTAATTGGTTCTCCAACTCCATTCAGCATATATTCTGCCAGAATTAAGCTCACCGGCGATGTTTGTATCGACCCGAGTGTGACGTCCTTAAAGCTGCACTAATCGATATTTTTATATCACCTCGTAGTGATGAACTCGCAGACAATTAGCAGCAGACTCTTCAGTGTTTTAGCATCTTTCCACTCATTGTTTGTGTTTTACAGCCTGCAAACATACTGTCGTGGTTCAGTGTCAGCACTCTGTGCCCAGCATCAAACAGCAGACGGACAGAGTTAGTGACTGGCTGGTGAGTACAGTGGATCATTTAGCAGCTGAAGACTCAGTCTTTTTGTTTTAAGGAGTTGTTGGAGATTAAAACAGAGGTAAAAGGAGCATAAATATTGGAAAAGGTGGCCAAACACATGACACAATTAATACTAATGTTGCTCCATTTCTGCTCTGATGAACGGTAGCTGCCTACTATGGCAAGTGAAAATGCTATATCATGCTAGAAAAGCTTATTGTAAATAAAAACATTTAAAAAGCATTGACTTTTGCATTGGCAGTTGCAGATGCATTACATCTGATGTTTTTTTGATAAAGCATCATCTGGGCAGCATTTTGTCCAGCTAATCATGTTAATGCTGTGGAACCAGCTCCCAGTTTGGATATCAGAGGCTGATCCACTCTCCACATTTAAGACGTTCCTTTTTGATAGAGCTTTTAGTTGCCTAGCCTATAGGCCCAGACTGCTTGGGACTTCCCATGATGCACTGAGCTCTTCTCATTCTTCCCCTCTCTCTCCATCTGTACACACACTCATGCGCCATTAATGCATCTTACTAACCTAGCTTCTTCCCCGGAGTTTGTCTGCTTTCTCATCTCACAGGTTCTCACTGAACGTGACTACGCCAAGATCTAGGATTACAGTTGCTGCTATGGTCCTGTTTATCAAATGAGGTGGACATAAACGGGAGAGTTGAAGCCCGGAACCACCCGTACGTCGTAAGAATCATATAAAAAAAAGCATAATCCATGTAAATCCATTTAAAACATATAAATAAATAAATGGTATAAATAGTTCACTGATCTGTTCACTGTTCTATTTGAACACAGATTTTCATTTCTGGTTTTCCTCGGACAGCGACAATATGCATGGTCTTAACTGTCACTGGCAGTCAATAGCAGATGGCCTAACAAACATCACTGAGGGTTAATCACTCATAAACCAAATCTATCCATGGTGAAAGACACTAATACACACAAACAAATTTCCTGTAGCGCCGTGATACAGTGTGCAGCCTTCACTAAAGGATAGCTGCTCTGATTGTGAACCATTAAAAGACGACCGGCCACAATAAAAACCTATCACAGCTGCTCCTGTGTTGTTATTTTATTGCCTGAATTACGGGCTCACTGAATATGGATCACAATTCAACTGCGTCTGAGTGATTGTGTTTTCTTTTTCAAACGGCTACATCTGTTTTGGGCGTAAATGCTAATGATGCCTGCTGATGTTTGCTGGCGTGTGATAGAACGTACTGCTGATTACGTAATCTAAATCTCCATAGTGTAAAGTTCCAAGGACAGCTAATAACTTCAATAACAGCCCACTGGGTATATCACTTTGATTTCTTTTTGTCATTTTCCCAGCACAGTCATGCTTTACTTAATTACCCAGAAGGAAGGAAGAGCATTAGTCAACCAATGTAGTGATGTAATAATAACGTTAATATGGTGGAGGAATTTTAAAAACAACAACAGAAGAAGATGTGAACGGTAGTCAGACATCAGGTGTTATAGTAGAACTGGATGACAGGAGCTCGATGATGGTGTTTAACAAACCCCCTGGGTTTTGACAAGACAAACATTACAGCTAATGTGGCTGATTGGACTTGTAACAACAGACAACTGGCCTATATTTAATCTGAAACTTCAGCGCTGAACAGAAATGCAGCTTGATCTAGTAAAATGTAACAGAAAAACGACTACAAGTGAACAGGTGCAAATGATGCAAATAAAGCTCTCTCATCAACATGGCTCACCCTACTTCCAGGTCGTAGACACCTGCAGGAGCTGCAGCAGGTAACAGAGACAGCTCCCTCCACAGATTCAGATTCTCAGAGAAAGCCACAGCATGCACCCTCGACCAAGCTACACCTGCGTGAAATAGTGACAGAAAAATGGTCACACAAGCTGTGTGGATGAGATTAACAGCAGCAGGCTGTTGTAAAATGACAGAAATAACACCTTTTAAATTGTCCTTTTTTTCTGTTTGCTGCTAACTGCTCCTAGCAACAGAGTGATAATAAGGCAAGACACAATATCAAAAAGCGCTGCAGTATTTTATCAAATCAGTGTACAACAAAGGCACCTAAATGGGTTTTGTTGCTATGATACCAGGCAAATTACTGGTATGATGACTGCTATTGCCACCAGCCCCATGTTAGAGTAACAAAACCAACATTTCAACAGCAAGTGGCAACCTCCGTGGCTGTGAAATGAAGCCATAATGAAAGTTCCAAAAACTGCAGTTCCTCAAACGTCCACTTGAGGCTGGATACAGAACAGTCAGTCAGTCAGTCAGTCTCCATAAGGCCCCATGTTAAAATGCCCAATACAATCCATACAGTCTGGCACAAAAAACCGTTTTGGTCTCTACAGATCATGACAACTATACTGAGTCTGAATCTTTATAGAACTCACCCGTTCAAATTATATAATTATATATTATATATTGTATATAGTTTTTGCCATTTTTTAATTAGTGGGGAGCCGATGGAGAGCCATACTGAGCTTCACAATGGCTCTTCATAAGCCTGTGTAACGCCATACTACGACTGTGCTTTATACAGTCTATGTTCATATGCAATAATAATTGCAAAAATTGATTTTGGTTTTTGCTGTTTGTCACAACTTAGAAAAGTTGGGATAAAATACATTTTCATCTTCTTCAGCTATATACACACCTACACACCAACAGCAACTTGGGGTCACAAGGACTGTCTGGCTGGGATCTGAACAAGTGACCCTCGAACTACTACACTATACCTGCTATACCACCTGAGCCACTGCCACCCCTAGCATGTAAGCTCCCTTCCCATTTAGTCATACTGACAACACTGATGAGAGGAAATCGTTAGGGAAGAAGCAGGATTAGCAGTAAATATTAGAAATTTGGTGGATCTATTTGAAATTATGAGCAGTAGCATGATTATCAAAGTAGGCATTAGGCATGCGTTAATCTCCATGGGGAAATGGTGGTCACGTCAATCCCAATGTTCAAAAGAGGGAAATTTGAACGCCCATAAGCGATCATACGGTCAAGCTCATAGTTTTCAGTGTTCACTTCAGTTACACTTGACTGGGTGGAGGCAACATTCATTGTACTAAGGGAAGTGTTGTACCACAAAGTTTCTCCATATTTCTGCCTCTGTCTCTCTTCGGGTTACTCGCTCAACTAAAACTCGGTGATCCTGGATAATAACTGGTATCATGGAGCTGGTTATCATCAGTCTCTGTTAACACTGAGGTTACAGCTTGTTAACTGCTACAGTAGAAGAGATAATTAACAAAGAACAAAGTGAAATGTAAATAATATAATCACATATCTATAACATAAGGAGCTTGCTAGAAATCATTGCCAAATATTAAAAGTAGGTCTCCCTCCAATGTCTGTCTGTGAATATTTCGCCCTTGGTACTGGGTTATCTGGAAGAAATGAATTTCACATCCTCTTTAGTGGCAGTCTTTCAAAAAGTTTAAGAGAGAACGATAAAATCTAACACTGGTAAGACAACATCATAACTTTTTAGAGCTCACAGATCCAGGTTGGACCAAAGCGGGGAATGTAGAATCAGATCAGCTGTGATTTCTGTGGATGTCAACTCACTTTTTTGAAGTGAGCTAATGGCACCAAAAGCAATAAATCTTCCAGCTGAAAGATCCAGTCAGTTTGTCTTTTTTCAGACATCCTCAGCTCTTTTGTAACACAACATAGAATATAAGAGATGAAAAGAAAGTCTACAGTCCTATCTAAAACGAAGCCTTAGGAGCTGTGTATGAAGGTTTAATATACCCCACTCACAAATGATTTGTGTTACACAGGCTTATGACTTCACAGTTTGGTAGATGAAGGCTTTATTTGTCCTAAATTTAAACTTCACACGGGCTAAAATAAACGTCCAAGAGTGGATTTCAATTAGCAGCGTTTCTCTGTGATCCAAGTCTGCCGTTTTAACTAGCGATGCCAGCGAAGGCGCTACGGCACACACGTCTAAGTGGCTATGACACTTTAAAGAGTCTCCATTTACAAATAATCGGGGATGTGTGGACAGGTTGTATCCACATTTTCTGACAATTCTGTAGGAAATAGCAACTTGATGAGATCCAGTGAAATTACTCTTTAGAGGTACATTATATAAAGCACTCATCCTCACATTTCCAACTCTACTCCAACTCCAATATATTCCAGTGAGAAACAGCAGCTAGTAGCAGCAATAACACAGAGACTACATAAATTAGCTCTGGGCAGCAACTAAGCAAATTCAGAAACCCCTCTCACACATACATGGCAGGAATCGCTCAGTCTGTAGGGATTTGGCTTGGGAACTGGCGGGTGGCCGGTTCAAGTCCAGCACGGACCAAAGTATGGAGGGTAGACTGCTAGTTGGAGAGGTACCAGTTCACCTCCTGGGCACTGCTGAGGTGCCCTAACTGCTCCCAGTGCGCCGCAGCTATGTGCAGCTGTCCATCACTCCACCATTTCTCCGCTTATGCATATCTATGAGCCCTGTGTGTGTGTGTGTGGTTGTATTTCAGGTAAAATGCATGTAAAAACTTGGGTGAAAAAAAAAAATTGCCCTCCAGCGATCAATAAATTATTCATTCTATTCTTTATAACGTTAGCATATATGCTAGCATATAAGAAATTTCTGCTGTCAGGCCCTCTATTTACCATAACTTCATACCAAACACTAGATATGTGCCAGAAGAATAAGGTTAGCATGAAACTTGCAGGCTTCACTCACAGGAAACTATATCAACACAGGATTAGTGAGTACTATTTAATTTAGGGGATCAAAGGACACACTCATTTGTGATCGTTTGTTAAAAAATTAGTAGCACAACAACGTGACGCATTTTCCCTCCAAAGCCATCAGTCTGCACCCGTGTAACTGAGTCTGAGCTAAACTCTGATCAAAATGATGACCAAAATATTGATCATGCCTATATTTAATAATTAATTAATAATATTTGCACAACCCATTTAAAAAGCAACATTGTGCAACTTTCATTTTGATGCTACACTGACTTGTAATCAGGTGAATGGTGTCTCATTTATTCCCGCTCTATGCCCTGTACATCTGTTCTGGGTCCAGGTACCATCACCTACCTTACACATTTAACTGTTTAACGTATTTCCCACTTTTGCCACATATAAATAAGATTTACAACGTTTCCTGATGGACAATAAAATAAAAACTGTAGCTGATTTTAAACGTTGGCTCAGTTTGTTAACCTAGCTGCTCAGTCTGTGAACTCAGAGAGCCAGTGGAGTGTTTGTGCCACAGGTGTTTTGGAGTGAAAAGACCCCTTAATAAGACCATGGCAGTGACAGTGGTATTGCAATCTCAAACTTGAGGCGCTAAAATTGCAAAAATACCAATTTATTATAAGATAGTTCTGTTGATCAGTATTACATAATGATTCAACATATATCACAGGCTATAATTATGCTTCTCATAGGGCACACTGTTAAACGCTTTAACCTCTCTCATTCACTTTTTCAGCCGAAAACTGTCAATCTGCTTAACTATCAGTTTAGACACACACAGCATATGTTGTTCTGTCGTGGTGACTCTGTTGTTGCAGCCAGCGAAGCTTCACCTCAGTCTGTTGGCCTCAAATTAAATAAGAAAACATCTTGTCACAGCAGCATGAGTCTTAATCGGTGATCTGTGTGCAGGAGTGCAAAACATTTTAATAGTGGCCGGCAGTAGGCAGCTGTTTCTAATGAAAGAGCTCTGAAAATTCACTGTACACAACCCACTCAGCAGCAGACAGCAGACTGACAAAGAGACTAGCTTGAGAAACTGTGGAGCTCAGGAGCTGGATATTTCCCCTAGGAGTTGGTGAAGAACAAAAATTCAGGACTGAATATTGAACTTACATTCATCAGGTGAACACAAAACACTAAGAATACTAATGCAGCTCTGTGTCTGTTGAATGTTTGCTCTCGCGTTAGCCATGCCAACTTTGAAAGGTGATAATGTGGAGAAGGCCTGAGCAGAGTGGCTGTAGTAGGAGGCAGATGAGAGAATCTTTGTCCAGATAAAGCTAAATGTGGTTTATTTATAAAAAGTTGCATCGTGCAACACATGTAAACAATTTTTTTTTTCAGGAACTGAACAAAACAAGCTTTACACAACAGCCAAAAATCAACTGCTTAAATAGATTCTGCTCAGCAGGAATCAGTCTAGGCTGTACCACCACTCATACAGGTAACTCCACTGCTTCCTCTTAAACAGGTAATGGACAGTTATATTCTTGTTGAATTCACAATATAAACACTTTAACATTGTTTCCCATACAACCTACATTGCAACCATACATAAACAGATCACAACTCAACATAAATAACTGCTAAGCTCATTTACCTCCCCCCACATACTTGGGCTAACCCTGTGACATCACTAATGATGTCACCCAGGGGATAAATACAGGAAGTGATTGGGTACACCCCCCTTCTGTCCTTGGAGCACCTGGTTGACATGGTAAGTAGCAAAAATTAAATAAATTAATAATTAGCTTTTGGAAGCCAGAAATGACCCAATAAGCAATAACTAAATTTAACAATACTTCTGTGTTTTACTTCAACAAAAATATTGATGTATGTGAAATGTCACCAACACTTGACAAGCGTGGTTTTGTGGTATTGATGGTAGAACTGGGGACAAAATGGTCCCAAGTGAGTGAGTTTTAAAAAATACAACCAAACACTGTCAATCAAACAAAATGTTTGATTTGAACTTTTTAATTTATTTCACTGACATAGCTTCACAGCTTCATTAATGTGGTACTGCACATGTAAGCATGTCTTTGAGCTGTAAACTCTATTGGGTTACATTGCATGAGTTCTGGTGTTAATATTAACACTCTTACCAAAGTGCCTCTGATGAGTTGAAAATGGCTCAACATGCCATCTGTCACACTGAACCTTGTGAGGCCAATGCTGACATAGTCAACTGTGTGGGACTAACTTAGGTACGATATTAATGCCCTCTAATCGGAGAGTTGGAGACAAGTCCACAAATGTATGCCGTTGCATAAGCATAATTCACAGAAATGTGCATGTGATTAAGCAAAACTTCATAGTTGGTGACCCAGCTACAGTCAGACTTCTCATAATTGATGGTGTTGGTTCACTTTCTAATTCCCTCGAAGATTGGCAGTGTCTTTGATATAAGATGTGACCTTCTCTCTTTCTCTGTTCTGCAGTAAACTCTCTATCATTCACAGTCGCTGGTGCTTTTTCTGCTCTAGCTCACCTCACTTAATTTTGTTATATTTATTGCAGCAGCTCATCACACGGTCAATAGATTTAAACTTACAATCATAGCTCTCTTGAGATGAGGCACAAAACACACCATTCAAATGAGACCCAACAAAGTGTGTGTGTACAAGGACCCACACAAGTGTGGTTCCCCCTGGTAAAAAACATGGTCATTTACGCCAGCGTCTACGGCATGACGTCGTCAGACTTCACCTACATTTCAAGCCCTAACAGTTCTGAAGCTATGAGCAGCCTATGTGCCAACATTTAAAAAAAAAATAATAATAACACCAAGAAATGTATTACTAAAACCCGTAAAGTAGAAGATAAGGGCAGGTGAGGAAGGGTTGTGCAGTTGCTGTGTGTTAGCCACATTTCACTCCTACACATTTTACATATACATGCTACTCTGGTAATCTTGCATAATTATATACATCTCACTTAAGACAATTTCCATGATCAGCAGGTGGGCTGCACCCTTGAATTTATTCCAACATCACTTATCTTCCATCATCCGCTGCTATTGTTGGCCCCCTTCAGACACAGTGTGTCTTTTTTACTTTGTGTTTCTTGTGAGGAGACACGTTTCCCTCAATCGCCCATTTTTATCTCTCTAACACAAAGCAACCGTCTCGTTGTGGTGTTTTACTTGTGAGGACACACTTTTGGTGAGAAGGGTTTCCACACTCGGATATCAAATTAATGAGGTGTTCTAATCTTTCATTTGGTGGAGAGCAGGTCATCTGAAAAGTCTGTACATTCAGCGTTAAGACATGAAACTGGTCCAAAATAACAATCTCACATCAGCCTCATCTTTTTCCTCATAGTCTTGTCAAGTGAACAAATCCTGAGGAAAGCATTTTCAAACTCTGTCATATCAATGCAAATCTCCATCACAGGTTTATCCCCGGGATGTGTGTTGGTACCTGGGAGGAGGGAGAGCGCTGGAGCATATTGATGAATCTTGCATTAGAATTTCAGGAAAGTTCTTTCAAGGTTATCCTTTTAGTGTGGGAAACTTGTAAGAAGTTTTATTTTTAATGACAAACAAATCATATCACGTCACTTTCATTAGTCATTTAGTGCCACAAGCGTGTGTGACTGAGAACTTCTTTTACTGTAATTATCATCTGTAATACTCATCTGTGTTCATTTAGATGAATAATCTCATTAGAAAACAGTTAAGAGTAATGCACATCACCAAGAGCTAACTCACACAAATGAAGTGAGGACAATCAACATCAACAGGCTAATGGTTGTTGGTAATGGATATGTACACTATGTGGCAAAAATTGTGTGGGCAATATTTGTTTTTTGTTGCTCTAAGATTATTTTTTGGGCTTTTCAGCGTTTTATTTTGATAGCAGCAGCTGAAGGGTGACAGGAAAATGTGAATCAACTTGAGCCATTGTACATGGTGTCACAAAATCTACCAGGTGAGCTACCAGGGGGCACCTGAACAATGCATTTCTCATCTTGCCATGTTTTTCATGTTCAGGGAAATAAATGGAAATCGCTATGTTGCAGCAGACAATTATATTTTAGATCAGACAGTAGTGTGCTTCACACTTTGTGGCACCAATCTGAGAGAAGTACATTTCTGTTTCAACATGACAATGCCTCTGTGCACAAAACCTAAGAAGTAATTCCCCCCCCTCACGTGGCGCGTGGTGAGGAAGAACTTCAGGGGCCTGTATAGAGCCTCAAACCTATCCAACACCTTTGGGATTAACCGGCACACTGACTGCGATCACCCGACATCAGTGCTCATCCTCACTTACTTCGAATGTCTGTTTAATGTGGCTGTGTGCAGCTGAGCTCGGTCGCGCCTCTCTTCTTGGTCTATATTTGCCAGAGCAGCTCACACCTGAGGCCTATTTATTTATTTTAATGTATATAAATGGCACCTGATAAATTCTATGGAATTAATATTCAAGAATGTCTTTCATTATTGACTTTACGTATATATGACAAACATTTCTCTTTCCTCTTCTCTGGCTATTGGTCAACAGTGCAAATTCACATAGTTCTCTAACCCTTTCTCGTTTAAAACAAGGTCAGAGGTCAGAGTTCATGGCCTGGTGTGTTTGTATAGTGTCTTTCTGATCACATTCATGCACTGATGAGTCATCAGGAGCGGCGCAGCGCTTGCTATCCAAAGGTCACACATGCACACAATCACACATCAGCATCACAGCCATCAGGTTGAGTATCTTGCTCAAGGACACTTCGACGGGACTGGAGCCAGGAATCCAACTAGTGACCCCCTCAATTACCAGGTGACCTGCTCTACCAAGTGAGCCACAGTCGCCCCGTGATTGGCTGAGAGTGTTGAGCTGCCACTGGAGACCCCTGCTCGCTAGTTGAAGGGACAAACGGCAGGAAGCACCTCTTCAAAACACATCTGACTGAAATCATGTTCACACACACACACATACACACTGGTATCCATTTTTCTCAGACAGAAAGTCTTCAGCAGCACACAGAATCATTTTGCAAACACTGAGCAGACTTGATTTGTGCTTATAAAGATCTGCCTCTCATGACTCAAACATCATGTAGTCAGTCATGTCCAATTTAAAATGAAAGAACACACTTCTGGCTCCTAGCTATTCAGGACTCAAGACATTAAATAGTTTATGTAGTGTAATGGCACTTACTGGAATGCCACTGTTTTGAATGTACTGTAGAGAAAGTGTTTTGGCTTGATAGAAAAATCTGACTCAAATAAGAATAAATGGCATTAGCATGGACGCTGATGTTAATTTTATCTTTGAAGATACAGAGGGAGGAACCTGGAAAAACCCCAGAAAAACCAAAGGCTCCACCTCTTTCAGCCCTGCATCCTGGCAAGTAGCGCACAAAAGTTAAAAGAAGAAGAAAACAAACTCACAGTGTAGATCCGCATGTTCAATACAAAGTAGCCCTTGGTTTTAGCATCTCCAAACAACAAGCCGCAGCAGCTAAAAATACAATCAAATCATGAATTATACATGTCTTTCACAGATCCTCTGGGTAAGCTACGTTCGCGAGTGGCACACCACATAGTATAATTACAGAGGTTACAACGGTCGTGATAAACACAGTGCAATGGCAAATTAAAACTCGCACTGCCCTCTACCCGCAAAGGAATTCAAACCGCTCGGTGACAAGAGATTCTGCATCATGACAAAGCCGTTTTGAGAATGAGAGGATTCAGGAATGAAAGTTACATGCTGAGCTAACTGTGTTAGACAAACTGCAGGGTTTTGTTGGACAAAAGCTGCCTGACTCCTGAGGGTTTGCACATTTATCAGTGAAGTAAATATGTGGGACAGAGCTGTGTTTGCAGAGTTTCTAAGATGATATACCCAAGATACACCCCAGCATTAAAACAGAGTCTGACTGTGGTCTAAACTCCACCAATAATGCCTGACAGTGGTGCGCATGTGTCGGCTTTAACCACACAGCATGCTGCATTGCTGTGAAAACTGTCTTGGAAATGGCAGTATCTATTAATATCTACATGTTTGATAGAACTCTGCATGCTGCACAGCCAATTCCTCCTTTACACAAACTACTAAAACTTTTAGCAACAGGCTAGCTAATTAGATAGTTTCCAGATCTATTTGTGTAGAGCAGAGCAACAGGAATGACTTAATGCTCACCACCTCTGAACAGTTAGCAGAATAACTGTACAGTGGCAGTATGTTATGTAGTGTTATTCAATTCAAATAAGCCAAACAGTACATGCTAGAACATGCTAATAACTTTGCAACACCGTCACAAAGTACAGTACACCCATTAGACAAAATGTATAAACTATATTTCACTATGTGATACTATATATTTTGTATAACTATATTTTAAACAGGTGAATCTGAAATTGAATCTGAAAATATCAGGGAAATCTCCACAAGTATGAACAATTCTTCCTGTGGGGAACATGAATGTAAGGACCAGATTTCATGACAGTCCACCCAATTAGTGTTGATTCATTCGACTTTATATCAAAATATCAACAAAGCCATTAAAGCACGTTCTGTTACACTGAATATCAGCATGGCTACAATTCGGTTGTAGGCACAAGGCTGCAGATATACCAAAATATCTATTACAGTGTTATCAAATATAGTGGTAAAAAAAATACTCTTTCACCATCTGTACTTTTGTCATAATTTACAAAAGGAGAGAGAGAACAACAATAGAAATACAGGTGGAAAACTTACAAAATGAACACATTGTAAATGTTATTTATTTATTATATTGACATTATTAAATATTATTAATAAAGTCATTATTTTGTGATATTGGCATCAACTTTTTTTTTCTTTTGAAAAACAAAGCTTGTGTTGAGATCCCAAAATAATGATTTCATCGTGTCATGACAAGAAGATTCTTTTGTGTGCTTCCTCTAGGTTTCCATAAAACTTATGGCTCATCTCAAAACTTGGAATACAGAAAAGATATGGACTGCATGTTGTATAGGAAATGTTAATTGGCTAGATACTGTCAAAATATAGTTTCATCATGATATCTGTCACCTCTGCAGCTAAGCACAGTAATAAAATGAATATGACTAATTATGCTGGTTTGTTTTGGAAAGAAGTGACTGGAGAAGCTAATAAAATCTAGCCCACTGATGTCTCTGCTGTGTTTGCACAACGGTAGCATTGCACTCATACATAACCAAAATAGAACATACATTAAGAGAAGAAGAAAGTTGACCATGGAAGTATTTGCCTACATTACAAAGGCTTTCCAGTGCTATTCTCAGCACTGCGAGCATCACCATTACCACCCCACAGCACTACTAGCACACTGGCTAGCTACTATAGTGCCATGCATAATACATCAGGCCGACTTTGAAAGGCTTTTCTCAGAAGAAAATGACATCACTGAAGAAATCGCTTATGGGGGTGGGGGGGGGGCAGCATCAAAGAGGTGAAAATGCCCTCGGCTGCTGCCCTCGACCGTGGCTTCAACATCAAACAGCTGAGATGACTGTGGTGTGGACAGCATGATGCAAGTTAGGACACTGTGAGAATAATTGAAATGTCAAGACGCCCAGAGTCGTTCAAAAGCACTCACAAATATCAGCTTTGCCTTTTCAGCATTTCTTAAACTGCAGTAGTTGTACTTTTTATGTCTCGGGATCACAAAGACGATGGATTTTCTATATTTTATTGTTTTCTGAAGTGGTAGGCCCGGCTGTTTCTTTATCTTGCATCACAAATCAAATACTTCCTCCAATTCCTTTTATTCTTATCTGATGCTCTGATGCCTGTTTGGCCTGACAGTGCTGACATGTTATGCAATTCAGGATCACATCAGTCTAAATCATCTTACATCAGATCGTAGTGGATGACATCAGATGATGACTTTCCCCTAAATACCCACCCATGCCGCTAAAAGAGAACTAAATAATAATTTGCAGCCTCTTTTGATTCTCTCTCACTGGTCAAAGCTCTGTCTACACATTACATAACATCACTGAAATGGTTCTTCAAGCTGCATGCCCACTTTGATTCGGCTCCTTTTTGGCTTCTTTTTCATTGTCTTCAGCAGAACGGGACATGCTGTTGCATTCCCAGCAGCACTGATACATTTGTAGCAGTTTGTGCAAAACAGTGCTGAGCTGCAGATGGGTTTCGAATCGTCACAAAGCCACGACCAGCACGTCCCCCGGGCATCTGTTTAGCTGTGTGACTCCAAAAAAAAAAGAAAACGGATGGCCAGAAACTTATTTAGCTTCTCACTACTTGGACGTACGATGCTACTGCCATGACATGTGCATTCTAAAAAAATTGTACACACTTCCTCTTTTGCGAATGAAAAAATTATGCCAACTCTGCCCCGGAGAGAATGTGGTGTGGCCACTTTATCTGTCTTTCTCTCTTGCAGTGCTATAAATAGTGGAGAGTGCTGTTGTCTCTCATATTTCATGTGTCACTGGCTCCCATAGTCAGTGGTGAAGACTGTTCACATACACGTACATACATCAAGCCTCTTTTGGCTTCCTTCTGCACTTCAACTTCCTCACTATGCTCTCGAATAATCTCTCCTCTCCTCTCCTCTCCTCTCCTCTCCTCTCCTCTCCTCTCCTCGCTTTAACCTAAGAGGCCAGGCCTAAGCCTTGTGTTTCGAGTGTCAGGGGACTAGATCCCCAAATGTAGGGCAATTTAATTTGAATGTTAAAAAACACTTCCAAATTCTAATTCAGTGTACCGCAGCACTGACATGGATACTGTAAGTTTCATGCTATGACCAGGGTTGTGATGCTCTGCTGAAACGTTGTACGCTTGGACCAAGGACTGACAAAAAGCAAACACACATTCCATGCTAAAGCTAGCTGAGTTTTCAGGGGCGTTATTTGAAACATGCAGTATAAGCTAAAGTTTTTGTTTTTACATTAGTGTGAACCATGTACAGCTTCATCACTCCATCACACAGCTCGCAATACAGTAAGATTAGGTTGGGTTTGGTTTGGGTAGCGTCACTTGTTTGTTTTACCACAATGGACTGGCCTGGAACCAGTGTCAGATTCAGCAATACTGTCCACATGCAACACGACTCCTTGTGTAAATAATGAGTTGCCTGGCAGTCATATCAGTCACAAAGAGGAGAGTCTCTGATGTAAAGGTCTAGCATTGTAGATAGACTCCACAGACATCCAGCTTATCGCTGTCTGATCATTGTCTTCCATTAATTAAGCTAAAAAGCGAGTTAACTGATGACACAGTGTTATTTCACTGCAGCAAATCAATGAGATTCATTAATTCAGCCTGAAGGCTAAGATAAGTAAGGACACACTGTTATTATACTACAACAGCTGAGAGGAAGAAGTGCAAATAAGGAATTCCCAGGCCTAAATTGCATACTTGAGCACATGGAGTGCAGTATGTTAGCCAGCTGAGCGAAAATCTCAGAGGGATTTGACCCTTAGCCAGTACACTGCAAACTCTCTTCATCTCTCAGTCAGCCACAATGCTTAGTCATCAGCGAGACGCTCAGCTCAACCTGACAAATCCTTATTAGTCAAAGTTAAAACATCTGAGAGACAATATTTCTATTGAAGCTCATTCTCTGTGTGTGTGTGTGTGTGTCTGTGTCTGTGTTTCAATCAGCAGCTGCCAAACGCTGGAGTCATCTTTACCTGTCCAGCTCTGGTAATAAAACACCTGAAAACCTGTCCCACATAGCCGATGGAGAGCGACCGATAGCTGATTCATAGCGGTTAAAAAAAGCATGCGCGTCTTTGATTTCATTTTGTTTTCATCTCGTTCAATCCCTCAAGTGTACAATGTCCTGTTTTCTTTCTGACATCAAAGCTAATTAAAAATAACTCAATCTCTTCCACGTCCCAGATGAGCTAACAAAAACAACAAGTTTAATCCGATGAGTTTCCAAAAAACGCGAGTCGACTCAGCGTTCGATACAACCATGATGTAATGATGTAAGGTAAAGATGTCAAAACACCAGTGATCTAAAAAGATGAATTAGACAAAGTGTTCATTAAAAGGTGACTCACGGGTGATTTCATCTGTGCATATAGCCCCGATCAATGACAGCAATCCTTTCAACTAATCCCAAATCCAGAGCACAAACAGCAGCAGGGTTGTGGCCTTGTGATCCGGGGAAAATTTCACAGCTGCTGACTGGAAAAACAACATCCTCATTATTTGCTTATTTTGTGCCTAAATATCTCATAACAAGAGCTTTTCCAGCTAATTACTTGTGTTAATGTTTTCACATGTGGCTAATTTGCAGAAATTAGAACTTTTTTCTTTATCCTGGATAAAACTTTTGATGTGTTGACTCATATATCTCCTTGAAGAACAAAAGGTCCTAATGTTTGCTAACTTATGATCTCATACGCAGGTCATAAGCCAAAGTATTTGACAAACATTGACCTGATAATGGCACTAGAAAATTGAAGGGATCACCTAAGTCATTTAGAATGATCCAGTGCTGCCAGTTATTTTCAATGTAAAGCACCCAAAGCCTGCTCGAACAGAAGATTCCATCTTGCTCTTGTCTGCACCCATCCACACACGTATTCAAAGAGATACTTTGCTCTAGAAACGTAACACAATAGAACTCAGTATTCATTGGCACAACTTATCTTATGTCTGCACATGTCTAAACTAAAAAACTCCAGTACAGCTCGGTTGGAGCTAAACCAAGCTCACTACTCCAAAGTACAATGACAACTAATGAGTTGGGCAGTCAATGAAGAGTACTACGTGGTTGCCTGAAATCTTTGGTTTGCATTTGAGCACCAAAGTGCTGAGCAAACCTTTAAGATAAAGAGGAGATTAGTTGCTGTCAGGACGCTGGCTGGATGTGAGTACAGCGAATAAAGAGGAATTAAAGCCAGACAAAGCTCGGCTTCACTGGCCTGACGCCACTTCCTCTACTGCACGCTTCCACAGACACACAGACCCACTCACAGAAAACCTGCAAGCAAGCAAATGCTTGCACGGGGTTAGCAATTAATGAGGGCTCAGGGCAGCGAAATGCCCTTTAAAGTTTAAAAAATGCTTATGAAATAAAAACTGTCGGAGAAAGAAAAAAGGTTGCATCCCCTCCTATTATTACTTGCGCTTTTTTTTAATTTGGCTTTTCACTCTCTTCTTATTTAATTGTTTGAGCGGCCGTTTTTTCACGATCACCACTTCAGGTAAATGCAGTACTTAGGGTTTGAAAAAATAGAAATGATGTTGGTCAAAAAACAATCAAGGACACAGCCTGAAGCAGAAAAAGAGCACACGGACACTGTGCAGTCTGCAACAGATCCCACACAAACCGCTACGTCAGCAAAATATTAAACAACCAACAGGGTGGAAAAAAAAAAAAAAAAAAAAAAGCGAAACAATGGCACCAAGGAGGGTGGAGCGGCTGAGGACAAAGAGGAAGAAAAACACTTTCACAAATTTCCATCACCGGGAAAGGTTAAAACAAATCTTAGATGTGCTATTTCAGCAATTTTTGCCAATATGAACTTTGTGCAAATGTCTTGTTTTATTAAATTTGACACAGAAAGGTGGTCCTTTCTGTGTCAAATTTAATAAAACAAGACTAAACAGAAATCACAAGGGGGCAAAAAAATGTCCTCTGCAAAACCATTCATTTCACACCCAGATGAAAATGATGTGAAAATCTGTATGAATTCATCCCCTGCCATATCCAGAAAACACAGGCGCTCAGTGAGAACTGTTCTCATCAAGGTGTTAAGTGATAAATGAGTATTTGACCACCACAATCTGTCTTTTTTTTTACTTTGCAGCTTCAAAAGCTCTGCAGGACATAAATGGCCCCTCTCTCAGCAGCATTATGGCTAAGAAAATCATTTATAGTTATATGTGAGGCCTACTTACACATAAGAGTTTGTAAATGTTAAAGGCATGCGAGAACAAAGAGGAAGCTGCAGCCAGACCTCCAATGCCCACCGCGTCAACAACACACACGTGGAAAAAAGGCAAGGACATGCAAAGTCACACTTTTAAGCAAACAAAATAAAAGAACAAGCAGCTTTTTTAAAAGTACAATTCAGGTCAACAGGTAAACAGGTTTAAAAAGCTCTAATGCGTTTGTTCTGTTCAGTCCACTGACATCATGAAGGGTACATAAAGGAAAGAAATGAACATATAAGGATTTATATACGCTAAAACAAACAAGCTATTGACTGGGAAGAACAGAAGGCAGCTCTAGTATTTGTGCATGTTCATTCTGCATTCATCTAACATCATTAAGACCCCATGCCTTCATGCAGACTTTAAAATCTGAATCTAAGACAATCTAAAACAAACCTGATCATGGCCGAGGTATTGAATCGCAAAATCATAATGTACTATACTGACTAACTGAATATTCTAATATGTACCATTAAAAAAAAAAAACTGCATAAATACCATCAAATGTGCAGTTATGTATCAGATATTGCTCTACAGTGTTGGGTAGTAACACATTGCTTTGCCTTATAATAAAGCAGCAACCTCCAGAGTGAAGTGTAGCCATGCCGAAAACTATATAACTCACCTACTGAAATAACATGAAGGCTTAAAGTTATACATAATTAAGAATTGCTTTGATTGACAGGTGGATGCTGCCACAGGTGGCTTTTGTTTGACCACCTGGGCATCATTCAGCTCCACCCACAGTCATCCAGATGACAACATCCGTTGTTTTATACAGTCTATGGCCTATCCAAACCTATTAATATATGTAAGAATAAAGTTATAATAAAGTTGTTTGAGCAACCAGGCTTTATTCAGCTCACCTCAGCTGCACCCACGCTCCATATCTTTGCCCATTTTTGGAGGTTAGGTTAGGTCGGAGCCAGTGAAGGAGCAGGACTCCAAAGATGGCGGCAGCCAGAGCCAACACACTGAGCTTCAGAACAGCTCTTCAGAAAAACCCACTGATACTACATACATGTTTTATACAGGATATGTCTTATAAGTCTATAATTTAATAAGCTGCTTGTTTTAGTAATGAGTAGCATAAGAGATTACAATTTGAATCAACTTAAAAACATTACCAGGACGGTGACAGAGGGCTGATCAGTCCTCTCTGTGTTCAGTTCATAGTCATATCAACTTTTATAAGGCCTCCATATGAGATATGCCACACATGTGACTGTGTTTTTAATATTTCTTACACATTTTGTGCACACAAACATAAAATCAACAAACCAGAAGGGGAAAACTCTCCAGTCCACGGCCAACCCACCCATTCACTCTCTCCTTCACACACTCCAACCTCTTTGGGAGTCACCTCTCGCTGACCTCCCCTCTCGCACACAAAAAGAGTCATCGCCATCGTCTTGCTCATTATCCCCCAACAAGGGTCGGCCTTGTTAGAGCCCAAACTGCCAGAACGCACCTGGCTGACATCACAGCAAATCCTGAGTCCCCGTTGCCACGTCAACCACAACTTGGCAACCGCAACTTGGCAACGACCCACTCCACGGGGGATTGATTGGGTGAGCAATGCAGTGAGAGGTGGATTAGGAGGAGTATTATTGTCTCCCTTGGTGCAGAGGGACATGCAGGATCTAGGCCTTGCCAGACACTGAAAGGATGGTGGACTCACTGAAACAATGATGACAGGCCTGGCCCGAACTTGGCTTACTACAAGAGATGAAAGATGCCTCTTATTTGTCCATTACTCATTAATTTGCTAATGTGCTGCAGTGATTTAAAAAAAAAAATAGTGTGGCGTTCATTTGGCCAAGCAGGCCGAGGCTTATTCCAAATATTTTCTGATTTCTAAGTTGAACTAAATGATATTCAGCTGAGCAGAGTGAGACAAACATTATCACATTCTCACTCAAGTTTCTCTCTCCGACACACAAACACAGAGATGCCATAGTGAATATAGCTACAAAGCGATTTTGCAAGTCGAGGTTTTTGGGCTGCAAAATGCACACTCAACCACCAACCAAGTGAAATGAACAAAACTCAAGTGACAAAATGATGTGTCTGACAAACAACCATTACCCTCTCTCCATAGCTCCTGCTCTGCTCCTCTTCTCCTCTTAGGCCAGAGGAGAAGAGGGAAAAACACTCAGGGCCTGAGACAGGGAAGCAAAGTGCAGCTGTTATTTGTCATCATCCATTAGTGAACCGGCCGGACCTGCAAGTGGAAGCTGCAGAGAGAGGAAATAGTTGTAGGTCATTTTGTCACCTGCTTTTTGCACCTGATCAGTGCTGTAAGTATCAATATAGTATGTATACAGCGCAGCCACTTCAGGATTTAGTCTTCACACCTTAGCCAGATAACTTCACTTTATTATAAATGCAGAAAGTAGTTTGCTCTTTATGTAGCAAGGTGCAAAGTAAGGGTGTGTATCGGTGGACGGATTTGTAGCGCGCCTGAGTCTAAGGCTGAAAACATCGAGTTCACATCCTGTTACACACCTGTATTTAACACCTTAACCCTAATATGTCGATAATACTATCCACTCTTGTCTCAGCATGTGCTCACCTCTCCGTTGAGGTAAGCTTTGAGTAGGCTTACCCCGGAGATTCCCTCATCCTTTGGATACATACATACATACAGACAGATTTTACAAGTGTGAGCAAAATGATGATTCAATGCAAGTTGTAAAAGGACAGGCGAAGTGTCATCTGCTAATATGATAGTACAGGGACGCCTACATTAAAGAAACAAAGATGAATGAATGTGCATCATCACTAAACATACATAAGATGGATAGGTTGACCTTTGACACACAGGACTGCACAAAGTAGATGCAGTTATTCTGCATCATTCATCGCTATGGTGGTAACTGGTAAATGTGTTTTAAATGACATCAGACTGCACCGACGTGACTGGTAGATTCCATATTGGTTGTTATATTTTCTGATACGTCATTGGTCTTTTTTCATAAAAGGCATTTTGTTTTTAATATTACTTCATTGTTTTAATATTATCTGTAACCCTGATAAAGGCTCTCAGTCACAGTACGCTGGTGTGATTCGGTTGTAGGCACGATGCCGCAGGCTGAGTGCCGAAGATAAACAGTCTTTTTATTTTGCCTTTGCAAGTAAATGTGGGCCATGATGGCAGCGACTTGTCCTCCTTTTTTGCATCTCCCACTGACCGGTTCAAGGAATAAAGAGGTTGTTGACCAGGCAACCCATCTTCCCCATCTACTGAGTGAAGGGGGAGGAGGGGGGAGGACGCCAGCTGTGATATGAATCAGATGCTGCCATGATTGGAATACAATGACCCGGCAACACACAGTCTAGCTCTCTCGCGCTCTCTCTCTCTCTCTCTCTCTCTCTCTCTCTCTCTCACTCTCTTGCCATGTGTCTCTCTTTCTGAACAAGGTTATCACCAGAGATTATCAGGTTAGGACAATAGATGGTGATTCACATAGGTAGTGAATGGTTTTGGGACAAAACGTATCTCACAAAGGGCTGTGGTTGTTTCCAAAAAATAAGGACAAAGAGACATGAGAAATGGTGCACACCAATAATTATCATTATTTGTACCATAATTATAATAGCATTATTAATTGCAGTAGTATTATACGTAATAGAGGGGCTTTGGGCCATGTAAATAATCATGCAATCACATTATTACAAATGTGCTACATATTTTTATAATCAGAATTTTTATCAGTACCAAGTATTCCCCAGTTAAATACAGCTGCTTCTTCTATATGATCTTCCATCAGGTCTACAGGGGGGAGATGGAATAATATAACCACTCTTAACAACCATAACTTTGAAGTTACTGAAGCATGCTAATGCTGCTACAAAAGTGGGTCATATAAAGATTCATACTAATTAAGTATTTGTCAACCCCCTATATACTTTATATAGAGTATGTGTATCCCTGTTGGCTAGTGTTAACTAGTGGAAGCTGTACAGTAGGCCTTCTTCTTTCTGCTGTAGTTTTTTTTTCACGTTAGTACAGTAATGATGACTAGTTTAGCAGTTTTTTGGACTCATTAGTTGCCACACAACACTTTGAATGCTCGCATGTGAGAGTGTTGATTGCCACACATTTTTATCGATGACAAACACTGCTAATGGCACGCATCCTAATTATGATTCACATTGGAAGCACTCACAGTAATTAGGTTACTACTATGTTAAAAGACAATTGTACTTTGAAATTTTTCTATTTCTATACTGGTAATAATAACACTGTAGAGACAATGCACGGCTGAGATCATGGTTCAGCTAACCTTGTTGTTGTAACTGTACAGTTTTCTTCTGCAATGATGTTTGAATATCAACACTCTGGTGCAACCGCTTTTAGTTTCACTGACTGCTCGTGTTTCTTGCCCCACTGGACTTGTTGTGGCAAACTGGTCGTGTTCTGAAAGTCAGCAATTATTTGGTGTAGTAAATTGATATCGTCAACTAAGTAGCAACCTCTGTGGCTGTAAAGCGAATGAATTTCTATGCAGAAGTGCACAAAGCTGCAGTTCCACAAACGTCCACTTGAGGCTGGCTACAGTACGAGTCAGTCTCCATAAGTCCCCATGTTAAAATGTCCAACTTCACAGCAGAAATAAACATGTTTACAGCCTGGTACAAAAAACAGTTTTGGTCTCTATAGCTAATTTCCCCGTTCATGACAACTGTACTGAGGGTGAATTTTTATACAACTCACCTGTTCAAATTATATTAAGGATTAAAGTTATGCAGAATTAAGAGCGTGGCCTCTTCTATTGACAGGTGGGTGCCTTACAGGTGGCTTGTTTGAGCAACCAGGCTTCACTCAGCCCGCCTCAACTCCACCAACGCTCCACTTTTAGATTAGCTGAGAGTCGGCAGGACTGCCAAGATGGTGGCAGTTAGAGCCACCGCGCTGAGCTTCACAAGGCTCTTCAAAAAGTGAGTGACATCACAAATAACACGTCCATTCTTTATACAGTCTGTGGCCATAACCAATAGAAGTGGTGGCTAAACCTACAAAACATCTGTAAGAACCAAGTCATAATAAACCTGAAACATTCTTTGTCATTCAGTATTTCCATCATTTTGTTTAGCCCCTCTAGATTATATTCTTGTGAGCTGAGTTGAATACATTGTATTATTCAAATTAGTTGTATTAGTCTAGACCAAGAGATCAGATACAAAATGTTTTGGCTGCAGGTGTTGTACCAAGGCAGTAATTCAGGTCTCAGTGAAAGGTTATTAAGAGTATGTCCTCATCACATGTATCATCTTCTTAATATGAAAACTTAATGAAGCCTGTTGAGGCTGCAGCAGCAGAGAAGGATGATAATGCGCTCTTAACACTTCTCTGAACCATGGCGGAGTACATCACTTTTCAGACTTTTCACCAGGGATGTTAGCCATAGGGGTCACTCTGCCATCCACCATGAATCTTATCAATTAGGCAGAGAAGTGGAGAGAGGGGCTGGGGGAGGTGGAGGTACTATTATACCCCAGAGTAGCATGTGATGGTACTCTGAAGACTCCCTGTAATGCTGTTCGGTGTGATACGGGAACACATGCAGCAACATTTTTGGGAGATGAAGCTCTTTGATCAGGCACGATGAGAACGTTGGCTGGCAGTTTCACCTCCGTGCGTCAAGTATTCAGAGCTCCGCTTTGAGATGTTGCAAATCTAGCTTGTAGCAGTCAGTAAACTCAAGCTGTTTGTGTGCACTCTGGCAGACCGAATGAACACTGGAAACAAGGAGATCAAACTGTGATCATGTTGAGCTCATACTAAAATACTGCTAATTGTATATATATGTATATTTACTTGACTTGGATTTCAGTTCTGACCTGAAGAAGTCTCTTGGATGAGAGGTGACTGTCTTCATGAATCTACAGCAAAGTCCAGTTGCCCCAGATTTACCTCTTCTCACAGAGAGATGACCTGGACGACTGAGAATCTTCACACACTTACAGATAATTATGTCTATCTATCGGATTATTGGGCCTGAGGACCCAGCAAGGCATCACTGGATCAATATGAACAGTAGCTTTGTTTTATTGTGAAATACAGCATAGTTTGGCGTCTTTGTGTCTCAAAAAACAATTCATAAATCATAAATTAATCAACCTGACAACTCAAACCTGTGACAAGAGGTCAGAGCCAAAAAATAACCCCACACACATCCCGTGATTGAACCACATTTTGGTTTCAAGTTAGCGTTAGAGGTGCTAGAAGGCAGATTTTGTTACCATTGGACGATCCAAGCTACTTTTACACAATGCTAAGCTAAGCTAAGATAAGCTAGCTGCTTTGCACTACTCAGTATGGTCAGCTTATTTTCACGTTGCCACATCCACTGATCTCTGTCATGTTTTTTTCCTCTCAAACCTAATGGAAAACATCTGCTCCAGCATGCACAAACACAATGGTCAATCAGAGATAAGCTGTCTATTTAACCAACTTAATAAGACGTTTCACTGTCAGACACAAGCTGCTCTGCTGGCCTAATCGGAAGCCTCTGCCCCCAACCCCCCACGCCTCAACGTCCATCACATTAAACTTCTTATTAGGGCTGGGTAGCTCCTCCATCTTGGGAGTGATCTGTGATCTACAGCACTACAGCACGTTGGAGGAAACACAGGAATTAAGTTTAAATGAGGCATCATAAACACACTGACTGGAGATACTGTAAGGATATATGAGGGCTAGGAGGCCCTCATTTCTGCCAGGTCACAAAGCACGAATCCACAAACAATTACCACGAGCAAACATTATGACGCTCTCTGTTGAAACACAGTAATCTTGGCAAAGTGATGAATGAGATTAATTACTCCACAGTGAGGAGGAGAAAGAGCCTGGAGCTGATCAAGAAACACACTGTGGTGTTTTTAGTGATCAACATGGAGCCATTCAAGCAGGCACAGAGGCAGAGAGAGTGAGGCAGGCAGGCCGGAGCTGGAGCTGGAGCACACAAGGCAGCAAGGTGCTCTTCAGCAGCAGTCCACATGCCTGGATGATGGCAGATTGGAAAAGAATTAATCTCATCGTCCCACAGCAGCTCCTGCACGGGCACCACAAAGATGGTGCAGCCGGTCACGAGGAGCCGCTGTCACCTGTGATAATGATATGATAAGTGCAATTCAATTCAAACTAACACAGTTTTCACATCAGCCAGACCCCCACCCCCAACCAACCCCCTCCTCCTCTACCTCTCCTTCTCCTCCACCGACCCCACACACACACCCCAGCCTCGGATGGATGGATGGATGGCGAGTGAAATAGGGGTGGGGGTGGGAGGTGTGTGTGTGTGTGTGTGTTGGGGGGGGGTTCCATTTTCTGTCCACGACCAATGCAAAGCGCACCACAGCGCCTTTAGCGCATCATAATAAAAAAAAAAACGCAACCCACACCACGCCTCGGAATAAGCGGACATAAAAATAGCAAAAACAGCTGGCACGCACTCCGAACAAAACACAGCAGACAGCCACATTCCCAGCAGGCTGTCACATTCGAGCATTTTTTTTCAAGCATTCTTTTTGCACAGATGGGAGGTGTGAGACGAGCGGGATGAGGAAACTGGAATGACATTGCGCCTGCTTACTGTAAAATAAATTCCCTCGGGGAGGATGGAGAGCCTCCTTTTCCCTCTTGACTCCCCTCCGTTCCGACGTGCGAATTCCCCGAAATTCAGACCATGCAAAGCAGGTAGTCAGTCATTCCCAACCCCTTCCGAAGTATTTGGTCCAGCAAAGCGCGGCGTGTGAAAGGAGAAGGCAAGCCAGCATCCGGGAGGAGAGAGCCCAGCTGTGGGGAGGAAATGAGGAAGGAAGGAGCGGCCGGGCCGGAGCGCTGCGCACAGGAGAGGAGGCAGGAAGAGCGGCAGAGGTGCTCTCTCTCTCTCTCTCTCTCTCTCTCTCTCTCTCTCCTCTCCTCCTAGTTCAACATCCCCATCCCTGCCAGGCAGACTGACAGACGACTTGGGTACCAGTGTCAGCAGCGACACCCGCCGGTGATGAGAGGAATGACTGTATGGGGTGTGATTAGTGCCAGCAGCAGCAGCTGGAGACAGAAAGCTCTGTCATTGTGTCTGAATGTGTTGCTGCAGCTCCACGAGGACATCATTTAGCTTCAGATGTTGCCTCTGTGACATTTTCCACCTCACTCTGTGTCCCATCATCTTTGAAAGCAGGCCGTCCACCTGTAACTGAGCAGAATGAAACAGGCCCATAGAACATATGCACAGGCGCACATGCCACATCAGGACAAAGCACTGTCATTGTGTCTGAATGTGTGGCTGCAGGTATGTCTGGACATCATTTCACTTAAAATGTTCATGAATAGACATTAAGTCCAACTGAAATCACAATTAGTCACTCCTTCTTACAGACAGAAACCATGTCAAAGTGCTTTTCAAACATTTTATCAATGTTTTCTTATTAAAAAGAAGAGAAAATATGGGCAGGTCAGTGTTGTTGGCCAGCTGAGGCAACACAGGTTTTACATCAACATGATGAAATGCAGTGCTCCCATAGGATTAAAACATTAATGATTGATTAAACAAAAAACTGTGATTTTTACAATAAAAAACAGCAGTTGTGGTTGAATTTTATTGTAATAAATATGGCACAACCTTTTCTAATATTATGGTAAAGGGATATTAGTACTGTTGTTTTCATGCTTAATGTTTCCCGTTTATTCCATATTTTACAGTGAAAAACTGCAATTACTGTAAAATATGCCATTAAAAATTACGGTGTTTTACTGTACAATTAGCAGTCTCTAATATAAAATACTACTTTATTCTATATAAATTCCCTTAAAATGCTGTATAATTAAAGGTTTTGCCATGAAATGTGACTGAAGAAAAGAAAGAAAATTTCCAGTTCTTTTTCCAGTAAAAAACTGGCAGCTGTGGTTGCCAGAATTTTACCGTAATATATACAGTATAAAAGGTTTTACATAATAATAATAATAATAATAATATTAGTATTAATAATAATAGTAGTTTACTGTACAATTAAGGTCTCTAATATAAAATACTACAAAATGTCTTAAAATGGCATATTAAGGTTTTGTAGACTGCGTTTTACTGTATGCAGGAAAACACAGTCATACTTCATGGCATATTTTACGTCTTGTCTTTTCCTGTCATGGTTTGACAGTTGTTTTTTTACCGTAAAATCTACAGACATTTTTTTACTGTGTAGGGACAAATCCAAGCTACAGAGAGGCATGTATGTGGGAACGTATTTTAATCGGGGCGACTGCCCTGGATGCATGCACATGACAGCTTACATGAGCATCTTCTAAACAATTTATAGATGTTGTGAAGTGAATTTTCTATAGTTAAATGTGAAACTTGCATGAAAATTATATCACAGCACTGCAGAATAGAGGCTCTAAGGAAATGTTGCCCTGCATCATTGCACCAACAGACCACATGGCTGGCCTTTATGAGCCACACACGAAGCACGAAGTAGTACGGCACTAACAAGTGCAAATGTTATTACCATGCTTTATACAAAACTAAAAGCATATACTGTACTTATTGCATGATAAGATACCTCTGCAGTCAGTGTCGCTTTTGATGCTGAAGACGTCCCCACAATCATTTAAAGAAAAGTCCAGACAAAATGACTCTCTGAGCTTGCTGTCTCTCAAAAAACATCTCCGGATCAGAAGTTGGCTTTATTCTTTGAATACCCTCCATTGTTTGAATAGCAGGAGATCGCAATGTGCAAATTATTTCACATAAAATAACATCAGAATTAAGAAAGAAAGAAAAGATACCTGCATAATTTACTGCTACAGCTCATACTGCCACTACCACTTGAAGCTACTACTAGCTACACTGATCATATGAACTGTAGTGCACAGGTAAATCATAACCAAGTTATAGATTCTGATTGGTCACATAATTTAATTTAACAAAGACACAGAGAGACAACAATTTCAACAAAGATGCACTGGTAGCAACTGTAACTTTTTGAAGTGCAAAGGTCCACACAATTTAGCATCCAAATGTACCTATCTTGAGCTTTAAAACAGCTTACAAACTTACTTGCAATGTGCTACAGCTGACTAGCTAGGGATCTGAAATCTAGCCTGCAAACTGACGATAGCAGTCCTGTTTTTCCATCCGTCTGTTTGGTAGCTCATCAAAATCAAGATGCAAGGACAAGATCTGTGTCCTTGTTTGAAGATGATAGGACATTAGCTCAGGAAGCTAATGTGGACTGTTGTTCAAAGTCTGTAGCTCACTGTCAGTCTATGATCCAAATAGCAGTGATCTTAATGCAAATATAATACTGATTGAAAACGGGCAATGAGAATTTGTTGTGTAAAGGCAATGAATGGAATTCCAACGCACAAAGGGAGATCATTGAACCACTGAATTATTTAACTCAAGTTTAAGGGGGTTTACGGTTCATATATTTCTAACCTATATTCCAAAAACAACATTTGAATATTGTTTGTGATGCCCACAGCTTCAAAGACCAATAAGGGCATTTCCACAGAAACTGGAGTGTGCCTTCTTTAGCTGAAGCCCTTTTTAGAAAGCCTCCTTTAATCAGTCTGCTCTACATTGAAGCCTACTGTGCTAACACACGCCGGGAGAATCTGTCTGGATACGTTTTGGTGGGAAGACAACCACACTTACCACTGAGGAACATTGTCAGCTGTCAGCTATGTCGCCCCTGATGTCAGTTTCAGCAAGCAAATGTACACAGCTCGAAAGCAAACCTTCCACTGGAGAAGTCTGTAACCCAGTTGAGCTCTGTACATCCTCTGACTCTCTCCTATCTGTGGCTCCATCTATATTTGTCTCCCTCCCTTTTCTGTCTCTCTTTCTTTCTTCTCTTTCATTTCCTCTTTGTTTAACATCTCTTTGTTCACTCAACTGTAAGCTATTTCCAAATGCCACAGTCAGTGGCATCAGTGGCAAACTAAATCTCGCACACATTGTTCCTGCATGCACTGTTTGCTTCGTTGCACAAGAAATGACTTTGGATGTTCAGATTATCTGCACACATTGCAGCCAAAATGTCATACTTTCATGGCAGAAGAATCTGAAATTGAAATGTGTCTCTATATAAGCATATGCACGCACTCATGGTGTAACAAAGCACATGTCCAAGACCCTTTATTTTCTGTATCATTCCTGCTATGCTCTTTTTGCGCTGTTTCTTGCAGCAAACTCTATTTGAGCTATTCTTATCTGTATCCTATCCTCTGCTGCTCTAATGACCTGACATCTCCACAGGGATCATTAAAGTTTCATCTGACCTAATCTAAAAATTGAAGTCCCCTTAAGCAAGGCACTTGTCTGCTCCAGTGAAGCTGCTCACTGTCCATCAGTAAGAAATGTGTTGTACTGAGAAGCTGCTCGCAGGTGTCAAGTGTGTGTGTGTGTGTGCGAGTGAAGCGCTGTGCTGCAGGGAGGAACACATGCTCATTTAAACCTATGTTAACACAAAAGAATATGTCAACCTGTGGCTATTGGGTTGAAAGGCAGACAGAGGTGATAAGGTAATGAGGCGATTATGCAGCAGTGGTGAGTTGTTATCTGCGCAATGCCATGTCTAGCTTTTGCAACCGGCAACAAGAAACACAGCACCCACCTATCACACTGTCGCATGGTGAGATCATGTGGGAGAGACACAGGAAGAAAGGGAGGCAGAGAGGCTGTGAAGGCAAGAGCTACAGTCTATCAGTAATGAGCTGTTTCATGTAAATCACAGTTTAACCTTCATTTTTCCATCCGTCATCTATTCAGTTTTATCCATTTACATCCAGAGCGTTACCCAAGTGACAAACACAGAGGCCGTGAAGTGAAGCCAGCGTGGGTGAGATGATGGTTCAGCTAACCTTGTTGCACTGCTTATGTACAGTTTTCCTGTGCAATAACATTTTTAATATCAACACTCTTTTAATTTAATGACTGTTTGTGTTTCTTGCCCCACTGGACTTGTTCTCAAATGTCAGTCAATTATTTGGTGTGTTAAATTGATTTCAAAACCAAGCAGCAACGTCCGTGGCTGTAAAGTGGGAAAAAAAAAAACATAATTGCACTTCCTCGAGCAGCCACTTTAGGTTGGCTACAAAACAAGTTCATCTCCATAAGGCCCCATATCAAATTGCAAAACTCCACAGCAGAAATAAACATGTTTACAGCCTGGTACAAAAAACAGTTTTGGTCTCTAGAGCTAATTTCCTCATTCATGGCAACTGTACTGAGGGTGAGGTGAATTTTTATAGATATCACCTGTTCAGATTATATCAGGGCATAAAGTTATGCAGAATTAAGAGCATGACTGCATTGAATGACAGGTTTGTGCTATTACAGGTGGCAACCAGACTTCATTCAGCCTGCCTCAGCTCCACCAGCGCTCCAGGTATTTGTTCATGTCTGGATTAGCTGAGAGGCAGGCCTGCCAAGATGGTGACAGCCAGAGACACCACACTTTACAACACCTTTTCAGAAACCTGTGGGTGACATCATCGTAATAAGTTGTTTAATTTTTTTAATTATCATACATGATTGGAAAGTTTGGCATAAAGACCCTATGTATGATTTGTATATACAATATATACAGTATAGTATATTCACGTGGTTATCTTCTACTAGCTCGCATATATAACATCAGATATGTTTATTACGAAGTGGTCAGTTATTTTTCACTTGGACCTATATTTAACCCGTTCCACCTTCACCATCCAAAATTCCCAGTAAACAAACGTGAAAAGAAAATTCTGCTGTTGGTGCCGACGCTGCCTTTGCTGAGCTCTGAAAGGAATAACTCCTTCTGAAGATTAACCTTTATCTGAAAACCAAAGAGACAGGAAGAAAACCAGGACGGAGAGAGTCTTTGTCAGCTGCAGAGTAAAAACTCAAATGTTTATTGAAAATACTGCAGGAAGATGCTGCAGGTCTTATTGATCCACCAAGAACTGCCACAAACCATACATCACAATGAGATGTACATCACTGTCACCACAGGAACCAGAGAGCACCTCAGAAACCCATACATTCATACAGCTGCTTATTTGTACTGTCAGATAAACATCCTGTGTTTGTTTTCTTCAGCACATCATCCATTGGATCATTAGCCCAAACTGTTCAGAATTCACAGAGGAGTGTGTTAAAACACAAAAACAGTGGTGGAAGAAGGTCAGACAAGATCAGGTCGTTTACTTAGAAGGTTCTGTGTAGAATTCAGAACCATCTTGGTTGCAACCACCTTGCAACCAAGTGAATACCCCTCACCCCACCCTCTCCTTCCAAGCATGTAGGAAAACAATAGTGGTCAGGAAACGTGTGAAAGGTTCTGTAGAGCCAGCGCTGCATGAGACCATGCATATATACATATATATTCTCTCTTATATACACATCTGAAACCAAAAGTCATTCACCTACTGAAAAGATGTGAAATTATTTTCCAAATGTTACTGACACATTTACACATTACTAAAAAATGTTATGCTCACATACACAAGTGAAACCTTAACACATAGTAGTAAAATATGCAAATTCTTTTGTATAAACTATTGAAAAGTTACTATTGAAAAAAACATCAAAGATTTGTTCAGTTGAACCAGGAGGAGGTTGAGAAGAGAACTCATTTAAAAATACAGGCAGACTGTTCATTCTTCACACCGATGTCTGCTCAAAAGCACACGAGTAGAATAACCAAAGCAGTTACTAAAAAAATGTATTTTGTCTTTTGCAAAAACTAGGTGAAGAAAATGTTTTTGAAAGGCTACACACCAACTGAAAGGGATGGGATATTTCGGTGGAAATGATTACATCTATCTTTGTCACAGTTCAAGCATGGAAACACGGAACCCAAATGCAGACTGAGAGCTTACAGCTGGCTGTAGCCTTCCCTCTTTCTTGTTCTTTTTGTTTGTTGTTGTTGTTTTCCCCTTCACTAGTGTTTCTGTCAGTGGTTGCAGAAAGAATGAACTCATATGTCCTTTCTTAACCACGTTTCCTTGGCCTAGATGGACAAGGTCATGAAATCAAGGGAAGACGTGAAGGAGAATTCATAAGGACTTAGGGAAAGATGACCGCCATGTTCAGAGAATCCGACTGCACACTAGACTACGTCATTATGCAATGGCAGGTGTTGTTTACATCTCTCTGGTAAAACTACAAAGTTCAGAAGATGGACTACAAAATGTGCATCTGAGATACTCCCTGTGCGCTCTTACTGTGCTTTTTTATGCAGGCTATATAAACGTGGGCAACCCAGTGAAAATATGACTTCATTATCAATGCCAGAATTAAAATAATAATAAAGGAATATCAATGAAGTGTTTGTCACATTGAGAATGGTTGCTGACACTCGCCCTCCTTCTATATAAACATATTAGCAAGTTATGGCAAAACATGGATACCTAATAATTAACATTAACTTGTTGCGTTGATCTACAGGAACGCTTGACTTCTATCACAGTTAGAGAAGTTTGACCGTCACACTAAATGTGAATTTCATATTTTACATATTCATTTAAATTGCCAGGATAACTTAGAGCGTATGTAGTTATGAACACTATTTTTTAGAACGTGAGAAAGTTTTTCACAACAGCAGGCAGAAAACTTAAACACTTAAAAGTATGTATGTCACAGGCAGTACAGGTGGGACTGCTCACAACTCACAGACATCTGCAATGTGACAAGCACCAGCTAGACACTGTGAAATAGAAATACTCAAATAATTAATAGTCCATTAGAGCTACAAGAAACATTGATTTAGTGTTGATTCTGGTGGCCTCGTCTGACTTTGGGGAAGAATCCAAGAACATCTGAACAACTAGAAATAACTATCTAAAAATAGCCAGTCTTCTTGCTTACTCATGTTTGTTTATGTGGGTCATAAACTTACCTACTATTAAACTGAGACTGTTTCATAACAGGTTAAAAACTCCTTGTAGTGCGTTTAACTAAGTGTGCTCACTTTCCATGGCTGATGAAAACTGAATCTGAAAAAGGCCCTAAGAGACAGCCGGGCTAATAAGTGAGCTGTGCCTCTGTGGATCCTGTCACCGGTACAGATCTGAAGCTAAAGTGGAACCGAACCACTCTTCTGAAGCTCGTGGGAGTGAGTAAAACTTTCCACAGCAGAAGTCTAAGATGCTCATACTGGTCGCTGTTTGAGCTGGAGTCTGGAGCTGGCAGTGGTGGCTGGCAGAACATTTTTCAGGTAGGTCTGTGAGACGTTCAGTCAATTTTAGGAAATGATTTAATGCACAAGATATCAAAAAAACACATGACTACTTTGCAGACCTTGAACAAATCAAGACATCTTATTTGGGTCATCTGCACAGGTGAATTCAGTAAAACATGTAATAGTTTGTAACGTCTTTTATACAGAGGTAAAGCTCAGGTTAATTAACATTTAGTGCAATTAGAAATAATGGTGATGAGTTTCTGTTCACACACTGAATGGGAATAAGCATGGGAGTCTGTGCTCTGAGGTGTGGAGATCAGCACAACAAAAACAACACTGAGGCTGAACACGAACAAACAAACCAGTCAGTGTTTGAGCACATGTGCTCGATACCTGGTTGTTCATTAAAGCAGTGTGTGGAGTTTTCACTGTTCATTTACCATGTTAGCCAGTGGACTGGTAATGGACTTAATGGTAATGTCCAGGTTACGTTATTCATAATGTAATCCTTAAGACCTGACCATAAACACACCAACAGCTCATTTCGTAGTGCCCATTCTTCACCGCCTCATTGGCATTCCTCACCACAATTCCTGTGGCCATCATGTTTCTTTATGTTTTCAGACAGGTGCTCCATATCTACCATTCCCAAAACCGTCAGTGCTGGATGAGTCCCCATTGTTTAAAAAAAAAAACAGCATGGAAATTAAAACAAGACATAGCAGCATAATGGCATCTGGCTAGCCAGGTGTCCTGTGAGGTCAGGTGAAGTTTGTCCACGAGAATTCTCTCCTGGAATAGATCTCAGATGAGCTCAGCAGTAATTGTGGTCGCCATTGTCATGTAGTATAGTTGCTCAAGACTAGTCCTGGTCCTGACGAGCCATTGGCTCGCTTGGGGGAAATATAATAATCACTCCTTTTGTTTTAGTTCTGAAATCGACTGACTGGATACATGTTATGTCACACGTTACTATCTTGAGTCAGCAAGTGGCTAAACTGCTACACAGACCTGCTTCCTCTGGGAGATTTCTCCTTGACACAGAGCTGTTGAGACACAAAACATATATTTTGCACAGATGATTTTATATCATATTTTACACATATTACTGGGACAAGTATTGACAGTTTGAGTCAAGTGTTATTATTATTATTATTATTTGTGTGGCACCATAGCGCCCTCTATCGGCTCCATTGGCCCTCTGAATTACACTTGTTGTTTTTACATGCTTTGTTACTTTTCATACATGAGAAGGAAACTGACATCATCCACTGTGTGTCTTCATAAAACAGATGAAACTAGCAGGTTGTTGCTTTACATTAAATACACTTTCATAATATATAAATATTTGTGCACCTCTACATTTTTTTTTTCTTTTCAGATCTGTGACACTGACGGTTTGGCACAGATATATACTGTATGTATTTATTCATGCTGACAGCAGTGCCATCCTGTGGTATGAAAAAGAATGTTACACATCCCCTGCATTACATTGTTTCCAATTGAATTTCACATCATCATAAAAGAACAATTATCCCCCACGCTAACTGCATGTCACTGAGCACAAATCATCTCTTTTTATGCAGCCATTCAGTTCAGAATGTGGATTTATAGAGACATATAGTTGATACTATGTATGTATATATGTATGGCCTTTAACCTCATCTGAAGGCAAACATCCATCTATCCATCCATTTTCCATAACTGCTTACCATCAGGGAGGCTGGAGACACATAGAGACAAACAACCATTCACACTCACATTTACACCGACAAGTCATTTAGAGTCA
Organism: Miichthys miiuy; assembly: GCA_036365135.1. Taxonomy (NCBI): domain Eukaryota; kingdom Metazoa; phylum Chordata; class Actinopteri; family Sciaenidae; genus Miichthys; species Miichthys miiuy. The sequence goes on from CM071617.1 coordinate 22,183,002, forward strand.
CCAATTAACCTCCATTTCTTCAGAACGTGGGAGGAAGCCGGAGCATGCATGAGTATATAATCTCCACACAGAAAGGCCAGCCAGGTAACCTTCTCGCTGTGAGAAGAAGGTGGTGCAGTCCTAACCACCACCACCACAAGGCAAACACAAATCTACTTCACCAGCCTTATTATGGACCTAGACTTCTAACACTTACTCTGATCCCTGGACGATGAATGAATGTACTCAGGAAAGTGCATACAAAGATGGATTAGGCTCTCTGAGAGTAACTCGTCCATGGTGTACCCCGCCTCTCACCCCGTGTCAGCAGGAATCAGCCCCTGTGACGCTGACAAGAATAAGCGGTTATGCGAAACGAATAAAAGCATATCAAATCATAAAGCTGTGGACACTGACTGATATTATTTTAGTCAGCATTTTTCTGCCTTCTGCTGTGGGAAATATAGATCGAAAGTGATGTAGCAGTGTACGTTTTTTATTCAGATTTTTCTGTATTTTCAGTCACTTTAAAAGTTACTCTGAGTTATGTGACTTTATTTTTAGTCTCCACTGTGAAGCACATTGTTCTGCATGTTCTGAAATCTGCTTGACCTACAAATGTGGACTCTGTGTTTTCCACCTAAAACTAGTCTGCATGAGTCTGCAAAAGCCCTCTACTGTTTCTATTAAAACTACACGATCACTATCGCTGCTGAGGTTGTGCTATTTAACCTGTTTCCAACATTAAAACAGCTAAAGGCTGAACAACACGGCAGAGAGAGGGATAAGTAGTAGACATTTCAGGCGCTGATTGATGTGAGATTTACGAGGGTACCGCGAACGCATCACGAGCCTCGGCACTCTCTCCTCGCATCCTTTTGTGTCTCCCGTCCAATCAGCGCTCAGATGCCCTTTGCCGGCTGCCCATTGGTCGCTAAGGAGGAAGATGCGACGGCCATGGAGAATGGACAGGGGACTTTTCAAAGCATCCCGCTGATATGATCCATAATGTCAGATTAATGTTCATGCATTGACTCGTCCCGGCATGTAGTGTGAGGCTTGTGGACCTCTGCCTGCTGGACTCGGCTCGGTTTCGGTGTTTCTCGTGCTTTGTTTTTGCTCCTGTGGATCGCTTCATGTGATGTCGGGCCCGTCGCGCTGCTCTGCAGGTGAAGTCACTCCCTAGAAATGTAGCTCGGGGTTACAACACTGGTCGAGTTATCACTGAAGGTGAGGACAAGCGGACACAATCAATGTGGACGTCAGTTACTATAGAAACCTAAAGTGAAGCGTGGACCCGGTTTCGTCCCTGACACTTGACTTGCGGGCCTCACAGTGAACCGCCTCCTGCTCTGATTACAGCACATACTTCAGACTGTAGAGCTGTGACAATGACTGGACAGCAGTGCTCAGATATGACACATGCAAGTGATTCAGTGGATTATAGTTATTTAAATGCAAGTGCAATTGTCATTGTAGTGATATTTTAAAGCAATATGTGCATAATAAATATGCAGATGACACTGGAGCTGCACAATTAGTCAACTATTACATTAATCAACTGTTTTTAAATCAAATTCTCTGATTTTAGCTTCTCAAATGTGAAAAGTTTCTTTAGTTTTCTGTGTCAGTAGAGCAAAAATGATTGGTTTGAGGACGTCATCAGTCATCGTCATAACCAAGTCAAGTAATGTGGATGAATTCAGAACAAATATGGATATAGATTTAGACAGGTTTATTCCATATTGTGGATGAAGGTGAACCGAGACGATGTTCTGTTGGAGGGATGAGGGATGAGAGTCGAGTAGGTGGATGGAGTGTAAGAGATGAGGGTGGAGGGATGAGGATGAGAGGAGAAATCGGGGTCATAGATGGATGGAAGACTTTGGAGATGGATCAGTGTCGGCTGGTGGTGGAAAGACGGAAGGGAAACACTAGGAAGTCCCCTCGGTCGCTCTATGGTTCGAGCCCCAGTGGTTCCTGTATTTGAATGAAAGAGAGAGAGAGAGAGAGAGAGAAAAAGTGGATGTATGAGCACTTTAGTACTTTAGAAAGAGTTCAAAGCGTGGTCTTTGTCCCTGAACTAGGTCTAAAACTTCATTAGTAGGGAAGCCCTTCAGAGAAATGGAATCACTTTTGTAAATCATTTACAAGACAGTGCCAGTGATTTCCTTTTCTCCCATCAGTTTTGTCACATGAATGGACAGATATGAGATATTCTTCATTTTAATCAGTTGCTTTCAGCCATTCCAAGTAAGTGGAGTTTATTTTACAGAGCAGAGGGCTTTCAGACTTTCCACATGGAGTCTGTTCCTCTCGGGAAGATGAATTTATTATTTTTATACATTGGAAACAATCTTTTAGAGCAGTCATCAACATTTTTCTGACATTTTATGGCCCAAACAACTTATTAAGAAAGTGATTGTCAGAGTTATCGATAATGAAAATAATATTATGTGCAGTAATGAATGACAGGTATGATATGATAGGAGCTTTAATGCATCTTCAATGTTATATTAACGTTTTTTTAGGTATTGCTGTGTGAACGATGCACGAGCGATGTCTGATGTTGAGGCCACGTACGCAGACTTCATCGCCTCTGGCAGGACGGGACGCAGGAACGCCATGCACGACATCCTGCAGAGTCCCACCGACCCCGAGGGACGTGAACTGCCCCTCACCCTGTCTCTGTCCCAGCTGCACATCAACACAGGAGGGGGAGGTAGACTGCTGCAATACACAACTTTAGTCAGCTCCAGCTTCAGCTTTCACCTTCATCATTTATATGTCGCACAAGCTGCAGATAGAGCGAGGTTCAAGAGGCTTCACAGATATATCAAACTACAGATGTCAAAATGATAAAATAAATAAAAATATATCATGAAGATGAAGGTCATAGTGTGTTTTACATCATAATATTAATTTTAATCATAACAGTGAACTGTGTACTGTCAGCCACTGTGTCACCTCAGCTGTAGCATCCACATAACAGCAACATTGCCTTTTTAGCTCTGTACTCCAGCTCCGCAAGACAAAGTCTGTCACACAGGGATTTATTTTAGTCCTGTCTTGCATAACTCAGTCAAAACCTCAGGATTAGCAGATTAGTCAATTTTACCGCTGGTGTTTTTGAGGAGCAGTTAGCTGAGTTGAAGGAAAAAATGCATTCATCTCTCTGACACGACTTAATATCCTACAGCCATGCTCGTGAAAGATGAGTCTGATGGCAATGTCATTAGTTTTGTAAGAACGGTCATAAACAAATGTATCTGGCAAATTCAAATTTTCATCCGATTATGCTGCTGGAGAGAAGGTCAAGTTATTATTATTGGACCGTCTGTTCAAAATTAAATAGCAATCTGTCTTAGATTTCTTGATGATATTTCAGTCTGGACCAAAGTGGTGGACCAACAGGCCAATCAGTAGACTGAGCCTGCCATGCCTAGAGCGACGCCACTAGCGAAGCTAAAAGTTGAGGATGATTGGGATCAAGCAAAACATGAAAAATCCTTTTAATATGTAAAATGTAAATTTTCTTATTTGTTTCTGCAGATGGAGACGACACTGAGGACAGCCAGAGCTCCTCTTCCTCCTCGGCCCACAGGGATGCTGAGCAGAGGAACAGCTAACCTGCCACACGCTCCTGCCAGTGGACAGAGAGCTGCGAAATGGATTCCAGTCGCCACTGTAATGAAGACATTTGTCCAAAGCGGGCTGGTAGCCGGAGGGTAGCACCGCCAATGTTGAGGTGCCTACAAGCAGGGCACTGACCCCCCAAAGTCCACTGTTAGAGGCGCTGTGCTGCGATGTGATCACCCAGTGCTGTCATGTCCCTGTAGCTCTGCTATGCACTAGAATAACGGACTGCTGGCAGGGGTGGAGTAAACAGAGAGACACATTTGTAGCTCTTGTACAGCTGATTTTACTTTCAGTCGTAGTTACTAAACACACAGGCTGGATGACTGGAGTCAAAAGAGAAAATAGACAGAGAACCTATGTGAGTTTTGTAGTTGTGCAAGCAATCTGTAAGACCACTGAGACGTACTGATGTAATGGCTCACAGTGGGAGTAGCATGTTTGTAGTGATGCTGATAGAGATTATATTGCCAGTTAATGGCTTGTGGTTCCTTTAAATTGACAATAATGTAGAGGGAAATGGACTACTCCGCTTTAGTAGAGCTGGAAAACACCATGAGGAAAAACACCGGGGCTCGGTTACTTTATCTGAGAAGTGTATTCACTGATTCTGATGTGTTCGACGGATAAATCCAGTCATATGCTGTGTGATTCAAAAAACATGAGACTGCAGCACACGGGGATGACGGTGTGCTGGTAGATGGTTCTGTTGACACCAGCTTCAGTTAATAATACATTTACAGTGCGTACGGATGACATATTTCAATAGCTCGGTGGTTATAAAAATGACGATGGTGTGCTATCTTTTAAAATGTTTATACTTTTGTTTTTTTACTTTTGTAATGACGTCATTATAATCACAACCTTACAGGAGTGCCTTGGCATTTTGGGAAATGACGCTTGACGAGTTATATGAGAGGACTGACACCACTTTCATGTCGGCACACCAACTACCCAGAATTAGCAGACGGCTAGATTAGTTTAGGATAAAAACAGCGAGCTTAGGGTAACAAAATCCACCTAGCAGCATCTCTAAAGCTCACTAATTAACATGATATTCCTTGTTTGGAGCTGCAGTTACACAATAAGTGTACAAACGTGACGTCAATCTTCTAATAGAACTCTGCAGTAAAGTGAATGAGTGTATTTCCCAAAATGCCAAACTATTCCTTCAGTGTAGATATGCAATACTCAGTGGAGCTTCCAGTAAGTGTAACATGTTTGTGTGAAAGTTTTTATCTCAGACGTTGAGGCCGAGCTACATTCCCGCTTCTTTGTGTAATAACGAATACATCCCATAATCATCATCTGCAAAGACTGTCATGCATGCGCTGTAATAACTGTGTGCTTTGTTATTTTCTCCCCAGTGTAATCCTGCTGTAATAATAGGGTAAATATAACTCTGTTTTATAACACTCATCCAATCAGGTTTTCAAGTTATAAACTGCCATGTGTATACTGTATAGTGACTCACTCACACACACACACACACACACGCGCACACTTTAACGTTGCTGTGTAAACCCAGCTGTCCATGACTCAGCATGTTGAAATATGGGAGTTGCATGACTCTGCTAAATGTATCGGTGTTGGTCTTACTGTCTATAACCGTGTTTTTTACCCTGTGTGTCAAAATAAAAGATAACGGATGATGGTAAGGTTTCTTGTTTCGTTGTACTTCTGTCATCTGGCCAACAGGTTGCACTGTGGGACAGTTTCTAAACCTGGACACTAAAACACACGAAAACTTTGTGAAATCCTAAATTGTGTAGATCATGTTTAACGTAGATGAGATTTATTTGAAATGATTTATAAATGAAGTATTTGATGAAAGTAAGTGATGAGATGCCATAGGCCATAAAAATGTTTTTTGTGATAGATTGTAAAAATCTTCTCTACTTTAACATTTACAAATGTAGTGTTTCTGTGCTCTGGTGTGTGTGTGTGGTGTGTGTGTGCATGCGTCTGTGTGTGTTGCTGATTATGCAAATAAACATTAGACAATTCTACCAGGAAGTTTCAGTAAGAAAGAAAAATCCCCTGCCAGTTTCTCTCAAGTTCCTCATTCTGGTGGAGTGTAACAGTCCATGTCGACCGGCTGACCCACTTGTCAAGCTGCATACCGTCAAATCTGTCGCTCCTCCAGACTGTCACAACAGTCTGATGAAAAACGCAGAGAAGAGGACTAAAAGGGGGAAAAAAAACTTCTTCACAGTGGATGAACTGTTTCCTTAACCAGTGAGACACACTCAGAGAGGTAAGTACAACTGCAGGTGACTGACAGTGCATCAGTTATGTGTTCATACTCACACACACAATAGAAGAGTTGAAAAGACGTGTAAGTGAATTTCATCTGTGAGAAAAGTGGAAATTTTAGCTTTACTTGTGATTTTTAATGTATCAATCCATTTCAGAGAAATACATTAAACAGTTTATTTAAAAATGATTCCAGCTATTGTTGGATTTTTCTTAAAAGTCAAGACTTGTTTCATATTCACTGTGGATGGATTTGTGGAACTTCAAGTATGGTTTGTGATATTTCTTTGAAAAACACCCGATTTGAATGATGTTCTGTAATAAATCACCAGTTTAACTTCATTAATGGAAGCTTTACTTCATTAATGGAAGCACTTCTGCACTGCTTCATCCCCCCTTCTTCTTCTTTTATTTCTTCACCTCTCCAGTCTTTGGCTCAGTCCATTGTTAAAGGAGGAAGTTTCTACGTTGGTCATAGCATAGCACACTGGGTGTGTGCGTGTGTGTGTGTGTGTGGGGCCCCTCCTAATCTCTTTAGACCCTCGGTTTCCGGCTGTTTGCTGACTGTCAGCTTCAAAATATAACAGAGGCACTGAACCATTATTAACATATAACCAGTAACAAACTCCAAACTGTTGGTTATACGCCACTGTTTTTATTCCCCAGCCTTTACTCTGACTTTGCTGCTCTGTCTGTTCCATTCATAAAAATAATTTAGACGTGCTAAGAACATACTGAGCACCAAGGCGTGCCCCTTTTCTGTTTGCCATTGGGTTGGTGATGCTTGAATTTCTTTTTTTTCACTAGCTATTGTCCAAACAATCTATTCAAGTCAGATTCAGGTCATGAGGACCTGCATACAAGTACACAAAACTATGTCTCAATTTTCCTGCATTGTATCAATCCAGTTAATCTGATCCAACCAAATATGTGTTGTAGTTATGCTCCTTTGGCCATAATCTCTTGTGTAAAAGTGTGTGTTTGTACTGGATTATTACATTCTTATTACATTATATTATCAGTATTCCTGTTGTTGTTGTTGTTGTTGTCGTGTGTGTGTGTGTGTGTGTGTGTGTGTGTGTGTGTGTGTGTGTGTGTGTGTGTGTGTGTGTGTGTGTGTGTGTGTGTGTGTGTGTGTGTTGTAGTTGTAGTTGTTGTGTTTAAGGCAGTTAAACAGTTGATACAGAAACATGACAAAGTCTATTGTAACATAAGTCACTATCAGCCCTCTCAACACACCCCTTTGTGAAGTGTATGTGTGTACCAACAAATCTGTGACTGGATATACATTAATAATCAAACACCACAAGCACTTCATAATGTACTGAAGTGAAATATGACAGTCAGATAGACTTATTGTCTTGTAAGCAAACATCTGGTATTAAGGTAATGATTTACGTATATACAGAAAGGTTAATTATGGTTAATTATTCCAATAAAATTAATAGAAGTAATTATTTTAATATTCTGTCGATTAGTTTGAACATTAACAAACACCAAAACTGACTTTAGCAAGGAGTATAGACCAAAACAAGGAAAGAAGGAAAGAGAAAGGAAACGTAAATGGGAAAAAATATCTTAAGAATGAGGAAGTAATGTAATATAATAGTATATGTAATATAATACATTCATACATTCAATCATTCATAAAATAATTATCTTTTGAAGTTTAAAAAGATTTTGTGTGTGATTGTGTTGTGCGTATCTGCATGTGCTTGCATGCAAATGTTATGTTCTATCAGAGTTTGTGGGCTTCCTGCTGTCTATGAGAAAAAAGGCCAGCGTTAAGCCACAATATCCTACATAAGTCATATATAGAGACTGATGCGGCATGCTGTGTTTAATTTCTAAACCATGTAACACTTAATAGGTTCAGGTTTTTTACTCAAACCTACTAGAACAAACACACTATAGATATGAAAAGTGTTTGCTGGAAGCTAAAACCAATAAAACTCTTCCAAGCTCACTGTTGATGTAGGAGGGAAATATTGTTTTTTATTTCAGTGGGCTATTACAGATTTTTAGTACATGATTATGGTGGCCAAAAGAATCCATATCCATAGAGAATTTTAAAATATTTAACCGTCATTGTGTTTTGAGTGTGAGTGAAGGGAGATGGAGAGAGAGAGAGTCTGTAATCATAACTGTACATAAGTGAACAAAAAGAACAATTACACTGAGTGTGAATCACAAACTGAGGAGGGAAAGAGAGGCACTGGATTATTTACACAAAGTTTTCATGTGTGTATTATTATTGTATTATTAACATGATATAAATATTTTATTCTTTAAATAGCATGGTTATCATCAATACCGGCGTATTGTGACACTCTATACTCGATATTTCAGCCAAAATATCGGCTCATCTTATAAAATATAATGTGTTCCTCTAGGTTAAACTACCCAGTAGGATTTAAAGCTGCTCTACCTCAACCATCCATGACAATTAAGTTTTGCTTAAACAAAAATGCATCAGCCATAGTCATCATAATCCAGTAGTATGATATATAATTCCATGGATAATGAATATTTTCAGCTGCTAATTCTTTTCTACCTTTTATAGAATCCTGAATGCATCATCTTTACTTGTAATGGAGTATTTACTTCTTTCAGCACTGATCTTCTCTTGTTCCTCTTTGTATTTTGCATAAGGTGACATGCTCAGTATCGTGCACTAACTCTCAGTACCATCTGTATGTTTTGGCTCTATTCACTGTATTCCTTCCTTAGTGATAAAAAAACACTGACCAACACATTTGGACGTCATACTCTACAAACATAGCTGTTAGGTTATTTTTTATCCTGCTGCTCACACTTCATGCTTCATAATCATGTGTGGAATTTGGAACAAGAGGGGATTTCAAGGAGCACAGAGCAGACTGTGATTTACACAGCTGGGGCATGTCAGTCTGTGAATCCTTCATGTGTTCACAATCAGTGTAATGATGATTTAATTCACATTTTGTGTAGTAGACTACATCTGCTGCTACTTGTTAGTTTCTGAGTGTACATGTGGATTTCCTATGTGACATTTTTAAATACAAGCGATTCAAAAGTTCACAATGAACCCGTCGCAGGTTCGTTTCTGTCTTATTTTTATAAGAGCTGGAAAGTTGCAGGTGTTTGGTACCAAACATGTGTGTTGTTTTTTGTTTCACCACCTGTTAATGGTAAATGTGTAACCATCCAGTTCACTCTTCCTTTTTCTCACTTCCTCATGCAGACAGGATGGGCTGTATGAAGTCCACGCTGAGCGAACGTCTGAGCGGAGGTGTGGAGAGGAAGAGCCAGGAGACTGTACGTACTGAGCAAACGCACTATGTCAGAGACCCCACCTCCAATACAAAAAACAACATAGTAAGTAGTTAGAGAATATATAGATTAGTTATTTTTATTAGTTACAATAAGGCACTGATTTCTTTCTCTCTGAGATAAAGTAGGCAAAGCACAGCATTGCTGATTTTAACAAAGAAAGTAAATGAAATGAACAGATGAATAGTCTGTAGTCGTAGATATCATCTGCAATCATAGATACATAGTCTGTAGACAGTTAAATAGTTATAAATATTGTGTTAGTAGTTATTGATCTGTTATCATAACATTTACATTGCATAACTCTCGGTCTGTCTTTGCAGAATAATTCCCTCTTACCTGGTCAGGTGTTCCAAAATATGGAAGGTATGTTTCATTCTTTATTACTTCCTTTAGTGATTGTATTCCATACTTTTAGAAACACATTGTTGGATGCCAGGGAAGCTGAATGTTGCAGAAGTAGTCTAACAGACTATGTTTAACATTTTGGGGGAGGAAACCCTCAGCTGGGCCTGATGTCTTCAGCTGTCTATGGATCAGCTGCCTTCCTCTACAGTGTGTTATGGTTTGTCAACTAACCTCCCATTGTGGAGCTTAATGATGAGTCCCTTACTATCACCCTATGAGCTCACCTCACATTATTCCCCATTACTTCACCTTTCAGGCACGTTAGCTCTGCCCATTTTAAGGCAGCTACAAACCATCAACTGCTTTGCGCTGGCTGTGCCATTGATTTCCAATGGAGAGAGCGCCAAGGTTGCTCTCAGGTGCTGCTGACCTTATAAAAGTGCAAACAATGAGGTAACAGCTGCATATGACGTAACGTAGCAACAACACATGCAAGCAGGGAAGGCGGAGAACAGAGAGTGAAGGAAATGTAACTATGCCAGGTGTCCACAGTGTCAGTGGATTGCTTTGTATCATAAGCATACCTATGCAAACAGCTGCTGACTAGAAAGCGTTAGTTTAGCAACAGTAAATCACATCTTGGTTTTTGGTGAAGAAGAGGAATGTGTTTTTGTTGACCTCACTGTGCTTTGTCTGTGCAAGCACTGTACTCTGCGATTATCTTCCAGTGATCAAAGAGCAAATATTTCATCACATGAAAGAAGCTCTGGCAGGCGATCACATCGAGATGCACTGCTAGAAACGCTTCGCCAGCAAAACCGTTGTTTACCTATACTACTGCATGCCTAGTTTTTGTGACACACCGCTTGTCTTTGTCACCACGTGGCCCAGGCAGCCAATCAAATCAAGCAAAATGCAGGCTTTAGGCTTCTTCGAGCAGAGCCGGGCCTGCGCAGAATCAATTATCGGAAACAGTTAGGTTTGTGTCCGACTTGCTCGTCATTGACGCCATGCACACGTGGGCAATTATAACCTCATAAGATCGTGGCAAGCACAGTTTTTAGAGCCAGTTGCCCTCCACCAATTGATGGGAAATGCCTGGTTGTCATTTGATCAAAGAGCTGATTGGCTTGACCACAAACACAATGTTTTTTCCTAATTTAATGTGTGATTATAATATTCAACACTGGATATTTATTACTACACATCTGATGGTTAGTGATGTATTGTGGGTCCATATGTATGTTTGTTCATCACCTCTTTAACCTTTGTCTGATGTTTCTGTATGAATGCTTGTCTGCACATGAGAGTATTTAATATTCCAATATCTTTTTGTTCTGTTTCTCTCAGAGAAAACGGGGGGCAGTAAAATAGTGGTTGGCCTCTACACGTATGCAGCTGTGCATCCTGACGACTTAGGATTCAAGAAGGGAGAAAAGATGAAAATCTTAGAGGAGTGAGTGTCTGATATTGATGGTAGACTGATTCAACTGTTATGTCATTCATATATTGCATCATGTACGCCAAGGGCCAAAGATTAACACTTACATAAGCTACGAAATGGAGCACTGTTTCAACTGCATACAATAAGAGGAGACTGTCAAAGTTGGTTACAGTTCACCATAAATTCTTCAACCCTGATAGACCAACTGGTCCATCCATCATTGCAGACTCTTGCAATGATGTTCAAACTCACAGAAGATACTTTAAATTCTAGTGAAGATACAAAAGTTTGAAGTGATACTGATTACATCAACTTACTGTAAACTTCATAGAATTGCAATGAAGTACTGGAACAAGCTGATGTTGATGATTTTTTTTCTACTTTAAAGCTTGAACGTCCGAGAAAAACAGCAATTGTGCTAAAATAGATTGATGTTTCCTACAGACACGGGGAGTGGTGGAAAGCAAAGTCAATGGTAACCAACAAAGAAGGCTTCATCCCGTCCAATTATGTTGGCCAAGTTGACACCATGGAAACAGAAGAGTGAGTAGCTGGACCACGATAAATGACCTTTGGATTGTTTGCTGAAAAAGCATGTTTCATTTGAAACAATTTGTTTCATGTTGATGATTTGTACAAAAATACTTAATCTACACAAATTACAAAGCTTATTCAAAGTTATTTTTCATTGTTAACTTCCCATATTTAATCTACTGATCACAAAAGAGGATTTTTGAGACAACCAAGGTGCAATTTGTAAAAATGGGTAAAAAGTGGAGTATGTCCATTTTGTATATTCAGTGCACTTCCTGTTGCAGGTGGTTTTATAAGGACATCACGAGAAAGGATGCAGAGAGGCAGCTGTTGGCACCAGCGAACAAACCAGGCTCTTATCTTATCAGGGAGAGTGAAACATCAAAAGGTGTGGAAATCACAGCAGCCCCGAGAGACAGAGACACACTCACACCTACAATATATGGACTCACAGTTGGTCACTGTTTTAATTTGATGGTTTTTCACAGGAAGCTACTCGTTGTCCATCAGAGACGCGGACGCCCAGGGAACAGATTCAGTCAAACACTATAAGATCAGGGTGATGGATAATGGCGGTTTCTACATCTCTCCTAAAATCTCCTTCAATGACATAAGCAGCATGATCAAACACTACCGCAGTGAGTCCTTTAAAAAATGGCACCCTACTCCTCTAATATGTTTGGTATCCAATATTTTATTGTCTAAACCGATGAGAAAAAAAGACTTCATCGCTAAAGTTTTATTCCTAAATTTTGATTCTCAGCATTTAAAGATAACTTGAACAGGTGTGCTATGTTATCCATTACCACACTAAAAGATAGAAACACTAAAGCAATGTAGAGGTAGTGCTCATCGTCTATGTGTTTGTACCTTCCAGACAAAGCAGATGGTCTGTGTCGTAAACTGGAGCGTCCATGTGTGAAACCCAAAGCTCAGAAGCCATGGGATAAAGACGCCTGGGAGATTTCCAAAGATTCTATTAAGATGGTGAAGAAACTTGGAGCTGGGCAGTTTGGAGAAGTTTGGATGGGTGAGTACAGAGAAAACTTTAGACTTGATTTGATTAATAAAGTTGACAAGGAACAGCTGTTCCATGAGAACAGTACAGACAGTATATTGGGTAAAGAGGGGATGACATACAGTAAAGGGCCAATTCATGTATAATAGCAGCTTTAAATATCTTACAAATGCCTGTCAGGCCGGAACTCAAACAGGACTCAGAAGCAGAGGTGTCAGTGAGCAGATTTATTTGGAGACAAAAAAACCTCTCGACAGAGTGATAACACAAAAGGCTATGAAAAACTAACCTAGAGTCTCCCAGATGGGAGAACTAGACCTAAACTAAAGAAAACAAAAAACACTCCTAAAGGAGGAAAAACCACTATACCGGTTATGAAAAATTATCAAAATCACTCTCAAGGAGGAAAATCAAAAGGCTGCAAAACATTAACTTAAACCTCTACTAGAAAAAACGGGGAAGAAACAAAAACTCTCCTGAAAAGTGGAGGCTAGACAATACTATACACAAAAACAAGGAACTGAAAATCTCTCCAAGAGAGGCTGAAAAACGACTAAACTAAGCACTAGGAACCAAAAGCAAGACTAAGAAAGTTACAACACAAAATCACTCTTTCGAGGCAAAAAACTCACAAACATACACACTATGACCGTGATCAAGACTTGGAGCTGGCTTGGGTGAAGGAACATAAGACGAAACACTTTGGCACAGGACAAAGGGAGACACAGAACCTATATAGACACACAGATGGGTAATGGGGAACAGGTGGAGACAATCAGGAATCACGGCAACAGGTGACACACAAGGGAAGGGCAAGTGATCTGAAACGAGAGGGCAGGTAAATTTCAAAATAAAACAGGACATGACGAGACAGAACAAAAACCCAGCTTGACTTCACCGCGGTGTGACAATGCCACTGTAACCCTCTGACCTTGGCTGAATGAGGGTGAATGTGTCAGTTATGCATTGTAGATTCAGTGCAGCAGAAGTGGACAATACGTGGAAGTTCCCTTTCGTCCTAATTAAAAGAAAAATGACTTCCTCTATTTGTTAGGGTTAATACAGTTGCTTTTTGTCAGAAGTGACTTCTCTCTCTGAAAATACACTCAAATGTGTCTGTGCATGCCTGCATGTAGTGAGGCGGGGCCCAGGACGATCATGTGTGATGTTGAGTGTCGTCAGTTTTATCATCTATGTAGGAAATGTTTGAATCTGAAGGGAGATTTGCATCAGAAATTTGGTTGATGACACACACACACGCACACACACACACACACACACTTCACAAAGGGGTGTGTTGAGAGGGCTGATAGTGACTTATGTTACAATAGACTTTGTCATGTTTCTGTATCAACTGTTTAACTGCCTTAAACACAACAACTACACAGGTGTCTTGACTTTTATTGGCCGAATAGATCCATCTTAGGACTTTGTGATTTGACTGTACTTGACTGACATCTCTCTCCCCACACGTATTAACAAATGACACAAATACTTTCTTGAAGGGCACTTAACAGGAAGTCTGATGATGTCATTTAAGCTTGTAGTCACATATTACAAAATCAGGTTGTGGTATTTAAAGATGTGAACATTTCCCAGACAGGAACGGTCTAAAGAAAGATGTACACACAGCTGACGATATTATGATACCTGCATTATGGAAAATATAGGAACCAGTGTCTGAGGCTAAAATGTGGACATCTTGACTTCTGCCATACCATAAACAGTAAATATGTGTCTTGCATCAGAAAGTCATTTAGGTTGAATAATTAGTTGTTTAAAAGTTATAGAAGAATGAGAAATGTTCTTTTTCAGAGTTATGGGCTTATGATAGCACTGAAGCCATGCACCATATCAAGCATATGATTTCATACTTTCGTGGAAATTCATTAATATTCTCCTATTCCAAATCTCTCTGTTGCCCTCTTCTTTGACTTTCTGCACAATCAGCCTACTACAACAACTTAACCAAAGTAGCGGTGAAGACGCTGAAGCCGGGCACCATGACCGTTGAAGCATTCATGGATGAAGCCAATGTCATGAAGACGCTACAGCACGACAGGCTGGTGCGGCTCTATGCTGTCGTCACAAAGACAGAACCCATCTATATCATTACTGAATTTATGGCAAATGGTAAATGAGCTTTATTTTTTTATAGATGATATTCTTGTCTGAGTATAATAAGCTTAGATTATTAGATATTATAGGCTGTAATAGGAAATGCAAATGTCAGCAGCTTAGTATTGTGACAGACATTATTCATTTGACCACACACTAACATATTTCACACATTGAAAAAAGTGTTGCAGATTAACGTCACAGCTAACACAGACACAGAAATACACAAATGCAAACCAGTCACTGACGCTGTTTCCTATTCTGTCTTCTCTTTAGGAAGCCTACTAGACTTCTTAAAGAGCGATGCAGGGTGCAAACTTCAACTTCCCAAGCTCATCGATTTCTCAGCGCAGGTGATTTTCACACAAAATGCTGCATTTTCTCATTTCATGGTTGTGAAACAAATATTATGTCACTGTTTCCATTGGTGAACAGGAAGGAGGAAGAAGAACCAAAAGCACAAGTCAGACACTTTCCTGTTAAATCCCTGCTTCTGTGTCGGCCAGAGCTGCACCACGTTAGCAGGATGTTGGTCAATGATTCTATCAAAGCCAAAGAACACTGATGTTAATAAATGTTTCTGTGTGTATTTTAAGCAAGTAGACCTACTTCAAAATAGGTAGAAAGCTAAATTTAAAAGCCAACACAAATAGCCTTTATGATAATGAGTGTTTATTTAAATACTGTAAAGACAGGGCCTTTCTCGTTAACGAGAAACATAGAAACCTCATTAACCTGTTGTAAGCTTCCCGATACTTATCTTGATTTATTATTTATACAGCTTTATTTTATGAGCCAGTTCTCTGGAAATAACAAGAAAAAAAAAGTTCCACTGGTACACTTGTTTATTTGTTATTATTAATTATTTAGTTCAGATTAATAACTAAGGCATCATCAAGAGTCAGCTCACAGTCGGTCAGCTAAACATGCATGTGAAATTTGTCAATACTGAAGCACACAATTCAGCATATACTGTATGAAGCATCAATAATTATAAATAATTAAGGAATATTAACTCAGCTCTAAATGGAGCAGGTTGGACAGGAAAATTACTGTTTTTCTGTACGTTCTTTTGCAGGAAAATTCTCACAAAATTATGAAGAATGATCTTGAAAATGACACCTCCTCTATATTTTTCTGAGTGTAGCTAAAAGTTTAATCGAAAACGAATCCAATTATGGATGGTAAAACACAGCTAAGCATAATTGGCAGGATAAGCCATAACAGGGTGTGTTTCAGTGTTTCAGTACTAATTTTTAACGCATACTGTGCAGGAATGATTTTGCATATGATAATTTAGGTTATGTAGTGTTGTCATGTCTGTAACGTTTAAAGTCTTGAGCTAATTTTTCTTCTCCGGTTTTGAACTGTTGGCTTTTATCCTTTCTGCTCATCTGTTTAAATGGAATTTGGCATAATGATAATGGTGACACAGCATCATTCTCTCCTGTGCTGTTGCAGATAGCAGAGGGCATGGCGTACATAGAGAAGAAGAATTACATTCACAGAGACCTGAGAGCGGCTAATGTCCTGGTGTCAGAGAGTCTGCTCTGTAAAATAGCTGATTTTGGACTGGCAAGGGTCATAGAGGACGATGAATACTCTGCCAGAGAGGGTAAGCTTTGCGTGTCCGTTTGTATGTTTAATAATGTGCGTGTGTGTTGTCCAGTTTTGTCTTGTCTTGTGCAATTTCCCATCACAAATGAGCTGACTCCCTGACTAAGTAGTTGTGAAACACATTCAAATAAACATCCCCCTTAGAGAAAGCACAGTCCACACCTCCGTGTTGTGTGACAAAGCCAGACTTTTTCTTTCATTTACTATTTGCTTCACTTTTTCACACTCAAAGTATCTCCACCCAAACCATGATGGTTAATGCCACTGATGGCGTCAAACCACGCATGGTGCTTTCAACCCTCCTGCCATTCTAGGAACAAATGATACGGTCTATTACACAATGCTGTACATAGACACGTGTGGAAAAAAGTATGTAACTCTGCGTCATGAGGTGTTCATTGGTCTGTAACCATGAGACACAGAAACTACAGTTACAGGAAAATTCAAAATAAATGCATCTACTTAAAATGGAATCTAAACACTCAGTGTGGAAGAGATGTGTGGGAATGTGTGAGAGAATGGCTTATTCACATTGTCATTTACAGATTTTATTAATGGCATCTTTGTACAACCTTGCAGAAGCTGTGTATGTGTGTGTAACTCTGTGTGTGTGTCCTCTGCAGGAGCTAAATTCCCCATTAAATGGACCGCTCCAGAGGCCATTAACTACGGCTCCTTCACCATCAAGTCAGACATGTGGTCCTTCGGGGTTCTGCTCTATGAGATTATAACCTACGGAAAAATCCCATACCCAGGTGATCATTCAGTGGACTATATGTTATGGTTATGTGTCTGTATTATATGCCACAAACTATTACATGCTTTGTCACTGGAGTCATTTCAGGGGTTAAAAACAGTATATTAGTATTGACATTAGCCTTAGCAACAATGTAAACACTTCATCAGTTTAAATAATAATACTAAAACAGGAAGGAAGGCCTCTATCATATCATTTGATATGATGTTATAGTGGTGTTTATTCCCAACAAAGTAATAACTGATCATATTACTACAAACCAGTTTCCCCAAATAAACCTGGGCATTTTATGGTCCGGCTTTTGGTATCTTGGTCCACCTGGGAGTTTGCTAGCTTTGCTTGACCGGTAATCAAGCTTTGTTTCATGTAGCCAGATTAAATATAATGTTGGACTTTAGTAGACTTGAACTCTGTGAAGCACTGCACTGCCCTCTACTGGTCATTTTTACTTCATGACTGCCTGTAAAAAGTGTATTTGATGCAAAGATTCCATGTGTGATGCCAATATGTTATTATTAATTATCACATGACTTCTATACTGTGCCACCACCACCGCTACAGCTACCATCATTTAATTTAATTTAATCACTGCTACTAGTATTATCTTTACTTCTACCACAGTGTGCATGCTCTCCTTCATGTAACCTGTTGTGCATGTCTGCCTGTGTTGTCCTCAGGTATGACCAAAGGTGAGGTGATGTCCTCGGTGCAGCGTGGCTACAGGATGCCTCAGCCCGACAACTGTCCCCTGAGCTCTATGATATCATGATGTCCTGCTGGAGGAACAAACCCGAGGACAGGCCCACGTTTGATTACATGCAGAGTGTCCTGGATGACTTCTACACCGCCACAGAGGCACAATACCAGCACCAACCGTAGAGAGGGACACGTTGAATGGATAAAGACATTTCACATTCACTCCGGATTATATTGGAGCCACTTTATATATGTGTTCTTATTTTTGTAATTTTTGTACATATGACACATTCTATACACATTTACATATTGTACTTCTTTTAGACATTTGCTGTTGAGAACATTCAGTATGCAGGTTCCAGAATATTCTATATTAAGGTTACTCAAAGTGCCATCTGTGTGTACAAATACTCAAACCATAAACATAATCTGGGGTATAGAGGAGATGAATTTTGCACAAATTTTACAAAACTGATGATTTGTTTTATTTTTACTTTTTGACACTAGAATCTTGTGCTAAGGCATTCAAATATTTGGTTTGTTACATTTCAATATACAGGCTGACAAAACCAACATTTAGTGTCTTAGTAAGGTGTTGGGCCACCACATGCAGTCAGAGCAGCTTCAATGTACCTCGGCATTGATTCTACAAGTCTCTGAACTCGAGAGAACACCACTCTTATAAAAGACAATCCTTTATTTAGTGTTTTAATGAAAGTGGTTGAATCTACCCATGGGCGTTCAGTCGTGTTGAGATGTGGTGACTGTAAAAGCCATAGCATCTGATTCACATCATTTTCATACAGTACTCATCAAACCATTCAGTGACCCCTCTTGTGGATGGAAGCATTGCCATCCTGGGAGAGATCACTCCTATCGGGATAGAAATGCTTCATCATAGGATAAAGGTGATCACTCTGAACAACTTTGTATTTACCTGGTGCCGCCTTCACCTCTGAGTGGATGTTAACTGCTTTACTGTGCCACTGAATCTGCATCAATTTATTCAGGTTTTTGTTTTAACTTGCCCCCAGTATTCTTTTCTGCACAAAGAGTTGCCTAACAAAGACTGGATCTGTGTAAATAATGTGTAAAAAAGAAAAAGGGGACATGCTACATGCAGGGAGAGCTGTTAGAATGACTTACGGGTACTGTGAAAAGCACAGGATTGTGTGTCTGCAGACTTGGTACACCTTTAGATATACATTTATTGATCATATATTTCACTTCAAAATGATAATGTGTCATTTTATTGGTGTTATTTAAATGACTGACTTGTTCTCTGACCATAGCTAGTCAACAAACATGGTGTCCATCTTCCAGGCCTCTATCTGCCCCATGTGTGAAATCATCATTACATGTTGTGACTTTCCACATTAACATTTCAGTTTGTGTTCAGTTTATAAGATTATAATTATCCATTTCACATTTCATGCCTAATCATTTCATAAGCTGCTCTAACAATGTATAATATTAACTCAATACTGAATATAATTACAGTGGAGCTGTTTCTGTCTGCTTGCTGTTTCATTGACCAGTGAGGGTTGGTCACTTCATATTGAAGTGTTGCAGCTCATGCTTGTTTTGTCCGTTTGTTTGTTTGTGGTCAAACGTGTAATCTTACTTGATTAAAGAACTTCAATTTAAACTTTAAATGTACAGAAGAAGGATAATCAATGAGCTGTGTGTTTGTTTGTCATTTACTGATTATTTGAGCTGTATGCTTGTTGCTATTTGAAATGAGAATGTACATCTCGTATGGAGTAAAGGTGCAGTAAATTTGATTCTCTGTTGCATGTCTTTGTACATTTAGCTCATATTTAAGAGATGTAGCTGTCACTCGTACTTTGAGAATGAAAGTACTTTGAGAACCTAAATGATTCTGTGGATTTTCTCAACAACAATCTGATCACATATCATATCCTCGGCATCAAAAACTACACCCAAAAGAGAGGATAGTTACATTTGCATTTTAACAATGTAATATTTTAATGTCTACAATTTAAACATGAATTATGAGCAACCAACCAAAGGTCACAGGTCTCAGTTTGTTCATTAATCAATTGACTTTATTCATTTATTTACAGCAACATATGTCTGTTGAGATGTTACTTGAATTAGATCAGAAACAATATATTTTATCTAAAAATATGATTTTGTTAAAATAAACATAATCAAATATGTGGAGAAAAAGAAAAAAATGAAAGAAATTAAAAGAAAAGAAAACAATAGAATGAAAAGAAAAGAAAGAAAAGTCTTTTATTTTGAATCCGCGGCTCGTTTCCTGGTTTGGTCACGTGGTCTTTCAAGATGGCCGCTCCCCGGCAGCAGCAGGAGGTGGAGGAGGTGTAGCGACAGTTGACAGTTGAGGAGCTGCAGGCTGCAGGTCGCTGCTGACAGACAGACTGAAGACACATAGAACACCTCCTCAGCCCTGCCGACATGAGCAAGGACGGTTTAATCCTGTAAGTACGTCACTTATCACTGGAAACGTAAAACATTTAATTAAGGCTAACGCTAGCATGTTGCTAACTGTGGGTGACGTTATGAAAGCTGCTCGTGTCATCGTTATGAAAACATTTCTCTCATGATTTGAACGCGTTTATAATTTAAGTAGATGCATTTATTTTATAATTCTCTTAAATTAACTACGTAGTAACGTTTCCCGCTCATTGACGCTGTCAGCTCCAGAAAACACAGTTTGATATGAATGTCATATTTAAAGGTGCAGTCCTTTTATAACATGAATTATGAGCTTTAACCAATCACTTGGCACTTCTGGTGAATTTGGCATACACATAATTCATCTAAGAGTAATTCTTGGTTAGGTCGACCTCCACAGTGTCCTTTAGTGAGAAGACTTCTGCTGTTACTGTTACTGTCATTGTTAGTTCAGAACTTTTCTTGAGTCATCCAAGTCAAACAGCAGCTGTCACTGAAGAGCCTAGTAGCACTTCTGCATATGTAAACGTGTCATATATTCATTGCTAGAAGTAAGTGAATGAAACCTATTGATAAGTAAACATATTGAGTCTTGTTTGGAGCTTTCATCATCGATCTAAGTTCGATTCACGTTAAAGTTTGAATTCCAGTCAGGTTGATACATCCATCAACCGTTTTTCCTCCTGCTGGGAGACGATAAGAGAGCAGAGGAGTGTTATCTCTCTTAAATCACACAGGCTGGATGCCTATTATGATTGCTGGGACAGGGAGGGACGTGTCTGTATGTCAGATAACAGAGGCTTGTTACCATATTGTAGGACACCACCACCTAAACTCCATTCACACAAAGGGCAGTTACTTTTTGAAATTCATATTTGGATCGTCACACGTTGTTTTAACAAATGAATAATGAGTGTGACTGTCCACCATAAGAAGAGTCACATCCCTTTGTCTTTGTGTTAACATTTACACTACATTTCATGTATATATTCAGAGCTGTATTTGCTCTCTTACTGGGTATGCTTGCAGCTGCTGCAGCTGTGCTGTGCTGGTCAGGAAGCTGCGGTATTATTCTGTTTCACTGTAGCAGAGGTCATCTTCTCTCTTGTCTGATGCCACCTTGCTTCATGAGCACAGAGAGGGTTATTAGATTATTGTTTTTGCTTTCAGCCCCAAGGACTTCCCTCAGCTCCTAAACGATACATTCCTGCGAGCTGCACGAGGAGAAGAAACTGAACATGTCCCTGTGTGGTGTATGAGACAGGCTGGAAGATACTTACCAGGTACTGTGACCACTGTCTTTGTTTCTTTCTTTGTGTCACTGTTTTGTCTTTCTCTTGACTTCGTTTCAGTTTCTTTAAACATTTAGCATAAATGACATTAAGATTAAGGTCCAGTGTGTCAGATTTTAGAGGCTCTCTTTACAGAAGATCATAGAAATTGAATCTAATAAAGCATAACTACGTTTTCATTAGTGTATAATCACCTGAAAACAAGAATCTTTATGTTGTTTTTAGCTTAAAATTCGACTTTTATATCTACAGATGCTGCAGGTTCTCTTCCACAGAATCTGCATGTTTATACAGTAACCCACGATCACCACAGTCCAACACACTGGTCCATTAAGACATCATGAAGACATTCACGTTTTGCCAAATCTAATTTTCAGAGTTTCGTGAGTTGAGAGCAGGGAAGGACTTCTTTGAGACATGTCGCTCACCAGAGGCCTGCTGTGAGCTCACGCTGCAGGTAGGACAGTGCTTTTCAAACTTATTGTGAAAGTTCTCATGTGGATGATTTAAAGATATGTTTTCAGACGGCAGTGTTAACATAATCAGATTTTGCGCTATGCCCACTGGAAATAAAATGACATGAATCAGATTACTGAAAGTGAAAATGGCAAATAGCATCAGAGTTGGTGAACTGTGATAGAAATGTGCATTTTTAACATTTAAGATACTTGGCAGTACGGTGGTAAATAAGTGTTATATTGTGTGGGTATTAAATTTCTCATTCCTTCCACTTCCAGCCTCTGAGACGTTTTGCCTTCGATGCTGCCATCATCTTCTCTGACATCCTGGTTGTCCCACAGGTAAGGCTCGGCTCGTGTTGTGTCTCGGAAAGCTCACAGGAGTCCAAGATGTCTTCTGCTGAAAGATTTATTGAAGCTCGATCAAGGAGAATGAAGGATGTATCAATACACTTGGTTTTGCATGACGCTGCCTCAATTCTGATTTGTCAGTCGTGATGGCAACAGGGTCCACCAGCAAGACATGTACTATATGGGTCAGTCCATATGAGTAGTATGCAACGGGACAGGAATGAGAGAATGTTTCTGTACCAAAATACATCTGTCTATCTACATGCAGATAGAACAGTTGATGACAGTCTGGCAGGCCCAATGTTGGAGCTCTGATGAGAGCATGTTTCTAATCATGAATGTGCATGTCCTCAATCCATTGTACCATAGAGAGAGCTGACTGCACTGTAGCAGCTCGTGAGTCCATAGCTGAAAACTCAAAAATCCAATGCAGCAGTTTCACCCTTTCAGGTGACAAGAGGCGCTGTCCATCCCTCAGGATGTGACCCAAGTCTGTTCCAGATTGTGTGGAGGGAGGCGACTGATGGAGGACAGATGTGGAGCCTGACCTGAGGTCCTAAGTGTGTTTCTGCTTGTCTTTGAGAAGCCCAAGTTGTTGTTGTTCAGAGTCAGGAGTAACAGCTACAGAGATGTGTGGAAATGAATCTTTCTCATCAAATCATTTGCGCTGTGCATCATTAGCTAATAGATATGAGGAAAGAGCGCTGCACGTCTGTACCTTCAACAGTTCTTTGAGTCTTTTGTGTTTGCGCTTCTGCATTACGAATACCGGAAACACTTACAGTGGTGATAAAGTTAGTGTGTGTTAGTTAGTGGTGTTGGTGAACATACATGCTCCAAGGCTTTTATACTGGATATACTTACTATATAATATATTTACTCTGGATATAGTTGCAGGGCTAGTAGAAAATTGTTGCTGCTGATGCTTGTAATATGTATTTGTAATTGTAACATGTATGCTGTGCACTCACAGTCCGTGCTTTCTTCTCAGGCTCTGCCTCCTCACTGCTGTCTTCTAATATACCTGACTTTCTCTCCTTGGCTGTTGCAGAGAGGAATTGGCTGTGTTTCTATTTCCTTCTTCCTGCTTGCCTCACAGTCTGACTCCTTTCTGTCCTGTTCCCTCAGTCAGGCCTGTCTCTCTTTTCCTGCTCTTTGGCATCTCTCTCTCTTTCTTCCCTCTGAGCTCGTCTCTGTCTCTATCTGTCCTGAGCTGCCCTGTGCTCTCTGTCCCTCCAGCACTATATCTATTAATGTATGTAGAAGAGAATCCTCATCTGCTTTTACCTGTGCTAAACCGGTTTGCTCAGTTTGATGACAATTTGTTTGCACATTTTCACTGTCTTGGGTTTTGGTGGTGACAATCATCATCTTTTAAAACAAAATGGCAGGGGTCAGGGTCAGTTCTCTAGGTTTCTCCCGTTTCTGCTCTCTGCCCATTTCATACCTAAATGACTGTCCCGTCAGATGTGGTGGGCTGTCAGCTTCTTGTGATGTTTTTCTGCTCCCTTAAAGGTCCAGTGTGTAAGATTCAGGAGTTCTAGGAGGATTTCTTTGTAGCAATGGATTATAATATTCATTAGTATGTTTTCATTAATGTATGAACACCTGGAAATAAGAATTATTGTATTTTCGTTGTCTTATAATGAGCCCTTTATATCTACAGTGAGAGCAGGTCCTCTTCCATTCAGTCCGCCATGTTGAACCACCAATTTTCTATAGTAGCCCAGAGCAGACAAACCAAACACTGATCTAAATATGGACGTTTGCTTTTAATGTGAATTTGGCAGCCAGAGTTTTTCCTACATGTTTGGAAGGAGAGAGTGAGGCGTGGGTATTCATTTGGTTGAAATCTGCAACTTCACCGCGAGGTGTCACTAAATCCTACACACTGGACCTTTAATGAAAATGCTGGATGCTTTAGCTTTTCACCGTGTTGTTTGAAAACAGTTTACCTGCTAATTAAAGTGAGAAAAAAAAGAATTTAACTCTTGATATTTATAAATATAAATATTATTGACGGCTCATATTTAACTCAGGGTTGGTTACATTAATGAAATCAATCAAATAATATAATAATGTAACTGGGCTTTGGTAGTTTTGATCATTTCAGTGTAATGTACTAGCAGCACTACTTTGCACTGAAGTGAGGGTGGTTGGTGTCTGAAAACTCTGAATAGTTAACCATCACAGCCAATGAGTGTTCTTTGATGTGTTCCCAAATCAGCGATAAAGAGTTACATATTTCTATTGTTCATTTTTTTAAAAATACACGCCATATGTTTGATGTACGTGCTTTCATCTCCAAACAAGGCTTCCTTCATACACACGGTGCAATATGTTTCTCTCTCCATATCAGATTGCAGCCATCTGTTAATTTTTCTGTGCATCTTTATTTATTCTTCCATTCATCTCTCTCCCTGCAGGCCATGGGTATGGACGTTCAGATGGTGCCAGGTAAAGGTCCTACATTCCCGGAGCCCCTGAAGGAGCCAGAAGACCTGCAGCGTCTGCAGACCAAAGTGGACGTGGGCAAAGAGCTGGGCTACGTCTTCAAAGCTATCACGCTGACCAGACACAAGATAGAGGGCAAAGTGCCGCTCATAGGATTCACCGGAGCTCCGGTTTGTGATGATGCAGACGCACGTAATGATGTAGAGAAAAGCACCGATGCACTAAGCCGTGATTCTTACTGTCCCTTCTTTCCAGTGGACGCTGATGTCCTACATGATAGAAGGCGGAGGATCCAACACCCACTCTAAGGCGAAGCGTTGGCTGTATCGACACCCTGAGTCCAGTCACATGCTGCTGAGGATGCTGACAGACATGATAGTGGAGTATCTGCTGGGACAGGTGGCAGCTGGAGCTCAGGTTAGACCCCCAGCCTTCAAATCCATGGACACATGTTTGCAGTGTGCTTCAGACGACTGAACAGAATCAACTTTTTAATTCAAAACGACTGAAAACCAGAGCTCAGAGATTTGGTGTCAGGCACTCTGTGCGGAGTATTTCAGAGTTTGGACATAAATACTATCTGCTGATCGTGGCAGCGCCTGCACACACTCCTTATAGAAACAAACCTGCCTCTCAGTCTCAGCACAAAATCTGGTTGAGGCAGCAATTTTCCCCCCAAGAAAGTCGAGCACAGCCTGAGAGCACAAACCGGGATTATTACACAAAGTCTAGACAACGCAGGGTACCAGTGGGGTGTGTTGCCATTTTTTTATTGCAGTTTTTCAGTATTTGGGGCAGCGGGGTGGCTTTAGAGTCTGTTCTTCTACCTCATTTGAGATCCTCGAGCAGAGTCAAGCACCCTCTCTGCTGGTTCCCCTCAGCAACGTTGTTTTAGCATCTTTTAGCTCATTATTCTGGTTTATGCAGCAAGCCACTTTTTCAGCAAAGAAGCACAGTTTGTCCAGCTTCCATCCGGAGTTGGTGTGGACACTAACACAGAGAGACGGAGTACTGGACTTGCGTTCATCAGATGGATGCATGCACGATTCTGAATGATAGTAATGTTATTCCCAGTCTGCTGGATGTTTAATTCGGCAGCTTGTTAACTTGCTATCAACTTAATAGAGTGATCATATGTCAGTGTTGTGTGTCTTTATCATCTTTTGTGTGTGTGTGTGTGTGTGTGTTTTGTCCAGGCTCTGCAGGTGTTCGAGTCCCACGCCGGCATTCTGGGTCCAGTCGAGTTTAAAGAGTTCTCTCTGCCTTACCTGCGAGACATCGCTCGCCGTGTCAAAGATAAACTCAAGGAGGCGGGACAGGACGTTCCCATGGTGAGAGACAGCTGCACACATCATCGTCAATAAGCTTTGGTCCAAATGTGTAAATATGCCACAACAGCTTGGCAGTAACATTTTACTTGTCAGTGGCTAATGATGCACACACATGCACATCATCTAAACTGCAAACGAGTCATTTTTTATTTTCCTGCAGTGTTCCTTCGTTTGTTCTCATGTTATAATTACGTTCTATATTAGTTTCAATACTCTGTTCTATTCTTATCATCACTCTGTTGCTTCAACAACAGTCTCCCTGGAGGGATCATTAAGGAGCCATCTGGTCCAACATAAATAAGTGCTCTGTGTTTTATTTACCAGTAGATGGCGGCACTTCACCAAAAATGCTTTGTGATGATCGTGCAGAAGTTCCATTAAAGACCTGCTCTTTATGTTTCCGTGCCCGTCTGTCTTCCAGATTGTGTTTGCAAAGGATGCTCACTACGGCGTAGAGGATCTGTCTCAGTCTAATTATGAGGTGGTCGGACTGGACTGGACCATTGACCCACGATCAGCACGGTAACACACACATAGAGATACTTTGACTTTATTACTCATAACTACCCAATAATTTTGTAACTGTGTTACTGCACCAAGGTCTGTGTTCAATAAGTCACATCAGCCCAACAGCTGTTTGTAAAAAAAAAAAAAAAAAAAAACAGAGCTGGCTCCTCCAGTTGTATCTCTGAATGTGAGCAGGAATAGAAAATAATCAATACATGAATTTCCTCAGTTAAAAGATACAGAGACAGCCTCAAAATCCACTGTTCTGTCTACGCCTATGAATACATCTCATGGGTGTAGCCGGTAATGTGTAGCAGCATAGCACTAATCATGAACTTTACTGTTGTGTTTCTTTGAGGAGCGGGTTAACCATTAGTGACCTCTCTCTTTCGCCCCTGGTTTGTCAGTGGGTGCAGGATTTAAGTCAACAAACGTCTGTGTTTCCTGCCCCGCTCATCAAATACTTAACCTGTTGGTTAAAGGATTACCCTGTGTGTGTGTGTGTGTGTGTCTGTGTGTATCAGGGAGCGCACAGGAGGGAAGGTCAGCCTGCAGGGAAACATGGACCCTTGTGCTCTCTACGCTCCAAAGGTAACCTCCACTCCCACTTTGGTTTAGACTGCCATTTTGAAAACACAAAACACCTTCAAGCATTTTAGCATTCCAGTCCTGCCCATCCCCAGTAACACAACACTGTGTGTTACAGACTCAGCAAGCACGATACTTCATATAAATAAGTAATTACAGCGTAGAATGAATAGATTTAACATACCGATCAGCCATAACATTCAGACCACTGACAGGTGAAGTGAATAACATTGATTATCTCGTCATCATGACACCCGTCAGTCCTCAAAATTGACGGACTATGACGAGGGCCAAATTGTGATGGCTAGACGACTGGGTCAAAGCATCTCCAAAACTGCAGCTCGTGTGGGGTGTTTCTGGTCTGCAGTGGTTAGTGCCTATCAGAAAACGCTGTGAACCTGCAACATGGCCAGTCAAAGCTCATTCATGCACGTGGGGAGGAAAGGCTGACCAGTATGGGCCGATTCAACAAACAAACTGTAGCTTCAGTTGCTGAAAAAGTTAATATTGGTTCTGATAGAAAGGTGTCAGAACACAAGCTGCATCACAGTTTGTTGTGGTCAGGGTGTCCATGTTGACCGAGCATGTGAGCATCAGAACTGAAGCACAGAGCATGTGAAAGAAGGTGGCCTGGTCTGATGAATCACGTTCTCTTTTACGTCACGTGGACGGCTGGGTGCATGTGCATTTCTTAGCTGGGGAACATATGAACACAACAACGAGTTGAAGGCGTTCACTCGGCCTCCAGACTCCCCAGATCTCAATCCAATTCAAGCATTCGTTGGATGTGCTGGACAAACAAGTCCGATCAACGGAAGCCCCACCACGCAACTTACAGGACTCAAAGGATCTGATGCTAACGTCTTGGTGCCAGATACAGAAGAACAGCACACATTCAGAGGGCTAGTAGAGTCCATCCAAGTCAGGGCTGCTTTGGCGGCAAAAGGGGGACCTATACAATATTAGGTAGATTAAACCTACACAGTATTAGGAAGATCATTCCTCCATGCACATAGATAAAAAAGAGTTTCTTTTATAACCTGTTTGTAATATGTCTTAAAACACGCACAGCTGACCTCTGTCATGTAGTGTGAGTTGTTCAGTGGTAGACAGCTCCAGAGAAGAATTTTGCATATCACAAAACAAAAAGAAGGAAAACAACAGAAAACTCTTTTCTTAAGTTTTTCTCTCTCATCTGCTGCTATTTTTAGCACAGCAGTGTTCTCCTGCTGTGAATCCTATCCCACAGTATTTCCATTCCTATATTCCTACCTCAGGTGAAACTTCTGACAACTTTATTCTGGCAAACGTTTACACGCTGTATGGCAATTTATAACTCTTCACCAGAAGTTCCTCAGATTGTTCCTCCCCTGACCCAGTTTGAGCAAAGTATATCTCATTCTAAATATTCTACGGCTGCAGTTGAACCATAATTGATCTAAAAATGTCTGGATGTTAACCCCCTGTCACTCTTTCACTCTCTTCCTCCTTCAGGAACAAATTTCAGACATCGTGAAGAGGATGTTGGAGGGTTTCGGCACGAGGGGCTACATCGCCAACCTCGGCCACGGCCTTTACCCCGACATGGACCCGGAGAACGTGGGCGCCTTCGTCGAAGCCGTGCACCAACACTCTAAACAGATGATCAAACAAATGTAAAGACTGATGCGTCTGTGTAAGCCAAATATGCTGATGATAGTGTGTGTGTGTGGGGGTGTGTGCACAATAATGCATTATTTTGTTACAAATTGTGAAAAGCAGTAAAAAAAAAAAAAGTCCAGCTTTACATCTGTTTTCAGCAGAGAGTACATTCCCACATTTTAGAAGAGCATTTACTCGCATTCAATTCAATTTGTCAGATACAATCATAATTCAGGGTAGATTTTTATGATAAACAAGATATTCGTTTTCTCAGACAATATTTTATGTTCATCTATAATAACTTGATCTGATCAGGAGTAGATTACGTGTTGCCAGTGGATGAGTGACATCATTTTAGTAAGTAGATGTACATTACAGATGCATTTCCAGTTCTAAGGGATTTGTATTAATACTGCATCCAATCAGCAAACAGCTTTGACTGACAAATATGTCTTTTAGTTATTTGTCATCCAGTCACACTCACTGTTATCACTTATGTTACTACTGATAGAGACAACCATTTATAGCCTCTTAATAGCTGTAAACATCTTCAATCAAAAGAGAACTTGTCATCGGTCCTGTTTATTGAAGGCTGTGAAATCAAAATCTGGTGTTTGAGCTTTAGGCACTGGATTTTAACCCTCTGGGGTCTGAGCAATCACCCACAATCGGGCATGCAGCAGCTGATAATTCTCCCACCTGACATCTTCAGTGAGCAAAATCTCCCCTCTGGATCTCGGCATGAAGACTTTTATTTTTACTCCAGCAGATAGAACATAAAGAAGATGCCTTATGCTGTTTTTGTCTTTGTCCTTGACCCTAAATATCATAAATGTATCTTAGTATTTTTTTTTCTCTGTCCAGAAAAATAAAGATTGGTTTAATTTTAACGAGATTCATGTTCTTTTGTATTTTATATGAAGTTATTAGATTTGCCGCTCAGTCAAATGGCTTTGAGTAGGATGTTAATTCTTCCTTTAATAGCATTACACTCTTAAACTCAGACACAGTTTACATGACGTTTAAAGGGACCAGGTTATATAACTTGGCATTTATGTTATGTTATGCATCTTTGTGAACCCTTAAAGGTCCAGGATTTGACATCTAGTTGGTTTAAGTTACAGATTGCGACTGACTGAATACCCCTCACCTCACATTCCCTAATCTTCCAAACATGAAGGAGAACCTACAGTGGCTACAAAGAACACAAAAGCCCATAGAGCCAGTGTTTGGTTTGTCCCTCCTGTGCTACCATAGGAACAAAGTGGTTACAAATGGAAGACTTTGTGTAAGAGGACCTGCTCCCTCTGCAGATATAAAAGTTTCATGCTAAGGTAACAAAAACAACGACTCTTATTTCAGGTGATTATACACTAATGAAAACATAGTCATATTTCATTTCTACCAATAGATAGAAATGTTACCCACTGGACCTTTTGAAAGAGTACTTTCCTCCTCGATCAGAATGAATGCAGCAAAACTAGAGCAATGTCACAGGTTTGGTGTGTTATTCTAGTAGTGGCTAATGTAGCCTCGAGCCATTAGCCTCAAGCAGAGATCAGGTGAATTCATTTCATTCTTTCATCCCGAGATTTGTCGTGTTTAGCCCCAGCTGATGCTGACTCATATGGCATCACTTGAATCATTTTGTCAGACTTCACACAGCTCCCTCTGGAGCTCCAAAAAGCTTTATACAACAACACATTTACAGTAAATCTCCCCAACACATGTAGACCGATTTGATATAAATATAATTTATTGATTGCTATCATCAGGTCAATTTGTCACTTTGATTTATGACAAAATATCACAAGCATTTTGACGTTAACATTTAGCTCATGGCATCTTTGTGCCTAAGTACACCCTCACAGAACTTCTACCTAAGCTGTAGATAAATGAAAACTATGTATCTATGTACCTGTCTCACCTACGCTCTGTGTTCCAATGATTTGTCATTCAGGAATTAAAGCTACTGATGTACTTGTAAGTCCCATCAGATAAAAGTGTCTGAATAAATAAAAAAAATCAAATAAAATAATAAGCACATTTTAAAAAACACCATTAACATACTTTGTGTTTGTTTTGATGGTTTATGCATTAGAGTTGTTAATCCTCTGCTGATTGCGGAGACTTGAGGCAGAGGCCTGGCCCAGTAAATGGGACAGATATATGACAGTGACTGGGGCTTTAACTGGGACAGAAGTGAGAGGGTGTCCTGCCTGAAGGTGTGTTAACACCGTTTTATCATCCAGTCTGAAGTCCTTTGAGACACGCTTTGTGATGAAGGTCTTTATAAATAAACAGCTCCAACAAATACAGCACAGTGTGGCCTCTAGAACATTAACTAATACAGTAGTAATGATAGTGTATTGAAAAGAAAAAAGAGAGCTCAGTAACTAAGAAGTTAGAGAGAGAGATGTGATATCTGTGAAATGAAGATATAATAATCAAAAATACTTTTTTAGGTAACCGCTGCTGTAGCTGCCTGATCTTAGAGCATTCCCCAGTGAGCAGAAGTCTTCACCGTCTTCTCTACCTGACCTTGATAACTTTAAGGAGTTCTGACAACATGTTACATGATTTGCAGGTACTTGGCTGAGACCTTAAAACTTCAAACTCAGTTATGTGTTGCTGCCACCAAAGTGTTAAAGTTAAATCTGAGTGCTTGTTTCACATCAGCAACAACAGAGAAAAATGGAAGCAAACAGGAAACTCAAATGAACGTTTCAAGGTGATGTCACAGATGGTAGAGGAAGTCCGTGTGTTGTGGTTACTAAGGTTGTTTTAACAACCTGCACATAGTGCTGGTACAGAAAAAGTTGTTATTTCTCAGGTCACCATTTTAATTCTACTACTTTTTATAAAGTTGCCCAAAAAACAAAACTTGCATTTTGGATTTTTTTTCACCCATAATCACATTTTCACAGCAGCAGGCCACATGTGGAGGAGGCTTGTTGCTAATGACACAGCTGATCAAAACCAATGATGTACCTGTAGACTGTTTAAAACATGGACATTATACCCGTGATCTCACCCAGAGGTTGCTTAAGAGCTGTTGTGAAGCTCAGAGTGTGGTCGGTCTGGCTGCCACCATCTTGGCAGTCCTGCCTCTGCTGGCTCCTCACTAATCCAAAAATGGAGCTTCTTCTGTAGCCAGCCTCAAGTGGCTGTTTGAGGAACTGCAGTTTTTAGCACTTTAATATTACATTTTTTATTATATATATACATTGACTTTACTTTTTTACATAATAGCAGATAACGTCTCTCTCTGTGTCTGCAGCAGAGCTCTGTGATTGTCAGTAAACCACAGGGAATAACTTTGGCTCTTTAGATACTGTAAAACGTGTAAATCACAAAGATTGTATCATTTGAAACACATGCAAAACAGTATCAAAGTATTGATATTTTTGACAACCCTAGTGGTTACAATGTCAAGGGTACTTTTGACATGAAGTCAAAATGTAAGCACTGAGTCAATAAAGTGATGTTTGTTATGATAAAACAACACAGAATAAGAATTTTAGGCGACCACATGCTTCCTATTTCAAGTGGCAGATAGCATCCTTGGTTATCAGGTCTTCACTGTCAAAGTTTGAATCCCCATTGTAAGTCCAACAATGTCACAGGAGTGTGATGCTAAACTGTGCTGTCATTCTAAATTGTCTTCAAAATTGCTGCCTGCCCATTCTCACAAAAGTGATGCCCATAATTTCTTTAGGTTCATCCGAATGCCAAATCATGGTCAGTGTTTTGTGTCTGTTGTAATTCCATTCTATTCAAATAAAATGTATTTTGCAAACATTTACAAAGATTTCACATTCAGTCTCTCAGTCTCACACCTTAAACTGTAACCATTCTAGAGTGGACACACTTTGCATTTTCAAATCTTTTTATCTCTGCTTGCTTTGTCCGTTTTTTTCTTTCACAGGATTCAACCGTCAGGTACTAATGTGTAGCTGTTTGGTGTCATTTCTAAATCCTGAAAGGTCATTTCAGGTCAGGCAGAGGTGTTAAAGTCAAGTTCCCCAATAAAGACTCATAACACCGTCACAACCACCTATAAGATGCTGGATAAAAGCTAAGAAGACAGCAACATCCAATCACAAACCTCAAGGTCTTTTGTGTCTCCTTATGAATGTAACAATGTAGTAAATTTGTGATAAATACAGAGGTTTCTTACACAGAATTTGGCTTAAAATGAAAATTATGTTTATTATTTATGTAATCATAATGGAAGCTCTTTACATGAGGAATTTGGAAAAGGGATCAGTTAATCCAAATGATGTTTTTCTCTGTGAGGCGGCTAAGAACGTCAGATAAGCAGATTCTAGTAAATCCAGTTGTTGTTGTCGCTGATGTTGTTGTAAGGGATTCCAGCAAAAATCATAACATCACATGACCACATGATTTCAGGGAATCCCTCCTCATTAGCCTTGGGGTTATTGCATTGAAACCATGTTATTGTCATATTGAGGTTTTGACCAGTCCATTTCTCAGTCTGGTGTTATTTATCTCTTGATTGGACCTTTTCTGTAGCAAATATGTGTTTTCTTTTGAGTTTTTCATTTCTAATGATCCTCCATGTGAGGATGGATACTTGTGAGTGTCTGTATCTATGTTGCCTGGTTTCTACTGTGAGTACAATGTACCCTCTGACTTTCATTTATCACTTATTCAGTTCAACTTAACTTTATTTATATATCGCCAAATCATAGCAGAACTTATCTCATCACACTTTCCATATAGAACAGGTCTAGACCATATTCTTAATATAATTTACAGAGACTAAACAGTTCCCACCATGAGCAAGCACTTGGTGACAGTGGCAAGGAAAAACTTCCTTAAGGCAGAAACCTCGAGCAGAACCAGTTGGGTTTAGAGAGAGAGAATCTAAGTTAGTAACGTGCATTAATGAGACATTAATGTGAAGAGACGCAGAGGGAAGTGCATCATTGGAAGTCCCCAGCAGTCTAGGATAACTAACATAACTAAAGGATGGTTCAAGACATACCTGAGCCATAAAATCTATCAAAAAGGAACATCTTAAGACGACTCTTAAAAGTGTTAAGGGTGTCTGCCTCCCAGACTTAACCTGTTATTTTAATAGTTTTGTTTCAGTCTGCATTACATCCCTAAAAATAGAAATAATGTCACCTCCATAATGGAAAATGTAATTATGGAACACTGTTCTATATGTACACACGATGAGTTCCTGGGGTGGCTGTAGCTCATGTGGTAGAGTGGGTTGTCTAATAATGGAAGGATTGCTGGTTTGATTCCAGTCATAGTGTCCTTGGAGAAATTCTGATCCAAGATCCAAATTGCTCCCTTAGTATTAGCTTATTGGCTTAGCTTATTATCATAAGCGCTGTATCGCTCTTCATGAGCAGCTGGCTCTCTGCATGGCACCCTCTGCCATCGCTGTGTGAATGTGACACGTGTTGTAGACCAGAAAAGCTATTAAAGTCCATTTATTACATTAAAATTCTGTTCATTTGCCCATCAATAATGATAAAATTGCTACTTTCAATGTATTTAAAGGGAAAGGTTAATCAACAAATGGGGTAAAAAATGTGTTTTTTGGCTGCATGTCAGTTTCAAAGGGCATTAATATTAATGGGGCCATAATTTGAGGCAAAACTTAGTTAAAATTTGTTCAGTCTTTTTATCTTTTAAAAACCACAAACTAAAAACCTTTTATCAAACCTATTAATTTATCCATCCATTAACCCCAAAGTGGGAAAAACCTATTGAGTACCTGGATGCAACAGTGTGGTCCATTTATGTGTTTTCTAATCATTTTGTCATCAACAAATGAAGCGCTATGGCGAAGAGGAATGAATCAGGCTTTGAACACAACACTTGTGATATTCATTTAGAGCTATATAATAATAATAACACAATAAGACAAATTTAGAATATTGCCAGCCCTATGAATTGAATCCTTCAAACTGAAAATGTCCAGGGTCAAGGTTAGCTGAACGCTGTTGTGGATCCTTTATGGATGAACACTTTGAAATGGAAGGAAGAGATGAAATGCTGGATTGAAGCCTCCAAATAATTAAGACTGAGGAGAAGCAAGTGGACCTCGGTGTTATTAATAAATACAAAAACAACAAAGCCCAGAGCAGCTGAATTAATGTTGATGATGGGAAAAAAGCGATTCTTCTTCAAATGAAAGCCGGCTTTCATTCATCTCTGTCCTTTGTGTTGCTGTAGTACCATAAACAGACTTACACACACACACACACACACACACACACACACAAAAGCTTTTGTTGTGTCCCCCACCTCACACTCCCTTTGTGTAAATAGCAAAGACAAATGATCAAAAATCACAGCTGATTGTTGACAGGTAAGACTGAAGAGGCTGCGACTGTGTCAGGGGGCCATCTGGGAACAAAGTGTGTGTGTGTGTCTGTTTGTGTGTGTGTGAGAGAGAGAGGAAAGGTTCTAACAATGAATCTATGCTCTTTAGAAATGGAGATCAATTTCCACTTGGTCGCCTTTTAAAGGCTTTGGCAGGAGAATTGCATACAAGTGTGTATACTGTGTGTGTGTGTGTGTGTATGTGTGCGTGTTTGTGTACATGTATGTGCATGAGTCATTTCTTTGCATGTGCTCATGTGAATTTGTGCCTATGTGTCCAGGCTTTTATGTGCTTATGTTGTGCACAGAGATTGAACAGGTGGATGTGGGTTGGTGGGTTTGTGTGTGTGTATGTGTGTGTGTATGTGTGGGTGTGTTGTGTGGGTGTGTGTGTTTGAAGGAGCTCCAGGCTCCATCTCTCAGCAAATCAGCAGGCCTGAAAATCCAATCTGCCTAGAGAGACAGCAGGCTGTACATCATCTGCCATGGATGGACACTATCAGCGCTTTATCAGTGACCACCCCCCTAAACACACACACCCATACACACACACACACACACACACACATATCTTTCAATGACCACATGCATGAATGAACACACACACATCTACACACTGTGACAGAGACTGATAGGCATTATTACCGTAGTGGTTATGGAGGGAGGCGGAGGGAGAAACTGAAACTCTGAAGACCTTGAGCTGCTTCACACTAATGCAGATGCTGACAGCTGAGATTGTCCCTCTTTGCTGATGACAACTTCCTATACCACCGGGATCAGCCTGGTGATTTGGACCCGGAATGTGACCAGCACGCCTGCAAAAAGTAATATCCTGCACCAGACATTTCACTTATTTGCATCATCTCGGAATGTTCCCAAAATATGTCACTTTTTTGTAAAAATACGGTCGTTAGAGGTTGCTTTTAAATGATTTGTAAATGTAGGATTGGGAAATCTCCGATAATAAATGATTAATTTATTTACACACTAAACCAAGTGACAACATCCTTGGTTGTGAAGTGAATCCAACACAGAAGTGACAAAACTTGTAGTTCCTCAACTGGGCCACATGAGGCTGGCGCCAGAAGTGAGTCAGTCTCCGTAAGTCCCCATGTTCAAATGTCCAACTTCACAGCAGAAATAAACATGTTTACAGCCTGGTACAAAAAACAGTTTTGGTCTCTATAGCTAATTTCCCCGTTCATGACAACTGTACTGAGGGTGAATTCTTATACAACTCACCTATTCAAATTATATCAAGGCTTAAAGTTATGCAGAATTAAGGCTGCTTTAAATGACGGGTCAGTACCATCACAGGTGACTTGTTTCCACCTACTCTCCATGTCTTTACACATTTCTGAATTAGTGAAGAGCCAGCGACGGCAGGACTGCCAAGATGGTGAGCCACCAGAGCTACCACTCTGAGCTGTGGGTGATGTCATGGATACGATGTCCACGTTTTATTATGGTCTAAACATGACACATGAAACTGTAAAAGGGGGTTTCACATCTATGTCACTGTTTTGTTCTTGTTAATATGTGACCCTGAAAACAGCAACGTTGAAGAACTGATACGTTCATATATCATCTGATACTTTTTCTAATACAGGCTCTAAGTTGCAGTGGCAGCAGAGATAACCCGGATGCTTCGCTCCGCAGCCACATCCTCCACTTGTTTGTCTCAGTTAATTCATCCTTTGTGTTCTGGACAGACATCCAAGAAGGATACTAAACAGATGCTATAACCACCTAACCACTGGCTCCTCAAGCGCACTGGATCTAGCTCCCTTCAGACGTTCGAAGGGAGCTAAATTATGCCAGATGAGAACTAGTTTATACAACGTGTTGTCTGACCACATCAGCAGGCCGAAGCTGGTCTAAATGGCCACAGTGGAAGGAGTGAAAACTACTACTAGACTACTGGTGCCTTAAACTGTGTCTACACAGGAGGGGTAGCTTGAGGAACACTTTAGCAGAACAGCAGCAGCAGTTTCAGTGCTCCGTCTTTGTCAACACAGGATGTGCTCAGGCGCAGTATTGATTGTAGGTCACCTGCATAGTTGGTAGCGTTCCGAGCCCAACACACAATCAGTGTGGTTATCCTCATAGAATGGATGAAAATAGACTTGAAGCTTAAAAAAACCATACACTTAGAGTTTTCATGCATATGGTGTGTGTAAAGCACGAGCTATCAAGTAGCCAATGTAGACAGAGACAGAGATTGAGAGGCGCAGGGCCAACGGAGGAGATAAAGATTGAGCATATAGCAATAATTTCTCCATCTATCTGTCTGGATACTTAATATATATCTGCTCATTTACATTATGCTCTCTGGATGAACTAGCATACATCACTGTAAAAACACTACATTAAAACTTCTTCATACAGTAGCACTTAAAAAGGTACTATAGCTGTCAGATAAATGTAGTCCTACTGTCACTGAATTGAATTATAGTTTGAAAATTATGAAAACTAAATATGCCATCCGCAATGAAAATTCACAGGCCGCAGGCCACACCTTATTCTGTAGCAGGAGCATTTTATGATATTTATAATGTACTGTCTGATACAGTGAATAAAATCAGTCAACTAGTGAGGTAATCATAACAAGAGAAGATTTAACACCACAAATGAAAAAAAATCATAGAGCTGACTGTAAAATGTATTTAAAGTTAGCTCATGCATTGGTAAATGGACTGTACTTACATAACGCCTTTGTAGTCTTCCGACCACTCAAATTGCTTTACAGTACATATCTCATTCACCCATTCACACACATTGATACACTGATGTCATTGGCTGCCATGCAAGGTGCCAACTGCTCATCAGTTTTTAGGAGCTAACCATTCATACACATTCACACACCGATGGCTTCAGTATCTTGCCCAAGGACACTTTGACATGCAGACTGGAGGGGATCGAACCGCCGATCTTCTGATTAGTGGACG
The DNA here is from genome assembly GCA_036365135.1 of Miichthys miiuy. Classification (NCBI taxonomy): domain Eukaryota; kingdom Metazoa; phylum Chordata; class Actinopteri; family Sciaenidae; genus Miichthys; species Miichthys miiuy. The sequence goes on from CM071617.1 coordinate 22,221,098, forward strand.
ACCCGCTCGACCTCCGAGCCACAGCCCCCCATCACTCAAATGAAGCAGCGGAGGCACCAAAAGTGACGTCCTTTTCCTCAAGGGTGTGGAGAATTAATTTAAACAGAGTGTGTGAGTATATTTTGATATTTCAAAAAGTAAAAATATAACAAATATTTCCCTTTAAAATGTAATTAGTCTCACAGATACTTAAGTAGAATATCACAAATAGTTAAATACACAGTACTTGAGTCCGTGTCGATAACTTTGCATTACTGTTTAGAAATCCCAGACGAAACACAGTGAATATCATTTACAGAGTTATGTATGTTGGTTCAACACAAATATAAAAAAAGAAGCCCTTGTAACGTGTTTCACACTTTATTCATAGAAAAGCACTGAGATTCCAACACAAATCAATATAAAATGGTAGTAGCGTTACATAAATAGTAATAAATTCTCGCTTTATAGACAGTAGCTCAAGAAGTTGCACAAAAAATTACAAATTAAAAAACAAAAAAAATAAAACAAGTGTGGATGATAAGCTATCATACTTCTGTGGCAACAAATACTGGAAATACCTTTTCATAATCAGTAGCACAAAGAGGCAACAAACACTTTCAAATGTTCCCTCAAAGTTTAGTGAGAATCCAAAACAAACCAAACTGGGAAACAATAGGCGAACTAGATCTACCAGCAAATAGTACTCTCCTACGGAAGAAAGAAATAAAGAAAGAAAAGGGGGGAAATAAGAAAACTTCAGGAAGTGAAGCTGATACAGTTAACTAAGACCAAAAAACAGAGGGAGGAACTTCTTTGTTGTAATGCTGTCAGTCGATGCATCACATAAAGGCAGCTGGCTGGAGCTTCCGAGTTAAGCGAGTGGTAAAATAATGTCCCTCTTTCTTCTCTGACTCAGGAAAAGAGCCTTATCATGCTAACATAGCAGCCAAGAAATATCAGGTCAACTTTTTTTATCCTCATTCTGTAAAACCCTTGCAGCAACAATAGATGAAAATCTACTTTTTCTTTTGTCGAAAGTCGACTTTGTGCACATACAAGGCCGCTGCAGCATACTGATGTCTCGAGTGCTTTAAGGTAGGACACAACAGGAAGTGGCTGCACTGAAAGCTGGTCACTTGACACATTGCTGCATTGCTTCGAACCAAAATCCTCCCCTGCGTGAGGGGGAGTGAAGATTAGAAAAAGAAACTACGGTAATGAGATAGAAGAGGTGAACTCAGCCGTCTCTGTAGGCTGAGGCGAATTGAGAAAGCAATCGAAAGAAAAAAAAAAGTTACAATGAGGAATGAACACAAGGTCATCCACAGGCCGTCTCTTTTGTTCATACAGTTGCTGTTTCAGACTCTCTGACACTTGTGTATTGTTCTGTCTCGCTGCGGTGCTGCCACACGACCCGACACCTCCGAGAAGACACTAAAGGCTTGAGTCCTGATTAAATAAAAACCAACAAAGAAGTAAAGCAAAAATAAACTTTGTACATTGATCGGTCACAAAGGCATTTCCCACCATTCACTCATCTTTTTTTCTTTTTCTCTTCTAAATGTCACACGTATGCAGGTTTACTACTGCACATTGTCCAAATGTGATGCCAAAAGCATGCTGGGTCCGGTCGGTCCGGTCCCACCCCCTCCCCTCCCTACCCCTCTTTAATAGTGGTCTCCTCCACGCAAGTTTTTTCAGGGGGGCATCTTTAAGAGGTGATAAGAACATCAAAGTTGTTCTGCATAGTCAGGTTTTGAATCTGTTTACAAATGAATGCCTTCCTCGTTCTCCTCCAACTCCGAATGACATGCTTCCTTTTGGAACACAGATTTTTCTTTGCAAAGCAAAAAAAAAAAAAAAAAAAAAAATAGTAATAATAATAATAGTTATTATAGCAAAAAGAAACACAAAGAAATGTACACAGGAGCACCTGAGAAATGCCTTTAAGTCTTTGCTCTTACAAAATACGCTGTCAAATTTCCCGTCCAAAACAGTTCATATACACCCCGTCCGAAAAAAAACCCATAAAAATGAAAGAAATAAACCCAAACACATAACATACTTATCATAAATAATTATAACTTTACAATTTTCTGAATTGACACTTTAATATTTACAATATCTTAAATGCTTAATGCTACTACTTTTTGTTTTGTTTCTTTTAAGTGATGTCCCTGAGAACTGAGTTTAGCCTCCCTTTTCTTTCTTTTGCTCAGTTTTCCTTTCCCCCATTCTTCTATCTGCGTTTCCTCAGATCAAAAAAAGGCCCAGAGCTGTGACTGACTACCCAGATAGTGGGTGAAGGTAGCTCTCATGGAATGTAAAAGCAGACAAGAAAATGTTCCTCCATACATACAAAAAAAGACAAAAAAACTTTTCTTTTATTGTCCCGCCATCGAAAGGCTGACTCATTTGCTATGTTCTGCTTGTGTGTCTGCGATTCCTACTAAGTCATACAAAGTTACCAAACAAACTATAATAAATAAATGCTGAAGCAGGCAGGAACGTACTGAAGAGGTATTTGTGTGAAGTGCTTGTACGATGACGTTTAGTCCGACCAGTAAAGATTCAAGCTCTTGTTGTACTGTATACTGCCATTAACACTAACAACACTTTGCCACTGGTTAAGAGGAGGGCGTGTGAGCGTCCCTCATCAAGAAAAAAAATTACTTCCTGTGTCAAGGCATGTGGTTTCAAACATGTATGATTAAATACAAAGTTTTTCTTTGTTTATTTGCACTGTGCAAACCTTTGAGAAAGACCAGGCCACTCGTCTTCACAGTCCAGAAAGATCACAACCAGTAGCATTCACAGGTAAGTCGCTTTAGTAACTCTAGACCCTTTTCCATCGCAAGACCACGGAACTGAAGGAATTAATTAAATTACTATTACTGCAAGTATCATTTTAAATACCAGCCTTTTGGTTTTTTGTTGTAGTTTATCCAAACACTACTTAAACCACAGTTTAGGGGCAGTGGAAAAAGCTAACGCAACACTGACATATGAAGTTGCTATGGCTAACGCATTAGCAGAACTGAAGCTGAACTCTGAGCAGCTAGTCTCCACTAGATGCTAACTTAGTCTGTCTACTGTTTGACAGTCGGTTAACTTTTTTGTTGAGAACAGCCACCTGAATGAGGAGCACAGTGAGACTACAGCAAGAAACAAAAAATAAACTAAAACTTTTAGGCTGGAAATGAAATGAATAAAAATATATTTTGGTGTGTTTCAATGTGACACATACATAAATCTTCCTCTGATAAGATATATGTATAAGACACACATATTATAATTATGTTTATTATATTATTATACTAAATACTAATCAGAAAAGGAAAGTATTGCATAGCTCAACCGAGAATAGCAACTGGTAAAAGGTATTAAGTTGGATTCATTTAGGGGTTGGAACTATGACCAAAACAACTAAAATTGGAACCAGATTTCTGCTCTGCTTTGAGTTCACAAAAAAGTTCTGGAAAACAAACAAAAAGTTCCTGAGTTCTTGCAAAAGTTCTTGAGATGGAAAAGGGACTTTAGCTACAGGCAGAGTTAACAACTAACAGTCACTGAAATCAACAAGTATGTTCCAAAGCTTCCTAACAGAATAAAAGGTGAAATTAATGCCGCTCGGTGCTAAAAATGAAGCGCAGACTTGACTAATATTGCTTTTTATCTAAATCTTGATCTAGTGAGTGATAGGTGACCGCTGGAGTCTTATAGGTTTGAATGGATTTGGCCACAAATAGCTGTACAGCAGTGCAGTGTTAACTCTGGAGATGGGAATACTGTGACCACTCCGTTCATCACAGTTGTGTATTGTCACTGTTAATAAGCTTATAGGAGGACATACGAGATATACTGTGTATATATATGTGCACGTGGAACCTCAACTACTCTACCTTAGCAAGAACAGCCTGGATAAAACATGCACTCTGTGAAGCAACATGGTTCTTCTTAAGGAAAAGCACTGACCAGCAGGTGTAGAGCGTAGGAGCTAGTCTAGAGTGGCTTTAGTCAAGTTTTTTTTAAACCCGTCGGTACTGACTTCTTCTACAGAGAGACCACACGTGTAGTTCCGTATTCTTCCCTCTCTACTCTAAGATGCCCTGAATGAAACAAGAGGCCATTCCTGATAGAGAAGTTAAAGCTGACAAATAATACAGTCGAGGTATGACAGTAATACTATGTGTGTTTTTCGACCTTGTGGGTTTTTTTTCTCCTTTTGGAATAACATGTTCCTTCCACTTTGAAAACCACTTCCTCTTCTCTTTAACCCTGGCTGAAAATGTCTCCTGACTCACAGTAAGTACCCCATCCAACAAAAGCTTTTGGTTTTTAAATTGTCATGTGCCACCGAAAAATAAAAGTTCCTTTTTGTTTGTTTTTTCCCCATCACAATCTTTTGCCTTTTTCATACTAGATTTAACATTAGTTGGAGGAGCTTGTTTTTTTTTTGGACATTTCAAGCCATTTCCCCCTTTTGCAGTCTAAACGAAGTAGAGCAATGCACTGCGAACACTTCCTGGTTCACATTCAAGAAACAAAACAACAAAACAGGACAAAAACTTAAGACTTAGTCAACAAATGGCTCAACATAAGAAGTAAAAATACAAGAAATCCAAAAAACCTTAAATAGAAACAAATAAGTTTAACTACTTCCCAAGAAGAGGGTCCCTGTGAGGGAAGGGCATGGTCAGCCGAAGCGCTCCCTGACCAACATCATCAGTTTCTTCTTGCCCTTGTAGATCTGTTTCAGGTTGTCTATGAACTGAGCGAACTGAATGTGGCCGTCCTGTGCCAGCAGGAAAGTCTCCCGTGCTTTGCTCAGGAACTCTATGAACTCTCCGTAGTGCCGTGGACTGATGTGTGTCAGTCGAGAGTGTGTGGTGTTGATGTACGCCGAGATTGTGGCGTCCAGGAGCTGCCTCAGCGGCGCCTTGTCTGTTGACATCAGCTTTCCAGAGTTTCTTCTCCCGGGAATGCCGGCAAGACCCGGCGCTGTCATGGTGCACCGCCGCAGGATGTCAGACAGTACCGTGGCACAATGCACGCTTTTCACCACTAGGGGGATAATGGCTGCGAGCTCATTTTTACCCAGAGAGTGGCTGAGGGCGCAGGCCCACAGCACATCATTAATAGCTGGGTGCGTGTCCTGGTTGTAAGCCAGATTAAGGTGGGTCATGGCGAGGGAGGCTAACTTAAAGGACCGCAGTGGGTATCCTCTGTGTTCCATGTACCTCGCGATGGTAAACAGCTGGGAGTAAGTCATACCCGTGGACGCTGCGTCGATCACGATCTGGTAGGCCGTCTCGAAGGCGATGTGGTCCTTCTCGCAGAGCGTCAGAGCCGACAAAGCGCAGTTCTGGGGGTCCTTCATGGCGCACTGCAGGGCCAGGGTCCTGGCACAACTGGCCAGCTCCTCCCGCTGGGGGTAGTCAAGGCTGAGGCGCAGGATGGTATTGTGGGACATGACAGTGGCTGCCACAATGCTGGTGGCCTCAGTCGGTGTGAAGAGAGTGTACCAACTCTGCAAGATGCTCACCAATGCCCGTAGACCTGAGGAAGAGGAAGAGACACGGTTAAAATCTTACAAGAGAGAAGAAGACAAGAACCATAGTGTGCTTCAGTTTGACTTCAACAGAATTCAACATGCTTCAGAACGATTAGTGAAAATGCATGGCTGATAGCATTCCAGCGCCGTGCCGGATCTCCGGCGTATCGGCATGACTGCGTGGTGGATCTTTGGCGTGCCGCCGTTGACTGCGAAAAAAGAAGGAAAGAGTGTGTGCCCTTCGGTTCGGCCAGATTTATCTAGATATTTCTCTGAATCTAATAGAAGCGCAGCTTTCATTCTAGGCCTACTAACCAATCAGAAGTAGTGCGGGGTGGGACTTAGGCTAGGTGTTGACACTCAGGTGCTTCACGTGTCGCTGACAAGTCGAAAGTGAGCATCATTAGCCTGCAGTAACAAGCATTGTAGCCTAACCCACGGATGGACCGCAGGTTCATGAAGCCCGGGGATGACACTAAAGATGTCGAGGGTATCAAAAATAAATGGCGCTGGGCGTGGATGGAGGAGGTTGGAAGTGATGACAAGCCCTTTGGGAGCTGGTGCCAAAAGCTTCGGGAGGCAGGTGCGTGCTTCTGCACGCTGTGTGGAAGGCGTGTCATGTATGGATCTAATGGCAAAAAAGTGCTGTCGCGGCACGAGTTAGACCCTCGTTATACAGCAGCTGTCCGTGCCATTAAACATGCATCACGTTTGCCGGAGGCTACAGCCACGGCCGACATTCCGTTATCAATGACGGATCATGTGTTGGATTTAAAAATTCGCGTCTGTTTGTTTATGGCCAAACACGACTGTAGTCAGAGTATGCAATAGAAAAAGCAATGCAGTAATATGGCAGATAGCCTAAGTGACAATATAGTTAATAGATAGTATTAGCCTTTCAAATAATGTGTATATGTATAATAATGTATATATGTTGAATTATGCCGCATACATACCCCCTAGCCACCCCCCAAAAAAGTTCAGGCTCAGGATTTTTTTCCACTATCAGCCCTAAAAATCTGAGTTCTCTATTACCTTTAACGTCATTTAACGGTATCGGTTCCTTTCCTAGAATGTCACTGTTGGTCGGGCAATAAGCTTTGATTACATTACATGTTATGTTACATGTTATTGACTTTTTCCTGTTTTATCAAGTTAAGGAACACACAGAAAGAATTACCTTAAGTGTCTCTACTTAAATGATCAGTTTACTTCATCAGGTTTACACTGCTGCGGGGCTTTAGTCACCAAGTTATCTCTGCTCCATTCACAGCTTGGTCACAATGATACAGCTTTTCTACCAGGTCCAATTCCAAGAGAGCCACTTGACTTTTGGGTTTTTTGTGTCTTGAACCTTCTTTCCTTTAAACATAATTTTGGTTTTCATTCCTTCTTATTAAATATGAGGCAGTTTGAGGCTCTGATATCTGAAAGCCTTAATACCAAACCAAATGTCTGATTTGGTTTGGACAGACATTGATCAAAACTACGCCACCAGACGTCACATATTTAGCAATAATCACAGCTTTGACTGCCAGCAGTCACAGCTAAGTTAAATCTACTGGTGCCAATTACAGGCAGCAAATTATTTCAATTAAAGAAAAAAACTCTTAATAAATAAGCAATGAATGCAGATGCTTCCACAGAGGACACAAGGACGACTTTGGAGCAACACGTTAGACAGCACTCTCCACCACCATCATCAAAACATTAAATGGGGGAATGGTGTGTGTCCCTCAGAGGCTTGAAGAAGATGATGACGAGCAGTGAAGCTGCTCTGGAGGATTGTGGTGTCCCATTGACGGTTTTTCATTTAATTTCCCACCTGACCTTATCTTAACGTCAAATTCAGCCTTGAAGCAGAATTTGAGTGCTTTACAAGTAGACAAAAGAAAATATCTTAAGACACTATGGACGGCATAATTAGACCATGAATCTTTTACTGTGTGTGTGTGTGTGTGTGTGTGTGTGTGTGTGTGTGTAGGCATCACATACCAACTTCAGTGGCACAGGTTACCAGCCAGCGAACCATCTCTCTCCGTCTCCAGTTCAGTGTGGACAGAGTCATCCTCATCACCTACAATACACACATGCAGAAGATGTTTTCTGATCTTCTGTGTACGATGGGAACAAAAAGACTTTAAACTCATTACATCGGGACAGTTTATTAATTCAATATTGACAAAAACATTCTGTGTTCATCATAGTTGAGTTGGTACACCACCACACGTCTCCAGCGATGACAGATGTACCCAAAATGTGTTCAGACTTACACAGATGACTAATTGAGACTCGTCCGTTTTGAGCACTTCATTCAGCAGTTTTTGCTGACACGAACTCAGATGAGCTTCTAAACATGATGAGAGAAGAGCCGGCTTGAGCCACAGCGACACTGTAGCCTTGATCATCTGAAGAGTTTTTCTGTGTTTACTGAGGAACCCGAAAGGTTCAATTATGTGGTTTCTTCTCATCAACAACGGTAAGACGCTGTGTAATGTTTTCTCTGTTAATTTGTAGTGAGGCTGTGGAGGCCTGCAGAAATTACAAGTTCAAGGAAACTGTTGCATGTTTTGACTGGTGACCAGCGCTCTCATTCTTTTTGTGGTGAAATGCTTTTAAAGAAATGACTGTCTCACTCTCTTACTTCACTCACACACACACACACACACACACACACACACACACACTACCTGAAGTCCTAGCTCCAGTGCCACGTTGAGCAGAGTTATATCAGGCGGGCTGTCTGCAGGTGTGGCTATCTTAAAGGCATCCTGGGCCAGTTTGAAAATTAACGAAGAGGAGTGGATGTTTTTCTGGATGGCCTCCAGCACAGTCCGCAACCTCAACATGTCACCTGTGGGTAAAAATAAAACTTTAATAACAAGCAGACACCGCTAACAGAGACATTCCTTTCCTGCACATACAGCGCCGGGTACGTGGATGTGTTGTCATTACCTTTAGCGGCAGTGAGCATGGTTGAGGCCAGCTCACACTGCTGTGACTCCAGGTGTCCCAGTGTGAACCAGCGCGGGTATCTACTTGGAACTATGGAGATGCCGTGATGAGGGTGGCCCACGTCCCCGGAGCCTGCTGAGGACTCCAGCACTGGCAGCCTGACAGAAACACACAACGTTAGTTATGCTCCATACATAAACATCCATGCTAACATGTACTTTAGAAGTCTGAATTGGGAAACTGACCTCATGGCGCGGAGAGCCACTTTATACGCTAGGTCTGCGTCATGTGGCAGCAAGGCAGAGAAGAGGTACTTGGCAAAGGTGTGCATGGGAACACTCTCCCTGTGGATGACCTCACCTAGACTACTGAACGGACCAGCTGGACCAAGAGACAGACAAAATGATGTTACATTTATGTTCTTCTCAACAATGTGAGAGCCAGAAGCACCACCATGTGCACGGTCTTGTTTACACAGCCTGGATACACTGACAAGAATCTCTGTGAAATTGACACACATAGATGCTTTAACACAAAGTGAAGAAGATGTTGTTGTCGTACCTTCTAGTAGCTGTATGGCCTGTTTCCGAAGGGTCTGAACCAAGAGATCGTCCAGCTCCAGTTCTTGAAGTTTTGCAACGATCTGCTCCTCGTTACGACACACCTAGAACATAATCCACAACGTGCGATTTAGACACTGTGGAATAAATGTTACGTTCAGCATCAATGAAAATGAGGACAATACGCTAAAACGAGGGTTCCATTGCACTAACCAGTTGTGATTTATAACTATTTAATTATAACAGAACACTTTCAAGTTTAAAGCCTTTTAAAAAAAGAAATTTAAGGATGTTTTAATACCGCTCACTTTGCATCTGTGAATGCTTTATATACTGTATGTTTTATATATTTTACATTGTGTTTTGAACTTCACACAGATGTTTAATGTTTTTCCACCCTGGTGACAAGCAGCCTAGCATTACTGTATTTTCAAGTGTATTTCAGGAATAGCATACCTTATCCTGAGCGTAAAGACCCTCGGGCATTATCCTCTGCTGGCCCATACCCATCAGAGCCACCTCTAAGGCCAAAGTCAGGTAGGACTCCCCTCCATCAGGACTGCCCCACACAGGTACATGGTGGTAGACGGGAGGCCTGGGGTCACCTTCTGAAAAGAAAGAAAGAAAACCATTAAGATATACTCTGATAACACTGAGCTTGGCTACACTAAAAGCACATTTTATGATAAAAAGTCTCTGGAAGTCATTACAGCTTCTTTGAATTTTTACAATAAACAATGACTCCTCTATTTCCCACGGTTTAGGTGAGTTAGGGAGGTGAGGCTGCAGGCTCTGTATGGACACACAAATGGTTATAACGTGCATACAGGCGTGTGTGTTTTCAATCATTCAGACCTGAAAAAAACAAGATGTTTTTGTTTCTCTGAGAAAATTAAACTTGGTATGACCTACGTATGGTCTATATAAGAACGAATCTGTGTGGAACATTATAGAAATATGGCATTCATGTTAGATTGTGGTTCCTAATCTAAGATGGCTGCTAACCCTCCACCAAATGCTCGACAGCCATAATTGAGAACAGATGCTGTGAGAGTCTCAGCTGTTGATTGGTGCCCATTTGTTCGCTCACGCTCCCCCACCCCATCATTCGACTTAAATCCCCTCTGAGCAACAGATCCCCTAAATCCTGTTTATTCCACAGATACGTGTGTAAGTGCATATATATGTGTGTTTGTGTGTGAGCGTGTGTGTGATGAAATCTAGGGAAAAGTTGAAACTGATTTTACAGACTTAATCCCAGTGCTAACTTTTTTTTTTTTTAAACTGCATGTTGATTGGATGACACACAGTCTGGCTCTGCCCCCCTTTTAACAGATGTTCCCAGCTGTCATCCAGAGGGAAATAAAGCATGGTGACCAGGCTATCCGCACGGAAAATAGTCATACCACTCTCCTCAAATTCCCAAAACAACATAAGACAATCATTCACTCTATCACACACACACACACACACACACACACACACACACACACACACACACACACACACACACACACACACACACACACACACACACACACACACACACACACACACACACACACACAGTGAGTGCACCAGTGGTCAGTATTGTTTGAATTCACAATAGTTCCCTGTAGCCTGGTGAGAATGGGAAAACCCAACCCCTATTCTGCTCTGCTGCAATGGCCGCCTGGTGAAAAAAATAGGCAGGGTGAGAAATGTAAATGGTGATGGATTCTATACATACCACACACACACACACACACACACACACACACACACAAAAGGACACAAAAGGAGTGTGGTCTAAATGAGCAGGGTGTTCCAGCCCCTATCCATTCATGCGCTGCTAGTTTATGGCTGTCTGCTGCACAATAGCGTCCAGTCCTGATGTAAGAACATGAAGTCTGTTGTCTGATGAGTCACTGCTGGTGTCCCCGATCACCTCTGCTCAGAATTACACTGCATCAGCTGGTGAAGTGTGCCAGGAATTAAACCCTGTGTTTGGCAAATAGGCTCTCTGATGAATGTATTGAGAGAAGGCTGGGAGGAGGTTCATGGATGAGTGTGTGTGTGTTTTGATGAAGTAGACGCTTTAGCTTATTTGTGGTGGATGGTAGGTCAGCTTAGAACATCAATGGCAGTGCTGTGACAGCATAGGGCACAGTGTCTTATGCTGTCACTAAAGTTTTCTATTTTTTGTTTCTCACTAGTTCAGTGTGTGTTCAAATGGTTTGTTTACCTGCAAAACTAAGGACATTCCCATCAGCCTCGGCTAGTACTTTGTATTACGTCCTAGTTACCAAATGTTAGCATGCAAACATGTATTAATTAGTTTATCGATAAAGTCCTATTTTTGTGTGAATATTTAAAAAACATTTCAACCTTGGTGCCTCTCCTTCATATTTCCTGTATCTGGAATAAGTGAATATTGTTGGGTTGCTGCAGCTCTGACCAGCTTTGCTAATGGCTGCTCATATTGTAGATGACGTGCAGTGAAGCTTTCTCAGCTTTGCTCACTGTGTCACTACTGAGCCAACATTGAAATATAAAAAAATAAATCAATCAATAAATGAAAGCAACGCTGGAAGTTCTTGAGCTTGTACAGAACAAGGTGAACCTACAGGCGACAGAGATAGAGATCCTTTCCATTCCCCAACTTCATCTCATAACTAGCTATCTCTAATTCTTCTCTTAGGACCAGAAACTTGTTAGTAATCCAGGTATTTTGTTGGTGAACCAGAAGTGATTTCACAAGAAGCAAAACAAGAGTGATCATGGGAAGTGTACTGAGGTTTGTGAGGGTGAATGGTCGAGCATGTCAGCCTTTTAGTCTGTTAGTGAAGTTATTTCTTCTTAACTTCATCTCAAAACATTCTTTCTGTTTTGGTCAGATTTTGACATTTAAAATAGAGATCAGATCACATCTTTGTTTCCATACCTCCGGTGTCCATGGTGTTGTCGTCATCCACACGGCAGGTTTCAGTGAGCGTGGTGAACAGACATCCGATCGGGTCTAAGGGGTGGCCCACCCACCCTTCCAGGTTGGTGGTGGAAGTAACGCCCCTCTGGAGAAGCTCTGAGAGGAAGAAAGACAAATGTTAAAATGACTGGACCAGAACAAACAAAAAGCACTCTCTCTATATGTGTGTGTGTGTTTTACCTTTCTTTTGGTGTTTGTAGATGTCCATCTGCCTCTGTTGTTGGAGACGCAGCGTGTTGATTATGGCGACAGCCAATCGCAGGGCTTCCCTCGAGTAACCGTGGGAACGCAGGGCATCGACGCGAGCGCATGCCGTCGGGACGTGGTCTGTGTGGTCGACAGAGAGCGAAGGTGGAGTCAGGACAGCTTCACACACACGCAAAGAAAAGCTTTGCTACACACGGTCACAGTTTCTTCCATGACACACACACACACACACACACACACACTGCAGTCTCAGCAGAACGCCACTGTGCGTCTGATAGCTGGCTTAAGTTGCAGAATCTGACAAATCTTAGCTGGAAGCTGCTTACTGCAGATACTGGCCTCAATATCAGCAGAATTAGTGTGTGTGTGTCTGTGTGTGTGTGTGTGTGTGTGTCTGTGTGTGAGTTAGGTCGACTTTCAGTGGAATTAGAGATTGTGTGACTTGCCACGGAAACACCATCATTCCTCCTGAAAACGAAGCTTTTCTATACTGTTGTAATGCAGAAAGTGCTCAGATGAACATATTATTTAACAAAACAAACCATAATAGATATGTGTACACCAGGTAAATATGGTGACGTGTGTGTGAGTGTTTACCTAGCCAGAGTGGAAGGCCCTGAGGGTTGAACAGCAGGCTCTCCCCCTCCCTCTGGTAGGATGGAGACATGTAGTGGTCGCTGCTGATGATCCTCTGGAGGTGGCTGTCCTGCCAGTGGAGGTCACAGGCCTCGACTGCCCGGCTGAACACCGTCCTCCTCGGCCTGGACAGAGAGTCTGAGAAAAAGAACACACAGTCAGTAATAGTGTCATGTTGCCCCACCTCATCATACATAACAGTATGTATATTTGAACATGTGTGTGTGTGTGTGTGCTCCTGCTCACCCTGCGCCAGGTTGCTCTGCGGCAGAGCGTTGGTGATGTTCGGAAGCTCGCTACCGTAGTTGCCATCCTCCAGCGGGCAGACGTCCATGTCGCCCCATTTTTTCAGCTGCTTCAGCCAGCTGCTCTTCTCCTCGCTCTTACAGTGGGGGTTTAGCACCACGCACACCCACAATGCACCTGGGGAAATGATTGTCGGTCAGAGGTCAGGATGCAGAGGTTCTGGAGTGCCGTTTGTTTTCACAGAAATCTCACAGTGCTTAAAACAAGAGCGAATAAAGATTTAGTCTTGGTGATATTTTGGTGACATATAATAAATATTTTTTATAATAGCTTAATGATTTAGCCATTTACTGCTTATTTTACTCCTCAAAAGTCGAGATTTGATGCTTAAATTGAATATATCTGTGTGTGTGTTTTTTACTGTTGACTGAACAAAACAGCAAATTCAAGATGCACCTGAGGCTCTGGTAACTTTGGATATGCTATTGTCTGATATTTCCCAGCCTGGAAAATGTATCTATTACTCAAGAAAGCACGCCAAGGCTGAATCTGTTAAAGAAATGTGTTTACTCCTGAAGATTGTGCAGCTCTGAAATCTATCACAGCTGTGCTGTTACATCGAAGTGGTACAAAAATAATGTCTGCACAGTGCATGAAATATCTTTTTACCTGCCCGACTTCTTATTGTGTGCGCATCAAAAATAATATTGGTAATACCAACAGGCAGCTTGGTGGCCTTCCTGACCTCACCTGTTGGACGTGCGCAGATGTTGAGCTGGGTCATCTGTCGGATGTCTGCATTTCTGAGAAAAATGATCAGACAGCGAACCCTGACTGTCTGGCTGTTATTTCTGTCTGTCTGTGTCATGATCTCCCTCACTCAACCAGGAAGTGTTCTCATTGACCTCCTAAATGTTGAGATTGATTGCAGAGAAGCTGAGCAGCCATATTGATTGGCAGCCTTTATCGTTTGCTCTGTATGGGGAGCGAGAGGAGAGGCCCCGAGCAGGAGGAGCAGCTACTGACTGGATGACCTAATGGCTTACCGAATGGATGAATGTTTACCCGACAAGGTGACTGCTGATTTGTCTGAGTTAATGACAGACTGCACACATCTGTTGGCCTGACCTACAGTGACTGATGCCCCAACTAGCAAGCTGATTGGCCGACTTGAAAAATTCAAAAATAAGTAATTTTGATGGTCAGTCTGTTCTGTTCTTACCGAGCTCGTCCCAGAGCTGTCGACACTTGTCTGTCATGCCTGTGCCCTGCTGTCTCCATAGCGACAGCCGGGGGTCTGCCATAAACTGTTCCGTGATGAGCGTCAGCATTCGGGCGCCATTGGAGTCTCGCATCCGTAGCATCTCCCTCACCTGGAAAGACCCAGCGTTCTCAGGCTTAGTCACTGCATGTAATTCATAACACTTTGACCTTCTTCTATCAGGTACGTACATCCTTGTTCATTAGAATGTATTCAAGGAGAGAAAAAGAATCCAGTTAAATGGCTGTTAAACTCCAGAAGTTATCCACCGGTTTCCAGTCTTCATGCTAAGCTAAACTAACTGACTCCTGGCTCTAGTTTCAGAGTGAACAAACGTGAGTTGTATTGATTTTCTGAGCCGTCAGCAAGAAGGCGTACCTCCTAAAATGTCAAACTATTCTTTAAATACTTCTGGATGATAGAATGTGTCTAATATCTGCATATGACACATGAAAATCTGAATGAATGGAACAGACACAGCATGATTTCTGTCTTCTAGCACACTTAAGGTTGCAAAGTGTCATTTAAGAGGTTAGAAAAGCTTCTGAATGCCATTTCAAACGAAATAAAAGAAACAGTTTGGTACTGAAATGGAGAGCTCAGGCTTGAGTATATAGGTCCATTTTAAGTGGGCTTGTTACAGTTAAATAAATCTTCAGATGTCTCAGGACCTGCAGTGAGCGTTTCTTTGTGCCATTTCTACAGTTGGAAACCACCCAAACCAGAACTCACAGACACAATGCTTCAATTTCTGTGAATCCTTTTATCCTATGACAGTATAGAATTAGTCGTGGGTTCAATATGACGTAGGAAAGATGTTCTGTCAGGATATATATTGAAACAAATCGATGTTGTAGTAATTTCAGTGAGGCTTTTCACAGATTTTACACATAAAGATGAGTTTGCTAGTTTATGAATAACTGGGTTAAAAATCAAGATATCTCAGTGTCCGCTGCATCGATTCTGACCAAAGTGGAGCTCAACTGAACAAAACACTGGTAAATAAACACTTATCTTATCAGTGTCTTGATAATAATAATATTAATTTATAAATGGAGCAGAAACAGGAAGTGGTGGTGGGTACCTTAGCGAACATGGAGTTGAGTTGCTTCCCGGAGCCATAGTATCCTCCCTGTGACAGAAACTGTTTGACCTGCTCCCTGACTTGATCCTCGTCCAGATGCCAGCAGTTGTCGTCGTCAATGCTGGCGCCTGCTGTCGGGTCAGGAGCACCTGAGAACACACACACACACACACACACACACACATTAAATGACACACATCTACAAGGATAGAAACGTATGCAGATGATAAACACTCTCTAGTCTAAAAGCACAATTTCAATCCAAGATGAACATCCATCAGTCCACATCAAAGCTCCATTCCTTCCTGTTCCCACACATTCACACATGAACAAAAAAATAAACTGATGGTGACCATGGGAAAATGGAGTTTCGATCCTTTTACGATCCTAACATTCAGTCCTTCTAGATTTCCTCAGATCTTCTGGATACTCACTGCTCTCTTTGTTTTACATTTAACTCATCCTGCAAAAGAAAAGCTGTTCGATTTAGACTAATCATGCACTGAGGGACTATAAGGCCAACTTTATTTTTCTTCTCTCCAACGCTGGGTGTGTGTGTGTGTCTGAGTAATACTACGGGGAAATGTAGATATGTTCAGGAGGGAAGGGGGGGCTGCTTTGATCTAGCAGGAAGCGAGCTGAGGAAAGCCCAGAGATGTGTTTCCAACTGGCTGGGAGTACGTAACAGCAAACAGCAACATTCCCCCATCAAAGAAAGCCTCGCTCCTGGATTGACTGAACTTCAACCCCCATGATCCCCCTTGTCAAACATAGACAGGAAACACAGCACGGGGCTTCCTGGACAGGAGAGCTGGAGAATGTCAACATTTAGCGAGGAGGATGAAATAGAAAAACATGAAGAGTTTTGTTTGGTGAGAGGATGTGTCTAGTTTGTATTTTTCTCCGATGCTGGTCTGCTGTGGTTCTCCTCTTCTTTTTCATCTCTCTACTTTCTCCTGTCCTTTCATCTTTTCCCTTCTTGCCGTCTCCTCTCTCCCGCCTCTTCCTCTCTGTGTCCCTTTCCTCTCTACCTCCTCCTGCACCATTCAACTCTCTTTTTTTCCCCGTGCTTTCTTCAACGTACTCCTGCCACTGGACGGAGGTAGTCACAGGAGAGTGGGATGTAAAAAAAAAAAAAAAAAAAGAGCCGTTTGAAGCTTGCCTTGCTGCTCCTCTGGTTAAATCAGAGTTCTGAAGAATGACAGCTAGCTGTAGGCTAACGTTCAGCATGTTTCAAGTCTGGAAGCCTTTAAGTCTGCTGCTGTGAAGATATCACTGCAGAGGAACGGACAGCACCTCGACACAGCCGACTTTTCAACAATATCTTTCCTACTGACTGCCATGGATTTATGAAAATGGGATTTAGATGGATTTGGTGAATGAAAGTTGCTCTAAATATCACATAATCTTGCACAAACATGAGCTAAAAGTTTGCCACAGACGCTTGTCCACTCACCGTGGACCTGGTTGATCTCAGAGTTGGAGGAGAGGATCTCGTCGGCCAGTTTCTGAGCGGTGGGCAGCACCTCAGTGTGGTGGGCTGTGATCAGATACTGGACCAGCTTCTGCAGCTGATCTCTGTTCATCTGGAACAACGTCTCTGAGATAGGCAACCGCAGCTTCACCTGAACAACACACACACAGAAATTACACTTTTTATGAAAGAAGAATAAATTCTACACGAGTATAAGCTCTGCTGCTCTCAATTACAAGTGCTCTTTGGATACTTCAGGTATACAGTGCTTGTTTCATTATACACCAATCCCACTGTGTGCTTTGAAGGAGTCTTTGAGTTAAAGTTAAGTTTTTAAGTTTTTACATTTTTCTTTAAGACCATATTTCAGGCATGAGCACGGAAAAATCTACACAAAAGGGTGTACTGGTAGAACTCGATTTCTCTCTGATTTACATTTGAGATGTATCATACATGATTTGCAGTTTGGCACTACATTCCCCATCATGCTTTAGTTGGAAATGTTGCCATGGAGCTGTTTTATTGCTACTTTATTACTTTTATTACTGCAAGACCTGAAGTGCTAAAGAGCAGCTATTTTACATGACTTACAGAACATGACGAAGATTTATGGATGTTTATTTTCAGCACAGATCACAAGAGTTTCAGCAGTATGTGTATGACATATTTTCAGTGGCATGAATATATTTTGCATGTTGTGACTTCTACCTGTTCAGGTTTGCGAATCCGGTAAAGAGAGAGCGCCACCACATGGGCGCAGTAGAAAATATCTCTGTTTCCGCAACCACATGTGACGGAGGTGATTTTGCATCGGTCGAAACTGATGGCCACCTTGTGGGTGACCTCTGGCTCTGATGATGTGGTGGGTTCAGTTACCGTGCCACTGAGGTGAAACCCTGCAAAGACACAAAGAAGAGGAGAGGAGAGTGAGTTTCAACGTTCAGCGTGATGAAATGTTTCCATTGTTTTAAAGAGCTAACAGAGATACAGCTTGCATGATCTACACAGGTTCTATATTGTTTCCCCGGGTAATAATAGTAATCAATTGTTTTTAAAGTCGGTCAACATTGTCACTATGTTTCGTCTTTCCTTTGTTCTAGTCACTACCTGGATCTTGTGTGGACTGCCAAGGAGATAAAAGCATAAGAGAAGAGGAGAAGCAGCATCTATGGTAATCTGAGCCTCTACAAATTTACAGAGTGAACCTTCAGTACAAAACACACGCATCTTAATAAGACATCTCCAACAACAGGGCACTGTGCCAGCATCAGATGATACCCTCTCTACTACTCTCGTTCTGCCTATATCCATTTGTGTGTGCAGTGAAAAGGGGGGTTGCTCTGGTGTGATCACTTCCTGCCTCTGTCCTCGCTCACCGGTGAACTCTTGACAATTCAAATTCAAGACTGTTATGGCATTGATCTCAAGTGCAACAATATTTTGCTTTTGAAATTATGAATGGGAGAAAAAGAGTAGTGAATTGTGGAATACCTCAAGGCTCTATCCTAGAGCCACACTGCTATGCTGAGGACACACAACATGTATATGTAAAGCCTGTAAAGTGTGGAGTGCAGATAAAAATGTGGCTAACTCTGGCATATTTTCAGAAATGTTAGGAATGTGCACTGTCCCTGTGAAACAGTTTAAGTGATAAACTAAACTAAAAACTAACTAAACTTAAAGAACAGCCTCACTGACTTGGACGTCTTTCTCAAGCTCAGTGAAAAATAATTTAGCAATAATCAAACCCACCCTGAAAGCGTCCATTAAGAAGAGGGAGTTATCTTTGATTCTAATCGTACTTTTAACTATCATGTTAATAAAGTACTTCAGTCCTGTTTTTATGATTTCTGTCGATGCTATAATTTCTGTTTTACTTTCTTCTTCTGCTTTATTGCTCCTGAAATTTAATTAACATAAAACTTTATTAAATTATTTCAAAAAAGAACTAAGCCCTTCCATTTCAATGTCATGCATCAAATGCATGGATCCTGTAGAGCCCAGGTGAAAAGAAATAATGTGACGAGAGAATAAGAACTGACCAAAAGGTAAAGGTGGAACAAAAAGCTGAGTAAAAGAATGGTAAGTGAGGAAGTGGAGGATAAAGGGGATGGGATAGGAGGAGAAATGTGAGAGGAGAACAGAGAATGGGGAGGGGAGAGTGTATCTGGTCTGTCCTGTCGTCTCACTGTGACAGGTCAATTATTTATGAGGTGAGGTGTGTGTCCGTGTGTGTGTGTGTGTATGTGTACACATTGGATTACTGTATCTTGCCAAACCATAGCAACCCCACTGCTGCTTTCACAGCTAGATAGTTAGGAGAAAGAGAGAGAGACATAAAGCGGGATGAGCAAGCTAACTGGAAAGCAATGAAATGGCTATTTTGGGCATGTGCTGCAAAGCTCTGACAAAATACACACACACACACACACACACACACACACACACACACACACACTTAAATTCTGGGGTATGGGCCAGCATGGTAGCGCAGCCTAATAAGTGCATGTTAAGCCATCTCCCTGGCAAAAACCCACAATAGGGTTTTCCAAACCAAATGTTGTGAGTGCACACACACACACACACACACACACAAATAAATTCACATGCACACACCCAAAGACACAGAGACCCAATAAACTGCAGAAAACTGACCACATGAGGGGTTAAAAAGGAGTGATGCATGCCGTGGTTGCACTGCTGATTACTGACCAAAGAATGTCCTGAACCAAGACTAAACTTGTTGGCTCACCGCTTCCCACCGGTATAATAGTCGCCTGCTGTTGAGATCGACATCTCAACCCACCACCCAGACTGCCAACATACAACTATCAAAACACAAACCTACAGACACAACAACTCAGGCTGGATTTGGACCAAAAATAGCAGTGTCTTGACAAAAATGCAAGGGCCTATGTTGGTGTGGGTGTGCTGCTACAGGTATGAGGAGACAATATGTTCCAGTAAGTCCAGTTTTTGGTGCAATACACCAATTAATATAGGATAGGGATGCACTGATCCTACTTTATCTTCAATATCTTGTTTCACAGTGGGAAGCACACATGTAGATAACATCTGTTCACCTCTGCATTTGCACCACACACCCAGGTGAGATAACCCACACTCCAGGTGAGATACCTTGTAGTGTGAACCATTGTGCCAATTCTATTAATACCTTGGAATGTTCTAGCAGAGGTTTTTGTCCCAAACATCTTGTGTCCCCTGATAACTGTCCGGTGATGTACAATTTTTTATACAATTTTCTTACTGGTACCTGCAGAAACATCCAAAGCAGCCCTGTTTGTTTTTTTCTAACGCAGTGCTATTTTTGGTCCACCCATGGCCAAAGTAACGACCCACTGCGAGACTAACATACCAATGTACCAAATGTACCAGCATTCATCAAAACCAAATGTCTACCACCAAGTGATCTACTGACCAGCATGCTTACAAACTGACCTACATGCCAAACAACTCGCTAACATACTGACTTGCTGACATACCTACACATCATTATGCCGAATGACCACTTCACTGACAATACTGACGACTAACCGTTTTTCCAAAAGGACATGACTGACCAACACAAACCGAGCCAAACAGGCCATCTGACTATGACAGGAGACACTGAGAGAGAACAGATTGCACAGAAAGAGAGAGGCCGATGTATCTGCCAATGATAGACATAAAGAGTGCTCCGAATGATTGAAATCTCTCCCTCCCGCTGAGTCTGCCTGTCAAACCAATCTTTGTGTCTCGCAGCTCATGGGAATATCATAAATGTCAGAAAAAAGGCTTTCTGTTCCTTTCCTCCGTCTCCATAATGGATATACCTGTAGAGCCAATTTGCACTAACTGCAGCTTAGTGTAAGGGAGTCCAAATTTTATCTTCCGGTGCTGAAAACATCACAGCGATGTGCAAAGGATCAGGCAAAAATCAGGGGAGTGTTTTTTTTTTAAGAGCATCTGGGGAACATTTGAGAGCTATCCTCCCTCCAAGCTGTCTAAAGAATGAATCAGTAATCAGTCAAATCTACACTTGTCCCTAGAAACCCAGTTTAGCATTTCAGATGAGACGTTTTGATGGCAGACAATATTAGGGTATAAAGAGTTCCCCCACAGCTGGCAGTGCTGCTCTCTCTTTCAGTGTTGACTTCGAACCTAGGCCCCCCTTCTCCCTCCGTCTGTGTCCTTTAGGCCAAAGCCTATTGTTGCTCAGGCCACAGGGATGAATGTGACGGTGACATCGCTGCTCTTTTCACTTTCAATCAAGTCTAAAATGGCACAGACAGAGTTTACAGTCAGTCAGTCTGTCTACTCGTGCTATCTTTTTCCAGTTTCACATTTAAACCCGCAACATAGCCGTAAGTATCTGTAAGTTTGCAGTTTGAACCGTATCAAACTCGATGTAAGTGATATCAATCTTCTCATCTAACTCTCGGCAGGAAAGTGAATATGTGCATTTCCCTGAAATGTCAATCTAACCCTTTAAATTAAATAACCGTAAGGATCTAGTAAATCCTGACTCACGCTGACAGAGTGTGTCATAACAACATTCAATACTGATAGAAGGGGACCCAGGTCCTTAAGGTGCTCCATAGTCGAGTATATTGTCTCTCCTTTTTATTAAACGTGTGTCTGGTCCCAATTGCTTGGTGATTCAATACTCAAAGGCTCGGTGTAAAACTGTACCCCGTCTTTCTGCCGCTCTCAAACACAGAGTGCTTCTGTGTGTGTGTGTGCGTGTGTGTGTGTGTGTGTGTGTGTGCATGTGTGTGCAAAGGCTGAGGAAGACAGTGTGTCTTCAGCAGATGGGGATGCAATGACACTTGATAAAAAGACGCTGCATCAGACAGTCTGTGAGCACACACACACACACACAAAACAACCTTTTCAGAGCCTGTCTGTATTTGTCCTTAATGCCACAGCGACGAAACAACACAAACTAGTCAGTAAGTAGATATCACTAATCTCTCTCTTCGTCACACACACACACACACACACACACACACACACACACACACACACAGGGCTCTACACCAGGCTATTGGACTACTAGTTCTGCAAAAACGATGAATTTCTAACAAAGGTGAATTAGGAGTGTGATGTGTGTAAACTGGGAGTGTTGCCAAGTACAATGATCTGGCCTAATCCTTGGGGAAAATCACATGGCCCTGTGTGTGTGTGTGTGTTACGTCTTTTTGTGTGTGTGTGTGTGTGTGTGTGTGTGTGTGTGTGTTACGTCTTTTGTCTGTTCTGATGCAGGTATACATGCTTGCCTTGACAACCCACAAAACACACACACACACACACACACACACACACACACACACACACACACACACACACACACACACACACACACACACACACACACACACAGAATGTGTATGAGTGAGTGTCATTTGTGCTTTTTAACATCACTTTCATTGTGTCTAGTATATACAGAGCTGTGTGCATTTAAATGTCTGTTTAATGGTGAAATCCTGCCACACAGTGAAAAGAGAAAAACACTAAAAGTGTGAAGAAACAATAAAAAGAGGAGAAAAGACCACCATTGTACATCTTTCTATTGTAATTACCCCCCCTGCTCACTCCGATGTATATATACGCACACACTCCGCCCTGCCTCCCTCCCTCCCTGTTGTACACCATCTGTCACTCGATGGCAACTCCGCCCACACAGAATCCAGTCAGCCAATCAGGAGGCAGATAGCTCCCCACACTCATAGGCCATTAACCCTTAATCAGCTGGGGAGATGGAGCCAGGCAGCCAGCCAAAGTGCACACACACACACACACACACACACACACACACACACACACACGTAAACCACAGTCTTATTCAACGCAGACAGACAAACCCTGCTGCTTAGGGTGGATTTAAGTCTTTGATTCCATTCATCTATCTGCCCCACAGAGATGCACCTACACTACACAGACTGTGCCAAAGAGCCACTCCTTCATTTAGCTGCCCACACAGGATCACTGCATCCCCGGTTTTGTAAAGAAATACAGACGGGTGGAAAATTAAAGGAAAAAAACAACATAAAGTGTCCGAGTAAGGCGTCGGTCCACCACAAACCCTCGTTTTGATGATTGAGGTTAATTTGCTGCTTACAGCTCCGGCTCCAAACAGTCACCTCCCCAACCTGTACTACACAAACACCAGAGTGTGTTGTGTGCGGTGTGTCGACACAACCTTCACCGCACAATGGCAGGCTGACTTTACGTAATATGTTAAACTGAACCATGAATAGTGGCTGCAAGAGAGAAGAGAGCTGTATTTTTTTAATGCTCATAAATTCGTGCATTTATTAACCAAGACAGTCAGTGACGCTAATTCATCTGTGTCAACCACAACTAATAAAAAGAGCAAAACACAGTTTGTCTGAACAGTAGTGAGTGAGTTTACCTTTCAATTTTCTACTTTTTCTACATCAAACGCAATGATACATCAACTCGGACGATTTCAGCTTTTAACAGGTAAAAAAAAAAAAGGCATGTGTTGGCCAATAAGTAACAAGAGTTTGCAGCTCAGAAATGCCAAAAATATGTTTTAAGTTATTCATGTCACTGTTTTTTAGTTTGCCAGAAAAACAGAGAACACTAAAGAGTTCATATTTCTACTGTAAAATGTCTTACTTCGCACATATCTTTGCCTCGACAGCTTTGAATGACCTATAACATTCATCTTCAGGGAAAAGAAGCACAGATACTTTTGTCATAAAGCAAATATTAAATAAATATATATAACGACTATTATTCAGGCTGTCGTCTACTAACTGAACATCACAAAACAAAACAACCAAACACACACTTTCCTTGTCAAACACACTGGCTTTTCCTCCTCAACCACCCACAAACTGACTGTCTTTGAGTGCTTCTCTCACTCTCTTCGTTGATGACACACTACTATTTACTTTGATCAAGAAACAGCATCTTCAGCAGAAATGCATCCAGGAGAAAATAAATCCCACCACCTTTTTTTTTTTTTTTGCTCTAATCTCACTGCCCCTTTCCAAAAGTAGACCTAGTGCAGGATTCATCCTCCTCCAGCAGCCAACACATCCCTCACAGCCTGCAGCCCTTCCCATCTCCCATCTGTTCTGACAGCTCCAAGGTTTACCCCCCCGCCTGCTCTCATTCACACACACAGACACCCACATGGCCCTGTATTCAATCAGCCATCTATCTCTGCACAACAGACGTGCATACGGACGGACACACACACACACACACACACACACACACACACACGCACACACACACACACACACACACAGTACACTGAACTGAATCTTCTCCTCTCATTTGCCTATCCATCATCCATCCATCCTTCCATCCCTCCCTCCCTCCCTCCTGCAGTGTTTGCTGATGCGATAACAGCTGATTGATTCATTTGTGATTTCCCAGCAGCCCTGTCCCAAACACACACGCACAAAAAAATCCTTGCTAACCGTCGGGACTCATTTGTCATGATTACATTGAATTGATTCCCTGATTTGCTCCATTTTGTTGCAATGGGGGAGAAAAGGGAAGAGAGGGAGGGAGAAAGGGAAAGAAAGAGAAAAAGGTTTAATCAAGTCCCTTTCAGCTGATGTGTCATTGTTAAAAAAAAAAAAAACAACGAGAAGGGCAAAAACTGCAGATCTGACAGAGCTGACACGGACGGAAAGCCGCAAAAGGCTGAAGTGTTGGTTCCCAAAGTTCCCAAGCTGATTGAGAAAAGGGCAAAAAGGGAAGAGAAATAGAGGAAATGGAGGGAATAAATTCAGAGGGAAGGAAGGTAGCACTGGACGTAAACCAGATTACCCTGAAGGGAAGGTCGTGTTCAGCAAAATGCTTGTTGAAGACAGATAAAGAGATGGACCGATCAAAATCATCAGAATGAGGAAGAACATATAAGGGTGTGTAAGTCATGTTTTTGACGCATGCAGACATCTTGCTTGAGATAAAAACTGTAGCCTGTGAACAGTAGAGAGGAGGTGGATCGAGAGAGAGATGGCATCCTTCGCTTGATGGAGTCTGAAATTCAATCAAGAACATCCGTCTAATCTGAAAGCAAGCTTTACAACCTCAAAGCCAAAGTGGTCCAATTCAAGACTTGCATACATTCTGCTGTTAATGGAGAGTCACTTGCTTGATTCATACCATTGTAAGCATGTGCACCACTAGAATGAAGGTTATTTGGGTAGGAGAAAAGCCAGAATTGCTGCTTTTCAGCTTTTCAGGACAGAAAAAACAGAGCATACAGAGCAGCAATGCTTCAACGCAAACATGAGAAATACATTATACGGAATACAAAGCTGAAGTTGGGTTGAAGTGAAGCAGAGTTAAAAGGGCCTTGGTGTGTATGTGTCATACACAGAAGCTGTCTTTTCTCCACTGTGTGTAAACCCTGTTCACCCAAGGCTAAATTAGAGATAAGAAGGCCGTGTTTTTTTTTGTTCCAGACCTTTGTTTGCAGTGTAGAGGCATTATTGTGCTGCAGCCTTGTCTGGCCACACTTACAAAGAGACAAGCAGAAGCAATTTATTTAGCTGCAAACACTTGAAGAGAGACTCATGTCGAACCCCTGCAGGTGATAAAGCCTCATTGTCTGCTGGGAAACTCAAGACCAAATTAGACTTTGCTGTCCTTGTTCGGTTTTGTGGTTTAGACTTGTTTTTTTCTACTGCATATGTTAAGCATGATCCTTGATGCAAGCGATGCAAGCAATGTATGTATTCAAATATGAAGCTACAAACAGACAAGAAGCGAAGAGGGCCAGCAATCCTGAAGGGAACCCTTCTACATAAGAGTTGCTTTTCCACTGTAGGAACTTTCCCAGGGGCTAGTAACCTTTGTTGCAATTCCAACCGCAGGGCCTACAGACTAGGTGAACAAGTTCATTATTTTACCCCAAAAACTCCCTGCTTGAGGCGAAGTTTTATGATTCGTCGAGTACTTGCAGCATTTCTTTTCAGGCGCCATTTTTAAATATCTGCTGCCGCAAACTGGTTTTGTTCACCGTGCTTAAACATTTCAAAATGGAGTCACAGAAGAACACGTATGACAGATTGACAGACTGCGACATATAGTTATACGTGCATGTCATACAGCCGTCATCTGTTCATACTTCAGCAGACTTATTTGTCTTATCTTAAAAGATCTTGCAACAGTGATGGAAATGCAGACAACGGGCTGAAGGAATCTTTTAGTTCCTTGAAAAGTAGTTCCTGGGACTGAAAGGGGAACTTGTGTGAGGTCCAAAGATGCCAAAGCAGCAACAAACAAGAAGACAATAGGGAGCTGAGAGAGGTTTAATGTTTTGCAAATGTCCTAAGTTCCACTGGGTGACAGCTCATACGAAACAATAGCACTTGTGTTAATTCCCACAGAAAACAAAAGCTCAGAGGTGTCCTATCGCCTAATCAAAGCTGAATATGTAAATAAGATGCTCGGCACAAACCAAACTGCAAATATGCCCGAGGGCTGCAAAACCACCGAGAGGCAAGAGACAGCCTTCCTCTTTGTGCGTGTACATGTGAACACACTGACGAGTTATGGAATCAAAGACAACATATTTCGGTGTTGTGTCATGAGATTATATTACTTTTGTAACCAGTTAGCATACGTTTGAAGTTACTGTAACAAAGGCAGAATTTTTGGATAAAACCCAGGACACTGTAAGATCATTCTCTCAAACATTTGTTGGCAGCCTTATACTTCAATTATTTCTGGTTTTCGCTTTAAAATTTCCCAGATTAATTTCAGTGTTGCTGTCAGAGCTAAAAGCATAACTGGGACAAACAGTGGGACAAGTGCACCAGACAAACTGAAAATGACCCCCAAATGTCCTCCAATGTGAAGAAAACAAAAACATAATATGATGTGGACACTGAGGTTGTCACAGTTCCAGAATTTGAAACTTTAATACTAGTATTAAAAAAGATATTTGACGGCATAGCATGATTTTCTTCCCCTTGTTGCATATGGGCATCCTTGAGTTGAAATCTGATTGTAGATCTGTTTTTCCCCTTCAGTACTTTTGTTACTATCCAATGATGGTAATGCACTGTTGTGAACACATGGTGATGAAAAAGCATCGACGTATCAATACTTTTGACAACCTTAATGGATACACACACTAACAAGGCGCACACCAACATGTGAGCATGTGAAAGGAGCTGACAGCTGTGAAAGGTCACTGCACTGACTTTAATCTCCAATTACCAATACATCAGTTTACTGAAGACACACACACACACACACACACACAATTTACACATGCAAAAGCATTTTTTGAGTTAGTGGAACACCAATACACACGTGATATGTGCTCCATGTACAGATCCTTCCCTACAGCTAATCATGTTTGTGTTATAATCTAGAGAGAATGTGTGTGTCCGTGCATATGCATCTGCAAACGTTAATGTGGTTATGCACACACATATGCACATTTAAACACATGGATTTCCTGTTTGTATGCCCAGCCTGTTGTCTCCGTCTCTCCCTCTGCTGCTCTTTTGTCTCTTCTTATTCCGTCTCGCTCGCACTTTGCCCTTTTCCTAAACCAGCCGCGGCCTTAGCCATGGTTTTTGTTTAATATGGCGGCATGCAAAGCAAAGGAGCAACCATCTGCTACATGCATGCAGCCGCCGTCTTAGGAACAACAAGGGCTGGCATCACAATGCCTCTTTAGTTAGTGTGTGTGTGCGTGCAGGCATGTGTGTGTTTGTTCTTCAAGCGCAGTCTGCAGGGCAAGATAAGTATGCATTTAAGAGGCTTATATTTCATTTCAGGAACTGAAGGAGACAAAATGGCTCCATTCTGAGTTGGCGGACACAACACAAGGAACGGTGAGGTAGCAACAAAAAAAAAACATAAAGCAAAGAAAAAGCTCGCTCTGACGCCGTTTGTGTACCCGCACAGAGGAGCGAGGCACAAAGCCGAGCATTTGTAGTCGAGGCGCACAAACAACACAATCGAGCACAAAGCTGAACATTTGAAATACAAATCCAGCTTTATTAATCAGCGTGTTTGTTTACTGTACGGCTAAAAGCAAATATCTGATGAAAGCAGCCAAATCAATGTCTGAAGACTGAACAAAAGTAACTTCAGGGACATTTTAGAATGAGTGAATATTGACCTGGGCTTGTCAGGCAGATGAAGAGCTTCTCTGAAGGGAGATGCTGCAAAGAATTTACAAAAAAATAAATAAAAAAAATGCAGTAATCAAACAAACTTTTGATATTTTGCAGCGACTGAAAGTGGCTTCAGTACAGTATGTCAACTGTACTTCACGGTGTAAGCTCGTGTGCTTTATTTCTGACAAACATAGCTTTGAATACACTTGGACTTGCAACTCATTTACAGACACTGACCTCGGTTCATTCTGTGATTTGTTGAAGGTGAATCACTGTTTGGATTCTCAGCATACCCTGGGAAATGAAAATAAATGCTGTTGGTTTACTGGTTAATCTGGCTGCCCTTTTACCATAGTAACAGCTCGTCTCACTGGGCTTCATATTAAACAAAAGAAGCAGAAATTGCAGGCATGGCCTCCGTTCAGTCTCCGCTGGCACTATAGGTTTCCTGCAAATCTGAAAATAAATGCTGGCTGTACGTCTTTTCTGTGTGATGTTTTGGTTCCGCTTCAAGATAATTTTCTTTCAATTCTTTTCTGGGAAATATTTCATCTGCTGGAAAAGGTCGTGACATTTGTGGTTTTGTTGGACTGTCTGCACTGTCTGAGTTTAGAAACCTTTCCACCTCCTGATTAGCCTCCACCCCTACAGAGCTGATCACTGCTCTCCTTGCACAATCATGCATGAAACATGAATAATGAAATATAATGAAAACAGCTTGCAAGCCAATATACAAGCTGATGATCCACACATGCCCCCTTTGCTCTCTCTTGCACGCGCACACACACACACACACACACACACACACACACACACACTCTCTTGCACGCACACACACACACACACACACACACACACACAGCTCTGTGAGGGTGAAACATTCATTTATCCATTAGCTGAAAACCAATCACAAATTTGCACAGGAACACACACACACACACACACACTCGCAGAGGGGTGGGGGGACTTCTGGTTGACTTCATCAAGTTCTCATCAAGCCAAGCCACCATATGGGGATGGGGCCCAAAACAGAGGGGTATTAGATTGTGTGTTTTTGCATGTGTGTGTGTATTACAGAGAGACCCCCCCCACATCCTCCAAATGCAAAACCAACACAAAGGAAGCATGCATCACCAAATCAGCTTTGTCTTGCATGCATTATGACGCTGCTGCCCCATTAAGAAGAAACCCCTCCCGACACACACAAACACACCCTGAAGGTGTGTTGAGCTCGAAGCAGCTGAAACAAAGCAATGAAGAGGGCCAGACACTCTGATTACTACCTCCTCCTTTTTCCTATCCACACACACATTTTTCCTTCACTCCCCCCGCTGTGTCTTTATTCCTGTCTCTCTAATTTCTAGCTTTGGCTTCTTCCCCCTCCTCTTCCTCACCATGTTAACTGGCGAGCCAGCGAGGCACCCTGAAAATCCTGGGAATCCCCACTCCAAGCACTCCATGGCTGCCTCCTCACACACTCACACACACACACCATACCAAGGGCAGCTTGCTGACGTAGGCAGACAGTCGTACGTGGGGCATACATTGAATTTTAATCTGGGCATGACCTGCTTTTCATGGCCCCGCCCCAGACCCCCACCCCAACCCACACACTGGCTGCCCCCATAGAGTCAAGCCTTTCACGAGCAAATCCCCCCCCCCACACCCCCACAAAGTACCACCCACTCACAACACCCCCTCTAAGACCCAGACTGCAGGCCTCAAGGCTGGGGCCTCGCCTGCCATTGTTAGCCCACAATGGGTGAGAGGCGGCTGGCAGGCAGGCAGCAGCCAGGAGGCCTTGTGGAGGAAGCCATGGGAGAGGAGAGAGCTTGTGGAGGGGGAGGACGGCCGCAAGATGCACAGGCAAACCACACATGATTAACCTATTTGTCGATACCAACGAGAGACAAATGGCGAGAGCCAAGCCTGAACTCACAGAATCTGGAAAATAGAGCATAGCAGAAGTTGAAATCGTAATCTCAAAAGGGGTGTGAGTGACTCAGGCTTCACTCGAAAAGCCACTATAGCATGACACTGGACGCAGGCTGTCTACTCCATTCAATCTGTGTCTAAAGCTGCAGCTCTAAAGCTTTATTTCATGTGAGAGGATTTGTCACTGCAGGCAGACCGCAGCATGAACTTGATTTACCGTAAGGCCGTGTTCAAACCAGCATGTCAGGGTTGCACAACTTCATCCAGAGATGCACTGGGTTGGCCAGTCAAACACTTTCAAGCCAACATTTCTGATAGATTACTTTGTAACAAGAACTGTTTTATGGGAATTAAACCATTGCTTTCTGTGACAGCTTTTAAGAGTTGTAAAACTATGCAGAGTTTCTGATTAAGCCCCATTACTCAAACTGGAATTCCTTGATGGGGTTTAATCTTCTCACTTCATCACTTGTAGCGACATGCTCACACCATTGCACTCAAGTATTGCACTCCTGCATCTTAGCCTTCACCTCCTGTAGTTTCACGGCTGTTAAAATCTTCCTGCATCATATATTCTTTATCACGTTGTTCATTGAAGTTATATGACGCATCCACTGAGCAAAATCCAAACCCATAACTTCATGTTTCGTTAAAGCTCCACCATTCCCTCAAATGTACATGTCTGCTTTGTCAGTTTAAACACATTCACCCAAAATTCTGCTCTCTTCTTCAGCACACGTAAGAGACCTCTGCAGAACTGTCAAATCCAGCTCGAGTGTGAATAAATTTCGGCCGCACGGCGTGAGTTTGTAATGACTTCCCCACTGGTGAGATTGAAGAGGATGAAATAAGCAGTTGTTGAATGGGACAAGCTTTTTTTTCACCTCTAATTCAACCACAGATTGCCCCTGGTAAATAGTTAAGTAGAAATATGTTGTTTCTGGAACAGCTACCTTGTTTCGCCAGTTTGAAAATGGGGAGAAACAAGCAACGATAGTCAAGTTACAACCACTACATCGACTCAAACTACCGCTGAGAAACTTAAACTTGTTGACCTGCTGTGTGAGAACACACAGACTTCAGCAAGATTTCAGCAACATGTTGCATGAAGAAGTGACACACGAGGAAAGGAAAGGTTTTCTTCCAGGCAGAACTTGTCTCGTCGAACCAAGGGACGCATTTAAATGAAAACTAATCAAGTGCGCACAAAAACAATCATCCAGTGATGACACATAAGCATGCAGCCCTACGTGGACACACACACACACACACACACACACAGACAGACAATAGTTGCGAATAATGTCAGCTGTCATGTACATGACAGCACAGACACACAGGCATGCGCGTGCACACACACATACACAGACGAGTTGTAGGAGCAATCATCTGATAATGTCAACTGTCACATGACACACACACACACACACACACACACACACACACACACACACACACACACACGCACGCAGAACAAAGGAGGGGAGGCTGGTAAACAATGTGCCACAATGCTCTCTGGCAGAGACTTGAGATTACAAAAGAAAAGGTTTCCAATTGCGAGACATTCATTCAGTCTTAGTCTCACACACACACACACACACACACACACACACACACACACACACACACAGCTGGGTTGTGTGTGTGAGAGAGAGAGAGAGAGAGAGAGAGGGAGAGAGACCTTTACAACATTCACCAGGGAACACACTGACAGACAGACCATTCTGTCACTTAGCCTATTCACTCATTCATTGCTCTTTTTCCCTCCTCCCTCTCTCCGCTCGCCTTTAATGCACTTTGAAAATAAGCCATGCACTTTTCTTCGCAATGAGCATCTCACTCATTCATCATCCATCGTAATATATAGAACAGATAGACAGGAACGGGCTGCACTTGTTGGGCCGGCTCGGTACGTCACTGCACACACACACACACACACATACACATAACTCGCACACATCACATCCTATCACAATAGCCTGGATTCACAGAGTGCAGGGATAGCTTGAGATTGAACCAACAGTGATGCAAGCCTTCCAATCCCCTCTGTGTGGACAATGAAGGGCTAGTAACAACAACCCCAGGGCTACAGTTGTATGGATCTGTGTGTGAGTGTACTGCAGAGATATGTGTGTGAGCATGTGTGCTGCTGGTGTGCTGTGTTTTTCATTTAAACTCAAAGCTCGATCAAATGATTATCTGACTCGTGGTGCTACAAAACAATTTCTCTTGGTTTATACCTTTATGAAACAGACTCATTAAAGCTGTACAAAGCAACATTTGAACATTACAACAGTGGAAAAAAAGAAAGAATGGAGACTTATCACCCAACTCTCAGTTCTATGGAGCGTTTTTATGTCTTTCAGCTCATTGTTTTGGTTTTACAGCCAATTCAGTTAAAGGTCCAGTGTGTAGGATCTAGTGCCTCGTAGCAGTGAAGTTGCAGACTGCAACCAAATGAATACTCTCCCACACCTCATCCTCTCCTTCCAAACATGTAGGAAAAACTCAGGCTTGCGACATTCACATAAAAAGCAAAAGGTCATATCTAGATCAGTGTTTGGTTTGTCTGCTCAGGGCTACTGTAGAAAAATGGCCACTCAAGATGGCTGACTCCATGGAAGAGGACCTGCTCTTACTGTACGGCTCATTTTAAGGCAGCAAAAACACAACGATTCTTAATTTCAGGTGATTATACAATAATGAAAATATAGTTATACAGATTATATTCAATTCCTGCCAATAGATACTCCTAAATGTTACACACTGGACCTTTAATGTAGGTTTATATTCCAATATTATAAAATAAACGAGCAAACCCAAGAAAATTCCATCCGAACAAGTTTCTCTTTGCTTCAAACTACTGTGAACCTCTTTGCAGTCGTTGACAGTTGAGACGTGTATAAAATCCTTAACCTGCTAATTTGACTCCAAACCAGACAGCTTTTTAGTTCCGTTGTCAAGAGAATGAAGCACTGGTATTTGTCAATCATTCCCCACTTCCTGGTATTTTACCCCCTGGCACTGAAAATTTGCTATTGTGAAACCTCACTGAAAGAAAAGCAACCAGCATTCTTTTACGCTTGAGTGGATTCTTTTCAGCTTGAAAACTCGTCTTAAGCAACTTAGCCTTCCTTTTACCTGAAATGAAATAAGTAAATAAATAAGTTTTATGTTCACTATAACAAACAGGATACCCAAAGAGAGTGAATTATAAGAATTTCCATCTTCGTAACTGATGTAGTTACTTCAAGAAATAACGTGTGCTTTGGTGTGGCCTTTTGAAGCAGCTGTTAACTCTACAGATGTGATTTAGATAGCTGTGTTGATGATATTCAGTTGTACATTACAGTGATCATAAGAGGTACATTTTTTTTAAATTCATCACAGATATTCTAACATCTGGAGGAAAATCCCAGAAAGAGAAGTTATGCCCCGACATGAAGTGGCTCAAACGAAATGTGAAGGCCCCAAGCTAGTAACCTTGATGTGCTTTCTGATCTTGATATGAATTTTGTGTGCTGGCCCATGGGTCTCCATGGTCTTAATACACGCTTGATTACATAAAAGGCACTGTAATAATAAAGTTTGATTTGATTGGACATGATTTCTATCTGACTTCAATGCACCACATTTAAGTCACCACTGTGAGTGAATGGAGCTTGATGAGGGTGTATTCAGATCCTGTGGAGGCTTCAACTGAAGATGTTGGATGACGTCCATCCTGACCATACTTTTGTTTCATTGACATATTTCTATTGATTGGGCTGTAAAACCAGGTTGGTTTCAATGCAGCTTTGGCACAGTTAAGCTCAAAGGGCTGATCAGCCATAGCACGAATTTGATGGTCGAGGAAAGAAGGGACCGTAAGAGCACGATGACAAAGGAAACATCACAGGGAGTGCTCAAGACTCTTCATTTTGCCAATGTGCGTAGCGGAGACTCATTTAATGCCAGATGGTACACATTCACATTGTGCCAGTTTTGAGTATGTGGCAATGTCAATGGTTTTCAACTGTGGAATGACGCTAAACTCTGCCAAGGTTGATTGGCGAAAAGGACGTGATGAATGAGGGACGAATTCCCCTCAACGCCTATTCTGAAGAAGAAGCACTCAAACCGTCTCTCTCACAATGTTTAGACAATCGAGAATTCTTTTAATTGCATGACTGTAAATTAAATAGTTGAACATCTTGTTTTTCAAAACCACTGTGGCAGTTTGCTGTAGCGGTTAACCGACATCTCACTTTGCCAAATGGTTTAGCTTTTTTAAGCCACAATGTAGCAGCCCGACTCCTCCTCAGCTCATTTTGTCTGTTTCACTCTCACACACACTCCCTCTGCATGATGGTCTTTCTCTTTCTCACTAATTCTCTCTTATTCCATCCCCTGTCTCTTTTCTAATGTGGGCTGTCCTCAGCGCACTCACGCACACACTATCCCACACACAATGAGAGCCTGATTAATAAGTGTGTTTCTCCCTTGTTTCCGGAAAGTGTCAGGACAAGGAAGGCCATTTGAAAGGCACTTCAACCCAAATTATGTAGGTTTAAAAACAGCTTTGGACACATAAGGCAGCAGCAGGAGTGTGTCTGTGTGTGTGTGGTGGGGGGGTTAAAAGGGTGGCGGAGGGTTTCATTAATATTCATGAACAGACACTTAAAACATATCCTCTCATAGGTCACCACAGGGGAGAACCAGCAGAATCAACTTCTTTTGAGACGCTCTCTTTCTGTCAGTCATTCAAGTATGTCTGTTCTGTTTCACTGGCATCAATGTTGATACAGCGCTGCCACAGCATTTAAATACAGTTGAATGAGAAGGATTCCAAAATATGACTATTACATAACAGTTAAGATCTACCTGTCTATCACACATCAGTTAAACAAAGGGCAAGTGTCTTTTCATAGAATACCTCCGTCATAAACAAGAAAAATAGTTACTGGAGATAGGTAGCTCAGAGAGCTTTTTTTAAAATCTGAGAACCAAAGGAAGCAAAAAGCCGAGTGCAGACAAAACTGAAAGAAGTTCAGACACCTATTATGACCAACAGGTGCTAGCTTGTGAGTTAGCTGTTGACTCACCAGCAACAGCAGTCTACAGACTAGTCCTACAAGTAGTCCTTACCTCAGCAACCTTCAAGAACCGTATACTAGGCAAGAACAGACCTTTGCAGTATCACTTTCTGGTGTGACCGCACCTTTAGGGTTCATTTTGCTTCAAACAAGCTAGTTTGTAGAGGTGGGGTGAGTCGTTCTAACACATCTGAGGGAAGAAATGTTCATACTTGTTTCAAAAGAACTCGAAGGCAGGGCAAAAAGAGTGAGGGCTTTAAATTAACCCCTAACAAGATTTGCAAATAGTTCCTCAAGTGGTTGTGTGAAGGGTCAAACCAGCAATGCTTCAAATCCTCCATACGTTCTTACCACCACACAACTGTCCAAAACATAGAACTCTTCAAATTATCAGTTTCGGGAAAAAACACAGATTGTTGGATGCAGCCTGCTGGGTTCCTACAGTTTCAGACACTGTTGACACCGACAATCTGACAAGCACTGTGAAGGTTCTCAGTCGGCCAGGTCATCTTTCTTTGAGAAGAGTTAAATCCACGACATCTGGCCTTGGTAATAGATCCAAGATGTTTCACTTCTCATCCAAGGGGCTTCTTTAGATCTGAATATCCATGAAGTCATTTCCCACAACCAAGTCCAGTTGCTGCAGATTTAACTCATCTAAAAAAAAAAAAAAAGTGCCAAGCACTTCACTCATTCATCAACGCTTTAACGTTGAAATATCAATCTGTTAACTGATCATTTTGAGAATATTTCTAGCTCCTTTCATGATTGCCAACAGCACCCAGTGGAGACTATGAGAAGTCAGGCAACAGAAGTCACGAACAGGTTCTTACCACAAAGCCAAGTAGCACCCCTTCACCTCTTTGGTGTATCAACATATGAAAACCAGGGTTACAGTATGTCCAAAGTCAAATATTGTTGAATATTAAGTAGGTAATTAAATGTAGCAGCATTTAATTTCTAATTCTTTCTATTGCTCTCTATTGGTCCACTTGTGTTTCCAGTTTTCTCCCCACATCAAGGTCACTGCCATAAAAGACACACACATACACACAAAAGGGGACGAGGGAGGGAGAGCGAGCGAAAGGCTCTTCACAACAATGTGTGTTGTGGGCTGAATACAGAGCATACCACAAAACAAAAGCATGAGCGACAGCCAGCTGGCTTGGCACCACTTGGCACAGGACAAGCCCGCTTGTCCTTGGCATGACAATGAAACGCACACATACACATGCAGACGTAAAAACACACACAGACGAACACACAATTTCTCCCTCTCTTCTCAGGTATAAAGAAAAGTGTGGGCCATAGAAAGGCTCGACACTTGAAACAAGTCCTGTTCATCAGATCCCGGTGAAAAGAGGCAGTGTGGGGCTTCACCACAAAAACACAGGATCCTCTTTTCATCTCGGAAACAAGAGTGGGGAAAGAAATACAGAGGAACTTGAACGAGACTCAGTTGGGGGCTGTGGAGGGAGGTGGACTAATATTTGGGACAGGCTTTTGCTTCGAGTGTAGTGCTGGGTAATAAGTGTTTATGGGCTCAGAGCTGATTTGAACATGTTGTAACCACTTAATAATGCAATGTCAATTATCACAATCCATTATCTCACATGGTTCCATATGAAAATAGATTTTGACACAAGTCAATTTCACTCGCTATTACCACTTCTTACATCTTCCTGACTCCAGGCCGTGTATCAGTATTAGAGTTGAGCATGGTCTTGGTATATACACTGTGGCCATGTGACCAATATGAGCAAATCTGCAGCAAGCACATCGGAGAGCCACTTGGAAGGTTGATGTGAAGCCAGATATGTCAGCGGATTCTTTAGTCGCTGTCAATGTGTGCAATCAGTCGGTACTGTTTAAATATGCAAACTTGTTGAAATGTCAGCTACATACAGCTTGTCTTGACCCCTGGCATTCCCAGAAATGGATCCATGAGACATGAATGCCACAAGTTAACCAGCATACTGTACATGACAAGTTATTTCCTGTAGAGGAACTCCAAACTTCCATCCACTGACGAGCAGATAAAGCATTATCAAAGGCATTGTTCCTGAACAAAAGAATATTGTTCTGTGCGATTGATTAAAAAAACACGACTGTTGGCCACACAGATCAGAAGCCAATCATCAGCATGGAGCTGTAGACAATGCGAGTGCAGACTCACCAATGGCACCAGCTGTAATTGTACATTTGCAGTTGTTTATGGCTTTGTGTGCAAGAGCACAAAGACCAGTGCAAAAAGTTGGCATGGACCATTGACCTCTAGTCTAAACCTCCTTTAGTCTCGCATTCATCTCCATTAGTAACTGTATATAGTAAGTTTAGATATATGTCCAGTAATAGTCTGATTAGGCTTTAACTAGCATTTCACAGAAAACTGGAGTGAACAAACATTAGATTTGCAGTTTGTTTAATGGGAAATAAATTTCACCAGAGGCAGTAAAACTGCCCTCAATCACCAGACCTTCAAAAGTTAAACAATACAAGCATTGATAAAGGAAGGGAGGAGCTTGTCTTTGTCCAAAACACTTTTATTTAGGCAATTTATATTCAAATTTGTTGCATCTCCTTAACAGAAAATCACCTGAAAGCAATGAGCACTGGGTGTTAATAATCCCCCAAATTAGGGGTGGGCATATGCCTCCTCCTTCATTCCAAAATCTGCGTTAAAGAATGAGCTGGAGGCAGTTCGACCATATTTCTCATACCAGGACCAACCTCCTTGAAAGTACGTGCAAGTGTAATCATCTCTGACTGGACAGTGTGGTAGTAAAGAACACACGGCCTGCCCTGTTTTTTTTTTTTTTTACTAGGCCCCTAAATACTGTTATTATCAGAACAGTAGTCATTGTACCGTTTACAGTAAGCAAACAGCTCAACACTTGTCCCAGTGACTCAGACGTCATTCATTGTACATATCCATGAACAGCCAGCATGCTTTGTGTGTATGAGTTTGAACAATGGCCAAAGTAACCAAAGTGTTGCTACATCTGCGCTTAAGCTTGTCTCTATATATTCACCCTCATTCGTATAAAGCTATACTCTTGCTTTTGCAGCAGCCTGTATTGAATGAGTCACTGTGAGAGGGGGGGATTGGGCAAGCCTGGCCATACACTACCCGCCATTGTGAAACATCATCTATATCTTAAGGCTAAACGTAGCTGCCTGAATCCCCGATGCCCCACCTCTAATTCTTAGCTGTTGAGACATTACTGCCAGCAGGAGAATAAAGACATGACTAATGGCCAAAGTTAAATCTTCACATCCAGTTACAACGTGTCAATTCAAAAGCATGCGGTGCAGCTTAGTGATGCTGCAATACGGCTGATGGTGAAAACCTTTTGAAGGATTTGACAAGACAGGGGCTGGCGTCAGGGAAATGGGTGAAAATGGGAGTGCCTTTGGTTTACTTATCCTCTGCAGGTTGAGGACGTGTTTAATATGTGGGGAGAGATGAAACGAGACTACTGTGTGGATGGGGAACGCAGGGGGAGAGGAGGCTGCTTCTGAAAAGAAACGAGAGGTACAAAAAAAGAGAGAGCAAAGTGAGGAAGAAAGAGAGAGTGCGAGGGCCTCCTTACTCAGCAGGAGCTGTCTGCCAAGGCAGGAGTCAGGCAAGGGGCGAGAGAGTGTGTGTGTGTGTGTGTGTGCAGTGTAGGAGAGATAGTGGCCACGTGCCAAATACAATGACCCGCAAAGCTGGCAGGGCACCGAGTGGTTGTGAGTGTGTGTGTGTGTGTGCGTAGGAATGTGTGTATGCTCTCATTCCTGGGACGCATGCTGCCGGTTTCTCCACAGTAACAGTGAGAGGAGGCAATAGACTCTGTCTCAACAGAGGGAGGGAGGGTGAGAGGGAGGGGGAAGAAGGGGAAGAAGTGGAGGAGGTGCTGATGTAAAACACGAGCGACGGAGAGCAAATTGGAGATTGAAATGGGAGACGGAGCCACGTGTTTCTCCTCTGTTCTTACACACCATTTTTTATTAAAGGTGCAGCATACAGTATAATAATATTACTGATAAATTATTTAAATCTTCATGAAATAACTTTTTTTCAACGCAGGGTTGGAAGTTCAATCGCAGGTGTCAAAGTGTTACAGCAGGTCTGCGATGAATTTCCAATTCATATGCTTTCTCTTAAGATCAGCCATTGATGATTGGATGGTTCTCATCATAATGCGCCTTGGGAGTCATAATTAACTCCTCCCCTCATGTATTAATGTAAATACATTGACATATTTATCATCAACGAATCAGATATTTGATGACGATTCAGCCAGGACAGTTTCCATCCAACTGTCAGCCACTTTATGCAACTCTATTTTGGTATTGCTGAAAATAGAGTTGCAAAGTGGTTGACACTTGACTGAAAACTCTATTTTCAGTATCTACCATGTGTTGAAATGTGGATATTTAAAGTAGTTATAGGAGGTGTATTACTTAAAGGAACTAGTTATTGGAAGCTCAAGCTTGAAATGGTTTTCTAGCCATAAAATATCATAATAATGTCAAGAATAATCAATATTAAGGAGAGTCAACACAGCCCTGCTGGAAGACAATAGAGAGAAATGGATGACTGGACACAAACCAGGAGGATGAGAGCTGGAGAATGCGATGTGTGTGTTTCTATATATGTGAAGAAACACTGGTCCCATCTGGCAAGGACACAAACACACACCCTCACCAACACACAGTCACACACACAGCCATTGTCTGCAGGAGGAGGTGGGGGTTAAAGGTCCCCTCCCACCCTCCCTGACTCCTGGATGCTTGGAGCACTAATCCTGTTATCTCGGTCCCAATAAGAAATCAATTAATGAATAGTGCTTAGAAATATAGCACAGTGTTCGGTGACAGCTTTGCATGGAGGCCAGCAAGCTCTTGCTTAGATTAGCAGAAAACACTGGGAGGATTCTCCGTACACAGATTTGTGGCATTTCTCCTCATTTCAAAAAGGAAGACCAAACGCTGTTCTTTCGAAAACACTTTATTTGACAGTGACAAACTAGAAACACCACTATGGGTCTCCCTGGATAAGAGCTTCAGCTAAAAACTAAATGTAATATAATGTTTAGGGTAAAGTGGTGATCAGACCCACTTTCCCCACAGGGGCCATTAAGGTTTCAGACTCCCAGTGGAAATTATGGAGAAAATGTAGAAAGGCGAAGGTCCACAGAGAACTCGCCTTTTAGAGTAAACACTTCTTTATATGGATTTTGTGCTGTTCAACATCCTGTTTTAGTTTCATGCTTTTATCGTCTTGAAAACAAACCTACTGGTTCCAGAGACTGGATACTTCATTCAGTTCATATGCATTTACTCAAACTGACTGACAAGCAATGCATCCTTAACTCTGCTCAGGTTGTATTAGCATTTTGGCAAGAGACAGATTCTTCAACAGATCCAGTGGGGTACAATTCAGGGTTTTGCCTAGAACTGATACAAGAAGAAGAAGATTTTATCTGCTGATATCAAAGATGTATCAGTATTTGTGTATGTGTTGCCTAATTTGCTTTGCTTCAATTCTATTTTTTAATTTTTTTTACAGGATATAATGCAGAAAAAGACGCTTGGGACGATTTAGTTTACAGTTTCTATGACATTTTGGACAGTAACGTTTTTTTGATAAACTGAGTGTCATCTGCAAAAAAGTTGATGCCGCCTCAACTTTTGCCATACAACAGTACAGCATCATTATGCAATGCACAGTGTTGGTCAGTACAATAAATTCAAGCGCATATACCAGGTAGAATACCTCGCAGTGTATGGCTCACTTCCACCATGATTTGTATTGCTTTAAAATGAGCAATGACAGATTTAGACACATCCTTCATGACATTCAGGTACGACTGTTAGATAGGAAGGATCAGAAGAAAGGAAATATGAGAATGAGGATAGTGACTTGCACTGCAGAAATTTAAAGAAAGGTTTGAATATGGGGGTGGCTGGTCTCACTTTAAACCCACAGGGAACAAACGTCTGATTGGTGATACATACTCAGGGTTGTGTGTGTGTGTGTGTGTACACATGGGTGCAAACCTAGCCCTGTTTGCAGCTCAAATATCTTCTGTTGTATTTTTAGAGAAAAAAAGTCCATTGACTGTGTTCCTATGATAGGAAGTCAATGCAGTGATCATTAGCTTGGAGTACGTGAAATACAACAAAGAGAAAAGACAAAGAGAAGCTCTAAGTTTTCAAGCTCGGGGGGTGAGACAGGTTCATCAGTGTGTGAAAGAGTGACAGATTCAGACACGGAGATCACGGAGTTGCTTTCTAGTGTCATTAACACTCCTTCTCTCTGCTTTGAACTCAATAGAAATGTCACAGCAGCCTGTCCTTGTAGACACACACACACACATACACACTCACAAAGTATTTATGGCAAAAGAAGAGGTCTTTTCAGTGTGAGGACCTGAGGGAGAAGAGACCGGCGAATGGGGAAACTCCCCCTTAAGTTAGCAGACAGCCATGACACAATACTGTAGAGAGGGACAGAGAGAGATGTGATTACAAAGACAGAAAGAGGCCAGAAGGAAGAAAGAAAATACTACTCATGGCTTTTACATAGATGCACTGATGCTATGTTCTATGAATAACCAGCCTAAAATTTTGACTTAAGTTTTACAGTTACAGCTAATTTTTGTCTGTCTGCTGTTTGGTGTTGACAAGGTAGTGTACCGTGCTGATGTATCAGAAATTTCACTGAAAACAGCTGCCTACTGCCAGAAAAAAGGTTGATAAAAACAGTGGTGGGGGACCAAACAGTAAAGTCACTGGTCATAAACCAAAAAAATGTGCTGAAAGAGCTGGACTGCACTGATGGTTGACAATTTTCCCTAGATTTTAGCATCAACAGCAACAACTTTAAACCAAATTACATGCTATTGGTCCTTTACAAATGTAAAAAAATTGCTGATTTGAATTCTAATTACATTAGATCAGACAATACAATGCAATTCATAATTTTCATTGTGAATAATATGCCAGTTGTATTGTCAATTAATCAAATGATGTTTGTTGAGTACCAGATGATATCTTTAATTTGGTGATTTTCTCCAATGACTCAAATGAATAGATTAATGTTTACAGGTGAGGTTCTTCATGCCTCAGCTCCTCACACAAGGTGATGGTCTTCAGCTTGGATCATTTACGAAATTTAACTCTGTATCTTGTTGGCATGG
Source organism: Miichthys miiuy (assembly GCA_036365135.1). Lineage (NCBI taxonomy): Eukaryota > Metazoa > Chordata > Actinopteri > Sciaenidae > Miichthys > Miichthys miiuy. Next base: position 22,263,354 of record CM071617.1, read on the forward strand.
GGAATGTAGTCAATCAAGTAACAGGTTTTCACAGAGTGCCAGCAGCATTTTAGAGCTGGTCCTGGCAAGCCCTCCGTGGCCTTTCTTGCCTTTTGGGAAAACGACTCTTTCTTGGCTTTGTGGTATTTGATATCAAAAGCATTCTTCTGCCTTCTACTCACCAGTCATCTACTGTTGCGCTGCAGTCTAGTGAGCCAGCTGAATCAGTCACCTGGCAACGCACTAAAACTAGTGCCTGGTTTCACCTCGGAGATTCAATACACCAAGTCAAACTACCAAAGGTTCTCCTAAACGGCGTGCATAGCAACCCCATTTCAAAACGCCAACAAGGCTGCCTTTCATTTTTATTTGTTGGTTGACACAATTCCTCAGGCAACAGTAAAACCTCCGCTTTGAGAGAGATGAGCTGGACAGTGCACCTAAAGCTAAAGGGCGTCTGACTGGAATGACTTTAGTTTAGGTTGAATGGAAAGGTGGTGAGAAAAAGGAGGAGGAGTAAAAGAAAAGAAAACAGCAGGAACTGGACAATTGAAGGGGGGGGGTGATCATAGTCTAGTTTCCCAACATAGGACACACATACACACACACACAGTGTGGCCTCCCTAACCACTGGCTTCCAACTGAAATGGTCTTTGTAAGTTAAAAGGTGTGCCCAGCTCGGCTATAGACCCCTGCAACAAAAGCAGTAAATAGCATGGCAACCCACCTCGGGATGTAGGCCATCCAGCGTGTGTGTGTGTGTGTGTGTGTGTGTGTGTGTGTAGTTAAATACTTTTAGTTTAGTGTGTATGGAAACAATATTGAGACTGTAATAAATCCACAGAGCATTGAGTAGCTCTAGTTGCCCAGAAGTGTCACTGTACAGCCTGATGTCTGTTACTTTGATTTAGTAGGACACTTGAAAAACATCTACTAAAACTCTTCAGTGTGCGATAGTCGACATCATTTCTTTAAATCAATTCATAGTGTATACATATGTTAAGTCCACATGAAACACTGCCTGCTGTGGTCAAAACAGCCTCTTTTCTACAAAAGTTTCAAAAAAACAAAACAGCTGGACTGAAATTCCATTTCAAAGCTTCTTTAACCAAACTAGCTGCAGAGCGGCCGCGTCAGGACAGCGAAACAATCTGCACAGCCCTGGGAGACACTCCAACTGCAAAAAGGCCTGTGCTGAAAACAGACTGCAATCAGCTGCTGGATGCAAGCAGCTTCTGTGCCTCGAGTTAGCTCTGTTCAGCACGTTCATGGAAAATTCTCTTCAAAACACACTTTAATACATGTATGAGGAGTTCCGCTGATTACGAATGATTCACTACCATAACTCAACTTATTCCTTAAGAAAACCATGTTCCTCTTTTATGTCGGGCTCGTGCCTCAGTGGACAGAAGCAAGACAGGAGGGAAAGGAAAGGGGCATAACATGAAGGACAAAGAGGCAGAGTCAAGGGTAAGTAGCAGCTCTGACACTCACCGTGACACGGAGAGGGGACAGTGACTCCAATCAGAGAGAATTATCCTGACAAACCCTCTTCAATCACACAGCCAGCCCCCCACCACCCACATCGCTACATCTCTTTGCTTTCCCTCACCCGTCCTCTTCCCAACCCGGCCACTCTGACTGAAGAGATGAAAGATGATTACAGGTAATAGCTGTGAATATGCCTGTTTCATTGCAAAAGTGGAAAAGACGGGGGAGAAGTAAGAGTGAACGGGGTGAGGAGTATTGTTTGTTTATTGTTGCATAATGTGGCTTTAAACAGCTCTGAAATCATCTCACCACGTTATCTCACCATGGGAACATGTCCTGTAATGAATATGAATACTGGAATGCCGGCAGGTGCAGCAAACAGCTGAGCAAACCTATTTTTAAAATTCTTTTATTTAAAAAAAAAAAAAAAATCAAGCTACTATGAAGTGTTAAACTAATTTTTTTGTTAAGTTATAAAAGGAGTACAAAGTTGTAGCACAGTCACATTTGACAAATTCAAATAACCAATCAGATGTAGAGGACAGTTTGGCTGTCCACCAATCAGCGGCGTCTGTCGGGAAACCTGCGGATGCCTCCAGAGAAGTAGACGAAAAACTTGAAAATATGAAAGTGCTTTTTTGGTGTTAGAAGCAGATGAGATAAGATAGCATTTAATTGCTTCTTTCATAAGCGCAGCTTTTAATCCCATTGTTACAGAAGTGGTGTTTCGTCCCACTGAACTCACAACACTTTCAACGCTGATTTACACACACACACACACACACACACGCACGCACAAAGACTTCCTTTCTGCTGCCATGGCAGAAAAAAAAGTGCTTAGCACGCCACATGCTCCCTTTTTTGAGGCAAAATTTAACTAGGTGAAAATTAGACTTTAAAATCAAAAAAAGAAGAGAACATACAGGTCATGGTTGGTGTGTGTGTGTGTGTGTGTGTGTGTGTGAGAGAACAGAGAGTTAAAAGGAGGGAAGTTAAAAGGGAGGAGAGTTACAGATAGGATGTCGGATCTTTTTCTGCATTCAACACCATCTCTGTCAAGGTTAAGACACAAAGTAAAACCAAAAATAAAGTGAAAAAGTAGGAAGTGGAAAGAAACACCATGACGCACACACACACATTCACTTACAGTACGCACAATCGTATGTACACACACACACTGGGCCCCTTGAGGGTTACACACACACACACACACACTGGGCCCCTTGAGGGTTACAGGACAGAACAAGACCCCTAAAGTCCACCAACGGACAACACACACACACAATACAATGGTCCTGTGATGTATTGCAGTAGAGAAGGCACCTAATCTTATTACAGCATGACAACCATGCTCTGACACACACACACACACACACACAGACAGAGCGAGCAAAGGAACAGGAAATAATTCACAGCCTTAAAGTGGACATTTAGTAACCTATTATGTGCTTCCAGTGATGGACAGTTTACTGGCCTCATCTAAACTGACAGTTTAAGTGGTTTGGGTTCAAACGTCTTGAGGCCATCTTGCAAAGGTAATGTTTCAAACCGCTGCATTAGCGAGAGGCTTTTTTACCTAGGATCCATTTGTTCATTATATATCTGTGGAAATTTATTTACAGCTGGACACAGCTCTGATTTTGTCTCGCTACTAATGTGTGTGCTGGTCCGCTCGATGTGTATTCAAGTCCAGGAACTGATGTTTGGCAAGAGCTGCTGTCGGTTATAGGAAGAACTCTTGTGCTCTCGACAGCGATGCACAAATGCGTTCGTAGGTGAGTCAGACTACTTTTTCTATTGTTTGCCATTTCTGACATTTCTGACTTTAAATGTTGACATTACAGAACATTTTTTTTATTTAAAACCTCATCTTTCATGAGTTAAGTTCAATATTTGTGTTTGTGAACTTTTATTCAACAGCCACTCACAGACATGCCTAAATATCTCGAATGTCAGTGGATGTACAACTAAAAACATACAAAATAGTACCATTGCAGTACAACTAAGGAAGAAGAAAAAGGCAGAATCCAGTGAGTTATTTTGTGAAAGCAATAAATTTTACCATGAACCTGTTACAAACAGTCCTAATTTATTATGTCATCTTCATGCAATTGAATTCACAGTAATGGTTTATGAATCCTATTCCCCCTCAAAGTTCAGAAAACTGAGAAATGGGTACTTGCTGTGCTCACTTAGTTTTTCTAATTTCATACATAATAGGCCTTTAGAATTGAATGAAATGGAATATAGCAGTCTAATGGAGCGTTGGAAAAAAAATCCAGTGTGTCTGTCTCCTCCATCTTTGTTTGGGTGCAAGGAGGGAAGAGGGGTGAGGAGTGTGTGTGAATAGCCGGGCGAGAAAAGGCCAGGGAGACACTTAAAGAGGAGGAGGGCAACTTTTGTGTGTGTGTGTGTGTGTGTGTATGTGTGTGTGTGTGTGTGTATGCGCATGCATGTAAAAGGGTGAGAGGTCTCGACCAGACTGATCCTCACGGCTGTTGACTGCATTAATCATGCTTCATAGGAGAGGACCGGTGGTGTGTGTGTGTGTGTGTGTGTGTGTGTGTGTGTGTGTAGTGGGAGCTTGTCCTCTGCTGTCCCCTGTGTGTTCATGTCTGTGTGTGTGTTGCTGCACTTGACTGCTCCTATCAATTCAATTTCATTCCTCCCTCCGCCGCTGCTCCCTTCTTTTCTCAGGGCATCCACCTCCCCCACCATAGAGCTCAGTAGTCTCTCTCCCTCTCTCTCTCCCCCTGTGTGTGATGGACTGCTGAGAGCCTAATGAGGTCCCTCCCTCCCCTTTGGGTTTTTTTTGTGACTGCAGTGTGTGCGTGTGTGTGTGTGTGTTTGTGTATGTAGCCAGAGGTGACAGGTTGGGTGTATTTCTACATTTGTCTTTCAGCTCTCATCTTCTTCCCTCCTCTCCTTCCTTCCTCCCTTTCCTTCACACACTCTCCCTCTCTTCCGTCTCCTTCCCTCTCCCCTGCCTTCATGTCTTTTCCCACCACTCCCATCCCTGCCCCATCCTGTCCTCCTGTTCTCCTGTCCTCCTGTCCTCCTCCTCCTCCTCCCTGCAGTCAGTCTTACCATTCATTTGTTGGTGAGACTGCGGCCTAATGGGCCGTATCAGGCCTTCCACTAAAGAAAGCCACACTGAGTGCTGTTATTAGCAGGCATGGAGATAAAGTGGAGAGGGGAGGCAGGCAGATAGGCAGAAAAAGAAGGAAGGAAATTGTGGAAAACGCAGCAGAAGAGCGTATGGACGAGACAAGATAAAAAGATTGGAGAGGGGGGGGGGAAGGTAAACTGGAGTGATTCACATTAATGCAGTGTTCAATTAACGAGCGCTGAGGAGGCAAAGACGCTCCAGCCTGATCTGATTCTGTCTACCAGTTAGCTGCCTGTCTTGTTGGTAGAGAAAGAGGCCTTCGACAAAGCAGGAGTCACAGTGAGACAGAGATACAAGAACTGTTTCTCAGAAATGTAATAAAAGGGCTGAAGCTGAACTATGTGCACATGCATACTGCTGAATTTCATTTATATAATGCAAAAAAAAAGCATTAGCAAGCATTAAATATCAGACAGGTTGTGAAGATGCTTACAGTTTATCTATCTAGACTATCAGAACAACTTCATGTGGAGGAAAACTCAACACTAGTGTACCCAAAATGTCAGTGATGAACCACCATCCCACACAAAAACTGTGTGCACATAACTACGGCAAGTACGGTAGGACAAAGTTAAACCAACATGTTGATCTGTAAATAGTGATGAACGTTTATTTAGCAGTCAACTAGAGCATTTTGTAGCTGATGGAATCTGTGGAGACCAAACTAGAGCTTGAAGAAAAGTGAATATTGGACTTAGCTTTAAGGAATGTGCCTGTCTGCCACAACTCTCCAGGGGTCTTCTGGTTGGTTGATTGGATATCAGTTGTGTATTTTCATACCGTGAAGAACATTTTTGTTTCTATTTTCATACATACAAATCAGAGTGGGCTGGATGCTTTCCTACTCAATCCTTTGAGGTGGTGTCATTTTAGAAGTATTGAAATTTTAGCCACATTTCAAAGGGTTTGCAGCTGTATGTAAACATAGCTATAGAGACTGATAAAGTGGGCCTGACGACTGGCACAAAGGGAAGTGGGAGTGGTTAAGACTTTTTTTTTTTTTTTAGGAGCATTTGGGGGGGGGTTAAAGAGTGGTGCGCTGGTCACATTTCACATTCACACAGCAAACGACTCAGAATAATTCAGCCACACAGGAGGCCCTGGCCCATTTGCTAATGCACACTGACAGTCTGAATCACCATAATAGGGGACTTGGTCTCTAAGTGATATAATTATTCGTAGTTTTAGCACTAAGTGCTTCCTTTAAAACCTTATCCACACATTTGGGGGAGAGAAAAAGGAGCACAAGATGACCAGAGGGAGACAAACCTTAGCAATCAGAAAATAAATAAATAAATCAAATCACTTGAAGAGGTCACTGCTTATGAATCACATATTAAGTGTTAAATACAGCAGGCAGAAAACGTTGAAAGGAACACGACAGAGTTATGAAGAGGAAGAGCACATCTGTGAGCCATGATAATAATAATCTGCACACATGCAAAAAGAAAAAAAGACATGTAGCATGGTTGTTGACTCCCATTTCCTCTGATCAAAGTCAACCAAATGTATGGAAATAGTATCTAATCCAACTATAATGGATGCCTCACACACAATGAACTCCTATGGGCCCTTGTCTGTCTGGTTGGCAGTAATAGCACTGTTGTTGAGAGGGGCTTTGAGTGCTGCTGAGATTGAAAAAGCACATAGGATGCAGGCACTTGCCGCAATACACAACCCATGTGTGTATTCAAAAGAGGAGTGATGACTATCAGTGCCTGATGTCTATGATCTACAACTGCCCATTTCAAGTGGAGATGGGGCGACAACAATAAAGCGCTGCGTTCAAAAGAAAGATGGAAAGCGTCAGTGCCGAGATCAGGAAACGATCAGGACCGGCTAACACAAAGCAGGGCATTATGGGGAAAGTGTTAAGAGTGCTACAGATGTGTGGAACTCGCATTATGCCTACTGTCTATTTGTTGCCCTATATAATATTGTGCTGAAAATTAATGTTGTGTACATCTGACTGTAATGTGTACAAAGTCAGAGTATTCACAGTAAACCTGGTTCTACTCTGCCACACAGATCTAACTCAGAAACCTGCAGCAGATGACGGTATGCGGCGTAAAAAGGTCAAATCTAATCTAATTGGATTGGAGAGTCCCTGATCTTTTCAGTGTTATCGTTTAGTCTCTGTATCTGCTCTTTTAGCACACAAAGAAAGAACCAAAGGGGGAAATATCGTACATACTCTGACGGGAATAGTTTGACATTTTGGGAAATATTCTTGTTTGCTTTCTTGACGAAAGTTAGATGAGATGATTGATACCGATCTCCTGTGTGTATGCTAATATAAAGCTACAGTCAGCAGCTAGCGGTTTAGACTTTATGCTAAGCTAAGCTAAGCTAAGTAGCTGGTGATTAATGTACCCCAAAGACTCAAATCAACTAGCCTGGCTCGGTTCAACATTTAAACAAATACACCAAGCAACCCCTACAAATTTCACTCACGAACAGGTTATATTCTGGTTGCAAATAAGACTTTATGCTAAGCTATGCTAAACGGCTGCTGGCTCTAGCTAAATATTCAGTGTACAAAGATTAAATGGTATTAACCTTCTCATCTAACATTGGCACCAAGGCAAGAATTATTTGAATATATGGTCATGTTTCATGTTTGCTAAATTATGTTGGATTTAAAAGGGACTATCCTTTTATCTCACTGATTTATTTATATAAGGATGCGTCCGTCTGATATGACTGTTTGTCATGGTTTGAAATGTTTTTGTGTGCTGCAAACTTGTTCCTCGATCATATCACCTTATGACAAAAACATGAACTATCCCTTTAAGCTTTCAGGGTTGTTCTAAAAATGCCTGAAGCTAATAAAAAAAAGAGGATAGAAAACACACACACACACACACACACACACACACGTCGACACACACTTTGAATAAGGGTTCTGCTTGAATGAGTTCTAGCCAACCATCAAGTAATCAATGACAGCGCAGAGATGAACAAAGTAATAGTGGAGGAGGAGGAAGGAAAAGAGGTTCTGGGGTCAATAAAATGAAGACATGCTTTAGGTTTTAATCTGGGCTAAACTTCTTCTTTGTCTTTTATGTGGCGGGTAAAGAAAAATAAAAGCAGGAAGGATCACAGCCTCTTTACGTTTTTGTTACCTGCTTTCCTCCCCCGCTTGAATCATCCTGGATTTCCCCTCCTGTCGTGTTCCATGCCACGGCCATTGCTGTTACATCTCTGAAAAAGTCTCACTTAATCACCTGTGGGATTACTTGTGAGATTATATTACATGAAAAAGTAGTATGGAGAATACTACATCCCCACCACCGTGGCTAACAACCTTGATTTGGGTCTATTTTGCATTTCAAATAGCTCCTTCTCTTCCACGTGTGCCCATTCCTCTCCTTTCTCCCCAACATTTGTTAGGCAATTACAACCAAATGAGCACATAATGGTCCAGTCTTCAAGCTCCAGTCTTCTCTTTCAAGTCCAGCCTCTCTCTGAGACATGGACAGGGGCCAAATGTGTACAACAACCATGGTAAACACACACTTGAATACACACAGAGAAGACAGGTGTGGAACAGTGCAATAACGGAATACAGCAGGCTGACAGCTTAAAAAGCTAAAAAGGAGAAGGCCACCATTGATCTTGGCTGATAATTGCACACCCACAACGCAAGGTAAAAGCAATAAAGGCAGAGGAAAACACACACAGGATGGGTAGGTATGAAAACAGGACAGGGGTAGTAAAAAAACACTGTTTGCTGTGTGTTTTTATATCACATGTGGAGGTACACACATGTACTGTTACACAACTGTAAGAAGGGGGCTGCCGTTGAGGGATGGAGCTGAGCAAACAGTACCAACGGCAAAGAATGCCAAGTCCGGAGTGGAAATGGAAGCTGGAAATCGCAGCGAGAATGTCGTTGAAACACCTGAGGCCAGGTTTAAACAGGAAGCACGTGAGGGGAAATACACACGGGGAAAACATTGGAAAGACTGATACAGCACAAAAGGAGCGATTCAAAATAATTATCCAGGTAGTTTTTCATTAATTTTATGTTAATGTTGGTACTTTATTGTTTTCAATAACACAGTATGCTGTACAAACTGTAATGCTCCCAGAGGCACATTGTGATGTGCGATATCAGGCTATATAAACAGCTTAACAGTGCCGATATCTATACTCAGCTAATGAAAGCTTTTCCATTTGCTCCTCTACAAACAGTTGAAGTGTCTGTTTTCCCACGAGATGTTTTATTGTGCTAGGAAGGGATGCTATTTCACTCAAAAAGTTGATGAAGTTTCCGTCACGTGATTGAAGAAAGGCGTACAGCCGGATGGGCTTGAAACAAAGTAGCTCTTCCAAATGGCCGCGGTGAAAGGCGCGGGCTTTTGGAAAAGCTTTCCCAAGGCATTCATGGTGTTGTACTCTTTTGCAGACACGCACGAAGTGATGGAAGAGGTTACGTGAAGAATGAAAAAAGGCAGCTTGAGAGAGGTTCAAAAGCTGTTGTCTTTCTCACCACCTTGCCAATCGCTACGTGAAGTGGGTGTGAATGTCAGACTGTAGGTATCTGTAAGATGTCCAACGATCCCACCATCTGATGGTGATGTCAGAATGGTGTGAACGGAGGGGGTTGCAGACACTGTTTGATCATCCAACAAGCTCTTTATTTGGAGAATAAATGAGGCTATCAGGCCTGGTACGTGTCTTCACATTACTGCAAACACACCAGCGAAGCTCCGCATTTATGCAACTGCAGCTGGCACGTGCCTTTTGAAATTTACAACATTACGGTTTGTGGCTGTGCTGACTGCATGCTACTCTTTGTTGATGACCGGGTTGGTGGTCTGTGGAACTTCCAACCGAATCACTTCCTCTTCCTGCTCTTTAAAAGACGCAAACATAAAACTACCAAATTATACGAAGGCAAAACAAGTGCTGTGCAGTGACGACGATGTCAAGGTTTTGACAAGGTGCTTCCTTCCTGTGTGTAAATTTTGTAGTGCCCACTGCAGTCCCGGAGAAGGATGGCAACTTCCGCCAGGACACTAATGGTTGTCATCTGACAGTGAACACACAGCCACAGAGGGGATGCTGCACAGTCCAGGTTGATAATCGACAAGACCTCTGAAGAAGATTGCAGCACTGGACCCGCTGTTCAGCTGACAAGTGTCGAGCACTTAGCAACAAGACTGGGCACAAAAGGGGAATCTGTGGATCTCTGCTCTTCCTTTTTCTATCAAGCTTTTTGTGTCTCTAACGTAATGTACAAATGGCGGCCTCGCTGTCTGCTGGAGGCAGCCCTCAACAACAACCTCTGATTAATGATTTTATATAATCGGCCCTTATGCGCTCTCACACATGTGTGTACAGGTGCCTCTCCCCTTTGATGAATACGACAACAGAGCGTCTTCCTAATGGCCTCATCTTTCACGGGATTCTCCGAGAACTAATAAGAGTGCGGGGACGATTTGTTTTACCAATTTTCTCTTTTCAAGTGTGGCGGGCATGGAATTAATTACGTTGATTAAATATTGTCTGTCTGCGTTGTGCGCTGGGGAAGGACTGAAGATAGACTACGTGAGTGTTTGTGTGTGTGTGTGCGCTAAGTGGCTAAAGTTGTGGCTCAGAATGGGTTCGACTGTGAATATATATGGATATATAGATTTACAGGAACAAATGCACTTAAGGATAAAAAAAGATGTGCTTCTGCAAACTAATGTTCAAGCATTCAGCTACAATTACTATTGCAGCTAAAGTTTAAGCACTTCACCTTGTGTCGCAGTTTAATATATAAACAAAGGGCTTCACAGCAAAAACAAGACAGGAGAATTAAATGACACTGCTTTAGATTAATGGTGCAATAGAGCATGCGAAACATCTACAACAGCATACAAAAGTAAAATTGAGGAAATTAATGCAAATAAGATGAGACTAGAAGTGAATTGGAAGCAGAAAAACATTTTCATCCAACATTTTCATTGGATTTTTTGCCACTAGGGGGCAGCATGACGAGCTGTAAACACAACATTGACATATCACTTCATCATGTTGATGCTAACATGTCTGGACCTGACAAATATAAAAGTGTATTCACTCTCATTTTAATTCCTGGGAAAATATGTAGCTTTTTGTAGCTTAAATTTGACTTCACGACTGCAGCTAACCAATAATTTCATTACTAGTTTGGGAATGCCAAAAAATGGTGACTTATTTCCAAAGTGCTCAGTTAATGTCTTTAAACTGTTGTTTGTGTAAACAACAATCAATTATATAAATTCATAAATATTGATTACAGCAGCCTTAAAATTAAAACTTAACAAGACTATGAAATTAGATTGGACCAAAGAGCAAACAGTATGCAGGACCAATGAAAGCCTCCAACACATGTACATGTATTCCTGGATACGATAAGTCATATGGGGGTCCGACCTCTGTAAAGTTACTCATGAAGTTACTCAAAAGAACATGAGCCAACATCCCTACAGTGTGGAAATGCTGTCGAGGCGCACGCCCAGAGTGTTGTTGTCAACTCAATAGAGTCATGACCGACTCTTTCCAGCTTCTCCCAGTCTTCCTGCCAAAACCACTAACACTTCCTCAACCAGCAGCAGCCCCTCGCATGAACAGCAGAGGAGACGGAGGGGTAGAGGGAAAAGAAAGAAAAAAACTTTAAGATCTCTGCTCGGCCGACTAACAGCTCTTTACTAAGCTGGAGCCTGCAGACGGAACATGATCAAAGTGCGAGTCATCTTACTGATGTAAGTTACAGAAAGAGAAGCAGTGTGTGTATGAAGAACATAAAAGAGCATGGAAGATAGAAAGCAGACATGTTGTTACACAGAGTGAAAAGCGGATGAAGAAATTAGAAAAGAAAACAGAAAGGTAACGACGGGACGGAGAACGGACGGAGCGATGACAACTTGAACTGTGTCAGTGGACTCGGCCCCGGAGTGTTGACTTAAGAAGAAAGATGGGAGATGAGGCAAGCGAGGATGAACTCACCGCCTCCTCATGTCTTTTATCGCAATGCTCTTGAGCAACCAAAGAACACATTTACACCAGAGGCTCGCAAGCTTTTCCACAACAAGGAACCCCGCCATTCTACCAAGAAATTACATCTGAGGAAATACTGGCAAGTCCAACCCCCCCTGTATGTGACATCACATACAGTAGAAACTAAAAAGAAGTGATGGCAAATAAAATATGAAATCCAACTCCTGCTCTTTTATTACTTCTATCAGTTGTTTTGTTCTGATGTGATCTTGATTGACTGCAATAACAATCACTTATGAATTTCTCAAAATGTGCAACATGTAGTCACGGAGTATATGTAGCTAATATGATTAATTTACGCAAAGAATATTAATTGCCAACAACTTTGCTTCTTGAATACATTGTTAAATGTATATGTCGTGCTCAGATTAGCTGTTTTTCTCGGTTTTATATCATCACAACTGTATTTTTGGGGGTTGAACTGTTGGTTGGACAAGCCAAGCAATCAGAAGAAGTCACCTTGAGGTCTGGAAACTTTCTTCCACCATTTCATAGACTATACAATTAATGAAAAACATAATCAAGAGATTGACTGATAATGAAATTCATTAGCTGTGGCCCTAACAGACATTAATCAAATGATTTGGTTGGGCTCTTCCTATTGCCTTCTTGTCTCACAGTCATTCAGTATATAAATGTTGGAAATAATTTCCAACATTTATATACATTATGTGAATCAATTAATCTATCTTGGATCTAAATCTTCAGAGTTACATGCTGAACATGAACAACTACTTTGTGCTACTTAAAAGGAAGTGCTTGAAAGTGCTGAATACTGTTGTAAAAGTGACACACTGAGAAATACAGGCATGTTTTGTTCTGCAAAACCGGTGAACAAAAGAAGCACTGAAGACGAATATAAACGTCCAGCGAGAAAATCAGCTAAATAAAGCTAAAAACTGATCAACTTTTTGTACTCGGCAGTTTTCAGCACCAAAAAAAGTTCTGATGTTGGATACCTCATTAAAAAGGGCCAGTTTTAGGAGCTTTTTAACATTTCGGGAGCTGAAACGTTGACAATTTCAGAGTTAAGAAGCCCCACAGTGTTCGCAGCCCACTGACTGACTGTCCCACACAGTTTAATCCTGTTCAACTTGGCTGCCTCGCTTTGTCAGAGTCACCGGCGCTTCAAAAGGCGTCAGGGACCCATTACAGCTTTATGTAATGTTGTGGAGACGGGGATGTACACACACATATACACACAGATCCCCCTCCTAGCACCCCCACCACTCCTCCCTTTCTGTGAACAAGGGCTTTTTCTACAGCTGGGTAACAAAGCATGACCCAATAATCCCAAAGCTTGACTCAAAGCTTAAGAAACCCCCCTTCCCTCCCTCGTCTAATATCCCTTCCTCCCGCTTTCTGAGGACTTTATAAGGCTCTGGCAAAGGGGTTTCTGGGTGCACGTGTGTGTGTGCGACATGTTTGAGGGGTGGTTTACATGTACAAACACGCTTAGCTTAGATTATTCTAATTAAGACATGGAGAGGTATGATTTTTAAAAATTGAGATTTTGCGTTGCTTTAACATCTTGTACTGTGGAAACATCAGTCAACAGTTGTCGTAGTCTGGTCTTCAACTTTCTGTGACCCAGACACTGAATTTGGCAAGTATAGGAGCACACCACAGATCCCATTAGTGATTACCTGGGAAAAAAACACAAGTAATTCCAGTTCTGGCTCTAGGCACACCGATTCCGAGAAAGTGCAACAAAAACAAGTCTAAAGACGAGCAGGAGTTTGTAGGAGAAGCAGCTCCTGCTGAGCGTGTGATAGCTGTGAGGAATAACAAAAAAATATGACATCTCATGATAGTCTGGCCTGTCAGCACCTTGCTTTAGTGTTCGCTGCATCATGACTGAGTCATTTAGATTTTTCAGAGTTAAATGTGGGGGAGAGTTACCGTAAGGGGGCCTGACTTGCCCATAATTGATAGACTGGTGGTCTTTAAACGTTCAGGACACCCACGTAAACCTGGCTGCCTTAACTACGAGCAAACTACAGTATGCAGCCTTATCTAAACAATAAATGTGCCTACCATGCAGTTCAATTGTTTAATACCAGTTTTCCAACAATCTCATGATGCCACATTTTAAACAAGACACCATCAACATGCATGCGTCAGCACGCAGCCATGCCTCGCTGCTAATCACTCCCCAGCAAGAGTCCGTGAGGCTCTTCCATCTCGTCTCTTTGAAAACAAGTATTGCCACTATTTTAAGTGGTGGTTAAATTATGCCGTGTCAGGTGAAAGCAATCTTAAGACTGTTGTTTACAGGTGTGTAACATGATCCTTAATGAGTGTATTATGAATGAGCATGCTTGGTTGCCCAGCCTATCTAAATCCAGCTGACAAAGAAGCAGGGCAAAAGCAGCTTTTCTGGACAAAATGGCAGAGGAGAAGAGACTGAAGAGGATGTAAACAGAGGAAGACGCCAGACAAGATTAATCTGGGGCTGACTTTTAGTCAGTGGTGAGAGCTTGGTGAAATAAAAGGCTGAAAGACAGGCGAGCTGGGCTGACTGCTGTTGGACTAGTAAGTAATATTAGCTTGATGTTTGGCTGTTAGCAAAGCTGTCAAACCGCTAGATTTTCATCATAAGTAATATAATCAGAACAGATACACGTGTAGAACTGTGCACATGAAACTGGGGGATGCTAAAATCGCAGAATTTCCACACAATGCTGTCTTCAAGTCAGTCGGTAAAGCCTCCACACTGACTGGTTCCCATGGCGTGCAGAGTGACGGACCAGCCCAATCTTATCTCGATGTCACACAGCTATTTAAGCCCGTTTTGTGTTTTGTTGACAGAAAGACAAAACCATGCGCCTGCCCGCCTGCCTGCTATGACTGACCTTGGGGGCTGGAAAACAATTCACGGGTACAGGCAGGTAAGACTGGAAATGTTTGCTCACGGGTGTATGCTTTGTTTTTAAACGTTTCAATTTAAACTGAGTTCATACCCAACAGGATACGGCTTCTTTCAACACCAAACGCGCTACAGACTTTACCCTGTTCTGCTGAGACACATGGTTTCACCAATGTGAGTGTCCCAAGTTGAGGTGTTAGTAATGACAGGAAGTGTTAAAAGTAGGTCATCACTTTTAACTTGCTCCAGCATCCCTCGCTCAAATTATAGTTTACAAACTATCTCTGCATCTGGTACAAATGTCAAGCCTTGAGGCCGTGAACTAAAAGCCAGAACTAAATGTGACTTGAAGAACTCTGAGTCCTCTCAGACTCAAACTTGCAAAAAAAAAAAAAAACAACAAAAACTTGCCATCAAGCCAGACGGCAACAAATCTCCCTGAGAGTGAATATCACTTTCATATTCATACGGCTGGAATTTCATTTAGTTATGGGGGTGAAATCGATGAGCATTTATAAGTTGCAATTAGATACAGCAGCCACAGTTTGCACCCCTCTCCCCACCTCCCCCAGATACCTTGGAGCAACATGAAACCCCAGACAAGCTCCAGTGGCTCTCACACCATATGGCCTTAAAAAATCCTGCCGGAAACCATAAAGGCTTTTTTTTTTTTTTTTTTTTTTGGCTATCCATCGGTTTCATTTCATCAATTTCCCTGATGTCTGAAGCTCATTTTGTGGCCGTGTAGAGCCCGAGGTATGATGAAGCTCATGAGAATGGTGAGTGGAGATGTGGAGCTTTGCGGAATGGCCCTTTGTTTGGAAACAGGCTCTCTGCAGCGCTGGAAATGCGAGACACTTATCGATCATTTCAACTGGAAGCCTTTTGTGTTGCGAGCGAGCCACCGAGAGAGGCTGCGGGCTCACGCACTGGTAAAAGGCAGTTTAACGTTAGAAACAGAGACGTCAGGGGTTAACTTTAAGCAGAAAAACAACACAAACACTCGCAGCGTGGATTTTCCACGTTGGTGGCGACTGCGCTCTTTGTCCGGTCCGACCAGCAGCCGCAAATAAACAGAAATCATGGGGATTTTTTTTCTGGATTAGCGCTGGATTAATCATAATAAGAGATCCAATAACCGCCTTTGTTAGTTGCCTAAAGCACTCTCAACCGACGGCGAGTTGAGAAAAAACGACTTTTACAACAGGGAATCCACACAAACAAAAATAAAGCCCCGACGCTGTAACGCTGGCTCCTTTTGTATCCGCGTCTGTCCGCCCTCCTCCTCCTCCTCCTCCTCCTCCGCGCCCCCCCTTTTGCCTCTCTGCCGGGGTTACGGCTCCAGCCAGCTCCGACCGTCGACGAGGAGCCCCGGAGAGGAAGAAAAGTGCTGATAGAAAGTGCTGTAACACGGCTCGTCCTGTTTGAAACCCCGGTACACACACAGCGAGCGAGGCTTTAACGTGAAAGGCAAACCGGGGCAGAGACGCCGTCGCCCGCGGTACAGCTACAGAGTAATGAAGAGCCACAATAGGAAGCCCTTTAATTTTTTAACAGCAGCTGGTCGGCTAAGCTAGCGAGCGACCGTGTCTTCGCTTCCCTTTTCCACACACAGGCCGATAAAAGCTCCAAATTTCACAACAGCTGTTTTCCTGTAAGCCCACGGAACTAAAAACACACACGGAGCCGTGTTTGGGTATATGTGCGGGGAAAGAGACGCTTTGCATACTTTCCACGATAGCAGGGAAAACTTCCATCAATCATCCCCAGTGAGGCTCCGGCAGCAGCACACACACTTGGAAACGTTCTCCAATGTTAGTGCCGAAAAGCTTCGCCTGAGTTACACTGAAATATTCCACTTACCGACTTGCAAAACGTTTTCCACACAGCCGGTCTCTAGTAGCCTGATACCACGGCGGAAAGGTAGTCCGTCTCCCGTTCCCACTGCTCCGGCTGCCCCCACGGTAGCCGTCGTACCGGCGGTAGATCCTCCGCCTCCGCCGGCGGTTGTAGCTCCGGACCCAGCACCCCCAGCCCCGCCGGTAGCCGCCGACGGACCCTCCTCGCCGGCGACTCGGCACTGAAACGAAGAGTACATGCATATCTCCTTTTCGTTACGAGGAAAAGACCAGTAGACGATGCGGCGCTGGACCGGCTCCGGGATCCGCTCGAAGCGCTCCTCTACTCTCTCGAAGGCCCACTTTTCCGCTACTGCCTTCGCGGCGCAGTCCAGAAGGGACTCAGGGGAACGATACCGGGAGCTGGGCAACCCGCTGCCGTGTCCGGGCCCTGGGCCGGGACCGCGGGGAGCAGGGCGCAGGCAGGGTCGCTTGCTGGCCGGTGGTAAGGAGAGGAGAGGATGTGGCTGTTCTCTGCGTCCTTCCGCCATGGCGAGCCGATCAACACTGACGAGACGGACGGTGTGCGGACACCGAGCAGCAGCAGGAAGCCGAGTATACACATACACATACACACACACACACACACACACACACACACACACACACACACACACACAGCAGTCAGTGTCAAACCAGACAGGATCTCAGACAAGACTTCCGATCACAGCTTTCAAAATAAAATGAGCTAGTTACAAATAGACGTGATAATTCAACGAATTTTACAAATCAGATCTTTTCTCTCACTTTGGAACACACTATGATGTTTCTATGATAGATTAATAATAAACACATTAAAACTATGAAATAACACATGTGGAATTATGTGGTAATTATGTGACACCCCTGTTTTTGCATGTGAATATGATAATAATATGTGACTATAGTCAGATCACTGATTAATATGTGTTTTTAAAACTTTTCTGCACAATGCAACATAATGTACAGGCAACTGACACATCATTACTTCAAATGTCAACTTTGCTACACTTACAGATGTATTATCAACATTGTATTTAAATATATCAATAAACTTGTCACTTTCATTGCGCTTCTAAATGTCTGATCAGTTTTCAAAATCCTTTATTTATCACACTGTTTGCAACATTTTTTTGTCATACATGCATACATGCTGATCCCTTTTAGCTTCTGTAGCTATACTTTGAACCTTAAGGCTGCTACCAGTTGTTCTTTCAAGGCCTGGTCTGGTGCACTGGCACCTTATTTTATCATCCTATAGTGTGGACCTGCTCTGGTTCGT
Source organism: Miichthys miiuy (assembly GCA_036365135.1). Taxonomy (NCBI): domain Eukaryota; kingdom Metazoa; phylum Chordata; class Actinopteri; family Sciaenidae; genus Miichthys; species Miichthys miiuy. Next base: position 22,281,053 of record CM071617.1, read on the forward strand.
CTCTTTCTGACCTCATTTTCCCCCATTCCCACAGCTGCAGAAATTGGTATATCAGCCATTTCCTTCTCAGAGTGTGTTTGAGCTGTTCACGATATTGCATTATGTTTGATTTGAAGAAAACCCAAATATCCTCCTCTATATACAGTATGACAATGGAATACACGTGTTTAATGCTTCCATGCATAACATGGGTCAAAACTGACCTGGCTGTGTTTCGAATTTATAAATCTTGGCAATAAATACACTTTTTACATTACCATCAATAAATACTCCACATATTCTTCAAATAAATCTTTATTTTCACTTTTCCTTTCTTACTTCTTGTATAAAAACATATTTGTATCGCCGTTCTAATAAACAACTTGGGTCAAAAATGAACTGTATTCATTTCTTGTGTCATATCATCCATGGTGTGTTTAGCCATGTTTTGCTGTATCTTTAAAATAAACAGATCAGTCAATATTAGTGGCATTCATTAAATAATTTGATTAGCGCAAATTATTTTGTTTATTTCTTTCTTCATGAACAAATGCTAGGTTTTGTATTTCCACATCAATTTTCCACACACATTCACTGCAGACACACTACAGTTCAATATCAGTGCTGCTGGTTATCAGTGATATGTGTACATTATGTGTAACAAAGTGACAACTATTCAAACTTATTATAAATATTGAATATATTATTGTTTGTTTCAAACCATGTATTTTATTTCTGTGACACATGTAATCGATCTAATGTCATAATACACAAAATATTTTTGTTGTAATACTATGAAAAAACAACAAAAGCAATGATTTCTGGGTAATAACAATGAACTAAACAATGAAACCGATATTAAAAGATATAGCAAAGAAACAAAGAAACACTTGGTCATGCACAAAATAATGTGAAATGAATTTTTGACCCATGTTGTGTATTAGAATGGGTTTGCATAACTTGTGCATCAAAAGGTTAAAGGCATATAGTTGTCCCATTCATATTTCACTATAGACATACCTCCAAAATGTACACAGTGTCTAAAATGTGCTGCAACCTTGTCTTGGATTATGCAATCAATTTATGGAATTAGACCTTTGGTAAGAGTGAGTCTTTTATTTTAAAAGCCAGTTCTCTTAATTTCCTGTCGCTTATGCTATATGACTGTGTGACTTGATGCAGCTGAGCAGAGAGAGCGAGAGAGAGAGAGAGAGGGGGGTCAATAGATTGATGGGAGGCTGAGGATGTTACACATCACTAACCAACACAATAACAAAACACTCCAGTCTCCGATCAGCATGGCAGCATAGCATGGCAGCTAGGATCTGCTGTCTCACAGTCAAATATGCTTTATTATATATATGAGTAGGTGTAACCATTCATATGAAAGCAAGCATCTGACCCAGTCTTAAAGAGTAACTTTCATTTTTCTGTATCAAAGTGACTAATGGGGACAACAGGTTTTGAATTTGGTCCAGTATTGAGTGAGACCACTGCAGGCTGCAGCTATGAAATGGGCTACAATCTAATCCTTATGGGAAATTACACACTGGCTTTGGTATTATAAATTGGTATATGTCTGACAACACCAACCTACACAGAAATCAAACGTATCTCACTCAAGAAGTCGCCTCATTCTGAAATCTCAGGAGAGGTGACATAACTTGTTGCAGGAAGTCAGCAGTGGAAACATGAGCATAGTAATGCACTGACCGGAAAGAGTGTGCTGTATTGGAGTCCAGCATAGAGTTATGTAAAGGATTTTCAACATTGATCTCCACAATGGGGATGGTCAGCTGTATTTATTTGAGCCGGAGGTCTGTGGAACATAGTGAGGAAGAGCTCCTACAGCAGTTAACGATCCCAAGTTCTCCTCATGAATAACAAAGTTACTGTTTTGCTAATTGAATTCACACCATTATGTGTCCTATACATATCAATTGCCTCAGGTCAGAGAATACACATTCATTTGAATGGGTGCAGCACACAGTAGTGTGGCTATTTGCCACAGCAGGACACAGAAGGCTTGGAGCCAACTGCCAACTAATACTGCTTAACTTAATACTTTGAGAGTAATGAAGCAATATTGTGGAGCAAAGTCTACAAAGAAAAAGTACTTGCAAACACATGCTCATTACTGCTCTTAATCGTCTGTCTATATGGCTTGTGTGTGTGTGTGTTTATACAGAACCTCAGTGTAATTTAAAGAGGGCTATATCTGCATACACATGTACAGCAGTAGCATTTGGATGCAGGCTTTGGTGCTGCTGTGTCTCCAGCTTTAAAAGACTTTGTTTTTTTTTACTATCAAATTGGCCAACTTTTTAGTTAAGCACTTTGCACATACATTATGCATGAATGAAAACACACTGTTTGTGGTAAAGATAGATTCACGAGGCAGGCTAATTTACAGTTGAACAATAAACCGTTTTTTTTTACAGACTCTGCCAACAATAGACTGCAGAGTGTGCTGCTCACAAACTATATGACGTTGGCACCATTCCTAACGCCACAAAAATGCAGATGTACATTAAATCACACGTTTCAGCTCTCCGTTCACACAGTAACATTCTTTCATTCACTTTGTGATACACAGCACCAGGGAGAAGATTAGACAGAAAAATGAAACAACGTCGATGTAATCTTTAAAAGCCAAAGCAATCTTCACATTCTTTTGACTTTGAGACAAAGACAGACAGCACTGATTGCAGCGAGCATTAGAAATTGCTTGCTATATTAAAACTGTTACTGAAAAGAAGCTTACCTAAACTTCCTTTAACTTGCTTAATGTTGTTGTCACTACCTACGATCTCCACCTGCACATGCTTCAAAGACTGAGTTAGACATTTTAACATAAAATTCCCTTTTTTGTTACTATCACTCACTCATTCACTCACTCACTCACTCACTCACTCACTCACTCACTCACTCACTCACTCACTCATTCATTCATGCCAAAAAAAAGACTGTAGCTTTTGAATAATGTTGTGCACAAAATGAGGACTTAAGTGGATACATGGATAGTTTTGGCACTTATGTCAGAAGACCAATCATATTACCTCAAAGGCTGTGTCTGAGTGAAAAAGCAATCTTTAGCAATTATGTGGAAAGGCACTCTTGACTAGTGCTCGACTAACTGAATGAAATAAAAACCACCTTGATAGATTTTTGGAGTAAGTGCCCAAAATGTCTGACCCTGTATGGACAGTTCTACCATCTCAGTTTCACAATAACTGACAACCGCACAGGCGGAGGAGACGTTTCATCAGCCTGGAATATAAAGGCAATCTGCGCATAATGGCTGAAATGTGTGATGAATGGACACCAAGGTTGAAATCATCTCCTCTGAAGTCTCTTTTTGAACTCTTCGGAGACAGAAGAGAGACATTAGTCGCTGAGCACCGAGACAATATCCAGATATGTGTCTCTCTGTGTATCCCCTTCCCTCTTCTAAAGACTGCTTTTTGGCGTGCAATTATATTGAACAATAGGCCAAAGCCAATGGAGGATGCAACCCGTTACCATGGAAATGATTATGATGGATTTGTGGATAGACAGAGCAAGTAATTGGAAAAAGATTGATGGGTGACAGGGTGAAGGAGAGAGATAGAAAGGGATGGAAAGAGAGAGGGATAAATTACCAAAGCAGCAGTGGGAGGAGAGACAGCCCTATTACATCCTATCTTTCTGGGATTTACAATTATATAATGATGCATCCTCTCTCTCATCAAGTCAATAGGCAATCACTCTTTTTGGCTGTTGCAGTTACTCCTTCTTCTCTCTTTCTTTCCCCTGCATTAGCCTGCCTGCCTCCCCCTCCATATCCTGTTTTCTCTCCGTCTCCTTCTCACTGTTTCGCTCTCCTGTCTCCAAAGAGAAAAGTGAAGAGGCTGCTTTATGACTAGAAGGTGAGGAGCCGCAGACCAGATTACAAAGTCTGGGTGAGGGGGATGAAAAAAGTGATTCTTTCACCACAGTTTCTTAAATCACTGCTATCAACCTGCCCTTGAGCAAGGCAATGAAGTCCCAGGTGCTGCAGTGAGTCAGCTCAGTGGGCAAAGATTGTACACTGTTTGTTTTGGGCAGCTCACAGAGGAAACAGGGCAAAATAATTGAATGTGAAAAGACATGGCAGTGCTGTCTGAATGCAAATGGATGAAATGTTGATGTTGATTGCAATGCAATCAATAAAACAATATTCTGTATGTACAGTTCTCAACACGTATTAATATATTAGACAGTTTCCTCCACTGCCAAAATCAGTTGTCAATTGTGTCAGTAATGTTATCTGACATTACAGGTTCTTGTATCGACAATCCACTGAGAATCTGACAAGAAGCAGCAACAAAACAGACGAGACAAACTACAAAGCCAGGCACGCCATTTCTAAAAAGGTTAACAAGCCTGACATTACCAAGTGAAGTGGATGTAACGTTAACGCTACTTTCCGTCTGCTATCTTTCGTGTTGCTATTGGAAGGAGTGAGCAAGTTCAAGGATTAACATCAATGCTAATGCTATAGGAGACCATGAACTTTTTTAATGTATTACTGAGAAGACAGATACAACACACCACGGTAACTGAACCCAACAGGGATGATGATTGCTATAGCATCAAAGACATAATATAGAAGACATAATATTAAAAATGCATGACTTTGAGGCCCTTTTCATTTCAGCTCAAATTAAACAGATGACCACATGGTAACTGTCACACAGTTAACCTGGGGCCTTTGGGGACCTTGGTACAGTTTCCCACTTTGCACAGTTGGTAATCCTGCCTTATTTCACTGTCGGCAGCTCACAGCAGTTCACTAAAAATGTTTCAACAACTTTGCCTCGAAAAACAGCAGTTCAGCTCAAATGTGAAGGACAAGAACCGGTCAGATTTCCATGACCGGTGATGATGATTGTCTTGTTGAATCTGACTTGGGCTGAGTGTTGTTATTTTTCGACACTGCTGCCGATACAATACCAGAGTTTCTGTACCAAAATTCTATATTTTTGATACCTGATGATACTTGATAAGAAAAATTAGCATTTTTAGAAAAATATTTCAGTTACATGTATAAATGTAAGCAGCTGTACATTTTACCATACATCTGTTTCCAGCGTTTGGTACTCGATATCGGGCTGTGTAGACGCTCTATAGTTTACTCAATATTAAACAATACATTTTAGACACTTTATCATTGTAACATTTTCGCATTGATAAAATACAGCACAATGCATTGTGGGATTGCTAGCAGAAAGTAAGAATAATATAGCAGACAGTAAAAAGCCATGCATAAGCCTTTTTCACAGGAGACATGTTGACATGTCACATTAGGAGAAGAACAGGTGTAAATCATAAAATGAATGATGGCTGAATTCCATTTAGCGCCTTCAGTTTTCTACCATTCAACCAGTCTGTTATGGTAGAATGGCTTTCTACCATTATGATATACCAGTAAAGCCAGGTTTAGGTTTTAAACTGAGAGGTGGTGAAGTCTGATGTCCAGGGTGTGGTCTCTACGGAGTGGGGTGAGGTAGGAAGCTGGCAGAGGAGTAGAGTTGGGTTGTGAATCTTGAGCTGGGCAACTGGCAGTGTTATGCAGATGTAGGCTGGGGTGATTGTACAACTTGGGAGACTGAACGATCTGGCAGAGTCAGGATGAATGAGCCAAGGTTAAATACCGCACAAGGACTGAGGAGTAGATTTGATGATCAGCTGCAGGTGCTCAGTTGAATACACCACAACAGGGGAAGCCAGGCCCTGCACAGACACACATGCAACACCCACCAACACACACGGATGGCAATGGAAGACTGGGAAGAGACATGGAAAATAGAGAGGGGGAGACACCAGGGCAACACAGGGGAAAAGGAAAGGGCCGCACAGAACCCTGACACAGTGACACAGTGACATATTCAAGTATTGAAACTTGTGACAGCACAATGTCACCCTGTTGTTACAAACTGCTGTCAAACAAATTTTGATGGAAGGAAGGTTGATGATAATGATGATGATAATAATGATGATGATGATGATGATGATGATGATGATTATGTACAGATCAAACGCCATCTGTACTTTATTCAGTGTCCTTTCCAAACAGAATACAGTCTTGGTATTTACGATAGTGTAGTGATGTGCTTATTTTCCTCCATTCACAATGAAAAATGCTACTGTACAGCACTGGACTGGGATAATAATTCAGGCCTTGAAGTCCGGGCCAGCCCTTTCTTTTACTTTAATTCAGACAAGCTGCTTCAAAAAACAGCGAGGTGTCTTCTGTTGCAAGAGCCAGTTGTGCTTCTATTACTAATGCTACTGGAATAAATATTCATACATATCATTTTTGTGAACTTTTGGAGTATTTGTTCAGAGCTCTGACTGGACACGTGTTGATTATCACAAAGCTGTGGTAGCTCTGAGTAACTGGAGGTCGTCTATTGTCCATTTTCAACTTTATTTTCTAGATTTTTTCCACACATACACATCTCCTGAACATAATTAAGTGTTGATGATTTATTATTTTATTTAAAATGAACTCTGAATGAACTCTGGAAGTGTAGTTGTGTTATTATGATGTGCAGCCTCCTAGCATGTGTTTTCTTTTTCACACTGACAGTGTCACTTGCTCCTGAACATATCTGTAACTTTGCATATTTTAGCATCACTTTCCTGCAGGGCTTTTCAAACCAAAAGCAGGTGGGGGTGCTGATGGTCTACAATTCTGAGTGAGTGTATCTGCCCTGTGTTGTATACTCATTTTGCATTTTAAACACTGTCTTGATATTCCAGGTCGGTCAGCTGGCCAGGCCACCAGAAATGATTAGGTCCCTCTGATGGCCAAGTCCAGACCTGCTACTTCAACCTTTTCCATTGTCTGATGCCTCAAGAGATCAGCATGCTTTAAACAATGTACTTGTTGAAACCCCAGTCGCAAACTCCTTCTGTCCACTTTACAGAGTGGTTGGACAGATGTAGGCAGGCAAGGTTTGAAATGATTCCTCAAGCTCTCCTTCACACAGTTACTAATGCCACTTTTTGTCTGTAACCTACAACCAAGTGCAAGACCATCAACGAAATGACACGAAAGTGTGTACTGTTATCTTTTTTTGCACAATTCTTTGTATCGAAATCATACAGAACTACAAAAGACAGAGATTGATTCAGCCCGGAGTGGAAAGCTTTTCTCGGCTTTTAAATGTGGAAATATCGTTGTGTTTATACCTTAAATCTCGATAATGTAACTAGTGGACCTCTAACAACTAGTAGTAGTATGGTGTATGTGCCAACTGAAGGAAGTCATTGCAAAAAATGGTCCCACATGTATTGTGTTAATTATTGACATAACGTGTTAATTAGTGAGCTCTGAATGTGTTGGTATTCAGTTTTTGTTCCCTTTGGATAGAGCTGTTTCCAGTCTTTATGCTAAGCTACTGTGTTGTAACTTCATATTTGCTAAACACATTACAGTTGTATCAATATTCTCAACTAGCTCTCAACAAGAAAGTGAACAAGCATATTTCTCTAAATGTCAAACTATTTCTTTAGGCATTCACTGGCCAAACACAAATCCTATACCTCCGTTTTAAACTTCTTTCAGTTTTTAACCAAACTCACTATTAAAGACTGTATTGATGTTTTTTAAATGTCATGCTTCCTTCAAAGTTCAGACTGACAAATAGAAACAATCCAAAGTTTTCAGTGGAGGCTACCCTTTAGGGATTTAGGTGGCTCTGTTTAATTAATTACTTCAATATGCATAACTATGTTTTCATTAGTGTATAATCACCTTTTACTTTTTCACTTTTATATGTACAGACTCTGCATATCCTGATTCATGGAGTCCGTCACGATGAACTGGCATGTTTCTACAGTAGATCAGAATCGGCAAACACATTTCTTCTTCACTCTAGGAAGGAAAGAATGATGAGGCAACACAGTGAGGGGGCACTAAATCCTACACACTGGACCTTTAATACCACTAAAGTCAGAGATGCCATCCATAATATCAGCAGACCAATGTTTGCAATATTGTGATGTTGTGACTTGTATTTATTATTTAACCTTGATTTATCCACATATTGTCCCATTTTTAACCTTTGGTGGAGCTTTGCTTCAATCCATGAAGGATATTGTGTTTACTGTGAGATAACACAATGGTTTGGAGGTTGGAGGTTTTCCTGACATTCAATTTTGTCAGCAATTCCCAATCAAGGTTCCTTTTTCATGTCACCTTGCTTCCTTACATCCCTCTGTGTGATTGACATTGATTTCTTTCAGCGCTGAAGTCAACACTACCTTTGTCCGTTTCCTCGAACTGGACAAAAGGCTTCAAATGCTATTACGCTCATATTGCTTCAAAGAATATTGCCATAATACATTTTTTTTCCTGCCTCGTAGTCCATCTTTAGTAAGTACATACCGCTCAGTACTGTTGGTGACAAACAAAAACATGAAAACATTATTATGCTACTGGTTATAAATATGCACTGGTGGTAGATGATTCATCTGTCAATCATGTATCAACGGTGACGTTTGGGGGCAACATTCCATACTTGGAAACCTGAGTACTGAGCATATGAAGCAAAGATAAAAAAATATATATATATATATTAAAATAAATGAAGAGAGAAGCATTGTTGACACTTTTAGGAGCTGAGCTGCCTCCAAAGTTAACACACATCTCGTGAAAAATTCATAAATCTAACCCTGAAGGTTGCTCTTTCCATACTCCAGCAGAAAGACTAAAACACAAATTTTCAAATGATGTACATTTAACTGGTGTTTATCCACCAGAGATTTCTTGTTTGGTGCAAAAGTAGCAAAGAACTGAATGTGGTAACAAAACCATGACAGAATAATTGTAACCATCAATGCCACCAACTATTTGACAACAAATCCAAATGCTCTAGGCAGGTTTTTCAGAATCAGCTTGACAGCTGGGTCATTATGTAGCCATGCCGTGTCTTGTTGTGAGGGTGTCACCCTGTTTAATGACCCCACTATGTTGCGGAAAAGTGTCTAGTGGGTGCCTGACTTGACATGATGATCAGAATAGACCTTGATGTGCTAGCTATTAGGCTAGCTCAAGTAGCAAATTGAAAATTCTGCATGCATTTCATGAAAATACCTTTTTTTTCCTCTTTATAATGAGAAATTAAGTTGGACCTCTGGACTGTCAACATGCTGACAAGACTGATATCTTTTTTTTTTTTTTTTTAAAGATGAATTTTTGGGCTCTTTGCCTCCATTGACAGGAAAAGCAGAAGAATGACAGGAAAGAGAGAGGGGGATAACATGCAGCAAAAGCCATGAGTTGGAAGCTGTGGTAAGGATTCAGGGGGCCACCATAATGACCATGTTTATATGTAGAGATGGACGACCCTGGTCTGGTAGGAACTGGTAGGAGGTTCCAAGGCATCCTTGGTAGAGGCTGTCATGAGCTTTGTAGTGTTTTTCATCTTGTCAAAGACTTAACAGTTTTTCTACCTGCTCAGCACCAAACATCAGACAGACACAGTTGGCGACTAGCTGGTGAACATAGTGGAACGTTTAGCCCCTTAGAAGTTGGTGAAGACCAAAAAAGAGCTGAAAGAATGTGAATATTGTACTTACATTTTCTAGGTGACCAGAGACATGACTCTAAATGAGGGCTACATAACCAGCTGTTTGGTAACAAGTTCACCACACAGTATGTAAAAAAAAATACAGATTTAAAATCTTTTTATGTTCTGTTGATTGACTAACATATTGTTCTAATTCTAATTGTTTCAGCACTTAATATGAGGGAATAAATCCAATGATTTATGGGTAAAGCTGCTATTAGCTGCTAGCTGGCCACCAGGAGGTCCTTCTTGCAACTTCAGATCTTACTGCTTAACACAGTAACTATTTCAAGGAATGTACACAAATTAAAGATTTTTTTGGGGGGACTTTTCATGCTTTTTATTTTCAATAGAGACAGCTGAAGAGTGACAGGAATGTGGGGGGAGAGACATGCGGGAAAGAGCCACAGGTTGGATTCGAACCCTCGGCTGCCGCGGCAAGGACCGAGCCTTCGCACATGGGCGGCTGCTCTACCAACTGAGCTAAACGCCACCCAGCATGCACACAAATTAAATAGTGTGAAGGTACAAATTAATAAATAATTTGCATATGTAAGTGAATTATTTCAATAGAGGAATTACCAGAAATATTACCTTTGATACCTGCCAGGCTCCATACATTGTCATGCAGATGCATTAATCAGGCTTTTCTTAATCCTTTAACCTTGTTAAAGAAAGCAGGTTCCTAATTTACACAACATTTCAGAAATGAGGTTACTGCTGAAAGCTGAGAATAATCGGATTTCTTAAGTGCATGTAAATGTGGCGAGTGTGTGACAGACTCACATCAGAGCAGAACATTTTGTCAGCTTGACACAGAGGTGATGATTAAGGCCGAGGTGTCAACAGGCTGCGGATTGGCCAGACAGCGCATGTGTGGACCGAGTGTGTGTTTGTGGTAAGGGGGAGGGTGGGTGTGCAACCATCAAACCTATGGTAAACTCACGAGTGTGCTGTGGGGTAGTTCTCTCTCAAATAACGTTTTACTCATATTTTTCTGTTTACAGACATACATGGGGTCTGAATAATAACTGAAAAACAATGTCAAAATGGCAGTAGGCATTATATGTAATGGAATCCAGTTTACTATTCCAGGAAGTAGACCTATCCCAAATCAGCAGAGACGATTTGTATTCCCTGTTGAGTCAGCCAGCCAACTTGAGCTTATGTTAACTAATTGCGGCGTTTCCTAAACTAAATAAATCTAAAACTAAAACTACCTTTCTTGCTAGCTCAGTCTTAATATCTGTGTTTTCCATAGACAGATTATGCCTCCATGAAGTTCACACATATTTTTAAGCTGGTAGTGGAGTAGTAATGATTTTAAAAAAATCCATGTTATCATTTACAAAATTCACAACATGTTTTCATTTAATAAAATATTCTGCTTCAGTCCATATTAGCCTTTCAAAAACAACATTTTCTTTGTGGTCACAAAACTGCCTCTGCACATAAGAGAGCTGCACACACCTGTATAAGCGGGCATTCTAGCAACAAAAACAGCACCATAAATCATATTCTTTAAACAAAGGTGATTTAATTATTAATAACTGCAAGAAACAGCCTAACAAAAGGTCACAGTCCACAGAGGGCCGCTGTGGTTCTTGATTTATTCTTATGAATAAATTAAATACATTCACAAATGAGACCCTGTTTATAAAAATATTTTAATTTCATGAGCATTTGTTGGATACTTCACAGGTTTATACAATATACTAACATCTAAATTTTACTCATCAGCTTTTCAGGCTCTTGTCTACATAACCTTTGAAATGAAGAATAAAAAATGTTTCAGATTCATTAGTTTAGTAGCCGTCTGTTTTTCGAGCATGGTGTGGTGTCATGCTGATTTGATCATGTTCGAAATGTCTACTTGACCAATCAGATTGCTGTCTCTGATGAGATGTTTTGAGAAAAGGCTCCTCCTCAGCAGAGGTGGCACAAGCCTTTTAGCAGCTACTTATGACCCTCCATCCTCTCCAATACACACTCACACACAGGCTCCAGGCAACCAACTCTTTCCCTCCCTCCTTATTCAAAGCTTGATTTCTTTTCATCAAGTCTGTCTCTTCTCCTTTTCTCATCTCCACCTTTCTACTCTGCTGGATGCTCTTGTTGGTGTCAAATCCAATCCCCCCTTCCCTCATGGCCTTTCTCTCTCTCGCTCTCTCTCTCTCTGCTCCTCCTTTCATCTTTGTCTTCTTTCTATTATCCTCTCTCCAGCCTCTTTTCTCCTTCTCTTGTTCTATCTCTTTCACCACTGAATATCTATCCCTCTCCCCCCTTCTATTTGCCTCCTTTTCTCAATATCCTTCGTCTTTGCTCTTCCTCCGTCCTGTATTCTCTACTTGCTCTACAGCTCTTTTCTCAGCCTGCTCTCTTCTTTTTCTTCTCTTCTCCTCTGCGACCTCTCACCCTCTATTTTGCCAGAGCCTTTCTCTCTTCCCTTTTCTCTTTTTGTAGCTCTTTTCTCCTTCACTCAGTCTCAGGGCTTATGTGGTGGCTCTCAGCCCCCAGTGGGACATCCAGTGGGAGAAAGAGCTGAAAAGCTAACTGTAGGACCGGGGAGGGAGGGGAGAAGAAGAAGGGAAGGAAAGAAATAAGGAAAAGGGAGAAAGAAGGAGTGAAGAAAGGATGCATGGAAGTGGTCAAGGAGATAAACCAAAGCCCCTGCAGCTGGGGACAGTGGGCTCAGCATGTTTTAGCTGGACCCCTACTTTAGCTCTTTTGAGCATTGTTTTTTAAAATGGTGATTCTGATTGAGATTCAGGACATCATTTAATTTTAAGCCCATTTCAGTACCCTGTCCTTGCATCGTATTAACTTATATGCTTGATAACATTTATAGACGTGATTAGTTTGAAATAATCTAGCAGTGATTAGTCCAGTTTAATCAAAATGGCCCCTTTGGCCTTTGCCCATTAGAAACCCATGGGTTAGCCCTCATCTACACCCCATGTGGACCCCATGTTGCTGACCCGTATGGACTCCACACTATTGGCCTCATTTACCCCCTATACAACCCCACCTGTTATCTGGAACTGTGGACACGTTTGGTTTCATTCTATCGTATGACAATATGTACTTGCATTATTGTATAGTTCCCACACACTGATGTGTAAATAATTTAGAAAACATTAGCAATGGGTTGCCAAGGTTGCCTAGAAGTCTAAGACACTGACCATAAGCCACGTCATCCCTGGTTCAAGTTAGGCAGCGGACCTTTGTTGAATGTCATTTCCCATTTCTCTCCCCTCATTTGCAACTCTTGATTTTACTTTGAACTCTGAGCTCCTGATCCTGTCCAGACAACATGCACACGTGGACAGTTTTGTCTTCCTATGAATGTAATTTCACTTTTTTTCAGCAGCGACCAAATAAATGGCATCCTTAGTAGAAGTGTCCAAAAATGAGTAGAGTGGCTGAGATAAAAGAAAAGTACCTGAGACAATAGTTTGAAGACAAAAAGGAAAAATGAAACTAAAAAGGTAAAAGCTGAAAGAGAACATCAAATATCACACCAAACAGGGTTTTTTTTAAACCTCTGATTTCAGCCTTCAACTCGGCTCCTTTCACTCCAACAAAATAGACTCCCATCAAATGAGAGACTTCTATCTGAAATTGTGGACATTACTTCAAAGCTACAGAAATCAAATAGTCTGTCCTGTATCCTAGCTTTCTTTCTCCCAACCCCCCCAACTATCCTTTTTCTGCCCATTTCTCTCTCTGTATGGGCTCATTGGGCCCTGATTGGAGAGTGCATGTGTGTGTGTGTGTGTGTGTGTGTGTGATGTCTCTAATGGTGATGGGGGTGATTTGAAATGTGTGTCTGTGGTGTGTGTGTGTATGTTACGATGTGATTTCACACCCAGCAGCCTTATGGTCTCATCAGCCACCATATTGGCCAAATGGCTTGTGTGAGTTGAACACACTGTTTGCCTGGTGTGTGTGTGTGTGTGTCCATTAGCCGATATAGTGCTTGCTTGAATACATCCTACTGTTTGTGTGTGTTTGTTATTATTTGTATGTGTATATATTTGTGTGTGTGTGTGTGTGTTTGTGTGTTATTCCTTGCTCCCTCATTTGCATGTTTAAACAGGATTAAATGTATTGAAAGAGTCAGCAATGAACAGTTCTTTGACAGGAGACAAATATGGCAGATTAGCACTGCAGATCAGATAATGTCAAGAAGGGAAGCTAGCTTTCACCCTCATGTCTTTGTTGTGTGTACGTGTGTGTGTAGTGCTTCCGTGTCAAGGTTTTGAGGTGACTATAGTCAGTATAAATGTGAATGTCATATCTGTGATGTCACCCACAGGTTTCTGAAGAGCCATATGCGAAGCTCAGGGTGTGGTGGCTCTGGTTGTGGCAGCCCTGCCTCTGCTGCCTCCTGGCTAATCTAAAAATCAGCAAAGACATGAACGCTTGGTTGCTCAAACAAGCCATCTGTAACAGCATAATTCTGCATAACTTTAAGTCTTAATATCATTTGAACAGGTGAGTTCTATAAAAATTCAGACTTAGTAGAGTTGTCACGAACTGGGAATTAGCTATAGAGACCAACAGTTTTTTGTACCAGGCTGTAAACATGTTTATTTCTGCTGTGAATTTGGACATTTCAACATGGGGGCTTATGGAGACTGACTCACTTCTGTAGTCAGCCTTGAGTGGCTGTCTGAGGAACTGCAGTTTTTGGCACTTCACACACACAGAAGTTACCGCCTGGTTGCCACCTGTGCTGCCGGCCTGCATTTGAAAGTGCACTGTCACTTACTGAATCGATGCAGTTCATCCGCTATTTATATCCACACAATACTCTATTGCATGCACTATGTTTTCACATGCTTGGATTGACATGAGAAATATTAAAACCAGAAGAGCTTACACAAGACATAACAGAGAAGTAATAAATCCGAATTTGTGTGTTAAAGGGGGTGTACAGGGAGGTGCAGGGCTGGTGCTGCAAAATCCAAGAAATGGGGAAGATGACAAGACTGGGCTGCACGTGGCAGACGAGGCAGGCAGAAATCCTGAGGCAGAGCAGAAACAGGGTTAGGAACAGGGCGATCACAAAAAGGCAAAAATACAAGAGACAGACTGACCTTAGGGAGACGGAAAAAGCTGATGGAGCCTGGAAGGTAGAGCTGGTCTTTTATCCTCAGCGAGTTGATTGGTTGATGGGTTGCAGATGTGCTGGTGATTAGCCAGGTGAAAGGGAAGCAGAGGCCACACCCAGAAACACACACAAACAGGCAAAGACAGAAAACATGATTACATGTATATATTATAGACAATCATTTATTTTCATCCCTTTATTTTTCCCTATTGCGTCCTTATTGCTTTTGCTTTTCCTTTTCTGTTGTCAGGCTATATTCTTAAATCTTAGACCTTAGCAACTGAGCGACCTTCTCGTGTGTAGTTTCTGTGGCTGCGTCAGAAAACAACAGTCCAGCTGGAGCAGAGTGTGTAAATTACATGGTCAGCGCAACACACACTCTACAGAGCTACAGCTTCATGAAAGACCAGAAATAGCCTACTACTTTGTATATGTGTGGACGGTGTGAGGGCTGAAACTGGGACAGGGCTTTGTGGCCTGACTAAAGGTTTGATCTCATAGGGCCCAAACCTGTAGGTAATGTGCCATTCAATGAAGACATTCTGTTTGCCTAGTGTTTGTGTGAGTGTGGCACTGTGCCACTGTGAACTGGTTTGTACATGTCAACCCCTTTGTGCTAGCTTGGATTTTTGTTTTGCTATCCTAATAGGCTGTACAGTCAACATCTAACATAATATCTTGAACAAAATATCTGGGTCCTTAGCTTAGGTCCTTAACTGGTCTGACAGTTGGTGCTGTGCAGATAGCATACTTTACAGTGTAGTGGAGCTTCTTTGACTGAAAACATCTGCAGCTGGAAGCAAGGCTGAAGATTTTGCTGGAAAACTAAAACAATTAGCTGAAAGATGCTAAAATGCTCTGTAGATATGAGGAGACCTACGCAGTCTGGTTATCATTCTCTGTGGATTCATGACTACAGGCGACCATTCACATTACAGATAGTCATTTTATCCATCACTGAAATACAAATATTGTGACGTGCAGCTTTTAATATATCACTGAAAATACTGTGCTGGATTGCTGTTTGTATTCACAGCTTATTTTATCTTTTTACATCCAATGGTCCACTGGCACGATGGGCCCCATGGTATCCTGAAGGTAGATTATCACACCTTTATACTATCTGCCCCTTATGAGCCTGACCTTAGACTATGACCTTCTATGAATAGTAAACTAAACATTCACAGAAAATAAATTTCACATATAAAAAACATAAAACTGTAAGGCTGAGTTCAGTCCTTTTTTCAGTCATCACAAACCGTGTGGAGCATAAAATGATTTTAGCTGGTGGAACACAGCTCATGCTTCAGAAGTTATCGAGCATATCATGAGAGTGCACAGGAGAAAATCCAGCTTTAACTCTGTATCATCTTTTTCACCTCAGCCATCGTCTTCATTGCCCTAAGCCATCATTTTACCCTCAGTCACCCTCCTCTCCCTGCTCCATCTCAACACTGCACTCTATCATCTCCACCCATCGTCCTCCCATCCACCCCCCTACTCTACTTACCATTCCTCTTAACGCAGCTAACCATCACACACTCCAGATCTAGGGATCTTGAGTTGTCAATATGTGTATGGCATCATCATTGTCATCAGGTGCAGGGCTGGTGTTGGCAAAATACTGTGTTGATTGGAAACATTTTAGCTGGGAATGGATTGAACCCCCAAAAGAAATGCTGGATGTTTCTGTGGGTTGAAAGTGAAACAATTATTTTTCTTAAGGAAACACTTGGTAAGTGTGTGTGCAAAAGGAAAATGTAACTTTTTAATGTTAGAGCTAGTTCACACCAACTTTAATCCCTTGGAGTGGTTTGTTTGGGTCAGTGTGAACACCCTGGATTTGGACTCTGGTATGGATCAAACAACCACTCTCTGGTCTGCCTAAAAGGGGTGGTCTCGAACTCCTGTCAAGTGGATTCTGGAGCTGTTCATTTCTGGTGTGAACACCATTCGAACCAATCACAGAAAACAAATCATTTTACTATTAACCACTAATTTCATTGGTTAAAAAAAGTTTTTTGGTAACTGATGAACTAGTAACGCGTTTGCTCATCAGAGCCAGCCGTCTTCTGTGATAATACTGTCTGATGGCAGAACATCTTCCTCGATGTGCCTGCATCATTAAATTATTCAATACCAGCTGTAGAGCTTTCCATAAGTAGTGGCTGCTGGCCAAACAGCCAACTACTCATTTAAGTCCAGCCAGCTACTTTTATTCCAAGAAATAAAATCCTGTATATATCACTGCTAATGCAAACCGAACACTTTCATTGTTACTCTGACTAACTCCGCTGTGAACGTATTTTATGTTATCAGGCAAACCAAGCCTCGGAAACAATTACTCACACAAAAACTTTTCCACTGCTTTAGCATCTGGCCCTTGTGTAGGTGTGGCCACTTCCCACCTGCTAAATTGACAAATCACCACTAGAGATATACCTAATATTCCCTATGTGCTAAGTCATATCTCTATCACCAAGGGTCTGAATGGGCCCTCTGGTGGTAAAATATGAGCTACTGGAGGTAAAAACACTGGCTGTCAAAAATGGTGACCATCATACAGCTTGGAGACACTCGATAACCTCCCCTGTTGGTCTTGTATAATCATGATTGCCCCCTTTTTCACTGACATCTGCCTTTTCTTTGGGATAGGGTGCGGGCAGTGGGTGCTGTGGGTGTGTTAGTGAACATAACCACTATGAAACATTCAAATGACTTATTTCTCTGATTCATAAGCTTTCTCAGTGACAGTGCTCTCTCTCTCTGTCATTGGGTTCTACCTTCTTTTCTGGCAGTCTACATGCTGCTGTTAATGACTTAATTTCTGTAAGCTGGGCAAAGGACCATCATTTAATTGTACAATTGTTTGTTTACCTGTCACGTCTCTAAAGCAAGAACTACCTACGATTAGCATAGGTTCTTGTAATTGTAATGACAGCGTCATAGCTACTTTTTCTGCCATCCAGCCTCACTCAGATTGTGTTTTGGTTTTTTCGTTGCCCTCTCATGGCCCCGTTTTGGGTGTTGGTTTTCCTTTTTCCTCTTATCACTGTGCCTTGCCCCTGCAGGCCGAAGCTTGTTTTTAGCTCTTTGATTTTTTGCTTCCAGTATTTTCATTGCTCCGCCAACTTCCTTTTCGCCTGCATCAATGTCAGAGAGGCCCAGTGGCTTAGAAGTGCTCATCTTCTACTGTAGTCTGCTGTTATTTGCCTCTGCTCCTTCTTGATACTCAGTTTTGTTTCAAGCATTGGACGGATCAAGCCCTTTACCTTCTATTTTCTGATATTGCTTTCGATCTTCAGTACTTGATTGTTCCCTTCCTGTGTCTGATTCCTCACTTTCTGCTTGATTTAATAGACCCAGAGCTGCTTCGGGCCCTTTTCTCTTTCAGTTTGACTTGTTTGCTTGTTCTACTGCGTTTCTGTAACTGTAATGTACTCTTTCTCTGTATTTTACTGTCAGCCTCTACCTCGTTATCCTCAGTTTGCGTCTCTTGGTCTACAAACCACCCTATCCTAAATTGGGTTATCATTATCTGAGCAGGTTGGTGGGTCTATTGGCTGCTGAAAAGCAGAGGGGCATGGTCTCTGATTCTGCTTTATTTCTCATGTTCTCTTTTCCTTTCCTACTAGTCTTTCATCTTCTTCCTGCAGTAGTTTTCTCATCACTTTGACTGCACTGACTTGTGTCCATCCTACTTTCTTAAACCATCCTAAAGCTTCCTTTTCCTCTTTTGCCTTCCCTCTAGCCACTCCCATCTTTAGCCTCATAGGGCCATGTTAAAGGTGCCTTCCTTTGGACATCTTCTCCCGTAACACTTTTTCATGCAGTGTTGAATTTGTTTTTTGTGATCTGAGTGGTGTTTTATTATCGGTCCTTTTCTTTTCCATGTCTTGTCATATAGTGCTTGACGATGATCTGTGAATTTTTGGTTCTTCGTCTAACTGTCACAATGGCAGTCGTGACTGTTGATTCCCTGTGTTCCCCCTTGTTTCCCCATCCTTGTATTTCTTGTGTTTACTTGTCAGTCTCTCCTTGTTAGTCTCTGTGTTTGTGTGTTGTGGGGGTGGCACATTTCCCTGGTCTCTCCTGGATAATCACGGATGAAGCACACCTGCCATTCTTCAGCTCACCTGCCTTCCATCATTTCATCACCTCAACTGCATATGAACCCTGGCCTTCCTCCCATGCCTTGTCAGATCGTTTGTTCAGCTACTGTGGTAGTCTGGTCATTGGTTTCCTAGCCCGTTACTAACCTCTGATCCTCTTGTGCTCAGGTCCACCACCATCATCACCTCCTGCCATATATCTGCTTGCCTGCTCTCCACCAACCATCTCCGGACAGCCCACATTCCGTGCCTCCACTGTCCATTCCACCCCCTGCTTCACCTCAGCCATTCCCTCCACCTCATCATTGGACCCTCTCCTTCCCCTTTCTTCCCACGTCACGAATAAATCCCCTTCTCTTGCCAACCTTTGTCTGAGCCTGCATTTTGGGTCAGTTCCTGTGTTATCATGACACTAACTCTTTTGTTCTTATGAATATTACGGGCTTAACCTTTCTACCTTATTTGATTGTATAGTCCTGCTTACTTGTTTGCCAAGTAACTTCTCTACACCTGAAATACACCTGTAATACACAGCCATGGATTTAGTTCCTCTATTCAACCAAGTGTTTGACTTGGTGTTTGTAAATGAATTATTGATGACTAAAATAATATTAATATGACAATAATTCATGATTCTCTCTGACTAACAATTAAGAACAATGACTAAAGCTGATTAAAACTTGCATGAACTACTGATTTCAGACTGAGACTAAATCCTATTTTCATATGAAAATATGAAATATAATATTTTATTATAATAAAAATATGAAAATAACACACACTCCCCAACATGACAAAACCTTTAAGAGCCAGTAATTCTCGTGTATCATGGAATTTTATGGTATTTATATTGAGCATCTATCGCTATTGTCTTTATTATTTGTTATTTAATTAATAAATCTGTTCTCTTCACACCGGTGTTCTGCTACTTGTGGTTGATTGGTTGATTTTGAGCTGTTTTGTTGTGTACAACTTGGAGTCAGGTTATTTTTAAATGTAATTTATTTAGAAATTGATCTTTCTCTCTAAATATCATGTTTGCTCAAAGTCAAATTCAATTTCAAAAACAAATTTGAAGAGTGAAAATTACAGAAAATAATTCACTTCTTCCAGTGTTATATTCATGAGGTGCACATCCAGTCTGAATGAACACATAGCCATCCATTTATGTTATATTTTTACCCTGTGGTCAGGAAGACATTTTCATAAAAGTCTGGAAATAACTTGCAAAAGTTACTTAATATTAAGGCATTGTTCATATATATATCTTATCTTCGAGTAGAAAACTCTGGCGAGGATTCCATCCCGATATTTATAAGAAACACTGGAATCTTTGTTATCTCCTACAGTGCTTGTGCTTACACTTCAGATTGATCTTGTTTGAAATATATATATATATATATATATATATATATATATATATATATATATATATATATATATATATATATATATATATATATATAGGAATATAAAAAATCTAGCGTCTACATTTTCTAACACACTCTTTCACTGGGGTCTCCAACCTGTGTGTTCTTTAAGCAGTCCTTTGCTTCGCTGTGCTAAGCTATGTGTGGCTATATGCCTAAGTACGTTACCAGTCCTTAAAGGAAGAGAGTTGTGTTGCTGTGCTGCGTCTTACCTTGACCTTGATGTTAGCCAGTGATCCTTTGAGCCAGGTCTGAGGAAAGTTCTGGTTCTGTGGAAAGTCTTTGAAACTGGGTTGCTCTGTGCATTGTCATTGTCAAATGAGCTGCCAGATTTTGTGTGCTGCAGACAGTAACTTGTTTACTCTCAGTTAGCGGTGTGCTAATGAGCAGACATCTTAAGGACAGGCCGGGATCCTTTCTAGTCCTTTTTCGGAGGCCTGCACTGAGGTGAGACCATCAGGTCCAGTTGTAGAGAGGGAAGAGAAGAGAAAGAACAAAGGGTGACCTAGATTTTTTTGACCAGTTCAGGGTGTCAGTTTACAGTCACAGGAAGTTACCTGAGGACAGGTGTGATCTAACATTTTCACAGTAAGGTTACATTCAGACAGAATCCGGTGCTGCGGCTGCAGGGTTGTAGCCAGTGTGTAGAGGTGAGGGGGGTAAAGGAGGCTGCTGCGGGTGTCTCTATTTGTGCTGAATGTAACTGCTGTGAAACAATCAGGAAACAACTTTTTATCACCAATCTGATCGTCTGGTTGGCAGCTGCAGCATGACGTCTGGCTGCATTTTTCCAAAAGTTGGATCCGGCTCAACTTCTTCACTGCAGGACGCTGCAGTTTTTGGCAGAGACACGTGCAACCCGCACCCTGCGCAACCAAAAACGCACTACCACCACTCAAATGATTGGAAAAACCTGTGTTTTTGCCACAACACCATCAATAATGCATACTATATTGCATTTCAGCAATATTATCTCAAGTAAAGTAAGTTTTACATACCGACTCTTTAACTGTTTGAGTTTTTCCCCTGATTATCTGGGGATTGGGCATGTGGACACTTACCCATAGACACCAGTCCAGTTCTTCATAATATAATTACAGGATTAGAGGATTTTGCTGACCCCTTCACCTTTCCCCTGATGACACCATCAGGCCTGTGGTTACGTTTACACACAAGAAAAATCACAATCTAATCGACAGATTGCTTGCAAAAAAGGTGTAGGAAACAGGAGTAAATGGCCGCCCACTTGAGTTTGGCTGTGTGCTTACCGCCAAGTGATATGCAAATAAATAAATAAACTATATCTATTCAGGCTCACCTGTGAAATTGTGTTTAAATTCTCCCCTTCCCTTTGTCAATAATGAATGAATGAGATGTGAAAGGCAGGGATGGGTTTTATGTGCGGCGCGTGGGGGGTTACCACACTCATAATGCTCTTCACTCTCACTAATGACTGATAACATGAAAAGTGCAAGGTGTCAGCTCCAATCGCTCAATGCAATTACAGGATCGCTTCACTCACAGGAGCAAGCACGTGTGTGTTATTGTGTGCGTGTGGATCTTTGTATTTCCGTCTCATCTAATAATAATGATGTCATGGCTGTAGGTCATCTTTAGGCCCGACAATCTGACCTGTCATAACCTCTGAGCAGCGTGTGTCAGTACTACAATAACAAAGTGAATGTGGCTTTTGTCATGTCACATATGGGGTTATATGACTCAAGCATGTGTTTTGAGGTCACTGTAGGGACAGTGTTGAATCCTAGATTGTCACAGGGACACTGACTTCTTCTCCTTGAGATACAGAGTAGCATGTTTGTGTTTAGGAAAGCAGACGCCATTCTGATTATTACTATGGCAACCGAAGTAAGAGTATAGAGCTGTCGCATTCCATAGACAACAGAATGTTTAATGTAGAAGCCTTTACAGAGGCAGATAACCTTGTCGGAATAAACAGCATTCCTTGTTTGGAGACTAATTACTAATTATCAAATACCTTATATAAATGCTCCATTCTCCTTGGCTTCAATAAACCAGTCAGCATAAGACATCTCGAAATCTTAATAATAATTTCCATATTCAAGTACTCACATTAAATTATAAATTACTAGCTAGCACATGGGGTACTGATAAGTTGCCTTTTATGCTTTCAGTCAACAGTTTTATGTAAAAATAATCTTTTTACACTTTTTCTCTTTGATGCATAAATGGTTAATCACTGAACTAGTTGATAAGATGATACAGTTTAATGTTACATAGCTTGCACACTCCTATGTCTGGTCACCATTCTGCCTGTAACATTAGAATGATGTATGACTGAAAAAATTGAATCTGGTCTGCAGCGGTACCGATCTATCATTTTTGGTCTATACCAAAATGCAACTTCACGTCAGTAATCTGTTCCTGCTGGGACTGACTGTTTGAAGCTCTCCGTTTTGACACAGTCACCCAGTAAACTGAAGTTAAGTTGCATAAAAAATGTTGCATGTTACTGTTTTTCCAAAAATGATTTAACAAGCCTTTATATTCTTTCCTTTGGTGTAAAAAGAACACTCCAAAAAGCTAAGCTAGCAAGGCTACTGAGGAGTCTCCAGAGTTGCCTCTCAGCCAGGTTGTTTGCCCCTACAGAGATGTCTTTGCTAATGCAATACAGTGAACTTATGGAATTATGGAATTTCATGAGTAGGTGTATTTCAAGAAACGTCACTCAACTCAAACAAACATGCAATTATTACCTTTACTAGTTAGCATTTAAAGTTTTTTGTTTACTTAACGCCATTATGCCATGACAGTCAGCTAATCTTCCTTGGGTCCACACCAAACATAGAACACATTATATAACAAACATTAATTGCAAGGTATTCCACTGTGCTGTAGCACTGTAAATTATGTTTTTTTCAACGCATCGGTCATTGGGCTGACTACTACGATATAATCCATACCGGCTAATCTGGTGTTGTGATTGTGTGTGTTATATCTGGTTGAACAGAAATGTTTACACCTTTAGTTTATTGTTCATCTGAACAATATGGCAATGACAATATGCTTAAGGAAATACTTCATTCAATGGTGAGCCAAGAGAGGTTGAAGTACATCTTTTCAGGACTGGTTCTAACAGAGCGGTCCAGAACAAGTGGCCCTCTTTGTTTTAGATGCAGATGAGCACACACACGCATAGACAACAAAGTTTGTGTGTTTGAGAAGCTCAGACTCTGCCAGATTCAAGTCTAAATATCACATTTTAGATGGATTAGTGACAGTCAGCTGTACCAACTGTCTAAAACTACCATGTAATCAATCGAGTTAACATGCCCTCACTTTCAATGATACTGTTCTGACGTTCAAAATCAGAACATAATGATATTATTGCATAGCCATTGTTTTTGTTTGAGTAGCTAATGATAATTCAAACATGTTATTTCACCGTCTATTAGCAAAGAAACAATGGCATTTCAAAATAATACATTTATGGTTTATGAGCTGTACTGTATTGATTTTTTTAGCCCACACAAACAATACTTTTGTTTAGAGATTAGCTAGACACAGGATATCTGATATAAACCATATTTTATTACTCTTTTATTCCATCCTTCCCTTCTTCCTAATCCCTCAACAATAATAAGTATGTGGTTGACAGACTAATGTGTGCATAGATCCATGTTTATACGTGGAAATGTATGGTGTTTATAGGTTCATGTGCTTGTGTGTGTGTGTGTGTGTGTGTGTGTGTTTGCCCACATTTGGAATATATTAAGGAAGTGTTTGTTTGTGTGCGCAAGTGTGTGTGTATAAGTGTGTCTTCCTATGCTGTTGTTCTCGGCATTAGAATGAAATGAAGTGTGAAATAAGCTTTTCTGTCTCTGGAGTGTAGCTGTGGGAAGTCCCCCCCCCCCCAACACATCACACATGTTTATCATCTATCCCTTCATCTATATACCATCCCACCTCGCCCATTAGGCCTTCACTGAAGCTAACATTTGATAGCAACATGGTGGGCATATCATGATGGATATACTGCTGATGAATAGGCACACTGAAGAGACCATGGGCGTATTATATATTGCATAAATCCTTTGTATCAATGGCAATCTGCTCGGGTACTGAGGTACAAATGACAAGCTATACATCAGGCACCTGCATATATACAAAATCTGTGTACACCCAAAGAAAGATGTAAGAATACTCAACTACTGCATGTCAAGAAGAAAGCAGTGTGAAGCTGGGATACCTAAAATAATAATACATGTGTGGCTTGGATGTAGTAGCCTTACAATGGCAGGCTGAAGAAGACAACAAGAGATGATAATGCTGACCCAGTACTTTACCTCCTGTAAAGACCTCAACAGTTTCACATAATATGTTCTATTTTATGCAACTTTGCCCTCAGAAATGATGTCTTTGCATTTTCCCTCAAATGTATTTCATCCCTTTCATTCAGTTATCCTTCTCATTGTTGCAACACATTGTGTAATTAATGCTGCAAAAGTGCACATAGTGGCAGTTTGCTGTGTGAGCCAGATATTAGTCTTTGGTACATATGAATGACATTTTTTGTTGGTTGATCACCTTACTATAATAATGACAGACATATTGTATATATACAATTCTTTTGGATTGTTCAATTTCTACCCCTAAATTCACGTGTGTTTAAGTGTGTGAAATCCATAAGTGGACAAAGGTGTTGATGAAAAACTTGCTGTATTGTACGTAATAACGGTCTGTGAGCATCCACTCCCACTTTAGTGACATTCTGATTAATATTTCCAGAGATACATGTGAGAAGGAGACACTGTTGCTTTAGAAGAAGCCTTAATTTTCAATTTTGGTTTGGGGGAGGTTCCAAACATCAACCAGTTGAACAAATGCTGCAATGAAATATTTTTATATAATATTAACATCATACAAAAAACTAAAGACATTAAAGTTATGTTTAGACATTTGTTGTCATGGTTTAGCATTCTTTACATTCTTTACAGTATACTTCAAAAACTTTTTTGTGAATTTGTTCACTATAAAGAATGAAGAAAATCACACACACAAAGAAACCATGTAGGAGCACACTTACATTTAACCTTTAGTAAAAAGTGCAGATTGGTCACTGCTGTGATTTTATTGTTGCAAAGTGGGTATGTTACATTAAAGTCTATCTCATCTTATGAAAAAACTGCCCTAGTAACAAAAACATTGCTAAATCATGATTCCAGATGACTGTTAGTGTTTCTCTGTGGATGATGGATGAGTTAGCAGGTATCTGTTTGCTAAATGTCAAGATTAAGGTTAGAGCAAGTTAAATGTTTGTATGTGTGATATACAGCTTTTTGTTCTGCCCAAAAGTGGAAAAACAATGATAAACATTTCTTTTGTTTATCACAAGTTGTTGTGGGTTATTTTCTATATTGTGACTTTTTCTTAAAGAGACAAGTAATCGCTGAGTGCAGTCAGTGTCGATGTTGAAGCACTTTCTTAAGATTTTGGAGGAAATTGTTGATGTGAAATGCATGATTTGCCTTGAAATATCTCTCTCTCAACCCTGCCTATAATCAGTTCTGTTAGCTTGAGTTGACTGTTTATTGTATGCCTGTCATTTTACTCTGTGAAGAATAAAATCTGATTCATTTTCGAGTAGCTAAAGTGTCTGCTGTGACACTGAGAGGTTTAGTGTTTGTCCCCTGTTGAGTCACACTGGAGATGTAAAAACATACTGAGCACTCAACTGAAAGTAAATGAGATTAATGGAGAATAGACCACACACTGACTGGAGTTTACTGAAAGCATTTGTATGTGTAAAGTTTAAGCTCAATATTTAATTATGACTGCCACATCATTAATATAATAATCATTTTTATTTAACTTTAAACATTTATGCAACAGTTTGTTTCAGGAGCTATTTTTCGGAAGGAGATGTGATAATATCGTCCTTACACAAAACTTGATGCATATTACCTCAAGATTGAAAATGTTTTCTCGTGAATATAAATCCTAAAAGTGATATTATGTAGAAATTGTGATTTAGTGCCCCTAGTTTCACAGCGTAATCCTACTGTGGTAAATATGGACAGTTGTATATGTGTATTTGTGACTATATTATATTAGTTATGATCAAAAACTAGTGAGTCGCCACTTTGTTGTTTGTCCCCGGCCCAAAAACCTCCTTTTTCCTGATGGTCCAAAATGCTTGTGGTACAAACACTAACACTACACCAGTGCTCTGAGGTCAGACTCTGGGCAGCCAGGCTAACAAACTGGGCTAACGATAGTTAACAGCAGCTATAGTTTGCAACAGTTTACTGTACTGTCCATCAAGAAACTCTCACAGAGAGTTGATGCACAGGAGCCGGAGGACATCAGAGGAAAAGCAGAACTAATTTTCTCCATTAAATACCAGATCAAAAACTGCTTTGACTAAAATCAGTGAAATAGTTGGTGGTGTGTACCTTATTGCTGTAAAATGGTGCGTACTTCTCACAGAGCACCAAGTTACACAGTGAAAGAACAGACTTAGGTGCAGAGTGGGAATGACAGAGACACCATTAACTTAATTTCACATCAATGTAGCATCAACAATAGCATCAAAATAATTTAAAATCTGTCATTTTATGCTAGAAAAGTTACACAATGTTACTTGAAGTCATGGAATAGAAAAATCTGATTAAATCTGGAAGAATGTTCCAATAACACTGAGTTGAATCCACAAAGAGAGGTATCTGAATATGGTAGTCTAAGTACAGAAGTGTGGCTCCTTACACCCCATTGCACATTGCAATTTCTAGCCTGTACATGTGTGCAGTGGATTACATTTTACATTGCATTACATTTTAATCCCCAATCATGTCCCTAAGGGCCGGTCCACCAACCCAACACTGGATCTCCATTAGTTGAAACCTCCAGAGGAACGTTATGGCCTCACCTTGCCCCAAGGCTCTGCTCCAGTTTTCATTTATTGGCAGAGGACAGACAAAGACACTTGTCAGCATCCACATTCACCTAAGCACACACATAACACATTTGAAACACTTACACACGGACTCACAAGTGGGTAGAAGGTACTGTATGTTTTTGAAAATCCTTCTTAATCTTTTATTTTAATAATATTAATATCCATGATGCTGCAGGGAAAATGTTACCTGCCAATGAGCCCGTTTTTGCTCAGGCAATTACAACAGCCCCCTAATCAAAATTGTGGATGCAGATGTGAGGTGACAGGGCTGCAAATTATTAATTCCCCCTCTGATGCACAATAACTAAAGTCAGTCTGCCACTGATGAATGTATCAACATCAGACGCCACAAATATAAAATCGCTATGACTCGCACTTTTCTCCTATGTCTTTGTTTCCTCTCCTCCGCTGGAGTCCCGCCCCCTCCTCGTCCTCTCCAGCTGTTAAACCAATTAAATGCTCACAGAGGGTAGACTGCCCACTCTCCTGTTGAGAAAAATACATGCAATAAAAACCTTCGCTGTGCAGAGCCATTGTGCGACGGCAGTGCCGCCATCTTTAATTATGGCCTACGCCCCCACCCTTCTCCTCACTGAATAGGAGTGGGCTGTAGGTACAGACAGCCACTGGCACTGGATCAGGTTTTTGTGTTTTGTGTTGAGCAAGTGGCTAAAAGGAGGTGAGATGGTGGTTGATGTTGAGGTTGCACTGCAGAATGGTTTGCTTGTTTCAGAGAAAGTGAAATGGTTGAAAAATGGTCAGAGAGAATAATAGGAAGAAAGTAGGCAGGTAATCACAGGTCTAATACTGTATAGATGTATAATTTTGGTATGCACTCCGATTATATGAATTCAAGCAACAAAATGTAACAGGGAAAGAGAGGATTTCAGGAAAAGAAGTGTGTGGGAGTGAAAGAGAGAGAATGGATGTAAGAGATTGAAAGAGGTTGTTAACTGTCAGTTTTATGGCTTGCTGAAAAAAGAAGGGCATCAGTAAAAGCTTAGAGCTTGAGAGAGAAACCCTTCAGAAAAAAAGAAATGTGGTGGTAATGGTGTGGTGGGAGGGGGGTCTAAATGAGCGATATTAGAAAGAGAAAGGGAAATGGGGGCGTAGAGAGAGGCCCGTGCTCTGCCAAGTGCCCTGTGCCTTAAGGGGGGACCCAGGGCAGGTCTGGGGAATGTGAAGCATGAGGAGGTGGGGTGGGGTGGGGGACAATGCCGGCTACTGTCCCCCAGAGAGAGGCCTTGTTCTGGGCCAGGGGGGTACAAGAAGTCAGCCACTCAAACGTATGAATGGATGGATGGATGGCTGACCCACTGTCTGGGTGGATGCTGGTTCCCCGTCTGGCAGGCTGCTTGCCCACAGAGCCGGCATCTAAAGGAACCAGGGCAGGTCTCGGGAATGCGAGGCATGATAGGAAAACAAAGCCAGCTACTGTCCCCCTGGAGAGAGGTCCTGTCCCGGGCTACAGGGCACAAGGAGTCAGCCTCTTTGGATGGATGGATGGATGGATGGATGGATGGATGGATGGATGGATGGATGGCTAGATGGATGAATAGATGAGCTTTCTGGCTGACAAGAAAGAAGACCAATAGTTTGAGTGAACACCATGTACTCCCTGGGCTCTTTTCAACTGAGATATTACAGAAAGTTATTTGTAAATTAATTCCTAGTCTAAATGACTCTGTTGAGTGGACAGGATGATGAATGTGCTTAAATTGGATTCAAGGTTTTGTCCATTGCCATTGCAACAGTGAACAGTGACAGTCGTCACTGCGACCTCTCTGCACCCAAATGTTACCCTGAAATCAAGGACAGACTCAATGGTGTTTTATGTAGTTAATTAGTGTTAATTCCATAAGCTTTCTATAAAAGCATTGGCTATTCTCTTGTGCATTGCATGCTGGTGTCTGCTAGCATGGCCAAAGATGAATTATTAAGAAAATAATTCACTTCAGTTTTATTTATGTAGCACCAAATCATAACAGAAGTTATCTCACTTTCCATACAGAGCAGGTCAAAACTGAACTCTTTATGATGTTCACAGAGACCTAACAATTGCCATCATGAGCAAGTACTTTGTGATGGCGGCAAGGAAAACTTTCATGTAAGAGGCAGAGACTTTCAGCAGAACCACTACACAAAAAACCACAAAGACACTGTGTATCATTTCGATATATATTTCGATACTCTGTGTTTTACTGGGGGAACAACTACTCCCAACTCTTCCTTACCCCTAACCCGAATTTCTTGTCTCTAACACTCCCTCTGTTAAACCTGTGATAGACAGAATGCAGGACTGTAAGCCCAAAGATTCATGGAGATCTTTAGGACTGACTGTGGGAATGAATGCAGAAGTCATTGCAGGACTGAAGGTCTTAGTGAATGTAGAGCTCATTGTAAGGTTGAATAATATAGACATGAATAAAGGACCACTGTACCAGAAAACTAGTCATCTTGACAGTACAGTACAGTCCTTCATTCTAGAAACACCTCCACATCTGATGCACTTAATGGTTGAAAATGTTGAAATGTATAAAAGTTATAAAATCATATCCTTTGTTTCACTGGTCTTAATCCATCTGTCCAGTCTTTCACTAAAATGCTTGTTCTTTTCAGGGTTGCATTGGGCTGGATCCAATACAGTCTGTTCAGAGATCATTAGTATGTTCTAACCAAAGAGCTTGTTGAGCAACGTTGGTCCCCCATTCTTCTTCTCCCACATCTTTCTAACGTTGCAATTAGGAGTCTGCTTCCAGCTATTTTCATAACTCTCTGAAATTTACAATCCAACAAGCAATCCCACTTTACTCACTGTTTGGCGAGGTGTGTGAAAGTTTGAACTTAACCTGAAGCTCTCTTTGTTCATTTTCACACAACAATTTCTGGTACATTTGTGATGTACTAAAGTTTGTGTTCACCTTTATCTCCAAATTTAAACAGTCAGTGCATCTTGCTGCTGTCTGTGGCCAAAGGCTTTTCACACTGCTGTTCAGAGAAGCCAGAAACACCTTTGTCCTTTGACATGGTCGCCTTGTCGAACAAACTAGTTTGTTTTCAAGGCTTTATATTGAAAGCTTTTCCAGAGTGCCAGTGTTACCACAGTTCTCTGAGAGAAGTCATGCCAAAGGGCATTTTACATAGTAGTTTGATTCTGAACTGGCCCTTCCAGCGATCCAGGTCTTTCATACAGTTGATGAGAGAGTTCTGGAAAGTTCTGCAGAAATACTCAGTGAGGCATCTGTGTGATGCTCTTTTCAAGCCAAGTCAAACCAAGCAGTTAGTCCTACTCTTTGAAGTCTTTTCTCCTGGAAAACTGAAAAATACAGTTTCAGAACACTTCAGACTTCGAAATTCACACGTGTTGCTTGTCAAGTTTGTTAGTATGTGCTTACATATTATTTGGGGGGAAAACACCTGCAACAACTACATTTCTCAGTGGATATTCTCTGGATATTTTCAGTTTTATCCTCATTCGTGTGGATAATGAACTCAGTGACATGCTATACTTTGATGTTTGCTTTGTTTGCCCAGGTACAATCAGCCTTCGGAAACTGAGTATAAATGGGATAAGTGGATATACACAAAGGCATACATTTGTGTTGAAGTTCATTGTGACAGAACAAATGAAACAATAGAAGCATATTGACCAGGGCCGTGCAGAGACCTTTGGAGGGGCAGGTTCTCAAAGCACAAACGAATACGGCTGCAATGTGCTTATAAAGGAAGTATGAGTGAACAATCTACAATACACTAAAGAATTTCAAAAAAGAAAAGTAGATTTTTGTCATTTTTTACTCAAAGTCACACCTCAAACAGTACTAGTGAAGAGTTTCTGAATGAAAATATTATTTTTCAATCCCTTTGCCTGACATACATATGCAGTTTTTCAACCAAGTATGCGAAGAACAATAAAATAATGCCCTTTCAATAAAAAGGTCCCATGTGTTTTTGCCTCATTTTCCTCATGCATGCCACTTAGCAAAGCAAAGAGCCTCCAGAAAGTTGAGGGGAACCTGTCCTTCAATAGAAATAGTATTTATGAAGTTATTCTGTCACTCTGCTCTGTGTGCTCCCTGACCCCTGCACTCTGTTCTATGGACACAGCGCTCTCTCTCTGTTGTCCCTCCCCCACAAGACCCCCAGAGTCCTTTGATTGGCTAGAATACGTCATAGATACATCCACTGATTGGTTGAAAAAGAAACTAGTCTGCCTAGTAACTCTTTTTTGATTGGTCTTTTACGCGGTGGCATAGAACAACAAGGAAGTGTCTCCAACACAGACACAAACCGCACATCTCCGTCTTCAGCGGAATCTCAGGAAAACAGTGCAAAAAAACACACCTCTCTATTATAAACCGTTTCGGAGACATTCACAGATATGTAAAACTTCAGACTTTTGGGCGGATCCGCCCAATCCGTCCCAGAGGGTTAAGTACTCCCTCCGGTCTTTGGAGTGACCGTCTCTCGCAGCTTAGCTGCGCTTATCTATAGGGCACGTCTGCGTGGATCATGTGACCGACCAAGGGTAGATCTAAATTATTATTATTTTGTTTTATTTATCATTTTGGGCCACACAGACAGACTTTTATACACACACTTACACCCCCACCAACCAGGGGGAGGGAGATCTTTGTGAAAGACGATAGCTATCGGCTGAAAATTCATACAATTAATACTAACTTCAGCTCTGCACACAGCTCCCTGGCTTTCTTCTCCATATAAACTAACCACCTTTCACCAAGAAAGAACTTAAAGCAAATTGCCAGTGTTACCATGGTTATTGCAGGTAATTCCAGGGTTATTAATGCCTAATGTGCTAATCACATTGTGGTATGTCACCCCTTCATTATCCTACACAGAGTATGTTCTCTCTTTTTCTGTAGTTTTTAGTATGTCTCAATCCCTCCCTCACCTCCACTGAATCACTTTCCTTCTCTGCATACCTTCATATAACACGCTCTCCAAAGCACTGTGATTTGAGCATCTCTGATTGAAATTTGAGCTGGGGGAAGATTGAGGTACTTTAGTGATGACACATACAAAATCAAGTTTTTTTTATTTTGTTTCAGAAATTGGAAACCAGCTGTTCTGTGTCCATTTTATGAAGTCACTTTGAGTTGACTAGTAGCACTAGGTTACATGTTGTGAGTAAAAGTTTAAGATATTTTGCCTGTAGTGAATCAGTTCTTTGTCTCTATTATACAAACTAATGTTACCGAAGGTTTTTGAGGTGTATCATAAACAATTTCAAAATGGCAATGGTATAAAATTGACCAGTTTTATACTCCAATGCCCAATATCTTAAAAATAAATGTCTGTACTCAGTGACGATGTCCAATCAGACAACAGCAGCTTGAACTATGACAGAGCAGAGACAAAACAAAGCTGATGCATCCACTTGAATGGAATTCGTATTCATGTCATGGCCAAAAAATATTTGTCCCCCTGCATTTTTGTCACAAAATACACTACTTCTCCCCCCCAAAAAATGCTGCAATTACAAATGCTTTGGTATTTTTCATGTTTATTTCTTTTGTTTGCATTGGAACAACACAAAAAGTGGAGAAAAAAAACAAATCTAAGATATTTGAGATTATTGTGGATAACAAGCTAAGACTACAACCCTATAATAGATTCTTCATGAACAAAACCCAAACAGTTCTTGGCATAATCTGGGACATTTATCACCATAATGTTTTATGACTGGAGTGCATTGGACCCAAAATAAACCAAGCACCCACACCAGCACTGCTGAAGACTGGACCACTTATAATTTTCAGCTACATACCATACCTGGTCATACCTGGTTCCAACCTGTAGTCTAGTACAGGTCTCCACAGCTTCACGTCTTCCCTCTCCTTTACAGCCATATTCAACATTTTCCATTGGCCTGCCATAAAATCTCCCTGTACAAAGCTAACAATTCTCAATTTTAGCTTTGCATACATTATGTACATGCTATGGATTTGTTTGCTATACAGCCTTCAAGGCTAATGCTACATATAATACCTGATGAACGATGGAGAGTGAAGCACAGATGGTGGCTGAGGAGCCAGTGGAAAGAAAGTCTGGGTCTATAAGCACTACAGTATTGGCTGTATCTATCCTTTCATTACTGCAGTGTCTTCTAAAACCTGATAAAAGACCAGCTTTGCACCACATGAAAATCAATTATAAATGTAATGTTTCTCCCCCGACCGGGACATGAGCGATTAACCTATTTTCCTTATTAATCACAAAAACACAGCCGCACACAATCTTAATTCAAGTTTCTCTCTTACAATGAAATATAATAATATGACCAGCTTAATTGCCTTGTTAACTCATCATAAAAAACACTTAATCCAA
This sequence comes from Miichthys miiuy, assembly GCA_036365135.1. Classification (NCBI taxonomy): domain Eukaryota; kingdom Metazoa; phylum Chordata; class Actinopteri; family Sciaenidae; genus Miichthys; species Miichthys miiuy. The sequence continues at coordinate 22,314,577 of CM071617.1, forward strand.
ATTTGACAGAAACAAAATAGAACTCACCAAAAATATCTTTAGTTAGTCTCAACTGTTCCAGATGTCTAGTTTGGCCAAAATAAATTGTCAGTCCAGAGTTAGATGTGATAATGTTCTGGCTCTAAGGTTTCAGCTTTTCCTCAGCGACTCTCTGTCATCTGACATCTTTATTCTACTGGATGAGCTTGCTGAACAAGTTTGACTGAGACGCACAGCATTAAATTAGCTAATTAAAAAAAACAATCAGCAATAGACTGATGTATTGGTCCAAACACTCAACCTTTACACTTTGTTAACCTTTACACCTTTACCACTTTGTTATCCTGTCCTGAACACATGACCATGCTTTCTGTCACACATGTAGCAATAAAGTCTCCCTCTTCACCTCCAAACACACACCACGCTAGCTAAAATTTAGCTCTTTCGGGACATTTTTCCTGCACAAACAAAGCCACTGAAAGTGGCCGTGATAATGGTCGCCATGATGTGAAATGTACTGTAAATTTACGGAAAGAAAGAAAGACTCACTAAATTACAATAGGTCAAACTCATTACCACTACCACATACTACACAGACAGACTCATGGACATGGACTCCAGTGTAATGTGACGCAATGATGGGGAGAAATAAAGCCTTTGTAGAAGCACTAGTTGAAACACCACTTTTTACACTGAATTTGTGCCCGATTATAGTGCCGCTTCAGTACACCGTCAATAACAAGTTGCCAAAATGGTGGAACTACAGAAACTGTGACTTAAGAAATAGTTTCTGAGGAATGCAAGTTCATATTGTAGATTGGCTCCAAGTGTACTCGAAAGTACAAAAACAGAAAGAGCAACAGAAAATCAAGATGTTAAGCCATTTTCGTTCCACTCCTGGATGCCAAGATGGAGACCAATCAGAAAGAAGCAAAATGGTCAATCAGAAACAGTAGCCTTTGAAATAGCCAATTAGGCCTGTTTGTCTGTGAAGACAAAGGAAGTGATATTGCAGAGTGATTGCACCAGCGCTGAGCTACACAAACATGCTCAAATGACACCTTGCTTGTTGCCTTCCAACCCTAATTTTCCAGGAGTGTAAGATCTTGATTGCATCGGTGCCAGCAAGAGAGGACGTCTCATTATTACACCAAAACAATCACCACCTCAGAGGCAAAAAAACGAGATTTTGTTTTCATTAGGGAGCCATTGAGTCACCAGCACTTGAGTCAAGGCCAGCACACATGCACACACAAACACACACACATGCACTGAGGCACTAGTAAGGCAATTTTATTCAAAAGATTTGTACCTTACTCCAGTCCACTTAATGAAGCTGTAAATTTAGAGACATGAGAGCCTTTACAGTGTTCCTCTGAGAGCTGCTACAATGATCCTGGGACTGAGCTGGTTAATTAACTGATTATTTGCTTGGCTGGGAGCCACAGTGAAATAGGGTAGATGTGGAGAGAGACAAGAAGGGGAGGAAAAGGGAGGACATGAGGGCAGAGAACGAAAGAGAATGGGAGTACAGAAGCTAAAAGGAAAAGAAGCCGTGGACGAGGAACGTGGGGCGCGTTTAAGGAAAGAACATAAGAAAAGGGTAGAAGGAAAGTAGACGAGATAAGTAAAGAAGAGAAAATGGCTAGTACCATTTTTATGCTCTCAGCAACTGTCAAAAAATTTGATCAGAGTTAACATGTCTCATATTTGCAACATAATATACACTAAGTACCATGTTAAACAATAGTTCTGTTGCATTATAGCTTCTGTCCACCAGTGACAGCACAGAGTGTACTGCACATAGGCCCAATTCTAATCTGCTCTCTACACCCTCCACCTACCCACTTACCATGTTTGCGCGTTCATGTGGAGTGGTCTGCCACATTAAGTGTCATTCCAAACCAACTAACCTTATGTAGAAATAGGTAATTGTGGAGGGGGCGTGGTGCATCAGCTGCGGGAGAGAGGGGTGTAAAGGGCTCAGGAGAGCAGCGCCAGGTGAGAGTGATTGACACACCGGTATCTTGTCGAGCTAATCACTCTCTCCTTTTAACACAGTAGTGTGCTGGACCTGGGGAGATGGAGACACACAAGACAGACATAAACGCTCACGGCAGCGCCAGAGATGCGCCTGCGAACGACACCGACTGAGCTGAACTGTATTGTGCACGAACTAAACAATTAAAAACGTCATCACCGCTTGCGTCACATCTGCCAAAACCCACAGTGGCATCAGACCACGCCACAGTAATAAAGTCCTCCAACAACGAGTGTAAATCGATGCAGGCTTACAAACCAAGTGGAGGAAATGCACACATATATTTGTAAATACAGATATGAGTTCTGTACATTCTTTCCAAATGATGAGTTGCCTTGCTTCAAACATTTGATGGACTATTTTTGTGCATACAAGACAGAACTAGTCACATAAGAATGGAAACTGAAAAAATGTTCCTGAAATTTGGGTACGAGGTTTATCATTCAGGAACTGGTCCTTGAGGGCCAAGTGTCCTCGAAACAGGTATCTAAAGAAGTAGGACAAGAGGTTTCCGTCATCGAATATGCATTGTTGGTTAGAAAGATGTTGATTGGGCACCATGCTGCCGAATGTTCCTGTTTCTACTGGAGAAAGGCATAAGTGTATTTATACCCTGCGTTTCTTTCCACAAGGCACAACCTGAGTACTGGCTCTAGATGGGGCCTTAAATTGTTGCTGAATTATGTTTTAAAAAAGGGTTCTAATAAAGATTATAACTTCTTGCTAGCTGATCAAAAGTAAAAGCCTTTACATACACTACAGTGTTATTGCATAGATTTAGAGTTAATGATGTTTGACATCTTCCACCAACCCAAATTAGTACATATGGGTAACAAATCCAGATATTTGTTTCCCGCTATGTGACATTCTTTCATAATATTTGTGTTTTATAACTGATATGATATATTAAATTAATCTTCAGAAAATGTCATTGCCATTTCTAGTTTGTGATTAGACACACATTACATTTCTGTGCTAATGAGGCCTAAATGGTGTCAAGGGAACCTTTGCAACACTTTTTACATGGTGCTCATAGGTTGACACATTGCAGTGAAGCATATTTCTTACAGTCAAAAACATTCTATAGTGAGTCCTATGCTGCTACATCTGCTGACGAGCTTAGGGTTTCTAAGCTCGATCCACTGACTTCCTTTGAGCAGTGACATTATACAAAAGCCTTTCCCTGATACTTGCATTAAGTCAAATTATTTCAAAAGGTTTAAAAATGATCTTCTCATGTCGAAAAAATACACACATTATCCTTAAAGTGTGGAACTACAATGAAAAACACACAGACCAGAAAGCAGATAGAAACACAGATTCATGTTAATATTAAATTTGTAGTTTATTAATTGCAGTATAGTTCTGAGGTCTCCATTGTAACTGTAAGAGGTCCAAGGTCAGTCAGCGTTTAGAGCTTCTTGCTGGTTCTCTTGAGTACTACAGAACCAGCTTTGGAGGTCTAAGGAGAGAGAAACAGAAAGAAAAAGTATATTATTAAAACAAGGAATATGTTTGCCAGTGCTATATGATGATTCCTAATCACAGCAGTGTAAAAATGTAAATGGTGGCTGTAATTGTTTCAAAAGCATTTCCACTGGTCATAATTATATGCATTTTAGTTTGTGACCCCTTCAGTAAAAGATAATTGTTAAACATACTGAAATACATTTCTCAACTTACACTCACAAAATGCATTAAAAACAGCCACTTTGACTTATTAAAATCAGCATAATATCACACTGACTCTGGTTTAAAAGGGTAAAATGTGACACTGTGGAATGTGAGACCGCTCTCCCATTAGCAAACATCTATCCTTGGCTGCAGAAATATAACACGAATGACTCTAATAATCCCTGCAGGGTTTTGAGTATAATAAATGCTGTCATTGCACTTGGTTCTCAGCATTTAAAGCCTAAGTGAGTGTGTTTACCTCGATGAGCTTTCCTCCGCAGATCTCAGAGGTGTGGTGGTAGTTGGGGAAGGCCACGTTCAGCTTGCCGCCCTCCATTTGCACAGTAGCCTGGAAACACACAGGTTATAATCATTTTGGGAAAATGAGGTACATTTATCCTCGCCTCCCTACTTGCTGGCTCTAAAATCACCTTGATAGATTTATATTTCTGCCCTGCACAGCTGGAATGTTAACCTCTGGATTCTTTGCTTCCTACCTTGAATTTCTTTCCTCCGATAGTCTCCATGTCGCACTCCTTGCCGATGGTGAACTTGTTGGTGACCTTGGCGTTTGTTGGATAGATCTGGGTCCAGGAGAAGTTATCGCCATCCTCAGTCACCTCTGTGATCAGCTTGTAGTCACGGCCCTTCTCAATGATGTCATCAGGGATACCTAGAGTGGGTAAAGAAGAGGAGTGTGTGGTTATAATAGCCCAAGTTAGTCCACGAAATCAGAAGGCAGAAGTAAAATGCATGTGGTGTTTTGGCTGAGAAGGATTGTAGAATGAATCTCTCACCAAGCAGCTTGCAGAATGCATCATATCCCTCCTGGGTCTCAGTTTCCCATCTTCCATTGAAGGCCATTTTGTGCTGGTGGGTGGAAATTTGCGAGCAGAGCTGAACTGGCAAAGCAAGGTACTGAGACCAAGACTGTTCCCTGTTTATATACTGTACACCTCTCGCACCTCTCTAATCTGCATACGATGACACAAGAGAGCAATTACAGCTTAAGAGGATGACTACAATAGGCTACAAGGGAGAGGGCAATAACCTGCATAAACGGGCATTTATGGAGTTCCCAAGCAGTGAGTAAAATGCTGACTGCTCATCAGGGTGAGCTGGTAGTTTACCTCCAGGTCATTGAACTTTCCTGCAATGGCTTTATGGTCGTAACCTCCACTTTTACTGCAGCCGAGTCTAAAATCAAATAAAAAGCTTTGTTTTAAAATACAATCCATCTATTTGATGTGGTCTGTTATCTTACATTGTAACGTGCACATCTATAAAAAAGAACATCATATACTCATTCAAGGTCTTTAATCAATGCTGGCAATGAGAAAAATCCACCTGATGAGTCATTTCAGTGCTTTATAACTCTTTTATGTAAGGGGATACAAATAATACATTTGTTATTATTACAAATGGCAGTTGTCCAGGGTGTACCAGCCACTTTCCTAATGCCATCTGGAATTGGCTCAAGCCCCCCATGACCCTGACTAGGATAAGCAGTTATGGAAAATAGATAGATGAATTATAAGCAGACCCCAAATGCTCCATATTCACTGTTTGTCATTTTGCTTTTGATTATTTGATTCATTTGTTTTGCACTGCACACTACACTACAATATAACAATGCATTGTAATATAATCTTATGACTCTGTCTGGTAGAGGGGCTGTGTTTCAAAACTCAGCTTTACAAGCTTAATTATTTTCTAAATCTTAATTACTGAATCCAGTTGTATTTAAAGGATACCAAGATGTCTTGGTAAGCCTGTGGGATTCTTTCCAAAGCACTGACGAACATATAGTTTAATTTTTTTTAAAATAAACTGGGGATTATTTGCATGTGTGAATTTGGTACACCAGCAGGTATTTAAGGCGCTATGGAGGTGTATGTGGAATCAACTAAATAAAGTACAGCACTGGTACTGAAGGAAGATGTCACCCAGCTGTGGCACAGAGGAATCGTACAGTAGTATTAAGATATTTTTTCAGGCTCTGGATACCCACAAACATTTTTAAGATCAGTTCATTTTAGGTTTTGGTCTTTTCATTGGATCTGTTGACCAAAACCACTAATAGACACAGAAACCTGGGGCCAGCTCCTATCATTCATTCATTATACATTACACTAAGCCAGTCCTTCTCAAATAGTGGGGCGCGCAGTGCGATGCCCGGGGGGTGACCCTGGGGAACATGCTTTTTGCCATACTAGAATAAAGTATAATTGTACATCCACTACAGTAGTTGGCAGTGGCGCTCTCATTGTCAGAGTGTGCGCAGGGAGTATTAGGTCTATGGTGTAGGGCAGTGAGATGATTAATTACTATTAAAACTGGCCCGCCGATTGGTGCGTATGGGGTAGTGATGGGTGGGTCGCGAACGAAGCGGCTCTTAGAGCTGGCTCTTTGAGGTGAACGACGGGAGCCGGCTAGTGAGCCGAGCCAAAAGAGCCGGTTCTCTAAAAAGAGCCGGAATGCCCAGTGCCGAGTGCGCGATCCCCGTTTTCTCTTCACTTCAAATTTTCGAGGGCTGACCAGTCCACGGCGCAAATAAGGTTGGGAACCACCGGTGTAGGGTTTTTTTTTGCACCGAGCAGGCGACATGAAGTGAACAAACCTGTTACGTCTGTCATGTTTGCAACAGCACAACGTTTTACGACTTACAAGAGTACAGGTTTTTCTGGTTTACGTTACTTGCTTAACTGTGTTGAATAAATGGAGTAATGTTAATGTTAATGTTAAGTGGTTGTACAGTAAAATTTGATATTAAATGAATGTAGAAATGTGGAACATATGGAGTAGTATTTAATACTTTTGTTTCATGTTATTTAGTTTTTCATATTTTGCATTTGCATGCCAATCAGCTGTACAACATACATTTGTGTCATAGTGTGTGAAAGAGCTTTTAAAGGGTTTGGCATTCATTATGTTAAAAATACAGAATGTTCGATTTCCAGCTATCACTGTAAATCAGATGTCTGCTTTAATGTGACAAAAGTCATTTTCCTGAGAAGAGCACCATATTGCTCAACTGTTAATAGAATTGCAATATAATGTTGCTTGTACACATCAGACACCCTGAAACTGTCCATTAAGGCGATCACATAACTGAAGCACCTAAGACTTTCAAGTCTGACAAACTGTGAATAGGTAAAAGCTTTTGATGCTGCACTTAACTTTGACCTCACACAATGCAGCCATTTTCACAGACCACTGATAGTGTTTCTGAACCATGAAAAGTCAACATGGCCTTGAAGCTCTTTATAGATGCATAAAACATCATATTGGCCAACATCCTATAAAAGACACTCTCTATCTCTTTTTTTTTTACTGTCTCTCTCATTCACACACACAAAGACACACACACACACACACTCAGGTCAGGTCAGTGTGTACAACTGCACAAGTGAAAACCCACGTCTCATCAGTTTTTTCCCCCCATCTTTATATATATTTTTTTTACATCAGCTGGTTAAATGTGTACTCTGTGAGACGTGACGTCAGGCATAGGTTGACCTTTAGGTCATTTCACTTTCCAGAAAATGCTCTAGCATTTATTTTCTTCATAATATTTAGGCTTTTGTGATTTCTTCATGTGGTTTCCACAGATGTTGCTCTATATTAAGTACAATGTAAGTTTTCTTTTGTATTGTACCTTGTTGTAAATGAATAGTTGAATCAGCTTTCACAAAGAACATCAGCATCTCCATGCTGGAATGTAATTAAGAATATTTACTCAGGTATGCACTCACCTCATAAAAGACATGATGTCTCTCTATGTCAATATGTTCCCATATATGGTGAGCATTTGTTGGCTGCTTTTCCTTCACTCTGCAGTTCAACTCATCCCAAACCATCTCAGTTGGGTTTAGGTCAGATGATTGTGGAGGCGGGATCATCTGATGCAGAACTCAATCACTCTCCTACTTGGTCAAATCGCTCTTACATAGCCTGAAGATGCGTTATGGCTTATTGTTCTGCAGAAAAAACAAATGATAGTCCCACTAAGTGCAAATCAGAAGGGATGACATGTTGCTGCAGAATGCTGTGGTAGCCATGCTGGTTCAGTGTGCCTTGAATTTCAAATAAATCACCAACAGAGGCATCAACAAAGAACCCCCACACCTTCTCCATGTTTCACAATGGGAACCACACATGCAGATACCATCCATTCACCTTCTCTGCAACTCACAAAGACGCCACAATTTAAACTGATAATCTCTAATTAAAACTCATCAAACCAAAATACATTTTCCACTGGTCTAATGTCCCATTCTGTGTCTTGCTCAAACAATTATTTTCTTCTTGTTGGTCTCCCTCAGTTGTGGTTTCTTTGCAGCAATTCAACCATGAAGGCCTGATTCACACAGTCTCTCTTCTGAACTCTCTTATGTGGGCTCTAATCTGACGTGCCATTGATTGTTGATTTCTGAGGCTGGTATCTGTAATGAATTTATCCTTTCCTGGGTGGTCCTCATTAGAGCCAGTTTCATCATTGTGTTTGATGGTTTTTGGGACTGCACTTGCAGACCCATTCAAAGATCTTGAAATTTTCCAGATTGACCTTTAAGTGATGATGGGCTGTTGATTTTTTGTCTATTAGGCATCTGCCACTGTGTGTGTGATCCTGTGCATGTGCGTGTGTGTTCCGACAGGTGCCAACTGGATGGGTCAAATGCGGAAAAATAATTTCACGTGTAAAAATGTGATTAATAAAGTTTCTAAAATTAAAATAAATTAAAACATTTCTTTCAGTTCTTACCGTAAAATGGATTATACAGTAGTCAAATAGGTCTATTTACTGTATACCAACACTGCCTCTGAACAACACAACTGATGGTCTCAAACACACACATAAACAACTGACTTTTAATTTGCAGTGATTGCTGATCTGACAGTAAGATGATCACCAAATAGACAAATAAATCACATGTATAAATCCCAGTTGTGTGGCAAGAGTCATCGCAGTCTTTTACGATGTGGCGTAGCATTTGGTCAAGGCTGCAAAATATACAATGTGGCAAGTAAGAAGAAAGTGAAGTGATCAGATTTAGTGAGAGGCTAAGTCTTAGCATTATCCATATACCAAAGTAATGCATTTGTTTCTCTTGCCACCAGAATTAGATTTTATGCAGAAAGTGCCAGACCAAAAAATAGCAACTATTCTCTGTTTATTTTGTTTTATTTGTCTCAAGGTCAAACCAAATCTAACCATACACAGCAGTGAATAGTGAGCAAAGTGCAAAGTTTATTGTCGAAGTTGTAACCTTATGGTTACACTTTAATAGCAGGCTGTAATTTCAACTTTTGCTGAAACGTTCCCCTTTTCTCTGATCTCAGTTCCTCAAGTGTGAATCCTACAGGACAATAAGTAACTAGGATATCTGGCCATTACCTAATGTCCAATCACATTTCGATGAAGTCATGCTTCACTTTTGCCTCCCTTTCTCATTTTATGATAGTCATCTTTCTGTACATGTGAAGAATGACAGAAATAAAGACGACTAAGCTGAGCTGATGATGGCTGCAGAAAACAAGAGAAGAAAAAACAAGAATATGAACAAATGAACAAGGAGTTAACGGAGAACAAGAGAGGGAAGGGGGGGGTGAAGAAAAGATGATAAAGAAAGATACATATAGATAGATTCCTTTTATCTACAGTTATAAAGAGGGGATTTGTGATGGAGGAATTAAAGGAGGGGAGGCCTTGATATGCAAATGAAGCTTCTGCTAATCAAAGCAATAAGATTAGCCTTCCAAATTGAGATGAAAAAAGGCTCCATTATCTGGGCCGAGTGTCATGTTTAATAACGTGGAACGGCATGGTAATTCACTAGTGATGCAACTGTAGCCTATGTGGGGGCGTGTGTGTGAGAGAGATGTTTATGTGTCTGTTGTCTGTGTGAGTGAGTGTGAAAGAGAGCGGAAGACAAAAAATATATAGAGAATTCAACGCGTGAAAGGCAAATTATGACCTTGTGTGCGCACGGTGTCAGCCAGCATGAGTGTGTATGTAGACTGAATGATAGTGAGAGAGGGAAAGCTGATTCCCATGAGAAAAATATAAACCGGATAAACTGAACACAAATACTCTCACACATTCCAACATGTGACTGACTTTGTACCAATCTTAGTTGTATTGCCCACAACCTTTTTAAATTTAAAACATACTGTATGATATTGTCCTGCACCAAACGACAGACAAATTAGCAACTAGCTGGTGAACATAGCATCTTTCAGCCTTTTAGTTCATGAAGATTTTGCCAACGTCAGTCCCAGATTTACTCTTGTCCAGCGGCTTCTTGCTCGGTCAGTCTCTCCTTTTCGGTTTCTTAGCTTTCTTAGCTGTTGAGCCCAGTTACATTGACAGCTTGCACAGCACAGGTTCTGGCACGACACCAGCTCCGCTCCTTGTCAGCACCTCCTCTTCCCGGCGGTCCAAAGTGCCTGTTGTACAAACTCTAGCACTCGCGTGGTGCTCTGAGCTCACAGTTCCAGACAGCCCAGCTTACAAACTGAGCTAACAGCTAACAGCTAACTAGCAGCTATAGCTTGCAGCAGTCTACATTACTGTCCATCAGGAAACTCTGTCAATAACAGAGTTGAAGACGACATAAGAGGGAAAGCATAAACATTTTCTACATTAAAATACAATCCTGTTTCACCACAATCAGTTAAATAGTGAGAGTACCCAAAGCATAAAGTTACATAGTGCCGAAACTATACTACTTAAGTATTATTATTGAAGAAAGGTTACGCAATATTGCTTTAACGATGGTCAAAGTTTTTCATTAAAGCACATAATAAAATGAATGTTGAAATGGATGGAGCAAAGGAGGAACAAATAGAAACCTCTTCTGTGCAGCAACGTTGTTTATGACAAATATGAGATATAGGACTAGAAAAGCCACTGGTGTGCAAGAGAGGCTTCCAATTGTTTATGGTAATTATACCAGTCTATCACAACCAATTTGACCATGACTGTTGATGGTTTAAAAATGCTGCACATAGCACCTTTAACTTTGAAAAGCCTGACAGCAAGAGCTGCCTCAGTAACTCGGGCAATGAGCCAATATAACCATTAAACACCAAGACAGAAATAGGCCACAGTAGCTGCCAACAGTAAGCATTCTGTTGTTGTTATCTTTACTGTTCCTCAATCCATCCTGACAGCCTTACCATCCTTTGGGGAAGGAAACGGCAGTCACTGGTGATTATAAAGCCCCCACCACCCCCACCTCTATCCCTCATCCAGGGAGCCAAATTATGCCTGCATTAATATTTCATATTACACAGGACTTGCAGAGAAACCACATGTGTACTCAGCCCTTTGTCTTCATGTCAAATGAAATGTGCTCTGCAATCATCAGAGGGTGAACCGAGGTGGTGAGAGGAGGGTTGACGGCAGGAGGGGAGGAGGAGAACGGAAGGGGTGGAGGGAGACGAGAGGAAAGCATGGCGGGAAGGGGGCAAGGAAAGAGAAGGAGGAGAAGAACTGAAGCCAGGCAGAGAGTGGAGAATTGAGGGGAAAGAAAAAGGAAAGTCCAGGTGGGTTGAATGAAAGAGGGAGAGAGAGGAGGAAAATATGCAGGTGAGAGGGGAGATGAGGCAAGAAGAGGAGGAGATAGAGGCGATGTGAAGGTAAAGAGGAGAGATCAGCAGAGCAGATGAAAGGCAAGCAGAGCAAAGAAAAGTGTAAAGAGAAAGAGGAGTAGAAAGGGGGTGTCGAGAAATACCTTTGTGCTTTAAATAATGTAAAGAGGTGAAGGCTTACACTGGCCTGAACAGAGGACAAAGAAGTCTGTGATACATCTTAGAGCAAGCCAGTGAACAGAGGCTGTAACATTTTTAGTTTTGAATTATCAGCTGATCTCCACATTATATTTACAAAAGACAATGAGGTATTAGTGCAAGATTAAATCAGGGTTTAAGGTGGGAAATGTATGAGCACTTTTTTTATCACTTAGGTTTTATTAAATTTTTGACAAACAGGTAACAGCACAGCATATTAAACATTGTTGCCAGGCAGCATTGTACCATCCGTAATCTACAAATATTGATCTTCACATTCAGGAAATAAGAACTTGTTTGGTATCATGTGACTGAACAGGAATTTTAACTGTGCATTCAATTTAGCCCCTGGAGGTGTTTTGACAATCATGGAGGTGTTGTACATTATCCACATTTTGGAAGTACTAGTAATTTGGTAACACAAAGAGTAAAATATATTGTTAAAAGAATGAGGCACAACCACTGACGGTTTAAAAGTTTAGAAGCACTTGTCAAGGGCGTGCACCATCTCCCACCCCATATCAGCTCCCATGACCCTGATCAGTATAAACAGTTATGAAAAATGGATGGATGGAAGTTTAGAGGCAGTATAAAGTGTGTGGTTTTACCTGGCCACAGATCGGACCATTGTGAAACTGAAGTTCAAGGCTAGCTGTATGTTATGTAAAACACTCGCCTCCTGCAGCCTTTAATGTCTGCCTTAAGTTTATAGAATAATATGGGAGAAAATGGGAGTTTTTTGTGCTGTGAGTGTGAATGGATGTGATTAGAGAAAGGGATCACAGTTTAGGCACAGTGATTGGAGAAGTGATTGGTAGAAGGCTTTCAAGTGTCTTGTAATGTTGGGTTTGTGCTGCCAAAGATAGTAATTTTCATTTTTAAATCTGTTATTTGACCTGTTGTGTTTACCGGAAATACACAGAGAAATAAATTACAGGCAAAGATGCAAGAAACAGCTTTTTTTATTCTGTCTACTGACGTCAAACCAAAAAGTTTCATTATTGAACACTGAAATCCAAATATTAATGGTAGGCCTAGATACAGTAACTACACCAACAACCAGTGCCAGTGAGACATTTGTGATATTTGTGTTTTCATGTCTCAAAAACTGCTCACAACTCAGGCCCAAATATCCATTTTGTGGCTCTTTGGAGTGATGAAGTGAAGTGACCTTTGTTACTGACTCACTAAGCGATGATTATCAGGCAGTTGGAGCCTCAGGTACGAAGTCGTAAAACAGCGTTTTGGGCTAACATGGAAAATTATAATCAGGTTCATGCAAATATGAAACAAATGAAATACTCCCAGTGTGTCTGAGACCCGTCTGAATCAAATCTCTTTTGCCATTGTCTGAACAACAAACAATAAATCAAGCTATCTGCCTGTCATGATAAATGGCACATCCCCATATGATTTTGATCACACAGATACAGGTGGCATCGGGTTCATCCCATTGTCCATAAATGGGGACGATGACACCAACAGATGGGGCTTGGCTAGTTCTCTAGCAAACAAAGAAACGCACGGACACACACACACACACACGCACAAACTCAAGTGATGACAGAGTGACTGATTGATGTTTTTTAACAGACGTGATTTATCCTGTGCTTGAGGTTGAAAATGTACAGAGAGGAGAAAAGGGTCTGCATGGGCAACTACTTAGAGTTTCATGCTTAATTACACATACACACACATGCGCACACACACACACATGCACACACACACTTGACAGGGAGCCAGTAGCTGGTTGGTTGGCTGATTAACACTCGCTTGTCTGCGGTTGAGTGTGCTCCCATCACGGTGAGATTGCTGCAGCCTCTTGTTAACCCTCATTGTATGAAACAACCCAGTGGCTCACCTTCAAGCACACTTATCAGCCTCTTATTCCCAAACCTCTCTCACTATCAACAATTGTGTGTGTCTTTGTCTGTGTGTGTGTGTGTGTGTGTGTGTGTGTGTGTGTGTGTGTGTGTGTGTGTGTGAGAGAGAGAAAGAGAGACAGTGTGTATCTCTGTCCCTCTCACTAGCTAGGAAGTTAGCAGCAGCTTCGGGAGCACTTAAATATCCTCTCCCTTTAACCGGATTATTAATTACAGTCTGCCTCTAGCTGACTGCAGCCCAAACACTGGCTAACACTGTTACCAAGGAGACTGACACAAAGTCATTCACAAACAAGATTCAGGAAACAGATTTAAGCACATTCACTGCACACTGGTTGCTCTTTTTGTTGTTGTTGTTGTTGTTTGTTTTTCTGTGTTAGCCATGGCATTCAAAGTATTTCAATTAGCATGCATGCCGATCATAAATCATTCAGTCATGTCAAATATAAGCGAAAAGTGTTGATGCTTAAGTGACACCTGTAGCTAACGTGGCGCCATCTTAGAAGCACCATAACTCACTGAACACTTCGAGATGAAGCCCATCACATGGCTGCAAAACTGTAAGTTGATCAAAGTGACTGCGTGCCAGAAAGTCAGTCATGCCTGAGCTGTACAACACTCAGCAGAATCAACCTGGAGCTGTGCCTGCAGTAAGGCTGAGGGACATCACTCTTTAAATGGGCTCCTGGCAATCAGCTGCGTGTGTGTGTGCTCATATCACTCTCGTGTTGAGATGGAGAGCGGATTAAGTGCTTGCCAGCAGCAAAATATGGCTTATAATGCTACACAAGTGTGCTCTGTTATTTTAGTACTGGCCATACGGTGCTGTATTACACTCAGTGGTATAGACACACACACACTCATACACAGCCTACAAAGTTCTTACTGTCTGATGTCAGCTGAGTGTCAGACATCACACAGCCTTCAGAGGAGTTTTTTTTTTTAATATACCGATAATAACTTCCATCGTCATTAAACATCAGCAAATTCATTTATTAAAAATCTGTGTTTGCTTGCAATCTTTTCTTATCAGTGCAGGAATGTGTGTCTGCATGTGCATCCATGGATACCTGGTCCTGGACGTATTCCTCCACAGCACTACTAGTGGTCAAAAACTAGTATTTTAAGTATTTTTGAACCGTTGCTGTGTGCTTTGGCGTTTGACAAGCCTGTAAAGTTTACCCAGCACTGTTGTCTGTCAAAACACAGCCTACAACTGCTCTTTGGTCTTAGGATGTGTACATCTGTCTGACGGAGGCCTTTTAGTTCTTTAGGGATGAATGGGTTGAATACTTCCTGTAAAGCTTCCGCCATTTTTCCATCTGCTGATCGGAGAATGGAGCAAGTGTTTTACTTCACGCTGCTGCTCAGCGGGGAGGGGGGGCTCACATTCCTTCAGCATTATACAACCAGGAAATCAGCTGTTATAATGACTCACACAAGATGGCTCATCAGACTATAATATTTGATTGGTTGGTCTGTGTTCTGTGCTCCATATGGCACTTATGGCACTTTTTTTTGTTACTTTGATGCACATGGGGTTTTAATTGCGGACCTGTCACAGTATACCTATTTAAAGTTCACAATAGAACCTTTTTCATGTCATGTATATCTATGAGCAAGCATGCAGAGCTTTAGAACTGATGCACATTATTGGCACTAATGGCATTACTTACACCTGTGATTTTCATTCAAAGCTGTTCTTTGCTTTTGAATGCCTTCTACTTTTCCTTTTTAACTCAGCGACAATCTTGCCATATGAGACTGTCCTTTCTTGCAGACACACGTTGTTTTGAGAAACTGACGTAAAACGGTGATTGTCTGAACCATGGGAGAGGCGTCACCACTGCGCTGATGCTGATGGGTATTAAAATGGCATGTGGAACTTTGATTTAGCCACTTCAAAGTGCTTCATATGCTGGAGATGGTGAACAGAGTGGGGATAAGTGATATTAGCAGGGGAAATATAATTTTAGGGTAGGATATTGTTAATTTAGTCACTCTTCTAGTAATTCTTTCATTTGTGTCCACAAGGGGGAGCGGATGGGATAGCTTGTCTCAGACAATTATACTTATACATGGTGACAGATGGAGCTGGAGAGGTCTGTGGGGTGGGCCGGGCTTTCCCCCGTTGGTTAAGAGGGATTAAACTGGGGAGGGGAACCCTGATCTTAAAAAAGGGGGGGGGAAGAATAGATGGAGAGTGCTGGATACAGAGCTAATGGCAGCCAACAGCTGATTGGCTGTGACTGCCAGCCAATGGATGTAAGAGAAGAATAAAGCCAATGGTAATTAAAGAGTCTCATTTATTAGCAGCTGGGGAAGGAATGATGAAACAAGGGTTAATGTGTGTTGAGTGTATTTGTGGTTTTGAACTAGATGAATGAATCAGTGAATAAATGAAAGACCCTCATAAATATACTAAACATCTGTGTGTGTGTGTGTGTGTGTGTGTGTGTGTGTGTGTGTGTGTGTGTGCGTGTGTGTGTGTGTGTGTTTAGCATAAATATATCACTCATAACCTAAAAAGAAATGTAAACATATATTTATATTTATGTAAATATACATAGTTTTTAGATCATTGTTTTTATATGTATGTTAAATATGTTTTGTCCACATTTGAAATCAGGCTTACATAAAATTGTTTTCATAACATTTAACATGGCAAACAAGCAGAAATAGGTTTTTTTTATCATCTTTCTTTTGCTCTTCCTGTTTCCAAATTAACAGGAAGAACACCTGTCTTCCATGTCGTCTTACTCTTCTTGGCGAGGTAGCTCTGGTGGTAGAATTACTGAAAAGAGCGATTATACTGACAGATTAGACCAACACAACCATGTTCATGAGGTCAGTGCAAGCAAATAGATTGTGGTTCTAAAAAGTGAGTTGGGAAGGAGACAGGGGGAATACTAACATAACATCAAACACTGTACAACATGCTTAATTAATTATGGTCATGCCAATAGAGCAAATAGATTTGAACAACTACAGCATCAGTACGGCACTTTTGTTAGCATTCTTGTTAGGTGGGTCCTGTTTTAAAAAGTTCCTTTCCTTTTTCTGTATTACTTTGTTAACAAAGAATTTCCCTACAAATTCTTTAATATGTGGGGTGACAACAAAAGACTGGCAGCAGAAATTCACAAATAGTGAAAACACAATAGTGATTTAGCAATTTATGATCCCATGACATTACACTGACAAATACACACCCAATGTAATTATCTAAATAGCCCTTTCATAGCCTGGAGGTGCGTTCTGAGTCATTGTTCTGTTGAGGAACAAATGATGGCCACACTAAGCTCACACCAGATGGGATGGCATGTCGTGTTATGTATATGTTACATATCATATATGAACATATCGTCCATATAACAGTCTCACTAATCTGAGGTGCCATTGATTGTTGATTGCTGTGCCTGGTAACTGTGATGAACTTCTCCTCTGCAGCAGAGGTCTTCCTTTCCTGTGGTGATCCTCATGAGAGCAAGTTTCATCGTAGAGTTTGATGGTTTTTGTGGCCGCACTTGATACATTCCAAGTTCTTGAAATTTTCCTGATTGACTGACCGTCATGTCTTAAAGTAATGATGGAGTGTTGTTTCTCTTTACTTAGTCGAGCGTCTTGTAATAGTTTATTACTACAGTAGTCAAATAGGGCTATTTACTGTATGCCAACGCTACTTTTCTTTGTCTTTTACCATAGTTAAAAACAGTAAAATTCAAATACCGAACATATTATTTACATATGAAACTTTGCCCCGAATGTCCCCACAGTGTTGCATGAATACTGTTGTTTTTTACCCCAAATGTCCTTTGATTTTCAATTTGTCTTCCAGTCCAAAACAGTCTAAGTGACCCTAGACCATTATCAAACCACAGCAGTGCGATTGGGCTCTAAATATTTCAGGATCCGTTTTTAAAAATTTTTTAATGCGTCTTCTGCAGTCCTACCTAACTAACCTTTGATTCCTGTTTTTATGTTTTAATTGTCAGTCTTGTTGAACCATTGTAAACCAAACCAAACCAAACCAAACCAAAATAACATCTATTTGTAAAGAGGTATTTCTATAACCTTAAAGCATGAAAGACCATTTAGAAATATGGAATAGTCCTCTCAGTGTACCAAATCAAGCTTTTGTAGCAGGCAACCTTGAACTTTTAAATGGTAGTGTGTGGGGTGTGTGTGTGTGTGTGTGTGTGTGTGTGTGTGTGTGTGTGTGTGTGTGTGTGTGTGTGTGTGTGTGTGTGTGTGTGTGTGTGTTGTATCAAAACTTTTGCACTTCCTCTGGACCACTAACTGATAATGGTGACAGACTCAGAAAGGGCAAATGTCACTATGATAAAAAACAAGTGTCCAAGATTCTGTATGTAATTGTCATAACATGTAGACTGGTCCATATGTTCATAGAGTTGCTACAGTATTTGGGGCCTTTGCAGGGATTATGTTCATAAATTAACATAATGGATGTTGAGCATTCATCCACCCCCACACACTTCCCCTTTCAATTTGTATAATAATTACCTCTTAAAAATGCAAAACAAACCCTCTCATACACACACTTACATACAATCTCCCCAATCAACTCAACTGTCTCAGCTTCAGTTCATCGAATTGTAAAGCCAACTGTTAATGAAAGGCTTGGAGGTTACCTCTAAGGTCAGCAAAATTATTGTTACATAATGGCAGTCAGTCACCATACTGACCTATATATGTATGTTGCAGCCATATAGAAAGAAAGAAAAACCCTACAGGATGCATTGTCTGCTCATCGAGCTAGAAACAGAAAACAGATGGTCTAGTTTAGGAGCATCACTGCTGCTAATCTGTCTAGTATAGTTAGAACAATGACAAAGCAGGGGGCCTCATGTTAGGCTCATCAAAGTTGAGTAGCTTTCTTGGATAAGTTTGTAGGACACATACCCAACGTCCTATGAGGAAAAGACTTGCCAGTTAACTTCAGTCTTTGTAACATTTGTATTGTTTCACATACAAGATACTAAAAGTGTTATATTTCATTCAAAGATGTTGGAAAGTTGGTTGTCTTTATGCTACAAGTGAACACTCTCTTTGCTTTACCAGTATCCAAAATGATCAGACTGAATTATGCTAAAACATAAAAAGAGAAGTGATGACCAAAATTATCCAAAGAGGTGAACCGAGATGCATTTTGCCACATTAACATAGTAGAGTGGTTCAATTAGCAATCAGAATATGATAATGATAACATCCTAAAATAGAATAGAGTGGAAAAGGAAAGGAAAACACAGGCTAACACACACAACACACACAGAGGGAAATACTGCCCAGCTGTAGGTGATGTAGTGTTTTCACCAGAGGTATTTGGACAGTCCCAAAGCTGCTGAAATGAATACACTAATACTAATACTAATACTATTACTAATACTAATACTAATACTAATAATATAAATACAGCATGTGCAGCAGGTAACAGTAACTTCAGATACAAGTGTAATAATTATAAAGTGTAGGTTAGTTAGCTAATATATATACAATATAAACAGTGTTAACAGTATGAATAGAGTGAATGAGTGGGTGAGTGGGTTCTGGAACAGAGTGTCCTGTAGCACCTCCCAGAGGGGAGGAAAGCAAACAGTCTGTGACCCGACAAAGTTGTGCGCCCTCTACAGACACCGATTGTGCTGCACAGCCTCGGTGGTGGGGGAATGGGGAATTAGTGTTGCACTGGACAGTTTTCACAACCCTCTGCAGAGCTTTCTGGTCCGTGACAGAGTTGGTAAGAATGCTCTTGATGGTGCAGTGGTAGAAGTTCACCAGAATCTGAAGAAACTGATGGAACTTCCCGAGTCCTCAAAAAGTAGAGATGCTGGTGAGCCTTCTTGAGTGTTCATGGTCTAAGAGAGGTCCTCAAAGACAGGTGTGTGTTTGCCACCATTTTTAAGTTTTTTTTAAGTCAACAGTGATGTCTTTGGTCTTTTTGGTGCTGATGTTGATGGTCAGGTTGTTACCAAATCACCAGGTGCTGGTGAGGACAGTCACCATTGTGTCTTCTGCAAGCTTGATAATGGTATTGGAACCATGTACAGGTGCGCAGTCATAGGTGAAGAGGGAGTAGACTCAGGATTAGTCAAGTATCTAGTTGCATAGGGAGGTAGTGATGCCCAGGTCACTGAGTTTGGTGATCAGATTAGAGGGGGGTGATACTATCTAATGTTGAAGTGAAGTTGCTGAACAGCATTCACACGTAGGTGTTGCTGTTGTCCAGATGTGTTAGGATGGTGTGGTGTGGAGATGGCATCTGTATTCCTGTTTTGCAGTAGGCAAACTGAAGGTGGTCCAGTGTGGGTGATTCAGCATTTAAGATGAGCCAAGACCAGTCTCTAGAAGCACGTTATGATGGTGGGGGTGAGTTCAACAGAGTGAAGTCATTACGGTTGGCTGCAGTTGAACGTTTTGGCACAAGTGTTTATCCAGTTCTTGTACGTTGGCTAACAGAACGCCTGGTAGAGTAGCTCTGCGTAGCTTAGACTTTTCCCCCTCCACTTTTTCCTGCTTTTCATACATGCACATACAGCACAGTAAGCACCTCACAGAACATGTGTGCAGACAGACAAAGTTGCATGCTATCAGGATGGGTTTGTGGTTGACTGGCTGCCTTTTTGCCATCAGCCTTGGTCCCGCCCATATAATGATCAGTTAGCACAGAAAAATACAGCTGATTGGCACAGGAAAATAGACCAGTGGCTAATTGTCTGTTCTATTGTCTATGCAGAGAGAAGCAAGAGAAAAGCACCCCTCAAGCAAAGATTATGCTAATGTTTGACATAAATATCTAAGAAGATACATGTAAGTAATTACACTGGTGAAAATAATGATGTGTCCTTTTTTTTCTGTAGAAATGTAATGTTCAACTATGGGCAAGGGTTAAAAAATTAGAAATGGCTTAGCTATTCAGTACAAAATGGAACTGAAACACTGTGTTAGGAGAGGAAAAAATACACTGAACGCCCAAAACTGGCTTCTGACAAGAAAATATTTACAAGAGATCTTTGTGTCCCAGTGGAACTGAGACCACGGAACTGCAGTTTTACTGTTATTTAATTTTCCTTTTGCTGACTTCTACTTCTACTTGTATGAACTAATGCTCATGTATTTTAACAGCAAATTTACACAACAATAGCATTTCTTGTTGATCATGTTCTACGTGGTATCTATTTGTAATGTTTTATTGTAATTGTAATGTCTTAATGTTATTGTGCAAAGGTGTAGTCAAAGATATATTTCCACTACAATAAAGTTGTATTATGCTGTATTGCACTACATAAAAACATGGCTCTGGTCTTAAATCTTAATCAGGTGCAAAAAAGTCTTCTCAACAAAGTGATATATTGAAACTACATCACAGAACAAATTACAACAATTTGTAATGGGATGTAAAAAATAACTATTCTGCCTTTGGTTTAAGCAGTCAAAAATATAATTTGAAAACTTTTAAGACATTTTCAAATGTTCATAAAGGACACCTTCTTTTGAAACAATCTGTAAATAACAAATTTGATTAAAGCAGCTAGAGATAATCAGGATTACAATTCAAGGATTAAGTTCACTAATCCAAACGTATCTCTTGATAATGGATAATAACTAATAATCCTTTTGATGAATGGCTGCCTAATGTAGATGACAGGCTGATGAGTTTCCATATATGTCTATATATATTCAACATATGACTATGCTGCCATCCAGGTCAGTTATTCTCCTTCAGCTTCTTTTATGGTACATTTCAGATAGAGCTGAGTTTGTGTGTGTATTGGTGTCTGTTGTCAAGGCCTTGAGCTCCCCCCTGTGGTGTTTAATCAGAGTTTAGGTCTTTGGCATTGGTCCATGAATGTAAACGCTCCAACAGGCTTATTATAAGAGAAAACAGGTGAACACACTGTAAGAAAGATGCACTATATCTATTCAATAAAATGAAGAAACAGGTTACAAGTAATATTATTAATTACATATAACTATGTTTGTATTGAGTTAATATAAATAAAATGAGACCCCGTATAATGATCCATTTAATATGAGTGGGGTCAAGTAGAAAATAACAAGGAATGAATTCAAACAAAAATACTGAGTTGATATGAAAAACAGAAATTTCACATTTGTTTAAACGTACTAATAAATAATAATAATAATAATAATAATAATAATAATAATAATAATAATAATAATAATAATAATAATAATAATAATAATCAATGATCTATGATTGTGTAATAATCATTTATATTCAGCAGGGAATTAATTGAAATGTATTCATTACAATTAATTGAAATTAAATATTGTTCTTTCTTAGGAATAACAACGATAAACGATAACAACATAAAGAAAAAATTAAAATTTTATCCACAGCTGAAACAACTCAAGCAAAACCATATGTTTGTGTTGTATTTTAAATCAAACCATGTTCAAAGTGCAGTTTTAAGAAACCAGAATTCTGTAAAATAGTCTAGACTACATCCGAATACTGTGAACCACTTAAAGATGATCACAGATGTCACTGAAACTTCTACTGTGGTCTGTTCAAAGATTTAGTATGAAGGCTTTTTTTATCAAAGTCAAAATTATACACTTTTAAATGAAGCAAAAAGAAGCTGGTCATAGTGCACACTTTCCAGTAGACCTACATTTTCAGTGATACACAGTCTGATTTCAAACCAAAAGTTTTCTCTTGAGGGACTGGACTTTCTTTGATACTGTAGATAGAAAGCATCCAGTTCGGAGAAAAGTGGTGCTCAGCTGCTTTGGATAGCCGAACTCAAACTCAAAAAATCAAAGTGTATGTCAAGCGTAGGTGGACAGGGCAAGTCCTATAATGCCTTCAAGTTCTGTGACAACTCATTAACAATTCCAATGTTCTTTGGGCTGTCACTTATTGAAGCTTCAGCTCCGGATCACAAGAATAACTACCATGAACTGTTCATATTCAAGTCTAAAGTTGTTAAAAAATAATAATAATAATTGTAGGCATGTTACATCATTAGATGATACGTTGTTAATAAAGGGCCTTTGTGTCAGCCATGTCAGTGTAAGAGTCAATTACAAATGAAAATGTCAAGTTCGAGTTTATTTAAAGGACCTTACTTAGCTGACCTGAACCCTCATAAATACCAGAAGGTGTAACTGGTAATGCTTTGGGCCACCATTTCCTGCTAGAACAGCTTCAGTTCATTGAATTCTGCTGAAGAGACGACCCCATTCTTCCAAAAGGTATTTTCTCATTTAATGTTTTGATGATGTGATTGAGAGCGTTGTTTAGCACCTTAATCCAAAATCTGCCATAGGTGTCAATTTATGCAGCCTTCTCTATGTACAGTATCTTCAGTCACAGACCATAGACCTTGCTACTTGTTTCTTGTATTAGAACTGTAGTTCCACTTTCTTTCTTTCTTTTTTTGCCTCTTTTAACTGATTTTCTTATAGGCTGCTGTTTTATAATTGTCCATGATACCAGACTGCAGCACTAATTTGTAGGCTGCATATGTGAGTTTATGGCATCTGCAGACTGCAGGGCTTACTGCTTCCAGTCAAGAAATAGTTTGAGCATGTAATCCCCCATAAAAACACAATTTATAATTTTTACACTTTGGTTAATTATAAGCAGATTTTGTTACCTTTGGACAGAGTTGGACTAGCTGTTTTCTTTCCCATCTTTATAGACTAAGAACTGGCTGTTGGCTATAGCTACATCTTTAAAGTGGCATACATTTTCTCATCTAACTCAGATTTTTGGTTCAAAGAGGGGAAATTAACCTTCCATCACCACTTACGTGAACTGTATTGGTGCAGTTTAATGATATTAAAGACATCTTGAAAGAAACATTTTTAAAAAATTATTTTTTTTAATGTTAATTAATATAACAGGTACATTCAGGTAATACTCAACAAGTAGTAAAGTAACAAAGTTTCAAATCTACAGCAAATATGAAAAATTGGTTAAATGGAGCAATATACCATATGTTAACTCAGTAATGTAAATTATACTTCACTACAAGTTCAATCGCACTTTCCAAAATGCTTTTCAGTTCAAATGAATAAAGGACCACACTTAAAACTCTTGAAGCTCTTTTGGTAATCTTTCAGATCCTGCATGATCCAGGATTAAGAGAAGCAGAAACTGAGCAGGAAGAAAAATGTTTGCACAGTAATGTGACTGAGATTTGCTCAGCAGCCGTGTACAGCATCCTCTGACTCTGTCTGGGTGACAGTAACCATCAGTCCATCCATTCTCTCCACACACATCCATCTATAGCCTCCTGCAGGCAGGTTTTACACCATAGACTTCATTAATGGAAGAAGACCGAATAGGACTGGCTACTTTACCCACACAGAGGTGTGAGCAGTGGACATGCTAACAGAGAAACGACAATCAAATTGCTGTTTAAACAGATTCAAGTGCTCAGTGAACTGCTGTATGTTCTGTCGACAAAGTAAAAATATTAATACTAAGTAAACCTGCCCTAACTAGATAAAGTAGCAAGCTGCTGTTGGGACTAACTATTGACTGGTATGGTTGTGGTGGTGGTGGTTGTGATGGTTGTGGTGGTGGTGGTGGTCGTGATGAGAATGAGGAGAATTTGTATCATCACTGTCCGAGTCAGTTGTGGGTATTGGTGTTGCTGTTGGTGGTGGTGATGATGACTGAAATGAAAATGAATTATTGTGACGGGTATGATGGGGGTTGTGATGGTTGTGTTGGTTGTGGTGGTGATGAGAATGAGGACGATCTGGAACATCAGTGTCCAAGTCAGGTATTGTAGCTGTCTGGCTGACATTAAACTGCGTTGTCTCGTTTGTCGAGGTGCCGTTTTTGCTACTTGATAAAGTAGAATTAGCCTGGAAAAGATGAAACACATGTAATTAGATCACAGTAACTAAAACATTACCTCTTTAGTGATCACCTTACAGTGCTTTTTCATCCTTAATTTAGTTACCTCACTGTTCACAGTTAGCTTTGTCCTAATTCTTTTGTATTTACCAATCATTTATGGTGTTTTTGATGATTTTGTTAATCATCTCAGTGTCTTAGATATTCCATAATCATGACATTAGCCCGTCACTCAGTGTAACTCCAAGGTTAGCCTGATTTACACATCTTGAGTAATGTTAGGCTGCTATACATCTAGTTTTATTTCGCTGTTTAGCCATCTTTCTCGATACCGGCACTCCCTAAGTCTCATTCACTGTCTACAGTGCATATGGAAAGTTAAAAAAAGTTTGTTTGAGATTTTTGCAAATTTATTAAAAATAAAAAAACACGAAATCACTTGTACACTTGTACTCACAGCCTTTGTGATCAAGCTCAAAATTGAGCTCAGGTGCATCCTGTTTCCACTGAACATCCTTGAGATGTTTCTACAGCTTAATTGGAGTCCACATGATTTGGAAACGCACACACCTGTCTATATAAGGTCCCACAGTTAACAGTGCATGTCACACCACAAAACAAGCATGAAGTCGAAGGAATTGTCCGTAGACCTCCGAGACAGGATTGTCTCGAGGCACAGATCTGGGGAAGGGTATAGAAAAATTTCTGCTGCTTTAAAGGTCCCAATGAGCACAGTGGCCTCCAACATCCGTAAATGGAAGAAGTTTGAAACCACCGGGACTCTGGCCGAGAGCTGGCCGTCCCTCTAAACTGAGTGATCGGGGGAGAAGGGCTTTAGTTAGGGAGGTGACCAATAACCCGAGGGTCACTCTGACATTGCTGCAGCACTCCACCAATCAGGCCTGTATGGTAGAGTGGCCAGACGGAAGCCACTCCTTAGTAAAAGGCACATGGCAGCCCGCCCGGAGTTTGCCAAAAGGTACCTGAAAGACTCTCAGACCATGAGAAACAAAATTCTCTGGTCTGATGAGACAAAGATCGAACTCTTTGGCGTGAATGCCAAGCGTTATGTTTGGAGGAAACCAGGCACCGCTGATCACCTGGCCAATACCATCCCTACAGTGAAGTATGGTGGTGGCAGCATTATGCTGTGGGGATGTTTTTCAGCGGCAGGAACTGGGAGACTAGTCAGGATTGAGGGAAAGATGAATGCAGCAATGTACAGAGACATCCTGGGAGAAAACCTGCTCCAGAGTGCTCTTGACTTCAGACTGGGGTGACGGTTCATCTTTCAACAGGACAACGACCCTAAGCACACAGCCAAGATATCGAAGGAGTGGCTTCAGGACAACTCTGTGAATGTCCTAGAGTGGCCCAGCCAGAGCCCAGACTTGAATCCCATTGAACATCTCTGGAGGGATCTGAAAATGGCTGTGCACCGACGCTCCCCATCCAACCCGATGGAGCTCGAGAGGTTCTGTAAAGAGGAATGGGCAAAACTGGCTAAAGATAGGTGTGCCAAGCTTGTGGCTTCATATTCCAAAAGACTTGAGGCTGTAATTGCTGCCAAAGGTGCCACAACAAAGTATTGAGCAAAGGCTGTGAATACTTATGTACATAATATTTCCGTTCTTTATTTCTAATAAATTTGCAGACATTTAAAAAAACTTTTTTCATGTTGTCATTATGGGGTATTGTGCGTAGAATTTTTGAGGAAAAAAACGAATTGAATCCATTTTGGAATAAGGCTGTAACATAACGAAATGTGGAAAACGTGAAGCGCTGTGAATACTTTCCATATGCACTGTATGTCACTCAACCACTGCTCACTCTTTTTCTCTCTCTCTTATCTATTCTATCAGACACAAACAGTAACAGTATGTTTGTTTCTGGCTCGCCAGCATTAGCTAGCAAACCTTCATTTTCCCAAGATTTGTGTCCGAGGGGAGAATGAATTGGTAAAAGCAAGGTTTACGGGGAACAAAGACACATTTTCTTGCTGTTGTCTTTTTAAAATGAGCAGTGGTTAAAGTTACTTGGCTTTTGTCAGGATTGGGGACTTTATAAGTAGACAGTAGCCACCTAGCCTAGCTGATAGGCCAATCTTACTACTAAAGACACTGAGGTGATTAAAGAAATGATCAAAAAGGCTAAAACCACTCTATACAAAAACTATTAATATGTACAAAGCTAGCTGATCTATGAAAAAGCAAGGTGATCAATAAAAAAACAAGCTCATAGTGCAGTAAAGTGCAGATTGTGTGAGAATTCCCTGTGGTTTGTCACTAAGAGGGATCACTTTCATGTTACACATTGCCCTTTGATCCACTGGTATTTGTGCAGTTTTAACTCAAAGTGGAATTTTATTCCTTTTGAATAAGTCAGTAAATCATAAACACAGAATTTCTGTTGTGAAGGAACATCTCTTACTATTCACAGCCACTTATGTATGTGTGCAAGCATTTCCGTGTGTGTTTTGTGATTACTCACAGAGCAATTGCAGATGTTTTTATGATAAGTGGCTCTGATTGCAGCCTCTATGTAGGGGTAGTTCAGGAAACTGTAAGGTAGCACTATATGGAAGGTGAGCAGACCACACCTGGAAAGGAAAGAGAGAATCAAGATCTAGACGGAAATCACTGTAATTTCATCGACTCTTTTCTTACTTTCACAATATGATGCATAAACAAATTATATGGTTATGGATTCTAAGATTTGTTGAACACCTTGGCAGGCTCTTTCAAAGTACATTCCTTTGTGTATCTCTGCATGTTCATGGAAGATAAAAACATAATTGTGCTTTCAAAAACTTTCATAGGAATGACCTTTATCTTAGATCCAGAAACTGGTTCTTGGAAATATGTGTTAAAATGAAGTCATGACACGAGACCCTAAAGCCTGACAAGCTAAGGCTACTGGATTTGCATTCTCATCAAAGAGCTAACACATAACATAAAAATAATCTAAATTGGATTTACATGTCCAAGTGGTGGCTTGCCTTACCTATCATAGACCAAGAAGTCATCCTTGTCACCATCCAAAGCCTCCCACACGTCATCTTGAAAGGAGACTGCTGGTACACAGGAATACCAGGGGGTGCTCTCCTCTTCAGCTCCCAGTACATGGCTCTGGACTGAGCATCTCGCTCATTTACTATCATGAAGGACACCTCTGACATGTTGCTGCGGTTCAGCTTGGCACGCAAGCCTCCGAGGCTACAGAGGAACAGACAGAAACACCAACTCTTAGTCAAAATCAATGCACAAGGGGTTCTTAAAGGCATTCTCCACAGCACCAATTATGTTTTGCATTTTTACAAAAATTATGGTTTTGCCAATCAATTGGTTTGCCCAGTCATGTTGAAGGAACTGCTTTGAATATGATTCTTTATAGCTATGCCTTCGACTTAATGTGAAATATGAGCATTGGCCATTTAAACCTAAAACGTAAACCCTTGTGGGGTCTTTAGGGGCATGTCCATGCTCCATACCTTTAACATGCAAACATTTAACACAATATACAGAATGTGCTTATTCTTGAATATGGTAGGATATTAGATTATCATTAAAAGTTGTAACAGTCTAACCCAAGAATGCTAATGGAAAAGCAGCATGTGGGTAGTGCCACAAACTGACAACTTACAGCATCATATTTATATTGAATTAAGCCAATAATGTTGCATTCAGGCACCTGCCACAAATATCAAAGTAAGAAATGAATGCACATAACAACATAACACGAGATTTTCTACAATCCTCGATTTTGACAGGTAGCATTGTCACCTCTGCCTAATAGAAGGTTTTTGACATTTTTTGAAACTTTTTTTGAAGGACTCACATGAAGTCATGTCCAGAGTCATGTGTTAGCCACACAAGTGTTGTAAATTTGTAAAATAATTATTACGAAGAACTTAATAACAATTTTAATATTTTCACTTCTCATAGTAGAAAAGGCACCGGAAGATCACTCTGTCATGACTTAATGGAACATTAAACTGGCATATTCAATACCAGCACCTGAAACTGAAGCAGCTTAATGGAATGACTAAATTATTCATACCTGTGCTCTTCCGATTGTGACATTAAAGACGTTAAAATGTCTTGTGTGTAAAAAACCAAACAAAAAAACAAAAACAAACTGAAGCTTTCTTCAGCTTTAAAACATATTTTCAACAATGATCTTACTAACTGAATCTGCCCTCTGACAATTTTTACCCTCTGCATATCACTGATATATGCCTGTGTGAAGTCTCTTACTTAGAGGCCTGAGTGAGACAGAACTGTCAGCTGGCCTTGAGTAGCGCCACCACAACCACATTCCCCAGCAGCTCTGCCATGGGTGCATGTCCCTTTATGGTCCAGTGGGGGGCGGGTTTGCAGATCCTGGAGGCATCATTGTCACCCTCCACTAGTAGACTGGCTTGCGAGGCCCACAACAGACCTGGCATGGCCGTGTACAGCCACATTGAGAGAGAATGCATTGTCCCTCCCCGGCTGGCTGGACTGAATCTACCTGATGAGAAAGACATGCAGTACCACATTACTTTGACCAAAAGGCACTTTTGTCACACAAGTGCTACATGTAGCCTTTTTGAACCAAATGTTGAGACATGCATATAATAAAATCTGAAACAGGGATTAAGGAAAGAAAAGTTCAGAAAAGATATGAAGTAAGTCTAATTATGATGCAGTATGTAGACTACAGTGAAGGACAGCACATGCAGACAGTCTAGGATAAAGACAGATTCAATCTTTGGCAGGTTTCTCTGCCCTTAACCAAATGGCCAGTCAGTCTGATCCCCAAATAATTAAGAAAGTAAACCCTCATTGTCTCATCACATGTGGAGATAATCTGCAAAAGAGTTATTATAAGGGTAACCTGCCAACAGACTGAAGAATGAAAGGCAAAGACAGAGAGGCTGACAAAAACAAAGAGACGCTGGGAGGGAGATACAGCCTCAGTGACATCCAAAACTTGTAGGCCTAATGTCTGCATAAACATGAATGTGCTTTTTGTTGGTTTAAATTTGAGATATTACCACAGTGGTTACAAACTGAATTCATATAGTTCATATAAGTTAATTTAACAAACCTAAAAATGAATTATTCTGAAAGTAGGAGACACAATTATATTTTGAAAAGATCAAATACAATTGGTTAACATATTTCATAATCTACTTTTCAAAATAAAAGCTCTATAGTAACAAGCCCAAAAACAAACCCTTACCTCTGTCCTCCCACAGTCCTGTGACCCACATAAACAGACAGTTAAACCCTGCTGTTTTTAAAGCCTGTGGGGATGATTAAGCACTTCCCCCAAATCAAACAGAAGAGAGGGAGGGAGAGATAGAACCACTGTGTACACTGACATGTACTAGTGTGTAATCTTAAATGCATCAGCTGATATAAACATGCACACACTTAACGAAACATGATAGAACCCTTGACATCATAATTTAACAGTATCTTGCTGTTGTATCTCACCACCACCTACATCTCTGCAGAAAGAATTTTACAACAGAGGTCCCCAACTAGATTCAAACAGGAGTGTCACAAGTCAACTACCCCAGTTACTTGCTTTATTCTGACAGATAACCAAGGGCTGTAGAGCAGCAATGTTTTCCATCAGGGTGTTCACATGCTGCAATTATCAGTTCAGGCTTTTATCCACATGACTTTTCATGTTTTTAACTATGTCAGCAGTTCTAGGGTTGTTCAGTTGCTCTGTTGGTCATTTGGTCCACCACAGCTCACCACACACCCCTGACTTTTCCTCTAGCACCACCATGAGGCTGACATTTTTGATTTTAAGTGAATGTTTTGCTGACTCTTGAATGGATTGTCATTACATTTGATGTGGATATATCTCTCCCTGTGGGTGAACAGTGATAACTTTGAACTGGTGGTCCTCTAGCACTGTTCTCAGATTGATTTTTTTTTTTTTTTAACTTTCCCCAGTAATTAGTTTCTGAAAAATGCCTGTAAAACTTATGACATTTCTATTTGCATACATAATTAAGTATTAAGCTCAAAGCACCGCCGTCCATAGAGAGCTGCTAGCATGACTGTAGACTCAGAGTTTTGTTTTGATATTGATCTCATGACTAATATTTGCTTTTCGATTTGACTGTGTAGAGGTGAATGCCATCCTATGACAAACAAAACCATGGTTCCACTTTTGTGAGAGGTAAGCAGCCAGAATCAATGACAAAAATAGCACAAGAGGGTCGAAGTGTCACTCTTACTGCAAAGAGTTGTAATGTTGTCAAAGAAACAGTAAAGTAGTTCATAAATGCATTGGGTAGTCTTCACAGATTTAGCCTGTATCATTTTTTCCACCTAAATGTTGTCTTTATATTGCACTTCTGCTTAGGTAACAGCAAAACAAATATTTAATCTCTCATGTGAGGGATTTGCTCAAAGTCCAACATGGGCCAAAGTAAACAGCATTCTTTGTTTTATGTAGGGTAAAGATAACTCCCACAGAAACAACACATATCGCTTGACAAGCCAGTGTGAGTATTTAGATTCTGCAACGTATTTAAGGACACCTGAGGTTAGTTTTTACTGGAAGAGTCAGAAGCTTTCATTTCAGTTCCAATGTAAACAGTATAACATGAATGTGAGCTGCCACGTATGTAGACCTACGTGCAGTATGCAGGGAAATGTCATTCTCTTCCACATTACATGATGAATTCTTTACTTCATTTTCTCAGTGTCAGTGTTTTGGATCTTGAATGTCATATGACTTATTGTGACTAGCCTGGGCTTCTGTTTGATACCGTCTGTGGTAACTGAACTGCACTTCATATGTGAAGACTTCTAGACAAGGCTTTACTTTCATACTACACAATTAATACATTATTTTCGAACTTTCTGGAGACGGTGAGGGTTTCAATTTTGTAAATGTGATCAAAGTAGGCTACATAGAATTTAAATGATTTGTAATAGATGTTTATTCAAACAGCACAATTCGAGACCAAACATGTTCCAAGACATTTTCATCCCAGTTGTGTGCTACAGCTTCTCGCACGTGCGCGCGCACACACACACACACACACACACACACACACACACACGACGAAATGATAAATATTTTAAGGTGAATTTTAACAAAAATAAAGCTTGCATAATGTACAGAAAACAGTTTATAGTGTGAGATATTTACATGACACAGTAGTCCTCATATCAGAATACTCAAGCTACCTAACCTTTTTAAGTATTTAGGATACTCAAATGTATCCTAAATACTTACCGGGGTTTTATTGTGCATGTAAAAGTCAGTGGAACGCTCAAGCAGCAAATTAAAGAGGCTTTGTGCAAATTATGTCTACACTTTACACACAACCCCAGACTCTCATCTCTCTCCTCACACGTGGCAGCACATACTGCAGCTCAGAAACGTCATAAGCACAAACCTAGGCTGACTGCTGTCCCAGCATCGCAAATAAATTGGGCAAAGCCATGTCTCAGTGGTGCAGATCAAACACGACCAGGTGACAATTCAAATGAGGCAGCTCACAATCTCTGTCAGGCGAGGCATACATTTATATTGATGCTTAAGTCTTTCATAGATCCATCTTCTGCACATGCGTCCCTTGGTTCAAGTCAATAGGTCATGCAGACTGTCCAATCAGGACAAAACACCAATCAGTTCCTCCTCATCATTGTCCCCAACACCTGTAGGACTGTCACAGGTGGCCATGAGCCCGAGGCTAAGCTCTTCCAGCTCCTCACAGCTCATGTCAGTCGTCACCATGATCTTAGTCTCCAGGCGGTTACATAGAGTCCTGTAGGAGGGCAAAGGGTATCCTAGCTCTCTTAAGTACTCGTAGCCTTTTGTGCCAACTGCACAGCGGATCTTTCGGGCCTTCATGATGGTCTCTGGAGACCAGACGGCACGGCGGGAGCGTTTTGTGAGGGACAAAGCACGAATCTGGTCCTCGTACAGAAAGTTCTGGAGACCCTTCTCGATCCGGTCGAGCCGATACAGGCGCTTCTTCATCTCCTCTGCCTGAAAGTCACAGAAGAAGATGAATTTTAGAGATATTTATTGAAAATTCATACTTAGGATTTCTCCATTTGTGCATCTTACCTCCTTTTGTAGCCTTGCAGTGTGCTGCATCTCCTGCTCCAGCTGTTTCTTGAGGAGCTGACACTGTGTGCAGGGCTGCTGGTCCTCAGCAGTCCTCTCTGCATCCTCCTCCTCCAGGCCGGGCAGAGGGGTGCGTCTGGCGTAACCATGGTCCCCAAAGTTCAGCTCCTTTTCCACTACACACACACACACACACAAAGCATAATTAACTCATGCTGTATTTCCCCAAATGAAATCTGGTGCATTTACATGTGCGTGTTAATATGGTAAATTAGCTAAGGATACAAACCACTAAAAAAACGGCATATTATTTGCACAAATACCTGTTTAAACCCCATGAAGGACACAGAGCAAGCTATTGTGAATGTGGCATTTTACACTATTTTCTGGTTATTATCCACAGTAAAACAAAATATAACCAAATATAACTGATAACATTCATTTAGTTATATTTTTGGCCCCTGCAATTAAGAAGACATATACAACATCTTCCTAAGTACCACTTTTTGGATTTTATTAACTTAACGGGTAGCACAAAGTGTAAAAGGCACACAGATGCTGAATGCAAAACCATAAAGAATACAGTGAGCAGCTAAACAACCAAGAATTGAGGAGGTGCAGTCCACCTCGTCACAGATGAGTGATGAGGATCACTCATCTCTGGCACACAAAGTCACTTTAAGCAAGCAGCAATACCTACAGCACACAGCGAAACCACAGCCCAAGTACCGGAGTCAGTGAGTAAAGCTAGTCGAGTAGCTATTATGTGACTCCTGGACTTCTGTGGGAACTGACTTGTATGTATCAATAACAGCAATAGTTATATTTATTTAAAATAAAAAAATTTAAAATGCAGCTTCTAGACTGTTGGATATGCAGTAATATTATTTTTATATATTTATATATATATATTTATATATATATATATTATATTGCACATGGCTACTTTTTTTACTGAGATGCATCGAAAACCATCGACATGATTTGATTGAATCTGAATCAAATCATGCAGCAAAAGTTTCACACCTCTATGATACACGATGTTCAGTTCTAAGGCTCATGTTTGATCAACAACAACAGGGTGTACTCAAACCAACCAACCAGAGAGAAATCTCTGGAGCAAGGCTTGTTTTAAGGTTACAGAAGCTATGACAGGTACATCTGATAATGCATAACAAATATTAAAGGACTGCTCATCTACACATAAAGTTACCTGGTTCAGGTTTCATGGGCAGCAAAATGTATGGAGTGGTGACTGCAGGGTAAGGAGGCTCTCCGATACTGAACAGAGTGGGGATGGCATTAGGCTTAAGCTTCTTTCCTCCGGCTGGAGACCTCGCTATCTCCTCAAATTGGCTCTGTTCAAAATGGTCCTTGGAGAATCAAGAGAGAAATACACATACATTATATCCGACTACCCAAACACAAGAGGCAACATTCATACAGTGACTGCAACATTCAGACATGGCAGAAGGAAAGGAGTATTACAGAGCAACAATCAATTGAACCCATGAGATAAATTACCATTTACACTTTATTTTGGATTGCATGGTCATTATAACTCTGGGTCTTTTTCTTAAAGACTTTTTCTTAACACTAGGCGGAGGTAATGTCTTGAACGAGGCAGCTTCTGAAGAATCAACATCAGATTCCCCCCATACCCGACTTCTACCGGTGCTTGGAAAAGGCCAAGTTTCCTCTGATGAGACGCCACGCAAAAAGAATGATGTGTCTGTTTGGCTCAACGTACATACGCGAGCAAACATTTTCTCTGATGACTCTGAACAAAAGCAGATTGAGAAACAAAAATGACCGACAGCCACCTCTACGATATCCTTCGCATCTCAACTACCAAACTTACACCTGACCTGTCAGCCATCCTTCAGTCCAAAGCACAGCATCACTGTTTCCACTGAGTGCAACGCTGTTTCCATTACAGTGATTAAAAAACTTATTACTGTATTCATGTGTTTATAAGCCCAATTACTTCATAAATTCACTCAATTTAAGTTGATAACATTTTCTAACAAACATTACCTGATGTGTTAACAAGCCCCATAACTTAATTGCATAACAAACTTGAAATTTGCCCATCCCCTCTTTCATACAGGGCTAAGAAGAGGGATCCATCCTGAATAAGAGGCTGAATATAAGGCTGCTGTTTTGAGAATGAGCTGCCAACCCTTGATGTAACAAAATAAATGAAAAGCTGTGATGTAGGCTGTCGTTGTTTCTTTAAGCATATTTAATTGTCAAACATAATTCAGCTATATTTGATTTTGCTAACTTAAATACACTTGAGCAGGGGTCTTCAACCAGGGGTCTGTGACCCCTTGGGGGTCCGCAGAGGGACTGCAGGGGGTCCGCCAACTAATAATTGACAATTTTCACTAAAATAATTTGTGAGAATTAAAAAAATATGACAAATCATAATTAGTAAACTGCAAGCATTAATATGCAATAATAAGCTACTTTTGACAAAAACTATTTACAAAATAAATTATTCCATTATGCATGAACTTTTTTATCAATCATAAACACATAAATAGGCTGAAATAAAAGGTGAATAAAGTACATATAAAAGTTATTATAGGCCAGGCTTAAAATGTGACACATTTTTAAAAATGAATTACATGTGCGGGTCTCTGTTTTGTTTTGTCTCTCATCCAAGGGGTCCTTGGGCTGAAAAAGGTTGAAGACCCCTGCACTAGAGGTGAGTGAGTGGCCCAGCCCTTCATATATTTTTCTGTATGTGGCCCTGAGAGAAAAAAGTTTGAGACACCCCTGCTTAGACTAACGCATCGTCTCTGTATGACTGCTTTATGAACCTCAGCTGGGACTCGAACACACACACTGTGCTCTCTGTGCAGACTCACCTGACACAGTCTGGAGTGAGGAGTTGGTTCGAAGTCACGTCGACAGTTCACCACCCATTTCTTCTTGCGGACCGGGTCTTTGGGGAACCTGAACAGCTGTTTACCGATGCTGGTTGAGTTGGAGCAGTTCGGAGCGGAGCAGCCTCCCATAGCCGCAGTTTAAACAAACAGCAGAGCTAAATTTAGTGAACGACAGGGAAAGTTAGCTTGGCTGGCAGAGCAGCTCCGCAGATTATTTTGATCATTACTTTAAACTAACAAGTTAAAAAAACAAGAACAAAGTTACATTAGCATTAAGCGTTAACCCGCGGAAACCAGAGTGCTGTCATGCAGACTTTTGCATCGTATTTACGTGTACAATTTAAAAAAATAGTTCATGAGAGATAAAATGCTTCTGACTTTGTTTGAGCCAAAATGGCGCACTTCACCTCGACAGTTAATTACAGTGACGTATTGTTTATACGCGTCTATCGTAAACGCCTGCTCTAAATTTGTATTGGGAAGCAAAAAGTAAAACAGAGAGGAGACATTAAAACTCAAAGAACACAGGCTATCAATTTTTAAACTAGTGTTCGTGTATTTAGAGTTTAAACTGTGATTTACATGCAGTGTCTTTTTATTTGCGCTCAGGCAATAATCCGACTACTATTAGTTTTTTTTTTTTTGTCACAGGACCCCGAGAAGCACGTTGACATGTTTACGGTGCAGACAGACTGCACGCCATCGACCGGAACAAGTACGGATAAACGAACCTCTGTTTAAACAGTTACCAGGTGTATGAAAATAACAGTGATAACAATGATGATGGAAACCACTGCAGTGTGATTAACGTTGACTAAACCAAAGATACTCGCTAACTAAGCCAGCTGATCTCCTAGGTAACCACTTTCTGCACACTTGAGTTGAGACAAACATGGCATGTTCACTGGTCGTTCCCGTTATTGATGTCCAGAATAATAATTTCAAAGAGCTTTGGCCTGCTATGGTGCTGGCCATGAAGACGTCTTCATTCATTGCACTGGACACGGTAAGTCCAATCTATGTGTCTGCACTTGACTTCATACTAACGGTCCATCTCCTCTCAGTACCTCACATATTACTGTTTTGTTACGTGATTTAACCAGGTATGAAAGTAACAGGCTGTCCTCGTGTTGTTTTAGGAGCTGAGTGGTCTTGGAAACAGGAAGTCCTTGCTGGCTGAGTGAGTAAAAGCATTAGTGTGAGTGATGTGTCGTTCGTGAACGAGTCGCCTCTAAGAGCCGATTCTTCGTAGTGGTGTGTCGTTCGTAAACGTATCGTTAAATTTGAACTAATCTTTTATATGACTCGGGAGTAGTCTCAGTGAGTGATAAATTAATATTCATACATTAATATTCATACACTACGTTCCCTCACCACATGGCAGCTGCATAAGCTCAGTCAGGACAGGAAACAGAAATGATTAGTTCACAACTCAACAACGTGAAGAAGTTTGAGTCTCTCGTTTATTTGTCACATGACCGGCAGCTCAGCCACACCGCTGTGTGACAAACAGTACGCACAGCAGTTCATTTATATGGATCGGTCTTTCGTTCATTTGTCACATTTACATCACCCACAAGAGCCGAGGGAGCCGAGCCAAAAGAGACAGATCTTTGAAAAGAGCTGAACTTCCCATCATTAATTAGTGTTACTTATCCTAACACACACGCCTGAAAAATATTGACAGTTTGTGCAAAATATGTATTTCTGAGTCAGTATCATGCCTGATCTTACTGCCTATTAGTGTTTTTTCTGTAACCCTCACTGTCATGTTTCAGATCTATAGAAGACCGATACAAAGCCATATGCCATGCAGCTCGATCCCGCTCCATCCTCTCTCTGGGATTTGCCTGTTATAAGAAACTGGACAACAAGGTACAATAAAATGATGGCTTCCCCAGTTGCATAAGACTTGTGGGCACAATTATCAATATACCTTTTGTCCTATTCTGTATATGAAATGATTATGTTATATTTCTAATAAGCACACACTGGTGAAAGAAAGCCAGTCACATATTTCTCACACATTTGTATGTATGATCTGTTTTCCACACAAATATCACATTTGATGTATCTTAATTATGTATCTTCCCCTACTTCCCCAGGCTGCAGACACATACCTGGTCCAGGTGTATAACCTCACCCTGCTGTGTTCAGAGGAGTACATCATAGAGCCCCAGTCAGTCCAGTTCCTGGTGCAGCATGGATTTGACTTCAACAAGCAGTACGCTTCTGGAATCCCCTATTGCAAGGGCAATGATAAGGTGATGATCATTATGTGCTGCTCTGTGGTCTGCTGTGTGCTTGATCCTTGTCCTAACCCACTGTGTTCTCTATTGTATGTCGTTTTTACTCCTCTGTAGTTGATGATTTTTCATCCTTAGATGTTGTTGTTTGTTTCTTTCTCTACATCTTTGTTAGGGAGGATCAGACGACAGAGGAGTCCACATCCGGGCCTTATTCACTGAACTGCTGCGTGCTAAGAAACCTCTGGTGCTCCACAACGGCCTTATCGACATGGCCTTCCTTTACCAGGTACCATTAAGTTATTAGGCTTGCTGTTCAGCTTAATTCTTGTTCTGTTTTTTTTTATGTTCATTGTATTTTATGAATTTCACATATTCTGTCAGAAATACTGTCTCAGGTTAAAATTGTGTCCTTGGGCAAGATACTGAACCCCAAATTGCTCCTGAAGGCTGCGCCTGTGTGAATGTGTATGAATGGTTAGCTCATCAAACTGATGAGCAGTTGGCACCTTGCATGGCAGCCAATGCCATCAGTGTATGAATGTGTGTGAATGGGTGAATGAGATACGTACTGTAAAGGTCTTTGATAGATAGATATCTTTTAGTTTTGGTCTGTTGGTCGGACAAAACAAACATTTGATGGTGTCACCAACTTGGGAAAATGTGATGGACATGTTTCAATGTTTTAGAAATGAAACAAAATATGCAGATTTCTTGCCGGTGAAATAAATTTCCGTTCCAGCACTAACGGTATCTAGTTATTAAGCAAGTTAATAATTCAACAATAAAGATCAAAGCTTTATAATATAACTCAAACTAAAACAAACAGCGTACCTTCATCTCAGCATGCTGCACTTATTTAATGACTTTTCTTGAATGAAATCGATTTTGTCTTTTTCTACCAGAGCTTTTATGCTCATCTGCCCGAGCGCTTAGCCACCTTCACAGCTGACCTGTCTGAGATGTTTCCTGCTGGCATATATGACACTAAATATGTCACTGAATTTGAACTCCGGCTCACTGCCTCCTATCTGGAGTATGCCTATAAGAAATGGTGAGTATTGGCTCCTAGACACACACAGTAGAAATACACCAACAGTATTTTCCAGACATGCTCGCTAACGCTTAAGTGCTCATCAGTGTCTGGACTGCCTACATAAAGTTGGTCTAGAGAATATTGAGAATTCATTCCTCTTTTATTGAAACTGTTTTAACAGAATGAGGTTTCCACTGCTGTGTCTGTTGATTTCTATACTGGAACACCTCAGAGTGCATTATTGTGTTTGTATCATTGTGTTGATGTTTAATGACATCATGATGTCTCTCAGTTTGCTCATATAATCTCCTCCTCCTTCCAGTAAGCTGGATAACAGTCGCAGTATGACCTCTAAAGGGACAGGGCCTCATGTTCATCTAGAGTTCTGTCAGTATGTCGGTCACATGTCCAGCTATGTGGACTACAGATCGTGTCCAGCTGTAGCTTCTACAGAGGGACAGACAGACATCTGCCAGCGCTTTTCTGTGAGTCAGCTTTTTTTTTTATGACTTTGTTACCCAGCTGAAGTTTTATTAAAACTCTTAGGCTGAAGTGAAATGATACGCTATGTGTTTACCTTTATTAACTTCCTTGTCTTTCTGTTACTGCGTGTTTGTGTGACAGGCATTTGGCTGGTGTCCAAATGGTGCCCAGTGTCCATTATCCCATGACACTGACCTGATCATCCTCCAGGATGAGAAAGGCGTGGGGGAGAAGAGAAAAAAGAGGAAGAGACAGAGAGATAAGAAGAAAGGTGGAGGCAAGGCAGCGGAGGAGTCTTCCGTCTTTGAGGGGGCCCCCGAAAACAAAAGATCCCACATGGAGGTGGATCTGGAAGAAACACCAGATGATCAGCAAAAGGCTGAGTCATGCTTAGAAAGTGGACTTCTAACAGACAATGATGGAAACACCCAACAGAATGAAGGAGAAAATATGAAAACAGACAACGACGGGAACGGAGTGTGTGAAGACAGCACGGACTTCAGAAAATCCTTCACAACTGATGATGACACAAACGCAAAAAGAGACACAAAGAATGGTGTAGAAATGAGGACAGAAGACGAGAAAGAAAAGTTGATTGACCACCAGTCTAAGATTGACGATCAGAAGAAGAAGGCTGATGCAGGAACGCACCGGGCCGGGTTTGATGCCTTCATGACAGGATACATCTTTGCGTGTGCCCTCACCAAGAAGGATGGAGCGGGAAATGTAGAGGAGAAGGAGCACCAGAAGGAGAAGAAACAGTTGTGGCTTCCTACATGTGTCAATAAGGTCTACCTCAGTGGCAAGGCAGCTCCTCTTAATGTGGTTAAAAGCACCTTCTCCAAATCGTCCAAGGCCCATGTGCACAAGATGGAGATGGTATGGGGAGGGAGAATGTAGCGTGTCTGCTTGCAAACAGCAGGTCAGTGATAGCGTATACATGTGCACGCTGACAGTTTTTTGTGCAGCGTGGCTTCATGGGTAATACTGTCGACCCACCAGTTTGGTTAAAACAACTATTTGATGGATAGTTGTGACATTTTGTACAGACATTCATGGACGATGAATGATGACGATTTTGTTGATCCCAAGATTTTTCCTCTACCATCATCATGAGGTTGATTTTTGTTTTTTTAGGCAACTTAAGTTGACAACTATTGGATAGATTGCCATGACATTTGGTAGAGTTCATGTACGCAGCCAAGGTGAATGCAAAACAGGACATTCCAGTCAACTGGAGCTGGACTTTGTGTTTAGTACTGTATATTAACAGGTCAACACGTTAAAATAATATCAGCTTTGTCGTTATGCTGACGTTATCAGTTAAACCCACATTTCAGTTGACTTTTAAAGAACAGGAGGGAAAAAATGGTCAGTTCATGTCCGTAGCCAACATGTCTGATGGTGTATACAATCTCAGCGATCAAAATGTTTTCATCCACATTGCTCTTTTTTTTTTATTTCTTTTGTGGATTTTTGACTTACTTATCAAATTACAAAAACACAATGACATCAGAGACTTGACATGTAAAACAAGCAATGTGGAGCCGTCTGTTTTCATAGAGTGAGCTAGATTTGATACACATTTCACATTTTGTAACATGACCTGTTTCTGAAGTTACCTTTGGAAAATAAACAAATTCTCTTTGTAATTTCTTTTGTCTTCATTTCGTTTTCTGGGGTTATCTAGAGGAATAACCTGAAGAGGCAAAGGTGGTTGTAGCTGCAAATTATGCTGTAGAACTGCTGTGCTGTGTGAGGCTGCTTAGACACAGACAATACATGTATATTCAACTATGTGTGTGTAATGTGATTGTGACTTTGTTTGTCGTGCTTCTTACCAAATGATGATTTTCTCTTGTAAAAAAAAGATCCAGACATATTTGAAGACAAATAAAATACACTGCTTTGGGGTTAGTTCAGGTTTTTATTCATGTTTTAGCCACATAATAATAAAAGGCTTGTGCCGTCTACTACATGTAGGGGAGAACAGGGACAGTTGTAACACGGGACGGTTGCCTCAAATTCCTCCAATTAGATACAAGCTAGAGTCATGATACACACTCTGCACATGCTCAGTTAGGCTCTCTTCTTGCCCTTAAAGAGAGAGCTAGAGCTAAAACTCACGGAAGAATTTATATTCATAAGTGTGTTTTTGAGGTGAAAATTTCGATTTTCTTATGAGATGTATTTTTTGGATACTGTCAAGACATCAAATATCTAAGAAAAAAAAAATCTCTTATTTGTTAGCTAAAAATAGAAATGGCTAACTTGTGTCTAGCTAACAGTCAAGCTAGACAGCAAGAGGAATAAACATGGCTGGTGCCACACGGACAGTTGTAACGCCACTGTTACAACTGTCCCTGAGTTAGCGTTGCTGCACAAAAGTTACAAAACAGCCAAGTGTGGCCAGCCACACAGGTCACAGAGTCACAGCTGGAGTGTTGTTCAGTGTTCATCAGCGCTGTCTTTCCCCCTGTTAATTGGAGATGTGTTTTGTTGATTCACTGGACACTTTTAATGCATAAAAACATAACTTAGCTAGCATAACATTAGCTAGCTAAAAATCGCCAAGCGAAGATTGCAAAATTTGATTGAGATGAGAAAATTGATTCCCTGAATTACATTACAATAAGATTACATGCTTAATTTACTAATCTAATTTAAAGGTACCATATTATACATTTTTTAATCAAATTCACACAGCTGTCAGACGTCCAAACACCACTGTATTCTAAATGTGTTTCCCCAAACTGATCCGTGGTCCTGAATTTCAGCTGTGTAAAAGTTGCTGAGCTCTACTGAGAACAGGCTTCAGGTTTCTGTGCCTGTTTATGGGTTATGAAAGCTCATCCAGGAGAAACAATGACTATTTGTGAAGAGCGCCCTCCCCCGGGCTGCATCACCATCCAATATTCAAGCGGGGTTTGAGTGTACTGGAATCTGGCCTTTCAATCGGGATATATTCACTGACAGCGACTATGCACCATCCTTTGTTACTGACCGCCCACTGCCAACACCAGAGGTTTCCACTGCCTCTTCAGGTGCCACATCTACTGAAGAAACTGTGGCATCCTCCACACCACATGCTTCCTGCCCTGGTGTGGTCCCTGCATCTGAGCCATCATCATCGAGCAGGGATACATTTTCACCTGATTCTATCCGCCCACACCCAAAAGCTTAACCAAGAAAAAACACTGCAAAGGGGAGGAAAAGAACAACTGCTGTACTGACAGATACTACAGTAAAGCTACAGCTGGAAGCTGAGAAAAGCAAAAGCCAAAAGAAAAATGGAATTCACTGAGAAAAAGAAAAAAAAAAGAGCAAAAAGCAAAAAAATGAGGAGTCATCTGATGAGGACGACTTTTGCATCGTGTGCCTGGAGAGCTACTCCAAGTCACGGGAGGTCTGGCT
This sequence comes from Miichthys miiuy, assembly GCA_036365135.1. NCBI lineage: Eukaryota > Metazoa > Chordata > Actinopteri > Sciaenidae > Miichthys > Miichthys miiuy. Next base: position 22,356,976 of record CM071617.1, read on the forward strand.
CCAGTGCTGGTCATGCAAATCGTGGGCACACAAGGACTGCACAACTGGGAGTGACTTCTACACTTGCCACAACTGTGAATCTGAGTGATTTCACCAGTGTGGACCACAGATCCCGTTCAGTTGTTGGAATGTTGTCTCAGTTTCTCTGTTGATGTTTTTTTAGGATGTTCATGTTTAGGAGGTTCATGTTTATCACATCACACATATTTCACTGAGTTGTTGTGATTTTTAAACATAGCCTAGTATGAAAAAGCTAACCATTAACTGAACTTAAATGAATTAACAATAACATTAACATCAATGCTAAGTAATATTTACTTACTTTAGTGTTGTTGATTAATTATTTATTACTTAATTATGTAGTCGTGTAGATATGTTACACCTGTCCCTGGCATGTGTACATAAATAAAACCACTTTCATACATAATTTATGTAGCTGACACATTAATGCTTTTAAATATATTAAATTGGATATTCTAATATAAAGGGTTTCTGATTTGTTGAGAAAAATGCAAAAAGTCTTACTGTCTCTGGTCTCCCCTACCTCATACAACTAGGGCTGCAACGATTAGTTCAAGTAATCGATTACGTCAACAATAAAAATCCGTCAAGGCGTCGTATTATAAAACCTCTCTGTGCGATCACATTCTGTTAAATAAAAGATTTCATAAAAGATTTCAGCCGGATCAAATCTCATTAGCACCACTACAAACATACACACCACACTACAACACTGATTTTTGCTGCAGGACAGCGTAACAGTCAAACAGCTCTGCTGTAATGTAAGTGAATGTTTGTGACACTAGATGGCAGCAGTCTGCTCTAGATCACTGAAGGTGAATCTGTTTGACAGTTTACTGACAGGCTGCCTGATGTCACATCACACACACTGTAAACCTGAATGCTCAAATTAATTCATTGTATTAAGTAATGCTTACTTAAAATTTGTTTAGAAGTTATACTAACTTGAACATGTTGAGTGCCGGTAACTTTTTTCTTGTTTTGAGTTTACTAAACTGATATTTTTGATTAATATGAACTTTTCCACAGATTACATCCAACAACTACTTAAAATGATAATTTCATAGTTACTTAAAACTTTTCAGTTTCAACATCACATATGTCCTATATTGACCGAATAAATCAATAGCATATGTAAATAAGAAACTGTTAGAATTATTGAATCAATATATGTTGGTACATTTTATAGATTGGCAAAATCAATATACTGCATGTTAGGAATTAACAATTTTCATATTATAATGTTGACTAATTAATTAAATATAAATCAAATATTAAACATAATTCAAGACAAACTCGCTTGCACCAGAACTGTTGACGTGCTTTTATTTTGAATTTTCCGTGTGCTTCCTGTGCTGCCGGTGTGGAGCTGCACTGCCTTGTGGAGATATCAAACTCGGAATCTTTAAGGGATTCGAATCTTTCTGAGTTACTCACTAAACAGATCCGGATCTTACGAGTCATTTGAGTCCATAAACATAAATTCTACCTGTGAAACACAAGCCTGCCTGTCTTAGACTACAAATAGGCTAAATAAATTCACATTTGAGAGCTATTATACGAGGAGGGCAGTCTACTGTTTGTGCATTTGAAATTTTGATGCAGGAAATAAAACTTTGCATTTTCATCTTATTAAAAAATTCTCTAACCTTAACTGTAACCTAACCTAACTGACACAAATACAGTATTATATTCTCATAACTCACAGTCGGCATCACTCATTCAACTGTAAATACAGTAAATGACATAATAGAAATGTGGCAAATATAACTCCATAATTATTGATGACAGATTATGCTAACACATCATGCTGCAAATAGTGTTTAGAGGCTAGGCTAATATAGGTTAAAGTTTATTAACACTTTATTGTGTTAAATCAAGTGTGGCGAATAGGACCATTATTAATAACGACATATAATGCTGCAGATAAAATTACGTTAATTACGTTAATTTTGTTATGCCCCTTTTACATTGTTTTTAGCTTATAAGCTACTCTAGCGGTGGAAATGAGCTTTTTGTCCACAATAATAGCGGAATTTCTTTCAGCCTTTTAGGCGGATGGACTGGGACGCATTGTAATGAGATCGTACAGGTTAAAAGGAGAGTAGTGAATGGCGCATTTTATTATTTTAATTTGCACACATGGCCCGCTGTTAGGCGGGTGTATGATGGTAAAGATCTGGGTTAATGGAGACTATGACTCGTTAATCCTGAGTCAGTTAGACGATCCGGGTTAATGAGCCGGATGAATTGCGATTCATACACCACTACACCCCTGTGGTAGTGCGTTCCATCAATGGGGAACAACGGACAAGAAAAGTCAGAGAAAAAATGTAACCTCTAAGCTTGAAAGTAAGATGGCGAAGTCGAAAAGTTAATCTAGAGTCAAAAAGAGAGTGAGTGCACCCAAGAGAAAACCTGTCTTGCAATTAGCAGCAACAGCGTGGTCCCTAGAATGCCGTGGTTCTGCTTTAAGTGCGGAGAGCACTGCTCATATTACCTGCACAACATTGACTACCCATTGGAACTTGCAGCTACTCTGGAGTTCTTACAGAAGTACGCTTTCAATATGCATTACACATTGCTTTTAAGGTGGAAGAAAAAGTTGTTAATTAAAAACTGATAGTTTCCTTCTTTGTTGTGTTCATTGTTCTTGATGTCCGTCATACTTTGAAGCCAGAGATCATTATGTGTGCTCTTTGCTACACAGACTATTAGAATGCACGATTCGTCACAAAGCGCGGGTGTCTTACCTTTTTGTTTTTTTTTCATTCAATTGATGGTCAGGACTGGTACGCCTTGTCGGTGAGTGACTAGCATTGCTAGAATGTCAAATCAAGAATGAATAATTTCGTTGGTTAATTCTGGTTTTTGTGTTTGTGTTTGCATTGCAGGTTTACAACCTAACTAACGTTACTCACTAACTAGTTAACTGTCGGTAGGCTAGTATAGCTGTAGCAGTTAGGCTAACTAGTGTGTGAATGCTTATCGTGTATGTGCGTTCAATAAAACTTCATAAAGTGACTCGATTTGTATCTGCCGTACTTGTTCTGATATCCCTTCCAGAGGGGAGTTTATTAAGCAATAGTATGGAAGAATGATCCTGTCTTTATTCAATGGCGTAGATTTTCAGTTTGAGAGCACGATTTCTCCTTCTCGTGCTCAGATTTATTCTCCTCGTGCTGACATTTTGTGCTCGCACTGCTGCTTTCTTTCAAAATGTGTGCTTGAACTCAAAAATCACATGCTTGTGCTCACATTTCTTCTTCTTGGACACAAACATTTCGCTCGCACTCAAATATGTCCTGTGCGCTCAGATCTAATGCTCGCATCTAGTGCTCACACTCAAAACAAGCAGACTGAATGATGTCCCACCCTGCGCTTAAATTAGTGTGTTTCACCAGCCAATAGGGAGACAGCTAGAGTGTGGACCAATCTTGGGTGTGTTCCTCCGCCCTTTTACGCTCCGTAGGGGCAGGTATATGGTCTGATCTGTAAGTAATCCTAAAAAGAGTTATTGTAGTTTAGATTTTTTCAAATTTTATATTAACGGGATATATTTTATATACTATAAATACTCTTAGCAGCATAGCAGTGTTATGACCACCGGCTCTGCTGTGGTCTGTTTCAGAAGCGTCTCTCTGCTCGGCTCCGTGTGAAATACGTGTCTGTTCTATTTTTGACGCTTGAGCCTCGAGCGGGCGGTCCCTGCTTCACCAAAGCATTCCAATGATGATGATGTTCTGCTCATATTACCTGTACAACATTGACTACCCATTGGAACTTGCAGCTACTCTGGAGTTCTTACAGAAGTACGCTTTCAATATGCATTACACATTGCTTTTAAGGTGGAAGAAAAAGTTGTTAATAAAAAACTGAGTTTCCTTCTTTGTTGTGTTCATTATTCTTGATGTCCGTCATACTTTGAAGCCAGAGATCATTATGTGTGCTCTTTGCTACACAGACTGTTAGAATCAAACATTGTAACATTCCTGTAAGAATTTACCTTCTACTGTTCCTGGGTTCGTTCTCATTTTTTTTACCTTCATAAATATTCCTTTTGATATAAAGTAATGACAATTTGAAGTCAGGAATCATGCATATGTTTGACTCAGATTAAGGGTTATACAGCAACAAGGCTGTTGTCAAAGTGTGCACAGTGTTCACTTGTTAAGCTCTAAAACATATTCAGTCAAGTTACATTAAGCAACATTAGGTGTATTTTGTTGAAGTAAAATGACCCATTGCAATGTGAGCTATCACTGTGGGTCTTCTTTCACCATAAAATTTCCAGCCACCCTGTGGTTATTTCCTTACCTTATGACCCAGCGCTCAAAGGGGAAAAGGAAGTAACATACATCAGATTTGGTATAAACGAATGTATTCCCAGCTGTTAGAATGTTTTTCTTACTTGATGTAGGAATGTGTTTATACAATGTAACCTCTGACGTATACCATATGTGTTGATAGTTATAGGCGCTACCATGTCTAGGAATGCGTTTAGATAAGAAACATGTTGAAAGATATTGATGGACGGAGAAAGGTAGCCCTAATGTTTTACAAAGGTTACAGTATAGACTTGCTACATAAGGAGTTGTGAGAAACAGTCTTTGTTCATTGTATTGCATGTCAGAATGAATCCGTGGTCGTATTAAAGCCCATTGAACTTCATATCCTGGGCTTATCTCTTCATTGAATCTTCAGTTCCAGAAAAGTGTCATTACACCAGCCATAACACCTTTGTTCAAAGCGCCTCTTTAACATCACAGTCTGCCTCGCAATGTGGTGTTCGACAGGGGTGCCCATTGTCTTCCTTGCTGTTAAACATTGCACTGGAGCCCTTGGCAATCGGCATCAGGGAGCATCCAGACATTAAAGGTATCAAGCTGGGCAACATCGAGACTCGAGTGACTCTGTACCCGGATAATCTCCTTGTCTGTTTGGCTGGCCCAGCAATCTCTACTCCCGTCCTACTAGATTATATTAAATCCTTTGGGAATATCTCTGGTTATACCATTAATTGGTGAAAGAGTGAATTCATGCCTTTAGTGGGGTGAGGACTTCAGAGAAAGTTGCCTTTACCTGGGATTCCAATTGATCAAGAACCCAAAGCATTTTTTCAGATTTTACTTCACAGAAGCATTAGGAATAGTGAATATCGAGTCCTAGAGGATACTGCCCTTATCAATGATTGGGCAGGTAATGATATTAAAATGGTGAGCCTACCTAGGCTCTTTATCTCTTTCAAAATCTACCTGTATACTTAAAAAAGATGTGTTTAAGAAGCTTGACTCTGTTATATATCCCTTTGTGTGGGGTTACAAATCACACAAACATTATTATTAGGCAGGTAACTTTGGCAGGGGGCTTGGAGGTAGAGCAGGTCGTCCACAAATTAGATGATCGGCGGTTCGATCCCTGGTTTGATCCTCTCCAGTCTGCATGTCTAAGTGTCCTTGGGCAAGATACTGAACCCCAAATTGCTCCCGAAGGCTGTGCCATTGGTGGTTAGCTCCTCAGACTGATGAGCAGTTGGCACCTTGCATGGCAACCAATGCCATCAGTGTGTGAATGGGTGAATGAGATACGTACTGTAAAGCACTTTAAGTGGTCGGAAGACTAGAAAGGCGTTATGTAAGTACATGCCTAATACGTATAAGTACAAGTATAAGTACAATCCATTTACCATTTAACTTTAGAGCTCTTAACATCTGGAAAAGGGGAGGTGAATCGACTGATAGGAACTCTTCGTGGTTACAGCTAGAAGTCTCTGCTGTTATTTCTTTGCTTCCTGCTCCTTTTGTTTTCTGGTCCTGCCCTGGTAGTCAAGTCACTTTAACAAAATTTTAATCATACAGAATTCTATTATATAAAAGAGTACCTGTCTCCAGACTGATCGCTGCAGCAACTACACTGGCCTCAGCCTTTAACCCGGAAGAAGTTGAAATGTTTCCCAGGTTTTACTGGATATTATCAAGATTTTGTTGAGGGGTATTTTAAGGTAGCCCAGCCTCTTAGTGGCCAGACAGCAGGCTACTATCCATCAAAGAAATGGAGAGAGAGAGACCACTCCAGACACCTTGGGAGCTCCAACGTACCACTTTTTTCTGACAGAACTTCGTTTTCCCAGATTGTATTTTTGCACACACGTACCTGATGCTAAGCTACAGAGTGGCTGTGGAAATAAAATGTTAGTGTTGCCGAAATTTTCTGGAAAACACCCACCAATACAAAATAAAGATCTTGAGTCAATCAATTGGTCGTTGAAGGTTTTGTCATTTTATTCTTGCAAGAGGAACAGTTCTACAAATGCACAGGACAGTCTGCAGAATGTGTTCAGAGTGGGGCAGTCCTACACTGACTCTTACACTTCTAGGAGTATTTCTCATTATTATGATTTACTTATCTAACTGTTACAGGCGGCTACAGTGGAATGTATTCATCGCTATCAAACCTCACTAACAAGTTCTGTTTGCCTGTGTAAACCAAGGTCAAGTTTATACATCAAACAACTACTGCTACAAACAGAGGTTTGTAGCATTTGTATTACTTTGTGATATATAAAAGGTAACAAGAACACACAAAACACAAGATAATTAAATGAAATACAGTATATAAACACCGATGTAAATTACACAAATCCTTCATCACAGGATCCACCATGTTTGAAAAATCCCTGAAGAAAGCTAAAAAATAAAATAAAATAAAATAAATAACTACAAAAAAAAAAAAGATTCATCCTCCATGGCCATGTCTGTGGCTGCTGTGGAAGCATCTGACTCCTCATTTTGGCCAGTGGGTGCTCCAGCTCCAAAATATTTCAGAAGTGCCCCTGAATTTACAATTAAGATACAATGTGTAAGTCAGATCACACTCACATCACACATGCATCAGTTACCCAATTAAAATGACCAGAATGCACATTTCAGTAACATTTGTTAACATCCTATAAACTAAGCATAACACACTGCAAATGATTTAAAAAGCTATATCACATGTAGCTTACAAAATGCTATGTCAATGTATATTAGAAGTTATTTAAGTTAGCATATAGTGTACAGTAATAAAACATTCCACAGTCAGGACGTCTGTGTGAATTTGCACTTGTTGTGTTGCAAACACAAACCAGACTAGGCTGCCTATGGGTGGAATTAGTTGCATGACATGATGCCTCAATTCTAATAGTTGCTAGTTCAGCAAAACTAAATACGACCAAATACAGTCATCTTCTGTGGCTAATAGCAACATATTAGCAAGAGGCTAATAAATAGCCTATAGCCTGCTGTCCCTCACGTCACTCACAGAAATCTGCATACCTTTATCTTTTGCCCGTTTCTCCTCTTCTTCTGTTCTTCTTTCTCTGAACTGGGCACCTGATGGCTTCTTTGGTCCATTGCAGTCGCAAGTTGATCCCCGCCCCTTGCCTCTTCTGACACACACACAACCTGTATGACTCTCAGCAGTAAGTTGACGTGACAATGAGGGCGCCCACTCCACTAACTTGATGTGGAAATGAGCGGTATAGAAAACTGGCGAGTTTTTCGGGCCGCTCGTGCGCCCTCACATAGATTGCGCCCTGGGCGGTCGCCCACATTGCCTATAGCAAAAACCGGCCCTGTGTTATGCAATAAGCACTGAAACATTGAACAGTTGGACATGTGCATTCAAAGGTTTAGAGAAACTTTACAGACAGGCACAGATAGCTGCCTTCCAGTCAACACTCTGGGTTGCACAGCAAACGTGGGACGTTTGATGGTTGCCTGGCAACGAGAAACTACAACACGATTGTTGGGACAGACTCGCAGCCTAAAGCAGTTAACGCTTTAAGGTTTCTGACTGTGAACATGTTAAACTAATTGTAATCGACAAACATGGTTCACGACGATTTACGAGTGGAGTGGATACGGACACGCGTGTCTGTCGGTTTCGGTTTACCGGACGGTCCCAACAGTTTCGACGAACTGCTAAGTCGGGGAGATGGAGAAGAAGAGACGAAAATCATCCGCTATTTGGACGATGTCTCTGTGGAAGACGTGCCATCATGTCTTATGTTTTTCAAAACCATCAGAGAGGAAGAAATTGAAGTTGAGATTCCAGTTGGTAAGTTGACAAAAGTGTCAGATAATGTCATTCCTTTTAAAGGCTGAGAGGATATTAATGCCTCAGAATGGCTTGATGGTTATATTTGACAGGTTATAGCTCTCCCATTCCTTTTACCTGTTCAAAAAACTTTTAAAGGACCAAAGCGGCTCATAGATGGCAGCTTCCCACTTGACAAAAGCCACCTGTAGCCTGTTTCAATTACCTTCTGTTGTGTTGGATCAGATCACTGAGCAATAATCTAACTGTGATAACACTGATGCTTGCACCAATGGACCTTTTTCACAGCAGCCACTTTGACATGTAATAGCAGTGTAAACACAGGTGTTTCTAATGATACTCTTATGGAATTTTCTATCCTTAGGTCACGTGTGGGCCTTGAGGTCCTCGGTAGTAGTAATTGTTTGGCTTTGCTTGAGAACAGTAGGTGCCAGTCTATCTCAACGTTGTGGTGACCAGGGTCGAAGAGACCGAGTGTTGCCTTCCTAGACATAATGGATAGCTTGCCGTTGAGGTTTCTTTAACATAAACAGACAACAGTCTCTCCAGACTAGAATGTGCTGACAGTAACACTAACATGGGTGAATACATTCTCTTTGACTAATTCTGGGCGTATAGTATTTGTGGTGTTATCTGTAGGGGTTTAAAGTCGATCCACCAGCATGAGTTCAGCAGAATGTGAGACCGACTTCTGATGTACTTTGAGAGTGTCTCTATTTCTCCTTGGCCAAGCGTCAATACAGCATAAGACATCAGAGGCTCCTGAACACTTTCTTCCCTCCTGACCTCACCATTGACCTTTGACTTCAGCAATTTCTCCACAACAGATGCTAATTAAGGTTCAGTTCCATTCAGGTGAAACAGAGTCAGGGTGCTGCTGTGGTGCATGTTGGCTCACTGCAAAGTCTCTGCTGTAGTAAATGGAATGGAGCCCACATTTGTACCATTGGAAACACCTGTGTTGACCCAACTATTTCATGTCAAAATGGCTGCTGTGAAAAAAGGTCTATTGTTAAGATATGATATGATAAGAAATGATAAATTATCCCACAACATGGAAATTCACTTGTCACAGCAGCTCGTATATTCAAGGTGGGTAAGAAATTACCCATAAATAAGAAATATATAGAAAAAAAGTCATGAAGTCATCCTGGGCCTGTGGTAGTGTTCCTTCTTACATGGTAGGAGTATCAGTCTGTTGCAGGAGGAGCTGTTTAAGGCCTCCACAGTCTCACACAGGAGGTGAGAAGAGTTGTTCATGATGGATGTCAGCTTTGCTAACATCCTCATCTCCCCCAGTCGATAATTCTTACTTCAGCATCTTCTGGATCTTCTGGACAAGCATTGTCAGTTAATTACTGTTGTAATGTGGATTCTTCTCAGCAAGGAAAAATGATAGAGACTCTGCATATCCTGAGGAGTCCTGGATCCAAGATGAAGCAGAGGTACTCTCAGGCTTGGAGGAGACAAATGAAGAAGAACTCAACAATGTGAGATGACATTTTAATTGACCTTCTTAATTATTTTCAGGTTCTAGCTGTTTGAAATCATGTATTTGTGTTTTATTGATAAAACTGTCCAAATCCATGTCTGATTTTGGGTTTTCAGAGGACTGAGCTTCAAGTGGTCTATTGCATAAAGCTTCATGCAGCAGTAAATGAATATCCAGAGAGATTTTTGAAATCCAGTGTCTTCTATTTTATCAGGAACATAAATGGTGAGATGACAGTTCAGTATCAATCCAAAAAAAGCCTGTTTCAGCCTCTACTGCACATGAAAAGGATTAACCAAGAGATTGCTATTTGTGTTTTGAAAAGAGACCATTGATGAACCAGCTGACATGAATGAGGCCAATGACCTGATGCCCAGACTTTTTGACTTTGGCTTGTTTAATGGAGATCCTCTTTTTGTGCTTAGAAACAGTCTTGCCAATGTAAGTAAAATGTAAAAGAATTCACACAACAACAGCTGACAGCAATCACTAAAGTCAAATCAAAATGTAATGTAACAACAGCAGAAAACATGTCAAAATGCATATTTTGACTGTGTCTCGTCAGGTGTACATGCACTTACTTTCTGCCCAGCAAATGATGACTGGCACTGGATATCAAAGCATGGCAGATTCTCCTCAGGAGGAGAGTCCAGTGAAGTCAAACAGACAAGTCACGGTTCGTGATGAGTTGCTCAACAGGACATGCAAGTTTTTGGGAGTGATCAACTCAACTTTCCAAAGGAAACTTCAGATTCAAGGTTTGCTTTATTAGATAAACTAATGGCTCATTATTTTTTAATTTAATTAATTTTCATTTCACTCAAAAACAAGTAAAAATTGTGTTAGGCTCTGAAGAAATTTAAGGACTTGATTTAAGGCCATGAGAGGACTTTGTGTTCTCCTTGTATTTCATGTCCATTTCATAACATTTCATGCTAACCAGTAAGATCTAAAGAACAACATCTGTGTCGCAGATGAGATTACGATGCACATCCCTGAACTAGACCTGGAGCCCGAGGTGGATGTACTGCTGTCTAATCCAGAGATGGTAGAGAAGCTGGAGCAGTGTGTGATGAACTGGCAGACTCAGATTACCGTTGTTATCGAGGAGCAGCAAAACAAAAAGCCACAGGTTTGTGAGCCTCCTTATATTCTGAATTTCAACCACTGCAAGTTGAAGTTAAACTTTCACTGAATGACTTGGGATCATGGCCAACATTCACATGTATAGTTGCTACGTTGCTACTGAAATGTCATTATTAACATTATCAAGTGATTAAATCACTGTTAGCTCAAAATTGAATTACTGGGTAGAAGAAAGCATAAACTCAAACAGTGATATAAGACCAATGTGAAACATCCACTTTCTGTTTTCTTCCAGGCACCCGCCCTTTGGCTGAGATAGCTTTTTGGCAGGAGCGTTCATCCATCCTGAATGCTCAGAGTGAGCAACTTAAACACCCTGTGGTGAAAAAGATCTTGGAGGTGATGACCAAAGCAGATGCAGGTGTTGTTCAGACCCTGGAAGGAACAGTTGCTGAACTTACCAAATACCGCGTGGAGTCAGATGATAATTTATGCTTCCTCGGCACAATGGAAAGACATTTCACGGTGAACTTTTTATAAACACGTTCTTGCTGAACTTAGTCTTTTCTCTGTTGACACCAAGAACCAGTAGTTACAAAAACACACTTGCCAACAGTATTTAATCTTGCTCTGCCATCCTCACCTTCACTTTTCAAAGTTACCTTTGTTTGCTGTAGAATATGGCCACTGGAGCAGATTTTGGTGTGATCCTGGAGAACATCAATCCTCTGATGGATAGCCTGGAAATTGTGTGGATAATGTCTTGTCACTATAACACCAATGAGCGTATGGTCCCTCTAATGGAGCGCATTGCCTGGCAGCTGTGTGAACGTGTGGATCAAGCAATTAGTGTCCACACACTATTCAAGTATGTGTGGATATGCAGTACATTTAAATTTTACACTGGAAGTTCATAGTTCAGTCAGAATTTATTCAAATAGGTTGTTTTGTGAAGTTTTATAATTAGGTACATAAACATAATATGCAATGAACCATTCTAAATCCATATCCTTAATACCGTTGTCTTTGTTAATGAGTTTAACAATGTGCTATGCAGAGAAAAGAGCGACAAGGCAAAATCCAAGGTGCATGTTGCTAAGCAGGTTCTGGACCAGTGGAAATCATCCTACTTTAGGATTCGTGCTGAAATTGAAAAATCAAGCAGGAATTCACGCTGGGAATTTGACCGGAAGAGACTGTTCAGGAGGACTGATTACATGGCTTCTGTCTGCCAGGACCTGTACAATGTTTTGCAGGTCAGTTTTCATATGTTTAAATATTACTGACCTCTCACTTATTAACTAAACCCGTGAATGCATAAAAAAAAAAGCAACATTGTTTTTTGAATGCCTTCTCATGGATTTGTGCTGTGCAGGTTTTGGAGGAGCTCAATAACATTTTTGGTCCGGAACTTAAAAGTGTGACCGGTGACCCAAAGGGCATTGATGATGTGCTGTGCAGAGTGAACCGTCTGATATTGCCCATTGAGGGTGTCAGTTTTAATCCTTTCAACATCTGTGAGATGAACAGCTGGAAAGTGGTCATGCAGGACTTCAACTCTGAAGTTCAGGTGAGTTTAGAATTCAGAAAATGTGTTATACACCAAAATGACAATTTAATTAAGCACTGCAGTTTCAATGTACTTGTTAGCTTGTACTAATAAAATTGCACCATTTTCTGTATTTTTCTACTACCTGAGTTATCAAGCTGAATTACGTCTTGCATGTGTTTGCTCAGGATATTGAAAGAGAGGCCATCAACTTCATTGATCAGTCTTTCAAGACACTGCGCTCTTCAGCGGCCGCCTTTAAGATGCTCCTGAAATTCAAACACATCCGTTCCAGAGTGGTCATCAATAACCATTTGATGGGAAAGTTTAATGACATCCTGACTCAGTACTGCAAAGAGGTACTGATATGTCACTTTGTAGACAAATTTCACATACTATCAAATAATGTGATCTGTATTGCAAACTATGACCAGATTCATATTCTAGTCTCATATTCTACTTTTCCAGAAGAGAAAGTGTTGTTGAAAGTGCTGTACCAGCGTTCAAGTACTTTTGTAGAATGCCTTTGTGTCTTTGTTTGTAGGTGGACAAGATATGTAAAATCTTTGAGGAAGAGAAAGACAACCCAGAGCTAGGTAAGGGCGAGCCTCCTGTGGCAGGAGCCATCAGGTGGGCCCGATCACTTTCCTACCGCACCAAACAAACAATCCTTCCATTCTTGGAAGCGCCAGAGATGCAGGGCTGTGAACAGAGAAACGAGGTGAGTTATTTCACTGTTGTCCAGCTACGTAGGTCAGTGTAAATATTAAACTGTTCAAACTGAATGTGATTAAAAGCCTTTGAGTGACTTTTGCTGCAATCTGCTCAGGCCATATATAAGTATGAGAAAATGGCAGTGCAGCTCAGGGACTATGGGGTGAAGAAGTATGATGACTGGCTGGCTAAGACAAAACACATGATTCCATTGCTAATGAAAAAAACCCTGTTGGTCACGAATACAGGACCGGTATGTATCTCTTGATGTTCATTTACAATTCTTACTTTGTATTGTGCAAAAAACAGGTAGATTAATTCTTCATATGCTCTCATTTGTTATGATTTTTCTCATTTTAAGGATGTCCCACCAGATAAATCAGGCATACAGGATGTGCGATACATAGTGAACTTTCCTCCAGAGCTCATGGAGATAATTTCTGAGGTATACTACTTTGACTCGCTGGGCTACTCTGTGCCTCAACAGGCTGAAAGCGTTGCTCTACAGCGGGACAAATTCCAGAGGTAATGATAATCACCAGTAGCTAAGTTTAGACAAAACCACAAAACCACTGATTAATGTAATCTCTGGCCTGACCTGTTTTAACTTTGGTTCTTAGTTATATTGCTGATCTATGGAAGATGGTCAACTGCTACCACTCTGTAATGGACAGCCTGAGTGAGACGAAGTCCATTATGCTGGCTCAGCGGATCATAGCTGTCAGAAAAGAACTGTATTATGGGTCCCAAAGAGTCAACTGGAATTCTTTGAGTATGTTGCTTACAGAATCTGAAATGTCTGTTGAAATACGTCTGTTGAAATTAATAGTGTCTATAAAATTGATATCATATGTGTTTGGTTTTAGGCATCCAAGACTTCATCAACCGAGGCACTCAGGCTGTCTCTAAGTTTGAGTCAGTTGTCAGTAAGATTCAGAACAATGAGAGAGATATTGAATCCAAGTTGCAATCCATTGAAATGGCCAACTTACTGAAATTTCTGGTACCAGATAAATCCAACGACTTACCAGGTAGAACTAATAGAAGGATATTACATGTTGGATGTAATAATTATTGTATAAGGATTCAAACTTGTTTTCATTGACTTGATTGCATGTCTTTTCAAGCTGTCAAGGAGTTTTTTGAACACACTGAGCAAGAGCGGGCCAAAACCATGACATTGCTGAGTAGGAAGTATGCTGACATTGGACCCCTCATCACTAAGACAGAACATTTAGTCATGGAAACCACCACTGGCAAGGCCAAAGACATGGAGGATTATTACACATACTGGGAGCGCAGGGTGTATGACTCCCTTATAAAAATGGTGCTAAGGTAATTACATGATGTTCATGTTTTTGAAGTTACCTACTTTGCAAGCAGTAGTAATTGCTGCTCCTTGAAATGCAGCACATCGTCTAACTCAACCACTGTAACATCCCTCTTGTTGACGTCCACATTTAGGAACATCCAGGCATTCGACAAGGCACTCATGGGAAGTACTGCTCTTTTCCAAATTTATGCCATTCTGTCTGCCCCTGAGATTGTGTTGCAGCCCAGAAGCAATGAGATCTACCGGGTGACCATGCAGTGCATCAGAAACTGTGTAGAGAGCACCAAGGTGAGATCATCAAGAGTATCTTAAGTCTCATGCAAAAAAAAAAAAAATCGAATACAGAAAATGTAACATTATTCTGTCCATATTTTTGTGTTTCAGCAATTTGTGCGTTGGATGAATGGGACCTGTATTGAGTGCAAACCACAACGGGTGGATGGTGAAGAGGAATTGGTGATATTGAGCTTCTTCAGTGAAGTGTGTCCACATCCTCAGATAAATGAGAGTGCAAAGTCAGTGTCCCAGAACATCCAGCGGCTGCTCCTGTCTGTGGATCAATACCTCAACCACTGGAAACGCTATCGGCCCCTTTGGGAAAAGAACAAAACCATTGTCATTGAAAAGTTTGCTGCAAGAAAACCATCCTGTGTCATGTATGATGATAAGTTTCAGTCCCTTTCTCATATGAAACAGGAAGTGATGCTGGAGCCTTTGTTTAGGAATGAGCACATTGTCCATCTAAACCTGCAGCCTCTGGCTCAAATAGTGCAGAAGACTGCTGAGTCCTGGATCAGTTCACTTGGTAGCTTGCTCAACAAGTCTGCCAAAGAGGATCTCTTCAATTTGAGAGATGAACTGATGGTATGAAATCATGCTCCATTGTTTGTGTCAAGTGTTTTTACAATACGTATTATTTTATTTTTATATATGATTTATCCTTATGGCTATTTTATACATCAGGAACTTTCTGAGATGCTGAAACAGAGCCCTGACACTATTGAAGACCTGAAGTCTGTCTTTAAAACCATCTCAGCCATCAGGGACATGTCTTTGGATGTACAGTTGAGATTTCTTGATATCCAGGAAAGATACAGAACACTGGCCATGTACAATGTAGAGGTAATGTGTGTGTTTAATGCTAAATCATTGTCCCCAGAAAGCAAGTTTACATTGTGTGCCTTGTTGAACATTTATGCTCTATTTTCTATATGTAGGTTAGAGAGGAGGAACTAGAGCTGGTGGCCAAGATTGACCAGATGTGGAGTGACCTGTTTACAGAATCCAGACAAGTGGATCGAAGTCTGACAGATGTGAAGAAATCATTTACTGCAGTAAGGCATCAAACCCACAGAACACAATCTGGTTAAAAGAATTTTTTGTTTGTTTGTTTGTTTTAGAAATGTGTTTTTACAATTATTTTCTTTTCTCCCCTCATTATACTGAAAGGTTACAACGGAGAAGATTGAAGAGTTTAAGATGGAGGTATCTATCTTTGCTGAAAGCTTCAACATGCATGGTCCTGGAGCTGTGGGAGATGATTTGGAGAAAGGTAATTGTACACATGAATCCTGCCTTTAGTTGTTAAATACAGAACCATAATATATAGGGTTGCAAGGGATTGGAACATTTCTGGTAAATTTCCAGAAACTTTCCATGGGAAGTTAAGCTTGTGAATTTTGGAAATATTCTAAATCAGAAAATTCCATGGCAATTATGAAAATGTATGGGAATTAATGGGGATTTATGGGAATTAACTGGAAATTAACTAATTTAGTATGAGAATTAACAAATTTAGTAATTGGGGATAAGCTAGCATCATGATAAGATGCTAGCTATAGCTTATAATATACATTTTTATGTGCTATTTGAAAGTTAAACATTAATGCAATGCATAAAATACATTTATCCCATAATATCATCAAAACTTGCTTCACTCAAATGTGTGGCTTGTGCGGTGAATGTGAACATCCGTTTTTTTTTCGTCAATATTATGCTAAAATATATTTTCCCCAACTATATTTAATTTCCCTGTTAAGGGCCAACCTTCAATGTTGTAAATTCCTGGTTTATTCATGTTTTTTCCCATAAATTCCTGTTAATTCCCATTAATTCCCATGGAAACTTTCCAACTTTCCCAGAATTCTGCAACCTCAATACAGTATGATGTTGAAATATAGTGGACATATAGTGGAGGGACCAGACTCTCTTTTGTTCTTTGCAGGATTGACCATTATGGGAAAATATGAGGCAGACCTTGCCAATGTAGTGGCAGAACAGCTGGAGCTTGCTAATGCTGAACAGCTGCTGGATCTGCCAGTCACTGTGTACCCAGAAGTCATCAGCATTCAGAAGGAAATGAAGGGCTTGAGGCAGATATATGATGTCTATAAAGCTCAGAAGGTTGGATATGGTGGCTGCCATTTAAAAATTGAAATTCCATGTTTGGACACATTGAACATAATTCTGGTCAATATGTTTTTTTGAGTATTTGATGTGTTTGTCTTTTACGACTTTCAGGATGCAAAGAGAGAGTGGTCTCAGACCTTGTGGGTGGATTTAAACATGGAGCTACTACAGCAGGGCATTGATGGATTCATCAAAAACTTGAAAAAGTTACCAAAAGATGTTAAGGCATTGCCTGTGGCCTTCTTCCTAGAAGGACGCATGAAGGAGTTCAAAGAGTCTCTGCCTCTTCTGCTGGACCTGAAGAATGAAGCCCTCAGAGACAGGTCAGTCTACAGATTGACACCAGATCTTACCCGAATAAATCTGACACCTAAAACAAAATGCCAAATAATTAATAGTGGAGTTTAATATTAAACGTGTATGTTGACCAGTAAGGCGAGGTCAAATAAAAAACTCTAAATAAGAATTAACATATATGTTTATATTTCGGGCTGCAGACACTGGAAGGAACTGATGGACAGGACTGGCACTAGCTTTGAGATGAATTCTGAAAGCTTCACTCTGGAGAACATGTTTGCAATTGAGTTGCACAAATATGCAAATGTCATTGGTGACATTGTCACCGCTGCTGTAAAGGAGCTCAGTATTGAAAAGGTAAGCTTACCACTTTGTGATTTATCTGAAGTCTGAGTTAGGGATCAGTTTATCAGTGAAATCACAAATAAAACATATTATCCTTGTGTGTATGTTTGTGCATGTGCTTCCAGGGAGTGAAGGAGGTAGTGAAGACCTGGGAAAACATGAAGTTCAGTGTGGTGCCCTATTTTAAAGGCACCCGGCAATGTGGTTCTATTCTGGGTTCAGTGGACGAGATTCAGCTAAACGTAGACAATGATGCCATGAACTTACAGGGCATGGCAGGAACCTCTTTTGTTGGACCTTTTCTTGGTACCATACAACAATGGGAAAAAGATCTGTCCCTTATCAGTGAGACCATACAGGTCAGTGAGAGTGGCCAAATCTCCCATCACCCTTAAGCTGATCCATTTTCCTTACTGAAAAATGTTTTTTCTTGCCCAGGTATGGTTGCTGGTACAACGGAAATGGATGTACCTGGAGAGTATATTCATTGGTGGAGACATTAGTTCGCAGTTACCCGAGGAAGCCAAGAAATTTGATAACATTGACAAAAACTTTAAAAAAGTGAGTTTCACCATATATATGTTAGCCAGACAAAAGCGAAGTTACTAGATATATCAAAATAATATTGTCTCCTTGTTTATTTATTTTGTTATGTAGATAATGAGTGACACAGTGAAGGATCCAAACATTAAGCGGTGTTGCCTGGTTCCCAACCGACTAACAGACCTGCAGACACTGAGCGATGGTCTAGAGAAGTGCCAGAAGAGTCTAAATGACTACCTGGACTCCAAACGGAACGTGTTTCCTCGCTTCTTTTTCATTTCTGATGATGAACTGCTCAGCATTTTAGGGAGTAGTGACCCTGCATGTGTCCAGGAGCACATGATCAAGGTAGGAATTCAGAAGATAGAAAGGATGACTGCTGGTCCAAATGTATGAAATGTTTTCCTAGATATTTTTCTTTTCATTGTTCCACAAGATGTATGACAACATAGCATCTTTGAGGTTTGATGTGGAAAGCAATGGCGAGACAGTAGCTGGGGCCATGGTGTCTGCTGAAGGTGAGGTGATGGAGCTGAAGAAGCCTGTGCCAGTGGAGGGCAGGGTGGAGGAGTGGATGACAGAAGTACTACTGGAGATGAGAAGGACTAATAGACTCATCACTAAAGAAGCAATCTACTGCTACTGTGAAGACAGAGGCAGGTGTGTGTAGTTAATACATGTGGGTGTGTGAGCAATTCTGCCTGTCTCTGTGTGCAAATGAGCCACAGTATATTTGTCATTCCCATGTCTCAGGGTGGATTGGATGATGCTGTACCAGGGCATGATGGTGCTAGCTGCAAATCAAGTGTGGTGGACGTGGGAGCTTGAGGATGCCTTTGAATCTATGGAGAAAGGAGACAAGGACGCAGTGAAAAACTTTTCAAAGAAAGTGCACCATCAAATTGATGAGCTCGTAACACGCATTGCCCAACCTATGAAGAAAAACGACAGACGAAAGATTAACACTGTGCTTATCATCGATGTCCATGCAAGAGACATTGTCGACAACATTATGCAAAACTGGTAAATTTAACATTTGTCAGTCAGTTTGAACTGTTCTTCCATCTCACAGGGCAATGTAAAAAAATGTAATTGAATTCTCTTTCCAGGATAACGAATGCACGAGCATTTGAGTGGGAAAGCCAACTAAGATTCTACTGGCTCAGGGAACCTGACGACCTATTTGTGCGTCAGTGCAGTGCTTCATTCTCTTATGGCTATGAATACATGGGGTTGAACGGTCGATTGGTAATAACCCCACTGACGGACCGTATCTACCTCACCATCACACAGGTCTGACATGCTTTGCAAATTTATGATAGCCAAAACGAATAAAATACCTAAACAGCACATGTAAATTGTTCTATCAGCTGGTTTTGACAACTGGATGTCTCTTTGTGGGTGTGTATTTGTGATGCAGGCCCTCTCCATGTACTTGGGTGGAGCTCCTGCTGGACCAGCTGGCACTGGAAAGACAGAGTCCACCAAAGATCTGGCCAAGGCTTTAGGCCTGCTCTGTGTGGTTACAAACTGCGGTGAGGGCATGGACTGCCTGGTAAGAGTCAACGGCTAATGGAAAATGTTTTGGTACCTTAAAGCTAGGGTAGATAACACTGAAGAAACCAGCAAGAGACAGTTCGATTTATCTAACCGAAAAAATCGCACCCTCTCCCATTTACTTTCTTGTACAATTAATACATAGGCAGAATACAGGCATTCAGGCCAGCCAATCAGTGTGTCACATGTAAGAATGCATCCACACCCCTCTATGATTAGATGACACCTCTATTATGTACATACTAATCATTTGTATGTATGTTGAGTGTGCAAACCATGCTCTGTTACACTCTGCAAGACAAAGAGCCCCTCACTATTTTTCATTTGTGCTCAACTTTTGTCCTTGATTTCCTTTCCTTTCCTTTGTGTGCAGGCTGTAGGAAAGATCCTTTCTGGCCTTGCCCAGTGTGGAGCGTGGGGCTGCTTTGATGAGTTCAATCGAATCGATGCCTCAGTGTTGTCAGTCATCTCTTCCCAAATCCAGACTATCCGCAGTGCTCTCATTCTGCATCTCAAACGGTTTAGTGTAAGTTTGTTGAAGTTGTGCAGAAGCAGTCATGAATATATCAAATAATTCAGTTTTTCAAAAAAACAAAATCACAAAGATCGAAGGTTATTTTATGTGGGATAATTAAGTTGATAGCTTGCTTTTTTAGCCTATATGTAGAAGAGTTTGTAGTATTATTCCCCCTAAACCAAACTTCTTCTCACTATGCACAACAGTTTGAAGGGCAAGAGATTACCCTGGACAGCCGCATAGGTATTTTCATCACCATGAACCCGGGTTATGCAGGACGCACAGAGCTGCCAGAATCAGTCAAAGCCCTCTTCAGGCCTGTGGTGGTCATTTTGCCTGACCTGCAGCAGATTTGTGAGATCATGCTCTTCTCCGAGGGCTTCTTAATGGCCAAGGTGAGGGACCCACACACAAAACACTAATTACATTGTTACAGTTGATGTATAATGAACCATGTACTATGTGTGCAACATTACTATAATGTACAGTGGCAAGATTTATATTAGTGTTCTCAGGTAATTCTGAAATGCAAGGATTAATTATGATGAATTACTTTGAAAATGTTCTGATTTAAGACAAACATAATGTCACCATGGAAGATATAAACATATAAAATCATATCATATCATATCAACATGCAAAAATCTGTAACTATAACTGATTTCA
Organism: Miichthys miiuy; assembly: GCA_036365135.1. Lineage (NCBI taxonomy): Eukaryota > Metazoa > Chordata > Actinopteri > Sciaenidae > Miichthys > Miichthys miiuy. The sequence goes on from CM071617.1 coordinate 22,377,605, forward strand.
TATTTTTGCTCAATTCAGGTTCTGGCAAAGAAGATGACAGTGCTGTATAAGCTGGCTCGTGAGCAGCTTTCCAAGCAGTCCCATTATGACTTTGGCCTGCGAGCTCTGAAGTCTGTCCTAGTGATGGCAGGAGAGCTGAAGAGAGGCTCACCTGACCTCAGTGAGGTAGAGACCAGGGAACAGGTTTCATGTGTTATTTTCATATAATGAAAAAAATGGAAAACTTCTTTTTGCTGACGTACGATATGGAATGGAGGACAAGAAGTGTTGCAGATGCCACAGACAATATATGAAAACAAAAATGTATTGATATCTGCAGTCTGGCTTAAAAATGGCCTCTAAAATGAATGAAAATGTTCTCCATTCCAATTTTTGTAAACATATTAATTCTGTTCTTTAATATTTTGTAATGCTTTGTGGTCTTTCATCGCAGGACGTGGTGTTGATGCGTGCCCTCAGGGACATAAACCTGCCTAAGTTTGTGTTTGAGGATGTGCCTCTGTTCCTCGGGCTGATATCAGACCTGTTCCCTGGGCTGGACTGCCCTCGTGTTCACTACCCTGACTTTAACGCTGCCGTGGAACAGATCCTCCAAGAGAACAAATACATCATACTGCCTAACCAGGTGTCTCATGGAACTCAAAGAGTTTTAGTTTCAAATATTTAGTGAGTGTATGAGTGTTAAAGTGTTTATATGCCATATTCACATTCATATTTATGCTGTCTGTGGTTTTAGGTGGATAAAGTGGTGCAGCTGTACGAGACCATGATGACCAGACATACTACTATGATTGTGGGTCCAACAGGTGGCGGAAAATCAGTTGTGATCAGCACATTGTGCCAAGCTCAGACCAAGTCAGTGTTAGTTTACATCATGTAGATTTACACCACCATCCTGATGTTTTATGTGCACAATAGAAACCCTTATTTTATCTCATCATCAGATTGGGATTGCAAACCAAGTTGTATCCCCTGAACCCTAAAGCAATGAGTGTCATTGAACTTTACGGTATTCTGGACCCTGACACTCGAGACTGGACTGATGGGATCTTATCCAACATTTTCCGTGACATCAACAAACCTACTGACAAAAAAGAGCGGAGGTACAGTATAAAAAAAAATTAAAGGAGACATTTAATCAATCAGTTCATGAAGATGTGCAATGTGCCAGGGATGGCATTCATTCTTACATTAAGAAGTAGAAAGAATTTCTGTGGCATACTACATAAAGATATGGACTTGGACTCCCAGGTACATCCTGTTCGATGGGGACGTGGATGCTCTGTGGGTCGAGAATATGAACTCGGTGATGGACGACAACAAGCTCCTCACTCTAGCCAATGGAGAACGGATTCGGTTACAGAATCACTGTGCCCTGTTGTTTGAGGTTTGTCTGAGTTTCAGCGTCTTTACCTACACTTACTGCAAAGCAGCCCTACAGATATAATAAAACTTCATCATCACAGGTTGCAGATCTGCGTTATGCCTCCCCTGCTACTGTTTCCCGCTGTGGGATGGTTTATGTTGACCCTCAAAACCTGAGATACACCCCATACTGGCAGAGATGGGTGACCAACAGACCTGGCAAGGTATGAGAAAAAATATATACACAATGTAATAATTGTAATGGTTTATTATTTGATAACATCATAACGCTGTCTTTGTTTTTGTTTTCTAGGAACAAGAAGTGCTCAACAAACTGTTTGAAAAATATGTGCACTGCTCGATTGACATGATTGTGGAAGGTATCGTTGATGGTAAACAGGGCCAGAAACTGAAGTCTGTTGTCCCTCAGACAGATCTGAACATGGTAGGTTCATCTTGTCCATCTCAAGTGTACTCCAGTACCAGTCTTGTTGTATTCATGCAGGAAGCATTAAATGAAGATTAACATAGTCCCATATTTAGACTAAATTGTGCATGTGTCGGCTGTGTGTTCAGGTAATTCAGCTGTGCTTGACACTGGATGCGCTGCTTGAGAATGAGAGCAGCAGTGCTGAAGTCCTGGAGAGTTACTTCCTGGAAGCTCTGTACTGCTCACTAGGTGCCACATTGTTGGAGAGCAGCAGGATTAAGTTTGATGAGTTCATCAAAAGGCTTTCCTGCTTAACGACGGTGCATGATGAGAAAGCCCTGGCTGGCCCTGGTGAGATTCCAGGTAAAAAGCATGAATTAGTACTGATTATGAAATTCACATGCATTATCAAGCTTATACAGCTTTAGGTACAGTTTGATTAGAGTAATATTCGATATTGTATGGGGTGTTGTTTAGCTCAGTTGGTAGAGCAGCCGCCCCATGTACAAAGGCTCAGTCCTTGCCACAGTGGTCCAGGGTTCGAATCCGACCTCTGGCCCTTTGCTGCATGTCATTCCCCATCTTTCTCTCCCCACATTAATGTCACTTTTCAGCTGTCTATACAATAAAAGCTTGAAAAGGCCAAAAAAATATCTTCAAAAAAAATACACAGTTTTACTTTTTAACTGTTTTATTCTCCACATGAATGTGTGAATATAAGTTAATATAAGTCAATATAAGTTTCATCACTTTTCTATCTTATTATTAATAATAAAATGTCTGCATCCGTACAGGATACCTCCCAACTCTGTATGATTTCCATTTTGATGGAACACAGGCGAAGTGGGTTCCCTGGAATTCCCTGGTCACCAAATACATCCACAACCCTGAAATGAAATTTGCTGATATTCTAGGTAAAAGTCAATTCTGTGAGCTGTGAGGCAAGAACAAATCTTTTTTGTCTCTCCAAAGCTTCTTCTTCCACTTTGATTTCCTCATCATCTATCTTTGCTTTAGTGCCAACTATCGACACCACGAGAGCCAGCTGGATCCTGGAACAGATGGTGAAGATAAAGAGACCAGTGCTTCTGGTTGGAGAGTCTGGCACTTCCAAAACTGCCACCATTCATAACTACCTGAAGAACCTGAATGCAGATACAAGGGTGAGTTTACATTATAATCATGCATGTGTGAATTTGTTATGTCACTTGAGTTTAAATGTCTTCTCTTCTGTTTCTAGATTAGTCTGATCATCAACTTCTCATCCAGGACCACTTCAATGGACCTGCAGAGGAACCTTGAGGCCAATGTGGAGAAAAGGACCAAAGGGACCTATGGGCCTCCTATGGGGAAGAGACTGCTGATCTTTGTTGATGACATGAACATGCCAAAGGTACCTGCTCTCAACCAAGTCTCTCGTCTCCTTTACTGTGTTAAGTGACAGTGCTTGTATGTTTGACACAATATACTATGCACCTCCAGGTGGATAGTTACGGCACACAGCAGCCTATCGCACTTTTGAAGCTGTTATTGGACCGAGGAGGCATATATGACAGAGGGAAGGAGCTTAACTACAAAATCCTCAAGGATCTTGGCTTTATTGCTGCTATGGGAAAGGCAGGAGGTGGAAGGAACGAAGTGGATCCCCGCTTTGTTTCACTCTTCAGTGTCTTCAACATCCCCTTCCCTTCAGTAGACTCCCTCCAACTCATCTATGCTTCCATTATCAAAGGCCACACCAGAGTGAGTATCTCTTTCCCACATAAATCAACACATAGAATACATAATACACATAGAATCTCATACAAATCATCCGATTTAATAAACCTGATCAAATATTTTAGCCATTCACTGATGTCGTACGGAGTGTTTGTGATAAAATCATCATCTGCACACTGGAACTTTACAACAACATCATCAAAGATCTGCCACCCACTCCCTCCAAGTTCCACTACATCTTCAACCTGAGGGATCTGTCGAGAGTCTTCAATGGACTGACCCTCACCGAACCTGACAGGTCTGGTCGAGCACATTCGCTCTGGTAACAAACTTTGCAGGGAGAGGTCTATGTTTTTAAATGTCTTACATGATTTCTCTCCAACAGTTTTTCGACTGTCACCCAATTTGTGCGTGTGTGGAGAAATGAGTGCCTGAGAATCTTCCATGACAGACTCATAGATGAAACTGACAAAACCTTGGTAATAACTATTAATAATAGTTGTGGATATTTACTGTAGATTATCCATTGTATTGACTACAGGGACAAACACTATATATGTATATATGTTCCTTCAACTGAAAGCTCAAAATCTGTGTAGCAAATTGTTTTGTAGTGTGTTGTTTCTCACTTTTTCAAATGTACCTAATGTGTTTTTTGCCATTAGGTTCAAGGTCACATAAAGAACCTGATTGAGGAGCATTTCAAGTCAGACCTGGAGGCAGTCATGAGGGACCCAGTTCTTTTTGGAGACTATGGGACAGCACTCAGTGACACTGAACCAAGGATCTACAAGGATATATGGGACTATGATGTTGCAAAAGCCTTGTTTCAGGTATTGTCAAGTTATTAACTGTGTAATTAACTGTGATGGGTTTACTCAGTCTAAAGTTATTTATGGAATATAATAGTTTAATAATGCAACAATAGTTTTTGATATTTGTTACAATTATTTACTGCCATAATCTTTAAATATACTGAATTGTTTTTCCATTTTGCAGGGAATTCTAGAAGAATATAATATCAACAAATCAGGAATGAATCTCGTTCTGTTTGACGACGCTCTGGAACATCTGACCCGGGTGCACCGTATAATTCGCATTGATCGTGGCCACGCACTGCTTGTCGGTGTAACGGGCTCCGGCAAGCAGTCCCTCACCAAGCTCGCTGCGTTCGCTGCCGGCTGTGAGGTTGTGAAACACAAGAACCATGAGGGGTGTGGTGAAGGGCAAATTCTCAGGGACAAACAGAAGAAGAACCATAGAACAAGAAGTTCTGGATTATAGTGATAGTATTCTTATAACTTAACTCTTATAACTTCAAAGCTGCTAAAGGAGAAATTGGAAGCATTAAATTATACATCCATATTGATCTTTTGAAAAGTGTTTTTTAACTAATTTCTATTATGTAAAATATTAAATATAGATATAAATATAGAAATAATTGCAAAGAAATCTCGAGCATTCATTATTGTAATCTCCTTCTCCCAGGTGTTTGAGATAACATTAAGCAGAGGATACAGTGAGTCAAACTTCCGCGATGAACTGAAAGCACTGTACTTGAAGCTTGGCATTGAAAATAAGAAGACGGTGTTCCTCTTTACGGATGGCCATGTTGTTGAGGAAGGCTTCTTGGAACTCATTAACAACATGCTCACCTCAGGTTTGATAACACTCCTGGCTCACACTACATTTTTCTGTTTGAAAAGCTACAGCCGTAGTACTCTGCTCATGCTCTCTCTTCATAGGAATTGTTCCTGCATTGTTCCCTGATGATGAGAGGGAGTCGGTTATTAACCAGCTCCGGGATGAGGCTCTTAAGATGGGAGCAGGTCCTTCTAAAGAAAGCGTGTGGCATTACTTTGTCAACAAGAGCGCCAACAACCTACACATTGTTTTAGGCATGTCTCCAGTGGGAGACACCCTGAGGTCACGCTGCAGGAACTTCCCAGGTGAAATACAGGCTCAGGCTTGACTTCATTTGAATATCATTTCTGGTTTTGTTTCACTAACTGTGTGTACTTCTTTTTCAGGGCTGATGAACAACACTGTGATAGACTGGTTCCTGCCATGGCCTCCACAGGCATTACTTGCAGTGGCTCAGTCTTTTCTTGGTATGTAATTTAACACACATTTATATCCTTTTAAGCCATTTACGTTATTTAGCTGTGATGAGAGCAGCTGGAATATTATCCCTGTTTTTGTTCCAGGTGAAAGTCCAATGATTCCTGAGATACACTCTGCAGAAGTGATAGGTCATGTATGCATGGTCCATAGCTCTGTGGGCGACTACAGCAGGCTATTCCTGCAGAAACTCCGCGTGTAACTTTGTTACTCCAAAGAACTACTTGGACTTCATTAACACATATTCTAAGCTCTTGGATGAAAAAGGCCAATATATCCTGGGTGAGAAGATGGATCATTTTATACATTCTGTACCTCCTCTGTGGGAAGGGTTAGCCTGGTGCCACATGGCTATTGTGCATTAATATGTTTGTGATGATTTAACTTGCTCTCTCCTGTGCCAGCTCAGTGCAAGCGTCTGGAGGGAGGTTTGCATAGACTTATGGAGGCCACTGAGCAGTTGGCCGATCTGAATGTGAAGCTAGCAGAGCAGAAGGTGGTCCTCGCTGAAAAGTCCACAGCTTGTGAGGCCCTTCTGGATGAGATAACTGCAAACACAACTGTAGGTCAGTGAGTTGGTCAGCATTTCTTAACTTTGGGTTGTAACAAACACAGTGTACTGTAGGTTTCTGAAAATAAACAGAGCTGTCACAAACCACTTATCAATAACTTTTTCTTCTAGCTGAGGAGAAAAAGACTCTGGCAGAAGATAAGGCTGAAGAGATTCAAGAGCAGAACAAAGTGATAGCCGTGGAGAAGAAAGAAGCTGAAGCTTCACTGGCTGAAGCTCTGCCAGTATTAGAAGCAGCCCGCAATGCCTTGAAAGATCTGGAAAAATCAGATGTCACAGAGATCAGGTAAACTCTTCTCTTTTCTCAGAGAAAATTTTCCGTTCTGTGGTTGAAAAAGCTAGAAGATGGCCATTCATGACCTTGACATGGCTATGTATCAGGAGGTGATTAATATTCTCAAATATATATTTAATCAAGAATCGATCAGTCATGAAAAAACCGGGTTTAGCATACTTGACCAAAAAAAGCCAAGTCATTCCATCTGTTAATTTATCCTCTCCTTCTATCTGCCTTTTCCTGCCGCTCCATTGTGCAGATCCTTTGCCAAGCCACCCAAACAGGTGCAGGTGGTCTGTGAGTGCATCCTGGTGATCCGTGGTTACAAGGAGATCAGTTGGCAGTCAGCCAAGACGATGATGTCGGAGACGAACTTCCTTCACACGCTGATGGAGATGGACTGTGATTCAATAAGTAACAGCCAGATCAACACTGTCAAAGGTAAGCTGGCAACAACATCAATAAAAACAACCATAGAAATTGCAAATAGTAATACCCATGTACTGTATTAGTTGTTTTCTTTGCAATTTTCCCTGGCTAGGCTTCCTGAGGAACCTCCGCACGAGCTTTGAGGAGATGCAAGCCATCAGTAAGGCTGGCTCGGGAATGTTCAAGTTTGTGGAGGCTGTTGTAGGTTACTGTGATGTTGCCAAGGTTATAAAACCCAAGAGAGACAAGGTAATGTGAGGTTTGTAAGTGCTTTTACATCATGCTCTATAAGAAGGAACACAGATTAAAACATTTTAAATTCCAAATAATTTCTTAGGTGGCACGGCTGGAGAAGGACTTCTTTCAGAGTAAGCGGGAGCTGAACCGCATTCAGAGCGAGCTTAGTAGTATCCAGAATGAGTTGCAGACTCTTGGAGAGAAGTATCAAGCTGCTATTGAGGAAAAGCAACTGCTAGAAGAAGAGGCTGAGCTCATGGAGAGGAGACTGATAGCTGCTGACAAACTCATCTCTGGCCTAAGTTCTGAGAATGAACGGTGAGGCTATAAAAAAAGGAACATGTGGGTTCACACTTGCAGCTATCAGCCTAGGCAAACCTGCTAAGAAGTGCTCTTTCTCATCTTTCTGTCTTTGTCTACCTTTCTTTGCTACTACTCTTTTCAATAATGCCCACTCAGATGGACACAAGATTTGGAGGAGTTGAAGCAGCGACGCGTGCTTCTCCTGGGTGACTGTCTGATCTCTGCTGCTTTTCTGAGCTATGAGGGGGCCTTCAGCTGGGACTTCAGGAATGAAATGGTATACCAAAAATGGGTTAAGGATGTGCAGGAGAGAGGCATCCCTTTGAGCCAGCCTTTTAAAGTGGAAAATCTTCTGACTGATGAGGTCGAAATCAGCAGGTGAGAAGGAGTGTGTGCTCATGACTTTGAAACTTGAAACACAAGAAGACAATATACTGTATGAATTTGTTCGTTCAAATGATATGAAGTAGGTTTTACTATAGTCAGGCAGGTGCTTCCTGCAAATATATGGATTTATCTTTATTCCTGTGTGACAGATGGGGCTCAGAGGGCTTGCCTCCAGATGAGCTTTCATTGCAGAATGGAATCCTCACAACTAGGGGGAGCCGATTTCCCATGTGTATTGACCCTCAACAGCAAGCCCTCAACTGGATTAAAAAGAAGGAAGAAAAGAATAGCCTCAAGGTACAAAAACAAATTGTGCTCATACAAGTTATGTGTCATATCTGCTCACAAGTCCTGGAATGACTTCTTTCGACAGATCTTTGGAAAGACTCACTATATCCAGTCCTGACAGTGTGACCATCCTTTTTTTCCCCCAGGTCTCGTCTTTCAATGATCTAGACTTCCTGAAGCAGCTAGAATTGGCTATCAAATATGGCTTCCCATTCCTTTTCCAAGATGTAGATGAGTACATCGACCCTGTGATTGACAATGTCCTCGAGAAGAATGTAAAAGGAGCCGAGGGCAGACAGGTCATCATGCTGGGTGACAAGGAGGTTGACTATAATCCCAACTTTAAACTCTACCTCAACACCAAACTGGCTAACCCCAAATTTTCCCCATCCGTGTTTGGAAAAGCCATGGTCATCAACTATACTGGTAAGCTAATTTAGCATGGCAGCCATAGTTTGTCTGTAACGTTTGAACAACATGTACTAAATGTTGTTTCACTGTCTATTTATTAGTAACCCTTAAGGGTCTGGAGGACCAGCTGCTGTGTGTTATCATGGGCTTTGAGAAAAAGGAGTTGGAGGAGCAGCGTGAGAATTTGATCCAAGAGACAAGCAACAATAAGAAGCTGCTGAAGAACCTTGAGGACTCCCTGCTCAGAGAGCTGGCCACATCTACAAGCAACATGTTGGATAACACAGAACTGATTCACACACTGGAGGAAACAAAGTCAAAAGCCAGTGAGGTCAGTTTGACTGCAGCAGAAGTGAACTCATGGAATAATAACAATTTCACTGAAGTCATTAATCCAAGCTAATGTTCGATGTTGTGATCATCAGGTATTTGAGAAGCTACGGTTGGCTGAGAAGACATTTATGGACATTGATAAACTCAGAGAAGCCTACCGGCCTGCTGCTAAGCGTGGTGCTGTTCTGTTCTTCGTACTGACAGAAATGGCTCTGGTGAACAGCATGTACCAGTACTCTCTGGCCTCCTACCTGGAGGTGTTTGATTTTTCACTGCGCAGATCTCTGCCCAACTCTAGCCTGAGTCAAAGACTGACGAACATCATAAACACTCTGACATACAGTGTCTATAACTACGGCTGCACAGGTGAAATAATAAAGGTTGAGCAATGGGATTGATGGAAAAAAAAGTATTTATGATGACTTTATAGATTTTATAACCTGACTTGATTTAATATCCTTAGGTCTGTTTGAGAGGCACAAGCTGCTCTTTTCCTTTAACATGGCCATCAAGATTGAGCAAGCAGAAGGGAGGGCACCTCAGGAGGAGTTGGAGTTCTTTATCAAGGGTGAGATATCCAGAGAATATGAACTGTTATTAGCACGCACACAAACATGTATGCACACAATATTCAAAGCAAATTCTTTTTATTTTGCCATCCTATGTGTAAAGGCAATCTATCCCTGGAAAAGAGCAAGCACAAAAAGCCTTGTGACTGGCTTCCAGACCAGGGCTGGGAGGACATAGTGAAACTCGCAGAGCTCTTTCCTGAGCAGTTTGGCTCTCTGCCTGATGACATAGAGAAAAATGCCACTGACTGGAAATCTGTAAGTGACCACAGAGACAGGAATCATCATATGCATTCATTTTACTTTATCGTTTGAGAGTTGAGCATTGTTTTTCTCCTCAGTGGTTTGACTTAGATGGACCAGAACAGTCTCCATTCCCCATGAAATATAAGGAGAACCTGTCAGACTTTCAGAAGCTGTTGTTGCTGCGCTGCTTCCGCGTTGACAGAGTCTACAGAGCTATGACTGACTATGTCACTAACACCATGGGCGAGAAGTGAGACTGTTTCTATTGGAATAATGCAATTAAATATACATTTATACATTTCAATCAAACCCTGAATGCCCACGTTTTCTTGTATTTCTGCTCAGATATGTACAGCCCCCCATGATCAACTGTGATGCAATTTATGAGCAGAGCACGCCTTCCTCTCCCATTGTCTTCATCCTGAGCCCCGGGTCTGATCCTACCAGTGACCTCATGAAACTAGCAGAGAGGTCTGGCTTTGGAGGCAACAAGTTCAGGTTCCTTGCCATGGGCCAAGGCCAAGAGAAGGTACTAAAGATTTTTTTTTTTCATATCTGAGCCACAAAGCTTTAAAGGTGGTCAGGTTAAACGTATACAGGGATCACGAAGCAGGCATGCTAATCAACATTAAAAAGTAAAGACGTTGAGGGTAATTGTCTTCTGTACCTGTGATAAAGGTGGCACTGCAGTTCCTGGATAAGGCAGCATCCATGGGTCAGTGGTTGATGCTACAGAACTGCCACCTGATGGTAAAGTGGCTAAAAGAACTGGAGAAATGCTTGGAGAAGATCACCAAGCCCAACCCCAAATTCCGCTTGTGGATCACCACCAATCCCATTCAGGATTTCCCCATTGGTATACTGCAAAATTCTTTGAAGGTGAAGCAACATTTTCTTTTCTTCAGTAGTGTTTTATTTAGATTTTTTGGAGGTGACAGGGTTGACTTTCCAAGATACAGTAGTGGGCACAAGTATTTGTTGAACTAGGTGTTGTATTTGAATGTTTTGCTGAGCAAGGTGTTTTTTTTAAACAAAGTGACACATTAATACATGAACTCAAAACAAGGGAAACTGTACTATGAACATCTAAGCATATGAGTTATTGAGTTATATGAGTATTGAGTTGTCTGTATCTATATTTTCCTATTGTTAAAAGTCTTGAAAGCTGAATGGTATTTTGATGGTAAATATTTTGCAGAGAAACTAGTTTACATGTACTTTAATATTATTTGCAGGTAGTGATGGAGCCTCCCAGTGGTCTCAAGCTAAACATGATAGCCACATACTCTAAAATCTCCAGTGGGACCTTGACTGCATGCCCACACCCTGCCTTCCGCAGCCTGGTGTATGTGCTGTCCTTCTTCCATGCTGTGGTGCAAGAGAGACGCAAGTACGGCAAGATTGGTTGGAATGTCCCGTACGACTTCAATGAGTCTGACCTCTTCGTAAGTGGCACAGGACTCATTTACACTATGTTTTTGTTTATTCTTAGTCTCAGTTATATTTCATTTTTCAGTGTTTAAACAATACAACTGTGCTCAACAGGTGTGTCTGGAGATCCTCGAGACTTACCTGACCAAAGCTCACAACCAAGGAGACAAATTTATTCCCTGGGGAAGTCTTAAATACCTTATCGGGGAGGTTAGGCTCAATTCATTGTGATTTCATAAATTGTAAATCTATAATCTTGCTAGGTGATGCTATGAGTTTAGTATGCGTGTATAATGTTTTATAGGTGATGTATGGTGGGCGAGCCATCGATAGCTTTGATCGCCGGGTCTTGACTGTCTACGTGGATGAGTATTTTGGAGACTTCCTCTTTTACACCTTCCGGCGCTTCCACTTCTTCAAGGACAAGGCTGTAGCTTACAAGATCCCTCCAAATGGGCCTAAGAAAACATATGTTGGTCAGTTGTTATTTCATTATTTTACACAAAAGAAACATTATTTTCTGTCGCCACTCACAGCTTTAGTCTGTTTTCTGTTACAGATGAGATTGAATCCATGCCACTGGCAAACACGGCAGAGGTACTGGGTCTTCATTCCAACGCAGATATAGGATACTACACACAGGCAGCTAAAGACATTTGGACTCACCTAATAGACCTGCAGCCTCAGACAGGTATGATTTGGCATCTTAATTTATTTCAAATGGATTGGAAATGCTATTTTTGCCACCATGCTGTCAATTGCTTCCTTTCTTATGGACTTTACACACCCTTGTGTGCCTCAGGTGAATCTGGTGGAAGCATCAGTAGGGATGAGTACATCAGCCAGGTGGCCCAGGAAATTCAGGACAAGCTGCCCAAATTATTTGACATAGATGTGATCCGTAAAAAGCTCGGCACAGACATTTCCCCAACCTCAGTGGTGCTGCTTCAAGAACTGGAGCGCTTCAACAAACTGGTGGTCTGCATGCAGCGCTCTTTGACTGAGTTGCAGAGGGTAAGAAGAAAGGGCAGAGGACAACAAGATACTGAGAACTCAGACAGATAGATGTTATGCTTGCTTTCTGCTTCACACGGTTAGATTTGCTCTGATTCTCCTGTGTGCCCTAGGCCTTGGCTGGTGAGGTTGGTATGAGCAGTGAGTTGGATGAGGTCGCTTGGGCCCTTTTTAATGGTCAGATCCCAGCCATTTGGAAGAAGCTGGCACCTGACACTCTGAAGTCCCTCGGCAACTGGATGAGCCACTTCAAGAGGCGTTATGAACAGTATAGCTCCTGGGTGAGGACGCACACACCATCACAGATTATCTCTTATGTGTAACCTTCTGCAACATTATGCCATTGCAGAATAGTTGACAAATGAGTTGAGAATATATTTTTTGTATCTTGTGTCCATCAGGTCGATGAAGGAGAGCCAAAGGTTATGTGGCTATCGGGACTCCATATCCCTGAGTCCTACCTGACAGCCGTGGCCCAAGCTGCATGCAGAAAAAATGGCTGGTCTCTGGATCTTACTGTAATGTACACACAGGTGACCAAGTACCGCAGTGATGATGAAGTCAGTGACAGACCTGGACAGGGTAATTAGATGACCTTCAACTTTTGCAGAATGATTAGTTATGGGTTATGAAGACTGATAGTCTTTTTCCCTGCAGGCTGCTATGTGTCCGGCCTGTATCTGGAAGGGGCAGACTGGGACACTAAGGAGGGCTGTCTTGTGAGGAGTAAACCAAGAGCTCTGGTTGTTGAACTACCCATTCTCAAAGTCCTTATCAAGGAGACAGAACGCCTCTGGTTACTGGTGTGGACCACAGTCGCTACAGGACTCCATACAATACTTACAATACAGTTTGCTATTTTGATGATTTTTTCTAACTGTCTTCCTAACTGGCATTTCCATGTCTTTTGTACCACAGAATACTCTGCGCACACCGGTGTACACCACCTCTATGCGGAGGAATGCAATGGGTGTGGGCTTGGTGTTTGAGGCAGACCTGTTCACCACCTTGCACCTGTCCCACTGGGTGCTCCAGGGAGTCTGTTTATGCCTCAATGCTGACTAAAGACAAGCTCAGCCTCACTGAGGTGGTTAGAGTTATGCAAGTTATGCCCTCCACCTTGGTCTAAGCCCACCGGAAGTCTCACTATTATGCAATCACAGACTGTTTAAGAATAAAAGTCAGGTTTATAGTATATTATATTTGTAAGCTGTGTCTGAATTACTGAAACATGGAAGTGGAAACAAAAAGTTTTACACAAAACACTGTTGAAACTTATTCAGTATTTTCAGAGCTGTTTGAAACAAATACAGGAAATGTCAGCTTTTAAATAAATGACACGTTTAAAAAATGTGCATCATATTGTGGATGTTTGTTGTCAGTGTGGATTCTGCTGTGTACCCTCACCCCCTCCACTGTTAGTACTGATGAACAATAACCACCTGCCAGCAGATCCTGTATCCTATAACAGTGCCCTGTAATGGTCAAGTCACGAGTCTCAAGTCATTCACTCAGTCACTCATGAAGTCACGAGTCTTCCAAGTTGAGTCTAAAGTACTTTATTTTCTGTCATGTCAAGTTGCAAGTCATCAAAACAGTGACTCAAGTCAACTGAAGTCCAAGTCACAATGACTCAAAAATGATAAATGTGAGCTTGAATGTCACTGTACTATCAGTAAAATGTTTATACATCTTGTACACTCCTGTGAACTGTCTGTGAATGCAGCAGACAGCATCCTTGAAGTGGTCCCATGGTGTAATGGTTAACACTCTGGACTTTGAATCCAGTGATCCGAGTCCAAATCTTGGTGGGACCTGAATTTAAAGGTTCGGTGAATCATTTCTGCAGACAACAGGCTTTGGTCTAAGGTCTTTAAGGTTTGGTTAGGATTACCACAAAAAAATTGTTTTTCTGGGGACTAAACTGGGTATGTTGACTTAAACTGAACTGTCAAAACTGCTGTATAGAAAATTGTGGGTGATGTCACAAATACAACATTTAATTTTTACACTGCTTGAGTCACATATCGGATAAGAAACATTTTCAATCTTCTTGATTTGTTGTCTGTTGAGGTACTAATCAGTTAAAATCAGGTTCCACTGAAATTTGTCCAGAGTGAGTGGAGAGAGAGTCCAGAGTGCTAACCATTACACCATGGAACCACTATACAAAGTGCTTTTTGTTGTGTTCACAGACAACTGGTGTGAGTGGGAAATGCCATAATCAGGTCTTGAAAAACGATCCTGAAACTGCTTGAGCTAGCTATGGAGGTTAGTTAGCTGACATCAGTTTCAGCATCATCCCTAAAACCTTTGAGGTGATAACTGAAAGTCCCACCCACACCGATTGTCTGTGAAGGCAGCAATAGGTTTGCCCATTGCAGTCCCATGGTAAATCCAGTGTTTACAGACAGCAAGCATTGGCCTAACAACTTGCTGAAGTAGCAAGTATAAACCAATAGTGAAGTAGATACATAGACGGATTACCGTATGGGAAAAGTGGGCGTGTGCCCAGGGCCCCAGAGCCAATAGGGGCCCTGGGCCTTCAGAGTTTTTTTTTTTTGTACAATAAAAAAATAATATGGTTTTGAAAATGTAGTATAATAATAAAATAATAATAAAATCATTTGAATGTTTTAGAAATTATAATATTAACGAGTAATGTGTGATGACACAATGACGTACGTACGCCAGCCAGAGTCAAACCATTGGTCAAACGCGCGTATTTTAAAATTGAGAAACGGGCACTCAGTGGTTCAGCGAAAAGAAAACAAAAGAAAGAAAAAGAAGCCAAAGATGCTGCTTTGGTGCAGCAAATACCATCCATCTCAACTTTTTTCACCAGAAAACCGATGCAAGATGACCAGCAAGATTATGTTACTCAAAACAGCGATGACATTATCCAGGACTTTTCATCGAAGAAGGCCAGGAAAAAGATGATGTAGGTGAGCAGTTGTACTGCTGTTTTGTGTGGTTGTAGCTGTGGCTCTTTACTGATGTTAATTCATGTTGCCTTTATTACTTTCATGATTTGTTTTATTTTAATTAAGGTGTGTTTTACTCCATAATACTGCAAGGGCTGGCTATTTGAGCTTGCTGTCTCTCCCATAATATTGTAGCGACCCTGCTTAAATGTTGTATCTGTTCAAGTATTCGCTGTGTTTATTGACTGTCTGATTCATGTCTGAATGTGTATGGGTTTAAAGCTTAAAGATGTGATTGGAGGATGAGCGAGGGGGCGGGAAGTGTGTGAAAACTGATAGTTTGAGCTGAAGTTGTGGTTGTTGTTGTTGTTGTTGTTGTTGTTGGCGTGGTTATGGCCGACAGTAACCATTAATGTTCCGGCAATAAACAGACGTTTTGCTAACTAACTCATCGTCATCGTCATCGTAACCTCATCTCTTCAACACGTCCTGGCGGATGCTACAATATGTATGTGCAGCGAAGACGAGTATGAGTGTGTGCTGTGAATTAATGAGTGTGTATGGAGAATGAAAACGTGAAGTCCCATCATTGTGTGGCCATGATACGTGCATCAGTGCTGGTATAGATGGTTCAGGGGCCGAGTGTCACATCACCATGGACAGCGCCCGTTTCTTTGTGGTTGTGTGTTGCCCAGTGTTATTATGTGCGTAATGGGAAGAGCGCCTTTGCGCACTCACTGTTTGCGTGTGTAGGCAGGGGCCCGTGGCGAGTTTGTGTCCAGGGCCCGTGGTCATGATAATCCGTCTGTGAGTAGATCACTGTGTGAGTGGGAAATGCCAAAACTAGGTCTTGAAAGACAATCCTGAAGGAAAGACCATCAGGAGTATGACTGACAGGGTCATTATCCAATGTTGAATAGACAGACAAATCATCATCATCACTCACTGTGTTACAAGTCAAGTCGCAAGTCATTTATGTTTTGTCAGTGCAAATTGTTTCAGAATCATCCTTAAAAGCTTTGTGGTGATAATGGAAAGTCCCACCCAGACCGATTGTCTGTGAATGAAGTCTTCTTGATTTGTCATCCGTTACTAATCAGTTAAAATCAGGTCTCATCGAGATGTGAACTGAATTTTTAAAAAGTGAATCTTAGTGTCCTCAATAGCCGCTACAACACTGTGTATGAGCTGTTTTGAAGATTTATGGTGACACTTGATATTTGAGTATTTGCACATTATCACATATTCAGCCTGATCATAATAATGTCTCTTTTCAAGGATATTCCATTTGTTGCATTAAATATACAATGTTTCAGAGTCCAGAGTGCTAACCATTACACCATGGAACCGCCTCATGGAAGACTTTTTGCTGCGTTCACAGACAACCGGTCTGCGTGGGAAATATGAAATGTGATACTGTTTTAAAGTGTTTATTCCCTCCTTGTGAGGTTGACATATATATACGACATATATATCATATCGTATGTGTGTGTGTGTGTGTGTGTGTGTATCCTTATGTGCATGTCGTCATATATATGGGCTCAGTGTCTGTGTTCAGGATATTCAATAAACTTACAGCCTTCATGTTTGACTAACCTGCGGCTCACAGCAGGTGACGTTGTATCCATGGCAACAGTAGATGCAGTCTCTGTCGGACAGGTGACTCTTTAAGCGTGTACAACATGACATGCACCCAGAGATAAGTCTTTAAATGTGTGCTGTCTGGAGACCTGGAGACAATGAGTCGGTTTATTTACACTCTGACAGAAGCCAGTTGAATCTAATAAAGAGATAAACACAGTACTAAGACTATCATTATGGTTGTCCACATGAATATTAAAATCACCTACAATAATTACTTTATCTGTTTTAAGGATCAAGCCTGATGCAAACTCTGCAGTAAGGACCAG
Source organism: Miichthys miiuy (assembly GCA_036365135.1). NCBI lineage: Eukaryota > Metazoa > Chordata > Actinopteri > Sciaenidae > Miichthys > Miichthys miiuy. The sequence goes on from CM071617.1 coordinate 22,394,570, forward strand.
GAGCTCGTTATACTGTAACAAATAAAACTGGATGTAATGTTTTCCAGGTTGGGTGAGTAAGACTAAGAACCAAATGAATTACAATTTAGTTTAGGTTTAGGATTTATTAATAGACTTGAGTCAAATATGGCTCCAATCACTGGCAGCACGGCACACCCAGGCAGGTGTCTCTCGTACCTATGTGTGCGCCGTTACCGACACACGTAAACTCAGACCTAACTACATATACTCCCTGTCATATCTACAAGCTGCTGTTGCATATAAGAGATGTCCCATGTCCCATTATCGGTGTGTTTTCCTCTGGATTCCGCTCAGGAAACGAGAGCAGTCTAACGTTACATGCACTGACATTAGATAACACATGAACATAATGAGAAACCCTAACGTGATTATGTTAGTACACGATGTAAAATCACGTTACTATGCACCACATCATGTCGATCATCGTTACTGTAATTACTGTATTATTTTCAAGTCACAATCCACTTCTTCTTCATCACTTCTTCAACACTTTTTTTTGGAAATTGAAATAAAGTAATGGAGCTGTTGTGCAAATTCTGGCATCCAGGGAAGATGCATTTTCGGTTTGTTGAGGGCAGAGCTAGCTAGCTACGGCTGTACCTATACAGTAAGTGTTACAATTCAAAAATGGGGGTGGGGGCAAGACTCATTTTAGGACCACCCAAAAAATCCTGGACTGAAAACTGGTGAAAAACTATTTGAACTTCTAACCCCACATTTCAGTAATATATTGTTCAAAGTCTTTTCACGTTTTCACTATTTTCCAAAATATTTATTGTGTTTTGAAAGAAAACATGCAATTGCCTTTACACAGACTTTAAAACTTCACAGAACTCAAAAAAACACAAAGTTAAAAGCATGCACAATACCATAAAAACTGACCCTACCACATGTGTAACAGCGTCGCATCCGCGAAGTGAGACGTGTCTGGTGGATTTTCGGGGTAAGACTGCAGCTCTGCCTCCTGGTCTCAACTCTGGGTTGTCACGGTTTTGTTCAACTACTAAACTCGGCTATATTTCTAGATATGAGATATGTTTTGGAGGTTCCACCAAGATTTATAACTTCACGGCAGAGGACGGATAAAAGCGCAGGAAACACCGGTGTGTCAGAACGACATTAGACAACTGAGTAAGCTAACTGAGCTAACGGTCTAGCTAGTACAAAACCATCCCGTTTTGTTGTTTTTCAAGCATTATAAAGTGTAAAACGTTATTAGAAAGATGTCAGAGCGATGTAACCGTGGCCATTCTAGTCAATGTATTAAACCCCACCCACTCCACCGTGATATACGAGTGACCCACGTCAATTTACGGACCAAAACAGCATCGCACCGCGACGTGACAGAGACGTTTCCGGTGGGGTTTTGGGGCAACACTAGCAAAGCGTCACAAAGGAGGAAACCATTTGGTGATGTGCATGAGTTTCAGACTTCATTACTACAAACATTTTATTGATGATTATGTGAATTTGACCAATTATATTTGAGCCCCTGAAATAAGGAGACTGTGTATAAAATTGGTTGCAATTCCAAAATGTTTCATTCATTTTCTTTGTTCTACCCCTGATAATAATTCTTAATAAAACTTGTTTTTTTTAAATTCCAAGGACTTTTCCTGAAGGTCATTTATATTTTCTTTGTTTTTTGATTAAAGAGTCAAGGATGTATATATAAGTTACTGCTGTGCACTTTGTTCTCCACATTGAATTGTGTCTTTGCCTCTAATTTACAGCTACAGATGCATGTGCATCAGTTTATTAGGTTACAACAAGATACAAATAGTGAAGCAACAATTTTACTTTTTTTTTTAATTTTATTTTTATAATTTGCTCTACCACTAACTCTTGGTTCTGAAAACACAGAGGGATACTTCTTTTTTTGTTTTTTTTTTTATTTATTTTTTTTTTTGTTCTTTGATTTTTCTTTCTTTCTTTCTTTCTTTCTTTTTTTTTGTATTATCTGCATGAACTGTGTGGGGAGACCGAAGCACTCGGAGGAAACCCACACAGACATGGGGAGGGACATTTTGGATGGATGGAGAAGTCCACTAAGGTGTTAGTTTTGATGTGGAGTCATGTTGCCTGTGCTTCTTTTACCTTCTTGCTGAGGAATTGGTGACGTTACAAGTTCGGGGTTCTGTAAAATACAGGATGACTCTTCTGTTTTGTTTTTAGTGTTTTTTTCTTAGATTATTTGTCTTTGACTGTGTGGGAAAACCGAAGCACTCGGAGGAAACCCACACAGACATGGGGAGGAAGGTTTAGAGAAGGGTGCTTTTTCTTTACAGCCTTCTCCTCACTTCAGTTCTCGGGCCTGTGAAACACTGGGGGGACTCTGTTTGCTGCTGCACATTTCTTTCCTTCTCTTCTTTCTCAAACCGAGAAAGTGGCGAGTTTGTTTCCATAAAGAAGGCTTCCTCATTGTCACTGCATCATTCTCGTCACAGCCGTCAGCCTCAGCATTCAGATCTGTGTCCTCAGAAGTGGAGGGAGAGTCTTCAGGGTTCTGTGAAACACTGAAGGAAGACTCTTGCAGAGGTTCCAGGTCCTGTGAAACATGTGGGGACTCTGCTTGCTGGTGCACATTTCTTTGCTTATTTTTCTTTCTCAAACCGAGAAAGTGGCGAGTTTTTTTCCACAAAGAAGGCTTCCTTGTTGTCACTACAACACTCTCTGTGTCCTGAGAAACAGAGAGAGGGTCTTCATCCACTGGTCCAGGGTTCTGTGAATCACAGCTGGACCCTTCATCCACTGGTTCAGGGTTAGGTGAAACACTGAAGTTGAAGGTCCTTTGGTCCTTTAGTGTTTCCAGTTCTGAGTGAAGGGTGCCATTAAGTTCTTTCTCAGTCTGGAGCTGAGCAACAAGTTGAGCATTTTTTGAGGTCTGCTCATGGAGTAGAATTTTCAGGCGTTCCAACTCCATGTCTCTCTCAGACACCTGTTGTTTCAACAAATTTGTGTCATGCTCTGTTTTCTGATGCTCATATATCAGATAATCCTGCTCCGATATCTTTCTGGCGTTGTCCTTTTCCATCATCTCAAGTTTTTCCTCAAGGGTGATAATCCTTTGTTTTTCTGTGTTGATATCCATGTCATACTTTTCCTTCATCTCTTCTACTTGGCGGAGAAGCTGTTTCTTAAGTTCTTTCTCTCGACCAAGTTTCTTGTTTAAACGCTCAACCTGTCCACAGAGAGTCCTGTTATTAGCACTCTCTGATTCCAATTTTTGAGCGAGGTCATTGTCCCATAGCTCCTGTTCAGAGATGTCGTCTTTTATCTTTTGGAGTTCGGTTTTCAAGTCTTTAATCCTGTTGGCACAGATCTTTTTTACCATCCCAAGTTTTTTCTCAAGATTGGCAGTCATTTCTTGTTTTGCACTGATGTCCATTTCATATTTTTCCTGGAAATCAGTATGATCCTGACAGAGTTCATCATATGAACTGCGGAGGCTATCGTATTCCCTGGTGAGGGTTTCAAGTTCTGTTTGGGTTACATTTACCTCAGACGTCGTGCATGCTTGCTTGCTCTGCAGGTCTTGTACCTGCTGCAGAAGCTGCCTCTTCAGAATGTTCAGTTCCTGATTCTTGAGAATTTCTTGTCGGTACAGATCTACGTGTCGCTTTCTGCCACCCCTCTCTTTATCAAGTTCATTGGTTAAATATTCAACCTGGTCCCAGAGAGTTCTGTTTTCAGTGGTCTCACGTTCCAGGTTTTCAGAGAGTTCACTTACCTTTCTTTCCTGAAAGGATCCGTTCTCCTCTGCTCTTTGGAGTTGGGATTTCATCTCTTCCAACTGTCTAGCAAGGGCCTCCATTTGGTCCCTGCCAAGAACACTGGAAATCGCAGACCTACTCCAGTTGTAGGGGGTGGCAGCTGCATAAGCCAGTTTTGAAAGCATAGTGTATCGCTGTATCGCCCGTCTCACAATGATATATATCACGTGTAGGAAGGTCTTCAGTGAAGTAATGAGATGAATTTGAACACTCACTCTTACTTACAGGGACTTGATGATGTCATACATTCCGGAATCCTATGGCTTTCATGTGATCAAAGCCCAAATTCCTGTGGCCCTGCCCATTTTTTCTTTCTTAGTTACTGTTGCCATGTCATGTGATCAATTCTAGCACTGTCAGTCATGACCTCATTTGGCCTATGGCTTTTAGAATATGGTTACTACATACACTGAAAAACAAATCTGTTGGATTTACATGAAAAAAATATGGACATCGGTTGCACATATTAAAATTATGTTTACTAAAAATGATCATCATTTTTTATTTGAAAAATGAACATGACTTTTATATATACATTTAAAGTTTCTCATTTATGCCAAATATATTAATTTTGTATCTAATAAACTAACATGATTTTTTAAATTCTAATTTAATGCTTTTCTTTAATGTTAATAATATCTAAATATTTTCTGTTAAACCAACATGATTTTTTTTTTTTTGTGAGTTCCTCAAGTTAATCTAACAGTTATAAAACTTCACATAGCATACTTTATGGATTCATATTACATTACATTTTCACTGATCCAGCCTAATCTTTTACCTAGATTTTTAGAAAGCAAGTAAACAAAATACAAACAAACACATTTCTTCACTCATCGCAAAATCTGTATTTGCTGTAACAACATTGTACAATATTTGTACAGGTTTTGGCTGTTCTTTCCTGTCAAAAAAGTCCCTTTAATAACTTAACTTTTAAAAGTCTGTAGAAGAAAAAGCCAAGAAAGAAGAATTTGTCCACCTATGTCACTATACTGCATCAAGTATTACAAATAAGGGAGGAAAAACACATACATAAACATCCTCTCAACCAATATTACAAACAATTATAGCTGAACAAAGTATATTTTGTCAGGAATAATAGAGGCCCAATGACCACTATTTTCTATGTGTGTTTGTGTTTCTCTTGCTCTTTCAGGTTCACTGTAGTAGGATGATGAGCGCAGAACCTACAAGTACTAGAAAGTAAAACCAGAGCAGTCCATCTTACTGTAACTCTGTATGTCGGTTTAACCACTTGCCAAGTACCCCAGGAAGAATAGCTGCAGTTCTGCTGCAGCTAATGGGGATCCAAATAAAACAATAAGTTGTAAGTCATGTTAAGGTTGCATATAAGTTTTATTTAATAATTTTTTTAAGTGTACTGGGCATATATACACAAATCTTTGAAAATGCACCTTTTAAATACATTTCTAACATGTATCAAAGTGTAAGTGTAAAAACATCCATAACTGCTGCAACCTAATGTAAAACAAAGACATCTGCTTTATGACAAAAACAAAACAAAACAAAACAAAAAAAACTGAAGTACCTACTTGTTTGCTGACATATAGTAGGGCTTAATGTTGCATATATAACCTTTAAATGTGTGCGTTAAAGTACATATGTGGTGCAGAAAGTTCTTACATACTTTCCATCACATCACTGGCTGAAAAATGTCTCTTACATGGAAGCAGGAGGTGCAATATGTCAAGTGTTATCAAGCAAAGCATCTTTCTAAGAGAAAAGAAAATCCAGTGATGAAAATTGGAGGTCTTTCAATTAATTTCAATGGGGGTCGTGCGTTTCTGCACCGGCAGTCCGGGAAGACGGGAACAAAAAGCCTGTTTACCATGGAGCATAAACATTTTGCATTCGAGTAGCAATCGCAAGAAGCTTCTTCACATTGGGATCCATCTGTTTTGGTTCGAGTATAGGAAATGAAGGTCAAAGTTTTTATGAGCGTCTTCTTCTTCTTCAGGAAAACATATTTGGGCTCACTACTGCCACCTTCTGGTTTGGGGTGGTAATGCCACCAAAATGACGTCACACGCCGAGCCAAATAGCAACACTCCGCCCCTACTGCACTCCCCCACCACCGGTTGCCGATTTCCCTGATCCTGTCTGAATGCGTATAAACCAATAGTTAAGTAGGACTCAGGACTCAGCCTGGGATGCCAGGAAGCTGTATCTAAGGTAGACGCTGACACTAGATCATAGGGTACGGTCGAATAGTAAAAAAAATTAGCTCCTAAGTCCTTTCCTAACCACTTTTCCTTGACCTCGATGGAAAACGTCACAAGGTCAAGTAAAGATGTGAAGGAGAATTCATAAGGAGTTAGAAGAAGACGACCGTGGTGTTCAGGATCATCCTTAAAACCTTTGGGGTGATAATTGAAAGTCCCACCCACACCGATTGTCTGTGAAGGCAGCGATAGGTTTGCCCACTAGCTTAACAACTTGCTGAAGTAGCAAGTATAAATCAATAGTTAAGTAGCGCACTGTGTGAGTGGGAAATGCGATAACTAGGTCTTGAAAGACAATCGTGAAACTATTTGAGCTAGCTATGGAGGTGTGAGGGAACATGTTGTGTCAGGCTAATGTTAGCTAACATCAGCCCCAACAAGTCTTCAGTGATGATCTGATCTGATCTACAGACCATCAGGAGTTTGACTGACAGTGTCATTATCCAACGTTGAATATTTTTAATACTTTATACTTCAAATTTAAACTGAAAACATCAACTGAACTCAGACAAATCATCATCAGTCATTATGTCGCAAGTCAAGTTGCAAGCCTCAAGTCATTTATTTTCTGTCACACACTGCAAGTCATCAAAACTCGAGTCCAAATCACAATAATTCAAAAATGATAAATCTGAGCTAGAATGTCGTCAGTGCAATGTGTTCATACATGCTATACACTCAAATTGTTTCAGGATCATCCTTAAAATCTTTGTGGCGATAATGGAAAGTCCCACCTACACCGATTACCTGTGAAGGCAGCGGAAGTGGTTCACAATGTGGTCCCATGGTGTAATGGTTAGCACTCTGGACTTTGAATCCAGTGATCCAAGTCCAAATCTTGGTGGGACCTGAATTTAAAGGTTCAGCAAGTCATTTCTGCAGACAACGGGCTTTAGTCTAACAAACCACTGTACCACTGTGCAAACTAAACTCACTCAACCTGACCTAAGACAGATGCAACAATGGGAACTTTAAGGTTTGGTTAGGATTACCACAAAAAATTGTTTTTCTGGGGACTAAACTGGGTATGTTGACTTCAACAGAAATGTCAAAACTGCTGTATAGAAAATTGTGGGTAATGTCACAGATAGGAAATTTAATTTTTACACTGCTTGAGTCACATATTGGATAAGAAACATTTTCAATCCAGAGATGAAGTACTTTTTCTTCAGATGAAATGTATTTTGATCATTCTTCTTGATTTGTCATCTGTTGAGGTACTAATCAGTTAAAATCAGGTCCCACCAAGATTTGAACTCAGATTGCTGGATTCAGAGTACAGAGTGCTAATCATTACACCATGGAACCACTTTACAGTGCAATGTGTTCATACATGCTGTACAAACAAAGTGTTTCAGAATCAGCCTTAAAATCTTTGTGGCCATAATGGAAAGTCCCACCCACACCGATTGTCTGTGAAGGCAGCGATAGCTGTTTACAATGTGGTCCCATGGTGTAATGGTTAGCACTCTGGACTTTGAATCCAGTGATCCGAGTTCAAATCTCGGTGGGACCTGAGTTTAAAGGTTTGTTAAACCAGAGATCTCTACAGACAGCAGGCTTTAGTCTAACTGACTAATCTAACAGTCTAACTGACTCAGCCTGACCTAAGATAGATGCAGCACAATAACAGAGAGGTGCAACACAATACTGCAAATCCCATTCATCATCCATGCCAAGTCCTTCACTATTGGCTGTTTCTACAGAAACACATTCATAAGAGCAAGCTCTCTGTTTTATGGGAACTTTGAGGTTTGGTTATGTTTACCACAAAAAACAGTTGTTTGTTTTAAATTTACTTGACTTAAACTGAGCTGTCAAAACTGCTGTAAAGAAAATTGTGGGTAATGTCACAGATACAACATTTAATTTTTACACTGCTTGAGTCACATCAGATAATAAACATCTTCAGTCAAGAGATGAAGTACTTTTCTTCAGATGAAATGTATTTTGATCATTTGTCATCTGTTGAGGTACTAGTCAGTTAAAATCAGGTCCCACCAAGATTTGAACTCGTATTGTTGGATTCAAGATCCAGAGTGCTAACCATTACAACATGGAACCACTTTATAGAGTGCTCACAGACAACTGGTGTGAGTGGGAAATGCCATAATCAGGTCTTGAAAGATGATCCTGAAAGTATTTGAGCTAGTTATGGAGATTAGTTAGCTAACATCAGTTTCAGCATCATCCTTAAAACATTTGGGGTGATGATTTAAAGTCCCACCCACACCGAGTGTTTGTGAAGGCAGCAATAGGTGTGCCCAGTGTGCCCAAGTTATCCTGATGTACCACACAACAGTTGGGAAGGTTCTTGATCATTCTGTCAGTGAGGGTGGTTTTCCCTCCATTGGTTACACCGCTGACACCGATGATGTACTTCATGTTTTCAGATGGCTTTTTCGCGTGGAGAAAAATAGTCGCTGCAAATCCAAAACGTCAATAAACCTGTTCAGAATCACAATGATCAGACAGGAAGAAAGCGTAAAAAGAGAAGTTGCACCAATTGTCAGCCGTGTGCACAATGTGGTCCCATGGTGTAATGGTCAGCACTCTGGAATTTGCATCTAGTCATCGGAGTTCAAATCTCGGTGGGACCTGAATTTAAAGGTAAGGCATCTCAGAATTTACAAGCAGCAAGAATTATCCTAACAACTTACTGAGGTAGCAAGTATAAACCAATAGTTAAGTTAGCACGTCGCTTACTGGGACTCAGCCCAGGATGCCATGAAGCTGTACCTAAGGTAGACGCTGACACTAGGTCATGTTCTTATCTGCAGCACAGCGGGAAGCAAAAAAAAAAAATCACAGTTTTGTCCCCAGAAAAATGGATTTAAAATGTCCCATTATCTTGCTAAATTTTTAAAAAGTGAATCTTAGTGTCCTCATTAGCCGCTACAACACTGTGGATGAGCTGTTTTGAAGATTTATGGTGACACTTGATATTTGAGTATTTGCTCATTATCTCATATTGAGCCTGATCATAATAATGTCTCTTTTCAAGGATATTCCATTTGTTGCATTAAATATACAGTGTTTATTTGACGTCATATATTTAGAACAACATTTTTAAAAGTCTGTATAAAAAGGAGTACCTCCTGCTAA